>OY998269.1:50936936-52306936 GCA_963922045.1 Persicaria maculosa | reverse complement strand
AACATATGTTCATCGAAATCTGTTACAACATGAATCACAATACCTGATCTGGTGATTGCTTGAATGCAGGTGGAAGCAGATCATCAATTAGTCTAATATCATTATTATATCCAAACTTCCTCAAGACAGTCCATGTAGTCTCAAGACGCCCTTTTTCTATGAAGAGGGCATGTAGAAAGAGAAATCCAGTTAAAGTAAGGCCACGTTCATTCACTCCTTCAGGCAACTTTTCCTGCACAACTCTTTTCACTCCAACTACTTCTGAAGGTTGCAAGGGAGCGTTGAAACATTTAACCTGTTTACAAAAATTAAATAATCACTAAAAACATCGTAACCAAATTTATGTTCCACTTGAATATAATACAGACCTAGACTAATTTCCCATGCCAAGCAGGGATACTTTTATATGAATGAAAAGTGGGGGGAAATCAACAAAAAATCATGTAAATTAAGATTTTAATAAATAGAAGGAAAAAAACTACAACTTCCCACAATCCCACTCATACCACTACCCACACCTTCTTACGCAAAATACTTGAACTAATTAAAAAGTCAAATCTAATTTATTATAGTAAAATGCCAAGAACTTAGCAGAAGCAAAAAAAGGCCAAACTGCTCAATCTTTTACAAGGTGATTGCCTCAACTTTTGTATGCACGTAGATAAATATAGTTCAAAATATCAAGTATTGACCTGAAAGTCATTCAACTCAGCGTCGCAAAGGGCACCATCCCGGTCATGATCACATAGTATAAATATTCGTTTCAACGCTCTTATGCACCGAGGCCGTAAGGTTTGCGTTTCTTGATCAAACAGAGGTGCGGTAGGATGAAGGACTGCTTTCTGAGCATAGTAGAAGACCTCAGGGACCTGCAAATAGAATGGAAATGAAAATGCTTACTAAGTTAAGATGAATTAGGGGTATACCATTATTTGTATTAGATCACAACTAGAAGATAGGATCCACAGAAACAGTGTCAAGGTAATGAAACAACCATCATCAGCAATATTCTAAAAGACTAACAGTTCGTTAACAGAAATGTTCAAACATTCCACACACTCACACAGCAAGAGTCAATGTCAACACGACACGAGATCTCCACAGCTACAACATATTAGCAAAGAACAAAATTTAATGTATTTGTATACGAGTTAAATGCTTGAGAGAGGGCAGCAGAGAATTATGGTTTACCTGAATATGTTTGAATGATGAACACTCTATACAAGTTTCAATCTCTCGAAATTGCTGCATGATTGGCGACATGACCTGCTCTAGGCTCACTTGCTGAAGCTCATCTCTAAGATCTAACTTACAACCCACAACTATGACAGGGACCCGTACCTGCCTAGAAACAAGTATAACATGATTAGAACATATTCAAATATAGTAGTTCAGTTTTACAAGATAAATCAGATGCTTCGCAAAGAATATTTACAATTGTTATGGTTACGGTCCATCAAACAGTAAGTTCTGGAGCAATTCATACACTCTGAACAATAGAATTCTCACTTGGAACAAATAATTCCAATTGAAATTTAATCTAGTATTGAAGCCTATGAAACCTAACCTCCAAACGTCGAAGCTCTATGAGCCAGAAAGTGCTCAAATGATCAAGAGTCTCAGGCCGATCACAGGCATAAGTAAGCACAACAACATCAGCAGATTTCAGGTCTTCTGCAAGCTTAGTCCCGTTGTCAGTACTGAGCAAAAGTAGACAAGATAAAAGATCAATATGATTGCACATCAACCACTATGCAGAGTAAGCTCTGAGAAGAAAAACAGATAATGTGGGCAACCGGTATTACCCTAGGCAATCCATTATAGGTCATCATGTGAAGAGGGGCTAAAAACAATTCCGTAAACACAACATTAGGGTAAATTACACCTAATCACTTGTTATATGGCAACATTGCACTCAACAGCTGTTTACATAAGAAATTACACCAAACCACCGTTATCACCTCTTAGGCTCTTACATTGCAATGATAACAAAACAATAGAAGTAAATTGCAAGGGAATCAACCATGCCACATTTAACATAAAATGCCGATTAAAATATAATAAAACAACAAAATTGACCCTGTCTTTCTTCCATGTACTTCAACTCAGCTTTTAACAATGATGGGCATTATGGGTGGACTGTTTCTAAAGGAGAAGTGATAACAAGTAGTTTCATACAACTTAATTCACGCAAGGCAGTTTAAGTGCAAAACAAACTATTAACAGCAGTTGCCTGTAATTCACCCTTTATATTTAACAACGCCATAGCTGCATTGAACAAGCTAAGCTAAGATTCCAAACCTGGAAGATGTATCGATAATGGTGATGGGTACCCGATCCGGATACAAGTCCTCTGGCAAACGAGAAGGCGGTAGCACTGGCGGAACGCTCACTTGGAAATTTCCGGAGACTGCAGCCACTATCAAGCTCGATTTTCCTGTTCCCTGGTCGCCAGCCACCACAATCTTAACACCATTCTTACCACCCGCCATCCAGAACTACAAACGCACACAAATTAACCTTGAGCAAAGGCGAATAACAAGGAAATCATAAAGCCAAATATACAAGCAGTAGTTGATAAGACAACAAGAAACTGTTACGGATGACTTGGAGAAAACATGTCCGCTACACGCAGCCACGCAGTGAGCACAAAGCGAACTATTCATTCGCCTTTTACTAAAGAAAACATGTCCGCTACAGCAAGCTCATCCAGTGAAGACAAAATTTTGTCCAAAAAATAAAATTCAAAGTTGCATTTTTGTTCCGCCAAATTGTTAGCGGAACATGAATCATGGCACACCTGAACCCGATTCCGATTTCAAAGGCGGCAGATCAATATCCCGGAAACCCCTTTAAACCCTAATCGAGTAATCCTCCATTGGGGAGGTGAGCCAGATAAATTGGTTATTGCAACGAAGAGAGAGAAAAGAGAGATCACCTGAACACTGCAGCTTCAACGAGAGAGAGAGAGAAAGAGAGAGAGAGACGCAGACGAAAGAGAAAACGAGACAGAGGGATCGATCCAGATTCCAGGGGAGCCGAGAGGGAGGGTTTGAGCTAAGAGGCTCCCAGGACGACGAGTGTGCGCCATGAAACGACGCGTTTCGTCTCATGGCGTCACCAGGCACCAGCACACGGAGTTTCAGTTTCTTGTGGATTAAGTTGAGGGGAAAAAACAAGTACGTACTTCAAATGGTTAACCATTAAGTTGGGTGCGGTTAACCTAAAATCCCAGCCACTCTTCAAGTTCAAGTCAATGATTTTTGGGGTTAAATGAAAATATGCCAATTGTAGAACCTTACTAAAATTAGTGGTATGGTTCCAATCACAACTTTTACTAACATAAATCATTATTAGTCGATTCTCGATTAACTAAAACTCGGTTATCCGACTTAGACATCTAAGTCCATAAGACCAACCCATCGTTTGTTCATAATTGACATTGATATGTTTCTTTTAACGTTAATGTAAGGCATCAATTGTTTCTATCTAAGAAGATTGTCACATGAACGGATGAGCTATTATCTCAATAAAAAGACAACGTGTAAAAATAGTATTTTTTAAAACAATATGTATATAATAAATGTATTATTGTAGAAGTCTTATGGATACGAGGAACGAGAGTTTCAATATATATATATATTCAGTATTTTTTCCTATATGAAAGAGTTTATGCATTTTAGATAGACCTGAAGACACTTCTTATCGCTAGTCTTTTTATAGATTGTAAAATTTGCTAATCAAGTACTCTTTTCTTTTTGTTTATATTTTTATTATTTATGTATTTTTTTATAAGGAAAAATTCAGCTAGCAAAGAACTAGCCGATAGCATCCTGACGGATGAAGTCCCTCAGACTTAAATCGCTATATAGATCCAACAATCAAGTGGAATATCCAATGTGTGCAACCTTATTTGTCGTTTTATTTCCCGATTGGAGGATGTAAAAAAAAAGTTATACGGAGTATAGGATATTCACATTTTAATTAATTTTTTACAAATGATACCCCTAGTCTAAAATAGTGAGTATTTTACAAATATCGTCACACATCGGAGGGCGGAGGCTAACGTGGAAACCAAACAATTTAATCCGGATCGGCCCGAAAGAAGAGACCCGAGTCCGGAGCATTCACAGATAAGCTGTGAATTTCTTCAAACGAGGACGAACGAGCTGAGATCCTGCCAGATCTCGTATTCCCTCCCAATTCCGCACTCGAAGACGAACATTCAGAGGCAGCGAAGATGATGTCCAGCAATTACACCAGCATTGACAGCCAAAACGTCTCCGGATCTGTGCCTGTAATTTGCTCCTCTCCGATTTCTCAATCCTCAATTCCGTTGCTCAGATCTCACTTGTTTCGTCTCCTTTTACACGCTGATTTGTTTTCTTCTCCAGGCAGTTTCAGATCCAGGCCACGTTGCTGTCAAATTTCAAGGTGCTTATTCTCTATTTCGAGTTCAATTCCTCAATTCCTGAGATTTTTTTTGGTTGGAAATAGTCTAAGGCTGTGTTTTCACAGAATCCAATCTCCAGACATTTCCGCCGTCTCAAGCACAGGGGAAGATCTCCGGTGGTTCTCGGCCACCGCGCGATGCAGATGGTATGTTCGATTTGTTGTTAATAAACCTGTCTTCAGTCATATTGTGATGTCGATTTGTAGTGGATGGGATTGGTATCCATTGAGATCAGTGAATCTAGTTGATTCGGCATTCTGGTTTTAGTTGCTATTATAAATAGGGAGGTTTTTTTATCGTTGAGAATTGCCAAATCTGTCGGTTGTGCTTGTAGTATTTGCTGAGCGGAAGGAGATCAGGGAGGCATTAGCTTCAATAGCTTGCAAAACAAAACTGTAAGAACTAATTGAATCATTTTGCATGTAGTTTGGTTAGGTTTGCGGTAAACAAATTTTTCTGTGCGTACACTCAAAAGGACTGTTCCATGTTTGGTGAACTCCAGCCCATAATCGCAAATTTGACTTAATGTAGGATGTATTTGTCTCATTGCAATCAATTTTGCAGTTCCCTGGATGCTTAGGGGTTGGGTAATTGTTGATTTACAATACATTTGCTAGATGCCGAGGGATAGCACAAAGTTGGAGTGCAGTTTCTTAAGATATTATGCAGTACTTTTGAACTTTTATTGTTGCAATGTTTAGTATTTTGATTGTCACACCAATGTTTAGAGTTGTTCATGGTCATGAAAATGCTGAGGAACACTAATCCCCAAATTATTAATGCAAATGAGCTCTTCTTGGAATTGTTTTTTTTTTGTCAAGTGTTCTCACAAACCTTTTCCTCCGTTGCAGATTCTTTCTCAAAGCCTGTTTCTGGCTCTGAGGAATCTCAGTCTGGTGGTTGGTTTCGAGCATTTACAGTAGCTGCCTACAAGCCATACTTTGATGTTGATACTTCTGATGTTTTAGAGAGAATCAAAGAGTCCCTTTTCCCATTTAAAGGAAGTTTCACAGAAATGATCTCAAACAACCCAGATTTGTAAGTTGTAGTTGCCTAATTTGCTGTTTCTACCATCTTATATGAAGTATTTCACATGATGCATAGGCTTGGTTCTCATGTGTTGAATTAAGTTTACTGCCTTTTTTTTTATCATTGACGATTTTGTTCATTGATGACTACCAGATATGGTCCATTTTGGATATGCACTACATTGATATTTGTGGCTGCATCTATTGGTACATTTGTCACATATGTGGCTCACAAGCTACAGAACAAGGACTGGGATTATGACATAAATGTAGTAACTTGGTCTGCTGGGTTGTTCTATGGTTATGTTACCATAGTTCCTCTTGGCCTTTATGTGGTTCTCAAGTACTTCTCTGCTCCATCTGGCCTTGTCCAATTATTCTGTCTCTATGGCTACTCCTTGTTTGTGTTCATTCCTGCATTGGTAAGCCAATTTTTTTTCATTGTAATTTGCTTAATTCATTATAAAATATGCACACTTTTGAGTTGTGAACATCGGTTTCTTTATGAGTTAGGTGTCGTGGATTAGTATTTTGGATTTGAGTATGATTTGCCTCTAGGATTTCTTCAAACCTATTTTGCAGCATGTTTTGCTATTGCTACTTCTTATACTCGTGCTTTCTTGGAGAATGAATGCATGTTGCTTGCTTGTAAGTTTAGATTTCCTTGGATTTTTATTCAGTTTTTGTTAGTAATTCTGCATTCTTGTTTCCAGTGCCTATCAATTGTGCCCTTCACCTGGTTCAGATGGGCAATTGCTGGTGTGGCTGGATTCATGTCAGCATCTTTTGTCGCTCTTAATCTCCGGGCCCACATAATGTCAGCAGGCGAGAGGTGGTTCCTCATTGTGGCTGCCATATTCCTGTTGCAGGTAGCCTTAGCCGTTGCCCTTAAAATATATTTGTTTACAGTCACAGTTTAAAGAGAAACCTCTTGGTAAGGTTATGTAAAACTATACGCATAGCTACAATTGAGTTAGGCACATTGGATCTTGTAACGTTGTTGAGTTTGAAACCTCCTAGTACACTCACTGTCATAAAGCCAATTGCATCCATTCATTTTTTGTCAAATATACATGCTTATGATTGAAGCTGTTTCGTTACTTTCTTGTTGTGTCTAATGGCATTTAAGTCTCCCTTGAATCAATTCGACTCTCTAGAGTCATATTCTAGTAATCAAAGGATTGTTCTTTCTGTTGGGTTTCTCTCCTGATGATGCTCATACACTCTCGCCTAGCTTTTCTAGTCCATTTTTATAGTTATTGTTGAAATCTAATTCTAAAAGATAATTAAATCACAGTCTCAAATTTAACTCATTTAAAACTACACGAGAGAAAGTTTAACCCTCTAAAACCATAGAGAATCTCTCCTAGGGTTTCTTAAAAGTGCGTGAATTAATCCTAAATTATGAATTATATCTCCTAACATAAACCCTAAGAAATCCTTAAATAGACCACAAAAATCGGCTCAAAATAAGATAGATGATCCTAAGAAAAGATAAACCAGTCGGCGTTTTAAGGTTTCGGAGTTGGTAGAAGCCACGAGCGCGGCTCAACATGGATAAATTCAGCCTTTTGGCTGCAAGCGCGACTTCTGTTCATAACATTTTTCTCCCTTTAGAGTTCGGTCTCGATGTCAACATGAAAGTTGTAGCTCTCGGAAATAGCTTTTCAAAGCATATTTATAATAGTTAATCGAACCACCGAGGTCTTCAGAAAGTGCGTTAAAAGTTTAAGCTGTCGGGCGACAACTTTTGTTCACTCGTTCTTTACTTAGACTCTCGAACTTCGACTCCAACTTTGTGCTCTTCACTTGAAACTCATCTTGATTCCTCTTTTGCATGACTTACATCCTCCATCCTAATTGGATCTTTGTGTAACGGTAATCTTGAAGGTGCATCGATTCCGACTCCGCCAACATAGCTAGTATAAATGCAAATATGCATAAAAAATGTAATATGAATATTTAAATTATGTTAAATACAACCTATTATGCCTATCTAAATATGTGATATCAATTGTCTTTCGATTTTTGTTTCTAGTAATGCAAGTACTTGAATTTTTTCAATTTTACAAAAAGAATCTATTTTCATTCATAGGTTTTTGCAACCTATTCCGCATATATTTAATAAGCATAATATCATATTAACATCTTTGTTTGAGGGGATTCAGTTCCGTAACTTCCGTTATTTTTTCTTGTTTCTCGTTGTAATTTGGTTTGATTTCCTTTTATTATTTTCATGATGTTTATGTTAATCGATATTTGTAAATTTCTTTTTGTATCATTCTTGGTTTCTATTATCTTTTCTCGATTCTTCTGTGGTAGGACATTTTCAATTCTTTTCCTATTTTTTTACATGTCAAAACAACAAATCAAATCATCGAAACCTTGGTAATCTTCGTTGGTTCGAAAGCACCATTGAATAATACATTAACAATTTTAAAAATATTCCCAAAATTTTGTTATGTGTTAGCATGCTTACATTTAATTAGTTGGTTGCTACATGTTTTTAATGTCAAATCCATTAATTCGGTTTTACACCGGTTTAAAGTTGTTTATTTTTTCTGCTACATTTATTCTTTGTATCTTCATAGTTTGTCTTCTCTTTATATTTTATAATTTTCTCATGAATACACATATCTGATTTTTCTCTTCCCCGTCTCTCTTTTCTCTCTCATTTTCCTAACATTATGATCAGAATGTTTTATTTTTGTTGGTTTGGTGTCAAACTCAGTTTTCTAAACTTTACTCTGAAATAAGTTTTGGTGTAAAATATAATTTACTATGAAACTTTTCTTTTATGAAACGTTTTTTGGAGTAAAGTATATTTGCAATAAAGTAGTATATTGGAGGGGAAATGATACTTTGTAAAAATTTTGGCGGTTTCTTAGGCACAATTTCACTCAAATAAATAGGGCATTGGGCATTGCTAAACTCCGAATGTTGAACGTCTTTGATGTCTTCATCAAAAACTCTTTAATGCAGGTGATGTTAAACAACATGCAAAGGATTAGGGTGTCGTTTCTTGAATATTCTGGAGTCTTCCAGCCCATACACTACACCATAGGAGGTCGTTTAGTACACGTCCATTTGGACTTGGGGGATATCCATTATGATGTTTATATGCGAGAAGGAGAGGAGTGAAATAGAGAGATTCAATATCACCTTTTGCCTTAGGTGTTTCATTTGTGTTGGATTCTAGGCAAGCAAACCAAGCAAATGCACTCACTCGTATTGAGATCTAGAGATTATAAAGATATATTACTAGTCCAATCAGTAATAGACATTATCACTAGTATCTCTAAACACATTCCCCAATGATTACAAGATCAAAACTGAGAGTTTTCATCTCAGAGTCAGATTTGGATGTCATATCAAGTAAATATCGAAGAGTATTAGGGTTGAGAAGGAGATGATTTGAATAAGTAGGGAATTTTGTAGGCTATGGCTACATCATGCCACACTCAAATGTTAATTAGTGCAAAACTGCCCCAAATGAATATATATTCACCCAATGAAATTTCAAATGATTATTCAACCATACATGATATGTGTAAAGAGTAGTGCATTAATAGTTAATACTCTCTCCGTCCCACAATGTGTAAAGAGTAAAGAGTAGTGCATTAATAGTTAAACCCTAAAAAATGTTATATTTTTACGTTATCAATATAGAGATTGTAACTTTATTTAAAAAATTTAACTAAATATAATTTTATATCAATCCAAGGGGAGAATAAAGATTAAAAAATGTTTTGACTTAATATAATATATAAAAATTTACATATAGATATATATTATATATTAATTCACTGTATTGAATTAAAATAATTGGTTTTTAAAAATGTAGAATATCTTAAGGAATTTTTTGTAATTAAAACTTATTGATTAAAACACCTAAAAAACAGTTAGTTATGGGATTCTAAAAAAAGTGGATTATGACAAATCATCATACATACTTGAAAATTAATAGTAGATATAGATAACGCATCATCTTAAATTCTTATAAATTAATAATATTAGATATAGATTTAATATAATATAAAAAAATATAGATTTCAAGGATTTCAAACATAATGTTTGGGAAAAGAAACAGAAGAGATTTCAAATGTAATATGATATTCATTAAATTGCAATTAAAATCATACAAATACAATTTGTTTTCTTTCTAACAATCTTGAAATATAATATATATTTTGGGGGGTAAAAGGGTAATTTTGGTTTACTTAATAGATTTTTAATAAAAAGTGTTGATGGGTTGTGTTTTTAAATGAATGTATTTTAAAGGATGGTTTGCCGCAGAATTAAATTTAAAGGGTGGTTTCCTGCAAACTACCCTATTTAAAGGGTGTTTTTTTTTTACAATTTTGCCTTTATGGAATCTAATGCTTAAAACGGCGTCGTTCCAAAGGGGACGTCTCAAAACGCAATGTTTAGGCACTACTTGGGGGATGTGTGTCGCTCTATGATTGGTGGAAGGAGTGAGCAACTCTGATTAGGGCTGGAAATGGGGTTCGGATATCCAATTCACCCGCTCCACCCGCACCATTTTTGCGGGCGAAAACCCGCAAAAAGCGGGTGACGGGTGATGCGGATGACGGGTGAAGTGGGTGATGGAGCGGGTATGGATGATGATTTTTCATCCAATACCCGCTCCAATAACCCGCCCCATAACCCGCTCCATTAACCCGCACCAATAATCACCCAATAAGAATTCAATAATCTCATTAAACATATGATTTTACTTTTCTACCCCTTAAAAAAACCCCATAAATTTCTTTATTTTGCTATCATTTTCTCACGTTGATTTTATATTGTGCTTTTATATTGTTAGTAGATTCCGTAGTTAATTTGAAAACTAGCTAGATTATGTAGTTAATCCGAAAATGTTTCTATATTGTGTTTATATTGTTATTAGCTAATCCGAAAATGTGTTTATATTGTTATTTTATTGAAGATATTCTCGTCTTTTTTATTTTATTTTATTTTCTAAGTTATGTATTTCACCGTATTGTTGGACTAGATCTCGAAATATTTTTTATTTTACAAGTTGTATATTTTCTATGTATTGTTGAACTTAAACTTGATAGACTAGTATGTGTTTTTAAGGTATATATTTCATATAATGTTTGAAAATAAAAATGTTTGGTTCGTCTTATTGGATATCCAATAATCACCCGCTCCACCCGCTCACCCGCACGGGTTGGATGCGGGTGAAGGATTTGCGGGTGACGGAGCGGGGCGGGTGAAGATTTATACTCGCGGGGCGGGTGATGGATTGGAGATTTTCACCCATAACCCGCCCCATTTCCACCCCTAACTCTGATGGCATCGCATGGACGGTCAAGATACAATCTGAGATGATGAAAATTATAGAAAATAACCCTTTAAATAGGCTATTTTGTGGAAAACCACCCCTTAAAATTAAAATTGCAGAAAACCACCCATTAAAACCATTTTCTTGGCAAAGTCACACCCATCACCAAATTTCCATTAATTGAAGGTTAAAGTGCATGAAAAGTCAATTATATCCATTGTTTTTTTTTGATTGAGTAAGAATTCGGGAACCAAAGTTACCCGATAGCATCCTTTCGGATGAGGTCTGCTAGACCTGGATCAAATTGAAAGCTTGCGATGGGGGTAACAAGAGCAAGGTGTGCAACCTTATCTGCTACAGCGTTACCACTACGAAGGACGTGGGAGAACGACACTTCGTAAAACCCAGAGATGAGATAGCTAATATCAGACATGATTAACTCAATTTCCCATGGACATTTGACCATTGTTTTTATTATTATTTTACTTTATCTAATTGGTATGAATTAACTTTTTACCATTTTAACATGTTTTTTAAAAGTAAAAAACTTAATAAAATATCTTGGGTCAATGCCTTTATTTAGTTGGATTATACATTTATACACTTTATTCATAATTATACACTTCGTTCATAATTAAACTGAGAGTTTGATAGCATCTTGGGTCGATGCCTTTATTTGTGGTATTTAAGTTAATTAGCGGATGACTTAGGCCTTGTTTGGTTACTTGGTTAAAAATCCAGGAAGTTTAAAAACCCAGGAAGTAGAATATATTCCTGTGTTTGGTTGACAGAAAGACACAAGAATTCAACTTCCCAGGGATTTCAATTCCTCCAAATCGTAGGAAGTTCACTTACCTAGGGGGACTAGGTAAGTTCAACTTCCACCCTTTTTAATGTAATTTTCTTTATTTTCCTATTTATATTTCTAAAAAACAAAATTCAACCAAACGACTTTTTTCAATTCATGGGAATTACATTTCACGGGAATTCAATTCATGGGAAGTAAGTTACTGGGAATTGTACTTCCCGCATTCAACCAAACGAGCCCTTAATTAGTTAAAAAAATATTAAATTTAGGATCTTTTTAGATTATCATTAATTATTTTATAATGCATAATATTCTATTATAATATATATAATGCAAGTATTATATACATGCTTATCATTTTACTTTAAAGAAAATGTATACTACTCCGTACTAGTGAAACGCGAATCATATGACTAAATTTTTTTTTGGTAATCACGAGTACATTGAGATTTATTTTATGGTACCGTGACATCGTAAGTAAACGACTAAACGCCACACCGCCCACACCTACGGAGTACTGCCTTTGTTTAAAAAATATATGTATACAAATAAATTCTTTACTCCCTCCAATCTAATCTAAAATAAGTGTCATTTTAAACTTTTAAATTTGATCCAAAATAAATGTCGTTTTATGTTTTCTAAAATAATTAATAGATTAATTAATGAAAATTATTATTGTAAATTGTATTTGTTGACTTTTTTTTTTTCAAACTCTACAATTATTGGTTGAAAAATTTTATAAATAATTAATAAATATGATAAGATTTAAAAAAAAATTATAAAACCAATTCTAATTAATACTTTACTTAAAAAAATTATGTCAAAAGCTAAAAATAAAAAAATTTCTTCTTCTACCATCATCAAATACACGTTCAACCTCATAATCCGAGCTCCAATGTCGTTTCCCTGGCCGATTTGGGCTGACATTCAGTTCGGTCGGAGCTGAATTTAACATTGACAATATCTGAAACTGCTAAAAACATACTCCATCCGTTCGAAAATAAATGATGTTTGACTTTTGTGTAGGTAGTTTTAGGAGCTAAAAACTACTCTCTCCGTTCGGCAAAACATGTCATTTTAGCTTATTTCACAAATTTTAAGGCAATTAACAAATATACTAATTTACCCCCAATTATTACCCTTCTTTTTTACTTTATCGAAAACTACAACTAACAAACCATCAATCATGTCAAGGGCATTTTTGTAAAGTTGAGTTCAAAATACCTACAATGACAAGTTTTTTTGAACAAAAATAACACCCTAAAATGACATGTTTTGCCGAACGGAGGGAGTATATAAAATCTTATTTATTTTTATTAATTTTTTTCACAATTTAATACTTATTACTAATAGATATTAAACTATGAAAAAAATTAATTAAAATAAATAAGATTTTATATAGTTTTTAGCTCCTAAAACTACGTGTACAAAAGTCAAACATCATTTATGTCCGAACGGAGGGAGTATTAGGGTTGGCATATATGTCTTCATCATTATATATATATATATATATATATATATAGAGAGAGAGAGAGAGAGAGAGAGAGAGAGAGAGGGGTTAGGTCATGTGTAAACATCCCTTAATGTGTTTTGTGTTAACAAATATAGGTCGTTGATTGATTGCAAATGGAAGGACGAGATTAATTCCCAAAATTAATTAATTTTAATATGAAAAGATAAAAAGTACCATTTTCTCCTAACACACGCGCGTGATATCCCAACCCAAATCCCCCTTTTTTTGGACGATTATAAAACAACCGTCTCTCACCCTCTTCATCGCGTCTCATACTAGGGCGATTCCGGCGAAATCAGAGGGCGATTCCAACGAATAGTGCTCATCCGAAATCAGGTGGCGGCTGTAGTGGGGTTCTGCAGCGGCGGTAGTCGGCAGATCGAAGTATGTGACATTGGTGGATTTGAAGGTCGCGCACCATCGAATTCGTCCGGGTTAGGGATGAACGCGAATTTTCATTAGAGGGGAGTTGAAAGGGGATTTTGATTAATATTTGTTGTATTGATATGAATATTGTGGAAATTTAAGTCACTGGTACGAAATAGGTCATGTTTCATACTCCGGGGGCGTGATATGAATATTGGTGAAATGATTCTTGACTTTGATGAATAATTGTGTTAATGTGATGAATATTTCTTAAATGTTGCCGAATATTGATGAATATTTGGGAAATTGTGAATAATTGAGTGACTGTGATGAATATTTGAGTAACTGGGATGAATATTTGAGTGACTGTGATGAATATTTGATAAATTTTAACAAAAACTTTGATTAATAATTGAGTGATTGTGATGATTATTTGATAAATTTTGCCGAATATTGATGACTACTTGGAAAATTATGAAGTTTTCTCATATTCGTCTGGGGAATAGAACGTCGTTAGATGAATAATTGAGTGACTGTGGTGAATATTTGATAAAGTTTGATGAATATTTGAGTGACTGTGATAAATATTTGATAAATTTTAACAAAAACTTTAATGATAATTGAGTGCATGTGATGAATATTTGATAAATTTTGCCGAATATTGATGACTACTTGGAAAATTATGAAGTTAAAAAACTTTGATGAGTCTTCCTCTTCTTCACCGTCTGCTTGGATGAAACCTCACTGATTTTCAAAAATTGCACATACCATATTAATAGATCATGATCTTGATTTGTATGACTAAAAATCTTTTCAAAAAAGAAATTGGTGTAAACTGGCCAAAAAAAAATGAAGCGCCTCCCACCTGTGCATCACACGCCCTCCAAATTGTGAGAGTGGAATAGTTTCCCCCATGGGACCCATTTTTTAAAAATAAATTATTAAAATCCTTGATTAATCACAGCCTTCCATCTTCATTCAATCAACGGTTATTATTTGTTACTCCCTCCGTTCGGCAAAACATGTCATTTTAGGGTGTTATTTTTGTTCAAAAAAACTTGTCATTTTAGGTATTTTGCACTTCACTTTACAAAAATACGCTTGACATGATTGATGCTTTGTTAGTTGTAGTTTTCGATAAAGTAAAAAAGGAGGGTAATAATTAAGGGTAAATTAGTACATTTGTTAATTACCTTTAAACTTGTGAAAAATGTTAAAATGACATGTTTTACCGAACGGAGGGAGTAACATTTAACATGTTAAGACTTGTAAACATTTGATTCGTCCTCTATATATATATATATAATATATATTATAAAGCAGTGTTGCTTAATCTCGACGTTAGGTTAAAGAATGATCCGATCGTAGCACAAGTTATCAAATTAATTGACGTCAAAATTCACACCCTTAGAATTTTTGAGGTGGAGTGTCGGTGTTGGTCTTAATAATTAGATCAACTAGTATTTGTTACCCGTGCGGTTGCGCGTTTTGTTAGTAAATTATATTTTATTATATTAATTACATTAAAATATTATATTAGATTATTAATTGATGTGACTCATAAAAATAAAACCATATATAAATATATTAAAAAATTATTTAAAAATTTTAATATTTTATATACTCACTCCGTTTAGAAATAAATGTCGTTTAACTTCACGACACATTTTTTAAGGAGCTAAAATATTTATAAAATAATAAATTTTTAATTACTTTTAAAAATAATTGTACATTTTTAATAAGTATAAACTTATATAAAAAATAAAAACTTATATAAAAAATAATTAAAAATTAATATGTTATATAGTTTTTATCTCTTTAAAAACCGTGTCAAAAAGTCATATGATACTTATTTATGAATTATATTTAATTGGGTAACAAAAATTGAAGACATATTACGATCAGATTATGTGAAAATTGAGATGTATGTGATAAAATTAGTTTTAATTAATTGTGATAATTAATGAAGGTGGCCGGGTTAGAGGATAAGTAAGAAAATGTTATCAAAATTAACCAATTAAGATACGTAGAAAGATAAGGTTTTTACCCAACTATATTGACTTATTAATTGATGTGGCCCAAAAATATAATACCAATTTAATCCAGAATATGACACGTAAGCAAAAATATTCCCGTTTTAATCCAGAATATGACACGTAGACGAAATCGCACCAGAGCCCGCTTCAGGCCTCTGTTTTAGTATACTATATAGATATAGATTCCACCATAAATTTAATTATAAGATTGATAAGCAATTGCAAATAATTAGGTTGACTATAAAGAATTAGGGCCATCGACAATTGCAAATAATTACACTGAACAACCTAATTAGGTTGATTTTGTAATCTTCAACAACTCACTCAAAATTAATATATATATATATATATATTGATCGACAATCTCCCACAATTGAAAAACATTACGTACGAGGGCTAATTTAATCCAAGCCCTGATTCCCTATTTCCCTGTCATTTCACGTCTTCCGCAATTTCTTTTTTTTTCCCCTCTAAGTGTGCCGAATTAATTTGCTAATTGAATTAATGAATCTCAAGTCCAAATTAATTGTGAATGTTATTGTTGTGCTATGATTCATACAAATTAAAAAAAAAAAAATGGAATCTTGTGCAATTGTGTGTAAACCATCTTGTAAATAGACAAAAAAAAAAAAATTCAAATTGCCAATAGACTATCTCATTAGAATATGGGTCATACAATATGGGTCATACAGTACCCGATCCGATCTATGTAGAGCGATTGAGTCGGTCGAACTAGATTAAAATTAAAAAGAAAATAATAGAAAAAGTGAAAAAAAAAAAGTAGAATTTTTTTTAGTGCGAAGAAGTAGAATTTGAGTACCCAATACTTGGGAAATTTTAAAAAACTTGTAAACAAAATTTAAAGTATAAAAAAACCTTATATTTTTTAAATGGATGGAGTATAAACCGATCGAATCAAATCGATTATATTATTTTTTAATCTATATAAAATAGAAGGAATTTGGACATAATGTTGGGTTAATTAAATATAATTAAAACTCTTCCAATATCACATGCATCATGCATGTATTAAGAATATTACTAGCTGTACATACCATACATCTATTCTATATATTTCTATAGAGGTTCTCAAACTAGTCATCCCAAAACACAAACACTAGTACTTTCTTAAAGCCAAAAGATGAACAAGAGCAGTGCAGCATCTCTACCATTTGAGTCCGATCATGAAGAAGCCAACCAAGTCGACGACGACGACATTTCGAAAAAGGTACAAGAGCTAGAGCTTTCTCTTCCGAGGAAGCCATGGCCATGGAGTTCGACCATATTTCTCTACTCGTACCAAAACTTTTGGGTGCCTTCTCCTTTTTTGCCTGGTGTCGTTTTCTTCCAAGAAAAATTCCGAGCAAAAGATAGCGATATCTTGCTCATTTCGAAGCCCAAATCCGGCACTACTTGGCTACAAGCCCTAGCCTTCACAACCCTAAACCGCGCGATCTACCCAACACACGACATTAAGACACACCCTTTGCTTTCTCATCACCCTCAACAACTTGTTCCGAAATTGGAGATGATCATGGGCCAACCTTCGAAGCTCAGCCTCCCAAATGATGAGACCCTTGAAACTCGATCCAGGCTCTTTGCAACTCACCTTCCATACAATGCCCTCCCGGAGTCCATCAAGACATCCGGATGTCGGATTGTTTACATTGCTAGAAACATTCTAGACGCGGTTATATCATTTTGGTACTTTTCACGTGGAATCAAAGCGGCGTTGGAGGATAAAGGAGATTCAATGAGGCTAGAAGACTACATAGACGGGGTTTGTGAGGGCGAGGAAGGGTATGGACCGCATTGGGACCATGTTTTAGGGTACTGGCAAGAGAGCTTGAAGAGGCCGAACAAGGTGTTGTTCATGAAGTACGAGGACATCAAAGGGGACGAGGTCTCGGAGATTAAGAGGCTGGCTGAGTTCATGGGATGCCCGTTTACCCCAGATGAAGTGGAAACCGGAGTGATGGATGAAATAGCGCAGCTTTGTAGCATTCGGAGCTTGAAGGAGATGGAAGTGAACAAGAGTGGGACTTCAAGCTTCTTCAAGCTTCAAAACAGTGCATATTTTAGGAAGGGAGAGGTGGGTGATTGGATGAATCACATGAGCCCCTCCATGGCTGACCGATTGGAGAAGGTTATGGAAGACAAGTTTCTTGGCTCGGGTTTAACCTTTAAAACCACTCCTACTACTACTGCTCCATCTTCTTAAGTGACTACTATCTATTTGTTGTTTGTGTCATGTGTGATTGTGATTTCGTATTTGCGATGCAATAAACTTCTATCAATCTTTTCTTTGTGTGTAATAATTTCCTCTTCAATAAAGTGATGTGCGTTGTTCGATTAATCATGTCTTTGATAATAATATGTGTGTTATGAAAATTTGACTGCTTGGCTTTGAACAATTAACAGAAACAATCAATCGAATAAAAACCTGTATGGTGATGAACATAGAAGGTAGAAGTTTAGTAATAATATCACAATAACTTAACTGTAGGATGCAACCCTATGTGACCACCTCTCTATACTGTCACTAGACCATCTACCGCCCCGCCCTCACACTCGACAAACGCCTAAAGCAACATAAAAGAGCGTCTTGCGCGACAGAAGCTAGTACTAGCTCTTACCCCTAACTAGGTTGTCCACCAATTTTATCTGCTAAAAAACATGAACAAGAACTTACTTGATCTAGTGAGGACGTGAAAATATAACGCGACATCACTAACCCGGAAAGGGAAGGGAGCCAGGCAAGTCTATGTAGAACTTCTGCTCGAATACTGCAAACTTCAATTATCAGAAGATGATGGCTGCTGCCTCTGCGGCGGAGCCTGTGGCCACATGGGTTGAGCCATGTAAGGCTGGCTTGTCTGAGCATATGCATTCGGATCCATCACGGGCATGCCCATCATCATGCCACCATTCCCAGCCTGGGGAGAGTTTTGAGCAGCCGGCATGTAGTAGCAGTGGCGGCCGCAGGATCCTCCGAAAGGTGGGGCGAAATTTCTAGTGTGTACTGAGATATTGGTCTTGAATAAACTCCTTTACCTAAGTTACGACTTTCAACTTAACAATGGATTGTAGAAAAGTAGACTTACATTTGCTTGATTGCTATGGTAGTGGTTTCTCGTCATTCATTGGAAATTCGGGCATTTGTCATATTTAGGAGTGTAAACTTATCGAAATTCAATCATGCTAAATTCAAGGCTTTTGCATATTATCTAGGATTGTAAACTCATCAACTTTATAATATCGTATCAATTGGTTCCCAAAGACGTGTAGGGTACGAAAATATAAATATTGCATAAAGCTTCACAAATTCGATCAATTAATAAATTTCATTCTGAAAATCACATATACACAATAATTCAAACACAAAATTTATTCTCAAAATCACAAACTCTAATGAAAATTTCACAAAATTTATTCTCATAATCAAATCCTAATTTTATCAATTTTATGGGGTTTAATTAGTTTATAGCTAGATAATTTGTATATAATAGGGAGCTCGGGAAATGGGAATATAATTAAATAAGGGGTAGAAACATAGAGAGCGGGTGCAAGTTGAATAAAGAATAAAAAAAAACTTTTTTGAGGGAGGTGAAATTTTTTATAAAAAAGGAGGTTAGTAGGAATTGAACCCCAACCTTTGGTCTCACTTTACTTTCCTTCCTTCCAACCAACCAACTAAACAAAGTAGATTAGTTGATTCTATATTCATCCTAGTTTTACTTATTACAACACTGTCATATATATAAATAATTTTTTATTTTTTTTTCCAAAGTCCGGGGACACGTGGGTCGAAGGGTGGGGCGGCCGCCTACGCCCGCCCCACCCTGGGGCCGCCCCTGTGTAGTAGTAAGGAAGCCCATCAGCTGGCGCGGCAACAGGCATGGTTCCTCTTGGAATGGCGGCAAGCACCTCGTCCTTCAAGTCCTCCCTCGGCACAATGTCCACCAGGAAGTCGAAGATGTCAGTCCTCGTGATGGCATCTGCAATGTCGTTCTTCTGGACGGTCCTGCGCTTGTTTTCCTCGGTGTGGTTCCAGGATCGCAGAGTTAGCTCCAGGATGAACATCTCGCACGCCCTGGCGAAGATGACGGGTGCCTCGGCAGATATCATCCTCACGTCCTCATCGGCCTTCATGATCTTCTTGATCCGAGCCAGTGGAAGGCTATGGTTCTTGAAGTCGGTCACTTTCTCAATCTCCTGGTACTGGTTCGTCCAGAAATTTGGAAGCTGTTGCTGAAGCTGGTAGATCTGCTGATAAGCATGTTGGCTTCCCACCGTCTGCACGGGAGAATGGGCCCCTCCGACTGGTAGTCAATAACAAATGCAGTCTTCAACATACAGGATATAGAAGCCCAAGATCCCATAACCATAGTCACATTTGTCTTCCATTCGTTTTTACCAATAACTCTCAATATCCTCGACTGTGATTGGCATAATCAATTCATCTTTTATCCCACATTCTTCGCCTGTTAAATCTGTCATCTTGCTACATCAAGCACAATTTCTTCCCAAGCAAACTAACCTAGAGTAAAAATTTTAGCTCGAAAGAGGTTGGAAAATTGGAAAGGCAGAGAACATGAAACCTTAACTTTACTGTTCTCTTCTACTTCAGGAACAAACGATTTCTCGAGACCAAAAAGATACCTAAACATCCTCGTCATGGTGATAAATAAGGCAAGTTCATTGTGCACTCCTCATTTCAATGAGCTTTATAGCACCAATAAATCATTAAATCCTAAACAACACTCACTCAGCACTTCTGCAGCACTTCTGCAGCAGGACCTTTTGAGATATGCACAGGCAATAACAACACTCAGGATACTTAATGACATGAAAAAGTCAATCCCTGCCCTCTTTCTTTAGATGCCATGAGGTAGTCCTTCTCTACAAGGTTTCAATACTAAATTAACTTACACTTGAAAATTGAAGACCAAGAGAAGTCCCAGAGTGAGAACCCATAAAGGCAACCTAGGTTGGTTACTGTATCACCTCTAAACTGCAACCTTTATTTAACAACATTCAACTTCATCAGAGAAGCCATAGCACCCTTAGCACCTTTGACTAGGATCACCATGATATATTCATTGTGAACAAGTCAAACCATTTCAACAACCTTCTACCACCTAGCAAACAACCTCAATCAGTAAGGCAAGTAATCTTTATCTTCCATCACCAGCTTAATACCTACCCCCCTTGAATTCTCTCAAATGACAGTTCAAATGAAAATGGTTGACCTCGCAATTCAGGTTACCTGAAGCATTCTCCTTTATGCAGGTCCACAAATAACAAAACCAAAAGACGAGCTTTTCAGAATAAGGAATAGTTCAGTGATCCAGGTTTGCACGATCATCCGCTCTTTTTCTAACTGCAAACATTCAACCTAGTTGGCTGTGCCATATCAATCAATCTCCTCTATATTTGAACACTCAAATCAACATCAAGAAATATTCAACCAAACACTCAGACCAAGAGTTTGTTAATTTAACATTATTTCATTACTTTCAATAACTAAATTGCAAAGTTGAAAGTAAAAAGAGAGACATGTAACAAGATTTTAAATCAGTTTATCAGAGTGCTTTTAAATCTTCATTCTAAAGTATCAGACAGACAGGGCAACGTTCCCAAACATAATAACTATTATTGGTCGTTTAACTACAGAGAACAATCTCTAGCAACAAAACATAAGCTTTCAGATAAATACTCCGTATTCACCAATACCCAGCTACTACAAGCAAGGCATCTCTAGTTCTCAACATTTAAACCAACAACAGTACACCAAAAGGAAGAAAAGATGAGTGCTTTACAAAAGGTAAGCACTAAAAAAAATCAGAGATTAGTAGTTTTGAAACAAAGGACTCGAACCAATCAAAATCAGAAGCACCCAAAAAAAAGGCATGCAAAGACGATAGCTGAATCAATCAGGAGCAAACAATCGAATTACGGGGTTCGACGGGATTTTTCTATTGGAGAATCCAGAAATTGAATACCTGAAATATTTGACCTGCGAAATTGACTTTCACCTGCACAAAAATGGGAAAAGAAACAATCAAATCAACGATCACAGCAATTACCCAGAAAGAAGGAAAACACTGAAAAGGGGGATTTTTTAAGCTAAAAACGAGATGGAAGTGCGAAGTACAAGAGGAATTATAGAAGGGGTCTCACTTGCTTTTTAATTCTTTGCCGTTTTTAGGGTTTTGAAATTGAATTGGGGAAGAAGAAAAAAGAGAGGAAGGAGATGACGGAGAGAGTGAAGCGGAAAGGGAAAAGGGAGAGGTACCCAGATAGAGGAAGAGAGCATACTGCTGACACGAAAGCCTTGTGAAATTGACGTGTTGTCAGAAATCGCAAATGGAAAGCTTTGACAAGTTTTTACTTACACAAATTATGCATACAAACTATATAGATTTTTCCACGGGTATCTCGAATAAGAAATTAGAGAAAATCGCGATTATACACAAATTATGCATACAAACTGTATATTTTTTTTTTGAAGCAAGATAAGAATTCGGTTCCCTAGACAAGCCTAGAGAAACCGAGAGACCGGACAAGCCGGTAGATGGGCTAACCATCATGTACAACTGAAAGAAAATTACAGAAGCAAATAACTGAAGCAAATGACAGAAATGAAATTACAGAAGCAAATGACATAAGTAAAATAGCAAAATAAACGTACAAGCCATCCTACACCGAAATCACAAGCAAGAGGCAAACGAAACGATCAGTCAAAGGGACAACGCACACAGAGAACCCTGGGGAACACCAGCGGACACCTCAGATTGTGGACTCAAAGAAGCCATCAGATGTCAACGCACGTCCACGACGTCATCGAACATGACAAATCAAACACTGCCAAAAGAAGCTTGCAACACAACAAGAACAACACTGCACTCCAATCCGTAAACCCGACTCCCAACAAACCATTGTTCATTAAAACCCCGAAACCCATCCCAAACCCTCAAGGACGATAACAAGATCGTGAGCGACTACTAGGTAGTCAAAATAGAGGCGGATGAAACGGGTCGAAAGAGAGAAAATGAACAACAATAAAAAAGACAGAGAGGCGGAAGAACGGATTGAGATTGGTTCGAGGAATGGAGACACCGAAGACAAGGCAGTGTGAGCAGGCTGGCGGCGTTGTTACAAAGCATATATGAACCAAGGGGCGCTGAGCCACATCCTACACGGGAAGGTGAGCCGAGCTGGAGGCGGTGGAGTAGAGGTGACCTCGGAGGCGAAGGCCAAGGTGGCACAAATGATTAATGGCAGCGGCGGCGGCAAGCCAAGTTGGCGTTGAACCAAGGTGGCTAACGAAAACGACAGGAGATGGAGGTCGACATGACGGCAACGGCGAGGAGGCGGCTGCAACACAAGGGACTTTGCCCGTGCTGGGTGGTGATGGAGGTGGACCCGATGAAGGCTGAGGTGCCACGATCAGGTGGCTGGATGGGGGTGAACCGATGAAGGCTATAAGCCATGGGAGGTGGTGGCTAAGGAGTGGTAGCCATTGAAACTGAAGGTGTGAAGGTGGAGGCCGGCGCGCGGCCACGGAACGCTTGAAGAGAGCGTTTACTAGGTTTTTAAATTTATTTAGTACTCCGCATACAAACTGTATATATTTTTCCACAGGTATCTCTTGAATAAGAAATTAGAGAAAATCGCGATTATACAGGTGTCGTTTATCTTATCTGAAAGAATCCTTTCAACTTTCAAGCCCACAAAGGTTACACTGGACCTAGTGAGCCCATGTGCTATGTAAGGGAAGGTGGATTTAGATAAAATTATAAATAAAATTAGATTAAAGTAGTTTTATTTTTAAATTTAAAAAATTATTATAAGTATGTTTTTTTTATTGAGAACACGAATAATCCCCAAAGAAGTTGAAAATTATTTATCTCATAACCGGATAGTCAAGAGTAATGTCTACAACAAACTTAAAAATCATTACCTTATTTCATACTAAAATCTCCCTAAGATGTTGGAGCAAGGAATAAAAGAATTAAAAAAATGGGATTTCTGTGAGTTGGGACAGGAGAGGGGGACGGGATCGGGGACAGACGATTTACACTCTAAGATGTTAGGGTTGATGTTGATAATATAAGAAATGTCAAAAAAAAATTCATTGTTTTTGCACCAATACAGGTTCATAAAGAATATAGAGATAACATTTCCATGATTAGGTAGACAAAGGAGGAAGGGAATGAGGGAGGGACAAAAATGTTTGGCTTATGGGAGCTAGGAATAATTATATCTTTTTATCATAAACGTAACAAAGTTTAGGCAAAATATGAGTATGGATGAAATTTTGTTAATGGACATATAATAGATGGTTTTCTACCATTTAAATTAAAGGGTGTTTAAGTGGGAAAAAACATATTTAATGGATAATTTTATATAATTTTCTTTTTATTTATGTTTTCTTTTCTATCTTCTAGACTCTTCTGCAGCAGAAGAGTCTAGAAGTTCTGCTACAACCTTTTCGATCGAGTTTGGCAAGACGTTGTTGGAACTTTTTAAAAATTTTACCACATTATTTTATGTTGTTATAAAAAAAATTAAAAACCCAATAAATGTAGGAGGAGATTAAGGTCATTCTTACAATTTTATGTATTTTTAATAAGATAAAATTGGATAAAATCTTATATTATTTTTTAATAATAAGATTAAAAAAAAATCAACCCGAGAGAATTGAGAAATTGATTCTTATTGCATGTTCTACTTAGGGTCAATTTATATGTGTTTGGATTCCTATAGGATTATAAATATAAACATAAACACTTGTAAAGTGTTTGATTAAAATAATTTATAAGGTATTTAAAAAAAATATAATTTTAAAATAAAATATTTTATAAATTATATAAACAAATTACATTAAAGATGAATTTATTTATATATAAAGGTTATAAAAGTAATTTAAAATCAATTGCTATCAAATATCCGTGTTGAACCAAACAAAATGCAGTAATTGAGTTCATGAAAATTTATTTGCAAACAAACATATTTTCATACTTCCCGAGAAGTAAAATTCATGAGAATTCTATTTCCCGTGAAGTAAGTTCTCAGGAATTGAAATTCCTACATTTAACCAAACGAGTCCTAAATCTATAAAATAATTATAAACTTAACCAATGGTGAGTTTTGAAATAGACACATTAATTTATTTTAAATTTATATTATTTGAAACATATAATAACTTTCCATTATTGTTTATTGGAAATAATTTTTTTTGGTTGATTCAATAATGTTTTTTTTAATAAAATCCTATGGTAATTAATTTTTCGGATTTTTCGCCTAGTAACCCTAAGGTCTTGCATATTTCGCGCGGTACCCGACTTTTTTACATATTTTGCCAAATAACCCTGAGGTTTTGTATTTTTCGCCAAATAACCCTGAGATTTCATATTTTTCGCCAAATAACCTTCTCTCCCAAATTAACTTTTTTTTTTGTTTTTTAAGTAATTCCTCAATTTGTACTAAAATTCTTGGGTGGTGGTGTTTGTTTTAGTTGTAGTTCTTGTTGCACTTGTTAGACTTAGTTGTTGATTTTAGCTTATGTTTTGGTTGTATCAAATGTGCCCACTTTGTAAAAAGAAGATTCTTACATCCATCAAATTTCAAAACCTACAATTTCTCTGTGTTTTCATTCCAGGAAGCAACTAGTATAGTACCCGCGCCATGACGCATATTTTTCTTTTTAAAAAAATAAAAATAAAATTTTTTTAAGTATAAAAAATTACCACTATAAAATAAAATAAACTATTACCGTATGTTAACATAAAATTACCACTATAATATTGCATAGTTAATATTAACTTTATTAAAAAAAATAAGTTTTGAATTAATAAAAAAATAGATTTAAATGATATTGTGTAATTAATATAGAATGAAATAATATTGTATAGTTAATATTAAATTTATTAAAAAAAAGTTTTGAATTAATCTCATTGGTAAAAAAATGTATTATGAAATAATATTGTGTAATTAATACTCCCTCCATTAATTAAAACTTGACGTTTTACTATTCACGCACGTTTTTTGAGGTGTTAAAAACTATATAAAATATTAACTTTTTAAATATATTTTTTTAATAATTTCATACTTGTTACTATTAAGTATGAATTTATAAAAACAAATTTAAAAAAAAGTTAATATTTCATATAGTTTTTATCATTATAAAAAAGTGTGCATGAATAGTAAACGACAAGTTTTAATTAACAGAGGGGGTATAAAACTGAACAATATTGTGTAGTTAATATTAACTTTATTTAAAAAATAAGTTTTGAATTAATCTCATTGGTTAAATGTCGGACAATATTTAGTAGGAAATCCAGACAATCAAATCAAAAGAAGGCAATCCAAATTAGCATTTACATAAGAACCACACCCATGATACGAACGACTATTGACTTCCCGAATTCCATGGGGCTAAAATCACCAACTAAGTCTAACAAGTGTAACAAGAACTACAACTAAAACAAACACCTCCACCCAAGAATTTTAGTACAAATTCAAGAGGAATTACTTAAAAAAAAACAAAAAAAAACATTAATTTGGGAGAGATGGTTATTTGGCGAAAAATATGAAATCTCAGGGTTATTTGTCAAAAAAATATGAAACCTCAGGATTATTTGGCGAAATATGTAAAAAAGTTGGGTACCACGCGAAATATGCAATAGGTTAGGGTTACGAAAAATCCGTTAATTTTTTTTTTGCTTGATTTAAAGGCCAAATTTGGGGGTTTCGTTTGAGCTTGTATCTATTTGCAAACCCTTGTCCCGATCTCCTTCCTGATCTTCTCTCTCAATCGGAAGCCAGAGAGAGTCAGAACTCGGAAGCCCTTGTCGTTCTTCGCTCGTTCTCTGTAAGTTGTTCTCCTCCCTCTCCTTAGAGCTATCTTCTTCACTTCGTCTGCGTTTTCTCCTCGCCCCGCTGATTTCGATGTTCCCGCACCGGAAAACTCTAGGGTGTACCACGAATCTAACTTCAGTATCTTTGAAATTTCTCCTTATTTTTCATTGCTGCGCCTTAATTCATAAATACATTATACAATAAGCTGTTCTTCATGATTTTTGAAATGTAACATTGCAAATATTCTGGAATGTTGTTAAGGAAGAGTGCACAGTATCTTATTCTTATGGTGATTCTTATTGACTGATTTCAATGATTAAGTCATTTTGTACACAATTTATTTGTTTAGTGAAGTTGATTGTGTTTGTTCCTGGTTTTATGTGTGGCTAATTTCTTGTTTGGCTTGCTGTTTGACCTATCTTCTCAGAGAGGAGTTTGTTTACATTGTGTTGAAGATGCTTCAAATCAGGCTTAATAAAGGTCCATCTTTAGATGGGGGTTCAGGAGTGAAACCTTTGCCTGCAGAGACCGTGACAGTGGCATGCCCTGACCACCTTGTTCTGGCTGACCTTCCAGTTGCAAAGGGCCTCGGCTCTGCCAATTCTGCTGCGCGTGTCAAGACAGTGGGTCGCAGGTCCCGCCGCCAGTTGGGAGAAAGAGTTCATTTTTGTGTCCGCTGTGATTTCCCTATCGCCATTTATGGGCGTCTGGTACTGCTTCACCTTTGTGCCTCCACAACATGCTTGTTTCTTTCTGTTGATTGTTTTCATATTTGTTTTAATAGTTGAGCATCTCATTATCTCAATAGCAGAACATTGCTTAGTAACCTGATATCTTTCAACTCATCGTTGATCAGTCCTTTCCATAGGCTATCATGATCTGAGCTAGTCTTGTTTGGAACTTGAAATTTCAGCAACTGTTATATTAGGACTGAATTTTTCCAGTAGGCTATAATTCATATCAGTATTATACCTCTTTAACCTGCAAGTCTGCAACAGCCTTGCAAATCCATTTAAAACTTTTTCTTAGACAAGAAACTTTTAGCAATGACTTACATCAAGTCTGATGCTTGTCACCATTTTCACTTTTCAGCAGGTATATGTAACAATGTGTTTTCCATTTATGCGACTGTCATAGCAAACTTTGCCTTAAACAATCTATTTAGCCTTATTTGACTGGCCATTGAATTGGCAACTTTTGATTCATCATTCGGATCGCATTAGACTAGTGCCAAGGTTGCTTTGGATGTTTGATATCTCTATTTCAGTTTGATTATTTTCCATTTCAAATATGTGCTTATCTTGGCATCGCCAGTACATCTATTTATTTATCTCCTTTTATTTTTTTTTTGCAGACTCCATGTGAGCATGTATTCTGCCTTGATTGTGCAAGGAGTGACTCAATGTGCTATCTGTAAGTGTGTTGAGCATTTGCAGTACTACATACCTGATTTATCTAGAGATATTTTTGCTTCTAAGCTCTAACGATATTTGTAACTTGGGCGTACATTAAATGTCCTTGTGAATTTAATTATAAATCTACTCCTTCAAACTGCTGCAGATGTGATGATCGGATTCAGAAGATTCAGACAATCAAACTGATGGAGGGAATATTCATTTGTGCAGCACCACACTGCCTTAAATCTTTCTTAAAAAAGACTGAATTTGAGTCTCACATACATGGGAGCCATGCTAACCTTCTCCAGCCAAACATGAAGAAGGAAGAAGCAAATGAATCAGATGCTTTCTCTGTCAAACCATCTGCAGCTTCAGAGTCATCTGTTCGAGCTCCACAAAAACCAGGCTTCCCTCCAAGTTCAAATCCTCCACTGAGTGATCGCGAGGATAGGGGTCGTTCCCAGCCACCAAGAGAACAGACACCGCTTAGACCACTCATGCCACCAAGGATGCCTCCATATTATGGGCAAAATCCAAACACACCATCCGATCTCATGCCTGATGGTGGATCACTAAGAACTGATGGGCAGAACCATCAAAATCGTCTCCCTCAACAGAATTTTGAAGCACCCTTAGACAAGCCGCAGCAGGGAATCCTCTCCGATCCTCCTCACTATCCCCCGGTTTATTATCAGCAATCGCCTAATTTTGCCGTGCCAATGAACCCTGGTTCAATGCTTCCAAATCGCCCTCCATTCGGTTTTCCTTCTTTCCCATCAGATGGAGCTCCATTTTATGGAACTCCTATGAACTATGAGGTGACACGATCAGACTCAAACTCAGAGGCCGCACCCCCTGGATTTTCTGAGCCACATGCACATCCTTGGGGTCCTGGACCTAGCAGTGGTGCTCCCTTCGAAGCTGTGCAGGGTGGTCAGGGGTCAATAACAGATGCTTCTGGGAACCCTTTGGATCCTCAAGCAAGAGCTGCATTCTTTCAAGGCGAATATGGAAGGAACCCTAGCAATTCACATGCGGCGCCCATGTCCAACAAGGCATTGGATCCAAGCCAGGTTGCAGATTCAAGGGATGGCAAAGGCATGCTGGCTTCTATGCCTCCACCACCTCCAGGTCCGCCCCCGCCTCATCTCTTGCAACAAAAGCATGATAGTTACTTCTCCGGTGAGCCTAGCCATGATGGGAAGAACTATGGTTGGTCACAGCAAAAACGCGATGGCTTTGGAAGTAGCTAGGTGTAATCTTTTGTTTTCCGACTTCTATTCCTTTTTATCATGTCAAACAGATTAGTATGGTCTGTAATTTCAACTTATTTTGTTTCTCCCCAAGTGCATTGTTTTGAATAGCATTTCACGTTCAGATAGGCTCCCAGTGCTTTGTAAAAAATTGCGTTTGGTTACTGAATACCACACACAACACAAGCCGGAGAAACTTTGTTCATTTCAAAAGGGCTTACAAGTTGCTTTGTAATCCTAACGAATAAGACATACATTTGTGTGAATGCTGCATCTATTCAAGGAAATCAACACTTTCCTGTTTCACTCATTCTAAAATGTACGGGCATTCAATGGCAGCCAAACAAAAATGGCCGTCTGAATCGCCAGTGCTAGTAGGACAGAGGATTAAGACGGGCTTATATACCGTGTATTCATTCTGAAGTACATGTCATTTGGATCCGAGTCCAACCCGTGTGACCTGTGTGTCTCAAACAAGCCAGAGGCAGTCTCTGATGAAACCATATCCTGAGGTAAGGTGCTTATCAGCTTGAGACCTGAGCAATGAGTAAGCTCACAGCCATGAAGAAGACGTACAGGCCAACGAGGCAGAAGCCCCAGAACTTTGGCACCCGAAATCTACACCAAGTTACGACAAGGAGGGTTCCCATCAAACTCAAGATCAAGAAGACAAATGCAACGACAATGCTGATGTGGAAACTTAGTGTATAGGCTCCGGGGTAAACTTTTGCTGTTTGTATGACCAAAGCCATCCCAAGTCCACATAGCATGTTGAACATGGGCCCAGCAAAGCAGCCGGCCATGGCCAACGTGGGCTGCCCAGCCTTTGCGAGTGCCACATCAGCAACAAGGTCACCTACAGAGTTCCCCCAAGCTAGAACTGTCAGCCCGAGGAGCGCAGGAGGCAGATCTAAAAGTGCTCCCAAAGCAGCAAGGCAGTTGAGAAGTTCTCCAGCCACATTGGAAATCCAAAAAACACTCATCACAAACGCAACAAGCACAACAGGGAGTTGCTCGCTTTTGGGGGGCTCCTTTTCAACAATGTAGTGAAGAACTGCAAGACAAGAGCTTGAAAAGAGCCCAACGGACCATAGAGGCAAATGGAAACCAGGAAAAAGAAATGTCACCGGATGGCTCAGTGGCACAAACGAACTGCATGAGTATAACAGGGCAAGCGGGCAAAGAACAATGTTTGCAGAAGAGTAAAACCGGCTCCATTCAGAAGGCGAGGTCTGGGGAATCGTCAGCTTCAAAAGTAGAGAAACTGGAACCTCCCAAATCTTAGAGATCTGCACATCGCAAATCAAGTCACTGACTTAGCAAGCTACCTCATTTCAGTATAAAGCAAAAGAACTCAAACAAGAATAAGAATGATCAGCCAACGTGCATTGAAGTTGCAGTTATTTCAGTACACACTAAAAATCACATCCTTTTACAGATTCAAAAACTAGTCTCAAATGAACGCAAGTGATTACAATCCAGCAACATAAATCTAGTTCTATACAATCCAGCAACATAAATCTAGTTCTATACAAGTGCTTCCTCATAATGAACGCAAGTGATTACAATCCAGCAACATAAATCTAGTTCTATACAAGTACCACCATCACAATCACGGTAAACTGGTAAACAGGTACCGCAACCTACTCGATGCAGATGTGAAAAACACCACAACTACATTCTAACATGTATTCAAGAACCCTGAACTCAGAAGGCCAAGCTTCATTACAATACATACTCTTCATATGAATCACTGGGATCTAAGCAATACAGCAATTAATGATCCCCAATCAACTTCAACAGAAAGAGCTAAGAACTAACATCTAACATCCTGGACTTAAGGCATTAAATCAGAATAAGTAACCGACACAAACCCAAATTAGGGCTTTTGATATGGACGAACATCTAGACAGCTCAAAATTATGTGAATGAATCTGTGATCAATACTGAGAAGATCTAATTCAAGACACAAATTGAAGCACAAAATGAGAAAATAAAGGAAAAATGATTTACAGGCACTGTAGAGATCAATCATCATACCTTTTCGAAAATGCGTCGAATCCCTAAATTCGTTCTCCCAATTGCTGAATCGGACTTCCGAATGAGGTTGAGATCACCAATTTCGCAATCAGAAAGCACCAAACTCTGACGAACGTCGACCTCGGCAACTCCAAATTTCTTATCGTCGGGATCTTTGCGGCCCCCCAAATCCATCCAAAACACGAATCCAACAAAGAACAAGTAAAACCCCACAAATCCAACCGCCTGCCAGAGATACAGCTCCCCGCTAAGGTACACATAGAACAAGAACAGCGCGGAGGTCAAGTAAAACATGACGTCCCTAACAAAAGACGCCGGATCGACGGCAAACGGCGCGGCATTGATGGCGACGAATCCGACAACGAACGCGGAGACAAACGCGCCCGCGGAGAGTATAGCGCCGAAGCCAGTGCGAGGGTGACCGGAGCGGAGGGCGGAGAGGGAGGAGAAGACGTCAGGGGCGCCGTTGCCGAGGGCGAGGAGAGTGACGGCGGCCATGGAGGGGGAGAGGGAGAGGTGGGAGCAGAGCTTAGCGACGACGGGGGAGAAGTGATGCTGCGCGGCGTTGACAAGGAAGTAGAAGAAGAGGAGGAGGGAGAGGGACAGGAAGGGGAGGGATAGGACGAGCGAGCCATTGAAGAAGCAGAAGTGGAGGGAGAAGTAGTTGATTAGGCCTGGAGAGTCGGAATCGCAGTGGAGGAGGGATAGGGCGCAGCGATCGGCGGGAGGGTGGAGGGGGATCGAGGAGCAGGTGGGAGGAGGTGCGGTGGAGTTGGCAGCGGAGATAAGGGATCGACGGGGGAGAGGAGAGTGGGGAGGAGGGGAGAGGATGAAGAAGAGGACAGAGGAGAGTAGGAAGAGGGAGAGAGAGAAAGCCGTCGCCATGGCCATGCCATCACCAACAGAGTTTCAGTGAATTCTTTGACTGTTCAGTTTGCGATCCAGCGAGAGAGGAGAGAGAGAGAGACGCGTCTTTGTACAGATTCTTTATTTAGGTAAATTACACAAATGCGCCCTAAATTTGAAAACTTTTTCCAAAACACCCATCTTTAGACTTTAATTAGGGATTGCTCAATTTGAAAACTTGGATATATGCTGAAGGTGCAGTACTGAAATTGCAGTGCCAAGATGTTTATATCCTTTATGCCTTCAAGCTGTTCGATGAAATGCCTGAACCGTCGTTTTTGGTGTCATTGCTTTTGATCCGGGCGGTCTGCGACACCTTGTAGCTCACAACTCTTCGATGGAATCCAAGGGATCATCACTGCTTTGATGGAGGTATATGTAAGCTTGCAGCAATGTCTGAATAGTAAACAAGTTTGCAAGGAGCCATGGATGGATTGGATGCTTTATACATGGTTGAAGTTCATGTTCATGGAGGAATTCAATCACCATTTCAAACTTCCAATCGATTCCTAACCCCATGCTCGATTTTCATTCCCAATCGAATACACCCCAATGAGGATCAGGGCCCATGAAAGGCAAAGATGAACAGAAGTGTGAATGCCATTATCGAATCAGCAAAAAGGGAAACAAAATTATATACCATTAATCATACTAATGAAGAAATTATTTCTGGTTTATACCTTTTGAATCTCAAACAACTGGAGTCAAAAGGGGCTTATGTAGGAAGTGTGCATCCAAGTTGTTCAGCACAAGGTCAGCCATGTCCTTGCAAGTCTCAATAGTGTCACTTCCCACATGAGACTGGAGCACCACATTATCCAACCCAAGCAACTCCTCCGGAACATCAGGCTCGTTCTCGAAGACGTCAAGTCCTGCCCCACCCAATCGCCCCTCCACCAGGGCAGCAACAAGCTCGCGTTCATCAACATGAGCCCCTCGTCCGATGTTTATGAGTATACCCTTGGGACCCAGTGCATCAATGACCTCACGGTTGATGATGTGGTGGGTTTCTTCCGTGAGGGTGCACGAAACAACGAGTATGTCGCAGTGTGAAGCTAACTGGGTCGCACTCTCATAGTACTTGTATCCTGAGTGTTGCTTCTGGGTTCTGGAGCAGTAACTGATTGGACAACCGAAAGCTCGAGCTCGTTTCGCTATTGCAGAACCAATCCTGCCTAGCCCAAGAATACCCACAGATTTGCCACTTAACTGAAAGAGAGAAAACTAGTGCTCATCAGCATTTGTGGATATAATGTGAGTTTAGAAGACGAACAGAGCAGCAATAAGCAGGCATTTCTAAACGTTATACAATCTGGCGCGACAGCAATGGATTTCGATAGCAAATTTTCAATGCATAACTCAACATTACGTGATTTTGAAAACCTTGAATCCCAAAATACACCAGAAATCACCCAAATCAAAGAATGACTAAGATTTGGTTGTGTTCGGCAATGTCAATTTGTAGCGGTTTAGCCGACAAGAATTTCTGTTTGGCAAGGCAATGTTCGGCTTTTGGTAGAGAAAAATACACCACACACTTGGCACATGCGCTAGTAGCCTAGCACACAAGACGAATGAGGTTCCATTTTAAAACCAATTGGAATTGAAGGAGTAGCCAACCGACTCATATACTAGGGATTGTTATGTTCAACTTTCGATGTGGGACTCTATTTGGTCTTATTCATCTCTTAACATAGTTTGGCTACTCATTCTCCATATTGGCCATGAAATTTCAAAATGAGGGATTCAATTCATCACAAACTCCTCTAGGTTACAAATTTTTTGCAATCATACCATCTCAATCCCCTTTCTCTATCCATTTTCATAATGTGCAATCAAACGGGCTCTTAGAGTTGAACAATTTTCAACCTAGAACACAAAACTATCTCATCCAATTCACTTCACAGACCCCATTGAAAGCTCTAATTCCCTTTTTTTCATCTACCTTCCTATAATGTTTCGTTCATTTAAGCAAAGCAATCGATCAAGCTATTCATATCAAATAAACAAAAACTAAATAAGAAACAATGAAATCGAAAAATGAGTAAGAAATTGCAAAGTAGTGACCTTGGTAGTCAGGCAGTAATCCCCATTCTTGATCCAATCTCCGGCCGTCAAGAAGCGGTGGGAGCCACAGATGCGGCGGAGGACGGCCAAGGACAAGCCAATGGCGAGATCGGCGACGTCATCAGTGAGCACATTGGGCGTATTCGTAACCCTAACCCCTCTTTCCCGGCACTTGGCCAGGTCGATCTTGTCAATCCCGACGCTGTAGCTTGCGATTATCTCCAAATTGGGGAGCGATTCAATCAGCGCGGAGTCGGCACCGGCGGTCGCGCAGCACACAACGGCGCGGATAGAACGGCGATGGTCGTCGTCGGGGGAGGCGGAGGGGTAGTCCCAGAGCCTGAAGAGTTTGAAGCGGGAACCTAGCTCATGCTCTAGGTATGGCAGCATTGGATGCACCATTAGCACTCCTATGGACTCCATTGATCTCGACGGGGCAGAGATTTTGGAGAAAGCCACTTCTTGCTTCCAAATGAGTATTTATTTCGCGGAAACAAAATGGTGAGGAGAAAATTGGAACAACCACTCATGTTAAAAATTTGCAAAATAATGGGTGAATGGATACTAAAAGATTTGGATACTAAAAGTATCCATGATCATCTAACATGATGATGTTTTGGAATTCTAAACTATAATCTAAAATTGAATTACAGCTCAGTCGCGATTTGGCGATAAAGTCAGCTGCACTATTCGCTTCTCTGTAGCAATGCTGGAATTTGATAAGTTGAAAGTCCTTGCTTAGAGCCTGTATTTCTTCCACAATTTGTGTAATTTCCCATGGTGAGTTGTTTATTTGATTGACGGCTTCAATAACCATTGCGCAGTCACTTTCAATAATAACCTTCTGTATTCCAAGTTCTCCTGCTAGTGTTGTACCTGCAAGTACTGCAAAGCATTCTGTTTGGATGACAGAATCTGTTTTACCATTGTACTTGTGTATTCGAATTATTTGCCCTCTTTTATTTCTTACAATACAACCAATTTGAGAATGGAGTCCATTTCTTACAGAGGCGTAATGGGTGAATGGATCTTGAATTGAGATCATTAGGGCGTGTTTGGATCCGAACTAGTTTTCAAAATATTCAATCAAAAATAATTATTTACTGTAATAATTTTACATTTAAAATATTTACGAACATATTTTTTTATTTTTTTTGCAGGTTTAACGAAGAAATGCAGGGTCAATCCGCAACCAAACCCTTAAAACAAAAAATAAAAATAATTACAATTAAAATTAAAGATATAGATATAGATTATAAGAAAACAGAAATTGATGGAGAATTGATCAACTGCGAAGAGTATTACCAAATAATATTTGTGCAAAAGATCCTAAAAGTCAAAATTCCAACAACATACATTGAAGACCGAGTATATTGGAAAACAAGCCGCCATGGATGGTTCTCAACCTCGGCAGCATTAGATAAAATTACGGGACACTACAGAACACAAGAAAGCGACATTGCATGGATTTGGCGACTAAACTGCTTCCCAAAAGTAAAAACTTTTTTGTGAAAACTTGCAATGAATGGAACCCCTACAAAAACTAGACTGGCGAATAAAGGTTTAGCGGTTCTGCTCTCTTGCATATTCAGCAACAATGCGGATGAAAGCGTTGAACACTTGTTCACAACCTGTAATCATTCACTCCAAATGATTTCGAAGATTGACCATAAGATTGGACAAGTAATTCAATGACTACTTTAACAGATCGACCAATTAGTTAATTACAAACGAGATCTTCTCGAAACTCAAAAAAGACTAGCAGACAACCTTAACCACCATATGGTAGGGAATCCCTACTAGGGATTATGGACCATAAGAAATAAAGTTGTCTTTAACGATGACAATTATACAGACAAAAAAACAAGAGATGTATCTACGACAACAACTACAACAGCTAAAGGAATCCAAAATATTATACTGGGAAGAGATGGAACCAAAGGAAGCACAACCACATCCTACACCTAGGCGCGGAAAAACCTCAGATGGTCTAAACCGGCGTTTGGTGTATTTAAAATCAACTTTGATGGCTCTAAGCTGCCATCGACTGAGGCAGCAACTGGTTACGTTATCCGGGATCACTAGGGCCGAGTCATATCCACTGGTACCTCCTTGTGTGGCTCCGTTTCAGCCTTGATGGCTGAAGCTCTGACTCTTCACTCTGGCCTGTTAGTGGCTAGGGACTGGGGTTGCCATCGGATCGAGCTTGAAGGTGATAGTCTCATGGTGATTAATTCGGTGTCTCGTGTGTGGCAATGGCCCTAGGAGATCGAGATGATTGTCACTGACATCCAACACTTATTGCAACGGTTTGAGGCTGCTACCTGCAAGCATGTGTTCCGAGAAGTGAACCTGGTTGCGGACAAGGTGGCTCAACTCTGTTATGCGATGGATCTCGATTCTTTGATGTCGTATTCGGAGTTTTTGGTCCTCGTCCGAAAGGACACTATTGGGTGGTGGGTTAGTAGGGCCTAACGTCACCCAAATCCTTATCTTGTATAAAAAAAACAGAAATTGGATATATTTGCAACTTTTTTTAGGTGCCACGATCATAGAACCTACAACACACCCATTGTATTACAAAAATTCCTTAAAGTTGCAACGAAAGCTATACACAGTGAAATATGTAGATAGGAGTCCCTTTACATGGTGTGAGATAAAATGATCTCACATAGTAGTAACATTTTGCAGATACGGTCGTTAGAAGTTTATGATATAGATTAGAGAAATCGTGTTATGTTTAACAAAACTAGCATTAATGTTAAATAAGTTAGCTTGAACAAATCATTAAGATTAATTAGACAAAAAAAAAACATTTACAAAGTTCGATTACGAGGGTTTTGACGTTAGCATTGAGTTCTATCACTGATATTGTGTTCTGAACGTACTATACATGTATTTATCATGTCGAAAGGATTTCATATCGATCGTCGTTATTAAAGTCTGATCTTTGGTTGTATTTTTCCCTTACATGATTGGAAAGAGTATGAAGCAAATAAAAAAGGGTCTTGCTATCCATAGGCGATATCTTATCAAATACACGATCGTACCAGCCAACACCGACATCTCGGTAGGCAGAAACCTGATGTGAGAGAAAAGGAGTGGCTTCAGTGGTCCAAGGACAGTTGTTACCTATTGGACTGCCTACACCTACACCTACACCAGGTGTCGATGAATGGGAGATCTACTAGGTTTTGTGCTGTGTGTGGTGTTTGTCAACTTCGGCTCCCGATGTTGGAGGAGAGATTGTGCATTTGGCGAAAAATTCGCGATACCAATAATGGGCCCATTAAAATCGATCATGCAAGCTGAAATTACATTTCTTACTTGATATTATAGCCCACATACATTATCATTGAAATACATTATCTTATAAGAATAAAAAAAAAAGTAAAAAAGGAAAGGCCCAAAAGAAAAAGTGAGATTCGACATCCATATGGTTAAAGATTAGATCCGTTTCTTGGTCTACATGCAAAGAGTCTAGTTAAAAAGAAGGAATGTTTCCATTCCTTTCACTTATTTTCATGTTCTTGTTTCTCCCCTAATTTAATTTTTGTCTTCCCACCAATCCCCACATTATGCAATGGAGGAGCTCACAAGAAAGTGGACAAACTAACCGTTTAAAAATGACATTTGTTTTAGTTCATAAACTCATACCATTATGAAAGAAATTAGTATAAAACTTTACAATATCGTTGATAATAGACTCATCGTCTTCAACCAATGGTCTCGAATCTGAGTCATATGAATGAAAATCTCCTAGGGTCTGTTTGATATTGATATCTAGTGTTTGGTATCGAGGATATTGATATCGCTTGATATCTAGATATCAAATTTGGCCTAATTTTATATACAGATTTTGATGGAGGTATCAGTTGATATCGATATCACCCGATATCGATATCTTGATACCAATATCTTGATATCAAGATACCAACCGATATCACTGAAATATCACCTGATATCGATATCAAACGGGCCCTTAATAAATCTAGTTGATACAAAGATACACCAAGATAAAACTTCACCCCTCTCATTAGGCATCAAAACTAAACAAAATCACACACTTGTTGCTTTCATAGTTATTCAACTCTTCATCAAGTGGTTGAACCAATTAGACTACAAAGCTCCACAACATGGCTACTAAAATTCACATTACACATACCCAAAAATAAAACAAAATGACCCTAATCCATTAATTGAGAACATGAAGTTAAACCAAGTACTACTCTACATGATACTACAACTATCAGTGTTCTCATCACTGAACATGTGGGTGTAAGGATCATGATATGCCGGTGGGGGCGGCGCCACGAAACCATACCCTGGTGGTGGCCGCCCGTACATTGCCATATGATGCATATCACCGCCACCACCGCCGCCACCATTCATCATCCTCTGTTGATTCATCATCATGGCCATGTACTGTTGCTGCTGCTGTTGCTGTTGATGATATGGATTGCCTGCCATCATTGGGGCCACTCCAGTACCACCTTGGTAGTACCCATTTCCTCCATTCATGTTCACCATTGGTGGTGCAGGTGGGCCCCGGCTTACCGGAACTTGGTACTGACCCTTCCCACTGCCACCACCGCCGCCGCCACCGCCACCACCGCCTCGCTTGTTGCTGTTGGTGATTTCGAAATCCGAATACATCCCATTCTTGCCCCCTCCCCCTTTCTTCCCTCCTCCTGATTTATTTCCAATTTTTCCCTCCCCCCCACCATTTCCACCTCCCTTGTTTTTACCCCCGGCGCCGGCGCCGCCACCGCCGCGGCCGCCCTTTTTACCTACATTTCCATCTTTGCCCTTCTTTTTCCCACCAATTACCTTCCCTATTATAGACATTAAACCACCACCTTTCTTGGCTTTTCCTCCCCCCTTCTTCAATTTCTTAGACACATTGCCATTGTTGCCCTTTATGGGCATCACCTTCTTTTGATTATGTTGGCGTTGATGACCGCCATAGCCAAATTCATCCTCTTCCTCGTCAAATTCCTCATCCTCGTAATCACAGTCATCGTCGTCGAAATCATCCTCACTAAAATCATTAAAAACATGATCTTTTTTAGACAAATCAAACCTGACCGCTTTCTGATCCTTCAATTTCAATGGCACCTTCAAATCTCTGGACCCTTTCACCGATTCATAACCAACTCGGTGGTCCTTTCCATCCTTCATCTTCTCCATTTGCAGGTTCTTGAACTGGTTGTTAGCAAGATCAAACTGGACGCTTTTGCTGTAATTTGCCCCCTTCTGCGATCTCCAAATCTCTGCGTGTTTCCCTAATTTCTCCAGCTTCTTAATCAGCACCGCTGGATTAACGTTACCAGTCACTGTGACCTTCCCCTGTTCCACATCTATGGAGGTACCATACACACCTAAAAACAGAGTGAACAAAAAAAAAAAAAAGTTAGCAACTTTGTTGTTCATTAGAGAAAATTCAAATGCGATATTACCAAAAATTAATTAATCACTAATTAAATACCATCAATTTTCTTCAGAAGCTTCCTGATTTTGCCTTTGCACCCATCACAGTGTATGTTGTCCACTCTAAGAACACACACCTGGGATTGGGATCTCATGGCGTCTTGTTTCTTCATGGCTGAATCCGAGACAAATTTTCTCCAGAAGCTATCTTTAGTGCACACACTCACTCTCAGTGTTTTACAAAAGAGATAAAAGAGGGGAGAGAGATTGGGGGGGAAATGAATGAGAAAGAGGGATATTTATGTATTTATTTATTTACAAAATTAAAAATAAAAAGAATAAAAAAGAATCCACTTTACAGTTTGTCTTTAGCTCACTGGAAATGGTCGCTCACTGTTTGAGGCTCTGTATTGTGTCTGGTCTGTTGCACAATGCCGTGGAGTGCGAGACAGGACGGGTGATGAAGAAAGCAACCCAGAAAACGATTCATGTAAAATTGATGTTTGAAGAGTGAGTGAGAGTTGAAAACACAAAGATTGCGTAAAATTGAATTAGTTGAGACAGATAGCACGCAGATGTACAGTCTCATGTGGGTGGGTGGGGTGCTCTTTGCTGCGACATAAGCAGAGGCTATGTTGTTGGCATCAGTTTATAGTCCTAAGTTGGGAAATGAGTTACTCCATTTTGTACGGATGGTTTATACTCCATTCGTTCGGCAAAACTTGTCATTTTATCTTCTTTCACAAGTTTTAAGTCAATTAACAAATGTACTAATTTACCCTCAATTATTACCCTCCTTTTTTTACTTTATCGAAAATTACAACTAACAAACCATCAATCATATCAAGAGCATTTTTGTAAAGTGAAGGACAAAATACCTACAATGACAAATTTTTTTGAACAAAAATAATACCCTAAAATGACAAGTTTTGTCGAACGGAGAGAGTATTGTAAAAGGTTTTTTCTTTTTTAAATGTTAGTTGAGTTCGAGCGATTCAGTCTCTACAGAGGTTCACCCTGTATGTTAATTGTACTGAAAAATCATCCTAAAATACGGGAGATGATGGATGGTTTCCTATAATTTCAAGAATTAGGGGTTATTAAGTAAAAACTATCAAAATAATGTAGAGCCATCCAATTCACCCCAAATTTACACAAAATATCTTAGGCCTCATTTGGTTGACAGACAGTCCAAAAACTAAAGTAGAAAATCAGTAGAGAAATATGTGTTTGATTGATATTTTAAATTTGAAGAAAGTTCACTTGTTTAATTCCACTTAAACTTCAATCCTTTTATATTTGAAAATTTTAAACACCTCCATCTAATCATTTTAATTAAAAAAAATCAACTAAACACATTTTTTATAATTCTTATAAATTAAACTTTTTAGAAATTTATCTTTATAAAAGTAATTTTTAATAGTTTCAATTCCCAAATTAAATCAAACAAGGCTCTATTGTTGCACTTTAGACCATCCACAATGGTGTGTGTAAATGTGCAAATGTGTATTTTTTATACACTTTTTAACTCCATTGGTTGTTTTGGGTGTGTGAAAATGTACACATTTGAGCATGTAATATGCAAATTTGAGCACACCACCTCCCCTATGTGCAAAAACTTTTACAAAAAGCAAGACAATTTCATTGGTTGATTTTTTATAATTTCATTTTCTTTTTTTGTTTTAAATGAATTGTATTTGAATGGTGTGTAAAAAATGCACATTTAACCAATGGAGCAAATTGTTAAAAAGTGATGTGTATTTTTACACATCTTGTGCAAATGTGTACATTTTACCCAAAATCATTGTGGATGTGATAGATTACATAGTCCTATATTGTATAGTGAGCCCAAAAAGCCCAATACATTTGTAACCTATATATATGATTATCAATGAATGAATGGCGTTGTATTCACGAGATTCTATGATCAATCTCGTGATCATGGATGGTGTTAGGAGGGTAATAAATGTCATTAACGACTCGTTAATTGAGGCGAGTACAGATGTGTATATAACATTCAAATCGGCATGCACTCCAATTATTGTTGCACTTTATGTTTTTTTTCAGGCCATTATCGATCTCTTTTCTGTACACTATCTGTTGATGTTCAAGCTTTTGACCGAAAACTTGAAAAAAATAATTAAATAAAAAAGGCCTTATTGAAACATTAATGTACAACGGGAACAAAAAAACTACTCCGTAGGTAAATCACCATCTCAATATAAAAAGCAGATGATATTCAAACTCAAATTGAAGATCCCAATGAATGCATTCTATTTTTTCTGTACTTTGTTTGATCCTTTACTTTGCTTTTCCGGCCACGATTGTCGACTCCTATGTATGCATAATCATTTCAATTATTCCACCACCATATAAATCTTCTTATTTTCTTTTTGTTTAAATAAAGTGTGATTTTTTTTGGAATAGAGGATCAACGAGATCTCAATAATTCAGATTTCAGAGCATGCAAGATAAAGTATTTCCTTTATTAATGTTCAGAAGATCTGCAAATGTCTTTCTTTATTTTCATGGAAAGTTTGGAGTAACAACGCAGAGACTTAACTATCATTGAGCGATGTCCAGTGACACAAATTATTGCAAAATTCTAAACCAGTGATAATTTCTGGCAAATGCTAACCTAATGATGTTTTCTGGCAATGAATTTGCAGATTTTGAAATATATGCATCATTGTCAAATTTTGAAATTGACAGTGTAATTTTTTTTTTTTAATTTTTTAACAACCAAACGCCTTCTTAATCAAGCTCCAATGGGGGGTTGAAAGTGACTGTCTTACCGTCATTAACGTCTTATGAGGCCTTTGACAGTGCCTGTGAGAGATCAATATGACGATTTTAGATATTCTTTGTCTTTGTCGATCTTTCGAGAGGGTCACCTTCACGCACATCTTCAGGGTATGTACGTCACCTGGTTACCATCCCTGAAGTTTGTCTTGTTCCAGCAGAGATCGTTGATCTTGTCCGTTGGGACGCTATTGAGCGGTGGGTTAACCGTCTCCAAATCCTTGCCTTGTATCAAAAAATAAATAAAATCGAATTGATAAACTTGTGGTCATGGAGAACATTAGCCATATCCTTATGGAAGGGTTTAGGGTGTGTTGTTTCGAACACGACATATGATGCTGATTGAAAAATAGGTGAAAACCATTATTCCTTTGATTTTCGGTAATGTAGCATTTGACTCTCGGAAACACCTCTCGACTAGTTTAGGGTAAGGTACGTTACATTAGACATTGGGCTACATAAAGGGTGTGCCTGTGTGGTGAATGCACTTACAATTGGTAACAAGTAAAATGACAAAGTCAATGCATTCATATTACTACATTACATCATAAATTACAAATTGCCACACCAAACACTTAAAAAAATAGTAGCACTTGACAAATCCACCTACTACACCAAACAAACAGCCAAACCAAAACCCACCCAATTCAAAAAGCAATTCAAGTTGAATGTTCTTGTGAAGAAGACATCCAAATCATCGTCCATCACTCATTACATTACCATTGAAAGCAATCAAATTACCAATCCAAACTCCAAAACCACAGATATTAAGCAAAGATTCTTGAGAAACATGAGCACTAGTAGCCATGTGATTTTGCTCTTCTTGATCATAATCCTCCTCCTTGCCTACAACCATGATTTCTTCTCCTCATCCTCATCCTCCTCGTCGCCTTCGGAACCTGCAAAGAAGCCAAAAACCAGAGGCTCATCATCATGCTCCTGCACCTGCCCTGCCGTGAGCTCCACCGCCTCCGAAACCGCCTTCACCCTCTTTGTAGGTTTTCTCTCCGGAGTCATCTTCACCCTATGCATCCTTACCCTCAAATGGCCCTCCACTCTGCAGGCACTCCTCTGATTTATTGTCGGCGGCCTGAGGAAGACGATCAACCAAACCGGTGTTCGTGCTTATAAGAGTATCACCATTAAAGATGCTCGGTGATGCGTCATTTGGAGTTTCATATGTAAAGTTGTTTAGGTAGTCCTTGATTTATTAGGGCGATTTGCAACCTATGCGAGTAGATTTTCGTGTGTGGCTCGACGAGATGTAATATGTTCAAATCTTGTTAAATATTTGGTAGTCAATTCCATCCGTAAATAGGGGCGGGTATGGACATTAAAATTAGTGGGCAAGTTTATAATATTTTTTATTGGATCTATAGAGCCGTTATTTGAGCCGAACGATTAGCCTGAGCTCGACTTGTTTAATAAATGAACGAGTTTGAACTGAACTTTTTTCGAGTATTAAGCAATTCTACTTGCTCATGTCATAGTAACTTGAAGGAAATTTTGTAAATTTCACAAAATTAGAGTCATTCAAGCTTGAATTGAGTCGAGGCGAGCTCTGAATCAAGTTTAAAAATGTGCGCAATTGCGCATACTCGACTCGTTCATTTACTAAACGAGCCGAGTAGAGTCTTAACAATAATTTGATGAATTTTGAAAGCCACGTTTTGAGCCGATTGAACGAGCTCTAGCTGAGCCGAGCTTAGAACGTTTAGTGCAAAATCAACGTTTTGAAGAGGCTTATCTATTAAATGAACGAGCTTGAACCAGGCTCGAACTGTTGAGATTGGTGGAGAAAGCCACACATTGATTAATATTATGAGTCCTATAAATAGGCATACAAGAGAATCTTAAAGAGATAAGAACAAATCAAATCTATCTAACTAATCTCCTAATTATCTAAATAATATCTTAATTAATTTATTCTAATATATCATAATATGCCCCGCAGTTGAAGCGCGAGATATCACGATGTCGGAAGCTGAAAACTGGATAAACATATAATAATTTTTTTTTACTTGCCAAAGGAAATCTCAATTGGCAGATCATATTGAAGTTGAATGAAAAAATTGAACGAGATGGCAATGGTGGGCGGTGATCGCGCATATCAGGCCGTCGATGCTATAGTTGTTGTCGAGGATCTTTTGGTCGGGAGTGTGCGGGGAGCAATGGAAGATCTGTCGATGACTAGATTGTAGATGTTGTCGACAAAGTTAGGGACTTTCCTTGGCCCGGTGAAAGAACCAGCATGAGTGGAGCGTTGGTCTCAATCTTGGATCTAGTGACAAGACCCTCGATGATGAGGCGAGTTTGATCTAAAATGAAGTGGGCTAACCGGTTGGTTCTAGGCGACCGAAGAGGTGGGGATGGGTCGACCAGGGAACTGAGAGGAGACACGGTGGCGGTGGTGGTTGCTCATGGTGAAGAGGCAATTGTTGGTGGCGTGGTGAAGAGGTTTTTTTTTTTTTTTTTAAAAAAAAAGTGAAAATAAGGCCGACTTGGTTTTGACCATGAAAAAGAGGTTGGCTAAAGCCTCGTTTGGGTTGCCCGAAGGCGGTTTTAGAGTGCCCGTAGGCGGTTTTGTGGTGGCCGAAGCCAAGGGTGGGTTGCCCGTAGGCGGTTAGAGGGTGGCCGAAGCCTTGTTTGGGTTGCCCGAAAATGGTTTTATGGTGCTCGTAGGCGGTTTCGTGGTGGCCGAAGCCAAGGGTGAGTTGCCCGTAGACGGTTAGAGGGTGGCCGAAGCCTTGTTTGGGTTACCCGAAGGCGGTTTTGTGGTGCCCGAAGGCGGCTTTTTGTGGGATATTTGAGAGGATCGAAGCCGTTAGGCTAAAAAAGCTCAGATACCATGTTGAGATTGGTGGAGAAAGCCACACATTGATTAATATTATGAGTCCTATAAATAGGCATACAAGAGAATCTTAAAGAGATAAGAACAAATCAAATCTATCTAACTAATCTCCTAATTATCTAAATAATATCTTAATTAATTTATTCTAATATATCATAATACGAACTACTCAGTTTATATAAATCTATAAGGTGAAATATGTGTTGGATCTAACTTGATTAATGTCCAACCAGTAACAATAATTTGATGAATTTTGTATGCAGTGAGTGAGACTAAATCAAAGGCGGTTGGTATAAAAAAAATAGTCATCCCATATTGATTGTACGTGGTATAACCATACAAAATATAAGGAAGGGAGAAGCCCCTACACAATGACTTAAGCTTTTGTGTTAGAAAGGTGGATCCCGACCTTATAATCAAAAATAAAAATAAACCCGACACGACTCCCGTTTTCATACGACCCGATCGGGGTTTCTCGGAATTTCACATCGTATCAGAGCAGGTCCGAGTCGGGTCGGTTTTCCTTGCTTCGGGGTAGGTGATATGATTGAGATGCCGAAACCCGTTGTAAAAACCAAAAACCGGGTGAGCTATAAAGAGACTAAGACTTTCGACCTAGAAGAAAGAAAAAAAAATTGTTAAGTATCAACCCGATCCAGACGGGTTGCACTTGATATAAAAAAATAGCCCCAAGTCTTACAAAGCGTACATAAATTAAGTATACATTGTACACAAACAGTATTCGGTGAAATTTGAAGTATTATTTGTATTAATTGTAAGTATTGTTTAGAGAATTGAGGTTTCTTTTATTTGAAATAGATGAATAAAAAAAATTATTCGGTAGAATGTTACAAATTATTGTGTACATTCTACCGAATAATATTATGTTTTCTTTTACCGTTCAGTTCAGATGAATTCCATTGAATAATTTGTAATATTCTACCGACTAATATTTTACATTTTACCGAATAATATTTATATACAATGTACACCATAAGACTTGTGTACAAATGATCTATTACTAGCAGCCACCAACCTTCTGAGCAAATCACCGAAGTTAGGTCCAAGGAGAAGCCCAAGGACAAGTCCATAACCAAGCCCAGCTCACAGCACTTGCACTTAGGAAATAACTCAGAACCTTCCTATGATGAATTGTAAATTCTATATATATTCATGTATTGTTGTTGCACAGTAATGAATAAAATAGTACAATCGGTTTCCACCATCACAATGGTGTCTGCAAAACCCATTTTGTAGAATGGTATCAGAGCATCTCAGGCTAACGCCTCTACCCACATCTTTTTCTTTTTGTTTCTGTTGAATTCTCAGTCCAATTTCTCCATAGCTATGGCGGAAAATAACCCTAACCCCCCTCTCACTCAACTTCAGTCATCTCTATCCCAAATTTCTCTTCACCCTCAGTCGTCCTTACCAAATTTCCAAAGCCTAAACACAATTAAACTATCCCCAACAAATTTTCCCACATGGCAACGACAGCTTATTCCTTACCTTCGTTCTCAGAGACTTATGGGGTTTGTCGATGGTTCCATTCCGTGCCCTCAACCCGTCGGAGAAGACACCACGACGTTTGACGACTGGATAGCGAAAGATCAACTTGTTGTTGCCATCCTCTCCGCGTCGCTCACCGAGTCTGTCATGGTCCAGATCCTTGAGTGTGAAACTTCCAGACAAATCTGGGACAGGCTCCATAGTCTCTTCGCTTCAAGATCGAACGCCCAAGCCGTTCAACTCCGCCTTCAACTCGCAAGCTTGAAGAAAGGCGACGAATCTGCTACGGACTACTTCAACAAAGCGAAAGCACTCGCTCATCAAATACAGGCTGCTGGACAACCAATTTCTGATAGCGAATTTGCGTCGTATCTGATGGCCGGACTCGGAACCGACTACGAAGCCCTGGTGACAACTCTATCTACCCAGCCGATTCTCCCTCCACCTCATGAAATCCTACACTACCTTCTTCTTCAAGAGACGAGAATCGCTAGAAATCAGGCTCTAACTGTAGCCTCGACCCAGGTATCTCTGAACTCTACTGTTGCACCTTCTTCAGACTCTTCCCCTGAAATGAATTTCACAACAACAAGAGGAAGGGGACGAGGTCGAGGCGACTCTTCCCGAGGTCGTGACAATCGGGGAGGTAGGTCGTCTCGAGGTGGCCGAGGGTACCAGACATTTACAGGAGCCCCCGACACTCGCCCAGTGTGTCAACTTTGTGACAAAAGGGGTCATGTAGCCGCTCGGTGTTGGAATCGTTTCGATCATTCATTCCAACCTCCGCCCCCTCGCTCTTTCCAAGCAAATTATACAGCCTCAAACTGGTACCCAGATACCGGCGCTACCCATCATTACACGCCAGATGTGTCCAACTTGAGGTTCGATCGATTGCCATATGAAGGTACAGAGAGCATTTCCCTCGGCGATGGGTCATCAATTCCAATCCAAAACTATGGTTCTTCCTCCATCTCTGCCTCCTCTCATCGATTTTATTTGTCCAATTTACTTCAGTCTCCATTACTCACCAAAAACTTGATCTCTGTTCGACGTTTTTGCTTCGATAACAATGTATTTTTTCAGTTTCACAAAGATCACTTTCTTGTGAAGGACTGCGCGACGGGAGCTCTTCTTCTCAAGGGACCCGTGGATGAAAGCGGCTTGTATGTCATGCCAGTTGAGTCGCCATCGTCCTCTACTTCACCATCGCCGTCACTTCATTTTGCCGCCTCTTCGCCATTGCCATCTCTTTGGCACAGTAGCCTAGGTCATCCCTCAAAAACAGTAACCCGGTTTGTGGTATCCAAATACCATTTACCCGGCCCAGTATCATCTAGTAGCCTTTTCCCTTGTTTGTCATGTTCATGGGCCAAGGCTCACGCCTTGCCTCACCCACCTAGTCAATCCAAATCATCCTTTGTATTGGAACTTCTGTTTATGGATATATGGGGGCCAGCCCATACTACCAATATCAATGGGAACAAATATTTCTTATCTATAATTGATGATTACTCTAAATTTGTGTGGGTTTTTCCCTTTCAATCAAAAAATCAGGTCACCCAAATTATTACAACCTTCATTCCATTAGTCACAAATTTCTTTGGGAAACACATTATATCCATACAAACGGACAATGGAACCGAGTTCAAACCCCTTACACCGCTTTTTAAAAAATTAGGGATCATGCATCGTCTCACTTGCCCATATTCTCATCAACAAAATGGCTCCGTTGAATCTCGTCATCGACGACTCGTCGACATTGGTCTCACATTGCTCCAACATGCCTCTCTCCCGCTAAAGTTTTGGGACTATGCCTTTCAAACGGCATCATACTTGACCAATCGTCTCCCCTCCCCCATCATCAACCATGAGTCGCCATACTCCCTCATTTTCCACAAATCCCCAGATTACAAATTTTTGAAGGTGTTTGGATGTCTTTGCTTTCCAAATCTTAGGCCCTACAATCATCACAAATTGGCCCTGCGATCCACCCCCACAATTTTTTTGGGGTATAGCCCAAATCATAGAGGATACATTTGCTTTGACTGGCAAAACTCCAAAACCTACATTTCAAGGGATGTCCTATTTCATGAGGCTAATTTCCCGTTTGCCAACTACTGCACTCAACCAAAGTCACCCTCTCTTGAAGCCCATTTACCCCTATTTTATTTCCCACCTCCAGCCCAATCCTCCTCCACACATCAGCCCAGCCCACATCCCATACAAACTCAACCTCCAATTCTACCCACACCACCGTCCCCAACTTCTTCTCAAACAGAACCAAATCCCCCAAATACCTCACCGTCGCCTCCTTTATCTCCCATACCCCAACCCCCACTACCAACCCATCCCATGATTACTCGAGCCCGAAACAATATCCACAAACCCCTCAATCGAACCGATGGTACAATTCAATGGCCGAGTTGTTCCCTTGTTACCACCGTTCCAGAAGAACCAACGTGTTATACGGAGGCATCTAAATACCCTGAATGGAGACAGGCTATGTCAAGTGAATTTCAGGCCTTGCTGGACACAAACACTTGGACTCTCGTCCCATATTTTCCATCGGCCAATGTCCTAGGAGTCAAGTGGGTGTTCAAAACCAAGCGTCGGTCGGACGGCTCGATCGAGAGATGAAAGGCACGTCTCGTGGCAAAGGGGTTCCATCAACTGGCAGGGGTGGATTACAATGAGACTTACAGCCTAGTTGCCAAACCTTCCACAATCAGACTACTCCTCTCCCTTGCAGCAATGTACCGTTGGTCCACTCGACAACTTGACATACAAAATGCTTTCCTTCATGGATCTCTAGAGGAGGAGGTTTACGTCCAGCAGCCACCGGGGTTCATCAACTCCAACTTCCCTTCTCACATTTGTAAGCTAAATCGTTCCCTTTACGGTCTCAAACAAGCACCTCGTGCTTGGTTTGCTCGTCTTAGTGACTTTCTCCTATCTATTGGCTTTACATCTAGTCCTGCAGACGTCTCGTTATTCTCCTATCGCCATGGAAATGACCTCGCCTTTATATTGGTTTATGTCGACGATCTTTTAGTTATCACATCTAACCCATCCTTGTCTACAAGTTTTGTGTCTTGTCTCTCCAGGCAATTCCCTGTTCGTGATTTAGGACCGGCTAATTTTTTTCTGGGCATCGAAATCTCTCGGGACTTCACTGGCTTCCATCTCAGTCAATCAAATCATATAATGGAACTCCTCACCAAAACGGGAATGACCAATTCTCGACCTATCTCGTCTCCAGCAGCAACTACATTCGACTCAGCCTCGCCGTCACCACCCTTTGAAGATGGCCAATTGTATCGCAGCATAGTCGGAAGCCTCCAATACCTTCAATTTACACGACCCGACCTTGCCTTTGCAGTGAACCGAGTTGCCCAATTTATGCACAGACCTTGCGTCTCTCACTGGCAAGCTGTCAAGCGGATCCTAAGGTACCTAAACTGCACCAGAAACATGAAATTCCACATTGCAGCTACTCCTCGGAATGAACTATCAGCCTTCTCAGATGCTGATTGGGGCTCAGATCGTCTTGATCGCCGATCAATAGGTGCATACTGCATTTATCATGGTCCAAATTTAGTCTCTTGGTGCTCAAAGAAACAACAAACTGTTGCCCGGTCATCTACAGAAGCTGAATACCGCGCTCTGGCTCTTGCAACCTGCGAACTCATTTGGCTACAATCTGTTTTGGCATCCATAGGTGTCTCGCTCCCTAGAGCTCCCACATTGTGGTGTGATAATCTTGGAGCTACTTATTTGGCCGTGAATCCTGTCCTCCATCACAGGATTAAACACCTATCTCTTGATTACCACTTCGTACGGGAACGTGTTGCAAATGGCTCCCTTAAAGTTGCCTTCATCTCCGCACAAGATCAAGTTGCTGATCAACTAACCAAGGCTCAGTGCACTGCCACATTCCTGAAAAATCGATCCCATCTGTGCCTTAGACAGATCGGATCGCCGGGGAGTACTAGCAGCCACCAACCTTCTGAGCAAATCACCGAAGTTAGGCCCAAGGAGAAGCCCAAGGACAAGTCCATAACCAAGCCCAGCTCACAGCACTTGCACTTAGGAAATAACTCAGAACCTTTCTATGATGAATTGTAAATTCTATATATATTCATGTATTGTTGCTGCACAGTAATGAATAAAATAGTACAATCGGTTTCCACCATCACAATGGTGTCTGCAAAACCCATTTTGTAGAATCTATACTCATAAATGCATATACCAAAAGTGTTGAATATTTGATGAAACTAATTAACAAAGTAAGTACAAGGGTACATACGGAGTATCAAATAAATAGCATTATAGCAGTATGTAAATTTCTAATATGCAGGATTACATAGCAATCTTGGACAAATTTTAGTAATAAATTAATATTATTATTTGTCGCCCTTGGTTTTAAACCACAATTATCAATGTCAGTTTGTTATAGGATATATATAAATCGCATTAAATTAATATATACAGGGAGACCTGAATATTTCAAGAAAATTACGTACATGGATATATCCAATTGACATATAAATTAGTATTAATTAAGATAAATGTCATTTTCTTACTGAAATTGATTACCCTTGGTTTTGCACTAAACAATACTTTTCAACCCCAATGTCATAACGAGCCAATTACATATTGCATTTTTTCCATGTAATATTAATAAAAATAAGTGGAAACTGAAGTTGAGATGCATTATATCTAAGTCAGGGAAATGGTCTTTATTTAATTAGATTAATAATATATATCAAGTCGTCACCTACAAATCTCCTTTTAATTGGATGTAACTATTTTTTGTAACCAAAAAAATGAAAAGTTCTCCTCTTAAATTTAAACAAGACAAATTAAATAGCATCACTTTCCATGTAAAAAATACCTTTTCAAGATATATTGGCACATTATTTACTTATTAAATTTTTTAAAAAATTAACCTAACTCTTCAAGCACATATTGCACCATGACCGTTATATAATGTATTGTATACAAAAATAAATTAAATATTACACAACTTTTCCCTCCACGCATATTAAAACAACGACCTTTTGAAATCGAAATGTACCTTCAAATTAAGATCGTACAACATCTATCATTCTATCCCCAAATTCCTTAATACCAAAAACTCGAATTTTCGATTCGATCGAAAAAAGTTAGTTGAAATTCGATCATGAAGTGGTATTCAATTTTAGCATTCCTAACACAATCCATCATATGGATGATAGTGTTGGTGTGTATGCTCGCTTCACGGTACCACTGCTTCTGCTTCGGAACCCGAAGGCGGGCGGTGCAGCTGGGAGGTGGGGCCGGGGTGGAGGGCGGCACGAGGGGGCTGGAGGCGGCGGAGATCGAGAGGTACCCGAAGTTGAGCTACCCCAAGGTGGAGGGGCATCAGGGCTTGAAGATGAGCCGAGACATCACCGAGTGTGTGGTGTGCTTGGGGGCGTTCACGCAAGGTGAAACGCTGCGTTTGATTCCCAAGTGTGGACACGTGTTCCATGCTGATTGCGTCGATGTCTGGCTAAGATTGCACGCCACGTGTCCTTATTGCCGGGCCAACCTCTTGCTTCCTCCGGCGGAGACAATCAGCGAGTTGCCGGTGTAATATTATATATATTTTCATCATTGATTTTGTGTATAGTGGTTCTTGGTGAGGATTAAATATTTATCCGTGGCCAACCTTGAACATCCTTTCGGATTGAAATGTAAATAAATATCATTTGGGCAAAAGTAAAGTGAACTCATGAAGATAGTTACGATGATCGAGATCAAAATCGCATTGGAATAGAGGCCGCAATGCAAGAATGAGGAGAGCTTGTCGTTAGTCTTGGACTTGAGAAGTATGTGAAGCTATTTTTTTTATGAGTAGAAAAGAGCAAAATTAATTGTATCTCGGTGATCAGGCTTAGCTTGTCTTGCACAGGAAGGATATCATATGTGTCAGTATGTGATAGGTGCGTGTATAAATAGAACTTGATCCGATATCTCCTAAACTATTCAACTATGTGTGCATTTTTACACCGATGTCGTACCTAGAGCTTCACTTTTCTACGTGAACGAACTTGTTTCTTGTTTGGATGTCAGGACCCTTGAAATCCGACAATGGTGATCGACCTTGTCTGATCGTGAATAGATAGAGATCGAGTGAGGAAGGAGATAGGTTATATACAATACATCATACCTATATTTATATACATGATCCCTAACATTGGATTAATTTAGCTTACAATCTTCATCATTTACTGTTAATCTTGATGGAAACCTCAATCAGTTCCGTTCAATTAATCGAGAATGAGAGTGGAACAGGTCGGCCCATTCTCCCGCTTTAACTAGTTGATCGACGCTTTTATGATCATCAACAATAACAATAAAAGTTCTCATCATTCAACCTTGTAATAGCGGCTTTTCATTCTCTCAAAACAACCTGTTTGAGCTACACACCAACACATTCGAACTTCATTAGTTTTCAGAGCTAACCTTAGCTGAACTTTTGTTAGCTATAAAACAATACAAAATAAATTAATAAATCAAACATAATTTAATTAACTTTGGAAACAAATATACATACTCTGTTAATTTTTTTCACCCTCTTCATCCCAGTCATCTGATGCCAATTGCAGATTAACCCCTTGAATGGTAAAATCTACATTAACATAAGCATTTTAAGATTATTATTAACCACATAAGTTAAGATCGATAAGAATATCGATATAAAAACAATAATAATGAAAACAAAATTATACACTGTAATTATAGGCTTATAGCACATACCATCATATCCTGTTAGCCAATTTTTGGTAGTAACTAATGCATTCACATTTTTAGGTAAAAGAGAACTTCTCCATTGGCTCAAAATCCTTCCTCCCATGCTAAATGTTGACTAAGAAGCAACAGAAGTAATTGGAATAGCTAATATATCTCTAGCCATTGCAGAAAGTATGGGAAAACGACCAGAATTTTGTTTCCAATACAAAAGCACATCAAGTTCCTCTGAGATATCGGAAAGTTGCTCACCCAAATATGTGTCTATCTCACTTTGCACATTATGACGTTTGTCTTTAAATGCAAATTCCTAAAACATAATATAGTAATGTTAAAAATAACATCAGTTAATTATAGAGAGTTCAAATTAGAATTAAAATAAGTAAAAATAAAAATATATAAGGTAAAAAAAACAAACATACATACCGCAATTTTGTCATAATGAAATTGTTTTATGCTGGGAGGGCTGATTTCCATGTCACTTGAACTTTTCCCTCCAACAAACTTTTTATATTCCTAGTACAGTTCCTCAAAGCACTTCTTCACCTCCTTAACCTTCAAGTTGCCTTCCACCTCTCCATGTGTTTCAGCTAATGCAAAACTCACAAACTTCAACTTATATCGGGGATCGAAAATCATAGCAAATGCAAGAACTAAAACATAATCACTCCAATACTTTTGGAACTTTTCTAACATTGCCGCAGCTGCTTTCTTGATATCAGTATCATCACTTTCAATTGCCTCCTTCAACTGCAGTGTATGATGAATGCTTTAGGAAAATACAAATTAGCTGTCGGATAAGTACTCCCCGAAAATAAGTTAGTTATCTCATTAAAAGGCTTCAACAATTGACAGATTTTCTCAATCTTCTCTCACTCATCCAAACCAACATGATACTTAGAGGCATCCCCATCAAAACCACTCATCAGCGAGTTGCCGGTGTAATATTAATATAGTTTGATTCACTGTATATATTTTTATCATTGATTTTGTGTATAGTGGCTCTTGGTGAGGATTATATATTTATCCGTGGCCAACCTCGAACATCCTTTCGGATTGAAATGCAAGAATGAGGAGAGCTTGTCGTTAGTCTTGGACTTTTGAGAAGTATGTGAAGCTATTCTTTTTTATGAGTAGAAAAGAGCAAAATTAATTGTGTCTCGATTATCAGACTTGTCTTGCACGGGACGGATATCATATGTGTCAGCATGTGATAGGTGCGTGTATAAATAGAACTTGATCCGATATCTCCTAAACTATTCAACTATGTGTGCATTTTTACACCGATGTCGTACCTAGAGCTTCACTTTTCTACGTGAATGAACTTGTTTCTTGTTTGGATGTCAGGACCCTTGAGGTCCGACAATGGTGATCGAACTTGTCTGATCGTGAATAGATAGAGAGTGAGGAAGGAGATAGGTTATATACAACACATCATACCTATATTTATATACATGATCCCTAACATTGGATTAATTTAGCTTACAATCTTCATCATTTAGAATTAATCTTGATGGAAATCTCAATCAGTTCCGTTCAATTAATCAGTTCCGTTCAATTCATCGACGCTTTTATGATCATCAACAATAACAATAAATTAAATCCATTGAAATTTCGCTCATAATATATAGGATATATGGGGATGCGCTCCGGTGAAAACCAAAATTGCGGTAGAAACCCGTGAGGACCGGCTTTTTAGCCCGATTCACTTGCTTTATAGCCCGGTTATGAATAGAACCGATCTATAAAGTCATAAATTTTAGCCCGGTTTTGAATAAAACTGAGCTATAAAGTCACTATATAATTTTAAAACATTAGCTTTTTAGCACGATTTTTCGGTTTGACCGAACTATAAAGTCATGTGTTATTTTAAAACTGGAGTTTTTAGCACGGTTTTTAGGTTGAACCGAGTTGTAAAGTCACCGTGTGATTGAGGTTTTTAGCACGGGTTTCAAAAAAACCAAGATATAAAGTAGTCCTCACGGGTTTTTACCACAATTTGAGGTTTTCACCGGAGTCAATCCTGGATATATGAGTGGTCAATTTTCCCTAAATTATCGAATATCTAATTAAAAGAGGAGTGGTCAATCTTCCCTAAATTTCATCAGATATCCCTGAGATTTTTATTATTTTCGCTAAATACCCTTGAGGTTTTCATTTTTTTTGTCAAATGTCCATCTGTCGAATTTTTTAATATTTTGGATGAAAATAAAAAAAGAAAATATTATTTCATTATTATTTTTTATAAGGTATTATTTGCACAATATCATTTAATTATGCTAATTAAATTATCTAATATTATTTACACAATATCATCTAATACTACATTTTTTAACCAATGGGATTAATTCAAAACTTTTTTTAATAAAGTTAATATTAACTATACAATATTATTTCATTATGTATTAGTTACATGATATCATTTCAAGCTATTTTTTTTAAACAATGGGATTAATTCATTTTTTTTTAAAATACATAGTTCCAAATATACGAATTCTTTTTTTTAGAGCAACCAATCTCTCTCTCTCTCTCTGTGTGTATATATGTAATGAAAACTATTTTTTATATATAATCATCTTGATTTTTAAATTTTCACCCCATCAACCTAATCTACGTGAATTTTCAAACAATAAATGTTTAAAATATTTTTTAACCAATGAGATTTACCTATTCAAACTATTAAATGAGAAATATTTTTGCTTAGATGCCATAATCATTTTAATTTTATAATTTTCTCCCAATCACTAAATCTAGAAAAAAAAAAGCAAACTAATGAAATTTGTATACGTTTCTTTAATCAATCTAGTTATATCAAACTATTAAATCATAAACATATATATTTTTTTATTAGGTATTATTATAACCACATTTATTTTAGAATTTTAACGCAATCAACTTATTCTACTTAAATATTAAACTCATGTATATTTTACATATTTTTCATAAATATTTTTATTATTTTTCACTTAATTATCAAATCTATTTATCATAGTAATTTTTTTTATACTTATAAAATTTTATTTTTATTGTCTAAAAAGAAAAGAATGCGCCATGACGTGGGAATCATACTAATTTTCATAAAAAAATGTTAACAAATTCAACAGATGAGCATTTGGCAAAAAAAAGTGAAAACCTCAAGGACATTTGGCAAAAAAAATGAAATCCTCAAGGGCGAAATATGTCAAACTTTTGTACACCACATGAATTAGTCTTAACCTCAGGGGCATTTGGTAAAAATTCCGTTTTTAAAATTAACAGTCATGATTTGAGTCCCCGCGTCATGGTGCCGTTTTTTTTAAATATAATCTTAATAATTTCACAAAATTATTAGCATAAAGTTATACAATATTAATAAAGTTATGATAAAAATAATGAAAATAATTATCATAAAATTATCATAGAAATAATTTCATAAAATTATTATTTTTAAATCTCATCTAAAGTAGCTTATATAGATATAGATATTTTATAGTGAAAAATAATAATATCATCATAACTTTTTTAAAAAAAATAATAATAAAGGAGGCCTATCTATCTATCTATCAAGAGTACTTGCGTTATGTGTAACTAATGCTTTTTTTTTTTAAATAAAATAATAAAGGAGGTCTATCTATCTATCTAAAGAGTACTTGCGTTATATGTAACTAATGCTAAAAACTAAGGTAACTTTCCAACGGTCCAACATCCCGGTATATTCCTATCGATCGCTATAATATAACGATATATTCAACAGTCAAACCAAAATTGATCATCTATATGATTTATCAACAAATTCAAACATATAATCAACATCAATTTATTGTTTAAATCTAGATTTCTTTCTTGTCTAACTATATAATATAGATTTTATTTATTATTTTAATAGAGTTAATAGATGCCTTAACTCAATTGTTCATCTACTAGTAGGAGCAAAGTCAGCTCAACATACAGAGTTCTGTTTTGGGGAAAAAAATTACTAAGATTTATACGAAAACTTAACTCATCCACCAATTAAACATTATACGGAGTATTAAAAAAAACCGTACATTGTAAACTAGAATAATCACGGTATATGATGGCAAGCAAACGTCACCCCTCAAGTACAAGTCTTCCTAATTGATTAAAATGTGTTTGCCTCCATATGATATCCATTACTAGCAAATCAGCTCTATGTTTGCATCCCTATAAAGAAATTGGATACAACCCTAACCCTAATGCAATTTTATCTTTCATCTCTGCACATATTTTCAACTAGAACAAATTTAAAGAACAAATTTTACCCTAATGCAAACTTTGTAGATGGTTGAAACCTAGACATGGGTGGTGCAAACTTAATTTTTACGGTGCCATATCCCCTACGGATTCTCCTTCTTATGGCTTCATTATTCGTAATGATAATGAGTCTCTTCTATTCTTTAAGGCCGGTCCTTCACCAATCTCGATCTTCTGTTCTTGGGGCTGAAGGCTTCGACATTTGAAAAGGGATTCTTAAAGTAATTGATCTTAAAATAAATGAAATTACTATTGAATATGATAATCTTAGCATCATCAACAGTCTTTCGACTGGATGCTCGTGTTCTGGTGAGATCGGGGTGATTTTATTTGACGGTCTCCTTTCTCTCAATTTTTCCTCTGATATTGAGATCCTATAGTATTTAGGGATTTCTCATCTTCCAAATTCCACATTATGGCCCCTCTCTCCCTTCTGACGCTGCTCTTCACAGTATCATCCTTCGGGATGCTCATGGCTAGTTGTATTGGCAACTACCAAATTCTTTTTTGTTCACAAAATATATAGAGAGAGGATAGATCATGTAAGCAAGCCTTACTTTGTAATGTGTGAGCAAATCTGGAGCGTGAGGTTAAGAAGATCAAACGGTTGAGATTAAAAGTAACTTGTGAACAGTGACATTATTCGTAGGTACCAAGTGATTATTTGTATGTATATACATATGAATAATTACATTTCTTCGTACATACGAATAATTACATTATTATAAACGAATAATCACTTGGTACCTACGAATAATTTCTCTGCTCACAATTTACACCGTAAGGGATGCTTACACGGGATCCAGTCTCTCTCTATATATGTGTGTGTGAAGAAATTGGATATGCACATCAAGTAATATTCCATTTGTTAATTAAAATATATTATTTTAAAAATTTATATATATATATATTTTAAATTAAATAAAAATATATTTATACTTTTAATTATTACTCTTTTTTACTTTATTTTCCATAATTGAGTGAGTATATGGTTTTTCAGAATTATTATATATTCTTTATAAATTATACTGTAATTATCTTCTCGGTCATTACTAGAGTACTTAACGACTATAAACTTAATGAGTTTATATTCTACATCAATTATATATAATCTAAAATTTATGGTGACTCTTTCTATATAGATTGTTCAAAATCCTTGTGTCTCTACATAACATAAAACTAAAATAAACATAACATGCAATATATCGGTGTATAACACTCACCCATCACTATATATTAACAATAGTAATATAGTATTATACACTCGTTTCTTTTCACAACAATTCAGTTTTGTGTTCGCCAAATAAAAATAGTTTACGATCATAATTGATAAATTATTTGGTTGATCGATCATCCTCATATTACCCAAAATTAAACAAGCTAGCTAGACCCAAAAAATCAAATAAATTAATAATATATTGCACGTTGACATCACCGTATCTGATTAATTGGTCCGATCAGGTAGTCCACAACACATTCTTAAACCAGCAGGTCCGCCGTGCTCCCATGGCCGGAAGCCGCCGGAACCGCCGGCTCCGACTCCATAGATTTTGACCCGGAAACTAACCGCGGCGATATCGATATCGCACTCAACCACCTCCCCAGCCTGCTCTCTTCCTTGTAGGATCCGCCGCGCTCTCTCCGCGAGATACCACCGGCCGCCGCCTTGGGCGAAGAACCCCAGGTCGCCGCTCGCCGGAGCTTCCCGGAGATAATCTTCCTCCGGACCTCCTCCGGCAGTCTCAAGGTGAACCTCTCCGTCATCTCCATCCTCTTCCCCATCGAGCCTGACCTAATCGGTGGGCCCGCCTCGTCCCCCTCTTGTGCTGACGTCGCAATATGAACCACCATTTCCACGTTTCCGTTTCCGTTTCTGTTTCCGTTTTGCGTTTGATCCTGGTGCTGATGGGTCAGGGCGAGGTTGGCCCGACACACGGGGCAGGTGCCGTTGGAGGCGAGCCACGTGTCGATGCAACCGACGTGGAACACGTGGTCGCAGGCCGGGATCAAACGCAGCGTTTCGTCGTCCTCGAACTCGTTGAGGCAGACGTAGCAGTCGAGGGCGCCGTTTCCGATGCTGAATGACTTGACGGAAGAGTAGCTGAACTTGGGAAGGCTCTCGATGACGGAGGGGTCAAGGCCGTGGGTGTGGCTGGCGACGGAGATGGAGCCTGCGGTTGCGTTAGCGGGAGAGGGGCCGGGGGTGGGCCGGCGGGGCACCGAGGGGCGGCGGAGGAAGCCGGAGAAGAAGGTGAGGAAGAAGAGGGCGGCGACGAGGAAGAATAGGACTACCGCCAGCACCACGTCGGACATGATTAGGAAGGTGATCCGATCGATCGGGATAATGCGGTGAGGAAGTACGTGCGTGTCATTTTATACCGTTTGATAAAAATATAACCTAGTATTAAAAGGCTACAAGCATCAATTTCAAAAATAATTCAAGTTTATTTCTATTATATAATGTAATAAGTTTGGTTTTTAAAAATCTAAGAGACATAGGTAGATTCTTTTTCGATCTACAAAATTTCAACTTAAATAGTAAAAATTTATTTCATTTATAAATAAAAATAATACTTTTTTTATCTAAAATAATAAAATTTAAATATTCAACATGTTCTCTAAGAACTATAAATAGAATATCAATTTTTATATATATATTTTATAGAATTTTAAAGTTAAAAAAAGCATGTAAAAAAGTTAAAACATTTTTTTTAACACAAAACCAATCTAATTAAACATCAAGAGCATCCTACTCACTATGTTCAGCAAAATATATATGTGATCTTAAAGGATTAATTTTGTACAGAAAAATGTGTCATTATTAATATTTCTGAACTAAAAATAAAAATGTCATTTTAATGATTAGTAGATTGTATATAAAATGTACGATAGAGATTGTTAATCAAAATGAGTAAAATACTAAGAGTGGGTGTCCGCACGCTACGCGTGCGGCGCCAACTAGTTTTCTCAAAAACTAAATAAAAAATAGAAAGATTTCTACAATTATTGAAATGAAGAAGCGGTTGGAGTTTAACAGATACTCCTAACCTAAAAAGATTTATATTTTTTAACAAATATATTATATATTAATTTACTTATATACATTTTTTTTCTATTTATAAACATAGTCAATACTCGTATGTGATTCAATATTTCACGTTATAAGGTTTATATCGTTTTCGTCAGAGTAAATTTTTTAGGTTAATTTTTTTTTAACTATGGATGTACAATCCACGCTGAAAGAATTTTCTCACACGGTGTCGGATAAGAAGAATAATTTTTTTAAAAAAATATGAATTCAGCTACACAAATAAATGAATGTAATTAAAATAATAAAAAGATGGTATGTGGATATTAGGCCTCGTTTGGTTTGATATGGGAATTGAAATTCCCGAGAATTTAATTCATGTGAATTGAATTCCTGTGAAGTTCAATTTATAGGAATTGTAAAAATATGTTTGGTTTGATTTTTTATTCTAGATGATTAAATTGAGGAATTGAGAATTTCTAAATTAAAAAGGGTGGAAGTTCAACTTACCTAGGGGGTATTAGGGTTCGTTTGATTAGCTCTCTACTTCCCGGGAAGTTCAAAATCCTAGGAAGTAAGAGTCAATATATGTGTTTGGTATGTTTTTTAAAAATAGAAAAACCCAGAAATTTCAATTAATAGGAATTTCAATTCCTATGAAATGGTGGAATTTAACTTACCTTGAAGGGGGTAGGTAAGATCTACTTCCTCCATTCTCTTTTCTCAAATCTCCTATAAAATTTATTTTTTTATAAATAAAATCTCTAATTTGCCCATATAGATTTTGATTTAAACAAAAATCAAAAGGTTATAAGAGTAATTTTAAAAAAATTACCATGAAAATTCCATGTTTAACCAAACAAAATATAGGAATTGAATTTATGGGAAATTATTTCTAACCAAACATATTTTTACATTTCCCATGAAGTAGAATTCATGGGAATTACATATCATGAGAAGTTACTTCCTGTGAAGTCTACTTCCCAAGTTTAACCAAATTGAAGGAATTCAACTTCCTTGGAAGTTGAATTCCTGAGTTTTTAGATGTTTTAAAATATCAACCAAAGACATACTTTTCTCCTACTTTCTTGGATTTTATACTTTTTGGGTTTTTTAATTGCCAACCAAACCCTTATATTTTGATGGCGCGCTATCCAACTATGACCTCGCCACTTACGGCTTCATTATTCGTGACAACAATGGTGTTCCGATCATTATGGGAGCTGGTCCGTCTCCTATCAAATCAGTGATTGGTACCGAGGTCTTTGCCTTGTGGAAAGGCATCATGGCAGCTGCTGATTTAGGAGTCACAGATATAATTATTGAAGGTGATAACCTAACAATCATTAACTGCTTAAAAAAAAATTCCAATATTCAATGTACCGGATAGTACCTAACAAATAAAAGTATAATTTATATTTTCTCCGATTCAAAATATACATCGAAGTTGAAAAACTATATATAATATTAACATTTTTTTATTTTTTTTAATTTAGTATTTATAAGTATTAAATTATATAAAAAAATTTAAAAGTTAATACCTTATATATTTGGGTCTTTAAAATACATATTAAAAAATCAAACGACATTTATTATTTTGGATAGGAGAGGGTGCAAAATTATAGGTGGAAATCTTTTGATAAATTAAAATAAATTTCATAATTTTTTTTTAAAAAAAATTCATGATGAGAAAACCCACGATTTTCACCGAAGAAATAAAGCGAAGGTTGAAATCGAACCCAAAAACTCCTTACACCACACCACACCACTAGTGCTGGACCAAGCTATTTCTTTAAATCACAAAATATTCATGGTCATTTTATGACACTATATATGAAGAACACTTCCTTCCTGATATTGACAATTCAATTAATTAACTCTCTCATCCTCCTCTATCTTGTGAGGATAAGAAGACATCATCTCGGTATGTTCATGTTGATGAGATAAGGGATATCAATATCATATACTACGTATATCCCACATCGATTATTCGGCTGCATATAAAGACCAAATCTACTGTACTAAATAAAGTTGTTCCACTTCCACTACCTAAAAATATACTACGTATTATAAGCTGAATCTACAGATCTCAAAATTTAGACTAATTCCAACAAAAAGATGGGAGTTTTAATTTATTGAGTGATTTTACAAGCACAATCATCATGACTTTGATGATGAAGAAACCTAAATTTGCAGATTTACAAGTCAAGCTCTTTCTCTTTCGCTACTAATTAGCACATCTTGAAACACTCACAGATCGAGTAGTTCAAATTACATGGTACAAGGTTGAAGCCGTTGACCATCATCGTAGGCATCGAGTTGGGAGTTGACCGTCTCCTTCACTTGCTTCGCCTTCCTCTGTTTCTCCGTCTTTCCTATGTTGATCTCCTCCTCCACCTCCTCTCTCTGCATCTCATTCTCATCCAATTAATTCATTCCAAATCTCAATTAGCTATATAACGAATTGATAAATAAATTAAACTCTAGTTGTAGTTGAAATTGAAATTGAAACTGACATGGTCAAGGGTGTGAGAGGGAGGAAGCTGATTATCGCCATGGATTGCAGCTCTGTTGGGGGGCTTAGCGGCCATCATCCGCCGTTGATTCTGGTAATTGATGGAAGCATTGGCGTTGATCGAAGGGACTGATCTCCTCCCCAGCATGCTTAGGATGAAATTTGGGGCTGCACTTTGCATTTTGAAGTCCTTAATTGATTCCTAGATATAGCTGCTATAGATCTACCTGTTTGGCTCTTCGATCTAGCTGTTGTTTAAAACCTTTTGTGGGTTGATGGAAGTTGAAATTGGGGGATTTAACAAGAAGATAAAGGCAACGAGGTAGATCGATTGGGATAGGTGTTAGACATGCAAGTTGCCCACACACTTATCTTGGGTATGTAGGCCCATTTTCTTTGTCTTTTTTCCATATTATATAATATTATGGGTAAATTCAAAGAACCTGTTGGGATATCGATCACATGCCATTGCATTGGCCCATAAATTTACCAAAAAAATATATACAAGGAACGGTAAAGTTTGGTGCAAGTATGTAAGGTAAACGGAATAGAAATAAATTTTATAAAGAAAAATATGTCTAGACAAGAGAAGAATGTTATTTTTGTTGGAATGTGGTTGTCTCATATCGGTAATATATAGAATGCTTGAACTTAAGATCTTTTGATTCTCCTTCATTCCTTTACCACTTTTGCTACATAGCACTTTTGTGTTAAGTTGGTGGGGTTGCTGGCCGTGGCATGTCGCGGGCATTGTGGTAGCGCATGTGGCAAGTGCAACTTGTTGGCTAAAAAAATGTCGTTGCACTTGAGGGATGTGTTGGAATGTGCTTGTCCCACATCAGTAATATAGAGAATGTATGAACAACATATAAGGTTGAAAGAGCTACTCCTCTCATTACCAATTGATTTTAAGATGGAACTCTGTTGGGTTTATGTGTTGTTGGAATGTGGTTGTCCCACATTCCAACAGATTAGAAGAGTATAGAGGATATGATTACCCCTTGTGTCAAACGAGTGAGTGATTGAAATTAGGAGGAATGAAACCAATTTTGTATGAAAAGTTGAGAGAAGAGGGTAATGAGTAAATTTTTTAACAATGTATATTAAACTATAAATGAACTACGTTCATTTCCTTTCTCTTTACCTTTCAAAATTTAAGGCAAACGAGCCCTTAAGCTGCTTAAATTTTTTTATGTTATAAGACCATCTTCATTAATTGTCATGTAAAATTACAAATATATTATATACGTATATATTTCATGGAAGATGTAAAATGATACATCTTACATTGATAATATAGTCGACTACTTCTCCTAATGTCAATTGATTTTAAGATGGAACTTCATTGGTCTTATATGTTCGATTTGGTTAGTGCATAGTGCACTCGGACGTGTGGACCCCCACATCATATGATCCCCGAAATTTATCATGCTATCAAAGTGTTGCAACGGATAGATATTCTGCGCCCAGTGGTCTTATGAGTTTAGACGTGTAGACATAAGACCCATCAAAATTTAACATATTAATTTTGTATACATTTTTTATTCTATTAATTGGTTTTGGGGAATTTTTTTAGGGTATGAAGTCATATAGCCTTAAAATTAAGGTGTTCAAATGTAAATTATTCGTGTATGCAATAAAGTAAATTTGAGCACGACTCTATGAGAGATAAATTTTCATACAGTCGCAATAATTTTATTTAGTTTATTTCTTTATTTGTTAAAATTAATTTGACTTGAATGTTATATTACCTTTTTACTTTATAAAAAAACTACAACTAATAATCAACTAGTATAATCAATGACATTTTCATATTGTTTTATTGAATAAAATTAATATCATAAAAATAATATGTTTTTCACCAAATGGAAGGAGTAACTGTCTCAATCAACCCAGTAGCGAGCAAAGGGGGCGGCCGTCCCTCCCTCCAGCGACAGAAAAACTTATATTTTAGAAAGAAAATTAAAAAATTATGGTAAAAAAAATTAAAAAATGTGAAATGAAACGCATATTGTCTAGCTTAGTTGGTAAAGAAAGGGAAAGTAAGCATAAGTAATGGAACAAGTCACGAGTTCAAATCTCATTGTTGGTTTTTTTTACAATATTTTCTATTCCTATTATAAATGTCATATTTAAATCAAATTCTATAGTTTTCTTTTAATATTTTTCATAAGAGTATTCATTATACTACACATGTATTTTAAAAAATTCTTCTAATTTTATTCCTATGAAATTTTTATACTATCAATGTCATATTTAAACTATAATTTATGAGTTTGTTTTGCCACACTTTTCAATCCTATCAAATTTTTTCCATTTACAAATGAGATATTTTTTTAGATATATAATTTTCTTTCAATATTTTTTAAAAAAGTATGCTACACATATAAATGAAAAAATTATTAAATTTTATTGTATGAAATTTTATAATAAAATACGTAGTATCATATTTATACCACAATTTATGATTTTCTTTTAATGTATATTTTTTAAATTTCTTCATCATATATAAAACTGAGCAAAAATGGGCTAATCCGCCCGGTCCGCCCAACTCGTCTGGCTAAATTTGCAAGCTTGGGTAAGGCAATTGCCCCAAGCGAGCCGATAGTCCTGGCCCGGTAGGCCCAAAGGATCGGTCATGGACCAAGGATCAAGCCCAAGCAGGTCAGTAGGCTCGACCCACCTATATGTTAATTATATTATTTATATGGAATTGTCGTAAAATAATAGATATATTGATTATATAATTTATACATGCACATCTATTAGTACTTTATTAATACTAAATGACTAATAATATTCAAATCACATATAAATTACGGAATACAATATTATTAAATAAATTATTTTCAAGATTTTTTTCATTGAAACGAATCTACACAAAAGATTTAGGGTGTGATTTCAGAGTTGTGTAACTTGTATGACTTTGTTTTGTATAAAATTTCAATCTTTATGGATACTTAGCACATATTGTAAAGTTTGACATCAAACGCAAAAATAAAAAAATATTTCACAAACTTTTAATGGGTGGCTCATTTGGCTAGTCGGTCTGCCCATGTGGGCGGGTTTGGACAAGGTAGTTGGCCCACCCAAATTCGGGCCTGGCCCAAGCTCGACCCACTATGATAGACCAATATTTTTACATAGGCCCGACCCAAACCTGCTCAGCTCGGTCCATTCTTAGGTCTAATATCATATATACCGAAAAAATAATAATGTCCAAAGTATAAATTTCGCTCCTCCTCTAGACAATCTTGTAGCCATCACTTAGGGTCCGTATGATTGAAAAAATGACTAAAATTTATAAACAGGTTAAAGTTAAAATTTTGTTTTAAATAAGATTAAAATTTTGTGTGAAATATAAACTGCGTATGAGGTGAAAAACAATTTATTTATAAAAAATGAAGTTTATTTGATTGTTATTAGGGATATACTTGTATTTTCAAATCAAATAAACACTAAAAACCAAAAAAAAAAAAAAACTATCATTTAATTTTTTAATTTCAACTACTTTTTAAGTGTACCAACGTATATCGATCCGACTTGAAATCTGACCTAAAATTGAGTTGGGTTGAGAGTATCTGTCTAAACCCAAACTTGATCAAACACCGAATCTAAATGGACCCGACTGAATCGGATCCTTATGACCCGACTCAACGAAAGGAGTAGCAACTGTTGTGATTGAGGCTACGTACGTACCCTAGCTCTCAATCATTCAAAGGGGTAAAGCGTGGACGTGTTGGTAAGATCGAGCTTACACAGCGAAGGAGGGCACTAAAATCCAGGCAAGTGAAAGTGTGAAACTGCACAAAAATACAGAGATGCATCAAGAATCACGATCGTACGTACTACTGGGTATACATAAATTACACATTCAAACAGTTTTAATTTCTGCTGACAGTGTACTGTTAGCTCGGGAGCCGAACCAGGACTAGCTCCGTCCGGAACCAATCTCAATCTGTGGGCGCCTGATGCTTACAGTTAATCATATCTCTATGATTAAATCACATTTTTGTACTACTGTAAATCCATTCACATAAAGTGTGTTGTCTAAAGATTGGGTCTTTTCACATTGCCCCTTTTCCTATTTCTCTTTCACTGCATAACAAGAAATTAATGCAAAAAGTTTGATCAGGAAGAAAAAAAGGAGCCATTAAGTATATTTAATTACACCATAAAATTAGAAAATGTGAGATTTGTGTTTCTCTACTTTCTAGGTTGTTCTTGAACTGCACATTTTGGGTGCGTTTGGCTGAACCAAGAGTTTTTCGAAACTTATGATTTTGATATTATATACTCTTAAATGAAATAAATATACGGAGTATGATTTTAGTTTAGTTAGTTTTTAAATCTAAGTTTTTCAACGACTATTCATCCAAACTTTTCGAAGCTTTTGTTTTTTTATTCACAAATTTTCAACCACTATCATAACAACTAGGTTTACCAAACACTATACTAGCTTATTAACCTATATTTAACACAAATGATCCAACAGCTTCAGCTATCCAATAGTTTCAGCTACTCCAACAACTACCATTTTGTCAAATGCACCCTTTGTGTTATTCAGGAGATTATAGAAAACTCGGTTAATTATAAGATCGTGACTTACCCCGTTTATTTTTGACAGAGAAAGGTAATGGTTTACCTTGCTGATTCTAGTCTATATTTAACTTAAGATTCATTAATTTCTCATACAACATATATTACCTTTTCCAATGTTTCATTTCCTAATTTTAGGGAGGGTAACGATTTCCTCTACAATGCTCTAATTATTTCCCCCACTCCCTCTACTAGGCTCACAAAAATGTTAATCATATACATTTTATATGTAAAATTTAATTTCTTTCCTTTACATTCCCTCCTCTAGAAACAAACGACCCCTTAATAAGATACTTGTAACGCTCGATAGATTTTTAGATCTCTAGTTAAGGGAAAAAAGAGTTTATTATCGAATTATCTCGCCTCTAGGTGTTAATTAGGCTTCTTGCTCGATAAAACTACAATCTTTAGATATGGTTGCCAAATTGCTTAATTAAGAATCTATAAACAAACAAACTTATACATTAGATAAATCATATACAGTAGAAGTTATTCATATTTTTTCACTCTATAGGTCAAATTTGCACTAAACTTTAGAGTTAAAAAGGTTTAGTGATACAAAATTCAGTAGTATTATAAAAAAAACACAGACTGAATTTCATATCATTTGATCAAAAATTATCTATTACTCCCTCCGTTTACAAATATAAGTCGTTTGACTTTCTGACATGTTTTCTAAAGAGGTAAAAACTAAATAAAATATTAACTTTTTTAATTATTTTTTAAAACTAATATTATATTTATTAATATTAAGTACTAATATTATTTTAAAATTTTAACAAAAATGTTAATATTTTATACTCCCTCCGTCCCACAAAGAATGTCTTTAACTATTCATGCACGTTTTTTTAAGAAGCTAAAAACTATATAAAATATCAACATTTTATTAAATATTTTTAAATAATATCATACATATTACTAATAAGTATAGAATTATTTTAAAAAATTAATTAAAAAATGGATATTTTATATAGTTTTTAGCTCCTTAAAAAGCGTGCATAAATAGTCCAAAGACAATTATTGTGGGACGGATGAAGTATAGTTTTTAGCTTCTTAAAAAAACGTACAAAAAAGTCAAATAACTTATATTTATGAACAGAGGAAGTAATTATTATTAAGATTATTAGTTAACCAATTGGTTTTAAGATGAAAATTCAATGAACGCACCTCCGTACATACATGATTCCCACTAATTTATGTTAATTATAATTATCTTGTTATAATTAAAAACATTTAATTTTATTAGTAAAACTACTTCACGTGAATTATAGGATGTACAGCCATATTACCCTATAAAACCCCCCTCCAAAGTTGTCCAACAATATCAAATACCAAAACCTAAGAGACTCTACTTTGTTCACATCTACCATTTCCCATTTTCATTTCAATTTCTCTTTTTTCTTTTCTTTTTTGTTGCATTATTGTCAATGCCTTCTCCATAAAACCTGAAGATTTTCTCCCTACAACTTTATATCATAATTTCAAGAGAGAGAGAGCACAAGACTAATGGCACTACAGGCAGTGGTCTACCAACAAGCTGGCCTTTTGGGTGTCAATGATGGCAACAAAGATGTCTACAGCCTACTTGAAAACTGGAGTTGGGACTTCACCTTGCCAAGAGGAGATCAACTACAAGAGGTGGAGGAGAACAAGTCCGGTCACCTCCAAGATGTCGTCGTCATCGACAACCATCCCGAAAGCTACCGGTATAGTGATCATGATCATGATCACAATCCATGGGATCTAGAGATCTCACCTCTATCTTCTATGGTACCTTCTTTCACCCATGAATGGGGCCTCAGTACTCCAACTCCAAACTCCTCCGATCAGCCTGATCCTCCGCCGCCCATGGACCACTCGACAAGGCCTAAGAGACGACGTGTGGCTAGATGCCGGAAGAACAAGGTGGATATCGAGAATCAACGGATGACCCACATTGCGGTTGAGAGAAACCGCCGCAAGCAAATGAACCAGTATCTCTCCGTGCTCAAATCATTGATGCCGGTTTCTTATGTCCAAAGGGTACGTATCTCTCCCTTTCTCGGCTTTATGAATTTTCGATTTGGGATATAAAACGTAACTCGTATTTTATTGCGACGCTGCAGAGTGATCAAGCCTCAATTGTAGGAGCAGCAATTAACTTTGTCAAGGAATTGGAACATCATCTACAATGCCTGAGCGCCCAAAAGGCGTGGATGGACAACAATTCACAAGGGAAATGCCCGTCTCTATCGCCTTTTGAGGAGTTCCTTAGCTCCCCACAGTACTCGACGAAGGCGAATCCAGGTGAGGGAGATGAAGGCACCACAAGCACCATTGCGGATGTGGAGGTATCGATGGCGGAGGGTCATGCCAGTGTCAAGATCAGATCAAGAAAGCATCACAAGCAGCTCATCAAGATGGTGATTGGGCTTCAGAATCTAAGGCTCACCATCCTACACCTCAATGTCAGCACTGTTGATCAATTTGCCCTCTACTCCTTCAGTGTCAAGGTATGATATGATGATCTTTCCGCGATTCGCGAATCAACCAATTGGTAAAATACTTTGCAGTTATAAGATTGGAGATTGGAATTTGGGGTTTGATAGTGTGAATTTGATTATGGAATACAGGTAGAAGATGATTGCAAGCTAACTTCAATGGATGAGGTTGCTGCAGCAGTTCATCAGTTGTTGGTTGGAATCCATGAAGAGGTTCACATGAGCTCATGATGTTGAATTGATGATCCTCCCACATCAATTTGTTGCCCCTTTTTCTTACATTTCCAAATACAAATGTGTAATCCCAATCCCCATCTTCGTTGTTTTATCGCCTTTTCCTCTTTTTTTTTTCGATTTTCGTGAGTATCCAGGTTCACTTTGTCGGTCCGACTAATCTTACGAGATTGGAGCTTGTAAGATCTCATTACATGGATGTATTGTTCTGTTTGCACATTAGACCTACCCCAAGGTAAATACTCAATGTTGTTTTCTCTTCATCATATCATAGCGCTTTTCGGAAGGTTCGAAAAATCAAATGATGTGGTTTGCATTTATTTATAGGAATCATAGCTATTTCTGTGCAATATTTAACTGGGTTCTCTTACATTTTCAAGTACTATATCTTGGACCACAACACTTGAAACCAAAAAGAACATGTTATTCAGAACAAAATGGAGTCAATTCACAGATGAATCAGAAGGTCTTATCTTATCTACCAAATTAACCAAAGGAATGAATTTGATGATCTTAACCAGTTACCCATCAACTTATATTGTTCTTTTATACAAAAAAAAATCTAACTTTAGTGCAAATCTAGATAGGATTTTTATTAGCTAAAATATATATCAGAATTGTAAAGGAATATTTTTAGGACAAGATCATATAGATACAACTACAAGTGATTGCAAAGATTCGGTTTGTTCCTTGTGGGCGCGAACACAATAATCGTAGGAAAGGAATGTAAGGGAAACGAACGAATCGATCCAAATGATATGCACAGCATCATACAGTGCATATGGAAAGCGAACATTCGGAGATCGAATCATGGTGCGAAAAATTGAAGGCTGGCAATGCCTAAAACTGTATCCTTTCAACATCAAGATAGATCAGGTGGGCATGGGAGGGTGGGCCTCCATTCTCCAGTAGAACACTAATCACACCAGAAAACATACTATTTGATTGGTAAGCTGTCATTAACAATATTACTTAGAGCCCAGCAAATTGCACACTTGCTAATGCTTGGTTGCCTTCTATTATCATACTTGCAATCTTTTTCCTATCTTTTTCTATTTTCCCTTTTTGGCAAAAGTTGATGGCTCAATCATATAGGAAAGAGTAACATATAGTAACTTTATTATTCGTATGAGTTGTGTACGAATAATCATTTGTTGTTATAAATGAACAATTTTGCTCTTCAAATTCTCCTTTAAATTTTACCCGTTGATCTTCTTAATTTATCGCTTCAGATTTGTTCTCATTTCCATCCCCGATAACACTTATATCTATCAAAACTTGCATTGGCGAGACCGACCTCAATGAGATTTATATTGTTTAATCAAACTTTCGATGTGAGACTCTTTTTTTCGATCAGAGTCTCAACAATATCAAATCAACTACAATTATGGATCACATCACAGGAGATGTTTTTTTTTGGTGGGGTGAATAGTACACAAGATTGGGGGTGATAGATGATCACACACTTATTCACATGCATGATGGGTAGGAGGGACCCACATGGGTCTACGCCACAGATCCGTATAAATCTGATGCTGTTTCTTTCTGCTAGCAATAGAGATTAGAGAGAACCAAGCAGGCCCTAGAGACCTCATACAATATTTGACAAATTCTCTCCTCCAATTCAACCCTATGCTTTGTCTGACTCCAATTTTTGTTTTTATGTTGTTGTTCCGTTGTGCTATATTTTTAGGTTGCTTGATTCCTCTCTAGCTTACTCCCATCCCTCTTCTTTTTTTTTTTTTTTTAAAGAAATAAGATCGACGAGTCGACGATGAAGCTAGAAAAACGACTCTTCACCCTTAACTGGAGATTTCGAGTTAGAACCATTTGAATAAAAACATTTGGTTCGCCGTATTGGGTTTCGACTTGGGGTAAAAAGTGGGCAATTCATATGATATATGATTGATGATTGATGATGTTGAAGAGAAGTTGTCCATCCCTCTTTAATTTAACACACCACAGGGGGAAGACTAGTAACACGTACTGTCTGTGAAAGTGTGAAGCTCAGAAGAGGCCAAAAGCGCGCCAAGATGGTTACAAAAATGTAAAATCAAGGGGCCCAACTGTTCTTTAAGATGATTAGAAACTTTTAATAATATACTGTATTTATTGATGTATGAAGACATTTCCACCCATAATGGAATTATCTATATATATGCTCCTCAATTTAATTCATTCTTGTCGCTCTAGCGGCTTTACAAATTGCAAGTGGTTGATAAATAAGGGATTACCCATTTATCCCTCTTTTAATTAGATATAGATAAATCATAGATGTCTTGAGTTAAAAAATAAAAAAAAATTGGGAGACTGAGATGATGGTTTTCGATGCACTTTTGCTTCTTTAGATCTTTATTTCAGCCTCCTGCACTCACATATTTAGAGATCAACATGGTGGTCAATCGAGTGACTCGGTTGAGTTTCTCTTCATACAATCGTTCATTAATCTTTCATCCCGAGCTTTTAGAGTTTTTGTCTAAAATGATGCTTTTGGATGGTAGTCCAGCAAGGTGACACCAAAGTCTTTGTCGTTGAAAAAAAAAAGTTATGGACTTAGGGCCAGTGGTAGAGCCAGGATTTCCATTTCAAACGTTGTTTTTGTGTGTATATATGTATAACTAGTGCAGGGGTGGCCCGTTGCCTTGGCAAAACGTGCAATTGCACAGGGTCTCAAATTTTCGGGGACCTCAATTTTTTTTGAAAGCATATATATAATTAATATAAATAAAAAATAGAGAAAAAAGTAATAAATGATTTGTTAGCTCAATTGGCACTGGACAAGGAGTGCTTTTCCGACTTTCTAACTGTAGTTGTGTTCGAATCTCATTGTTCTCATTTTCAGCATACTTATCTATTCTATTTTTCGCATTAGATTGAACACACGACAAGAGAATATAGATTAGGTGTATCGTTTTCCCTTTTCAATTAGTAATAAAAAAGGCATCAACGTATAAGTTGCATAAGGCCTCAAAAAGCAACGGACCGGCCCTGAACTAGTGCAGGTCCCGTCCCGTGTATGGAAAATATATTAATATATATATAATTAGTTTCACAAATTATAAAAAATCTAAATATTTTTTATTTAGATTCTCTCAAAATATATATATAGAATTCACATTTATCGATTAATAATCTATATATAAATAAAATAGCCCTTATCAAATACTACATATTTATCTATTAATGTTTTTGGTAAGTATGACTATGAAATAATTTTATTTATATTTTTGTCAATTAACTAAAAATATAGATAGATAGATAGATAGATAGATTGACTTATATAACTTTCTATAAACAATGATAACATGTTATTATTTTATTTTTTTTTTTCTTAGAATCAATCACAACACGACACATATGATTTTTTCCCTAGATCAACCATAGAGCGCCACATAGGACGCTATGCATTGGTTTTAATATATGTATATAGATTTAATATATGTATATAGATAAGAAGAATTGTTTAAAAAAAATTTTTTTATATAAATACAAAACTATAGGAAAAACAAAGAAGAATTTTTTAAAAGAGTAGTATTGAAAGAAAACTTTAAAGTTGAAGAAGAATATAGCGAAAAAAATATCAAAAAATGAGATATTAAGATTTTAAAAACAAGAGCTTTTACTTTCCTTTCCCTCGTTCTACCGACTAAGCTAAAACACTTCTTTGTTTCATTTTTCATTAAAACTCTTATATTATTTTATTATTGCCTAAAAACACTAAATATATAAAACTCTTATATTATTTTATTAATGCAGCGTGAGTTGCAATATACGCGCAACATCGAGCCCAAAATTAAAACCCAAAAGCAATGATTTGTGGGCTTGTTGGATACCAACCATGGCCTTTGTTATTTCCAATTTCCATCATACTTCATCAACTCCTTTGCCAATCAGTAACCCCCCTCAACAGTTTTGTGAATTGTGACTCAGTCACAACTCTTAAAGTCCGGTGGCAATTTATCGAAAGTGCAATCGCCACGAATTACTAAAGTCTGATGGGTCAATAATCGAGTCCATACACACCACATTTAAGTTCCTATTACTTAAACCAAATGTATAAAATTTTACCCTTATATATGTTGCGCGGTTGCGCCTTTTACGTTTTCGCAATCAATTTGGGACAACACAACTCTTCGTACCTAAGATGGAATCAGGCTCAATCAGCATGTTGCTGCAGAACTCAAGTATATTCATAGTAAAGAAGCTATAAATCAATATGTTATTGCTTCATAAATACTCAAATGTTCAAATTTGTCTTTTTAGTCTGAATCTTAACTTCCAAGACATCAGTACCTTTGTTTTCCTGATCTATAAAAAAAAAACAAATGGGTTTCCTGATTTCATTATGCATCCACCAGATCACATATCATTTTGCCTGGATTGATCTCGCCCATACACATTACCCAACCTTTTGTTTTAATCTTACTTCACTACGGTGAACCCTTTTTCATCAGTTTCCCGTGTCTGTCATTATTAACATCAATCCAGCACTTTCATCTGATTAGATTCCAACCCAAAATCAATCGACAAAATCCTAGATTCTTGTGGATCAAGTGTCACTAAAAAAATTTGTCTACATGCTTAACTTTTTAAGCTCACATGACAACATAAGGAGTTTTGTTCTCTAGTAGCCAAGTTTCCATCACTACTAATAGCTACAAAGAAAGCAACAACCCACCTTGCTACCTCACAATCCCCATCCATGGCTACCAACATCTTCCATCTACTACTACTACTCCTACTTTCCATTTCTATACGGCGTTGCAGTCCAGCCGAGCTGAAGTACCCAGCGGCCTTCAACTTTGGTGACTCGAATTCCGACTCAGGAAACCTGGTTGCTGGCCTTGGCTTTAGCCTCCCTCCTCCATATGGCCAGGCATACTTCGGAAACTTGACCGGAAGGTTTTGTGATGGCCGTTTGATTGTCGATTTTCTAAGTAAGTGATCATCATCATCATCATCATCATCTATCTCCAAACTCAATTCATCTAGCTAGTTCACCTTATATGATGATATAATCCACAGCGAATGCGATGGACCTGCCATTTCTGAATGCGTATCTCGAGTCAGTCGGCATGCCAAATTTCCACACCGGTAGCAACTTTGCAGCTGCAGCTGCCACCATACATCCAGCAACCGCTAACTCGATTTGCCCTTTCTCGTTCGGTATCCAGGTGTCTCAGTTCTTACGGTTGAAAGCTCAAGTCATCGAATTGCTATCTCAAAGTAGATACACAACATCATCAATATCAATCCACTACATTTTCTAGAATGATATATGGGAAATATTTGGCTCAGATTCAAGTTTCTTGCAGGTGATCAGAAGTTCGGCGAGTACCTTCCAGCCGAAGATTCCTTCTACGAGGGGCTGTACATGTTCGACATTGGCCAGAATGATCTTGCAGGTGCATTTTACTCCAAGACTTATGATCAAGTGGTGGCTTCAATCCCCGGATATTTAGCCGAATTTGAAGCTGGAATTCAGGTAGGCTTAAAGAGAGTGAACAAGAACAGTTAAGATTAACAAGTAAATAAAAATGTTTGTTTGTTTGTTTGTTGTTCCACAGAGATTATACAATGGAGGAGCAAGGAACTTTTGGATCCACAACACGGGTCCACTCGGATGCTTGGCTCAAAACATAGCGAAATTCGGAACAGCCAAGACAAAGCTAGATGAGTTTGGGTGTGTGAAAACACACAACCAAGCTGCTAAGGTATTCAATCAGCAGCTTGATGATCTTTGTCAGAAACTGAAAGGCCAGTATGCAGATATGAACATCACCTACGTCGACATCTTCTCCATCAAGCTAGACCTCATAAGAAACTACTCACAATATGGTAAGAATTGATATTGATACATATACATCCGAAGCAAGACACGAAACATGGGTCTCACCTTGGTTGTGGTTTTGTAGGATTTGAACAACCGATCATGGTTTGCTGCGGATATGGTGATCCACTGCTGAATTACGACAGCCGAGTTGGTTGTGGAAGGACAGTTGTTCTAAATGGGACATCAGTGACTGCAAAGGGATGCAATGACAGCACCAAATATGTTAATTGGGATGGGATACATTACACAGAAGCAGCAAATCAGCATGTTGCTTCACAAATACTCACCGGAAAGTATACCAATCTCGCGTTTTTGGATAAAGTGTCTTTCCATTTAACTCCTGAATCCTAAGACAAAATCTTATCCTTACCCTTAGTTATATATGTATTCCCTCTTATATATATGTCTCCTGTAACAAAGAATCCAATGATATGGATGTGTTTATAGGATGGATGGTTTAGGCTTTGAAGAGAATGACAATATGAGGCTTTGTACATTTGTGGATGGGATAATTGTGGGATTGAATACGCCAAGAATCTCAAATAAGGATTTGAATGCAACCCAACAAACTCGATCTGCATTACATTAATATGCGAATGAGCTCTTTCCGCATATCCAAGCTTCAAACATCACGAGATAAACAAGCTGACAGGGTTTTAGAGTTCGTCCAACCAGTCTCATTGCTCATCTGTCATAGTCGACGGCTTCTTGGATCTTTCATCCAAAACTCTCCAAAAATCCTTCTAGATATCTCCTTGGCCTAAAGAAACTAAGTGCAAGATGAAACAAGCACAAAATAATAATAGTAGTAATTTAAACCTGTATTTAATAAGAGACTGGGAGATTTAGTTTCGACATGTTTTTAGGGAAGCGAATTTTGCATCGAGACTTTAATTGATATACAGCTAAATTGAACTTCTTAAAGCTGGGCTGTCACAAAAACATGTCTTTTATGCTTGCCTTTATTTACATGATGATAAGATCATATGTCCTCTAGCAACCAATTACTTTGGCAACAGGCCCACCACTATACAGCATCAAGAAAGCAACTTATCCACCTTGCTATTCCACAAATCTCATCCATGGCTACCAAGATCATCCAGCTAGTCCTCCTACTTTCCATTTCAGTACTGTGTTCTTGTTCAATTGAGTTGAAGTACCCCGCGGTCTTCAACTTTGGCGACTCAAATTCCGACACAGGGAACTTGGTTGCTGGCATTGGTTTCAAGATTGATCCACCATATGGCCAGACATACTTTGGAAGCCAGGCAGGAAGGGCTTCTGATGGCCGTTTGGTTGTCGATTTTCTCAGTAAGTAATCATCATCCTCAGGCCTCAGCCATGGAACTCCTTGTTTTCAGATACTAACATGTTTGCTTTGCTGCTGCTCCATCAGTGTATGCAATGGATTTACCCTTTCTTAATGCCTATCTCGACTCCATTGGCTTGCCAAACCTGCACTCTGGCTGCAATTTTGCAGCTGCAGGTGCCACCATACAGCCAGCAACCGCAAACATACCTTGCCCTTTCTCATTCGGGATCCAGGTGGCTCAGTTCTTACGGCTCAAAGCTCGAACTCTCACCTTACTATCTCAAAGTATGTTAAAACAACATCAAATTTCATGTATGTGATAGTATCCAAGTAGCTTTTTAAGAGCATTCAATGTCATATAGGTAAGTCTCTCGACGAGTACATTCCAGCCGAAGATTACTTCTCCAAGGGGCTGTACATGTTCGACATAGGCCAGAATGATCTTACCTTTGCATTCTACTCCAAAACATATGATGAGGTGGTGGCTTCAATCCCCGCGTATTTGCAAGAATTTCAAGCTGGAATTCAGGTAACAACAACTATCAATGCAACAAAGATTAATGGGGAGATTTTTTTGGATTAAAAAGATCTCTTCTTTGTCACTCCAAAGAGATTATATGATGAAGGAGCAAGAAACTTTTGGATCCACAACACCGGTCCACTCGGATGCTTAGCTGAAGTCATAGCAAATGGAGGAGCCAAGTCAAAGCGCGACGAACTTGGGTGTGTCCAAACACACAACCAAGCAGCAATGGCTTTCAATCACCAGCTTCACAGTCTTTGTCGAAAACTGCAAGATCAACATGAAGACATGAACATCACCTATGTTGACATCTTTAGCATCAAAGTAGACCTTATAAGAAACTACGCCCAATACGGTAAGTACTCTTTTCGGAACAGACCAATTTGGAAACCGGAGCTTGTACACACAAGTCTTACATTGGATTGGAATCATGGCTTTGCAGGGTTTGAGCAGCCCATGATGGCTTGCTGCGGATATGGCGGTCCACCGCTGAATTTCGACAGCAGTGTGAGGTGTGGAACAACAGCTGAGGTGGATGGGACCTCAGTGACTGCAAAGGGATGCAATGACAGCTCCAAATATGTTAGTTGGGATGGAGTGCATTACACAGATGCAGCAAATCAGCATGTTGCCTCTCAAATACCCACTGGAAAGTACACCAATCTGCCATTTTTGGATACTTTGCCTTCTCTTTTAGTTGCTCAAGACTATGACAAAATTTGATCCTTAGATTGCCATTGATTTCATTTCATGTGTACTTTTAAACTTTGTGTGCAAAAAGTGTAAATTAAAAAACAAACTCTATCCTCTACCTTCAAGAAAGGGAGGAGATAGCACAAGAGGGAACCGAAGGCTTGAAGGTGACGAACGTAAGCGGCAACTGGAGGCGGCGGTTGCAGCCACAATATCGGCGGCGGCGGCTTCCGGAGACAAGTATGGAATATCATGATGTTGAGAAATTAGGGCTAAATTGGAGTTTGAATTTGGGGCTAAATTGGGGCGTATTTGTTGCTATTGTTTGGGTCTGAATTGAGGTTCGAAGTTCGAACTCAATTAAAATTCGACTTGGAGTTCCAATTTAGCGTTTGATTCACAACCCAGTGACCCACACCAGACAAAGGAAAATCAACACAAATCTCACCCAACAGCAGCTCCACTTAATTAGCTTTAATGCTTGATCCCATGGTTGTCAAGGTAAGTAATCTCTTCCTTAAACTTGAAATCAATTTGTTAAGGCACCCAAATCAGCCGAATAGATTCATGCTTGATCCGATGGTTGTCAAGACAAGGACTTTATTTTTTTAGTTTTTTTTTTTACCCTTAGAACAAATTGTGTCGGTGTTGACTAATTGAAAACCAGTTTGGGTGACCAACTTTACCCATTTCAATCTTCAATTGATTCCATACTTGACTGTTGAAATGGTATGACTAATTGAAAGAATTTTTGCCTGGATTGATCTCACCCAAGCTTTTGTTTTCATCTTACTTTACAGTGAACCACTGAACCCTTATTCACTAGTTTACCATCAGTCCACCAATCCACAAATCAATTGGCAATGGGTGGAACATTGTATACTATTCAAGGTGCCTTGAATTATTCTAAATCTTAAAGTACTAGTATTATTATTAATACACAGCTAAATGGTACTTTTATATTCACATGACAACATAAAGAGTTTTGTTCTCTAGTAGCCAAGTTGCCAACACTAAGAATAGTTACAAAGAAAGCAACAGCCCACCTTGCAATCTCACAATCCCCATCCATGGCTACCAAGATCCTCCAGCTAGTCCTCCTGCTTTCCATTTCAATACTGTGTTCGAGTTCAGCTGAGCTGAAGTACCCGGCGGCCTTTAACTTTGGCGACTCAAATTCCGACCCAGGAAACATGGTTGCTGGCCTTGGTTATAGCCTTCCTCCTCCATATGGTGAGGCATACTTCGGAAATGACACCGGAAGGTATTCTGATGGCCGTTTGATTGTCGATTTTCTAAGTAAGTGATCATCATCTTCAACATTATTCATCATTCTGTTTCTTGTTAGAGTAGATTGCCTTATAGATAGTTTCTTGGATGATGATACCATTTGCAGCGAATGCAATGGATCTGCCCTTTCTGGATGCCTATCTTGAGTCTGTCAGAATGCCAAATTTCCACACTGGCTGCAACTTTGCAGCTTCAGCTGCCACCATAACTCCAGCAACCAGAAGCTCGATTTGCCCTTTCTCATTTGGAATCCAGGTGTCTCAGTTCTTACGGTTAAAAGCGCAAGTTATCAACTTGCTATCTCAAAGTACACAGGATCGATCAATATCAATTTACTACATTCTTGCACAATAAGAATTATTTGGCTCAAATTCAAATTTCTTGCAGGTGAGGAGTTCAGCAAGTACCTTCCAGCCGAAGATTACTTCTACAAGGGGCTGTACATGTTTGACATTGGCCAGAATGATATCTCTTTTGCATTTGACTCAATGTCATACGACGAGGTGGTGGCTTCAATCCCCGGATATTTAGCCGAATTTGAAGCTGGAATTCAGGTAGGCTTAAAGAAAGTGAACAAGAACAAGATTAACAAGTAAATAAATAATGTTTGTTCTTCAAATCCACAGAGATTATATAATGTAGGAGCAAGGAACTTTTGGATCCACAACACAGGTCCACTCGGATGCTTGCCTCAACACATAGTGAATTTCGAAACAGCCAAGACAAAGCTTGATGAGTTTGGGTGTGTTAAACCACATAACCAAGCTGCTACAGTTTTCAATCAGCAGCTTCATGATCTCTGTCAGAAACTAAAAGGCCAATATGCAGATATGAACATCACTTATGTAGACATCTTCGCCATCAAATTAGACCTCATAAGAAACTACTCTCAATATGGTGAGAATTGATTGATACATCCTAATCTATCTGGAAAAAAATACACAAAAACAGGTCTTACCTTAGAATCATTGTTTTGCAGGATTTGTACAACCGATCATGGCTTGCTGCGGATATGGTGATCCACCGCTGAATTATGACACCCAAGTTGGTTGTGGAAAAACAGTTGTTCTAAATGGGACATCAGTGACTGCTAAAGGATGCATTGACAGCACCAAATATGTTAACTGGGATGGAATACATTACACAGAGGCAGCAAATCGGCATGTGGCTTCACAAATACTCACCGGAAAGTATACCAAATCTTGCATTTTTGGATAAATTGTCTTTCAATGTTACTCTTGAATCCTAAGATAATATTTGATCCTTACCCTTAATTATATGTATTTCCATGCTCTCTTTTTTCTGACTAAAGATCGTTGCTCTATATCCAGTAACATTATCAGGGATTTGAAATATCTGCAAGTTGAATAAATTTGATAGCAGTTCCAAAACCTCAAAGAGTACTGTAATTCCAGTAAAAATTCAAATCATACCTTATCAAAATTTCTTTAGGAGTGTACACAATACATCAAAGAACTAGGGAAAGCCCTCGGCTTTTTAAGGGTTTTTTACCAGCCCAGCCATCCAGAGACAATTGAAAAATTTTGAAATCAAACACCATATTCAACTTCTTAAAGCTCTGCTGTCACTAAAACATGTCTTTCATGCTTTATCTTTGTTTACATTATGATAATATAATATGTGTGACGACTTTGTTCTCTAGTAGCCAAGCTTCCAACAGGCCAACCACTATATATATATATATAACTAATCCATGGGTACCAAACAACTCCACCTACTTTCCATCTTGCTGAAACCAAACAACTCCACCTTGCTATGCCTATTCCACAAATTTCATCCATGGACACCAAGATCTTCCAGCTAGTCCTCCTACTTTCCATTTCTGTACTGTGTTCGAGTTCAGCTGAGTTGAAGTACCCAGCGGTCTTCAACTTTGGCGACTCAAATTCCGACACAGGGAACCTGGTTGCTGGCATTGGTTACAAGCTTGAACCTCCATATGGCCAGATGTACTTTGGTAGCCAAACAGGAAGGGTTTGCGATGGCCGGTTGATTGTCGATTTCCTCAGTAAGTCATCATCATCCTCAACTCTATTCATCTTTTTTTACCCCTTGTTTTCATATACTAAAAGTTTGCTTTGCTGCTCCTCCATCAGTGTATGCAATGGACCTACCCTTTCTTAATGCCTATCTCGATTCTGTTGGCTTGCCAAACCTGCACTCTGGCTGCAATTTTGCAGCTTCAGGTGCCACCATACAGCCAGCAACTGCAAGCATACTTTGCCCTTTCTCATTTGGGATCCAGGTGGCTCAGTTCTTACGGCTCAAAGCTCGAACTCTCACCCTGCTATCTCAAAGTATGTTACCCAACATCAAAGTTAATTCATGTATGTAATAGCATCTAGTAGCATGTTAAGAGCATCCAATGTCATATAGGTAACTCTCTCGACGAGTACATTCCAGCCGAAGATTACTTCTCCAAGGGGCTGTACATGTTCGACATAGGCCAGAATGATCTTACCTTTGCATTCTACTCCAAAACATATGATGAGGTGGTGGCTTCAATCCCCGCATATTTACAAGAATTCGAAGCTGGAATTCAGGTAACAACAACCATCAATCCAAGAAAGATTAGTGGAAAAAAAAACGGATAAAAACACCTCTTCTTTTGTCCATCCACAGAGATTATATGATGAAGGAGCAAGAAACTTTTGGATCCATAACACTGGTCCACTCGGATGCTTGGCTTTTGTCATGGCGAATGGAGCAGCCAAGTCAAAGCACGACGAACTTGGGTGTGTCCAAACACACAACCAAGCTGCAATGGCATTCAATCACCAGCTTCACAGTCTTTGTCGCAAACTGCAAGAGCAACATGAAGACATAAACATCACCTATGTCGACATCTTCACCATCAAGTTAGACCTCATAAGAAACTACACTCAATACGGTAAGAGCTTGTTTCAGAAACTGACCAATTGGAATCCGGAGCTCAAACACAAGTCTTACATCGGAATCATGGCTTTGCAGGATTTGAGCAGCCCATGATGGCTTGCTGCGGATATGGCGGTCCACCAATGAATTACGACAGCAGGGTGAGATGTGGAGCAACAGCTGAGTTGGATGGGACCTCAGTGACTGCAAAGGGATGCAATGACAGCTCCAAATATGTTAGTTGGGATGGAGTGCATTATACAGAGGCGGCAAATCAGCATGTTGCCTCCCAAATACTCACTGGAAAGTACACCAAAACTCTGCGGTTTTCGGATACATTGCCTTCAGTTGTACTTGCTGAAGCCTAAAACAACATATGATCATTGCCCTTTTCTTTTTATCTAATGACATTGTATTTCGTCTTATGATCTTATTACATTTTTTAGGATTGTGATCAAAGCCTTTTGTAAACTTCCTCCGATAAAACCAGTCTCCAGTTTATTGAGGATTATGCTTCTTTATATAGCTACTCAATTATATGATACCTTTTTCATTATTTAAAAAAAATCCAGTTTAAAAAGCATTTTGCAAAACTAACTCACTCTAGTCTGTGTTTTTGTGGCAAAAATATTTTTCCTAGGAGAAAATGTCAATGTTAGACTGTCATAACTCATAACTTTAACTTAGTATTGCTGTCATAACTAGCTTTTTTTTATGAGGAAGGTCCTGCTTTTTGAGTTTTCATTTCATATATTTGACCAGTCCGGACCCTTGGGTGGTACATGGTGTATCACAAAATTATTCCGGGCATAAATAAATATTGAATTTAAAAAAAAATGATTATATGCCTTATAATTATAAAATTTTATTTTGAAAATTCATGTTTTAAAAAATAATAAAATTCTTTTCTAAAATAATCGATATTATATTATCTAAATTTTTAAAACATGAATTTTCATAATAAAATTTTATAAACATGTCTTTATTATTTCCGGCTCTAAAATGGTCTGAATAAGAAGAAGGTCAAATGGGCTTTGACCAGGCCCATCTTAATTTTGTAGCCCAATAATACAGAAAATAAACCGACGAAGGCTGAAGGGGCGGCGTAGTTCCGTATAACTCCGCCTTAAACCCTTTGTTGTTGGCATCTTCGTCGTCGGGTCTCTTCCCCTGAATCCCAAATCTCCACTTCTACTGATCCAAATTTTCTGTTGTTCGAAAATGGCGGTTGCACGCTCTCAATCTATTCGTAGTCTCTTCCGATTGGTTCAGATTCAACCAAATCGTTATCCGTAAGCTCGGTCTCTTGCGTATTTGCTTATCGCCATTGATGATCTCTTTCTGAATTGAACTCTCGTTTTCTATGCTTTTTTGGTGCTTAGTAGGCTTGTTTGATTTTTCAGGTTAGGGAGCTATAGGTGTTACTCTAATGCTGTTTTCAGCGGTATGTACTCTCTCTCTCACGATGAGAAATTGATCTTCTTAACCTTTTCGCCTGGACGCTTACTCATTACACTTATCTAAGTCTCTAGTTGGGAATCTGTAATTTGATCGAAATGTGCTTTCTTTGAGTTGAGCTATTAGACATAAAGTTAGGGAAAATTGCTGGAGTTGGGAATCTGTGATTTGATCGAAATGTCCTTTCTTTGAGTTGAGCTATTAGACATAGATTTAGGGAAAATTACTGAATTTGGAAGAACTTCTTAAGGATTTGGTAGGGGCTAGGGCAGTGAATTGCTTTATCCGGGTGTTCGAATTAGTTTATTTTTTCTAACTTCAAATGAAAAATTTAGGTTGTTTAGTTGAGTCTTTGGAAAGGAAAGGGAAGGAGCGGGATTATTGGTTCATTTGGTTGTTTCTTCTTGTTTTTTGAATTTTTCGGAATTCAGTGATTCAGGCCTGATATAAAACACCCACCATGTGCTCAACTCGAGTACTTTTTGTGTGAATCGTCGTGTTCAGACTTGCTTCATAACGATCAGGCCTTCTCAGTGTTCCCATATCACATCACCCTAATCTGCCAGTCGTTACTCTTCACGATGTTCTTATGTTGCCTTTCATCTTGCCCCATTGCTTAGGAATCAGAGAAATCAGGGAAATTGGTATCAAATTGGGGGTATGACTGTATGAGTCATTATGGGAAGGGGCTAATCAGAATTATTTGGTAAACCAAACAATGGAATGGTTTGGGTGGCTTCTAAAGTTATTCCTCATTCCCGGAATTGTACCAGACAGGCCCTAATTTTATTTCCATCACACTTGTATTTCATCACGTTCCATCATTATGCTTAACCAAAATGAGTTCAAGAGTTTGTTTTGGTAAACAAAAATGTTTTTTTTTTAATTAATTGGTCATTATTTAATCATACCAGGATCACAATTCAGTCAAGTGGGTATTTCGTCTTTCTTGTACAATAGGCAGAAGACTCTTTCACAGCATGATAGTATGAAGGTTATGTGTACAGCCATGGTGAGAGCCTTGCCCTGGATTACTTATTGCTTATGTAGGGCATTGTGTTGTATATGTTACCTTATTCATCCATGCAGTTCTATTTCAATGTATTGAACTGTGTGGCTTGTTGTCTCCGATTGCTTTTTAGGACTCTCAGTTAGCAGTCTTTATATGTCAAACTAGGTCAGCTACTACACAAGTCAAAGCACCTGCTCAACAACGACAAATGGTATGGCACCAATCATTTTAATTATTATGTCCTTATTTCCTTTTGAGATATGAATGTCAGTGCTGCTAGCTACTCCCTTCTGTGCAAAGTGGATCCGTGCACCCTTACTACATGCCTAAAGTTTGATCTCAAGATATAGAAGGAGCCTAGATTAAGTTTTATTATTTTATAGAATTATTTCTTCAAGGCCTTGGATGCTCTGGTTTCATCCTGGTATTGTCTAATGTTTCTTTTTTTGTCAATAAAATAATATTTTCACTTAATTACAACTGCAGGGTTCCATGCAAGTGTCTATGTTGAGCCCTGGAATTGTTTATGAGCCATATGCACCTCGTGAACCAATTCCTTTTTGGAAGAGGTAACATGTTTTCTGAATCGATAGTTTGCTCCCAATAATCATTTGTTTTTATGCTTATTCTTATCTCTTTTTGGTGTAATACCTTTTGTTCTATGTGCTAGGTGGTTCACCAGGAGTGGATGGCGCAGAACCAAGGAGGACATCATACTAGAGGTAGAATATCATAGCTTGCTTATGCTGAACTTCCCAATCATCATTTATTTATATGCTTATTCTTAATTCTTTTGCTTTGTTATTTTCTTTCACCAGATTGAAGGAATCTATTATATGAATAAATGAACTCTTGCTGGTTGTATTGTTTTCCTCTTGCAAAAATATTATATTCAGCTAATGCTATTTCTCGTATGTTACAGCTCAAAAGTGCCTATGCCATTCAAAAACTCAGAAAATCAGGTTACTCAAAACAGAAGTTCTATGTTGAGGCCTTTAATTTATATAAAGAGGTGTGCTCTTTGTCTTATGTTTTCTTTCTTTCCATATATTTCCTACTTCTATTGCATTTAGTTGAGATCTGCCCACGCCATGCTAGGCTACCAATTTAAGTCTACAACAGAATCAATGACTTAATTATTTTTCCTTTTCAGATAAACTCATTGCTAGCACATGGTAACAGAAAATCATTGAGGAAATATGTTACTGAGAAAATGTTCTCTGTAAGTGCAAGCTGCACATGTTTTTTCTCATGTTGAAAATTCACTCTGCTTCTGGTTTATTTGCTGATTATTGACAGTGAATAATTACAGGAGCTAAAGAATGAGATCAAACACACAGAGTCAATGTGGAATTCAGTTTACTGGGAAGTGATTCAACCCGCTATTAAAATTCGCACATTGCGAGCTAGGCTGGTGAATTATCTGTCCTGCACCCCCTGTCATATTTCTCTTCCTGCATAGATCCACACTCTTGATTACAGTTATTTGTTATTTATGCAGTTAACTGGGACTGCCAGGGTCCTTGGTCTCTTTTATTTTTATTTTTCTAATCGTCGGGAAAATGGTTCAATTTGTTACTGTTCTTATTTTTTTCTTGAATATGATGTACTACTGGTTAGGCTTGAATATGTTGATATTATGTGCTTTGCATCACTTTCTTTTTGGTGGGTTTCTTGGTGGTAATGACGGCACTGGAGGCTGTTTTGACCGAGGAGCAAGACAGTATGAGACAACAGTGTGATCAGTTCAAATGGGTCCATTCTGGTTTTGGACTGTATTTTAGTATTTGCTCTGGAATTTATTATGTTTCCTTCTTGTTGATCTGGTGTGTATCAGATGGCTGTGCAACTCATCATATGCATTCATGTCATTAGTTGTAATTTTAAATAATTTCAGCCTTCCCTTTTCTGTGGGAATGAGCATCGTAGTATGCATGTTCAGACGTGAGCTTACTATATATTGAAAGTGATCCTTACTATTAGCACTGCTTTAGCTAATCTTTGTAGTTTTTATAAGTGATATTTCGTTCTTGGCTTTCCAGATTGGTGTTGATAAGAGTAATCTCAATAAGGTGTTCATACAACTTACCCTTGAGTTTACGACAAAGCAGGTATGTTTGCAGCTTTACAGCTATGCCATCTTTCTGGCTTCTGCGTAGAAGAACGTTGTCTTGTGTAGTTGTAATTTTTCTTCTGCATAGAAAAGTGTCCCCTGAAGTTAAAATTATTCGTTGTGTGATAAAAAGTGGTTTTCTGTGTGTTGATTTTCTTTAGACACTTTTCTCCTTTCTGAGTGTAGACATATAATCATCTTCTTGCAGAAATTTGAGGCTTATGGTTCAACTGGAGCTGTTGTTGCTGGAGATAAAAGCAAGGAGGTGAGTTGTTTGCTTAAGAATGGTCTGCTTAGATTTCAGTTTCTGCTTATTATCACATTTTATTTTGTTATCTTTAACTACACCGTATAGAAAATTATCAGGGTAGAAAATGGATCATATATCTATAACAAACCCTGATAAAGCTTTGGTTTATTATCTAGTATTACTGATGTCTACCTTAAGTTTATTTTTCAATACTCCTTCATGAGGTGTGGAGAAATATTGCATATCTATTCCCTTATGTTATAACCCTTAGATATGGACCATAATTTTTTCTGTCTTCCTCGCTACCTTGCCAAAATTTACAGCCCTTTGTGTTGTTGATAGTTAACTCATAGCATACAGTCTGGACTCGGAGCATGTAATAATACGCAATAAATATTTCTTGATACAAATTACTGATGTTTTCACTACTCTTGTAGGTTCTTGTACGTGATATTTGGGTATTCGAGAAGTCTCTCTTTCATCCTGGAGCACACTGGAGACTATGTGGGCGAATTAACTTAAAGGTTTGATGATTTAACGCGACAGCATGAGAACAGTCACTGCGGCCATCATTTTTGTAAGTAGATCGGTTTCAGAATTTTTTTGATCTTTGTATCATACATGCCGAAGGTATTCCAGGCAGTTTACTTTTCACCATTGGAATCCTTTTCTTTCCTTTTTGAACGCGATAAATGGGATTCAAACCTTGTGGAAGACAAGGTTCTTTGTGACCTAACCCACCACCCTGTTCTTTACCATGAGCCTCGGTTGTACCGAGATGCTAGATTTATGTTAAGTGGCTTGGCTTCTATTTTTGGTTATGCAGATGCTTAGCTTACAGTTCAGGAATATCTAAAACAAGAAAAGAGGAGTGTCCACAAGAAAAGAATATATTTTCGACGTCATCATACATCTTGCTTTTACTTCCACTCAACCCCTCTGCAAAATATTCTTCTAGTTTTCTTGTATTGCATTCACACCCTCTCAGCAAAAAGAACACATTCAGGCTCCCTTGTATCCCTGTTAAACTCCTGTGCAAGTTTGAGAGCTCGAAGATGGACCAAACGGAGGATCAGGTTCAATCTCTCAACATTTGTCATAGGATCTTTCACTTCATCACGAAAACCCTAACTGTCTACGCAATGAAGCCTGTTACCTTAGGTGACCCGAGGACCAACCCATCCTACTCGTTGCCTGATCGAGGTTGCACTGCTGATGATCAACCATCGACAGGGACTACAGAACGCCCTGATCTCCATGCCATTTCCGAAAATCAGCCTAAACCAGATAGCGAAAGCGTCATTCTTGTGGAACTCGTAGAGTTTGATGCTACAAATTCAATAAATAGTCCACTTGTTCTTGGATTGAAGGCGAAAGAATCAGCTCCCGACGCACCTATTCAGAAACGAGCAGTAAAGAAGATGGTAAGCATTAACGACGAAGCAGAAATTATGGATATGGGCAACAAGAGGAGGAAGCTGGTGTTGAAGAAGCAGACGTCCATCGCATTAGGGAACGAAGATAGCGTTGAGCCGAAACCTTTGAAATCGATTCTCAGGGTCGGATCCAGTCTGAGATGATTTGAAGCCGGAGAAGAAGAACAAGTTGGCTGTGAATGGGTGGTTTCTGTTAGTCAATACTTACTATTAAAGGTCCTTGTAAATTGTACTGGTGAGCAAATTCATCTAGAAATCACACTACATCCTTACATTCTTTATTAGCAGATTTCATCTTCATACATAGCCGCTTGCCTAAATATAAACATATCTAACCTACTGTTTATTCTATCAAATATATTCTCAACCAACTCCTGTGTAATATAAAAATATGGTTTTTCTAAAGGTCATTTGATAAAGATTCCATCTACATTTAGCCATTTTTAAAATAGATTATGAGGTTCACTAATTTATATTTAGAAAAACAGTTTTCGATTTAGTTTTTTATCATATGCCCTTACCCGGAAGGGTTCGATCTCTACATTCGCTTGGGTGAAAATGAATTGTTGCTTATTTTCTTACCATAACACCACCGGTCGGGTCCTCGTTGCCACTGAATGTTGATCTTGCTCCTATTGCTGATCAGTGATTACAGTTTGGGATTGGGGTTTGGGTGAGATTAGGGGTTGTTCATGATGGTGATTGTGAATCGAGTGGGGTAGGAAGTGTTGATTAGAATCTGTTTGTGGGGTTGTTGGTGTTTTGGGGCCTTGGTTTGGTTCATTTTAGTCTCAAATTGAAGGCCTAAACTAGCAACTTTTAAATGCTTTTGTAGTTGCGCCGTATTTGTTAATGCCTACTTTCGCAATGCTCGGGCCAATCCTGAACTCGGTGCCACTCGACAATCCTACTTTTAGCGACACTTGGAGAACGAGCAAGTCAAGAACATCGCCTTCTAAAACGAAAACACTTGGCTGTATGTAACTTCTAGTTATCAAACATTTCTCTGTCATCCAAAAAAATCCTTTGTATTACTCATTTCGAATTAGATAGGCCCTATAAAGAGATAAAAACACTTGTTCATAAGTTTTGAAGGTCTCCCAATTGGCGGATAAGAGTTTCTGGCCAACTCATCTCACTGCCCATGAATGCAACACCAAACCTTCATCTTTCTCAAAGATACCAAACAACTTGAGACAAGGAATTCAAACCAAACTCTTCTTCAATCCACTAACCACATTTCATTACACAAAAGAATAAATAGATCAATGTCTTGATCTAAAGAATTGCAAGTCATTAGTTTGGAATCAAAATATTATTGGATCCTGAATCGCTAGCATTGCACTCCTCGTACTCATCGTCTACATTATCATCCGAGTCTGGTAGGCTATCAAAGAATTCGTCGTGATACCAAGAACAGTTTTCATTCCACTGGCTGCCCTTCTTCGAATGCGCCCTCCATTTCTGGTCAGCTATCATCTCAGGAGAAAGCCCCCATTCCTGCAACTCCTCGTCCGTGTGACAAAGAGACAAGCTGTAGTCTCCACCTGTTCCCAGCTGCATCACGCGGTACTCGCAGTTGCCAGGATTTCTCAGGAGCTCAAACTGTTCAACTGTCCACTTGAACCATTTCATTAGGAACACGCGTGAAGTTAGACCGTGTGTGACGATTATGAGATTTAGATCCTCAGAGGAGGGGTCATGATGCAGCCTGTTCATGTCTATGTCCCTCCACAAAGATTCCATAAAACCTGCACGTATCCGTTCAATGATTTGAATAAAGCACAATACAGCAATACAAAACATGAAATAAACCCCAAATCCAGTTCTTTTAGTATGAAACTCAATAAAAGTCATCTACCAATGCGATCAAGTAGTTGTGTAATCATATTCTGAAGTTAGTTTGTAATACATAATCAAAACATGAGACTGCAAGTCTGCCTTGAGCTGTAAATCTTATGCTCATAGGTGATGTAAGTATCTAGGCAGTGTTTGGATATGGTTAATGCAGAGTTAAAACCTTCTGATCTCGGGCATAGAATCTTGCTAACTATATCGTCCATACAAGCTGTATTGTTTAGACAGTCATAATACAACATCCCCATATGATGTCATACTAGATAGAGACACCATATGATACAGGTTGAAATGGAGTCAACTTATGTGGAAATTTGAAACCCAACCTCCAAGCCACCCCCTCCTACCCTGGGGCCCAACCAACTGCTACTTTGAATTAACATCCATCCCAAATGAACCTTGGGGAAATTGTTGGTTTACGGTGGAACTAGAACCCCATGAGAGAAATCACTTTACTTGTCAACTAGTGTAATCCGCTTAAATACTGAAGTTTGGGAATCAAAATTCAGCAAGTTCCCACTAACTATAAATATAAAAATAAACTAGCTCATGTTTTTCAATTTGCACCCATATCCACTAATCAGTACAGAGAACTAACCCTCCAAAGTAGCTTTCATGATAAAAGAATGGGCACAGATAAACTTTTTGTTAAAAAAATGAAACTAATTCTCTACTAAAAAGCCAAGGAATTTTATGGAATTTTTTAGTTCACATTAACAATGTTTCAACCTATACCCAGGAGGCCCCAGCAATAACATTCAAATTCTAGACTACATTGACCACCCACATAAAATCCCTCAGTTATGTTACTTCTCATAAACTTTTCTGTCATATTCACACAGAAGCTTCAATACATTGATGATTGTTCAGTCACAATGCCAACTCTTACATCGTCATATCTCATATTTGACTCTTTGCCATGAAATGTTTAGCAAGTCAAACTTCAGGTTAGGTGTATTCTTGTTTGAGATTATCCAAATTCATTCTAGATGAAGGGATAAAAATTCTCCACCAATCTAAAGAAAACTACTAAAAGTATCAAATAGAAAGACCACTTCAACTGTCGAAATGAATTCCATTCCATTGGCTAACCACAACAATACCATCAATTTTTACGAAGAAACCATAACAGAAAAGGAAATAAAGAGATGAACAACCCCAGTTCAAAGGGCAGTCAAATCAACAACAACAAAAACAAATCCCTGCGTATAATCATATACCTAAAGACTATAAAAATCAAGATCTTCCCACTCTTGAAATTAGCATAAAAAACACTTCCAAACTCGTCAATCTACACACCTAAAATCATCAAAATTCCAAACAGCTGAAAAATCACAAATCAATTTGACTACATTATAATTCCCATACACCATCATCAACCGCAAAATAACACCAGATATACTCATCTCCATAAGCAATTCCACGGATCATCATCAAACAGACAACAACTCAGAACAGGACAAAAAAAAAACAAGCAAACAAAACGCATAGGCATTATTAAATATATTTAATTTAATTTAATAAGCAGGAATTAAAATTCAACGCTTACTGGAAACGCGATCATAGACATCGGCAGCGGATTCGCCTTCAGGAAAGCGGTAGAAGAACCTCCCGAAGCGCAGCCTGGTCTCCTTGACGTCCCTCATCCGCTCCTCGACCTGGAAATTGCCGAAATCCTGTTCACGGACGCGACACTCCTCGCGGACGCCGATGATCCGGCGCTTGGAGAAGGCGCGCCCAAGCTCGCGGAGCGTGGATCTGGTGCGCTCGTAGGGGGAGACGTAGAAGTAGAGGCGCCAGGAGGATGATGACGGGGAGGAGGACTCGGATTCGGATCCGGATGATTCGTCGGAGGCGGTGGAGATGAGGTGGCGGATGGAATGGCCGAGGCGGCGGGCCTGGTCGAGTCCGTGGGGAGTGAGGGGGATCTTGTGGTCGGGGATGGTGGAGTAGGCCCTGGTGTCCAAGTTGCCTTCGCTCTCGCCATGCCTGACGATGATTATGCGCTTCGGAAGGTGAGATCTGAAATGCTCTCTTGATTGTCCCATTGCCGCCCCAAACAACAACAACAGCAACCTCCTCCTCTTCTTCTTCTTCTTCCTCCTCCTCTTCGTCCTCTGGTTCGGTTTTTTGATCTCTGTCGATTTCTCGCAATAAAAGGAGAAAAAAGCAAAGGAGTGTGGCGTTGTTTATTCATTGAACGAGTTAACGTGTAACGTGAAGTTGGGAAGTGGGGCCCATCGCCCCATCCCATGGGCCATGGCAGGATCCGAATTCACGATCCATCCCGAAAATACACCTGTCCAGCTGTCACAATCCACCCACATATGAGCTCATCCGGGTCGGGTTATAATTTAATGTCGACTAGTATTCGTACGGTCGTTTTCTCGTCGATGAGTTACTACATCATGAATTACCTGAGTGGCTATTGCTTCTGAAATCGTGAAAATCTAGCTTGACTTTATATAATCGAATCCATCAACAGAGATTTTGAAAAAATATTTTTGTTTTGATATAAGGTAATAATTTGAGTGGTGTCGGACTTTACTAATTAATTCGAAATCTAATAGTATATACGTGATCTTCCAGATAAGAAATATAATGTTTGGATGTATCTGGGTCACCTTATCTCCCACCTAATTGATTTCTCAAAACACGTAGTAGCAAGAACTCTTTCATATGTCTTGAGCAATCTTCTAGCGATTCTATCTCTAAAACTTTGGACTAATTAATAATAACTCATATAGGTAGCCTACTTTAAGGATTATAATTTAATAATTTAATTCATGCTATGAAAATTTCATCATTAGATAATACTTCACATCTCGAAATCAATTATAAATTGGTGTCATAATTGTGATACCCAATATCAAGAGATTTAAATTTGAATTATCTTAAAAATATCGAATCTTTTATAAATAAGAGAGTGAAACTCCTTAAATAAATTGTATGATATTTTATATGTAAGTAAAATTGTTGAGGCTACCCCGTTCGGGGTGGTAAGGAGAGTAAGAAGATCCTGAGTTCAATCTTTGCCTTAGCCCCGTTTTTTTTTGTAAAAATTTAAAGTTTGTCTTGCTCCATACTATTAGGTTGAGCCGGTCGACGCAAACTGGTTTACTTCGTGCGTGGCTCGTTCAAAGTTTGTCACCAAATGCGAGTTTCCTCGTTATAAAAACGAAAAATAATTGTTGAGGGCAATCAAATCAAGGCTCGACTGTAAATATCTCATTAATCAAGCCTGATTTTCCAAAAGTTGGGTAACTTATTGTACCATGCCTCGACTAATATATAAATTAATAAGGGGCATCTGCAAATCTGTAACACTCCGTAACTAGGCGTATTTTTATAAGTTTCTCTAAATTTCAAAATTTTAAATTAACAAAAACAATGTTTGTAACTTTTTAAATGCAATATTTTTGGTTCAAAATATGATTTAAAAAAATTCAAGAAAAGTTAGATACATTTTAATACCCACCCCATGGCCCATGTGGACTAACATAAAATAGACTAGTAGCTACAACGAGCCTACGAGCACATAATATATTGATTATAATGTTTTTTTATTAATCGTGGCTGTCTTAAAAAAATATATTATTTTACTATTTATATAAAGAATTAAAATTTATTTAAAATTAAAATTTTAAATACTTTTATACTTATAAATAATAATAAATATAAAATCTTAATAAAAAATAATAAAATTATTAATATTTTATATAATTTTTATTACCTAGTATATTTATAAGAAAAAGGTGGAATTTTTTTAAATATAAATTATACACAGATGAATGATGATAGAGGATAAGAATTGCTATACTGAAGGCATTGTGTTGGAAACACGGAGCCGATTGCTTCGGTATCTTTGCTTCACATATTCCCTTTTCCTTCGCTTGACGTAACTATTTCTTTTCCATATTTCGTATCTCCACCCCCTTTTTTCTGGATTTTTTATTTGTTTCCTTCTGGTTTTCTAAATTGCTTCATTCTACCCTCTTCCATGCTGTCAAACGGGCCCCAGTATTTTTCCCTATTCACTCATTACCTACCCTTTTTTTCCATCTTTGCGGCTTACAACCATCTCATTTTTTTTATTCTTTTTTTCCCAATCGTCACTTTCTCATTTCTAGACTGGGTAAATATGAAATCATCGCTAATTTCATACAAATGTATTCATTAAAATACGATCATAGGTTTGCATTACATAGTTGTAAAGCAGTTTACATCCGAATACAATACATCCGAATACAATAAAATGAGTTGAAAATGTAGTATTTCAATATGGTTTTTGATAGCATGATTTTGTAATTAGACTATCTTCTACTCATCTAGAAATCACAAAAGCAACACAATTTTTACCAATTGCATCCGCATAATATTTCTGTCTTTGTAATACACTTGCACATTATTTACCCTTACCACAAACAAGTTGTAACAACTCTTATATATGGATGCTTTTTTTTTGGGCATTTCTTGTATATGGATGCTTATGATGATACTAATTGATCATTTTAGATGTTATGTTTTATATTTTGTTCATTTGTTATACTCAATTTTTATTTAAGGATAAAAGAATTACTTGTTTAATTTGGGAAATCATTGGATTGTAACTTTGAATTACGAATGATGACCATATAGTGACTCGACATAGATGTGCAACATAGGATCTTAACTGCAATCACTAATTGATTCTCTAATTTTGTCTAACGAAAACAAAATAAGAAAACTCAAAGAGAGGGTAAATTAGAACGGACATCTGGAGATCGATGCAGAACTTGGTATTCTCGTCCGAAATAACGCTATAAGAAGGTGTTGGGTTGCGCGTAGTCGGGGCTCTTCCTAAATACTTTCATTGCTTCCAAATAAAAAATAAAAAAAAGCTTTAGAGGGCAAAAATGAGAAAAATGGAAATAAGTGCTTCAAATATGTAATTCCCAAAACAGGCTTACTGCGCAAGCAATTAATCCAACTCTTGCCAGTCAAGAAGGGGGGAGATTGAGAGGAACCGTCTCCGATAAAGGTCAAACCCAAGTACCCAACCCACCAGGAAGGCGAAACACAACAAACGCAATCAATTTCCATCTCCAACCAACCACCAGCGTCGCCACCGCCTCAGCCACCGCCGATTTCCTCCGATCCCCGCTTTTTTTTTCAAGTCTCCGCCCGGACTTTATCATATGCGATTGCCGGTAACCTACCACCAACCGCCTGTTCCCGGTTGCTACCCGGTTGTCGGTCGAGGCAAGAGGGGGAGAGATAGAGAGGTCTCCGATTCAGTTGGACTATGAAACAGCACCAATCCAAGGTCACCAATGGCTTCCTTCCTAGCTCCATCAAGTTCTTGTCATCCTGTGTCAAGACCGTCTCTTCCGGCGTCAGGTCCGCCGGGACCTCCGTCGCCGCCGCCATTTCTGCCGAGGATCGCAAGGACCAGGTCTTTCTTTGTTCTTCTTTACTTCATCGCTGTATAATTGCTAACCGCTTTTTGCCTATTTTGCGCTTGGTAGTTTTTTCCGGGATTTAATCAATGATTAGTTGATTTACTTTATATAAATTGCGCCTGGTCGAAATTTCGCGTTTCTGGTGATGATCCATGTTTGGTGTTCCTGCCTCATTTTGACTGCAATTTCTACGCTCAATTGAACTATGCTGTGTTCGGATTTCGTTTGCCCTTTGGCGGAGGGTTCCTTGGGCCGATCGAGTTGATGTTGGGTAAATTCGGAATTGGAGCTAGAAGAGGCAAATTAAACTGCAGAGAAAATGAGACTTTGGGTGTTGTCAGTTGTAGAGGAAGTAAAACCGAGTTCGGAGGAGGGGAATTGAGACATCAAAATTAGACGAGGCTTCCAACTTATGGGGTTGGGAGATGAAATTGCACATTGATTGAGCTACCTGAGTGTTCATTTGTTTGTTACTACTATGAGTAATGCTTGCTACAAACAATGGAATTGCATGACCGAAGGAATTGATTAAGTATGTGGATATGAAGTTGACTAAGGAGTTGAATTTAAAAAATACTTTTCCTTCCATTGATGAATGAAGACATATGTGTTTCGTTTAGATTCGGCATTTTTCGTACCTGTTTTGCGCTACCGAACTGTTATGAAAGAATTTGGAGGTTAGAACTTCAATAACTTCATAATAAATGCTCATCTTTGTTTCTCTATTAGCGTTTCTCGCCTTTCTCTCATTTCTTTTCCCGCATGCTGGTCAGCGGTCGCAATGGGAGATTAGATGAGAATATAACGAGTTGCAATTTGTTACATGCTACTTTTGTCATGCCTTTATCATTTGGTCCCATTATTGGCCTTTGTCCTGGCAGACTCGCGTTTCATGGTGTCCAACTCTTTCAATATTTATTTGTCATGATATCTGCTTGTTTCATGCTGTATCAGGTTCATTTCCATTGTAACTGTTCTGGTGGAGGTAGTGCTCTGATTGACTTCACCTGAAATGCATTTGACACTGAAGTGTATTTTTATGTGAAACATTTTTAGCTCTCGGGAATTGGCACTCATCAGATCTTGTCCTTTAGGTTATAGACAAATTGTTCAAAATGACTGATAACTTATTGCTTGAATGCAAAAAAAAAAAAAAAATTGATATCTATGCCATCCTCAAAGGACTGGTTATTTCACTCTATGTCTCTACCATTTGCCTACAGTAAACATATATATATGGCCCCAGCAAAAGAATCAGCAAACTTCTGGGGCAAGACAGTAATGCAAGTTTGGATATTATGCTTGTGAAGTTGTTGAAGTTTGAATGGGGCAAACCGAGGGATGAGATCATACGTTAACATGTGCATTATGGAAGATTTTTTTTTTATTTTATTAATTGCTGATCCTGTTTGACCAAAATTCTAGCACTGGGAAACTTTGATGATTCTTATTCTCTTATGGTTGTGCAACTTGGGCATCTTTCTTCTTGCTTATAAAACTCTTCTATCCTTCAGTAAAGGTAGAATTGAGATGTCTGAGATAGTCTTTTGAAACTCAGTCTTGTCCCATGTGGTTTTTAATGTTGTTTTGGTTTGAAATTTCATCCCTATTTGCTAACATGATTCATATGACATTCTACAAAATTTGCCTCTACATCTGGAGATGCCATCAATGTATTTAACTGCTTGATTTTCCAGCTCTAGATTCCAACAATTTTTCTATGTCCTATGGAGTCTATTGAATGCTTGTCTATCCGAGGGTTCTATTTTTGCTAAAAGGTAACAGAAATGGTAAATGTTTTACTACCCTTTAGACATTCGCTCAGACCTGGTGATTTTTTTTTTAACTTTTTATGGCCCTGTATCTGCTAATAATAACTGCACTTGCAATTCGACAATATCTAATACTGCCAGTGTAAAATGTACCTATAGATCTAGTGTCATTTCATGTTCGCTTTAATTATCGGACCTGGTAATTTGTTTTTGGAATTTTTATTTATTTATGGTCCTTTATCTGCTAATAATAGTGACACTTGTAATTCTACAATATCTAAAAATATTGCTAGTCTAAAATATTCACCTGGATCAAAAAAGCTGTAAAAAGCTTTTGATGCTGTCGACTTATTATGTCCTCTATTCTTTTGAAACAGGTTCTCTGGGCTTGCTTCGACCAACTAGAGCTCGGACCATTGTCATTCAAAAATGTTCTGTTGCTTGGTTATATAAATGGGTTTCAAGTTCTTGATGTTGATGATGCTTCTAATGTCATTGAGCTCGTATCAAAGCGAGATGATCCATGCACATTTATGCAGATACAGCCCATCCCTGCTAAGATTGAAGATTCTGAGGGATTTATAGCCTCCCACCCTTTATTGCTGGTTGTGGCAGGCAATGATACAAAAGGATCAGATTCCATACTGAGGAGAAGAGAGGGTTTAGACAGAGATGGTTTTGTTGAACCTCAAATGGCCAATGTCATCAGCTCTCCTACAAATGTTAGGTTTTATTCAATGAGGTCCCAAAGCTATGTTCATGTGCTGAGATTCCGATCTGCTGTGTATATGGTCCGATGCAGTCCACGCATAATTGCTGTTGGACTTGCCTCCCAGGTAATTTTTGTTTGAGCTCATTGTGTTCATACTAATTGGATCTTGAGAAATCCATGGAATTTAAGGATTTACTAATGGGTATCACTTGTTTCTCTTTTGGCTTCTATTCTATTTTTGCCACAGTACGTTAATGTGTGACATCCTTTTTTCATTTTTTCACAGATATATTGCTTTGATGCTGTTACTCTTCAAAGCAAATTAAGTGTCTTAACATATCCTGTCCCACAGATGGGAGGTCAGGGAATCAACGGGATTAATGTTGGTTATGGTCCCATGGATGTAGGACCAAGGTGGTTAGCTTATACACCTAACAGCCCACTTTTAACTAGCACAGGACGGCTAAGTCCGCAAAATCTTACCCCTTCTCCTGGTGTCAGTCCTTCTACTTCTCCTGGTAATGGTAGTTTGATGGCACGATATGCCATGGAGTCTAGTAAGCAGCTGGCTAATGGACTGATTAACCTTGGAGACAAAGGATACAAGACAATTTCTAATGGCAGCTGGAAGGTTGGAAGAGGAGCTGTGCATTCAAGTGAGACAGATAATTCTGGAATGGTTAGTATCTTCTATGCTGAGGGATCATTATATGCCTTTTCCTTGTATAGATTACTTTCCATTGTCGATTGTTGCTTATTTTTTGGCAGGTCACATATTGGATGTCTTATTCTTGGATGAATTATGAATTTATGCTCAATTATCATCTATTTTTTTTATTCTTACCTAGTCTCAAAGGAGATAGGCTATGTACTTACGTTTATGGTTAGTGTTCCTGAACTAGTTGAATATGTTGATGCTAAAGCATGATTGTCATGTATTTCAACCATTCTGATGTACTTATGTATACTTCTTTTTTCTGCTCTGTTCTGTTTTGCAGGTTGTCATCAAAGATTTTGTTTCCAATGCAGTTGTGTCCCAGTTTAAGGCTCATTCCAGTCCTATCTCTGCTATCTGCTTTGATCCCAGTGGGACATTGATAGTAACAGCCTCTATACATGGAAACAACATAAATGTTTTCAGGATTATGCCATCCTGCTCCCAAAATGGATCAGGCACTCAAAGCTACAATTGGACATCTTCCCATGTGCATCTATACCGGTTGCACCGTGGCATAACCTCAGCCGTATGTTTTTAGCATAGGCTTCATTTTGTACTGTTTGCTTTTTGAAGAACATTTGCCTTTTAAGATCTTGAAAATCCATTTTGTGTTTTCTGCTGCAGGTTATTCAGGACATATGTTTTAGTCGCTTTAGCCAGTGGGTTACTATAGTCTCATCCAAAGGTACTTGCCATATTTTTGTTCTTTCTCCTTTTGGCGGGGAATGTAGCGTACAAGTACAAAATTATCATGCTGATGGGCCTATTCTTGCTCCACCATTATCTCTACCATGGTGGTCTTCTTCATCTTTTGCCAAAAATCAATATTCCTTTTCTGTACCTCCCCCTGCTCCTGTTACTTCCTCCGTGGTTAGCAGAATAAGAACCGGAAATTCTGGATGGCTTAATACTGTTAGTAGTGCTGCATCATCTGCAGCAGGTATAGCCTCAATGACACTGGATGCTGTCTCTGCTGTTTTTCACTGCTCTTTATCTTCTGGGTTAGGACGTAATGGCTCAACGAATGCTTTGGAACATCTTCTTGTTTATTCTCCTTCTGGACATCTCATTCAGTATGAGCTGCTCCCTTCAATAGGGGTAGTACTAAATGAAACAGCGTCAAGAACTGGATCAGGCTTGGGTGCTAACGTACAAGATGAGGAATTAAGGGTAAAATCTGAAATCATCCAATGGTGGGATGTTTGCCGTAGGGCTGATTGGCCTGAGAGAGAGGATCCTATCACTGGGATAACCGTGGGGCAAAAGGATTCTTCAGGATTGGGCATGGATATTTCTGACTCGGAAGAGAATGATAACGGTGGTGTTGGAAAGGGTCCACTAAAGCTTCAAGAGAGATCCCACTGGTATATCTCAAATGCAGAAGTGCAAATGGGTTATGGGAGAGTTCCAATCTGGCAAAGATCTAAGGTAAGCATATATGCACCTGATATTTGTTTTTATATTCATCTTATCTGTTCCATTTTGCTGATTCTTCTCCTGAGTGTTCTCTAGATCTATTTCTACACCATGAGTATCACCGGACCAGACGAATTGAAATTCTCAGAAGACTCATCTGGTGGGGAAATTGAAATTGAAGTGTTTCCTAATGATGAGGTTGAAATAAGGCGGAAAGATTTATTGCCTGTCCTCAACCAGTCTCAGAATATTCACTCAGATTGGAGTGACAGGTTAGTTTTCTGCTTCCTTTTCTTGTTTGCCTTTTTTTTAAAAAATCTTGGTGACTTGTCATTTAACTTAATCTTCCATGGCCTTCCATTTGTTGTCTCTGTTTTTCATGATTTAAGCTGGATATAAAAAGATAGCACTCAGTAGATTGGTTGGGTTCAGCACTTTTACTGGCTACTTGTCTCTGATTAGCCATCAACTAATAGATGATGTACATCAATACGATTATTTCTGTTTCATGAAGATCTTATATTTCCACAAATAAGGATTGATAAAAACAACTACTCGAAATTTTGGCAAGTGTATGTAGTATGTACAGCAGCATGCCTGTCAAATAGTATATGCATTTGAGTTGGCATGAATTCCAAATTTAAGATCACGGCCTGTGAAGGCTGGTTAGATTTGTGCATTATTGCTACTGTATTTTTTGTGTTAGCCCTATCATTAAAATTGTATGTTCTCGTGTCTGTAGAGCTCATGGTACATTGAGATCTTCAAATGTCTCTGGGAATCAGTTTGCTGAAGACAAATACTCTGAAGATGCTATGTTCTTTCCAAATAAGCCAGCATCTCCTAAAGCAGTTCAGAAATTAGGACACGGTAAGAGAATAATTAAACATAATCTAATTTCTTGCATGGTTTTGGATCTAATTCTTCATAGTGATTCGTTCAGAACTATGTCCATCCACTATTTCAAGTGAAGTGGCCATGGCCATGTCGCACCCATCTGGTACTCATACCTTAGTGGAGAAGAATGTGAAGAGAAGCTCTTCTATTTCAGTTTCTAGCCAAGGACCACTAAAACATTATGCTGCTGCATCTCCTGCTGACAACCGTGCCATGAGCATCTCTCTTCCTCAGAATTGTATTGTAAATAGTCCTTCCTCTTTATCACATATGATATCTGCTGCTGATATTCCTAAAGAAGTCCAATCATCAAACTGTGTTGGAACCAGTGAAGCGTTGAACACTAGTTCCAATCGTTCTGATTTTAGTATGAACCTTGATGAGGGCTCTGTTCAAGAATGTTTACCACTCAAGGTAGGCTTCGGACAATTTTTCCAGGAGGGTTATTGTAAAGCTTCTCCTCCTGATGATTGCCGTGACATGAGAGAGGTGGGGGCTGATGCGGATGGTAGCAGCAGTCCTAATTCCAAGGATAAATCTGAGGAAGATACGGAAACTGATGAGATGCTGGGAGGAGTATTTGCCTTCACGGAAGAAGGTAATAGCTCTCAACTTTAAAAAATCTACATACTTCAATTGTTATGTGCACCAAAATTTATTGTACTTCCAGATTTTATACTTTAGAGGCCAAATGCTTGCTTGCGTTACATGACCTATCAATTATGCTGCCAAAATCTCAGATATGGTTCTTGTCCTCGTTGGTTATAGTAAGTACTCACCACAATTGACCACCTGTATAGATTATGCATGAATTCAATGATTAAAACATTCAATTTCTGCTTCCTATTATGTGTGCTTGTGCTTTGAATTGAACATATGACCATTTACTTACCGCCGGCGTCACACTTCCAATTAATTCAAGTTAAAATGGTGTAGTTTTGTCACTAAGCCAATATCTCTGGTCTGATTTTTACTTGATCCTAAACTGACCTACCAGGGACTATGATACTTTCGCAGGCTGATCTGCTCTGCCCGTCTTGATGTCTCTGTTGGCCTGCTGAACTCCCGCGACCTACTCTTCTCACACATTTAACTGTATAGTGGAAATTCAACCTGAAGTTGGCCAGGAGGATGTTAATTCTCAAGTTTTTTCAGAGTTTCTTCTGCATTCAAATTGCTATTGACTAATCAAATGGGGAATCCATTTGCAATCCTTGTTGCTACCAATGGCTGATTGTAGCAAGCTTCTGGTTTCATCCCCCCCTTTATGGTCCACATTGTACATGCTGTAGATCCAGAATTATAGAACAAAAAAAAATTGCTTCTGTTTCATTGGTTCTTTTCTCATGTTCTGCAACTGCAAATCTTCAATCCTTCCCGAACCTTTAAAAAAAAAGTTGAAAGAACAAATAAATAGACGAAAGGAATTTGATGCTTATTTCTCTCTCTTTTGGGTTTGGCACTTGCAGAACCTAATAGTTTGGCACCCCCACCTTAATGTATGCATCCTGTTGATATCTTCACACAACCAATAGTTCACACTACCCAAGAGTACAAAAGATTTATATTGATAACCAATCACAAGTTGGTGTAATGGTTGTGGGGTTACACTCCATGCCAAGAGGTCCCTTGGAAACATAGAGTCGCTTGTGAGTGGGAGATCTAGATGTAAAGCGACTGAGTTGATTGAACTGGACTAAGATAAAAAAAAAATTATACTGATGTTGTGTGAGCTCAAACACCAAATATGGTATGGATGTAAAACGACCACCTTAGTAAGAAAAATGTGCAGGTAGGTTAAAGATTGTATCTTTTCTACTTGCTTTCTTTGGCTTCCTCTCTTAAGAACATTCCCTGCATCCTTGAATGAAAAAATTTGAAGGCCTTCAACTCCATTCGAACCCTGACTTTATTTTATTTTTAAATTTTTTATAGGAAAAAATCAAAACCAGAGTTGAACCCAGGTTACAATTACAATCAAACACCGTTAACTTGGTCCACCCACAAAAAGGGGACATTGTTTAAAATTGTTTGAATTTCTGGAATCTCACAACACACCAATCAAATTTATCTGATCTCCTCCCCAGTCATCACCTCCATAGTCCAGGTCTCACCTCATATATATAAAGAGATTGAACAACAAATTTGGAGTGCACCCAACTTCTTGTGTCAGGAGTATATATACCACAGCAAAGATAGGCAGAGAGGTTCAGTTCAGTTCAGCCATGGATGTTGCAAGTCAGCTACAAAGGCAATTGGGAGATTACACAACCTCCTTGTTCAATGAGGTTAGTCTCATTTTGATGGAATGTACTTTGAATATGATATGAATGCTCATTATCGGTATCGGTGTGGCGCTTTGAATGGTAACACAGGGGATTTTGGATGAGCAATTCACCCAGATACAGCTCTTGAAAGATGAGAGCAACCCTAACTTTGTAGTGGAAGTTGTCACTGTCTTCTTTGAGGACTGTGATAGGCTCCTCCATGAATTAGCCACCTCCCTGTATGTTACTTCAATACTTCCATCTTTATCTTTCTGATCTTGTTCTTGGTTTCTTGTGTTTTGATTCTGAGTCTATTGATTCTGGTTTCTTGCAGAGAACAACAAAATGTGGATTTCAAGAGACTTGATGCCCATGTTCACCAGTTGAAAGGGAGCAGTTCCAGGTAAATTTTTTGCCGAAAAAAGAATCAGTTGATTTTCTTGATTGAGAGAATTCTCAAATGCAAATGTGATATCTTTCCGAAACAATTCTCATAAACTCGCATTTGATCTTTTATCTCTCACATCGGAAATTTGGGAGGTTGACTTGGCTTTATCAGGTCAATCCTTACATAGACTTGTTCATGTCAAGGCCTATTAATCCATCTCAAACAAGAACTGCATAGTGCAAATGGGTATTGAAATCTGACAAATTCTTGATTAAATTCGTGGCGAAAACTCTAAATTTGGCAGCATTGGAGCTCAGAGGGTTCAAAATGCATGCATTGCTTTCAGAAATCAGTGTGCTGAGAAGAACATTGGAGGGTAAGAGACTGCACTCTTTTTTTACTTCAGTATAATATTTTCTTACTTTGAGGGAAATGCAGGTGTTTGGAGTGTCTGAAGCAAGTGAAAAGTGAGTATGACCTTGTCAAAAGCAAGCTGGAAATCATCATAAAGGTAAGAATCTTTGAGCTCAGTGAAAAAACAAAAAAAAACTTTTTTTTTTTTGTAATAAATTCCATTTTTGTGGTAAAAATTAATGTGTGCTCCTATCGGCACGGTGAGATATCGTCATATGTACGGTACCGACATGAGAAGTCGGTATCCATGAGGCTACCGACTTGATATGTAAGCTACCAACCCAGGGCATGTGTGTCTCCCACTCAGTAAATGTTGCCGACCTAGGGAGTCAGTGTCGGTAGGACTGTAGATTCAGGAAGTAAATATCGGCACCATGTGAATAGTGATAATTTCACCGTTCATATAACAACCCAAAATGAATTTATTTTATGAGACAAGTCCTTAAAAATGAATCTATCAACCAGAAATCTCAAATTGGAGCCCTTAAAATAAATTAACTTACAACAAGTGTTTTTACCTTTTATGAAACCAATCATCATTTGTTGTGTTACCAAATTGCTTTTTGGTTGCAGTTGGAGCAACAGATTGTTGCAGTGGAAACAGCTGAGTCAGAGCCAAGGCAGTGATGAGAGTATATGAGATTTTACTACAACTACCAAACCTCACAACAAGAAAAGGCATCAATTAACTTCATCTTCCATTTGAATTTTCTTCAAGTTCCCAGCAAAATCTTGTAAAATCTCCCCATAAAATTTGTGAATATAAAACTCAAATGTGCTCATTTTATTTTATTTTGTCAACGGTGAAATATATAAAAAAAAATTCCATTATTCTGCAATATAAAACATTCAATTGTTCAGCAAAATCTTCAAAGGGTACAAAATCTGCACTAAATTTAGTGCTTCTCACGCAAAATCAGATCAAGTTTATGCAACTTATTGATTGGGATGGAGACTGAGCAAATGGGCAATCTTGAATTAAACTAATTGAATTTTTAAAATTAAAGTGGGTGGGTCAAACCTTAATTAAACAAAGGGTTTACTTTGATTTTTTCTGCCAATTTGTAGCTAGTATAAGGAGCATATACCTTCTTATAATCATTCAAAATTTCAAAATAACAACACAAACTTTGCAGGTGAAGATAGCTTAGCAAGGTATATCCGCCAATGTCCACAAAGCATCATTTGTGTGTGATATCCACGTTCTTCATCTTCAATTTGTGATATGTAGTCATTTACCAAGTAGGGGTCTTCCTTGCGAACGGAACGGTACATTATTCATAAATCATAACCATGTATCGACAGTCATTAAGGCCGATTGTTGAGAGATGTGAAGAGACCAAATAGTCCCACATTGAAAAATATAAATGAACGAGCTTTAGTACTTTTCCTATTACTAATTGGTTTTATGATTAAATCTCACTCGACTTATGTGCTAGGTTTTTCATCGTGGATAACCGTTTCATCTACACCATATATAAGTTATATTTTTTAGGGAAAAAAAAAGAAGAAAATTGTTTTATTATATAGGTCAACTGCAATTGTTTGAGGTGGAACATTTCGTGTTTCATAAGTACATAACACTAATAAACTAGTTGATGAAATTAGTGTTGTTGGTTTAAAAATATTCAGATTCTCATATTGTTGAGAAGTTGTTTCAAATGAGTTGTCATTGATCCAACTTTATTGTTGTTATTAAGCAGTTATGAATGTGACTTTTTTTTTTTATCACAAGATATCTATTGCTATTCATATAAACCCATTTTTATACCTTATAAGTGAAGTGGGCTGATCTAACATGACCCCAAAATTTTAATGCCCCAAAATTTCAACTTAAATCACTACGTTTAATTATTTTATTTTGATTTATATGATTATTTTATTACATTATTATTTTATCTTGATTTTTACGATTTTTTCATTGTGTAGTCAAACGCTCATATAAATCAAAGTAAAATAATACATAATAATTAAAATGCAATTAAATCCAAACACACCCCTTCCTTGTGTCTGAAACCATAATATCACTATATTAATTCCAATTGTTTGAGATTCTTTCACAATGATAATGTTTTTTTTTCCTTTCACTTGAGAGATTGATTAATACTATATGGAGGGCATTTTATTGTTTTCTTTGTACTTTTGGCCTTGAAAGTGTCGTTTCAACTAAAAAACAACACACCCTTCGTTGAACAATTAAAATCAACCACGTGTGTATGATAATTGATGTTTTAGTTGTGGTTATAGTATTATTTATTACACAAGCCCGCCAATACTTTGTAAATATTTTTTTAATGCTCTAGAGGTCAAATTGTTGTAAATATTTCCTTTAACGCATTTAATATTTTAATACTCCCTCCGTCTCCAAATTTAAGTCGTTTTAAACTAATTTAGTTGTATCAAAATATATGTCATTTTAGATTTTCTAAATAGGGTATAGTAATGATTTGTGTATTGTTGACCATTTTAAATATTTTAATTGGTTAAAAAAGGTAGTAGCTATTAAAAAACAATACTCCCTTTGTTCTAAATATAAGTCTTTTACTATTCACACACATTTTATTAGGATGATTAAAAAAACTATACTCCTACAATATATATATATTTTTAATAATATCACACTTATTAGTGAGAAGTATGAGATTATTAAAAAAAACTTAATAAATAATTGATATTCTATATACTCCGGTAGTTTTTATCACCATAAAAAAAGATGTGTAATTTATGAAAAAGTTAGTGAAATGATGTTGATTAATGAGTGAGTATTTTATTAAAACTTGTGCATAATTATGAAATAACTTACATTTTGAGATGGATGGAGTAAAAAGTGATTAGTCTTTTTTAGTACTTCCTCCAGTCGGAAATAAACGATGTTTTAGAGTTTTACGCGTAAATTAAGAAACCTCTTAATTATTACTTTCACAGTTTCACCTTTACATACCCTATCAAATACTTTAATCCCCCATCACATTTATTATACACAAATGTAATTGATTAAGCAAAAAAAAAGGTACAACTTATATTGATATTAGTGCAAAAGTTAAAAAGGTAATTATTACTTTTAAAACATCAAATATTGTTGAATAAATTTCACCTCTTAAAACTTCAAATATTTCCGACCGGAGAGTGTTTTTTTTTTAGGAGAGAATATTAAACTTTTAATCATATATGATAATTTAATCATTATAAATTATGGACACATGTGATCTATATACTCCGTAGTTTTTTTTAAGTATTAATAAAAGTGATTTCAATTTTGAAATATCGAACAAATTGATAGTGATCAAAATAAATTAATAGTCGAAAAAAATAAAAATGAATACAAATAAAGAAGAAGAATCAAATAAATATAGGCGCATATGCGCTAATAATCTAACATACAAATCGAATAAGGTTTCATTATAAAACCAATTGATAATAAAAAAAATAGTTAACCTACTTATATACTCTTTCTATTTTCTTTTAAGCGACTTTTTATTATTTATACACGTTTTTTAAAGTATAAAAAACTATATAAAATAATATTTTTTACCGTTTTAAAACTAAGTAATTGACTTAAAAAAATAAATTAAAAGGAAACGGGGGAGTACTAAAATTTGTTATACTTTCATGAGACATCTCATTCACATATCTCTGCAACCGAGCACATCGGACTTTCCATGAGATGGCGTGACGTCAGATGACGAAAGCCGGGGAAAAGTATCCGATACGCTGTCGTTTCGCTTAAACCATGAAGCAGCAAAGGCGCGCAGCCTAAATCGGCATTTCAAATTCTCGCGCGTATTTTCCCGGGACAAACCCAATCAGCTATTGCCACGTCACCAATCCTCGTCACTTCCTCTCTCGACCAATCAGAATGCATCGTTCCTCCCTATATAACCTCCTCTGAAACCCTCACTAACATCGATCGCCCCCTTCGACATCTCACTTCCCTCCTCTCCATCCCTTCAATTTCAAATCCATTCCCCCCTCTAGGGTTAGGGTTTCTGCATCCAATTCGTCAAATATGAGCAGCAAAGAAGGTGCTGGATCGACCAAGGGCGGCCGCGGCAAGCCCAAGTCCGCCAAGTCCGTCACCAGATCCTCCAAAGCCGGTCTCCAGTTCCCCGTCGGGAGGATCGCGAGGTTCCTCAAGTCCGGCAAGTACGCCGAGCGTGTTGGTGCCGGCGCCCCCGTTTATCTATCCGCCGTTCTCGAGTATCTCGCCGCTGAGGTACTCCGTCCAATTCAGTGCCTTTTGTTTTTGGATTTTATGATTCTAGCGATTTGGAGGTAGGAATTGCATCCTAGGGTTAGGGATTTGGAATTGGATAGAAATGAATCGTTTTTCTATTGGTTCTTCAGGTTCTGGAATTGGCTGGGAATGCGGCGAGAGACAACAAGAAAAACAGGATCGTGCCTCGACACATACAACTTGCTGTGAGGAACGACGAGGAGCTGAGTAGGTTGCTTGGAAGTGTTACGATTGCAAATGGAGGCGTTCTTCCTAACATCCACCAGACTTTGTTGCCCAAGAAAGCCGGCCATGGGAAGGGAGAGATTGGCTCTGCTTCTCAAGAGTTCTAGATGATATTTTTCTGCCTTTGATTTTCATTTGGTGTACATCAGAAGTTGAAAGATTTCGAGGGTTGCTATATTCTGGTGGATTTTGCTACTGTAATTTACCGTCAATGAATCAATGCAACTTTGATTTTCATAAATCAACATTTGTTCTTTTGCTGGTGGCCAAACATCTGTCATGAGAAACCTCTAATAGGAGAATTTTCATATGAGAACAGTTGGCAATGGCAAATTTTGTGATACACAAAACATAAGAAATAGAAGAGGGGAGTTTTAATACGAGATCACCGATCATACTAGGAATTGGCGTACACTTGAAAATTTTTCTTAGGACAATGATCTTCAAATGTCGAATATACAGCACCCTGAATATACACCACAGTTCTTATATTGTAAATGCACTAAATACAGTCCGATTTAGAGTAATTCTTCTTCAATTCAACGTGCCAAGCTCCTCTTCAAGAAACCAATCAGGATATACAAATGCATATATGATGGGCATTTACAATCAGGATGAATTTACAAAGTATTGAATGTCGTCGTTATCCAAGAACTCCAAACACGCGGGGTTTGATGCCTTTACTGCGCATATAAGTCAGGAACTGTGCAGGTAGCTCCTCCATGAGTCCCTGCACCATGGACATTTCGTCACCTGCGCAGACAAAACCAAATACGTCAAAGGAGATCACGAATTCGAGGGCTGCTTCAGTTGTCGAAAATGCGATGGATATAAAATTTGTTTGATCACTTACCCTGCACACGACGCATGGGAACAAACTGTACAATGTCTCTTGCAGCCACCTGACCCGTTGAGCTCTTCAGCCGCGGTCCTGTATCAGCGTCAAGAATCTGCCCGGGATAAACTCGAATTAAATAAAACAATCTCAACTTTGCAAGAATTCGTGTCTGGATTACGAAAATATCGAGTGTACCTCCATCTGAGTGAAGTCTGCATCGCCCACTTCAATTATTAGGATCGACAAGGGCAACTCAGACGCCTTGACCAAAGCGTCCTTAGTTTCTTGAATATCCGTGAGCACTCCATCCTGGACAAATCGTATCATATAGGCGTTAGACTCGCTACCAAACCGAATTGAAACAACTCACAAAGCAAAAACCATTGGCAGTCTGACTCACGGTTATAATAAGCAAGACATAGTATTTGCTAGTGTCATGTGTGAGGGACTGGGCAGCGATTTCAGCAGCTCTATAAATCACGCGACTGAACAATGTAGGCCCTGATAGCGCAACTGTGTGTAGAGCATATGAATAGGCAGCCATGATTCCTTCAACTCCTTCGACCTGGTTAATACCGAGTGAGGAGAAAGTCTACAGAAAGGCATTTAGTCATTTACATTGTTGAATGAAGCATATTACCTCTGCAAGATGGGGATTTCCATTCAAGTTAAAGCAATGAGAGACGCCGCCATTAACCATTCCTCCGAAACCCCATGCGTGAAAACGTCTATCAGAGTCGTAAAACTGTATAACTTGTCCCACATCCACTATGGCCTGCAATTAAACTCGTCATTAGATCTCCTAGTGACTATACACAACTAACATTAGCTCTCCTGAAATCACACCTGTTGATAGGCATTCAGCCGCCCCGAGGGGTCAACATAATGCAATGAATCTGGCCTTTTAGGGTCTCCATTCGACGCTGAAGAAAAGTTGAGGAAAAAAGGACAAATATTAGAAAAATGTAATAGCATTGTAAGACCAATTGTTCTCATGATGCAAGAAAATCGTATCTTTTATACCAGTGAAATCAACAGCAACCATGAAGCTAAGCTCAAAGCCACTAGAAATGTAATCAAGAAAGCTATACAGTTGCTTTTCAAGAAACGTTTCGACAAATATCTGACCCTTCAAGACCTACACTTGCAGAAACAAGATCAATCTGGTTAATGGTGCACAGAAGAAAAAAAAATGTACAGCTCATAATGGACTTATGGCAAGAACCTTTTCATGCCCTTTATGCGGCTTCACGAAATTAGCACCAGTCTTGTGTCTATGCATATTCTCCAGCTCTAACATTGTTGTCTGAAGTTTCCTGGCAAAGACATTTTATTGACGGCTGCTCTCATCATCTATACAACTATAATTGAAACATTCAATGATCAATGGATTAAGAATAGGAGTTATTACCCGATAAGTTCATGTTTCCCATTGCTATTGTAATCAAAACACTCAATAATCAGCGGATTATCCTGCAGCAAGGTCATATATGTTAATAACCGCACCAATATCAATAACAGCAGGATCACATTATACGAATGATGAACAATGACATGGAATTGTTATATTATTAACCCAATAAACAGTAAAGAATTGGAATTCTGCTTGCCTTGCTTCCGAACTGTTGCGTAGTCAGAGTAACAGGATTCCATGTTGGATTCAAATTGTTCATCACAACTTCTGTACTGCATACTGGCAAAGCTTGTCCACCCTCAACAATTCTCGAAATTTTTAAAAATGGATCCTGAACCGAAAGCAAAGGGAATGAAATAAAGTACATAACAATATATAGTAAGCAAAAAAAATACATTTCAATGAGAATATTAATGTTGTTTGCATACACTTAGAGAAAAGAAATCTTTGTTATCCAAACGAGTGCAACGGAATAGGATCTCAACAACATTTCTTATTGAAACGGCCTCCTCTGCGTGAACAGCTAATGTTCCCAAATTTCTAACATGCCCATCTTTGCCATGAAGTTGCAGATTCAAACTGCAATCTCGCTTTGTGACAATCTAGCAGACATTCAAAAAATGAAATAGACAAATCATTGAAGTTGATTCAGAGTATTTTAGGCAACACGGAACAATATAATCCAAAAAATTGCGAGCTAAGTTTTGACATTAGATGCGCGTTTAATGCAGGAAGTAGGGATAAAAGTGCTTACTGGACTTTGAAAAAAGATATACCTCTGACAAAGCACAATTAGCTTCTCCGACAAAGTCTTGATCTTTTAAGTTTAGTGCCTGGAAAGTATGATATACAAAGAATGCCATACTGAATAAGAACTTTACTTTGAGAAGATCGCGAACTTTTTATAAAGCAAGAATGGAAGGATGAACGAGGAGTAGAAGATATACAGTACCTTCACAGGCAGGTTGTGATACTCAGTGTCGACATCATACACATGGAATCTGGAAGGCAGAAGCAGTATGCAAGATATCATTCCATCAGGTTAACTATATCAATAACGGAAAGCTATGAAACAAGCGCGCACATACACTAATGGCTGCACTATCTCAAACTGGTAAGCAATTGGTACTTTCTTCGTCCAACAAGGATCCAAGCTGTTTGTCACTATTTCTGTACGACCAATTTCCTCAAGTGTCCCATTTCTTTTCTTCACATACACCACAGCCATTGGATCACTCTACCACAATTCAGTCAGTGTTAGCATGACCATGAAAATGAAAGAACAGATACATTGATTAATTGAAAGAACACTAAAATGTTTCCTCTTATATCTGATAACACAAGATGTCCACTCGGCAAAGTGAGGAAGAAACTAAAATATCCACAAACCTTAAGACATTCGAGTAGTTTTAACACATAAAAACTAATAGCACCTGAAATCAACGTAGAGCACATACCTTAGACAGGATGTCCATGTCGCGGAGTTTATTAGCTGATAGAGACAACTGTATGAAAATCCATGTAAGACCACTGTGGAATCAACAAGAAAAAAGGATTCTATATGTGGTGTGATTTCGTGAAATATTAAAAAGATATCCTTGGATGAAGGCAGATACAAATCATACGATGACTCATGATGATTTTTTCTCTCTTAAATTCTTTGTGTGTTCCTTTTCCTTTCTGAACATTGCCTTTTGTCTTAAAAAGAAAAGATATGTTTTCAGTCTATGTTAAAAGAAATAAACACATTTATCTTCAATTAAACACAGTGAACTCTAATTATGATCATCTTCTAGTCCCATTTACAAGGATATTTTGGTCCTGTTAGGTATTTTGGTAATATGAAGGTACAAAATCTAGCTAGAACTGTGCCTTCTGACTTCTGATCGAGGGGTTTGTTCGACATTGCGAAACATGATTTGGTTCGTGAATGGAATCCGGTAAATCATAGATCATGTAGATGATTACTCAAGTTTTTATGATACAATGAAGGTGGATAATGACTCATCCCAATGAGCATCTCCGCCTCGCACAAGACCCAGTAACTGTGCTGCCCAAACCAAATCAGCATAACCCTAATCTAATTTCAATTCATCACTCAATTGTTCAGTTGTAATCTCTATTTGGGAAGATAATGAAGACAAGATTAAATCGATTTAAAGTCAAAATATGGGTTTCAAGGTCAGATAAAAGTCAAATCAACGGAAGAAGAAGAAAGAAGCCATGGAGATGAAAGTTGAAAAACCTGGAGTTGGGTATAGAGGGGGTGAAGCCCACGAGCTTTGTAGAAGAAATCAACAGCGTCGTTGAGACCTCCGCCTCCACCACCACTGCCGCCTGAGCTGGTGGGACCCTTCTTCATACCTGCTGCCGGTGGAGTGTCGGTGATTGGTGGTTGCTCCGATCCTTCTGCAGATTCACACCTGCCGGGAGCAATGAGGAGTTTGGTTGGGAACGCCTTTAATTGCCTAATTTCACGACAGTCACGCATTGACCTTTTCAAATCAGGGTCCCACACACGGTCCAAATTGCTTCAGTACATGAGATTTTTTTTTTTTAAACTACATGAGATTTTCATGTTAGGTAGTAGGTACATGTTTGGTAGTTACCAACTACAGATCTCTACGTATGGTATCTTCAATTCAACTTTTTACATTTTTTTTTTTGTTTTAATGCTAACTGTGCAGATTATGAGCTGTTATAAACTCACACATTCAGCAATTCAAAGGCCTCGGTTTGGCCTTGCTTTTTGTTTAATCGGTCCGGTGTTGGTCTTGGACTGATTGGTCGAAATTACATTAAAACAATAAAGGGTATGGTTGAGGGTATGGTTGGGTAAAGCATTACAATTCAGTTATTATTATGTTTTTTTAATTAGATTTTGAAGAATATAGCCTCTTTAAAACCCAACAACAACAATAATTGAAGTCAAATTATACATTTTTTTTTCCCGACTATATCGAAAGGGTGTTTCAAGTCCTCTATTAAAGAAGCAAAACAACCAAAACATACCCCTTCAACAAAAGGGATCCAAATCATATCAGCATTGAACTGAATATCTCCTTGCTCAAAAAATTTCCCTTATTCAAAAGTAGGGATCCAAATCATAACAACGGAATAGCCACAAAAATACACTAATGATGGTTCAATCCATATATATAACAAGGGTCATTAATTAGTTCCCTTTGTCTTTCAGCTCTATTTGGGACCAAACCATTTTGCCCTCTACTTTTAGCACAAATAAACAAGGACTTAAACAAGGAAAAGTTGGAATTTTTTTTCAAACATTTTTTTTTCAACTTATTTTAACTACAACAAGCTAATTTGAAATTCTGGAACTAGAAACAATCCACCAAACTGTACTGGACCTCCAAGGATCATGAGTTGAGGACGGTAGGCAGTCACATAAGGATATAACAATGGCGTTGATTGCTCAGAAACTTATCTCATGTGTTCTTTGCCAAGAGCTCCCTGATGAATGTCTTTGGGGCTGGATGTTTGCAAAAAGCATTGGGTTAGGAAGAAGAAACGAAAACCAGAAGATTCAAAAGGCATGTGAGTTTGGCGACGGGTACCTGGCAAACCGGTAAAGTTTTCAAACTGCACGAAAGCTTGATTGATGAACATCTCTGTCCCATAAACGGTGATGGCCCCAGATTCTTGTGCTGACCTCAACAGCTTTGTTAACTTTGGTGTGTAAATGGCATCAAATACCAAAGAGTAGTGCTTCAGAGCTTCCTGTAAGATAAACACAAGTGATTTGTCAAGGTCACAAAACTTTTCAGCTTAGGATAAATTTCTATATATGTAAGCCAAAAATATTTGATTTTCAAGTCATTTAAAAGATGACCGCATGGGATGAAAGAGAAACCCATATTGCATCCCTGATTCTCTTAGCCTGCATAAGATGAGAACAAATAGAGAGAGGGAGGGAAAGAAAGACCTTGGCAATGGGCATAACATCTACATTTGGCTTCATTCCAACAGAAGTGGTGTTTGCTAGAATCATTCCCTCTTCAGGGTGAAAATCATTCAGTTCAGCCAAAGTGATAGCTTTTCCATCAACTTTATGGGCCAAGTCCACAGCTTTTTCTGTATTACACAAATAGGAAACATCATCTTTAAATTTTGACATGTGTAGCAATCATCAAAAGGAATAGGAAACAAGAGCATAAACAACAAATAAGTATATATTTTGTCATTGCAAAGAATTTGAAGCAACTTTTCGTACTAAAATAGACTATAAGAAGATTTAGTCTTTAAAGAGCTTTTTTTTACCAAATGTACGGTTTGCTACTACTACTCGGGCTCCTTTGGCTCTGCCACCATATGCAAGTGCCTTTCCTGCACCACCAGCTCCAACGACTACAAAAAGTTTACCAGCCAAGGGTGATCCAGCTGCAGAAGCAGAACCATTTGAACCTGCAAAAGTTTCAAAGTTTTAGGTAACATATATACGTATTCAACTAAAGAGATCAAAGAAGATCATATGTAGCTTCAGCTTAACACCTCGCAGTCCTTCTTCAATAGCAGCAATAGCCCCTAGGTAGTCAACATTATAACCGATTAGCTTGCCATCTGTTGGTCGCTTGATCATACAACTGATTGCTCCAATCGCCTGCAGATTTGATAGGGCTTCATTCGTAAGCAGTTAACATTTTGCAACCATAATACCAAGGTTTTCGGAATTCAAAGAATATATCTTTCTAACTTATAGGCACTAACATGAAAATTTCATCTTGTTATTTTGTTTCTCGTTTTATATTCTGGTAGAATAAAAAGGAGGATGTAAATTTCATAGCATCGGCCTCATGCAAGTGAATTTCATAACAGAAGCTAGAGAGTGAGAAAATACCTTTGCAATGGGATCAACCTCATCACAACATCTTAGTCCATCCACCTTGTGAGGAATAGTGTAACTGCATTTAGAAAAATAGAGCTTATGTTTACTCGAAAAAATAATACAGTATCATAATAAGTTATAACATGAACAAATCCAAAAGTCTCTGAAAGAGTTATGGTTCAATTAGAGTATCTTAAAACACAAAAATACCTGTATCCAACAAAATCGGGGGATGAATAGGTGTTGAGGAAGTTTGCTACATTATCGACCAACAAAGGCAAATAGATCCCATTGAAACCAACCGATTTAAATGATGGATTATATAAATGAGGACTCTTGCTGTGACCAATAGGGTTCCCAATAACTCCATGAACTTTGGTGTCAGGACCTATTTGCCTGAAGTTGTATAAATCCAACAAATCTTTTACAGTAGGCTGACCAGGAGCAGAAACTACTCCCGCTTCTAGGGATCCAAAGGTTAGAAATCCCCCAAATTTCGCAGAAAGTATTCTTGACATAAAGCCTTTATCACCCATTACAAGTCCAATCATTGGGATCTGCAGTAACAAAAAAACATTTTGACAATGTAAATCTGTCTAAAACGCAGCAAACCAACATCTAAAATGTGGCAGAGATATCCCACTCATAGCTCAGTGGGCAAATAGATTCAATTCAATGGCTGCAAGTGTTATAAATGAAACTGAAAAAATCTCTGTTTCTCACCTGAGAATGTGCTAGGACTTGAAATACACGCGCACAGTCTATAATATCTTGTGCAGTTGTAGCAACCTTGACTATGTCAGCTCCAGTTGCTTGTATCCTTGCCACAAGAGTACCTATCTCCTCAAGTGATGGAGTCTTTTCATAGTTGTGGGAAGAAACAATAATTTTAACATTTTCTGGTTTTCTTCCACCTAAAGAGTCAAAGAACTCATCCGCTACCTGCATAAAATGCAGCAGAGATCTTATCAACTTCTCTTAATAAAAATGTCTAATAGCATCAAGGGTCTATTTGGCATGACATGCTAATATAGTACTTGTAGCCATTCTTTGGATTTTGGATAGGGTTAATCAAATGACATTATTAGGCAAAAAGACATTCTCTAGTTTTTGTTGGCAAACACTTTCAACACTCAATTCTTCCTTTCAGTCATTCAGTGTCAAACACAATCTCAATACAGCATGCACACTTATATTGAACATTGGACAAAATTTTCAAATAAAATACTATGGCAAGAAATCAACCTTAAGTTCAACATCAATGTAGTTAGCTCCAAGTTCTGCCGCTCTGCGGAGTGTATTGAGGCGCTTGCTGTCATCACCCTCATACTGACCCCCTTCCCATTTTGGTCTACAAAAAAGGTCCATCAAAGCAATTAATCAAGAAAGTTATGGTTTCAAGTGAAGAAAGGTTGAAGCACCAATCATACTACACAGCTTAAACCAGCATAATCTTTAATTAACCGTGATTTGATAAGCAAAACCTGACCGCAACAGATTCCAAATATTTTTTTAAAATATTCTTTGTACCATGCCGACAAATTTAACTAAAATATTCAATCCCGGAATCGGTTAAACGAACAGCGAGGAACAGGCTTAGCAGTTAGCAGTGCTGGTTCTCCAATTAGATAAACAAAATGGAAAGCATGTACATTAGACCGGGAATAAATACCTGTAAGTGATCAAAGTAGGCAAAACGCTTTGCTTGATGAGAACGTCGAGGTCGCGACTGGAATTGAAATTGCTCAAGTAATCCAATCGAATCTCAACCAAATCAGCGCCTTGCTCCTTCGCACCGCGCACTAGAGCGAGCATCTGATCGACGGAATCCGCCATTACCGGCGCGCAAATCAGCGTCGAATTCCTCCGAGCAAATTGCCCGATTTGAAGATCCGAACTCGCCACCTGACACAACAAACATGAAACATCCAATCCAGCATACATAAATTTCAAAATCGACCGAAACAGAAGCAGAGATCGACACTTACAGGGATGCTGCTGAGCGTCATGGTTGGAGATTCGAGCTATTGCTCAGCAAGCGAGATGGAGAGAGAGAGAGAGAGAGAGAGAGAGAGAGAGAGAGAGAGAGGTGAGAGTGATGAGTGTGTGTAGGTGGAATTGGAAAGCCGCCTTGAATTTGTAGAAAGAGAGAGATGAGGGGTTTGTTGGGAGGGAGGAGGGGGTTAGGTACGCACCCCACCACCATGGCCTTTTTATAGGATCTCCTCGGAGGGTTTGATCGTGATCTGTACAGTGTAGAGAAGCTTAGAGTGAGACTGTTAGCTGGGATCTGCGGCATCATCTGCCCTCCTTTTTCATTTTTTCTGGAATGTTTTTTTTTTTGGCAAATTTACAGAAAACCACCTCTTAAATATCAATTTTTTCACATAACCACCTCTTAAATTAAATATTACAGCAAACCACCCTTTAAAGGGGTTTTGTCAACAAACAACCACTTGTATTCCTATTCCGCTTGTTGGGCTTTTAATTTAATAGTAAATGTCCAATTTACCCTCATCTCCCTTCTTAATTCAATACTAGAAAAAATAGAAAAGAGCACATTAGTGTTGAGTGATTGTTGATTTGAAGCTTCAATCCGAATCTCTTTCTTTCTTGAATTCATGGAGTAGGTAAGAGATCAATTTCACAAGGGATATAGATCAGAGCTAATAGAATTTTGATGACTAAGTCAAACGAACCCTAATTTCCCTAAAGTCAGTCGGTATCCTAATTCAATTAAAAAGGTGAGCGACTGAATTCAATTAGGGCTCCAGTAGGCAGTAGCTGGGTCGATCGAAATGAATGATCAAAAGTTTCGAATCATTTAGCAATTGTATGATTCGAATTTGCCCAAAACCAACTATTGAGATTTGAGATTATCAATTTAGAGGGTTTGCCTCAGCCTATCCATAGCCATGACCACCTGCTTTGATGGCGCCTCTTGAGACGACTCTACGCTATCGGCACCGCTTCTAGCGGCGGGGTCGAGTTCGCCTATCCTCTCCTATTTTCAAACAACAAATTCATTATAGTGCACTCATATATGAAGACCAAAAGAAGTAGGCTATCAGAGAGAGAGCAAGGCATGGATAGGGGAGAAGATGAAAGTACTTGCCAAGCATTTCCACTTCCAGATCTGCAAAGAAGTGAAAGAACTAAAAAAAGTTTTTTTTTTATTTTTTCATTTCATAGAAAATGGGCTTAGAAAAATGGGGGCAAAGTGGTCTTTTTCTATTATCTAAGAGGATATCAGACGAAATATGAATAAGGGTGGTTGTTTGTTCACAAAACCCCTTTAAAGGGTGATTTGCTGTAATATTTAATTTAAGAGGTGGTTATGTGAAAAGGTTGATATTTAAGAGGTGGTTTTCTGTAAATTTGCCTTTTTTTTTTGGTTACACCTAAATAATCTTCATTCCTATGCTTCATCTCAGTATCATGAGTCAACTTCCTATAAAAAATTTTCAAAAAAGTTAGATAATGAATGAATGAATGATAGGTAGTACGTTATTAAGTACTGTACCACTTAAGTGTTTACAAAATATTACTAATTTTTTTCAAAGAGTTATATTTACATCCACATTTTTTATTATATATTTTATTTTTTTATTTTTTAAATAATCCCTACGTTACTAAAGTCACACGTCTATAACTCAAGAGAGACAATGTGGTATATGGTAAAATGTGGGTGTAAATGTACCCATTTTTGGGCATATTTTTATATAAAAAATTTACTATTTTACTGTATTTTAGAGATTTAAAAAAAAATAAGTATTTTTCTTAATGAATAGAGTATAAAATATTAATTTTTTATATTTATTATTAATAAATATAAAAATATAAATAAAATAATTGATGTTTTAATGGAGTATAATTTTTATTGATGTATTAATAAACAATGTACACTTTTTTGTTTTTTCTATCCTTGTGCCCAAGGGCATAAGATAAGATAAGATTCATGTTTTAGAAAAAACAGTTTCTTAATTTAATTGTTTTAGTCAAATTTCAAATTAAATTCTTGTGGTACACTTATTTTTTATAGGAAATATTTTTCGAATTGGTTCTTATCCTATGCCCTTGTAATATAACATAGAAAGACCATATATTTAAAGAACATTTTTATTTTCATATGTAGGCACTAGGCCCATTACATTATAGGGAATGAGGATTTAAACTCATTATCTACTTATTACTACGTGTCATCCTTACCAACTAAGCTAGTAAGATGGAGTGATAGATTGAGATGGTCCACCAATTTATTACTCTCTCCGATTTTTAATATAAGGCATTTGACTGTTGTGCACGTAGTTTAAGGAGCTCAAAACTATATAAAATATTGATTTTTTTAATTAATTTTTTTACATTATAATATAAAAAAATTTAATAAGTATTATAATATAAATTAATTAAAAATCAATATTTTATATAGTTTTGAGCTTCTTAAACTACGTACACAAAAGTCAAATACCTTATATTAAAAATCGGAGGGAGTATCGGACTAATCCTTACATATAGAATCTTTTTTTGCCATTTAAATTCAGAGTTTTTTAATTTGATTACAAAAAAACATTTATTTGGGTAAATTAAATTGCTATATCGCACCGTTGGCATAAGCATTTGAGACATCGTTCGAGTTTACACATCTTTTTATATATTAACTCCTGAATAAATAAACATGATAAATAAAGAATTAAAGCCCTAAATTTTAGGGTTGAGTATTTACAGGATCAAATCTAGTCTAGTAGGAAAGAGCACTATCTTGACCAAAGCTTTTTCTTTTTGTTAAAATATCTTTACCAACTTTCTATCCTATGTCTATAAAAAAAATTTGATTAGAAAAGATTATTCAAGATTATTTATTTTAGTTTTTTTTTTTGAGGTTGATACTATGTTTGGTTGCGAATATTTCTCAATCAATTTTTTTTATAAAAATAATAATTCTAGATTAAACATACCCGATTATTGAGAGGTCGGTAAAACCAACAGACGAAAATAATGTCAAGATACAATACAAGGGAAAAACATAAAATGAAAGGCGCATCAACAGGTTGAACACACCACTAAAAAGTGAAACCCAAGTGAAATGAAGAACGACATGTCGAAGATGCAAATGAAAAAACAAAGCCAAACACTACCAATCTACCATGGTAACACCGCTGACTAACGGTACATCAGAACGCTATCTCCTATGAGCAGTGAAGACGAACTCTAAGGAAGCGCCTCTCGGAAACGGAGTCGTCTCAAACACAGCACCACGACCTCGACCAGTCTTGACTCCAGACGCCACATCATCAACCAAACCAAATCACATCTAAGACCACTAGAAGCACAAGAGCAGAACAACCCAACAAACAACGCCAACAGGTTCAAGACCTTACAAAGCAAGGAGGTCCAATGAGCTTCAATCAAAGAATGGAAGGAAGTAGAGCCACTGAAGTTGAAACAAAGCTCCAAAGCTTCGACTGTGGATCTTGGTGGTCGGGGTGTGGTCATGACTGGCGGCGAAGGAATTGCCCTTATGTCCCAATGACCCGATATCATAAGATAGAAAAAATGCTTTACTATTTATATACATTTTTAAGGAATATAAAAATTATATAATAAAATATAACTATTTTTATAATTTCATAATTATTTCTAAAAAGTATGAAATTAAAAAAAATTGATATTTTATATATTTTTTTTATCTTTTTAAAAAAGTGTACATGAATAATAACAAAAACGTTTATTTACCAAAGGAGGGAGTATAATTTATTTGTAATGGAATCAATTTTGAAAAAACTCAAAATTTTTAAAATTTCAGAAAGTATGATAATATCTGTATTCTTTTTTCCTAATAACCTCATAAATTTAGCTTCTTAATATTTCTATTTCCTTGAAAATGAAAGAATTTTACTTATCTAGCCCAAATTAAGTAATGTCTCTCCTTTTACCCAAAAAGATATGATAATTCCACTTCTACTTTTTTAATGAAATTTTGTATATTTTTTCCATTTTAATCTTTTATAAAGCTCAACCAAATGCCTTTTTCTCAGTTGATATGGAGTTCAATTTATGATAATTTAATTCATTTTTTAAACTTGTTATCTTATTATCGTACAAGGAAAAGGCTACAACTTTATTCAACACTGGTCCCCATCCGGAAAAATACAAAAGGGGACCAAATGTGATTCAATTGAATTGATTCTATTTTATTTTGGTCGAGGTAGTAGTATCTTAATTAAAACCAGTTTAATCACGTGAGTTTTCGGAGTCCAGACCGTAAGGTACATAACTATCACGTGATTTCTCCTGCGGCACGTGCACCTCTAACATGGTTTACAACGGTGCCCAAGAGAATGAGATGGGTATTACTGTATTAGGACGTAGTATCTATTTTCCCATGGTACACATTTGTCTAATGTCTTTTATTGTTGGGTTGAGTTACTTTGAGTACTCTTTGCATCACTTTGTCTCACCAAAAATAAAATATGAGAGTAACGATTCGAGAAATTGGTGAGACGGGTGTCATTCGATCCAGCTGCGCGACTCCTCCCAGAGGCTCGTCTCAATCCCCAACTTCCTCAGCTCCGTCATTCCACGCTCAACTGTGATGCCATATCAAAGAATGAGAGATATTACAAGTCCTACCCTATCTTATGCATAGAAAAATACATCTTATACGCTCATAAGGGTGACCTCAACCGCAAAGGAGTCACATCTTAACGACACTCGTCTCTAAGTTTCATTCATGCTAAACATGATTATTTCATCCGACTTGACCTAGGAATTTCAGGATTCAAATCAACCATCAACCTGCGACTCAAAATTACCTCTCATAAATAACCGAAATGTAAATGTCACAGCCCACCATACCCATTATCCGACCTGGCCTGAATATGTCATTTCTCAAAAGTATGACTACAGTGCTTATTCAAGTGGAGGGAGAAAGATTCAAGAGTGAGAGGCAGAAATGGTACCACCAATTGCATCGTGAGAGGTTGGCTGGTGACTGCTTTGGTCAATCCAAGTCTGCAGGCGATCTTCTGCTATGTCGTCTTCCAAGCCATGGGTTTTTGCTCTCCTCCAGAAATATATAAGCCATGCCTGCCACCACATACACAGACAATGAGACAACAAGCCTTTGGGAGTTGCTCAAGATTTAAAAGAAAGATAGCTGTTCAAAGAAAACATAAGGGAGTACGAGCTTAAACTGCACATCTTCAGATTCTTCTGGGCTCAGTTCTAAAAAGAAGAAAGATAGTCGGTGTAAGATACATGAAATGAACCAGATTTATGCTTCAAGATTATGATTCACAATAATACTCTTTTGTTTCCCAAAATCGACTACATGAGATATTAAAGAGAGAACTCACCAAATGAATCAAAAATCTTGTTTTGCTTGGTTGGAGATATTGTTTCGTCTGCATCATGCAATTCAGTTTTCCACAATTCACGAAGAAATCCAATTATAAGATAATCTCCAAGAACAGATATTTTAACTTGTTCAAGGTCTATTTGTTTAAGTACTGATCAGAGAAATCCACATTACTAGGATACCATGAGTAATTTCTTGTAATTACTTTCAAGCCTACTCTTAAACACGGTCCCTTTTATTTTTATCATCTAAATCGTAGGACTCAAGAGACCATTGAATATTTATGAGGAACAATAGAAATAGAAGCAACAGAAACTGATCAAACCTGAAAAAGCAGTTTTTTGCAAATAACGCTCTCGCCTTTGGGCCATTTTGAGCAGAACTGCATCTTCTACCTTTAAGTAAATTTTGAATTAAAAATTGATGCTTGAAACAATTAAGTCTTTTAAAAAAATGAATGCACTCATTCCAAAATTAGCAAATACGTAGTAGTATAATTTTATTGACAGCCTAAAATATAGGAATATGACATCAACCTTTAAGGAAGCAAGCTCACGCAGACCCTTCTCAACCATGATCATGCTCTCAGCATTACTCTCTCCAGAAATTCGATGAAAATCTCGTACAATCTTTTCCCTTTCCCCTAATTGGCAATTTACTGTTGATGCAGTAAATAAATACCATGGAGCAGAAACATCATTTTCCAGAAGAAGATGAATGAAAATTCAAACTTTTTCTTTATCATACAAATTTAAACAAAATATATATATACATATATATATATATAAGCAAAGACGAAAAAGAGCCACAACAATATTGATGAGCGTTCAATCAGGATAATCAAAATATCAAATTCATGCACCTGGTTCACGATCCTGTTTTGCATCCTCTCCTGCAGCTACCACAATTTCAAAAGGAAGTGGAGCCCAGGAAGACCAATATTCATGTTTAGATTCAGCCATGTCAGGATGAATACCTTAAAGAAGATGAAGAATAAATCAACCATAAACATATCATTGGACATCTAAAAATACTTCGGACAAGGGGAACTAATTTGATTCAATCATGAAAGATTTAGAGCAGCTATAAGATGATCAATCAACAGAAAGTAGATACAAATAAGTATTAATTCTGGGGCCATGTACCTAGAAAGAAGAAAGCCCAATGTCATACTAATATCATCATTCTCAGAAGATTATTACCTTCTTTTAGTATTTATGTACTAAAGAGAAAATCGTTTTTTTTTTTAAAAAAAGGACTGCTTTCAGTCCTTTACTTCGACATTTATCCATGTTCTTTGTAACAGAAAGGACTTGGATGTGATAAGAAAGCTCAGGCTGCCATAAACATGCCAAACAAGTAGAAACAAATAAGTAATTTATGAGTACATTTTCAGATAAGAGCTGAAATTATATGAAGTTCAGAAGGGGACAAGGGGGGTAAAGCTGATGTGATGACACTTCATGTGCAACTTGACATAAAGGAGTCTGAGATCTGTTAAGATCAGTTACGCCTAATAGTTGTCTAAATAGTTCCTTCGTGACATTGAACACATGAAGCCCTATTCTAGAATCATATGATCCCATAGCACAAAAAAAGCGTGCTGATTGAGCAAGCAATGTCTGAGAAACCATTCTCAAGTCACCACCATTGGAAATTACCAAGAAATATGCTTACCAAACGCAGTACATAAGCCCCAATACCGGGAGAGCCAGCACCGCTTAAGAACGACTTCTTCCTATAGAAACACTACAAACTACGTTAGTAGAAATGTAACTGACTTCAAGAATGATACAAGGGAAATTCAAGTGGAGGAAAATAAACCATCTCCTCCTGAGTTAGCACTAATCTTTGAACTGTAGACCGAAGAGCTCTTAATTCCAATTCAGATTCCTGCAGTTGCTCTAAAGCAGATGTTGCCTCACCCTTGGCTGTCTACTTACAAACAAAATAGTGCCAATATTAATTGGTTCAGAGACAAGAATGACCTCTTCCGAAAGATAAACAGTGTACAAAAAAATCACATATGAAAAAAATTATGATTCCCTAGCTTCTAGGGCCAGGTCAAGATGATTTTTTCATCCCTGACAACTGTTTTCCCTCGATAGTCAATGGTCAACAACACCAGTGATAAAGAAAACAACAATGATACTGCATTAGCAAATTAGGTTTGAACAAACTGCAATTCAAACTTGAATCCCATTAAGTGGACTAGCAAGAATAAGGATGTACTACCAAACCGAGAATAATCTAATTGATAGAATGAATAAAAAGCTAACTCAATATCAGACGGTGGTACATCAATTGACACAAAAAAAAAATAGTCCAAAATCATGTTTAGCAGAAAATGCTTTCGCAAAGGAAGATACTATTTAACCAATCCATTCATGGTATCTAACAAATGATATGATCCTAATACGTTCCCAAAAAAGGGGACTGACACTTGAATCATTTCACATTTTCACTTGCAACGAAAATCCCCATATATATGTTAAATTTCAATAAATCTGAGAGAAAAAAGAATAATGACAAACCTCCCGTTTCTGCAGGGCAGCCTCTTTCCTGTTTAGAAAAGAACATTACAGCAAAGGAAAATCAAAACCCAATACTTGAGCTACAGATATCAGTTATTAACTTATTATTACTGATTTTTGGGAACTTTTTTGAATTCCAGTATTCATTTGACAATTTTGAAAGTCGGGTTGATTAAAATAATATGATGATGATGTTAAACTTTAGAGTGATTATTATAGAATTAAAGAAAACGAAAACACTTTCAAACTCAACAAAATATTCCAAGAAATTCCAAACAAGCCTACTTTTAAAATTTAACAATGCGGTGCTTGCCTGCTCTGTAGACGAGCCTCTAGAGATACCCCTTCTCCGACAGCAGCTACCTACAATAACCAAGCAAAGCAGTTCTGAATCCCAAATGAAGCAAGACTGACTCATATACTGATGACTATTGATGAAGCGAGAGGACAGAACAGTACAACACACTGTTTCAGTCAAAACTCATAATAAATGCGTAAACTTAGGGAAACCAAAGGAATTCAAGAATCCTTCGGTTAAAACTCACTGAGCCACCAGGTGAGCAAACAACTCGGTGGCCAAAAGAAGGCTTCTACATGAGCAACAGGATGCCTCAGCTTAGTGGCTAATCAGTGTGTTTACACTAGGGCTAATCCACTCATTCACACTAGGTTTAAACCCTTAATCATTCACACTGTAACCTTGTCAAAATACCTCACAGCCCCTAGCAAACTGATTCCAGTCCAATGCATTCCATTCCCTTGCTAACTGTCACATTTATTACTCTCTAAGGCTCTAACAGTCCAATTTTCCTATTGAAATACTGCAATGGCTACACATTACTAACTGAGACAATTTTACCTGATTTTCAAGCTGTTTAGCCCTTGCCTCAGCTTCTTCATATCGTTGCTCTGCAAGTCGGAGCTGAGAAAAATTTATCACAAGAAATGACATGGAGATAGCATTGCATTAGACTATTAGTAAGCAGTTAAGCACATTTTTACATCCACTATTGGATATGAAATGAGTCTTGCTTATATGTCTAAAGAATTTGAGGCCCCTAAATTAAAAACCATAATTCACTCCTCATTAACATATGCAGACTCAAGCTTTCTATTTAGGTATTCACATGGATGCAGAAAGAGCAAAATGATGAAGGATCATAGAGTAAAATGTAATTTGATGATTAAAAAGAAAAACATGTGTCCAAGAAAGTTTTAACAAACCTTCTCAAGCAGACTCTCATTGTCTTCTTGTAGCATATCTACCTGTAAAAGATCATGAACACAGAATTAGGAGGGCAATCTAGGGTCTGTTTGGCATCAAACTTGTTCCTAGATAGTAGTTGGTGTGAATTGTTCTAGCAACATTATCCTGGAAGTTGAGAGATGTAGTGTATGAGATTTCCACAAAATATGTGCCATTTTCCTAAGTTCATCTGATTGAAATATACGAGTAGGCGGAGTACAGCTTCTACTTCATCAAGAAGCTAATGGATGATAGTTCCTCTAGCAGTTAAGGTTTCAGCTAATAGCAAAATCCATGTGTAACATTTGTGTCCAAAATCAACCTAGTTCAATATGAAAGGTTGTGTGCAAGGGAACTGATTTATAAGTGTGTAGAAAAACTAATGTCGTCTCATGCAGGAGGAAACTAAGATATCAGCAAAAAAAATGATCCAAGATTTGTGGAAAATATGTATGTCTGAAGTCTAGAAGACCACTCAAGTTAATATAAATGAAAAACCATTTGCATGCTCTTAAAGACAGAAAGATTTTCTTGGGGAATGCATTTGCAAACATCAAAGATGGAAAGCTTTTGATAGGAACAACTATTAAACTACTTGCAGAGTACCTCATCTTGTAGAACTGAAGAATCACGAGATTCTAAATCTGCATGATTATGCTCTTTCGATACTAGGGAGTCAACATTACCTACTTCCATAGACGACCTACATTAACACAAAGAGCTAAGACCGAGAAAGAGAGGGAGATATAGTAGATAAGACGGTAAGGAAAGAAAGAGCATTACCAGCGCGCCTAGATTAAGTTACAAAAAAAAATCTACAAGCAAAACAATTAATACAATGTAGACTAAGTAGTGTCTGCCTACAAATCCAAAACTAATGCCAAATTAGTGTGAACAAAAAGGGACTCTCAAGAGAGCCTTGGGTCTAAAGCATTGACGTTTACAAGGATCTTAAAGTAATAACTTTAGTCCAGTAGATAAAATATAAGTTACCTTTTATCTTTTTGACTCTCATCTGGAACTTCAGGACTCAAGCGATTTGGTTGCTTAAAAGCCGTGGTTGCTGAAGGAGAAACAAAAGCTCCTAGTTTCATTAGCACACGTGGACGCCTACCTGATGTATTAAGAACACGTGGAGACCGTTCAACTTGATTGATGTCCACCGGTGATTTCCCAGATGGATTTTTTTCAGCGGGGTTCATCGACACAGATGTACGCCCAGTTGCTGGTACAGCATGTGAGGAAAGTGGTTGTACTGTGGAAGCGGCAGGCTGAGAAGAACTCATAGTAGAATTAGCAGATCCAACAGAAGGCTGTTCCTTAGTTTTATTGGAAAGTGATGGGTGGACCCCAGTGGATAACATACGAGCCGAAGGAGGATGTTCAGCTGTTGCACGGACTGGCTAATGCAAGCAAAACAGGAACTTGAGGTCAAGTCATTTATGTTGAAATTTCAATATAGAGAGTAGCATGTTTTTCCATCCCAGAGAACAAAAGATGTGAGTGTGATTTTAATCACCAATCAAAATCTTCCAACTGTTTAATTACTTTGTACAAGTCTCCATCTAGTCTGATCTCTGAAGTGCATAATGTGATGCCCCAAACAAATGGAACCTCCTCAATGAACTGTGAGTCATTCAAGGAATCAGCTCCTGAAGTGCCTATATTTATCAGGTTTAGTACAGTTTTTCTCCCCCTAGAAGAAGCACAAGTGTCTATTGCGTTCATGGTCAGGCAATTTTTTTAACACTGCAGTACGACACAAGATACACTATATATCCACTCAGATACGATACCCAAAGGCCAAAACAAAGAGGAGTTGCTCCAAAGGTACATGAATAAGGGGAACTCAGTTGGTCAAGGAATAACTCATTTCGTACAGGAATTCACTATCATGTTCTATCAGTATTCTGTAGCAACTAGCAAGCTACTGATCCAGCGACATATTATTGGTCAAGCTGAGTTGCGTGTGGTGGACTTGAAATCAGTACTTTGACTCTCATTTTCTAGATGTGCCAACTAATGTAAGGGACGTCAATATATCTGTATATAGAGAATTCATAGTTCAGATATTCTGCTTGAAACAACACGAACCACTTACCACAGATGGACGAGGCCTGTGTGCCCTTCCTGCTGACAGTCCTAATCCGGTAGAGCTATGTTCAAGGGCCAGGTCCTCCTCGTCTTCATCTTCATCTTCATCATCTTGAGAACCCGAGCGATGAGACATCACCTTTGCGAGCCGCTGAGCTGCAGCCTTGGCTTGCACATTCTTTGTTAACAAGGCAGTGGATGCTGATGATGACCTTCCATGACGAGTCACTGGTAAAAGCTTAGCTGGAGAACCTGCAGGACTATTCAAGCCTCGTTGCCTATCCATGCCTGTATAATGATCCATCACTGATAACCTGCTTATTCAAACAAGTAAAGCCTCAGCCAAAAGTGATCTCAATGGTTTTCCCACCAACATCAGATGAAATCCAGTGCTAAAATGGCTGAATATAATATTATTACATATATAAAGTCGTTGAGAAGTTTAGACTTCGCCAACTATAGAAACTTTCAAGCACCAAAGAATGACATGTTTGCAGTCACATAGATACAATATATGACCCGTTAGGGGATTTTTTGGCAAATGAAAGAATGTGATGGAAAGTTAAGTGTCATATCATGGCTAATAAGAATGGATTGTTGAATTATAATATAGATTGTACTCCCTCCGTTCGGCAAAACTTGTCATTTTAGGGTGTTATTTTTGTTCAAAAAAACTTGTCATTATAGGTATTTTGCCCTTCACTTTACAAAAATGCCCTTGATATGATTGATGGTTTGTTAGTTGTAGTTTTCGATAAAGTAAAAAAGGAGGGTAATAATTGAGGGTAAATTAGTACATTTGTTAATTGCCTTAAAACTTGTGAAAGAAGCTAAAATGACAAGTTTTGCCGAACGGAGGGAGTATTAAAAAACAAGCATTGGTTGTACATCCCAAAGGTTGAACTTGAGACCACTTGTTAAGGGGGTGAGAGTCTCAAACCAAATCACCTCCCCTCCGGGTTCGTGCTCTGCCATCATTAAGTGATACCATTACCATTTTTATCCAAGTTTTCAAAATTACATCCATCCTGTTCTTGATAGTGGTAACATACTAATATCTACACCAATTTTCAAAATAACAGATACAATATTCTTTGATAACAGTCAAATACAATGGTTTTCAAAATCACATGTTGAGAATTTGAAAAGGACTGAAAGTACACATTAGACAAACCCTTCGAAGTAACGTAGATTTTTGTAAAACTTCTCCACTTCACTGTAAAATTTTACTTGCACAAATCTATATGATTATATCATACACAACATCTTTGGCATTGTCGATTATAATGTAATAAGGTATGACACATTAACACATTAGTAATAAGTAATGGAGATTTCAGAGAAACAAATGCGATTAGAGATTGAAATCGGCGAAACACGGCATAACGTACACAAAATACTGACACCGTTGAATGCAAATACAATGCACATTCAAGAGAACCACTCCTAGACTCCTAGCGTTTATAAGTAACAAAACTATAAGAGAACCAACCTGATAAGATTGAATTCATGCCAGAGCAACTCGGAAAGAAAAGCTAGGGTTTATCCTCCGATGCCAGGAACGAATTGGATAGAGAAACGAGACGGAGAGAGGATGTCTCGTGTACATCGAACTGGAGATATGATGGATTTTGATCGTAATTTCAAGGACTCCTTCTTGTTCTTGCTCCTCGTTTCTCTCGTCGTCGCCATTTTTTGCTAAATCGGGGCACCTCTACGAAAGTTCAGGCGCTTTTGGGTTTGAAAGTCGCAGGTGTCAATTTCAGATAGAACTAGAGAAGTTGTAATGGAGAGGGAACAAATATCATACTCCGTATTTTTCAAAAGGGTAATTGCAAAACCGTCCCTTATTTATACTTTTTTCACGTAATCGCCCATCATTTTTAAAATTGTATATAATCACCTTGTACTGGTGTTTGATTACTTCAGTACCTCACTGTTTGCAACGTTATCGGATATCTATTGAAAAATGTCTGGCTAATATAATTGACTTATGGCATTTTTAGAGTCAAACGAGTTGAGTATTGCTTATTCACATGCAGCTCGTTTAGAATTAAGTTAAACATTTTTCGAGTATTAAACAATTAACCTTACTTTCCCTTTACATAGTAACTTAAAAAAATGTATATTCGAGTTATTTGAGCTTGAATTGAACTTTGTATTGAGTTTAAAAGTATGCTCATACTTGACCTAATTAGTAAATAAATGAGCCAAGTTACTCAACATATAATGGTCCTAGTCATGTTAGCACATTGGAGACCAACATCGAGCTCAGACATTGGAGACCAACATGCATATGTGACCACAATAGGCTTCAATAATGTTATCTCGGCGGATGATTGATAATTATTTTTGTATGCTAACTCGATAAACTTGTTGAAATACGAAATTAAATTTTAAGTTTGGCTTGGGTGGAAAAAAAAGGCTCCAAACGGGCCACCAGGTGAAGCATTGGAAGGGGTCGGAGGCAGTTGAATGCATATTATGCAATTTGTGGCTATTGAAATGGAAGATCATCTTTGATTCAGTTGTCCCAAGATTATTGAGATACAAAGCTGAGTTTGGAGATGGTGCGAGCTGCCTATCAGCCTATGCGAGACATGAGCCTTGTCGAATGGCTAAATTGGTTCATTGCTGAACCGAAGAGCAAGCAACAATCGCCGGCTTTTCAATGTAAACTCCTAGCTTTTTGTAGTACCGTATATTTTATGGGAAGTCCGGAATCGACTCATATTCTACAATGAGCAATGTGACCCTGTGGTGTATACTACTAAAACTATTGAAGGATGTAAAACTAGAGCCTCCATTCGATGCAAGTGTAAGTCATTGAATGAGGATAGATTGATTAGGAAAGACTATGTAGTCACCTGCATGTGACTTTAATAGAGCTAGGAGTAGTTAGTTGGGAAAAAACATGAAAGTTGATGATATTAGGAGTCAGTGGGACTTTTTGGTATATGAGGCTTTTGTATAGAGTGGGAATTTTGGATACACTTCCACCACTTTTTTGACAGGACCTGATGTATGATATGCGTTATTTTGTATTTTCTATATTTATCGGTTCAGACGAAATTGAATTTTAAGTGAATCTCTAATAACTTGGTCAAACCTTGCAAAGACTCCCAAAACTTAGAGACATAGCAATTATCATAGTACAACATAACTATTTTAACAATATCATGTAATAAACACAATCTCTCATGGATTTGTCTTTTAGAAACCTTCATGTGTTGTGATTCTTTTTTAACGGGCACAAAAATGTGTTGAAATTCATTAGCCATCATAATTGCCTAGATGCACTGGTGGAGTCATAAATTTTTTAGGATAGGGACACACTAATAGTGAATAATATTACAAAAACTCATACAATACAAAACATATTCAATATTACAAAATAGCAACAAAAATAAAAAGAGTTCAATACTACAAAGAGTAATATCTAAATTGTGCTAAAAAAAACTTTAAAAAGTACTCCTCAGTAGTAATACACTGGTGGAACCAAAAAGTATATGAGCGATGTCACTTTGGAATAAAGCAACAAATGCCATCACTTTTAGGATAAAATATTGTCATTTTTTGTTAAATTAATAGTAAAACTTTATATGATATATATGACAACGTACAAATGATGTCATTTTAGGATAAAACACTATCATTTTGATGATAAAAACATTGTCGGTTTATAACAAAATGTCATCATTTTTTTTCCATTTAAAAATAAGAAAAATAAATAAATATATGGGATAACATAAAAGACTAACAAATTAAGAATAAGAAAAATAATATAATAAATGTTGAGCCAATAGAGAAGTTGTTGTACTTCTAACATATAATATTATATAATCAGATTTTAAAAATTAAATTTCATAACTTCTTAACTAATTGTTAAAACGAGTAATATAACTTCTCGTTTCGAAGCTCTCGAGATAAATTATAGTATGTGAATATCAATTTAAATAAAGTATACAAGCATTGTATATTATTAAAATAAGATTAAAGTGATTAATATACCATTAATTAATTTTCAAATATTTATAATTTTTTATTTAAATGTCAAATTAAGGTGGATTATATATCAAAACGAAGCTATCAATGAGGAAAAAATACACAGGGGTTCGTCGGATTAGGGTGGGGCACTCACCCAACATACTCCCCTGGATCTGCCTCTGTCTAGATGGTATATCATAGCCTATCTTGCTCTTCTCTCTCTCAAGAACCACCTCTTGCTCTTGTTAAACTTGAAGCAAAGTCCTAAATCACGAGCAAGTCGAAAAACGGTACTTCTTCTTCTAGAGCAATTTTTAAGCCCATCTCTTAGAGTAAAAAATTAGACCTAAAAATTGGAATATGGAAACAACCAAGTTAGAAAACGATGTTGATAGTTATTAACAACAAAACTCTCATAAAAATGCAATAAAATCGGGCCTCTAGAGTGTAGACAACGTAATATTTCCATCCAAAATGGCGCCGTATTGGGCGGAAATCGCAATAGTCACCAAATATTGCATTTCATCACATTTTTAAACGAAAAGGAATTAGTTAGAGCAACTCCAACAGATTCTCCATAATGGATTTTTGAAGAATATCAAGGTTGATTTTGGTCCAAGCTTTCCCATTACATTCTCCAAAATAGAGAATGAGGAGAAAAAATGGAGATATTTCCCTAAATTTGGAGAAAACTCTATATATTTTGGGGTAAACTCCATAATGGAGAATCTGTTGGATTTCAGTCCAAAAAATCCAGAATATATGATTCATAATTTTCCATTTTGGAGAATTGTTTAGAGAAGCTGTTGGGCATGCTTTTAGTAGGTATGACTGTGCTTTTGTTTTTGTTTTTATCACATCGTAATTTTGTACTGTATTTATATTGTATTTATATTTTATATTGGGACTATTTTCACCATGAATTATTTTTATTTTATTTTCAAAAAATTTAAAATTCATTATTTTTTAATCTACTTATCAATAGTGAATATATTAAATATTTATATATATAATTACATTATATTAAACATTACGAAGTAATAAAATTGATCGTATAGATTTAAATAATACAATTATATCATATACTCATCCATTAACTTTTAATTGACTTTTTACTATTTATGCATGTTTTTTTAAAGTGATAAAAACTATATAAAATATTTATTTTTGTAATAATCTCATATTTATTAGTAATAAATATAATATTACTAAAATAATTAAATAGTAAATTTATATTTTATAATTTTTATTTTTATCGGTCACTCGATAAATCAGATCCGTCAAACCCTCGAATTTTTAACTTCTAAAAAAAACCTATATATATTGTGGCGGGTGATAAAAGGTGAGTTTAACACTTAACAGGGACTCGCTGGAAAAGTAAGTTTGAGTTGTTTTTACAGAAATCATGTTTGTTGACCCACCGCCATAAAACCCACACGTTTCCGCAAAAGTAAGCGTTTCTTCAACCAACCTCGAAACTCCCTCCCAACTTCCACATCTCGCCCACCTCCATCTGCCGCCGGATTTGCCTTCTCCGACCACCGGTAAACACCTTGCTCTCGATCTCTGCGACTTCGATTCGATCAGAAATGGCGACGTTCCGTTACACTTGGAATTCATCGATGTGCTGAAATACCTTTCCGTGTAAAACAAAAATCTGAAAAATCTCCCTTCGATTCTCACGCAGTTCAATTCTCAATTTCAGCACTCTTCTTCCATTTGTTCCTGCGTGCGATTGAATGGCGTCGAGGCCGTGAATCTGAGTTTTCAAGTCAAATTTATAGTCAACGTGAGTTTGATTTTCAACTTCTTCCTTGTAATTCTCTTCTCTTGTCCTTCTGAATCGGTCAGCAATGTTCCCGAGAGTTCGAAAGAGAGCTAGTATGGCTTGAAATTTCCGCGAATCGTTCTTTTGGTTGGTGAATTGATCATTTCGTGATCTTGACTCTTCATGCTGACTTCACCCTGGCTGGTGTAGAGTTCGCTTCGTCAAATTTTTTGGTATTATTCTAATCGAAAGTCTCTTTGCGATTAGTCTTCTCACTCCCCCTCTCCTCATGTTAATCTGGACTTAATCTTATCCTGCTTTTGTCTTATGTTTCATTCAGATTGTTGTTGAGTTCGTGTTACCGGTTGTGAGATTCAGAAAACTTCTTATTGCTAAATAAGTTCGTGCTATAGATCGGTGCAGGATATATCAAATCGAGTGTTTTCTGGTCCAGTTTTTGCAAGCTGAAAAAAGCGGATCGTGGTTATTTGGAAGCATCATGAACCAGTTACTAGAAATTCAGCCTTCTACTCAATTGAAATTTATATGTGAGTTATCCAATATGAAATTTTTGTTGGTCATAATATGACAGATTGATGATCTGTTCGATATTTAGTACTCAATTGCATTTTTTAGGGAAAGCTCTGTTGACTCATACTGTGATTTCTATTTCGGCTTAACACAAATTGATTGAGGTGTTTCTGTTTTGCTCTGGACTATTGTTTCTTAATCATATTTGTAATACACTAGTACTTCACAGACTTGATCAATTGTTATTCTAATTCCTTGTCATTTGATTTCGAACAGTTGAAGTAAACAAACAAAGCACTTGTAATGTTCGACTTATCAACAAGACTGATCACCATGTTGCATTCAAGGTGTGCCTTGTACTGTTGAATATTATGCCTTTTAAGTGTATCAGTTTTCTAAGTCTTTCATTTGGGAGGATCCTTTTATTGCAGGTTAAGACTACATCACCCAAGAAGTATTGTGTGCGGCCAAATGTTGGCGTTGTTCTGCCAAGAGAAACGTTTGATTTTGTAGGTAATGCTGTTAAGTTGTTTGAATAAATCCTATTTGAAACTTTTACATTGCGAAATGCCTTTTTGAACCTTATTGAGATGCTAAAGTAGCAACTATTGCAACCTAAATTCTTTTTTGAGGAATCGCCTGTAGCCCTGATTTGCTTTCCGGGGAACTTTATAGATATAAATAAACAAGATTAAAGTTATTCATCATCACATGAAGCAAATAAGTACCTATCACATCTATTCTTACATCATCACTACTTGCTACTACTATGTTATTCGAAGTGCTAGTTTCCCTTTCCCACCTTTGGGGAGGATATAGTTTCCCCCATGCTCTTGGTTGTGTGGGTGGGATGATGGTTGAGGCAGATATTTTTGTACCACTCCGAGAGTCTGAGATATTCTCTTAGAGAGAACTTTCTTACCCTGAACTGTAAAGCTATTATGTTGATAGAGGTTTCAGCCAGCACTGTATAAACCCTTGGAGACGCGGAGTTTCTGTATCAAAGTTTCTTATTCTACTGATGCAAACATGCAGTCATTATGCAATCTCAACGATCACCTCCAACTGATTTGGTTTGTAAGGACAAGTTTTTGGTTCAGAGCACAATTGTTCCAGCTGGAACAGTGGAGGATGATGTAACATCGTATATGGTATAGTCTGTACTCTGTATATCAAGCTGGCTTTTGAAATTAAGTGCTTAGTCATGTATATTTATTTCTAAATCTTTGTGCTTGCAGTTCTCTAAAGATGATGGGAAATATATTGAAGAGAGAAAATTGAAAGTGATCTTAGTTAGCCCACCCCACTCACCAGAGTTGTCACCGATGCATCCAAAATTGAAACTGGTACCACCTGTTGAAGGCTCAACTGTAGATGATGGAATGTTCAGCAGGACAGGAAGATACTCTTCACATCATTTGGTAAGCAAAATAATTTTCTAATCAATTCCACCAGTTATATGTTTTTTTAAGCAACCAATGTGCTCTACCATTTCACAGGAAGCATTTCATCATCATTTAGATGGTATTGCACTACCTATTATGTTTCACATTATTGAATCAATTGTGTGACTCATTGGTAGATATGCTTATGAAGGCAAGCTAGAGGATGAATTAGGAAATTTTGACATCATTTATCATCAGTAATGTTTTCCTGTGCAACCACCCGTTGAGGTGGAGGGTGAACTAAGAAGCTTTCACATTATTGCGTCAGTCACTGTAAAAGCTTTTGTTCTATTTTGATTAAGCAATTGCTTTAATGTCATAAATTAAAATCTTCCTTGAATCATCAGAATCATGGAATACCCATGAGTTTGCTGAAATCTGTTCCTTACTGATCTATTTCATATTCTGTCAGCACTTGGGTAAAGTTGGCCCAACCAGTCTCCATATTTGGATAGTTACATTTATCACTGGAGATTTAATCACTTGAATTGAATCTCGCTCAATGAATCAGGATGTGGAGCATGATACAGAATTGAAAATAGCAAACAAAGAGGTAGAAAAGCCAATAGCAGATGTCAAGCCAGAAGCAGTGAAGAGCATTGAGTCAGAACTGACAAAGGCTGCTGAGCCAGTGACCATGAGGGATATGGAGCATGCTAAAGAACTAAAAATAGCAGACAAAGAGGTAGAAAAGCCAATTGCAGATGTCAAATCAGAAGCAGTGAAGAGTGTTGAATCAGAGCTGACAAAGGCTGCCGAGCCAGTAACCATGAGGCATGTGGAATCCCAACCAATTAAAGTTGTGGAATCAGAATCCGCGAACAAATTGGAAGCAAGGCTAGTGAAGGAAACAAAACCAACTGTGATATCGGATGCAATGGATCTTAGATCAGTGAAAGATGTTGAGTTGACAGAGGAAGCAGATCCAGTGAACATGATGGATGTGGAGTCACCTCCATTTGAAGTTATGGAATCAAAATTAGTGAGCAAATTAGAAGCAAATTCAGTGGGAGGGATAGAACCAAGAATGATCAAGGATGCAAAGGATTTGAGATCAATTAACGATGTTGAGCTGGCAAAGGAAGAGCCAGTGGCCGTGAAGGATGTGGAGTTCCCGCCTTTTAAATTCGTGGAATCAAACTTATTGGACAAATTAGAAGCAGGACCAGGGAAGGGAACATCGCCAACCATGATGAAAGATGCAAAGGATCTTGGACTAGCAAAAGATGTTGAGCTGAAAAAGGAGGCACCAGCGACCGTGAAGGATGTGGAATCCTCACCAATTAAAGTTGTGGAATCAAAATCAGTAGATAAAGTAGTAGCTACACCAATGAAGGAAGCAAATCCAACAATGAAAAAGGATGTGGAGGATCTTAGTTTAGCAAAAGATGTTGAAGTGCTGAAATCAAAGCTGCTTGAACTAGAATCAAAATTTGGCCAGGTCAGTTGACTTTCCACGTAATTTTTTTTATCTGGTAAAAATTTATAATTATCGAGAATTTGAGATGTCTGCTCATTCTGTTTTCAGGCAGATGGTTTAGTTCAATTTCGTACAGCATCTGTTTAGTATCTGGTTTCATCTCTGCCTTAACACTGATTGTCCAACAAGCTTAATAATCTTTAATGGTCTTGCAGGCTGAGAAGAATATATCCAAACTTGTAGAAGAAAGGAGATCAACTGCTCTAGAAAGAGAATTTATACAGAAAGAACTGGTAAAGTTACTATTTATAAACCAAAATTCTATTTGATGCATCCTATTCTAGCAGCTTATTTGTGTAACACACACGGTCCAACTGAATCCACTTTATAATGCTCTTGTTTTTAATGTTATCAATAATCAATCCTCTTGGGGCATCACTTGCCCAAACTTCCTGATATCTGACTTTGTTGGATATTGGTTGATGTTCCAGTTGTACCATCTTTTGTTGGTTTGTTTGTTAAGAACGTCAACATATTTTTTTCTTATGCCCTGTCAAGATTGTGAAAGAAACACTTTGATCAAAGTAGTACATGCTTTAGTTGTAACTAAAAGCATGCAATCTTCATCTTGATTCAATTCTAAATTGTATTCAATAACATAATAAACTTGACTTTTACATGAAGCTCATAATGTATTCAGGAGTACTCTGTTGAATTTAGTAACCTTCGTGATCATAGTGATGACCCTGTTTGAATTGGACATGGATTTTCAGGCCCTCTTGAGAACTCACAGAGTCCAAAAAGCAGTCCATGAAGGATTTCCTCCCTTATTTCTGTGGCTCGTGGCGGTCATCAGCATTGTGATAGGATACCGTTTACATCCTTGAAAAAAAAAAAAGCTCAATATTACCTCTTGGTATAGTAGAGGTATCTCTTCTCAACCACTGAGGCATAACGAAGTATCGAAAATGATCATCCATGGTTCCCCCCTCTCTTCTTGCTAGACGATATCTTGCATATACAGATATACTGTATATAACTTGTAGCTATTTCTATGGCTAAACTGTGTGAAGTATAGAAGTTTTTGTTGATACATAGCAATACAGATTGATAAAGGAATAAGGTCGCAAAAGTAGGAGCCATAGGAGGCTTGGGATCATATGCACACGAAAAGCATGGACAAATGGTTAGTTTCATGAAGAGCATTTTATATCATACGGAGTATTCATTGCCAGGTATGTAGCTGATTGTTGTATGCAAGCTGGTTGGTTGGTTTTGTCGAATAATTTTCAGACAAGTTATTCATGCCTTCAATTATAACTTGGAAACGAATTCATGTACAAACCCCTTGGATGTTTTTGCTACAGTTGCATCTGTAACCATTCTGCTCGTGTATTTTCGGCATTTTCAATGACTTCTTGTCGCCAAATGAGGATGATTTAGATATAACTTAACGTCTCGTTACAAAATGTTTGTTATTATTATTTCGCTGTAAAACTAAAACTCTCCCAGTTGTTCCAACCCCCAGCCTTCTCCAACCAAGGATATCCGATATCCTTCGGTGTTTTCAACGACTGTTCGTGTTGCCCTAGGATGAATTACATTAGAAACTTAAGTTTTCACTGATATAAAGACATAAGTGGGAGTGTTTCGCCGTTGTATTTTGAACTTAACCAGTAAAGATGTGAATGAATGCATGCTAGATTGCTAGTTCATCAACAACTGACAAGTTGTACGCATCACTTCCTCGAACAAGTTGAGAGGGTACTCTCTAAAGACCCAAATACAAATATAAGACAACCTAATCTTTTCCATTATTATAAATTTCCTCTTTCCCTACCAAAATGTGAAAGTGCAACAACTCCACTAACCAGAGGTTGAGAAGAACACAAGCAAAGCAAGAAACCCTAACATGGCCAATGTTACAAGACGCCAGAAATGCCAGTATACCTAGCATCTCCCAAAATTGCAGCACATCACAATGACTATGACCACTCACTTCTGGGGTGAAATGAGAAGAGCCCTTAAATTAACTTGAATCCCCCAAATTTTACCTACTAAACCCCAAAACATCCCTTGAAATCCGGCTTCTAAACTTGTAATAATTGAGACTGTTCAGCATTTTAATTTACATGACCAATAGATATATATAGTTACGTTCAAGATGTGTCCGACACGACACGAGATCCTTTCAGCACTCTGATATGCTGAAAACGGCTGAAAATGGCCGAAGACGTGAACCTTTTCATGCCATCAACACTTGCAAAAAGATGGTCTATTTACAGCTTCCATCATGTCAACTCTTGCGGATTTTGGGTGTTCCCTTCAGCTGGCGAGCCTGCATCAAATGGAACAAACCCCCGCCCACCAAACACAGGACGCATAAAGGCATTATCAAATTTTCTCCAGTAATGGTGGACTGTAGTTGGGGTGGTGAGGAGCATGCGGAGGCTGGGAGGGCGAGCAACCCCATTTGGCGCTTGGCTGCCTTCAGCTTCACACTCCTGCTGGAGATCAAGGAATGGCAACCCAAGGGATTTTGTGCTATCAAATTCTGATGATATGCTGGCAGCCGAGATGCTCCTCGATATAGGGAGCAAAAGCCTTATTAGAGGTTTTGTCAGTAAACCAAACACCTGGAAATACAAGAATCATTGCAGAAGTTATTTGCTTAGCGGCCGAGCCTCCAAAATTATGTGGATTCCAATTCAAACGTTCAATACATGCTACATCAGCTTTTATGAAAGCATTGCAACAAATTTATCAAAAATGTCAAATTTCCTAGTGAATTCAAGAAACGATAGGCTTCAGTTCATATGAGACGCCACGGTGTTATAATTTTTCAAATTATTGTTATGCTGAAGTCATTAAGAGCAATGCAAGAATAGAGAACGTGAAAGAATAGAGAACGTGAAAATCTACATATAAGTTATCACAAATGGCAATAATCCATTTCAAGCAGAAGGTAGACTACTGGTATATATATCTCACCACTGTGCTGACAAGGACAACAGAAATTGTGCTGGTAATCATAATTGCATTCCCACGCAGATGTGTATGCCCTGACCTCGTGAACTGCAGAGAGCGTAAAACGAATTGATTCAATAAATTGATCACCCCAACTCGAACACATTTACTAGTTAGTAGTAACTCAAACTGTATCTACACAAACAACAGAATCCCTATTATCGGGCTGACAATTATATAAAATAAATAAATAATCTCAAAGCTAACCTGATTATAAGCAAGAGCCATGGAGACAGCACCTCTCATCAGACCAGCCCACCATATAATGATCTAGATAAAGATAAATCAGACAGAATAAACTCCTTATAAGCATAATTTAGGCATCAAAAGACAAAAAATAAATCTTCTAAAAAAATAGGACAATTAACATGAGAAGGGACAAAAAACTTACTTGCTGCCTAACGCTTATTTTTTCAGAACCGTTTTTTTTGGAGAAGTTGATCAGGGTAGATAGTGGAAAAACAAAAGCTGCTCGCCCAACCATTACCAGACATAGCAATATAGAACTCACAGCAATTAATGTTCCAGGACTGCCAAAAACATAAGCCACACATGAAATAATAGAATATTCATTTGAGTAGTTGACGCCCCAAAGTTGAGAAAATTAGATGAGTCGCCATATCAGGGTACGTCTTTCAGAACTCAAAATGTACCTGTCATGAACAAATCTCCACTTCTCAATGTCCAAAGCATCCATACCAACATATAGAAAAATGAATGTCTCAGCAACAAATGACAAGGTTGCAAATGCGTGCCTGGAATTTATTATCATAATCAGCAACAGAGAAAATAAAGAAAAGTTACACATGAGGCATGAAACAGCATTAACAGCTGAAGATTATTAATGGACTAAAAGAGATCATACTTTGTAGTGGTTCTTGAACTCTCTGTTACGTTATGCCATGTGTAATGGGACATTACAATTCCACAGAAAAACACTGTAAGGATTCCACTCAAATAGAACAGCTGCATGGGAAAACCAATGAAGAGCCCCAAACATTACTCAAGTATTGAGCATTATAAATATGCAAATAAGCATCAGTTTCAACTTTCAAGACATCATTCCTACTACATGGATAAGAAATCCAACAAGGATGAAATCTTTATTTGAAACAGCACAAGACATGCTACTCAATAGTGAATGAAATAATAGGAGTAGGAGATTATGATAGAGGAAATGGAATTTAGAGAAGCTTACTTCAGCAAGCATGTAAGAAAGGTAAGCCATGAGAATCATGAGAGCAACTTCACGGTCTGTCGAATGCCTGTAATATAAAAATTAAAATGCCTTGGTAAGGTTAAAGAGCCTATGCAGAAAGAGGGGAAACAATGATACTTGATAAGGCTGCTGGAAGTGTCAGCATAAATAGAGTACACGTCATTATCAATTTGGCAGTGTCCTTAGAATACCCAAGTAAATTAACAGCGCTATTCTTTCTCTCATAAATCAGCGAATTCAAAAGGATACCCAGATAAATATGTGAATGGAAAATACTAGCCCACCTTCCCATATACAGCTTTCTGATGATATATGCACTAAGTAGCCCAGTCTGCAATAATAGATATATATTCAGTTTTCAGGAAAAATAATTAAATTTGGTTTTGGATCGTCTAAATAAATAAATAACAATAAAGATAGTGGAGTACTTACTGCAACACCAAGCAAAGTACTTGTGAAAAACAACTCTAGGAAGTTTCCCATAAATTTCGTAATAATCTCGAGATTGATATTTGAGAGATCGAAATTTTGAATCGCATTGAAAAGTACAACTGAAGTGGCATCATTTACAACTCCTTCCCCAAACACCAAACTGTAAAGAAGTGGTGTCTCATCTTGATTAAGCACCTGTGATCCAATAGATAGAACAATTAATTATCGTTATTCAAAGCACCAAACTCTATATTTTCAGAATATCATGACTTTGATGTATACACACCTGCAATGTGCAGACAGAATCTGTTGCAGCAAATATTGCTCCAATGGCTGGAAAATTGAAACTCGTGTTATGGTAGATTGATTTCCAAAATGTAAAATAAATTGAGAGTTGAGAAGAAAAAGGGGTTGTACCAAGATAGTCGTTTATTTCCAAGGAACCAATATCAAACTTCTTAAAGATCGCTAGAGATCCTGCACCATAAAATACAAAAGCTCGTTAAGAATTTACTTTCAAGAGCATCCTTAAATTCCAACCAGCCAAGAGGTTTTCTGGAGAAAATCAGTAAATTGTCAATTAATCTATTCATCAAACTTTCAGAATCCTGTATATTAAGCATGTTCTTTCAATAATGAATCATATCCTATTATTCTGTCAGGAGTGTCAGGTGCAAACTTCTGAGATGCTATACGCATTTTTTTAGAGTACAAGCCTGTTCTAATTCTAACTCTTCCTCAATTTACAAGAATGCATGCTATCATTAAACACTCCTTTGCAATAAGAAATTAAGGATTCAAAATCTCTTGTTCTGATGTTGTAATTTGGCCCATTGTGATGCAAGAATTTCCAACATACTTATTAATCAGCAAACCAATGAACCACTGCAATTCCCACGAGAATGTACAATAAGTCCAGATTCCTGGTCATTGAAAGTTTGTAGAGCATTAACAAGCTCCTAATGGAGAGCAGGACTATATCACATCTTTCTCCTTATCACACACAAGGTTGAATGAATACACAGAATAGCTGAACAGTACCTATTGATATGATGATGAATGATATTAAGGTGCCAAGAGCTCCAAAGGTTATAATCGTAATGAAGTTGCGGAAGAATTGCTTCTTTTTCACTTGAAAGCTGGCAAAAAAAAACACGTTAGGTAAAAATCAACCAAAAAAGGAAACAGTTCCCTGGCTAAGATATAATAAGATATTGAGAATGTCAGCGAAAAATGGAGATAAAGGTCAGGTTGAGATGAGAGAGTTGGCAAGATGACAATGTGGCCTAAAGAGGCCCAAGAAAGTCTTAAGGATTCTACACCATACGGGAAAAAAAAAAGGAAAGAGAAAGAGAGAGATGAGTACAACTATGCAAGGGAAAGGATTGCAACCAATTATTGAGCTAGTGTAAGATCATCTTTGATAAGTTAACAAAATGCTCTTATAGAACACAGCATGTCAACAGAAAGAAGACTGACATACCCAGCATTGAAAATGATAGGTGGGAGAAGGTATATAAAGAACAGATCTTCACTGAAGACTAAAAGATGTGAGCTCTTTCCTCCGCTAACCAGCAGAATTATGATTCCAGTACATAGACCCTGCACAGAAACATTGTTTTCTTAAGATCATGAAACAGAATTGCGCAAAAAAAAAAAAACTTATTTAAGTTCCAAGCTTATGAGTTTAAAATACAGCAAAAATGAATCAACATACAGGTGGTGTTAAACTCACAATCATTAACGCGGTAATAGACTCGTTCATCCACCGATTCTCCTCTAAAAGATGGCCAAGCACAATACACCCACAAAGGAGGGCCACAAAGAGATTCATAGAGACAATGGACGAGTGATCGGAAGAGGCCAGCATGTTAAGCTTGCTGGCGAGAGCATTTAATGCAAAAGCCATGTTTATATCACTGTGTATAACTGCACCAGTCAAACTTCAGACATGAAACAAGTTCCAGGGCTGTAACACAGATCAAAACTGATTTGCCTTTCAGTAGAATCACTTAGAGCTCAATTTGTCAACCTCAACACTCAGAAGCCCTAATTGCAACGCAGAATCTGTAAGCAAATTGACAAAGCACAGAGGATTAATCAGAAACGCAATATTTGAACAAACATTTCAGAAGATGTATTTGTAAAACACATAATTAATTACCGAAGGCAAAATCCTAAACCAAGCATTGGAGATGATCATACCAATGAATAAATTCCCCAAAATAATAAAGTAACGAGTACAAACAGAAGAAGAATGGATAAATGAGATAAACTATACCATCGCAATTTCAGGGAGGGTGATCGGAGGCAAAATTGAACCATGCAACCGGAAATGAAACCCTAATTTGATCGAACTGTTGAAGCTTTCCCGCAATGGCAACAGAAATTGCGAAAGGAAGAAATTCCGCGTGCCACGAAATCAGTTGAGAACGAGCTTGAGGACGAACGTACCGCAGACTCGGAGAGCTAATAGCAAACCTGAATTTTTTGCAGTCGAAAAGTAAAAAAGGGAGGAAATTCTGGAATGATTCAGAGGAAGAAGATGGGCCAGAAATTTTGCTAGTTCGTTGAGAGAGAGAAAGGAACGGGGTGAATTTTATTTATACGGAGTTTTTTTTTTTTAATATTAGGATTATTATTGGTATTTAAATTAAATTTAAAAAAATAAATAAAGATTCGTTCGTCCTCCAATCCCTCCTGACGCAACAGAGCGAAAGAGCATGAGATCTGGACCGTTGGATTGGTGAGATTTTGGATTCCTTATGGTGGAGGAGCAAGCAGGTGATTTTTTTTTTTTTTTTGAAGACTTTGAAGTAATGAATGACGGGTCAGAACTCAAAACGCAGAAGAGAAGTTGTGACAGAACTCTCCCCCTTTGGCACAACGGTGGGTGGAGCTCTAAAAACCGGAAGTGGCTCCTGCTACAAAACACAATCGTGGGTCCGATTCGAGAAGGAATGGGAGCTTTGACACGTACACGTCTATCGGGAAGCTAACAGAGTTACCGATACTTTAGTCTCCTTTGTCTTCTCATTTCCTTTTGGTTAACTACAATATATTTTAGATGAACTTCCTATATATTGTATCTTCTTAGTTATAGATTGCCTTACTAATTTCTGTGTAACTTCATTTTCGTTAACAGAGAAAATTGAGAAGGAATGTTTACTTGCTAAATTTATGAAGAAATTTGAACAAATTATAATGTTTGGATTTCAATAGATTAGTAATTATAAATATAAATGTACTTAAGTACTGTTTGATTATATGTTTTATAATATGTTTAAATAACACAGATTTTAAATAAAATATCTTATAAATGTGTTGATTAAATAAGCATTATTGCATAATGAGTATTCAATTAACACAATTTATATAAAAAAATATTTTATTTAAATTTTATATTATTTTAAATGTGTTACTATAAAATATGTAACAAAAAACATGTTTATAATTTAACTGTAATATCATTATTACAATTCATTAGAATCCAAACACACCCACACTTTTATTTACCTCCATCTTACTCTTTTAAAGGAATTTTTTTTAATTAAAAAAAATCATATTCACTTGTTAATTTAATAATCTAATTCACCCATAAATTTGACGGATTCAAACCCACTAAAAAGGGTTACTTGGGAAAAAAGCAGTTAGGAATATCTAAAATTCAGACAAAATTAGATTTTCATTTAAAAAAATTGTGTGTATTCTATCCCACGTATATCAATGTTTTTATAAATTTTTACCAGTAAAAACTGACGTTTTAAAAAAAAAACATACATATTTAAAAAGATTGATTATTTTAGAAATTATTTTTTCATATTTTTCTAAACCATGAATTTTAATGATATAAGTTTATATATAAAAACTTAATATCCATTTCAATTCCTTCAATGGTTTTAAAAAAGGAAGAAGAAACAAAGAAAAAAAGACCCTATGAGGCCGGCTAGGAAAATTCCAAGCCCAATGGAAAGTTCCAAACTATTGTTTGTGTTCAGCATGAAAGATTTTGTCATGTTTGTGAGAGCAATTACATGAGCAAAAATAGCCAAATGGGAAAATGATAAGCGAGGTGGCTTATACATGAAGACAACTACCGACGTTTTTTTTGGACATTAATACACAAATTAAGATATGTGAGTTCGTATGGTCATGTTCGATCATGTACCAAACACAAAAGTATTCATCTTGTCCAGCACGATAAATGGATACCACTTCAAATTCCCTGCCCAATTTGTCTATCTCGAATTCCTATCCTATAAAAAAATTTATATCTTTAAATAAATATTTAAAAGATATCGATATTATATTAATTAATATAATATTCGATATCTACTGTTTAATTATGGATAGATATCGATATCACTTAACTTGATATCTGATATCTAGCTTTGGTATAGACAGATACTGATATCACTTGATATCTAGATATTAGATTTGGACTTTTGAGGGAGATATCATTGAATATCGATATCGGTTTGATATCGAGATATCACCGATAGTTATACTTTGATACCGATATCGATAACTGATATCTAGATATCAAGATATCGACAACACGGAGCCTAAATAACTTTAATCTAGTTTAATGTGAATTGTTTGTAATTTGTAAACACGATATTGCATACACTTGCTGCAAGTAACACAACCATAAATATAATGAAGTACACAAAAAACTCACAACAATTCAACATTACAATTTTTTTAAATCACTCAAACATTACATTATTACACACATAGGAAATACAACATATTTAGTCATCAGAAGCGAGGTGGGCCAGGCGGCCCAGGAGGCCCAAACATCGGCCCACAGCAGTTCTCAAAGATGCAGCAGCAACACAGGAAGTAGAAGCTGCACCAACACGTTACAAAATTATTCATAATCAAGTCTTATCACACAATCGCCCATAAATTGCATTTTATTCAATATAATAACAATAATAATAATAATAAACTTCAAAAATGCTAAATTCTCACATAATTTTAAAATATTTTGTTTAATTTACTTCAAACTTTTATAAATATAGCGAAACTGCAAAATTTGTTGACATTTTCAAATGTCAATTGGCAAATTGATGGGTGGTTCTTGAAAATGAACTACAATATAATTTATGGGTGATTTTGTAAAATTATGTTAATTTAGGGACCAATGAAAACGATATAAGAAGAAGAAAAAAGATATATATGTGTACAAATGAGAATTGAATCATAATAATAGTATATATTAATTACCAGGTGGAGACGAGGTTGCAAATGCCATGGCAAAGAAAGCCGAAACAGCCACAAGGGCCACCGGGTCCTGGTGGCGGAGGTCCCCAACCGGGCGGCGGCATCCTTCAAACTCCGCCTTCAATTGAATATCAATTCAAGAGATTATGGATTTATGGATGGATATTTGAATAGCATGAAAAAACAATGTAGGGGTTGGGTTTTTACTTATAATAAAGGGGAGAAGATGCAGATTGAATAAGTTATAGCAAATTATTATTTTTTTTTAAAAAAAAGGTGGTAGATTGTCACACTTGATAATGCTTAGACTGGTAAGTGAAAACGAGCAATCATAAATTTGCACAAGCTCTATTCCTCTTGTTTGACCTAGCCACTAGTCAAATTGCCAAAATCTAATATATATGCCTGGCTTTAAAACTTTGTAATAGTATATTAGTATGGCCGAGATTTCGAGAAATACCTAGTTGGCCCGTGTGAAAATGTTAATATGTGAAGCGATCAAAAGAGTCATGTTAAAAGTGTTGGAATAACTTGAATCTATCTAATAGAGTTTATCTTTAGGGATATATTTATTATAGGTAGATTTATCTATAATAAGATATAGATAAAGATATATTTATGTAAATTTAGATTTATCCCTTTAGGCCTTATTGATATACTTATCCTAATAGGATTAGAATTAGGTAAGGCTATATAATCTCCTACAGGCCTACCCTAGAGGCATCCAACCTTGTAACCCTAATCTGTTTTGCTTCCTCTAATAAGAAAACTGGTTCTCTGCCCGTGGATGTAGGCAACACACCGTTGCTGAACCACGTAAATCTCTGTGTCTTTCTTCGCTGTTATCATTCTCGTTATAACAAACTGGTATCAGAGCCTTGGTTGTGATTTCTGTTGAGAATGATGTCTGGATCTGTAGTGAAGATTGACAAGTTTACTGGAAGAAACTCTTTCAGTCTGTGGCAGATCAAGATGCGGGCTTTGCTGAAACAGCAAGGTTTATGGACACCGTTGGCCGCCGACAAGAAGGGGGCAGATACAACCACCGCTGAGTACGGCCTTCGGGAGGAGAAGGCTCATTCGACGATTATGTTGTGTCTCGCAGACGATGTCATAATAGAAGTTGCTGATCAGGAAACCGCAGGCGGCTTGTGGCTAAAGTTGGAGTCTTTGTACATGACAAAGTCTCTGACGAACAAGTTGCTTCTGAAACAACGGTTGTTCGGGCTGCGTATGCAGGAAGGTACACAACTCAGAGATCATCTTGATCAACTTAACACTCTATTACTTGAATTGCGTAATATTGATGTTAAGGTGGAGGACGAAGATGCTGCCCTAATTCTGCTGGTATCCCTACCCCCCACATACGAGAACTTCGTTCAGTCGTTCGTCGTTGGGAAGGACACCATCACGTTGGAAGAGGTTAGATCGTCGCTTCACAGCAGAGAGTTGCGTCTGAAGGCAACCGCGTCAGTTACATACAATCAGGCTTCCGAGCTTGTGGCCAACGGACGCAATTCTGATGGTAGAAGGGGCAAGAAGCAAGGTCACAAATCAGTCCCTAAACCAGATGACGTTTGTAACTACTGTAAGGAGAAAGGTCATTGGAAGAATGATTGTCCTAAGAAGAGGGAACAAGAGCAGAAATCTGGATCTGCAGCAGTAGTTCATGGTGGAAATACTTCTGAGGAAGATATTGTTCTACTAGCAGGTAATCGCATAGATCATGATGTGTGGTTTCTTGACTCAGGTGCGTCCTGTCACGTATGTCCTAGAAGAGAGTTGTTTACAACATATAGATGTGTAGACAAGGGCAATGTTTCTATGGGAAACGATGTCATCTGTAAGGTTGTTGGGATCAGCTCAGTCAGGCTTCGGACAGATGATGGGAAATTTCGCACATTGGAGGATGTCAAGCACGTGCCATCCATGACGAAGAATCTGATATCCCTAACGGTGTTAGACGACAAGGGGTTCAGTTACACGGGTCATGGTGGAAAGCTGCGTGTGTTCAGAGGTTGTGATGTGGTTCTGCATGGAGTCAAGCAGGGAAAGGGAACTTTGTATGCCTTACAAGGTTCAGCAGTCACAGGTACTGCAGATGCTGCTTCAGTCAAGGTTAGGGAGACTGTTGCTGAGGAGGTGGAGTTGAACTTCACTCCAACAGAGACTCAAACACCTGAGTTGGTCACTGACCAATCATCACATACAGGTACTACTGAGTCAGATACTGGTGTGACAAAGAATATACCACTAGACACAGGAACAGGTGGAGCTGTACATCAGAGTATTGCTCTAGATCGACCACGAAGGGTTGACATCAGGGGGCCTGCGAGATCCAGGTCTGACGATCTGGTGGGATATGCTTTGCATGTGGCCGAGGAGGGGAAGGATGGTGTTCCATCCAACTACAAGGCTGCTGTTTCTGGAGGTGAGTCAGTACACTGGCAGGCTGAGAAGAGAATCAAGGTGAAGAAGGTGGGGACAACTGATAATCCCACTGGTATGTTCACCAAGCCAGTTCCGAAGAGCAAGTTCCAACATTGTTTGGACTTGCATAACATCACCAGCTGTTGAGTTGCTCTGCGGAGCAATCTGGGTCCTCCTACGAGGACAAATCTGAGGCAGAAGAACGTCTGGCACTTGTCATGGTGCATCTGTTTCTTAGAGGAGATTCTGGTACATCCGGCATTGAAGCGCATCTGGTACATCTGGCATGGCATTGCATCTAGTACGTCTGGCGCTACAATGCGGTTGGTACATCTGAGAGGATTCAAGTCAAGGTGGAGATTTGTTGGAATAACTTGAATCTATCTAATAGAGTTTATCTTTAGGGATATATTTATTATAGGTAGATTTATCTATAATAAGATATAGATAAAGATATATTTATGTAGATTTAGATTTATCCCTTTAGGCCTTATTGATATACTTATCCTAATAGGATTAGAATTAGGTAAGGCTATATAATCTCCTACAGGCCTACCCTAGAGGCATCCAACTTTGTAACCCTAATCTGTTTTGCTTCCTCTAATAAGAAAACTGGTTCTCTGCCCGTGGATGTAGGCAACACACCGTTGCTGAACCACGTAAATCTATGTGTCTTTCTTCGCTGTTATCATTCTCGTTATAACAAAAAGTATGAATAAAAACAAGTATAGTGTGTAAAATGTTGTATTACTAACATACCAGCATCCGTGCACTCGATCCCAATTACAAGTTATAAGGGACTTGAGTAAAAAAAAAAAGAGACTCGTATCGGATTTAGTTTAGTTATGATGTTGGGATCCATTCTTCTAATACAATAGATAGCTATTGTGTACGAGCTTTGCTTTGCCATCCTTATATTTTTGTGGTATTTTTTTTTTTGAAATAGTATGAAAATAGAGGAATTTTATGAGTAATTAGAAATAATAACATTCAAATTGGGAGGAGTTTTGATTGAATTGTGACCATATACACTGACGAAGGCAGAAATTTTAAACTAGTAAGATCATTTGAAAAATTAATAAACAAAATTTGAAACTTGAAAGGACCAAATCGATTAAGAAAAAAAATGAAATGGCTTGGAATTAATGTAGCTCGTAGCAATACCATGTTGTCACTTTTACGTTTGTTTATTGCATCGGGAATTCGAGTTACTACGTGGCATCTCGTTGTATGGTTACGCGGCGATAATGTATTTATTGCAATTGGATTGAGACAAATTAACCCGATCCAAATGATCCAATCTCGTTTTCAAGCACCGTTGAAACTCTTGTAGCTATCAAAGTACCATTTTTCGATTCGAACCATTCGTTATGATTTAAGTAACTGACTGACGTAAAAATCTCATCAAAATACCGGAACATTGTTGAACCGTTTATATATCGTATAATAGTAAATTTCATGTTTTTAGTGACCCATCTTTTATGTAAATAGTAAAAGTTTTGGTGATTATCACCTCCAAGTAAACAATTTATATGTCGTATAATGGTAAGTTTCATATTTCATTGACTCATCTTTTGTGTAGATAGAGAAACGAGTAACATTTAACCATTTTGGAATGGCTCAACCGAAAAGGACTAGTGGGTAGTACCAAAAGGTCCCCGGTTCGAACCTCGGATGGCTGCTCTTTATTTACCAAATTCAAGAAACGAGTAACATTTATTACAAACGGTACCATACCATGGTAAGAACTAAGAGGTATAAAGTATAAACAAACCACATGTAGTAATCTCACACAGACGCTCCACAAACACATGACATGATCACATGATCACATGATCATACAAATTTCACCTTCTTGTATTTTTTTTTTACTTTTACCACACAAGCATAAACTAAAAAAACTAGCTTCTGTTTCTCATGGACCATGGTTAAGGAGGGGGTGGTCCCATTGGGCCAGGACCTGGTGGGCCCATTGGGCCAGGACCAGGTGGGCCTAATGGTCCTCCGAAGCAATCTCGTAGCAACCAGCAGCAGCACAAGCAGCTCAAACTGCCACACCCAAACAGCCAGTCAGCCATTGTTGTTAATCAACGCACAAAATTTAACACATCAATTAAAACCAACGTTAATACTTTCTTCCGAGAAAAACCATTTTTTAAATACCGTTTTGCCAATTTATTGGACAAGGGCATCTTAGTGATCTTTTCCATTTTATGGGTTTTTTGCGTTTTGGGGAATTTTAGATCAATTTTTTGTTTAGTCTAATAGATTCATCTTCCTATTATGCAAAAGAGGATAAGCAGTAGAAAAGAAAACATATGTTTTTGTAAATATACAACCGTCTTGAAATTTATAAATACAATTTAAATATAAAATGTGGATTCATCAAAACGGCGTTGAAGTTGAACCAAAATAATTCATTTTTAATATAATTTAAAGAAAAACATATCATGATTAAAAAATCAATTTTTTTAAGGCTCACTTTATTTGGATGACCAACTCTAGTATAGGCGGAGTTAGAGAGGGGCATTGGATGACGGCTAGAACCTCCCTTTTACTCGAAAGAAAAGCATGAAAAATAATATATATTATATATATATTTTTACTAATTTAAAAAAAATAACAAATCAGAAAGTTTGCTCAGTTGATAGAGAGTGGGTATTTATTTAATCTATAAGATCATGGGTTCATGGTTCAAACCCATTGGCTCTTTTATCATTGATTTTTGAACCATAAATGATAATTTAAAACACAAATATTTTTTTCCAACATATTTTTAAAAAAATTATTTGTTATATACTTGTATATACGTAAAAAAAAATATCTAAAAAAACCCTCTAAAATAATTTACGATTTCACCATGGCTAACAACAAAATATAGTATAAAACTATAATTAAATTGAGATGATTTTTTTATTTTAAAATTAATTGTATGAAAACGATAGCACATGAATCATGATAGTGCATATATAGCTTACCATGAACCAATAGCATCACATAGACCACCGAAGAAAGGGAAAGGAGCCGGGCCAGGTCCGGGAGGCCCCCAGCCCGGTGGTCCTGGAGGACCTCCTGGTCCGCCAGGTCCCATCACCAACCTTATGAGCTACGTACACCTAACCACCACCGGTCCACCGGTTCGCCGGAGATCGATCGGGAAACCGGGCAGCCACCAACTGATAAGAAGCTCAATAATAATATAATATAGGCCCATTTGCAGAAATACACCAAATCGGTGTTTAGTTTGTAAAAGTATACCAGTTTTCTGAGAATAGCAAAAATAGGATAGGTGGGTCATTTGTGCTAAAAAATAGGTCATTTGTGCTAAAAAATAATGACTGATTTTACCTTTAAATTTAAATGTAAAAATCATTAAAAGGAGATTTATGAATTAAAAGAAAAGTTAAAAAATATATAAAAAAAATCAAATATAGATTAAAATAATGTTTTTAATTTTTTTTCTCAGAAATTTAAAAATAATAAAAGTAGCCGGATGAAAATCATCGCCGTAGTAAGAGTATTAATACTGACAGGAACAAATTTTTTGTTGACAGGATATATGTTTTTTATGACAAGGCTAAAAATTAATACTGACAGGATGGAGTTTATAATAGGGAAGAGAATAAAGATACGATTTTATCCCACCATAACTAGAAATTAAAGGCATGTCCAAGACAAAGTTATTCGTTCCCTACGACAGGATTAATGTTTATAGCTAGTGACAAAGCTGCGGATGTACATTGACATGATTGAAGCTATAATCTAGGAGAGAATCACTGAAGATACGGTAAATCATATCTTCAGGATTATTAACCATATTTACAAAAGGATTGTCAATATATATCTTGAATTCATAATATTATCACATTGACAGGATGAATATTGTTCTTGACAATCCCAAATATAAACATTGACAGGATATGATCAATAATCGGCGGGAGATTGAGTAAAGATACGGTTTTGACCTAAATTATAACCACTAGATTATAATCGACGGGAGATGGAGCTGGAGTCGGAGGTTGGTCTGCTCTTGGGGTCGAGGCCGGAGCCGGATTGCGCCGGAGTGCTCGCGCAACGACGGAGGGTGAAGGCAGCGATAGTTGGGTTGCTCTTGTGTGTTCTGGTTATGGATTGGGATTGGGTCGGTCGGGGGTGCCGGAGTGTAGGCGCAGCGACGGAGCCGGAGACGTGGGCTCAGGTCCGAGTGCCGGAGTCTTGGGGTTGGGGTTGAGCGCCGGAGACTTAGGGTTGGGGCTGCTCTTGTGTGTTTTGGGTTAGGGATTGGTCGGTCGGGGCTAGGCTATCCTGTTAGTAGGGATTGGGTTGGGATTGTAATTTTTTTTTTAATTTCAGTTTTTTTTTTATTATTTAATTATTTAAAATAATTTTAAAATATAAGAAAAATGAAAAATACGAAATTTTTTTTTTTCTGATTTTTTTGGGTGGTGGGTAGTTTTGATAATTAAATAAGGTATTTTTGTAAATTTTCATATATTGATGCAATTGTTTTCAAACCTATGTATTTTTGCAAACCAATTATCAAAGTGGGGTATTTAGTAGTAATTCCCCTATAATATATGGCTTTTGGAGTGAGAGCTGAAAATGTAAGCCGAGAAGCTAACGCGAATAATGCAAACCGAGATATATTGAGAGGCTTTTATATATACGATCAAAGAAGAGTAAAAACTACAAAGCCACGGAGTTACCACTTACCAACGGTTAATTGATCCAGGCAAAAAACACGGGATTGATGTAAATCTGTTGTAATGCCACACTGCCACGTGTCCACGGTTTCAAAACTTCAATTCAATTTTTTTTTTAATATTAGTCATCGTTTGGTTAGCTATCATTAAATACAAAAATCAAGAAAGTGATTGACAATATATGTATTTGGTACAAAAAAATTAAAACTAAAATACACAGGAATTGGAATTTCCGGTAATTGAGTAAGATCTATTTCCCCTTTCTTTTTCAAAATCTCATTTTTATTTTAATTTTGATTATGAAAATTTCCAATTTATCCCTGTAATTTTAAATAAATTGCTATGAGATTTCCCTATTCAACCAAACAAATTATAGAAATTGAATTCATGTGAATTTAATTTCAAACAAACATATTTTTTTACTTTCCGGAAAGTAAAATTCATAGGAAGTAACTTTCTAGGAAGTGAAATTACTACGTTTAACTAAACAAGGCAGTAGTGCAGTTCAATCAGGTTAGCCACTCTATCCACAATGATTTAGGTCTTTAGGACCTTATCTGAAAAAAATAAGGAGTAGGGTTTTAGCCTACTCAAAAAATGAATAAGGGGTAAGGTTTTATTAGCCTTCTAGAGTCTTCTGGTTAGGGGTGACTAGGTTAGTTGAATTTAATTAAATAAAATACGTGTATGTATAATATTCTAGAGTCTTCTATTTATTGTTTGTTTTTTAAAGGGAAAAAATCCAGCTTGAAAGGATAGGTTTTCCAAGTCCACGAACAAGAGTAAGTAAATGGTTCCTTGATAAGAGTAGAGTTTAAAAGGCCATGACCTATTCGTCTTATATAATCATATTCATTTACATTGTCATCAATTATATATATATATATATATATATATATATATATATATATATATAGAATGTACACCCAATGGATTATTTGATCCATATATATATATATATATATATATATATATATATATATATATATATATATATATATATTTTTAAGAGGTAAATCTATATAAAAACGAATTCGAAATGTACAAATGGGGAGCATCCCGACAGATGCTCTCAACCTACGCTCATCGATTACAACTTATATACAATATTGACTGTCACCGTTCAAGTTTTAATTATCGATCAATCTATTTGACTGTCACCGTTCAAAGAATGTCAAGTGGAGTCATTGAGTCGAATGAGAAATTTAAATACTGTACATCCTTTAGGTTGCTAAAACAGTAAAACATGACATCTAAAACAATACCAAATTTTCATGGATAATCAAGGCTCGGGTACGGTTTTCTGAGTGATGATATGGGTCAGGCCCAATTACCTTATTGGGCCTGCCCCATATAGATATTGTTGGGCTTTATATCCAACAAGACATTATTAAGTGATTTAAGAAAGTGAACAACTAATCTTCCACTCTGGATCACGTCACGGTGGACAATTATTATATTATTATTATCACTGCAATGATTTGTGAGATGGTATATACATCAAGATAACGACACATGATTGGTATCTGTCATTGATTATTAATTATTAGTATAACAAATTGAAAGATAATGATATAAACTAGCACTAAATCACATATAGTAATACTCCCTCTGTTAATAAAAATTTATCGTTTACTATTCATGCACGCTTTTTTAGAATGATAAAAACTATATGAAATATTAACTTTTTTAAAAATTTATTTTTATAAATTCATACTTAATAGTAATAAGTATGAAATTATTAAAAATATATATTAAAAAAATTAATATTTTATATAGTTTTTAACACCTCAAAAAGCGTACATGAATAGTAAAACGTCAAGTTTTAATTAACGGAGGGAGTACAATTTCTCGTTGAGGGAAAAGAAGTATGAATTCGACACAAGGCTTGTACGCAAAATAGTTTTATTCTTTTATATACTTAATGTAGTAATTATTAATTTATTATAATATAATCACTTTACTAACAACATATGGTTAGCACGTAAACAGCATAATTTTTTATTGTAATCACTTGCATTAAAATATGGGCCATGAGCATGTCAATTTCAACCAATATGATTTTGTCCTTAGCTAGTCTTAGTTTTGAGGATATTTTTCTTCGAAATGAGGATAAAAACAAATAAGAAAATAGACTTTTCTTCGTAATTCCGATGGGTCATAATGATATGGGGGTCATACATTCGAGTGTACCATACGCTAATTAAATTGTGAGATTTCATACTTAAATCAATTGATATTAGGAGGAGTATCACACCGACTTATATGCAAGGTTTGAATTCTTTATATTATCAATGTGAGATATGTATCATTTCACATCTTTCACAAAAGTACATTGTTGAATGTAATATAAGTTGAGGCTGTTATTTATCTATTTATTTATTTGATATAATGTAAGAGTTTGGCTGGTGTCAATCCCCAATGCTCAGGATGAGACACAGAAAGGTCGTGATTGATGATGTGTTAAAGGTGCACCACTTTATCCGCAACCAAATTGATCTCACTAAATACATGGATGTAAGAAAACAAATGGAAGTCTTGAAGTACCTTTCGAGAATTCGTCATGATAATCTCGATTTTTAAGGACAATTCCAGGCATAATTAATAGCATTAATATCTTGATAAATTTAATTTATGGGAATAGATAAATGGAGTAGAAAGGGATAATTTTTGAGTGGTTTTGTTGGTTTGATGATGCACATGAGATCCACATGGTTTGGTCCTTGCTCTATTTTCTCTCTCTTTTCTCTAATGTTGGCATTGTAAATGCCACCATCTCTATTAACAGCCATTTAACAATTAACACCGATCTAGATTCTATTTTTGCTCATCCCCTTCACCCTACATTTGACACCATTTGTGAAGAAAACAACACAAATATGGAGATTCGGGGAAATTAATTTGTTATGTTACTTCATATCTCTATTTCTTTCCAATTATATTTGTTGCTTGAGTTTGATTTTACGATGTTGGATTTCATGCTTTTTATTTATCGGTTTTCAAGGATATAAGATAAGATTCTCATTTTAGAAAAATATTTATTTTATTTAATTGCTTTAGCCAAATTTTAAATTAGATTATTGGAGTACATTTATTTTTTTTAAATAATCTTTTCCGAATTGATTCTTTAAAAAGACCGTTTATTTATTTAGGACCTATGATTTTTTTTTATTATTATTATTTAGCTTCCAAAATTTCGCCTTTCATTTGATCTTGGTTTCCATACTAATGTGACTTGTTGGCCGAAGCTCAAAAATCCGTTTTTTTAATCAAGATAATACACCGTCAATGTCCGAGAAATCGAGAGGCCGAATGATAAACGACGAACGGGAAGAAACAAGATACAACCAGGAAAAAACACCGCATCAGACACAACCAAAAGGATTCTAGCGTCACTCAAAGGAACCAGACACGTTGGTTTGCGTGGAAGCATAGGATAGTGAAGAAGCGAAAAGTGAATGCCGAAAATACGGGGGAATCGAGACTTACGCTGCGCTTTTCGACGCCGGGAGACAAGAGCAAAAGTCCACCATAAGAAGAGACATCTTTGAGAAAGTGTAGATAAGCGACGTTAGACGAGGGATCTTCGAAAAACTCAAACATTTTAAGATTTTATTCAATAATTATTTTTCGAACATTTTAAGATTTTATTCAATAATTTATCATTATTGGGTTTTAATTTGAGTAAAGAAAACACAAATTGTCCAATCAAAATTAAAGAGGAGGGGTGCATTTTCCACGAAAAACATCATTGTTGACCCCACTGGAGAGAGGGGAAGTATGTGGTTCAGCGGCCAACCTTTAATAAAATGATAAAAACTACTTTAGCTTATTTATATCCACTCCTGTGGTGTTGGGAGAGACTATTTGTTCAATATCTTTGCCATGAAATGTAGTACTGTATAGTCTTAGTCTAGTCTTTTTTGGGGAGCAAAAGGTTTTTTTTTTTTTTGGGAGCAAAAGGTAAAGCAAAGGAGTTGAATTTTACTTTTTTTTTTTTTAACTTTCTTCTTCTAGGCTTCATCCAAATATAACTTTCTTCTTGTTTGCTAGTTAGTGTTGGTTTGGCTTAACACCCTCAAAAAGCACAATTTTCTCATAAATTATACACCTCAAAAATTGAGAAAAGACATTTGGTTGAATTTGCGATTGTAGAAATTAAAATGATGGATGTGAAAATCAATATCTAATTATTAAAAAAGAAATATTTTTTTACGAGTTGTCACTCCCTCTTTAAAAAAAGGTTATTCAATCAATTTTTTTAAAAATTCAATTAATTCACGATCTTAGCCTCAATTATAATTTTAGTAGTTTAAAAAAAACAATGGGATTAATTCAAAACATAAAATTAATAATAAGGAAACATCAAATTAATATTAATAATCTATATCTATATATATTTCAATAATTATTTTCTCAACCAATGGATTTAATTCAAAACATTTAATTATCTGAAATTCTACTATTATTTTATAATATTAATTTAACATATCACTAAGATTTTATTTATAAAAAATTGCGCCATGGCGCGGGAATCATACTAGTTTATAATTATAAATGATGAAATTGGACCTTATCTAGAGGATTAAGGTCATCCACATCGGTGGGCTTTAGTCGAGTACTTGAGAATATGAAAATCAATCCGGGTTAAAAAGTTAGACTTACTTTTACACTGGTGGGCTTTTGTCGTATTATTTTTTCTCAAGGCGGTAGTATTATTTTTTTTTTTATCATTTTTCCTATAAATAATAATTATCAATGAGAATTTTAAAAAACAAATGAATTTATAGTTTTTGGTAGTATAGTAGTATAAAATTCCAAGGTTAAATGTATCAAATAATCCGTAAATACTACGTAGCAATTTGCCAAAATTAAGTTGAACCTAATAGTGGCAAAAATATATAATCACTGGAGAATTCATTAATAGGAAAAGTTATTACTCACTAATCATGCCACTTTAGCATTAATGACAAGCTCTCAATATTAACGATTCTTATATTGATTTTTTACAACTTATTCCATAGTGAAATATCTACCATAACTAACAACATAAGTTACACAACTAAGTAACTAACCATCCATGTTGGGACTCTTTTCTATAATTAGCTTGTTTGGTTAATAAGTTGAATAAAAAGATAAACTAATCATAATGGTTTTTTAACCTATCCCGTTGGTTAAGGCATAAGACTATAAGAGGCTTAGTTACAAAATATTTACAAAATTTGAATTATTTTAGCTTTTCTTTAAATTGATTTTCAAGAGCTCACTTTTTTTTTCAGTAAATCTTTCCCAATGGAAAATTTTAACTTATTTCCTTATGACATAATAATTTAAAAGACCATTCATAATATATGATTAAAAAAGAAGGATTCCATGAATTTGACTTCAATAAGTTGTGGATTGCTCCAATAAGAATTTGTCAACCCTAACAAAAATTGAAGAAAAGATAAATTAATTTAAATTTAAATCATGCTTTTAGAATTAAATGGTCAAGAGTTAAATTAATACACTTTTTTTTTGTTTCGTGTGTCATAGTTGTATTTGTATGTAACGATATGATATTTTCGTTTGTCGGTTTTACCGATATCTTGAGAATTATACATGTTTAATCTCGAATCTTTACTTTATAAAAAATGGTTTTAACTTTTATAAATTTCATATTAAATTATTTTTTCAACTTTATGGAACTTTGATGTGATAGAAAATGTTGCAATTTTGTTCCTTTTTAAGAATTTTACTTTTTCAAAATATCAAGAGTTCATTTATCTATAAGATACATCAAATACTTTTAGCAAGTATATTTAAACATCAATTTTGTAAAGAAAAATTAAAAAAAAAATTCTTATAAAGTTTTTTTTACGTGAAGTAAATTTCTTATAATTTAATTGCCAGTGTTTTAAAGTTATGCACCTTATAAGAGCATCCCCCAAAAAAATGACTTTTATAACTATAAGAGCATCCCAAATTCCCCATGGCGGGATTCCTTAAAACTTCTCTCTCATTTTCTCATTTGTCCACCTCACTTGCCACTATTTTTTTCTTAATTCTCCCCAATTTATTTTTCATAATATTCCACAATAGTCCGGTTTCCCAAATCACTTTTTTTTCCATCTCACACCCAATAAAAAAGGAGGAAAATGTTTTATTATAGGAACATGTGACATCATTTGATTGGTTTCGGATTTGGAAAGATTCCCAAATATATCAAGGCACCCGAAAACCGAGAAGGTTGTCCACAATGTTCGAGTTGCTAAAATCGAATGAAAAAAATAAAACGGGGAGGTTGATTCTCCACCATTGGGGATGCTTTAATAAATTTAAATAAGAGGGAGATATGCAAAATGAGATAGGATTATCAATCATCATGAACAATTTGATTTTTAACCTTATAAACTCCAAAAAGTTTTTTTTTAAAGCAAAAAATAAAATAAAATAGGTACATATAAGTATGAGCATTTTAACCTCACACTAGACAATTTGCAAGTGCAACCAAATCTCGTATTCTCCACCACCTACCAATAACTACTCTCCCTACTCGGTTTATACCCCCAAATCCGCCACTAAAGAAGTTGAGCGAAATATTCATAATCTATTACAGTACATGAATACGTTGGGGTCAACTGTTCTATATGTCGGACACGACAAGACACATCGACACAACAAGACACGCCTACAATATGACGGTTCTGTGTTAGGCATGGTCAACGTCTCCGAGACGGCGGAGAAGAGATTGAAAGCATGCACTTTGTTTTAACCTAAAGAAGAAGATGATACGTGAGGGTCACGTGATTGAAATGATATTTTAAACATACATGTGAATAGAACATGATTTCTAATTAAAAAGATTGGAGGTTTGTTGACCGATTTATATGACTTTCTGACTTCCTCATCCTCTCCCAAATCACTAATCCGACGAGACTCTCCTCTTCTCCATTGTACGTTCCCTCCTCAGATCCTCCTCTTGCTCATTAATCAGACCCTCCTCTTTTGCTAGCCTATTGCCGATGTTTGGTATTGTGGGGACTTTGTAGTTATAATGTTCCTCATGTAAGTATATTAGTGATACAGTTACTAGTTTTATTTAGACCTTTAAAACAACATATTATTTATATTTTCGTGTCTCTAACGTATCGTATCCTATATTTTTTGAAATGTCGTTTCCCCGTGTTCGTATTGTGTCATGTCTCTGTGTTCGTTCTATGCAACATAGTTCATAATTACAATGAAGGTGAAGGAAGGAGTAGGGCAAAGCAGTTAACTATTTAGAGCATGCCCACAACTTTTCAATTACATTCTCCAAAATAGAGACTTATAAAACATATATTCTGATTTTTTTTGGCTAAATTACAACTTCTCTATTATAAAGTTTAACTCAAAATATATAAAATTTTCTTCAAACTAAGGGAATGATTTCCATTTTTTTTTTTCATACGCGGAAACTGTTGGACAAAAAAACAATACTAGTATTCTCCAATAACTCAAGATAGAGTATCTGTTGAGATTGCTCTTAAAAATCATTACTCGTTCACTTATTCTTCTTCTATTCCTCCAAAGAACTAATCCGATTGACGCAATCTCATCCATTTACTTCGCATTTATTCATTCATTCATTCAATCCGTCTCGGATTCGATCTCCTCCTCTTCCTTCGCCTCCAATCTCTACTTTTTTTCCCACTCGTTTTGACAAATTACCCTAAAAGATCCTTTTTTTTACTTTCAATTTATCCTCTTTCTTCCCTCTTCGTGCTTTATTATTCCTTGGCTGAAAAGAGGTCAAATTCAATCCGGTTGCTATATCTTTCACTCCTCTCTCTCTCTCTCTCTCTCTCTCTCACTGCTTGGATCGCCCTTCTTTTTCTCTATCTATCAGATCTATCACCCTGAGTTTGCTTTAAGCCCTAACTCTCTCTATTTCTCTCTCATGCTGAGCGCCTCGTGCACGCAATCTCCCCTCTTTCGTCATTCCATTATCATCTATATTTTGCAATTGGAGCTTATCAGATCAGCTATATATGCCTAATTTCAGCTGATTTCTCTCAGATCTGTTTGAGCCCACCTCCAACTCTTTCGATCTAGATCTCAAGGAGGGAGGAAATCTGCAAAATGAGGCGTTCGTTCCCAGAGGAGGTTCTTGAGCACGTGCTCTCGTTCATCGGCTCCCACGCGGACCGGAACTCGGTCTCCTTGGTCTGCAAATCGTGGTATGAGACCGAACGATGGTGCCGCCGCCGCGTGTTTGTCGGTAACTGCTACGCCGTCAGCCCTCCGATCTTGATCCGACGGTTCAGAGATGTCCGATCTCTCACTATCAAGGGGAAGCCCCATTTCGCCGACTACAACCTCGTTCCTGAGGGATGGGGAGGCCACGCTCTCCCCTGGATTGCGGCGCTGGCAGCGGCGTATCCGGCTCTGGAGGAGCTCCGGATGAAGAGGATGGTGGTTTCTGATGAGGCCTTGGAGTTGATTGGGAAAAAGTTTAGAAATTTTAGGGTTTTGGTTTTGTGTTACTGTGAAGGGTTCTCTACTAATGGCTTGGCCTCCATTGCTGCCAATTGCAGGTCTCTGATTGATTACCACCATATCGTCCCCTTTGAACACATACAGTTCTAGATTTCTAGTTAGTATTACTGCTTTGTCCGTGTGGTTTTTTTTTTGTTTATAGATTACATGATTAAATTGGGAATAACATGTTTCCTGATTCTGGTTTTATCTTCCTGAGTTTCCCTTTCTGCTTGTGTTTCTGTATATGTTTTTTTTTGTGGATTTTGGATAGATTGCCATGTTTAGGTTCCATTTCTTGACAATTGCTGGTGGCTTAGTTCAGTTATGGGGAATTATTTTGTTAAAGTAGCTTTTTAAGGTGTCTTTATGAGGCCCATCTGCTGGCATTATATCTTTGGAGGTTAATGGCATGTGATAATGGGTGTCACCATGATTTAAATTAGTACTACTCTATGTTTAGCTGGACCACTGGGTTCTTTATACCTTTCTCTCAGTTTGTCAATAATAAGCAGCTGTTAGATGATTGTCTCTTCGCTTTGTTTTTGGGACTTTGGAGTCTTAGTAATATGTTTATTCGCTTTTGTGGTGTTACTTTGATTATTGACGGTGTTTTGTTGATGGGCTGATTAAGAGATACCATGATGAAAATTGTTGTCATTTTGTGAATGGTGAAATGAGGCATGGAGATTATTCTTCCTGCTGTTATTTGTCCTCGATCTTTAACCTTAGCTCCATTATTAAACTTGTTCTTTGGATTCTGAATTTGTGTCTTGCTTTTGGATTCCTGAGTTGGGTCTGCATGGAAAAGTCACTGTTAGTTGTTGCTTTTGCTTTATCTTCTTTTTGTTTGACATGGACCACTATGATATTGGATTTCCCTTGCCATTGTTTTTGGATAGATTCATCTTGGATGCTGGTGGTTCCTTTTGGATTCTTCAGAAGTCTTGTATATGCTTTCATTTTGATGTCTTTGCTTACTCTGGGTACTCTCAACAAGATGCCTTTCCTACCCATTAGAGAATTCCATTGGTTGCAAGGATGATAAGAATGCACTTCCCTTTTCAGTTAGAAATATTATATAGCCAAGGTTGCCCACTAATATGTTGAATGATTTGGATGTCATTAAATGGTCAAAGCTGGTATACAATTATGAAAATGTATTGACTTGTTTGCTTTCATACTTTGTTGTCATTTGTTAATTGTGATTCTCTTCTGATCTTTGATGACACTTCTGTAATGCTGCAGGAACTTGAGAACACTTGACTTGTGTGAGAGTGAAGTAGATGACCTTGGGGGCAACTGGATATCCCATTTTCCTGATTCTTACAACTTACTGGAATGTCTTAATGTTTCCTGCCTCAAATCTGAGCTGCGGTTCTCTACTTTGGAGCGTTTGGTGGGGAGGTGTCCTAACATGAAGTCACTTCGGGTCAATCGTGCCTTCCCCCTTGACAAGCTTGCAAACCTCTTATTTAGAGCCCCTCAGCTGGCTGATTTGGGAACCGGTTTGTTTATGATGGAGCCCTGCCCACAAGCCTTTACAAAGCTTGCCGAGGCCTTTGCAGTATGCAAGGAAGTCAAGAGCCTCTCTGGGCTCTGGGATGTTGTCCCATCTTATTTAATGACCGTTTACCCTGTATGTCCTAACCTCACTTCTTTGAACTTGAGTTATGCCACCATTCATTGCCCTGATCTTATCAAACTACTGAGCCATTGTGTTAATCTTCAGCGTCTCTGGGTGAGTTTACCTATCTTAACTCTTAATATTTCCAGTTTTAACGTAATATCAACCAAAATATCGCGCTTCATCCATCACAGAATACCTGGAATTTCCAGATTGAAGTTGATCATATACTCTAAAATTTGAAGTTTTTAGACCAGTAGATTATGGTTTGATTGTGGTATCAGTTGGGATATATCATGTTAAAATTTGTTTACTTCTCTAAAAGGTAACCTTGTAATTAAATGAAATTGACAGGTGCTGGATTACATTGAAGATGGTGGCCTCGAGCAACTAGCTGTATCATGTAAGGAGCTTCAAGAGCTAAGGGTGTTCCCTTCTGACCCGTATGAAGCAGACCCAGATCTCTCTCTCACCGAGCAAGGCCTTGTTTCTGTTTCCATGGGTTGCCCTAAGCTTCAGTCTATTCTGTACTTTTGCCGCCAGATGACCAATGCTGCACTGATTACAATTGCCAAGAACAGGCCAAACCTTACCCACTTCCGGCTATGCATCATTGAGCCACAGCTCCCTGACTACCAAACCCACCAGTCCCTTGATGAAGGTTTCGGTGCCATTGTTGAGCATTGCAAGAGCCTGAAACGCCTCTCAGTTGGCGGCCTCATCACCGACAGATTGTTTGAATACATTGGGACCCATGGGAAGAAGCTTGAGATGCTCTCCCTTGCTTTTGCCGGGAACAGCGATCAGGGGCTCGATCACATCCTCTCTGGGTGCACTAATCTCAAGAAGTTGGAGATCAGGGATTGCCCTTTTGGCGATGGAGCCTTGCTGGCTAATGCCGGTAAGCTGGAGACAATGCGATCCCTTTGGATGTCATCGTGCCACGTGAGTTACCGAGCATGTAAGTTGCTCGGTCAGAAGCACCCGAGATTGAATGTCGAGGTCATTGATGAGAGAGGGCCTCCAGATTCTAGGTCAGACGAGTGTGCTGTGGAGAACCTCTATATATATAGGTCTCTTGCAGGACCCAGGTCAGATGCACCCGGATTTGTTTGGACAACAAACCTCAAAGAGCCTCTCGCTGATGCCGAGTCATAGAATCATAATTTGGGGAGCCTAGCCAGTTCCCTCTCTTGTATTTGCTGGTTATGAGCTCCATAAATACTTGATTGAGAATCAAGTTTCGGTATCTGTTCTGTAATTTGTAATTTCCGTAGCTCATCGTTCATTCTTTGTAATTCAAGTGAACCCTCAGATTCTTAGTTTGAGTTGTAAATAAAATTGCAGGGATTGGGATCATGAATTCAAGCTATTGATGTTTCTAGTTTAAACTAAACAAACATTTGCTCTCTCCAACATTTCTGGTATCAATGTAGCTTGTCCAGGTAGTCGAAAATCTTTTCTGTGTGACGGTAAGAACAAAAGTTAGTGTGGAATCATTCATTCAGTATCTTCCAGTGCTTTACTAAAGGTTCCAAGGTGGAAAGGCATATACTGGACATATTTGTGATACACTCACAAAGGGCATTAAAGTTTAAACCTTGGAGTTATCCGACCAAATTTAAAAAAAAATCGGGTCTTGTTAGATATATCGCAAATCCCCTTCTTTTAATTACACTTTCATTGGGTATTTAGTTTCTCCTAAAAAATCAAATCTAATTAGGAGTTAATACAGCTAGTACCTAATGTTTTTTCTTAATAAAGGAAAACATTTAACTTCTCTTCAGAAAAAAAAAAGAAAACATTTAACTTGAAACTTGAAAGCCATAGATTGGATTTTGGACACTGATTCTGATTGTTGTGAATGCACAAGGCAATGACAGTTCCACAGAGAGATGGGTTTTCCCAGAGCATCCGCCATAAAATTTGCGCTACATATTTCAAACAGGTCAAATCATGACTGTTTGATGACCTAATTTTAACTGATAAGACCTGTGATAAGTACCCAGTACAGTACAGTACAATACAGGTTTAAGTAATCAATGGCTGATCATGAGGTCATCAGATCTTTCTTTTTTTTTCTCTGAAAATAAATTGATCAAATTGCCGACTGTGGTTTTTTTCAGTCGATGTAAAAATGCCAAACTTGGATGAAGTCGGGTTTTGAAAAAAATGTGTTCATATTAATTGTTGTGTCACTGTTCAACCTTCGAAATCATTGTGTAACATCTACTCATTTAAAATGATCATTTTGAGACTGAATTTCAAAATTACACATGTATTCAAATCTAACAACATAAACCCATTTTGGCTAACTTTTACGGACTACAAAATTAACAACAAATTTTCTCAATTTTCCAAAAATCATAATCCTAGATACTCCGTATGAGATAGCACTAAGTTGAAACTTAACCTTGAAAAGCTAAAAAAGTACAGTACTACATATTCAAACTTTTTAATTTTTTTTATAAATAATTTCAGACTTTATTAAAAAATGTAAAAATCTTCAACAAGTAATTGCATGATTTTTTTTGGTGTGTTTTTAGCAGATTGTAAATAATAAACCCAAGCAATATATATGCAAACACAGTTCCAGAAGATAATAGGGAACTAGTATATAATAGGTGAAACCATACCCCGTTCATTTCTCAAAGAATAACATCTTCCCAAAAAAACAACAAAAGTGCAAAACAAAATGAAATGTACAACACCTTATATGATCTGTCACTAATATAAAGTCCAGGATTACATCCAAAAAAAAGGAGGTGCAGGGAGAAGATTTTTTTTCTTATCTTTGAGAAGGAAACAGAATACAACAAAAACAACGGTCCTGAAAAAAATATTTAATCGAATTTATCTCTAAGTACAGCTTATATATGACTTCATTTTCGCGCTTCCTTTCAAGCTCAGAGCCCCATGGCAGTATAAACACTCACCTGCATATCCGAGAATTCTTCATGTTTCAAAGGCGCTGCAAAGATTCTAAATTTAAGCTTTCCAAGTTTATTTAGTTCTGACTCTGGTGTTGCCACTCATCTCTTTGGAGTTTGTTGACCTTGTCTGATCTCTGGAGTTGCTTGAGGGCTTCTTTTTCCTCCTGGGTCCACCGGCTGAGGCTGGGTCCACCAAGGGGCCGGACCAGCCTTCTCCACCGCCTTTGGAGTACACAAGGGATGTGGAACTGTAAGGGATGTCGGGTGGGACAAGCGAGGGATCAATGTGTTGAGAAGAGCCTAGAGGATAGCCCAGTGCTGCGTCCTGGTGGGGTGGGGGGAATTTCTCGCTCTTGCTCTTTGCATTTGAATGGGTGATCAAGCGCCGTCTCTGTTGAGGAAAGGTCAAAATAGAGTGTATTACAGAATTTCTTTTAGTGAACAAGCATCATCAGCCTACCATGGATATAAACAAAGAGCAGACACGCAGTACTCGGCAATGTTGGATACAGGAAATGCTAGTGTGAGAAGTTTTCTCCCAAAGTGAAACAAAATCCTATTTAACTATTTAAGAGGCACCGCGTATTAGAATATGCCAAAGCTAGCAGCACATCTTCCACCTAAAAGTTCTTAAAAGTTCACTCTTTGTGAAGCCAAAGATCTTATATGGTAAGTTCCAGATATATGAAGAGTCAGATAAAAAAAAAAAAAGAAAAAAAGAATGTTGACAGCTAGGAAAAGAATGATACAAGAATGGATACATACATCGAGATTAGTTTGAAGTTCTGCATTGGCTTCTGGAGCAGGCATAGCCCTAGCAGCACGATCACGTAGTCGGACTTTCTTTCCGGGATCACCTTGAGCTTTGTTATTAGCTCTTAACCTGAATGATACCACAATTCAGCATTAATCTCAATTCATGAAGCAAATTTCACAAGAGAAAAAAATTACAGTCAATATGACCATTGAGCACTCAAAAGCATGCTCATACAAGTTAGGAACCATTAGTTCTTTCCAACCTTCAAACAGATTCAACTATAACGCAATTGTGTGTACTAATCAAATATCAGGCAAAGACAAAATGAAACAGGAGCATGTGCTTGATGATAGGCACAAGATAATCTGTCAATGTTACACTTCTTTCAAATTTACAATTTGTTAGATTTCATGCACCAACTTAAAAAAAAAAGCGGAAACGAGAATTAGCTCCCCTTTTATAGTATGCACGGAACGAAAGCAAAAACCTAACCTGCGAGCTTCATCATCGCGTCTCTTAGCATCCATCTCTTTGCTAGGAGGATATTTTGGAAGTGAAGAAGGATCACATGCATAAGGTTCAGTGGTGAAAAACTACAAGAAATAGATCGAATGGTTAATACTCCTGACAGACTTCAAGACAGAATTTGCCAATTCATCGGCAATCATAAGTTACACTTTCCCAGACATCAATGCTTGACAAACCATCAAAAGCAAAGAGCAGAAAATAATTGATTATTGAAGGAAGTACTGCTATGGTTAAAATTAGTACTATGATCTTAAAGGAAAGCAATGAAAGATAACATGTGGTTATGCTTGAAGAAAAAGGTGACGATTCTAGAAGAAATCACAGCACAAATCTTAACTTTTTAGTGATTCTATTTTTTTTGCTTTGATTCTGTTTCAATTTTCATTGCTGAAAAAGGAATTTGTTCAGGATCCATTCCATTCCTTCAACTGATCAGAACTAATTAACACTACTGCAGCAACCCAAAGCAGCACAACAACAAATAAGCCAAAGCCATCCATCCCAAAAAGTGTAAGGTTCTGTATCAAGGCATTAATTACAATGAAAATGATGGCAAATGCTGCAGGAAGAGGATATTTCGTATAAATTTCTAGTTATCGAGCCATAATATCTATGAGTTCTTCATACTATGCATTAGTAAAGAATATTGGAAGGATGCTCTACTTACTTCACTATTAAGAGCATCTGTAGCTGTCCTACGTTCAGCAGGATCAATTGCAAGAAGGGTGTCAATAAGTGGCAGGGATGATGGAGGAAAATCTTTAAATGTCTCCCTGATACATCGTTTGTACGGTTCTCGGGGCTTAAATAAGGTTGCATTTGGCAACTTTGACTTCTTCCAATATTCTTCAGAAGGTGATCCACATAGCTTATATATCTTATGCAATTGCTCTACCTAGAACAGCATCAAGAGGTTAATAACGAAATTAACAACGTACCCAAAAATTCAAGAATGTCCAAGGGATTAGGAAAAACATTGTACCAAAGCATCACTATCAATCATCTTAAACCACACCAATGATCATGGAAGAACATTGAAAAGAAAAAAAAAGACAAATTTCTGTTCACAATTGCTAAGCCATTACTCCACATATATTATAGTTGCCTGGATCAGAAAATCATGTATACACTGCTGTTATTTGTATGAAATAGTCAATACTCATGACAATAGATTTGTATAGACTAAAAACACATCACAGTAATCACAGGGAATATTTCAATATACAAATTTCCAACATCACCGGTGGATGGATCCAGTGATACGACATAACATGCAAGCAATGAACCAAAATAGTATAAAAAGCATCCCCAAAGTGCTAATTGTCTTGTTATGACAGAAAAAGCCCCCCTCTAAATTCTGCGCTCCTCTCCTTCTCACTCACATTTTTATTTTACCCTGCTCCCTATGCACAAATTTTGACTTGAGACCTTGTTTTCATGAGTGCACATTCCCTTGTGAAAAAAGATATCTATCACTCATGCAAAAGAAAGACCATGAAACTGCAGCTCCATGACATGCAGCCCCCCCCCCCCCCCCCCACAAAAAAAAATAAAAAATTATGGATCCATACAGGATATAGTTTTTTTTATTTGGAGCCTGTATCTTTAGATAGCATTTTTGTTATTCGTTCCCTTGATTAATAAAGATATTATAATTCTAGTTCCTTGATTTCAGCAATTAATTAGTGGAGATTATCATGTATCACTTTTGCTTTAATTAGTGCATAATATGTTGGACACTATGCTTGCAAAAATATTAGTTATTTGATACTAATATAGAGGGATAAGACAAGCTCATTTATCCTTGTTTCATTTTCTTTACAGTGATCTATTTCTTTGACCCCTCAAACATTTCCAATCGTATACTACCATTAAACAAAAACAAAGATCAGAAGAAGATTCTAACATGGAGAACTCATGCTACTCATCTCTTGAAGACATAATGAAAGAAAATAAGAAGCAAATTATCTACCTCTGTTCGACCTGGCATGATCGGCCTTCCTGCCAGTAGCTCAGCTAAGATGCAGCCTGCACTCCAGAGATCAATGCCCACACCATAATCAGTTGCCCCAAGAAGAAGTTCTGGGGCTCGATACCAGAGAGTGACCACACGACTTGTCATTGGATGTTTGTGATCTGGATCAAAGAATGTGGCCAACCCAAAATCAGCTATCTTAAGTGTGCCTTCATCATCCAAGAGAAGGTTGGATCCTTTAATATCACGGTGAAGCACACCACGATTATGACAATGCTCAAGTCCAGAGAGTAGTTGTTGCATATAACACTTCACCTGGTATGGAAGGATAATAAAGTTGAAGAACATGATAACTAGCTACTGATTGCATTCACCATGAAGAAAATAGAGAAAGGATTACCTGGGGCTCTGTGAACTTAATTTCAGGGCTTGCAGCAAGCCCTGCTAGGTCGTGCACCATGTAATCAAAGACCAAGTACAAACTACAAGACATCCTTGAAGTAACCAATCCTTGTAGTTTTATGACATTAGGGTGATTCAACTTCCGCAATATCAAAATTTCCCTAGCCATAAACTTAACACTCTCTTTTTCCAAGTTGTCAAACCGCACCTTTTTCAGGGCTACTATGTTTCCAGTAAGTGAATCTCTAGCTTTGTATACATTGCTGTATGTTCCTTGCCCAATCTACAGAAGCGCAAAATGAATTTGCAAAATTATCAGAAGACATGTCAGTACGTTACGATGAGCAAGAACCAACGAACAACAAAGTTGGTTCTGACCAATGTGGTAATAGGCACACTTTAGTCCTCAGTCAAACAATGCATCATCAATCATTTGATGCTTTGGCCATGCGATACCAGCCAAATAAAGAGAAGCAATGAAGATTTCACTTACCTTATCAATCTTTTCAAAAGTATCCGCCCGCCTTGGAACCCAACCATTGAGTGCTTCCCCTGCAACGTCGGAAAGCCAAGCAGGCCATCCAGCTGCCACCTGCTCACCATGTACACCCTTAGGCAAATTACTCAGCCTAGGATTCTGCTTCGACCCCTTTCTCTCTCCCCGCGGCCTTTGACTTCTCTTCCCTTTCTCCTCCTTCTCCCCATCCTCCTTAGCTCCGCCATCACTCACCTCCACAGCATTCTCACCACCCTTCACTGTCTCAGCAACAACCGCATTTGATACAGACTGATTCTTACTAGATTCCACTCTCAGACTGTCCTCCCTATCCCCATCTCTCCTCCTCCGCTCCCCATCTTTCGCCTCCTCACCTGCCCCGGCCCGAGGCGAATTATCTTTCCCAAACACACAACCCATCTCCTCCCTCAGCAACTCCACACAACCTCATGTCTCAACATAATCTGAAATTGATTACAGCCAATTCACACAAATCAGCTGACTAAATCAAACACCACCTAAAAACCCTAGCTCCAAAGAATTGCTACCCCGCACAAACTGAATTGAAAGGGGGAAATAAAACCAATGGCGAAATCAGTACCACATAGAAACCGAACAAATAGAAAACCGAAAACAAATTTAACACATAAACAAGTGCGTTATGTGTGTGTGATGCCGGAAACAAGCGAACTCACTGTGGAAGCTGCATCCAGAGGAGGGCGGATGCGTGAGGCGTGCGATTCAATTGAAGCTCTGGAGCTGAATCCGGAAGAGTAGCGGTGAATCCCTGTCTCTCTTATCGGATCCTCCGGCGGCAGGAGCGGTGGAGGAGAAGCGCGATCGCCGGAGATGAGTGGTGTGAGGGGGAGAGCAGAAGAAATCGCGAATGGCGACAGGTCAAACCCTCTCTCCCTCTTGTCTCAGTTCTTGTTCTTCTCTCTCTCTCTCTCTCTCTCTCTCTCTCTTGTTTTCTTTTCTTTTTACTTTTTTATTTTTGGGTTCTACATTTATTTATGACTGGGGAACTGTAGCAGTCATAGATGATATAGAAGATAAATAAAATTGATACGCATCCAAAACTCGATCAATAAGAATCATAAGATCACCTCTCAATCTCTCATTGCATCATTTGATGCACTACTTATATATTTAAATTTAATTATAAAATAAAAAAAATTATATTATAAATAATCTTTCTTTATATGAATAAATAACCATTTTTATATTGTACATGTTATCTTGACGAAACTAATTAAAATAATTCAACTTTTAAAGAGAGATGGATAAATATATCTCCACCTTTCAAATATAATATAAATATTTCGACCTTTATAGATGATGTTAAAATAATATCACAATAATTTTATCTAAAAAAATGATGACATGGTTTAACAAAATAATGACATGGATTTAAAAAAAATCAAAATCCAGTTTTTAAAAATCAACATTTCCATTGTTTAACAAAACCCAGTTTAAGAAAAGTAAAAAACAAGTTTTGATTTTTTTTTTTAAATCTAAGAAACCTATGGTTCAACAAATCATATTAATATGTTGATTTTTTAACGTTTTATTTTTTATATTTTTTTGCCATGTATGCACAATGACATTATTTTTTGAGATAAAATTGTTGTGATATTATTTAATTAACATCACATATAAAGGTCAGGATATTTATCTTATATTTAAAAGGCGGAGATATATTTTTAATACCTTTTAAAAATTAAGTTATTTTAATTAGTTTCGCCTATTATCTTCAAAAAAAAATATCTTCAAGAATATATATATATATATATACTAGGTCTATATTTAACAACAAGTACGTTCAATTGCAAATTGCAATTGAAGTTATTAATTAGTAATTGCCCACGTCAGAATAAAGTATGTTAAAAGAATGTATGTACGTTGTTCAAGTTGAACAATAATTGCTCATATTATACTTGTTTGTAAAAATGAGTCAAAACTTATAATTTATGCTTAGGCTTTGTTCGCGAGCTTTTCATCTGGTTCGAGAGCTCATTTTGGTTGTTTATTTTGAGTCGAGATTAACGAGCTCAAAAATCAAGTTTGAGCACAAAGAAAACCCAAAAGATGGAGAGAGAGAAAAAAATAAGTGGAATTCAAGCGACTTATCATTAAACGTTTCAGGTCGAGATGGAAGTTTATAAAGGTGTTTATATTCGACCCGTTTAATAAAGTGAGCGAATTTAAACCGAGCTTTTGACGACTTGGTCGATTGCGGTCTTCGGATCATATAATAAGATTCAATTATGTTCTTTCTTCAAAATCTTTTGCACATTTAGATCATCTTCAACAGTTTTTCCAAAATTTTCTTAAAATTGAGAAACATAATACATATTCTTCAAATTATTTTTGCTCTAATTCCAACAACTTTTCCATTTTAAAGATTTAAAAAAATATTTAATTTGAAAAATGGTGCAAATTTAGGGAATTCTTTCTATTTTTTTTTTTACTATTTTTTCATTTTGAATAATGTGATGAGAAATCTTTTGAATAAAAAATACCTTCAAATTTTCTAAAAATTCTAAAATCTGAAAACGAAGTAACTCTTACAAATTACAATTGTACATGCATTGATTGAACGGTAGAGATGAGAAGCGTGACAAATTCTAATGATTCTCAATGATGCCGAAAAACAAGGCAAGTTACCCTTTACAAACTAATAATAATAATAAGTAATAATAATAATAATAATAATAATAATAATAATAATAATAATAATAATAATAATAATAAATCTGTTCGACTCTTGCAATTGATTAATTGAGCGACACAAAACATGATCCATGCATATATAAACAGAAAGGGTATAATTGCTTGTGATAGACAATGGAATGTAAGTCTTAATCATTAAGGGTTTTTTTCCATAATTTGTCTGTCCTTTGACTTGGGCCAAAATTAATATACATCTTAATTGTAGGTTAAGTCCCCTCTAAACAAATCATCATATATAGGTAAGTTGTGTATATTACTTGCACACATTCATGCAAGCAAGCTAGAAAAATTATTTATTAATTGCTTTGGAAAGTTTTGAGTTTCAAGTATATATTTATCAAGAAATGAATTTTAATTTATAGGTCAAACAAACTTCCATGCTAGTTCAATTTATTTGAACATAGTAAGAAAATATAAATTTGAACTTGTGACCATTAATTTTTCCAATTGTACTTGTTTGACTCAAGATGAATATAACATACCAAAAAAGCTGAGGAGCTTAGATTGAATTGCACCAAAGAAAGGACTATAAAACAAGAAATAAAGTCCAAATGAGCATGTATTATGTTCTTAAAATATATATATAAATTTTATAAAAAAAAAACTCTTCAAAAGCTATATTATGTGAGAGAGATATAATTATTAAAAAATATATATATAAATGTATTGTTTGGTGTCATGACAGGAACAGATTAGGTAGTTTTAATCAACGAATTTACGTAAACAATAAAGTATGTGAACATATAAAATATAAGGTGCACATCAATTTCTGGATTTGAGCTGGAGCTTTCGATGTTAATCATACTTAAACCAAGTAACCAACTACTATTTAATTTAATTTATTTATTAAAGAATTCGAGATCTCTGAATCTCGATGACCGACAGGTCGTCAGACTGAAGCCCATCAAAACATACCATTAGAAAATAGAAAAGATACACCATATAATAGACGAATCTAAACAAAATTAAATCTAACGAGTTATATACTTAAAATACGAACGAAATCAAACATCATCAAGAAGATATATATCGATCACCGCTTAAACGAACTACTATTTATTATTTGTAGGATAAGTATTCCATGCATTATTTGGGTGTGATAAAATACAAACAATAATCTACATGTACATAAGAAAAATATAATTTCTTTTGGAGATTGCGATTTGATAAAATCATGAAATCGCGATTGTATAACCTGAAACGGTTACAACTATATATAATGAGTATAGTATAAACTAGTAGTACACTATCATTTTATTTGCCTCTTCAAGTTTTTATTGGTCGGTATCATTTCTGAAAATATTCATATGATGACATGCTATAGTTTTAGAAATTGTACTTTGGAAGATTGGATATATAATATTTATTTATATTTTTCTACTAATATGGATGGAAAAAAAACTTGGTATATGGGTTGATTGCTTCCCTGGAGTTTCGTCCTCACTATCCACAGGATGATCGGGTCCTGATGTATCGCTGACCTACGATTCTGCTTCAGTATGGGGCTTGGCTTCGTCCGTCGTCTTTGTCCACGTCTTGTTTGGTTTGGGGCTGCTTGTTTTCATTTTTTTTGTAGGGTGCGTTTCCCTGAGTTTGCACCGTTATGTATTGTTGTTTGTTTGGTTTGTAAACGGTTCTCCCGTCTGCCGGCTTGATCGGCCTTCAAGTTTCAGATATGTCAGAACTCGAATTCTTACCTAATCAAAAAAAATTAAGAGATAATAATTCAGTATATTAGATAAATATGTTTAATGTAATTGAGAGATCAGATCAGTCAATAGAAGAACAAATCATCACGAGAATAAACAAAACCCAAAAAGAGAGGTTGTCACAGTAAGGGGTGGCCGTAGCCCGTAGGGGGTGTTGGGCCGGCCACCCCTCCATCCGCCGGAAAAAGACAGGGGTTTAAAAAAATTAAGATAGAAATATAAATAAATAAGGAAGAAAACACAGGTAGAGGAATGGAAGAAATATTAAGAAGTCATGAGATTAAGTCTCATTGTCTACTTGTTTATCAATACTTTTCAGTTTTCACCTCTATCAAATTTTTTAATTAAAAATGACATATTTAAATCAAATTATATAATTTTCTTTTAATATTTTTCAAAAAAGTATTTATCATGTTACATGTATAAACATATATATATACATGAATATATAATCCTATGATTTTTTTTTCCTGAAAATGTCATATGTAAACCATAATTTATAGTTTTCTTTGTAATACTCTTTATTTTTGTCGATTTTTTTCTAATTAAAATTGACATTTAAATCAAATTTTATAGTTTTCTTTCAATATTTTTTTAAAAAATATTAATTATACTTCACATATATAAAAAAATCTATTAATTGTTATTCATATAATTTTGTTTACTAAAAATATCATATTTAAACAAAAATATACTCCCTCCGTTTCCAAATAAGTAACAACGGACCTTTTACTATTCATGCACGTATTTTATGGTGATAAAAATAATATAAAATATTAATTTTTTTAATACTTTTTTTTATAAACTCATACTTATTAATAATAAGTATAATATTATTAAAAAAAATTAATTAAACTTTAATATTTATATAGTTTGTATCCTCTTAAAAATACGTGATTAACTTGAAAAATTCGCTTATTTGGAAACGGATGGAGTATTAGTTTTCTTTCAATATTTATGAAAATTTCTTCATAACTTATATACCACCAAAAAATAATTTTGAAACATATATTTCGCCCTTCTTTTACCAAATCCTGTGACCGTCACTGATCACTATAGAAGCACCATCAGACGAAATAAGAAAAGAACATTGAGACTAATAAAAAAAAAAGAACATTGAAGATATCAATAGTGGTCACCCATAGGAAAAACAACACAAAGAACTCGTGGGAGTAATTGCACTATTGCATACACTTCTCCCACGAGCCTCGACCTCAAGCTATGTAGTTTAGAATAGAAAATGAGTTCTTCATTGGTGATTAAAAAAAAGTTAAGGGCAAAAAAAATTCGATAAGAATTAAACCATCCATTCATCACCAACTTCAATTATATTGGTATATATGGTACTGATTTTGCTGATGTCGGTACTAACCTTAACATCATAAAGATCACCTATTAGAGTATTAGTACTATTACACTTCATGTAATATATTAGGTATTACACAAAATTATTTTAGATAAAAATTGTTGGTAATTTTTTTAAAAAAATTATAAAAATGTTATAATTATAATTCATACACATGTAAAAAAATCATGAAAATATTTGTTTTTTTTTTAAATTACTTTAATACTGATTATAACATATTTGTAATTTAGAAAAAATTATGAATACGTTATAATTGATAATTCTCACAAATCTTGAAAAAAATATTTAAAAAATTACTATAAAATATAGTTTCGATAAAAAAAATTGGTAAAAAAATATACTTTAATACCGACATCAATTATAGCATTGTTATAATTTTTTGTCCAAACTATATTTTAAAGTAATTTTTGAATTTTTTTTTTAAAGATGTGTAAGAATTATCAGTTATAGCAGGCATAATTCTTTTTTTTGAAAAAATTGTCAACGATTTTGAGTTAAAACTAGTACGATTCCCGCGCCATGGCGCGTTTAAATATAGATATTTTAAATTATTCAGTAATAATAATACCAATTATAACATTGTTTAAATGTGATGTGTCATAATCAATAGTTATATTCAATATTTTGAATTAAGCGCAATAGTTAGTAAATAAATTTGAATTAAGCCCAATAGTTATATTAGATTGAATTCAATGTTTTGAATTAAGCCCAATAGTTAGTAAAATTAAATAAAAAAGAAGAAAAAAATGAGAATTAAAGAAAATCAAAGAAAATGGCAAAAAAAAATATGATTGGTCAAGACTCCTAAAATGCCTCTAAGATTGACACATCATCCTAAACTCTTTCTAAATTAAGAGTTTATATAGATAGTTAGTAAAATTAAATAAAAAAGAAGAAAAAAATGAGAATTAAAGAAAATCAAAGAAAATGGCAAAAAAAATATATGATTGGTCAAGACTCCTAAAATGCCTCTAAGATTGACACATCATCCTAAACTCTTCTAAATTAAGAGTTTATATAGATAATTTTATGTAACACTACACAAAGTGTAATAGTTGATTTTTTTTGAAGGAAGATAAGAATTCGGTTCCCTAAACAAGCCTAGAGAAACCGAGAGTCCGGACAAGTCGGTAGATGGGCTAACCATCATGTACAACTGAAAAAAAAATACAGAAGCAAATGACTGAAGGAAATGACAGAAATGAAATTACAGAAGCAAATGACATAAGTAAAATAGCAAAATAAACGTACAAGCCATCCTACACCAAAATCACAAGCTAGAAGCAAACGAAACGATCGGTCAAAGGGACAACGCACACAGAGAACTCTGGGGAACACCAGTGGACACCTCAGATTGTGGACTCAAAGAAGCCATCAGATGTCAACGCACGTCCACGACGTCATCAAACATGACAAATCAAACACTTCCAAAAGAAGCCTGCAACACAACAAGAACAGCACTGCACTCCAATCCGTAAACCCGACTCCCGGCAAACCATTGTTATTAAAACCCCGAAACCCATCCCAAACCCTCAAAGACGATAACAAGATCGTGATCGACTACTAGGTTGTCAAAATAGAGGCGGATGAAATGGGTCGAAAGAGAGAAAATGAACAACAATAAAAAAGACAGAGAGGCGGAAGAACGGATTGAGATTGGTTCGAAGAACGGAGAAACCGAAGACAAGGCGGTGTGAGCAGGCTGGCGGCAAACCAGCACAAAGAAGAGGACGATGAGGCGGTGGCGCCGGTGGCCATGGTGGCGGCCCGTGGATCCGAGGAAAGCCGTTGGCGAGTGACGGCGGCCAAGAGCTCAAAGAGAGCGTTCCTGAGAATTTAGGTAGTCGGTGGCGAGGCGGCGACGAAGGCTATGGAGGCATAGGCCATGTCGGTGGAGGTCCATGTATGGTGGTGGTGAGCCGCGACCAAACGGAGGGAAATTGGAGGCGGTGGCTGCGTGCAAGACCGAGTGGCGGCGGAGTAGGAGCCATGAACCGACGGTGGAAATCGATGGCTCGGTGTGGGGCTGTGGTGAGTCGCGATCGGTGGTGAGCCGGAGAGGTGGTGAAAACGAGTAGGGCTGAGCCGAGGCGGCGGAGTTTGGAAGGCCATGGTGATGGTAAGGTAGGCGGCGCGCGCTCAAAGAGAGCGTTTGTAACCTAGCCCTTTGTGTAATAGTTGATTTCAATTTTCACGTAACATTTCTTTTTAACTTTTTTTTTTAAAATTGTCGATTTTATTGTGTATTTAAAGGAGACGTTTAAGTGATGCTCGGGTGCTCGGCTTCTTCTCTCCTCCTGATGAGCATATGAGATGCCAACGAGCCCTGTAAAGTGTAAATTAAGAGATTGAAAAAATCGATATCCAATAGATCCAAAGACTACAATCCACACAACAACAAGAATGCCAATACAAGGAAGAAAACCCATCAAAATGGAAACACAAGAGGACATCGAGATCAGATACCAAAAAAGCACTCCATGAACCTCAAAGAGGTGACATGGGTGGGATAAAGCACTAAAAACCACATCAAAGAGGTGAAGACCTTAAATTTAGACTCGCGATCAACAATAAATTATGAGGTCTCGATACGCTTCCACGATCCATTCACAGAATCAAAGAGACAAAATCACATACATACCAAAAAAACACCCGACAACTAATGAAGAAGGTGCTAGTAATAAAATTTTGTTGAATTCACCAAACTCCTTCACCTTATCCACTGAATTCACTCTGATTTGCGGTGTATTTAAAATTAACGATTCAAAAATTTTCTCCTCCTTTTCCTCAACCCCCAGTTACCAACCCCAATTTTTTTTCTTTTGTTTTTATATTTTTTTCCTTTTATTTTTATGAGAGGAATGAGATCCAAACCGATTTAGGCACTCGTAGGAGACCGGGTCAATGTCCATGAATTAAAACATGCTCCATCTAACTGATAATCATAAATGAAACTGTAATTCAACTCTGCACAGGAAAATAATTTATGGGTCACATGAAAACGTAAAAAAATTGAAATTTGAACTTAAAGCTGCATACGATTCCAGTCTCACACCATGTCCAACAATTAAACATTCTATGAGTTCTTCATTGCCCCTCCACTAAGATTAGCCATTTGCAAAATCTAACCTCTCTCTTTTCCAGCTTCAACTCAGCAAGAAAGCTGTAAACCTTCACTGATCTTCGAAATATAATTACAACACCATACCTCCCAAGATCAGCATTCGAATATACCGCTGGATTTAGCACCCAAAATTGGTTGAACTTCATCTGGGAGTTTAGATGTGCGTTGTTTGTTGCATTCATTCGTCGCTCTTCTTCTTTTTCTTCTTTTCCTTCTTCTGGCTTCCAGTCTCGGGCTCCTCCTCGGCTTCAGCATGCTTCCTCTTCTTTTTCTTCTTCTCTCCAGCCTCCGCATCCTCCCCATCATTCTCAACCTGTTTCTTCTTCTTCTTCTTTTCTTTCTTGGTGGATGCCTCCTCGACTTGAGGCTCTACGCTCTCCTCAACAACTTTCTCGGCATCAGATTCCTTCTTCCTTTTCTTGTCCTTCTTCTCTTTCTTTCCAGTCGCGGGAGCTTCCTCGTCTGTTTTATGTTGTACATCGTTATCTACCTTCTTCCCGAGTAGAAAATCCGCCGCTGGATTGTAGGTCTGTATATTTTTCAGACAATGGTTATTACTCATTTGCAGTATTTATAAGCAACACTCAAGCAACAAACACTGCTAAAAGCAACTCTTACCTTAGCAGGGGTGATCAATCCTGCAGCTTCCTTTTTACGATCCTTGTCATAAAATTCGATCTTAGGTTTACCCTTGGCTGATCCAGCAGATCGACCCAATTCTCTGCCTTCAAGATTCCTCAATCGTGCCTCAAGCTTCAAAGGAAGAAATAAAAACCACATGACAAAAATATTCAGAACAAGGAGCAGAGTTCCATAGTTTAAAAAATGTCATACCTTTGCACGGCTTTCCAGACCCATGGTATTGTCTTCGCTATCCCCCAGTGCATCACATCGAATTGCCAATGCAGTTTTGGCTGCAAGAGATCGAGAGATATTTCCTTTGATTTTCGGAGCCGCCTGACCAACTAGAGAAGCATGATAGATAAGTCCATATTTAGGAGTTGCATGTTTTGTCTTGAGAGCTCTGAAGAGAGCCTTCTCTGCTCCAAGAATCTGAACAGTGCTCCCCGGCTGCTTTGCAAGATTCATTAAACTGCCTCCATGGGCAATAAGCCGAGCACCAACAAGTTCTCCCACTAGAGCAGTTAGATTTGGGGCAATTGTGTTCATTCTACTTTTCAAATAATCATAAAGCTGAGCTCTGTACTCAGAGAGGGATAACACTTGGTCACACAGCTCTTTGATGTTGATTAAATCGAGATCACTAACTTCTGTTCCCATCGATATCATTGAAGCTTCTTTCAGTTCCGCATCGACCTCTTCAGACAATATCTATTATAGTGCACGAAAAAAATTGTTAAAGTTGATTACAAATTGCTAGAATCTACAAATCAAAAGGAGGAGAAATTGCCGTTTTGCAAACAGCAGTTGAATAAACAAGGTGGGGAATTGTTAAATATAAGCAATTCAGTGGAGGATATTTACCTCAGAGAAATCCAGTTTGGCAGCGTTGACACGGTTTCCCATCAACTTTACTGACTTAGCATAGAGTATATTATCTTGTACAATCTTAGCCAGCTCTGGAAAATGCCAACCATACCATTCCCTTACCCTCATTGCGTATGTGTTAAGTTCTTTATCAAGATCATCCAACAAACCAATAGCTTGGATGATCATGGTATCCACCTGAAAGTTGAGACAACCATCCGAAAGTATTAAAAAACAGCGGCCTCAAATAAAATTACTTTCCTTATATGTCAACCTAAAGCAGCTTGGTTTCTTATAATCTCACTCACCTTATCTGGACTGAACTTTAACTTAAATCTGGACAAACTATGTGACAAACCCAAACTCATTGGAGCCAAATCCTGAGCAGCTAATCCAGTGATCAGTTCGGTCAACTGACTTCTCACCCCTCTCATCAGCTCCATCACAGCATTGTTGTGTACGCATTCAATTTGCTAAAAGAATACCAAGTCAAAACAAATATGAGGTTGGATAAGCAGATCAATTTTTTTTTAGAAAACGTAAAGAGTATTGAGTACACGAACCAATTTCTCCTTGATTAAATTCCCCAGTTTAGAATCAGCTACACCTAATGTCTCTCCCTGACAATGAGATCGCAGAAACTTCCTTAAACCCTTAGTGGCTTTGCTTTCAATCAGCAAAGTCGCAGCCGACAAAGCTTCTGCAGTGTTCTCAAACTTGTCAAAAGCTTTAAGCTTCACAATCTGATCAAGCAAGAAAACCATCATGTGAGCAAATTAGATGCAAATAATATTTTACTTTTTATGCAGATATTAAGCCAAAATATTACTAAATGTTATGAGCTTTAACAAACCATAACAAAAGGATCACACACACAAAGCAATTTCAGAAATACTCTTGTACTATAATTCTATAAAGCAATATAAACCAGGCTTTGAACAAACATAGATTGCTGGAATTACAGGAGTTGAGTTATAAAGAGAAACAGCATCAGTCATTCATATGGTTAGGGATGGGAATCAAATAAGATTGATCCGAATAAGGTATGGTTCATTCTAGGAATGAAATTGATTCCCATCCCATCCCATGCCAAACATGGAATCGGAATCGCCAATTCCCATTCCTGATTCTCAAATAGGCCCTAACTAGACACTGTAATCTCTAAGCAAAACCTCAAATACTAAACCATTTCATAGCACTAATCATGGAGAAACGTCACGTATATAACACAAGAACAAATGCACGCACAGAGAGGACTGTATCTAGAGTATCCAACCTATGGTAAGCAAAAAACTAAATTCATATATATACAAAAAAAAATCATAAAAATTACCTTCCTGGCTGAATCAGCAGTTGAGAACTCCTTAGATAGATCCTGAAACATAAATTCGAAGTCCGGGATCAACAGACGAAGTAGACATGTCAAAGATGCCAGAAATACATTCATGCAAAAGTTGAAGAAATTGCGGCAGTAAAAGGGCCTACCTCGACCTGTGAAAGCTTCCCCTCATCTAAGACCTTAAACAGCGCGAATCCGGCCGGCGTTTCGAACAGTACGAGCATTTTCGCAACCTACAAGTCCAAGCTTCGTCTGATCACTGAACAAAAACAAACGCCTGAGAATGATATTTTTTCAAGAAACTGGAATGTAAATCAAGTATTCGCACAATCCGAACCGAAAACCCCCAATTCGAGAAACAGAAGCCGAAACCAAAACAACGAAGGACGAAGAGTTTATGGAGTTTTACCGGAGAAAGCGTATGGAAGCGACGGAAGGGGTTAGGGTTTAAGGCTTGAAAAAAAAGGGAACTTCCGGTTTTTATTTGACGACGAGGAGGAGACGACGACGCATCAACCGACCTCTAAAACCCTAACTGCTGAGTGCTGAGCTCCATTTAAACAAAGGTACAAAGGGAAAAAAAAAAAAAGAATTACAGGCTTCAGTTGATAATACCCAGCCCAACTTTATAGCCCAGAATATACATCCATTGAATTATGGCCCAGCCCAGTAGGTTGTTGTTTCCTCATAATGTTTATTTATTTATTTATTTATTTGATTTACATGGGTGTCCGGATTACCCGTATTCGACTAAATCTCATGGAGCCTGAAGTTAATGGCCATGTAAATCTCAAGTGGCCACACTCGACAAGATTTGAATTGAAAACCTTTAAATACTACTCACAGACCACTAATCAGTTGAACCAATCGATGATGGGTTGTTTCCTCACAATGTTGCTCACACACGATGGAGAGCGTTGAAACCATGTGGATCTCGGTCCCTCCTCTCCACACCAACATAGAGCACACTCATCTGAGGAGGTAATATACACAAGCACTTTAGACGGTGGCTTTAAGTCGAACAACTTTTTCGAATATTTGAATGAACATCATTCTAATCGAGATGAGAATCTAATAGACAAAATATGACTTTTGATTTCCCATTTTATAACGTTTCCGCTATATACACCACAAACCCTGCACGTCAATTTCGACGTGCAGGGTTAAAGTGGATTAATTAATTATTTAAAAGTGCCAATTAGTGATGGTGGTTTGCACGTCGAAAGCAACGTGCACTTTTAAAGGTGGATTTGCGGTGTATTTAAAAACACCCTTTTATAAAGACATCTCTATTTTATTTTATTTAAATATTTTAGAAAAATAAGGTAGGGAATTTTATCGAATAAAAAATGCTCGAAATTCTTTTAAAAAAATAAATTAATTTTAAATAGAAAAATTGTCGAAGATGATATAAACAAAAACCACTAAGAATACTATTCTTTTGCTTGTGGTTTTGGTTAGTGCGATTAAATGTCGCCTTGATTCCAATGGAAAATATAATATAATGTGGATGGATGCATAAAAAAAGGCTCTACCATAAAGTGATAGAGGTGATGCTAGTGATCCTATCCTCTTTCTCGATAACCATTAGAAAAACTTCTCTTTGTAAACATACCTAGACTTCTTCCTTGATTTCCATGTAGAGAATGGTGGGAAGAATCACACGTTGATCTTTATTATTAATACTACTATTTATAAGAGTACAAGGATTGTAATGAGAATAATTCTTAACAATATCTCGTAATTATCCTAACAAATCCTAATAATATATACAGAGTATTTATATATTTTCCTAATACTTCAAAAGTCTTTATAAACCCCCCACAATCATTAAACCCGACAATATTTAGTAATTTGTCTTTCGAAAATACACTCCTAGAGTTCTAGAGCTCGTTTGTTTCTAGAGGAGAATAGAAATGAATTAAATTTTACATATAAAATGTAAATAATATTTCTTTTTGTGAGTATAGAAGAGGGAAAACGAAAAGCTCTCTTTTGAGAGATTGGAAAAAGCTCTCTTTTGAGAGATTGGAAAAAACCCAATGTGGGGTTGGCACACCACCTCCAAACACCTCATCGGAGGTCGATAAACACCTCTTCGGAGGTCGGAAACCACCAGGGAATCACCCCTCTCCTCTCTTCTTTCTTCTTGTGGGAGGCTGAGCTTGAGATTACCTAAGGAAATCCCCAAATCAGTTACTGATCTGGGTTGAATCTTCCAGTTTGTTCTGACTTTTCACGGGACGTCATCCTCCTTGGTGTTCCGTTTCTTCCTCGGTTCACCGGAATCAATCTCCGATTGTAACCTCGGATCTACCACCGGATCTACCTGGAATCCGCCCAACTTGGATCGATCGTCCTTGGTCATCCTCTTCCATACCCCCTCGAACCCTCTGCGTTTTGGGGCTATGGTTCCCACTTCGTCTCTATTCTCTCCATTATCGGAGTTCCTACCGCCTCCACCCCCGAACCCCTGCTGTTTGGGATTACCCTCGCCATGGTCTTTTCCGGCTTAACCCTCCCTGAAAGGTCTTTAATCTTGGGGTCTTTACTTTTCTGGGTCGTTGATTTCGATTTCAAGTTCGTTCTCAAACAATCGACTCTCCTTGCCCTTGATTTCGGTTCTAGGGTGCGGAACTCGTCCCTCTCTTCTCGGGCTCCTGGACCTCGTCTTCATTCCATGCTCCGGTTTGGCTTAGCCGCCGGCTGCCGCTGTTTCTGGGTTCGTGGTTGAGCCGACGTTCTCCACGACCTTCTCTTATGCCGTTTTTCGGTTGCACCGGTTGATTAAGCCCCGTCCGGCCTGCGTTTCTCCGCCGTAGTGTCAGCCCCGCTCGCCCTCCTTCCCCAATCTCTGGTCGGCGGCGGTGGGTGTTTCATCCCTCCATTGTAAAGTTGTGAAGTACATCCCTCCCTCTCATTGGGCTTGAGTGGGCCTTGGGATGGGCCTAAAGTGGTGCTTTGGGTCCAAGGCATTTTCTTGGACGCAAAGCAGCCCGAAACTCACAGGAAAAAAAAAACCTGTAAAGTCATATATATATTTATTTTATATTTTCATATATATGATTTTATATATGGATATATTGATATATGGATATACTCATTTGTATATTTATATATTATTATAACAACCCTGTAAGGGCTTCAAACCCCGTTTCGAAAGGACGCATACTAAATCCCGATAGGGTATGGAAAATATTTTACATATACGAAATAATAATGCTCCCCGACCGTACTACTGGGTTCCGGGAGTGATGTTCACATTTCTGACGATTGAGCGATTTCCCTTTCTTTGCCCTTATTTGCTCCGTCTTCTGGCGTCGGGTCGGTGACTTGGTGTGGCTGTGGTTGCTTTGTGTTGGGTCGCAGTATCGGGCGTCCTGATTGATTGACAACGGATTGTGGTTGTGTTCGTGGTCTCCGAAGATCCTTCATCTAGGTGGGGGCAACGTCGGCGATCCACACTCCCTCAGGAGTCGCCCTTTCCAGTCGGGGTACTGTCGTGAGTCTTAACACTCTCCCGCGTTCTTGGCACTCGTGGCGCGTCCTGGTTCTTCATCGACTCTTATGCTGGTTGATGTCTTGTTTGGGTTGGTTGGACTTTTCTTTCTTCTCTGATGATTTGTGTTATTGGGTGTTGATTGTATTGATGGTTTTCCGTCTGCCGACCTGGTCGGCCATCGAGTTTCAGGTTTGACTGAACTCGAATTTTTACCTAATCAAAAAAAAAAGAGGGAAAACGATTATTAATAATTCTTAACTTAAATATGAACTAATTTTAATCAATATGTTTGCGGCATATATTCGAAAAACTTCAACCCCATCCATACCTGCTCCACCAGAATATATTGAGTTGTCATTGTTGTTTAGAGGCCTTTTTAACAAATCAATGTTAACGGAAAGACCTTTATAACAAATCCATGAATTCATTTCGACCATAAGGAGCCAACAAGTATACAGTACCATACAATAAGAACGAACCCGATCCCGATTAGCTTTATCAGTAAGCAAAGAATCCAAGGTGTAAGGAATTTATACCACTTGCTCGTTAATTGGCATTGCCATATTTGTTACTTTGTTCCCTAAACCGAGTGCTACCTTCTGTCATGTTGTACCACTAAACCAAGTGCTGATCTGATCATTTAAAACTCGAATCGAATAATATCTGAATTCGCAATCAAAGCCCTAATTTTATTGGTAAAAAACACAAAAGTAACCCAGGCCAAGTGCAGTTGCCTTTTGAGCTTCTATATATTTGCGGTGAGCACTGAGGAGTTCAACCAAGCAAAGCAATAAGAAAGGGAGAGATACACAGAGAGTGGTAGACATGGCTCAGCAGTACCTTGGGGCTATGGCTAAGGCTGCTGCTAGCTCCTTCGTCGAAGGAGACAGCCGATCCAAAGGCATGAAGGATAACGATCTTGTGACCCGACTGGAGGGGCAGGCAGTCAAGGCCATCGGTTCCCAGCTCCTGAGCGGTGATTCTATGGGTACAACCAGCCACCCGAAAAAGGTGGGACAGCTCTTCAACAGAGTCTCGTCTTGGCATCAGGACAACTATGGGGGTGGTTACTCGGGCAGCAATGGTGGGAGGCACGGCATGACAAACAATGGCTACGATGAGTGGGGTGGCAATCAGCGCGGTGGGTATGGTTATGACGACACGAGAGGAGGCGGATATGGTGGTGGAAGTGGATGGAACACTGCACCTTCTGGGAGCGGTGGATATGGTTACGAGTCTAGATCAGGTTATGGTAGAGATGCTGGATGGAACCCTGGTGGCATGAACGGCGGTAGTGGTGGCTTTGGACGTCAAGGATACTATGACAACAATGGTTACGACAGCTATGGAAGCCGCGGCAGAATGAATGATGGGTATATAGGTGGAGGTGGGTATGGTTATGCCTAACAAAGAGACAGCCTAGATAAGAAATATGGAGTAATAACTTACTACTACTTGTGTGATAAAATGCCTAGGGTAACCATAATGCCTACGATGCCATATGACAAGCAAGTGTTTCGAATTTTATGTGGACGAGTGGACGGGTAAGGAATTACGAGGGCAAACGAAGGGTTAATCCCTGTAAAGTAGTCTATGAAAAAGTGGTCATAAAAAAATGTTCAAATGTATGATGCCTACTCTCAGTCCTATCTTATCAACAGCTATCATATGCAATGCATAAGTTGTATTAGTAATTTTTTAGTGGGATTTTCTTCAACTTTCAAGGGTGGTTTTTGCTTTCTCATAGCTTCATAAGCTAGAGCAAGTGCTAAACTTGCAATTGCAAACTTTAGGCAGAAGATGATGTTGCAACACTCAAGGTGGCCTAGTAGCATGAATGGAAACTCGAAAACTTAGGCAATTGATAGATAGGCACAAACAATCTAAGTGTTAGTAAACTAGATGATAGCTACACTATGACCAGCGCCGCTACAAGAAGCAGGACAAGTTAGAAGGGGCTTGGGGTGACAATGGATAGAACAAGTTTACCCGGTGCCCTAGGACTAGGATACGAGAGGCAATGGAAAATATGGAAATTGCAGCAATCAACCAAGGTTGTGACCATGGTGTCGACACTCGACATAAATGGAGGAAGACTAATATTATTCATTGCAGTAAAAGATAGACAAGCCCAACAGTGAGGATTATTTTCATATTTTGTAGCTGCAACTCGTTTTTGTGAGCACATATGGCCAGATCAGGGATATATACTACAATCCTAAATTCCTAGACTGAGAAGATACACTCATGGTCTAACAGCTAGCTATCCACTAAATCATAACCAAGTCATTAAAGACCATCTGCTATGGTTCAAGGGAAAAAAGAGGAGAAAAATAGATGATCACTTGTTATTGGCATATAGCTAAAAGAGTTCAAATGGGCAAAAGGAACCAACAGACTAACAAAGAAATTTCAGTTGGAGCTATTGTTGGCCTCTGCAGAGCTACGAACACGAGGAACTACAATAGGTGCGCCTCGTACCCTCTCTAGAGCAAAGCTTATCCTCAATGGACGACCTAATAATGCCTGCAGTTTACCCAATTTTTTTTTTTTGCAAATGAGGTATTTAATAACAAAGCATGGAATAAAACATTGATAATGACTAAAAAAACCTGTTTTCGTACCTTGCCATCCATCGCATCCTTTGCAGACATGGCGTGATCATCTTTGGCAAAATTGACAAACCCAAAGCCTCTAGACCTACCAGAGTGCTTGTCATACAATATTCTTACTGAACCACGAACAAGTTTAAAGAATATTACTACCAGATTTCAAAATGACTGAAGTAGTGAAGTGTACATTCTTTTCCTTCAAGCAAGCAGATTGCACCTCATGCAACAATAATAAAAGACACAATTTTCTCAACATCAATAAATCAGCACTCCCAAAAATAATTAAAAGCATGTTAAAATGCATCTGTCCAACAAATTTTTGAATAAAAATAAAATAAATGGTGATGTGTCAAAACAAATTAAGTTGCTTAGGATACAACTTTTGATATATGAAGATAACGTTATCATTTACTTGGCTGTACTGCTATCAATAATTTTGGAATTGAAACACTCTCCATTGCATCCTAAATACAGCCTTGTATATGAACTGCCATGTCCTAAACCAGTAACCGCTGCTCTGCAGATGTTCCTTACTTGCCCCATTCCTCCGGTTTTTGGATCTCCAACTAGAAGATACCTACTTCCAAAAAGTAAATGTTGGATGTTTACCTCAACCTTCCTACAAGTAGGAATTGAAATTACCCGGGTAACAGATTCACCCAAGGCATCCAACCAGATTATATTGATGAAAACCAGGTGATGGACGGAGAGGGTTGGATGAAGTTAACAGTATATCCAACCTGCCCCTCAACCATCATCCGTTTTTCATTACTCCCTACTGTTATCTCCCTAAATGATGATAATTAGCTACTAACTAGTACGAGTACGTACAACAACAATGACGGCGACTCAGTATATCAAGCCAGAGCCCAGAGGTGGGGTCCAGGTATTAAATTTCACAACTCAAAACTTCCAGGACAACAATACGAATGTCTCCTAATGGCCTAATATTACTTAGTTTCATCGTTTGTAGTTACTTTTTCTGGATCTTCTGAATCAATTCGTCTTTGTTCTGGAAATAAAGAAATTCCTTTCAAATTGGATGTTGATTCTTATGCAAATTCATCGATTAAAAAACTCAATTCTCTTGCTAATGTTTTTTTATCCAATGTATATATTTTCTGTCCCAACTTCTCTTCCAATTTCTGGACCAATTTATCTTCCAATGTAGCTATTTTCCCTTCCAATTTATGGTACAATTCATCAATTCCTCAAAATTATGAACATTAAGTTCCTTACCCTTAAAAAGAAGGATACTATGAACTTTATTGAGTTTATTTATAAAATTTGCCTCTATCGAATTTTTGAGTGAAGTTTCATTTAGGGTTGAAGGTAAAAAAAAATTGTTAATTATTCCAATGCAGCAGTTGGTCATAACCAGACATGGGTCACCTTCATCTATGAATTTTTTTTAAAATGTTTTCTAAAGAATGAATGGACAGAATATGAGTGATTAATTTGTATGCATCTAATTATGTGTCTGGAAATAATCGCAAGAAATATGTTTACCCGATTATTCGCCCGTATAACTAGGAATTGATGGGTGGTTTGAGTGAGGTGGCTGGGATGGCGGTCGGATGGTGTAATGGTTCCTTCCCTACCTACAAGTCTACAACCACCCCAAGTTACCAAAATCAGTACCTGAATCACCCATCTCCTTTCCAAGATCAAGCAAATTTTATGGAAAGGGCTGCTAGATTCATTAGGCTAATCAAGACATAAATCACCCATTCAATGATGCCATAAAAATTCATAATCAGATAACAGATAGACAGTCAGTACTCAGTTCCTTCACATGGACATTTCATCAAACAGGTAACGGGCATGAAAACCACTAAAGCCTAAATTCGCCAATGGACTGAAATTAACCAAAAGGGTGATCAGAATTTGAAGATTCCGTACCTTCTGTGACCTCCCCGAAACTGGAGAAAGCATCCAACAAGGCTTTCTCATCAACCGACCACGACAGCCCTATTGGCAATGTGCAAATGGGGAAATTTAAAAACAAATAAACCCGAAATAACAAAAAGGGGGAAAACGGAAGATGATGCATACCAGCAACGAAGAGCTTGTGGTTGGGGGGAGGAGAAGAGCAATAACATCGAAATATCGAATTCTTGCTGTAGGAAGAAGCTGCAAGTGCTCTCCTTGCAATGCTTGTTAGCGTCGTTAAACCTTCCATTTCACCGAAAGCACTCAAATGCTTATGCCAAGCCCTCTTTTGTGATTTTTTTAAAATATAATCCCTTCGTTGGGCAAAATAGGTAGTTTACTAGTTTTAGACTTTTTTTTTTTTTTTTTTTTTTTTTTTTTTTTTTACAGTATGCGAGAATTTGGATGTCCTAGTGGCATCCATGATCATCTAAAGAGATGATGTTTTGGAATGTGTTACAATGAGGGCTCGAAAATAGATTACAATTGGGACTCAATTTTGCAATGAAATCTGCTGCTTGATTCGCTTCTCTGTAGCAGTGTTGAAAAGCGGTTGATTCAAAGTTTTTGGTTAAGGAGTTGATTTCTTCAACTATCTGAGTAATGATCCATGGTGTCTTGTTGATGCGATTGATTCCATTGATCGCGATTGCCGAGTCACTCTCAATAGTAAATCTTCTGATTCCCAGTTCAGCTGCATGTCTGATTCCTGCATAAATAGCTAGGGCTTCTGCTAGTATAATTGGACTAATTCTGATGTTGTGTTTGTATATTTTAATTACCTGACCATATTCATTTATGAGAACACAGCTGATTTGCGGATTATGACCGTTTTTTATTGAGGCATCTACATTGATTTTGATTGTATTTGGTGATGGGTGTTCCCAGAATAATTTGTGATGAGGTCTTATTTTATTAGAAATTTTTTGTTTGGTATGTTCATTTTTCCTGCAATAGATTTTGTCAATGGTTTGGTTAAGTACATTGTTAGTGTTTTTATTGTTATTACGGAAAATAATTGTATTTATGAATTCCCAGATAGAATGCCACAGGTAGCATATGTCCGTGAAATCTTTATTAATATTTTTAGTATTGATGATGTTTTTTGGGATATTCTCTGATATGTTAGGTATTATATATGTTTTGTTTAGTCTTTGCCCTAGATTATGGAGAAGTGATCTTGAAATTTGGCAATTGAATAGTAAATGATTTGTGTCTTCTGTGTCAGAGTTGCAAAGAGAGCAGGTACTGGGGACTCTGTTTACGTATTTGTTTAGTCGTGAAGCAGTGGGTAATATGTCTAAGGTGATTTTCCAGATGAAGTTTTTGATGTTTGGTGGGATATTGAGTTTCCAGATCCAGCTTGCGTCAATTTTTTTTATGTTTCTAGTGTTGAGTAGGGAGGATGTGGATTTAACAGTGAATTCTCCATTATTGTTATAGATCCAGATTAATTTGTCCGGAATATCAGTGGTTGGTATATGGATATTGGTTATCATTTTAACAATATAGCTAGGGAAGATGTTGTTTAATTTGACGGTGTCCCAGGAGTTGTTGTTCGTGAAAAGGTCACTAACTTTCATATTTGGATCCAGGTTATGTCTGAAGTTGTCAAGGTATAGTTCATTTACCCAGATATCATTCCATACATTTATTGTTTTCCCATTTCCTACAAGCCAAAGTAGGCCTTTTGAGAAGAGGTTTCTAATATTAAGGAGTCTACCGAATTGCCAGGATGTTTTGTATTTACCTCTTTCCATTAGAGATGTTTTTGATAGATATTTATCTGTAATTACTTTAGACCAGATGTTGTTTGGTTTTGCTAAGATTCTCCAGAGGAGTTTCATTTGTAATCCGATGTTGGTTTCCTCTGCTAATTTAAAACCTAGTCCTCCATCTTTTTTAGGTGTGCATAGTTTTTCCCAGCTAATTAGGGGGTGATAGTTATCGCTTTGGAGTTTGTTCCAAAAGAAATTTCTATTGATTTGATCAATTTTGTTGAGGGTTTCTTTTGGTAGGAGGAATGATTGCATTAAGTAGTTAGTTTTGGAGTTGAGGTTTGCTTGGATGAGTACAGATCTACCGGCTTGTGAAAGGGTGTTTGATTTCCATTTTGAGAGTTGTTTTTTGAGGTTTGTGATTGCTTCATTAAAAAGAGTATTATTAACTCTTCCACTTATAAGCGGTATGCCGAGGTATTTTTCCATTGTTTTAGTGATTGGGATGTTTAGCTGTTGTGCTAGGAATTGTGCTTTGTTGGAGGGGATATTTTTGGAGAATTGTATAGAGCTTTTATTGTAGTTGATTGTTAAGCCAGATATGTTAGAGAATGTGTTGAGTAAGTTACTAATTGTGTGAATACTTAGTTCATCGGCTCGACCAAATATTAGTGTATCATCTGCAAAGGAGAGGAAGGGAATAGGATCACTGTTATTTGTGAGTCTAATTCCGATTAGGGGATTATATTCTATGGATTCTTGTTGTATCATTCTTCCCAGTAGTTCCATAGCTAATATGAATATGTATGGTGCGAGGGGGTCTCCTTGACGAATTCCTCTTTGTGTTTCAAATGTCCGTCCAGGTAAGTTATTTACTAGGACAGAGAAGCTAGTTTTAGTAAGACATGTCATGACCCATTTGATCCATTTGGGGTCAAAACCAAATTTGTTTAGAATGGTTTCTATAAAATTCCAGTTGATTTTATCATATGCTTTTTCCATATCGAGTTTTAAGGCCATCCATCCTTTTTTACCTTTTTTGTTATGGAATGAGTGAAAAACTTCATGGGCTATGAGTATGTTGTCTTGGATGTTTCTCCCTTGTACAAAGGCTCCTTGAAATGGGTTAATAATTCGCGGAAGAATTGGTTTTAATCGGTTAGCTATAAGTTTTGATATGATTTTATAAACTGTGTTACATAGGCTGATTGGTCGATAATGGTTAATATTTGTTGGATTGTCAATTTTTGGAATTAGTGCAATGAAGGTTGTATTAACTTCATTTAGTAAGGTACTTGAGTGAAAGAAAGCTTTGATGGCTTTGCATAGAAGATTTCCAACGATGTTCCAGTATTTTTTATAGAATTCTGGCGGAAAACCATCAGGTCCTGGGCTTTTATCGTCTGTCATTGAGAATAGAGTGTCATTAATTTCTTTATCTGTGAAGGGGTGAGTTAGGTTTGCATTTTCTGTATTGGTAATGGTGTGATCTATGAGGTTTAAAAAGTGTGGATTGATATCCGTGGTCGTGTTATTTAAGACGAATCTTTCAGCTAGTTCTTTAGTGATTTCTTCTCTGATTTGATTTTCATCTTCAATTAGTGCTCCTTCTTTATTAGTAAAGTTATGTGTGCTGTTTTTTGAGTTTCTGATTTTAGAAATGGATTGATAATATTTGGTGTTTCTGTCACCAAAGTTAATAAAGTTGGATTTGGCTATTTGTTTCCAGAAGGTGTTGTTGAAGTTCATAAGAGCTTCTCTTTTATCTAAAAGACTTTTATATTTGTAGGTGTTGTTGTCACTAGAGGTTGTCAGTGTTTGTTTTGTTTGTAATAGGAGGAGTTGGTCTTCAATGTCTTTTAGTTGTCTGAAGTTATTGTTTGGATGTGTTTTCCACCAATTTTTCGAGTTTTTTTTAATAGTTTTTGTTTTTGTAAGAGTGTGAACATGAACGAACCATGGAGTTTGTTTTGCCAAGTCGATTTGACTAGTTTGTTGTAGTCGTCGTTATTGGTCCATGACATTTCAAATTTGAAGGGTGATCCAGCTCTGTTATTTTTTTTTCCAATGGTTATGGAGATTAGAGAGTGGTCTGAATTTGTGAAGGGATGATTATGAACTGTTAGGTTTGGGAATTGAGATAGTATGTCAGTGTGGGCCATTACTCTATCTAATCGTTCATAAGTATTATTAATTGTGTTTTGAGATTTTCTCCATGTGAAAGGGCTTCCAGTATGGGGGATAGTGTGGATATCTAAGTCTTCTGAGATCTGTTGTATTCTTTGAAATCTTTTTGGCTGTGGTGGTGTTCCCCCTAATTTTTCGTGTGCTGATTCAATTTCGTTGAAGTCACCCATAATTAAGCACGGTAAAGGAATTAGATGATTTTTTGTTTGTAGGTCGTTCCAGAAGTTGATTTTTTCTGTTTGGTTAGAGGGTGCATAGATAAAGTTGATAAAAAATTTATAGTTATCTAGTTTTGCAAGGTAGGTAATGTAATTATCAGTTTTATTAATTTCTTTAATTGAATCCGTGAATTTTGAATTTTTAATTAGAATCCAAAACCCTCCTTTTGTGCCATTAGAGGGAATATGGTAAGCATTGTTAAAACCTGCTCGTGTATAGAGGGTTTGGTTCGGGGGTTCATATGATTTGGTTTCAGTTAGTACTAATATATCTAGGTCGTTTCTTTTTCTAATATACGCTAGGTCTTGCCAAAGGTTAGTTTTCCGTGTACCTCTAATGTTCCAATAAGCTATGTTTGTCATTTAAATATATATTTTATTTGATGATCTAGTTTCGTAAGAATGTTTATAGCGTTCCGAGTTTTAATGTGTCTTGTGGTTTTGTTTATGTTGAGTGTAACGTTTTCCATTATCATTGTTATTATTTTTAGTTTTTTTTATAATAGGTGTTTTATTGGTTTTGACATTTGTAAAGGTGCTAAATTTTAAATCTAAGTAGTTATGAATTTTATGGATATAATTTGATTTATATCTCCTTGTTAGGCCTGTGGTATTTGTAATTATTTTATTTTTAAAGTTATAAATGTGTTGGAGTTGAAATTTTTTTTTGAGGCCGATTTTATCTTTGTTGTTCAATTTTTGTGTATTAAAATTGTGTATGTTATTATTTATTTTCTGGACTGGGCTTGAATGTTGTGCTTTATTCTCAGTTTTGTTAGTGTTAGTGGGTGTTAACCCATAACTGAAGCTGTTAAGCTTGAAATTGGGCTTTTTGGGCCTAATCTGCCTGTGGGCTGTATAGTGTGAATTTATGACAGTTTGAACCAAACTGTGTTTGTTGGTATTGTAGCTGCGATCATTTGTTATAGAGATGTTCCTACTTTGATGATTTTTTTGAGAGGCTGAATAGATCTGTTTATGACATACAAAAGGTTGGAGATCCCTATAATATACAAATTTTGGGAAATCCTGGGAAGTACTTAAGCATACAAAACATAGGAAAAGTCTCAAAACCCCTGGAGATCTAGGATAGTGTATGTGGCTAAAACTGAAAATATAACTAATTTTATTACATTGCCAAAATTTGAAGGTTGGATGGATCTTGTATGCAGTGAGCCAAGTTGTCTTCTTGTTGTTTGTGACTATCATGGAAAGGCTTGAGGGGACTGTCTCTGTTTCTTGTTGATGTGGTCATGGGAGCTTACCTCATATTCTTCTGCAGGTTCCTTTCCTTTGTCTTGCCTTTGGTTTATCATCTGTTGTTGTTCTTGAGTTGAGATGTGAACATCAGACATATGCTTGATCATCGAGGTATTGGAGTTCATGGACTGGTAGGAGGAGAGAGCTTGTTCTCCAGTTTCTATTTCATTGATGAAGGGGCTAATCTGGTAGCAGAGGTTGCTGAGTTGCTGATCAGGAGCAACTGAGGAGGATCCATGGTCTTGTTCATGGTTGAATATGGTGTGGAGCATGGCTGGGGAGATCTGGAAGGGAGGGATGTTGGTTTCGGTTGAAAGCATGGAAGCATGAGCATTGTTGAGTAGGATGAGATTATTAATAAGCTCCTGTGACAGAAAAGGGCTTATGGGTTGGTTAGTGTTTATGATAGGTTGGATGATGGGGGTGTTGTTTTGAGGGTTTGAGTAGATAGGGAGGGCTCCATAGTCCCCTCTGTTTGGCTTTGACAGGGGTAATGTCTTCAGTGGTATAGTTTCTGCCTCCCATTAAATTCTCTTCTTCTGTTGTGGGAATGAAGTGTTCTTCAGTGGGGTGTGGGCTTCTGTTGGGGCGGGTAGTGTCTTCCAAAAGGTTAATTCCAGGTCTTTCTTGAATTCTCAGTTCAAATTGTCTAGGCTTGGGAGCATTGCTTGGGCATTCAGGGTACAAGTGATCCTCATTGCCACAACAACCACATCCAATGGAGAAGTCCTCGTACCAAACTCTTAAGCAAATTTTGTTGCCAGTAGGCATCTTCCATTTAATATAGGATATAAGCATGTTTTGGAAAGATACATGAACACAAAGTCTAACAAATCTAAACTGGCTTTTGTAGTAGGCTTCTTTGTCAATTCTGATCAGGGTGCCAACATGACAAGTTTTGATTATGTCAGCTAGAATTTCACTAGAGTTAAGTTGAGGAGGGAGGTTGAGGATGCGAATCCAAACCTCTCCTGTGAGGGTGTCTGCTTTAGAAGGGTCAAAGGATGGAGTCCATGGATATAAGGCTAGGAGAGCACCATCTACATGGTAAGGTCTATTGGTCCAAACTTTAAATCTATCCTCACTAGTGGCAAATCTAAAGAGAAGCCAATCAAAACCAATAAGGTCTATGTACCACTGACCTTTGAGGTGTCTCCACTCAGCCCTCATCTTGGTTAGAACCTTTTTGAAGTCGACTTGATAGTTGACAAATCGTCCGACCAAAGCTGTGTCTTGAAGTCTACTGTAAACCTCATTGATAATAGGAATCTCAACCTCCTCTGTGTCCATGTTTTCATCTGGATTGGGTTGTGCAGAGAGGTTAGTCTGAGTTTTATTAATTTGATTAGATTGAGTGGGAGTGTTAGTGGTGGTAGCAATAGGTGAGGTTATGTAAGGGAATCCAGGAGGGGATGTGGTAAGTTCCATGTTGGTTTGAGTTCCACCATGGACAACTGCTGAGAGGAAGGATGTAGTCATTTTTCTTTCTTCACGAAGACAGAGTTTGTTTTCTGTGGGGATGGCAGTGTGAGACTGAAACTTGCAAATCCAGGGTCTATGAATTTTGTTTCTAGGATTAAGATAAATAAATATTTCTAGCCGAAATTTGGAGGGTTTGACAGATATGCTATTAGTTTTACCGTGACAGTCATGCACAAATTTTACAAGGAAATTATTTTTACTAAATATAAGATTATCTATATGGTAATGATTGCAGCCGAAATCTTTTGAGTTAAGGAAAGCTAGGAAAGGCTTGGTTGTACAGAGATAAGGACTAAGGGATGGATTAATATAATAATTTTTGCTATAAGTTTTGTTTGGTTTAAGCCAGTAAATAAAGAAGGGAGGCTTAGGATTGTAAGTATGGTTTAATGGATTGTTTATATGGAATTTGTTATGTTTTATGGGATAGGTTATATTAAGCCACCAGTGAGGTGATTTCTTGCTAGAAGGGAATTGAAAGTGCTGATTCTTTAGATTAACAGAGTTAAAAGTAGGGGAATTTGAATGAGTGTTTATGTCTTTAGTATTGGGAGATTGTTGTTTTAAGTTGGTAGACCAACTGCATATATTTTTTTTAGTTTGAATATGATTCAAGGGATAGTTATAATCAAAAATTTTGGAGTAATTCTGTCTGTATAAATTTCTGTTTATTAAAAGAGATTTAGAACTAGTTTTGATTTGTTTTAGATTCCTTCTGTAAGGGTTAGTAATCGGGTAGGGGATGGTGACTGAAATTGGTTCATATTGTGAGAGTGAAAAGATTGTGATAAAAAAATTGAGATTGTTGTTGGTGTTGAATAATTTGTGAAAGGATAAAGATTTAGTTGTTTTTGTAACAAAAGTGGTTATGTATTGTGGATTGTTTTCCTGGGCTTGTTCAGTTGTTGGACTGTGAAGTTTTCGATTGTTAGATTTATTAGAGTAGATATGATAACAGAGGTTGTTTTTCAACAAACAATTTTGAAACTGAATCTGGCTGTTAAGCCTTGTTTGAGACTGTAATTGGCTGTTAAGCCATAGTTCCTTCATAAAGTTGTGTGTGTTATGAATATGTTTCCTAATACTGGATTCCTCCGAGGAGGAAGAACAGTATGAAGATTTAATCACTGCAGCAGAAGAGGGAGGTGGAGAGAGAGAGGGTTCAAGGAGGGGGAAGAGGAGAGCGTTTTTTAGTTATCACAACAAATTGATGTTTTAACTTTAGTTTTAGACTTTTGATTTTGTTCAACAAAACACAACATTTTAGTTATTTTTTCCATTTATTTCTCAATTTACCTGTAGTTTGAATTTGAATTTGTTAATTTAAATCTTGGCTCCAATTTGAAGATGGAAAATGTGTCATTGTATTTTGTTTTGGGATAATAAAGACAAGTTAAGTAGAGGCAAATTAGTTAGTGTAAGGTAAGAATCCGAAGTTTAGGCTGACACCTCGAGTGGCCGACAAGTCGGCAGACGGTAAACCATTGAACATGCAATAAACTAAAAACAAAAATAACAAAGATGAAAGACTAACCAAAACAACCCAAAAAGTCATCAGCCATTGAAGGAGTCTTGAAAGATCCAAGGTGAAAAGGGGTCTCGGGTGTAGGGTTCGATGGAAAGGGATGAATGAGAGGTTTAGGGCCGCATGGGCTATCACAACACGTTCTTTCAACCCTGAAAAAGGGTTTTTTTTCATATATACAAATAAAATAATATATTTTATTGAGATTTTCTGATATTATAAATAAAATTCATATTTATAAGGTAAAAGGTTTTTTTTTCCCTAATCTATCTTTATTACGTTAGTTTACTAAAATAACTATACACGGATGTCGCTACATATATCATGACTTATTAGTCACTACGTGTCATTCTTACCAACTAAGTAGATATCTTATTCTGATTAGTAATTAACATGGAGTCATTAAACTTTTGATAAGGTATATACTCCCTCCGTTCGGCAAAACTTGTCATTTTAGGTTGTTATTTTTGTTCAAAAAAACTAGTCATTGTAGGTATTTTGTCATTCATTTTACAAAAATGCCCTTGATATTATTGATGGTTTGTTAGTTGTAGTTTTCAATAAAGTAAAAAAGAAGGGTAATAATTTATGGTAAATTAGTACATTTGTTAACTGCCTTAAAACTTGTGAAAAAAACTAAAATGACAAGTTTTGCCGAACGGAGGGAGTATTATTTATTTTTTGGCTCATAAGCTAGATTTTATTTGGTTCATTTTTCTTATGTAGGCTATAGCATTAAACTTTTGATGAAGTCTTTTACAATGCAAGATTTCTTATTCTAATTACTAATATGGAGGCAATAATTTTGCCAACACTGGGACTAATAACACTCAACATTTTAAAAGGTCGTTAATATAACAATAAGTCTTTGCTAGGAGCTGGGACGTTCAATTCCGCTATATTTTTAGGAAAGCGAATTATTTCGGCGACTCTCTTATATCTTTGTTTTTTTTTTCCGTTAGGTTTTCATTCTATTTCAGAGCTTCCTGTCGGGAGAAGACATTGGGGGACTCCCCATCTTATTCGTGTGTATTCCGTGATTTGTTTGCTTTATACATTTTCGTGTCCGGTTATAAAATAAAATAAAATAAAAAATAATGTTACATTAGTATTAGTGATCAACACTTTAATCTTAAGCTATTTTCACAAGAAGTCAAGGGAGGTTGGGATCACCTAATTCGCCACTATGATCCATTATATAGTCTGTATCGCTTGATTGAATGCATCGAATTATTTTATTATTTTTCTTAATAAATAAGATAATTTTATAATTGTTTTCAACAAATAAAAGAATACGAACTTTTTACGAACTACAAAAGGGACCATAATAACGTACCAGAGGATTGAAAAGATAAGGATTCGTACTTTGCAATGTGATTTGTACTTCATCAAGGTCCTTTTTTTTTTGGTTGGCACTTCATCAAGATTCTGAAGTAAGGATTTCGATATTTACTGTTTTTTTCCCCCCAAAAAAGGTAAAAAAATCCCAGAAATCACAAAAATACAGAATCCCTAATTTCCCACATCGTTTCTCCTCTCCTCTGCCTGAAATTCCTAGTGCCCCTCTCCCATCGCCGGAGTCGCCGCCCTCCGCCCCCTATCTGACGGAGACCGCACCCTCTCTTTCTCCCGGTCTTCCAAATCTCTGTGCCACTTTGACTCTCCTCTCTCTCTCCGACGTCTGCCTCTATCCCCCGGTCGTTGGAAGACTTGTACAACAGGAACTGAGAATTGAGAAGAAGCCAAGGTATGAGCTCAAACTCAATATTCATCTTCTCCATCTTCCGTTTTGATGCTTCTCTTGTACTGATTTAGGATCGACCTAGGGTTTGCTTTATTGATTTCCTTCTAGACAGTTGATTTGCTGCTGATTGGCTTGTTGTTCGATTTTGCTGTTGATTTGTTTGCCTATTTTTTGCTTCTGTGAGTTTCGCTGTTTCTGATTTGTATTGATTCTTGTGATTTTTGTTAATCATGTCAAGCGTGTGTCCTTTCTTATATGATCCTGGCTGTTAGCAAAGCTTTGAAGCAATACAGTACTCATTAGTCAGCTGCTACCATTTCTCTTTGTTGAAGAATATGTTATCTTGCTGATTCAAATTCAAGTTAGTTCAATTGTTCCATTCTCTCTTGGAGGCGTATCCTGACTTTTCTATGGTTGTGCGTTTGGTATTTAAATGTGTGTTTCTTGCTTTTTACGCCACTATTGGGTCACTTCGGAAGCACCTTCTCAACGTAGTTGAGGGAAGGATGTGTGCAGCCGACCCCAAGACCCTGCTCAGAGCGGGATAGATTGAGAATGATGTTATTGTTCCATTCTCTTTATATTCACATATATAATTATCTTCGTACTGATTCTCATCCGAGACACATGATTTTATAATTTTTATTTGAAAGGTGCGATGATTTTATACGTGAGTTTAACACAAAATGTAATTTAAGAGATTAGGTAGGTGATAATCCAAATGCATTTTAAATGGTGAGAGGTGTATGCAATATGAACATAAGCAAGCCAAACAACAAGAAAGGTGGGTGTTTTAAAGGAACAATATTGCACAAGGGGGGAAGCTTTATTGATTCCATTCATGATTCATGGACTGCACCTGGCAAATTTAGGTCACAACCCTTCTCCTTTACTTTCCCCTCCCTTAAGATCAATAATTTTGTTAACATGCCACCTCCTCAAACCAAACGTCCCATAAATAGGAATTTTTTATTTTTATTATGTGTGCTATGGCCTATGGGTTGCTACGTTAGGGTATGATGCGGGTTCTCTTATCTCTGGTTGGGACATGTGTCAGGACTTTTTGGGTTTGGTCCAATTCCGATATTAGGTTGATTGGGTCAGTTTTGTGGTTCTCAGGTTGTGCGCTCCGATTTTTGCAGCTTTAGTTTGGGTCTAGTTTCTGTTGAATCGGGTTTCTCGGGGCCTTCGGGACAGGTCTAGTATATATCGAAGTATATCAATATCATTTGGATTTTTTTTTGGATTCTTTTTTTTTAAAACCATGAACAATGCATGGAAAAGTGAATTGTATGATTATTCTTTTTATTATTCTTTAGCACTTTGGGGTCTTTGTGCTCTGCTCATGGGAACTTAAAGAGAGACTTTTATCGCCCAATACACATCAAAGAGGATGTTACTGAAAGATAAAAGCACTGATGAGTTACCTTCTTGAAATCCAACATAAAAGAGGAAAACACTAATGAGTTTGTATTGCTATATGAAAACTAATTTACGATACAAATAAACTTCCAATTCATGTTAGATTTGCTTCTCAATTCTCAGGAGTGTAGAGCTGGTGCATAAGGGAGTTTAGAATGACAACTATCTCGGAGGAGTAATTGCTCAGGGGTCTCACTTTTTAACTCAAAGATATGCACAATGATGTCTTATATTTCAAACTTAATTTCAGAGAAAAAAAGACATATGTTCTTTTGTTGGCTTAACTTCTTCTGATGTGTAACTTTGTTAATTGGATATAGATGTCTGGTTGATGGGTTTTTCATTCCTATATATAAATGTAAAATGATCTAGGTTAATTGTGGGCCTTGCGGCTTAGTTAGAATATGTTGTAAATCAAGTTGGCTGTTGAGTATTGGCTTAATTGATTGTTTTGAAGGTCTGCTGGTACTTGTTAATTGAAGATGTAAACTGTTTTTTTTTTAAATATTTATAAACAAGCTTTAGAGATTGATGATGAGTTTACATACTTCTAGATTTGGTGGGATAGCATGATGAACTTTTGTCAATGGTAACTGGACTTGAAATGTTATCATAGATAATTGAGTTCTTGCAATATTTCACAAGTCAGTTGGTGCTTTGTGTCAGATAACGCAAAAATGGATGACAAATCAAAGGAATCAACAGAGGGAGCAGATCGCTGCAGTAATTCACAGACCAATTCTTTAGAACAAGGTAAGATAGCATTTACCCTATAAATATTTCCCCTTCTTATATTTCTTTTGAAACCGGGAAGATCCTTTCTTTTGTTTTATTAGAAAAGAAGGCTCGAGTAGATGCTATGTGGGAACTGATGAATAAAGGAGTACCAGCTAGAACACCGAAATCCTTGCAAGAGAAGCCTAGCCTTCCCGTAAATAAATCACCACCAAATAATAAAAACTCTCATGTGAGTCTCATGTCTTTTTTTACTTTCAAAATTGAAGGTGTATTTTAGGTAATTTATCCCGATTCCTTTTTTTTTTCTTTTCAAAGGGTTGGATGAATTTTTTGGGGATGGCTCCAAAAAGAAAGGAGTCCACTGATCCACCAGTGGAAGATATGAAACCTTCGGCTATGCAAAATGGTACTCTTGAAGAGGCTAAAAAACTGGCAGCTGCTGCCCTGGCAGCAGTTAAAGACGGTTCTGTTTTCTCTACTGCATCAACTCAAGGAAAAATTGAGGTGAGTAGCATACCTTTGGCTCTGAGGTTTCATTATATTGTGTTTGAACAAGAATTAAACCAACTGTTGGGTATCTTACGTATCTTTGACGTGCATATCCGGAACTTTGTTTGGAATACAGAATATTTAATGAGCCAACCCACAAACTTCATCGTTTCTCAAAGGTTGTATTGTAATGTTTATTTTTTATATCCCAGGTAACCGAGGTTCGTGATTTTGCTGGGCAAGACATTGAAGTAAAGAAATTTGTTGATGCGAATTCAAAGGAGGCTGCTGAGAAGGCAAAACTGGCAGTTGGACCGTCATCTGCCGTGGATTCTGTTCTCGAACAAATTAAGAAGAAACAGAAGCTTAGTGTGCTTGACAAGACAAAGAAGGACTGGGGGGAGTTTAAAGAAGATAACAAGGGTGTGGAAGTGGAGTTGGATGCCTATAAGAAGAGTGCTAATCAGTATTTAGGTAAGGTTTCCTTCTTGGAAAGGGCTGATTACCGGGAATATGAGCGAGAGAGAGATGCAAGACTGTCATTGCAGTCTAAGAGGCGGCCCGATATGCGTGAGGACCCTTGATCCTTAGTTAATGGTGTGGTGAACTTAGGAAGAGTTTGCTGGTTCCGGTTTTTAATCTCAAAATGAGAAGCAAAAACATGTCTCTCGAGCCAGCTACGTCTCGTGTTCCGAAGGTAAATCAAATACCAGAGTTGCATATGAGGTGCTCAATGTCAGATTTTTTTTATGCTTTCTTGGATGCTAGAAATGATTCACAAGTTTTGTTTTGTTAGAAATCAAACGCATCCCTTGTTCTTTACTTGTGAATTGATCAATTGATTGGTCTAGGATAAACAATACATTCATAAGCGATTTGGCTGAGTCCTTTATGGAATTTGTTTTCGGTCTTTGCTAGTTGTCAGCAAAACTTTTCTGATCCGAGACATACTGTGTAATCTACTAATCTCTCAGTTTTTAGTCTTCTGATGTTTTTGGCTGTTTCAGTTCTCACTGCAGTTGTGAACCTTAATTTCTTTCATCTTTGTTGGACCTTAAATTTGCATCGAAGATGTGCAAGCTTGTGATTTAGAAGACAGATATCGAGCAATAGGAGACTAAATACACACCATTATCGCATGATACTTTCAGTAACATTGTTTGCTACAGCGTTGCAGCGCATCATTTTAAAAGCTCAAGTTGCAAGGTTTAATCTACATGAGAATCAGATATCATATATTCAGCTACACAAGCTGTCTCTGGTACAGAGAAGGGTATGCTTATTTAGAAATCAATGTTGCCAACTTCACATCAAAAAAATTGGAAATACATGATAGACTAAAATGATGAAAATATGGTAATTTATTCTTCTGACTGTCTTTGCCCAAGAACAGAAATGTCTTCATACCGTTTCTGCATCACAATCAAGAAAAAGACTCAAGTCCACATCTGGCTGTAAAAGCAAACGGAAATATGTGGGAAATAATCTTAAAACAGAAGACCATTTTCAAGTTAAAGCTTATAAGTAGTAATCACATAAAGCTTGAGCAAAACTATAACCATTTTTGAAGGCTCTATCAACTATCAACGGAAGAGGTTGAATACAGGGGGGGTGGTGACAAATCTAGACGAGAGGGGTGTGTTATGGACCAGGTAAACTTGTAGAGTATTTGGAGGAAATGCAATGCAACATCCTAAATCATTCTTTAGGTGAAGTAAGTCCTGTAACGCTTTGAATTGAAGGTTGGACCTATAAAGCACATATACTTATCATTACCATGGTTTAGCCAACCCTGGAGAAGGTCAAGAGTAGCAGTACCCTCAGCACCATTGATAAATGAAACTTCCACCAATAGTTCCACCCCAGAGCAAAACATTAGCACTTCGAATTATGTTGACAGGCCTAAATAAGGCTTATCCCAAGCTGACCTTGAGAGAAGGCGGTCTGGCTTGTGAAAACTCGGTTATCTTAACTAGCAAAATTAGTAGACCTGATCAGATAGGCAAATTTAGGCATGTGAAGGCCAGAGTCAACGGACATTCTTTTGCTCCATCACAAACTACTTTTAACAGGCGATTCCCAAAAGTTTATAGATCAAGTAGAGCCTTGTCTTTTACAATAGTGTTGGGTTCACAAGCGGATTAATTATCACAAAGGAAAATCACACAAGAGAATGAAAAACCAGAGACTACCATCTCACTATTCACTAATACTGGTAAAATGCAGTCACCGGAGGAGTGAGGCTCCCTGGCAACCAACAGAGATATCCCTGGCTTAAGGCAAAACTGCCCAACTACAAAAGAGTCAAAGAGATGAGTCACAACAAATGACCAATCTCCTTATTTTTATACTCAAGCTCACATATGTCAACCTCTCAAATCTCACCCTCACAAATACGTTAATCCTAACATCATATTCTAGAGCATAGGGAAATGTAATTCAGATGATTTTCCATGTAAGTGGCATTGTACTTCCTAATGGTTGAAGGGTTTCAACAAATCATCCCATCATGTTCAATAAGCTGTGCAACAACCAGCAAAAAAACATAGGGTTGACATGGTACGGTAACCACCAAAAAATGGTGATTACCATGTACTAACCACAAACTGGTGGTACGCAAATTTTCATACCACGTACCAACCACAAGGCGTGGTTACCGCATATGTGGTAACCACGACTTGTGGTTACCATCGGTACATTACCATGGTTACCAAGCTGTAATTTTGTTTGTATTTTTTTGAAACCCTTGGCTACCTTCCGGTAGTCATCAAAGTTATCGAACGAAAAAATATGGTTACCAACTATTAAAAGTTCAAATAAATGAAGTTCACAACCTAAAGTACAAACCAATTCAAACCAACCAACTTCAAAGTCTTGAAACAAACCAAGTTCAATTATTCAAAATGTACCTACCGTTTCTAGTAGAAAAAGTATAAAGGACCAATTTAGGTCAAAATCAAAACACAAAATATAAATTAAAAACTTAAAACTTAAAGGTAATAGCAATAAAACATTAAATAAAAAAATTAATATATATACTTGGTAACCATGGTAACCATGGTATTTAGATTTCATTACCATTACCGTACCACCTTCACGTGGTTACCACCAAGATAGTTACCACCATGTTGGTTACCACAAGTGTGGTTACCAACATAGTCAGTTTGTGGTTGGTATGCTAAATTTCCGTACCATTTGCCAGCCCTAAAAAAACATGTTTCTCTAAACAGCTCTTTTGACATCTCACTAAGGGCCAAGTTTTTTCAATGGTAGTTCTCGCACTTTGTCCCAATACTTCAAAGAATGGAAAGGCTCGGATGTTTTTTGTATAAGTTGATGGACTTTTCTTTACATCATCCTAACTATCCAGTCATTAAAAATGCTCTCACGACAAATTTTTAATAAATACGGTAAATTGCTTAAAAATGACGAACTTTGGCGTACTTGTGTTCAATGGTGCGAACTTTGCATGAAAAAAATCACAACTTTAGGGGGACTCTGGACACAACCAAGCTTATAATAATTAGAAATTACACATAAAGAAAAAAAATGGTTAAGCTTTCCCTTCAATCACACAACATAATACCAGGTGACTGCATTTTTTTTTTCATATTTAGCATAACAGCAAAACATATGTTCCTATAGACTATAGAAGGAGACCATGATGGATAGCTTATCATTGCATATACAAATATTTACACATCTGTAAACATGATTCCATTTATTAGAAAGCTAATATATATAAAGCTAACTAAAATGCTCCAAATTCAGATCCAATACACATATCAGGAATGCAATTACAGTAATACTATTTGAGTAAGAGTAAATACCCCAACATTGTTGTGCTCCCAAACTTTGTGAACTCCATAATCCACAGCCTGCATAAACAATAATAAATCAATCAATCAATTCATATAAACTAATCGTCAATTTCACAGCAATAACTGTCGACTAAGTATAAAAAGAAAGACTGATTCTACAAACAAGCTAGGAGAAATTTTGGAAGCTCATTTGACCCCGTCTAGATCAGAAAAAGTGTCTCTAGAAGTTGCAGGAGGCAACAATCAGCCACATGAGAGCAAATTTGATGGAAGAAAAGACAAAGTAAAAATGATTATCCTCCAACGAGGGAAAAGTGGAGAAGATCAATGAAATGGATAAGAAAGATGGTTGATGGGGAGCGGAAACGCACGCGTTCGCCGAGGAAGGCTCCGACAACGACGAAGGTGACGTATACGGAGTTGCGGCGCATAACGAGTTTGTAAAGACCTTCCCATACTCCTCCACCGGTCCTCCGAATAGCAGAATCCATGGCGAATCGGAGTTCTGTGTCTCTCTCGGGTTAGGGTTAGCTGGTTGAAGACTTGTCCAATCCGCCAAGGGAATGGAACAACGAAGAGCCTAGTTGTAAGGTGGATTTTTTTTTTTGAGCTGGGTTCGAAAAGCTGTGCATTTAATATAATTATATTACAGTATTTTATTTCGGTGTTTGTTTATATAATTATTTTATTTTAGTACTATTTTTATTTATTTATTTGCAATCTTTATAAAATAATCTAATTTTTAGAGGGGTGAAAAATATTTTTATTTTTCAACGATCTTAATCTTTAGGAAAGTGGTACCAAGCTATTTTGCATATTTTTATTTTTGAAAAGGGCCTAATTTTTTTTTTGTATATTGCCTATCGTTTCCTAACTAAAGTATAAATTCAGGTAAAAACAATGACATATATTATGAATTGTGGATAATATTGACTTGTTTTATGCTATAATTAATTATAAATATATCTTTTAACTCATGTTTTCATAAAAGATACTTCATCCGTCTCGAAATTTAGGTCGTTTTAACCTTTAATTCTTGTATCAAAATTTAGTTCGTTTTAGGTTTTCTAGGTAGGAGATAGTAATCCCTCCGTTTGAAAATAATTATCGTTTGACTTTTGTGCACATTGTTTAATGAGCTAAAAACTTTATACAATATTATTATTTTAATTAATTTTTTTTTATAAATTTTTTTTGGAAGCAAGATAAAAATTAGTAGGGGTGATATACGAGCTCACGAGCTCGAGTACTTGATGTTCAAGCTCGGCTCTCGAGCTCGAGCTTCATTTGAAAACGAGCTCAAGCTTGTACTCGAGCTCGAGCTCGTGAGCTCGCTTCTTCTCGAGCCGAGCTCGAGCTCGTGAGCTCGGTTACTTGAGTTGAGTTCGAGCTCGTGAGCTCGTTTTACAGTATTCCAACTGTTGCAAACTTGCAACTAATAACATGTAGCTTGATTTGTATTCAAGCTCAACCTTATGCAAAATATCTAATGACCTGAATAATTGAATTGCAAAGTAATCTAAAACATTACACCGGTATTCAAAGTACAACTCGACATTACAAGGTCCAAATACATCATAAACTCGAAATAGATAAAGTTCGAAATAGAACAACACATTAACACAACGACGACGACATAAGCAACACGAACGCAACACGAACAATAACATTCGGACAGCAACAACATTAACACGGGCTAGAATGACAAGTTTTACTCCCTTTTTCTTTTGTATCAACCGCAAAGGCAAAGCTTCAAATATACAATCAATTCAAAGGGAATCAAGCTTCAAAGATACAATCAATTCAAGGGAACCATTGAAGACAATCATAGCAAGGCATCAATGGCAAGAAAACAACAATGAGCGAAACAAGCAACAAGTAAACACCTCAGATATTTTGGCCAGGTTATATTGTGACGCTTTAGATGAATCTATATATAAGCCTCTTCTAAATGCCAGCACGGTCTAACAGTTCAATGATTTTTTGATTCAAATTAACTTAACCATCATAATCTTCCAAATTCTGTTTCAAGTTAACATCTTCAAAATTTCAAGTTCACTGCATATAAGTCCATATATTATTCGGAGTTTAAATAAATCACATAGGTTTATTCTTTTATTTGATAATCTCTTCAGATTCGCACATATTTGATTTTTCATAATTCAACATCATACTTTTAAGCAACATCTCAATCTGAATAGTTATGAAAATCAAATAGTATATGCTTGAGGCTAAACCTGCTGAACATTTATTTTTTTATATCACAAAAAGATTAAAATTATCGTTTCTAAAAATCTTAATGTTGGATGATAAGATAAGATAAGACAGTTGCTAAGAAATAACACACTATTTTCCAAAATCTATACCAAATGTATATATACCAATTTTCTCAAAAATATCAACATACAAATGTAACTACGATATCCTTTCTTGAAAATCAAAATTCCACCATGTAACCATCTATTGTCACACATATGTCACTATGATATCCTTATTTCATTAAAAGAGATGTACCAAAAGATGCACACAAACTTATCAAAGACAGTAAATGCTGTCAAATTTAAACCCAACAAGGATAAGAAGAAATAGAATCAAAGCAGCAAGAAAAAATGGAATCTTGCTTCGATTTTGAAGGGCACGGCTGCAAATTGAAACCAAAGCTACTAACTTTAGAGAGTGAGGTGTCGTAGGATCAGATTTGAGGGAAGTTTAAGCTTTAACTAGTAAGCTTTTTCGAGGAGAAGGCCGAGAACGAGTGCGAGGGTCGCCTCAAACCAAACCACAAATGAGACAAGAGGAGGGAGGAGATGGCTCGTACCTGACAGCCCTTCGAGCTCGAGATCTAGCCACCACAACAATGGAGATTTTTCGGCGGCGGCTAGAGGAGAAGGCGTGCAAGGGTCAGGTCGAGATCTACCCAGACGGACTGAGGGAGCACTCGACCAAATCTGAGAGCGGAGACGGACTGAGGGTCGAGATCTACCCAGGCGTGCAAGGGCGGCGGAGCGGCCTCAGATCTGAGAGCTCGCTGTGCTCGAGCTTGAAATTGGAATGGAGAGAATGAAGGTGAAGGACAGGAGGAGGCAACTGGCCAACTGGGGAATGGGGGAAAGGACGGAAGAGACACGGGAAAAGGGAATTTTACCCTAGGGGTAAAATTGTAATTTCACCTGAAAACGAGCAACCGAGCTTACTCGAGCTCGGTTCGAGCTCGTGACGAGCTCGACTGAGAGCTCGAGCTCGACTCGTTTTATAATTCGAATGATCCCGAGCCCGAGCTTTTCTCGAGCCGAGCCCGAGCCGAGCTCGAGCTACTCGGCTTGGATATCAGCCCTAAAAATTAGGAAAGCCGCCGCCGACCCGACTTCTTTCCTAGCGCTTCCGAACGGACGAGAACACGGAGTTCTGGATCATCAGCGAAGCTATCATCGGCAGGGACACTATAGGCCAGACGTGCAATCCTGTCAGCCACAACATTTGACTCCCTGAAAATATGACGAATAGCAAAATGAGAGAATGAATTTAAATCAATAGATACTTACTCCCTCCGTTCGGCAAAACTTGTCATTTTAGGGTGTTATTTTTGTTCAAAAAAACTTATCATTGTAGGTATTTTGACCTTCACTTTACAAAAATGCCCTTGATATGATTGATGGTTTGTTAGTTGTAGTTTTTGATAAAGTAAAAAAGGAGGGTAATAATTGAGGGTAAATTAGTATATTTGTTAATTGCCTTAAAACTTGTGAAATAAGCTAAAATGACAAGTTTTGCCGAACGGAGGGAGTATTAGTTATCAACAAAAAAATTTCATTTTCATTTTTAACATTTTTCTTTAAAATAATTTATAGCTATCGGAGTTATCAGTAGTCAGTACTCTCCCACAATGCACCACCCACCGACTGAAATCACCGAACCTTTCAAGAAATGAATTTTTTTTCTTTCAAAATAGCAAATAAATGAAAATAAAAAAAATCTACCATAAATTCGACACCAAAAAAAAAAAGAAATCTACCATAAAATTTTGCTGTAAATTGTAATACACGGACCGAACCCTTCAAGAAGGCCATCTTCGATCCCCCACTGGCACTGCCCCATTGCCTTCCCCTCTCTCTCCCTCGGACGCCATAGCCAGAAGCTTGTAGCCTTTTACTGACCTTGAAGGCTGAGACTCTCACATCAGCAGATCTGATTCCTCTGATGGCGTTGATTTCATCATCTTCTTCCCCTGGATCGAAGGGGATAGTCATCACTGTCCCAGCTCTTGTCCTCATCCTATCTGCAACCGCCGTCTTCCTCTTCTTGCTCCTCCCTTTCCTCTCTCCTTGCTCTTGCCCTGCCTCTTCCTCCGCCGCCGCCGTCACCCCGCGCGATTTAGGCCTCATCGCTGCCGTTGCCAATGACAGTGGTGTCGCTTCGAGCGAGACTGGAGAGACGGTATTCACGACGGAGGAGGATGTCGATTGGGTTAAGGATCAGATCCGGGCGAATGGATTGCATATGCAAGACAACGTTTTGCGGAAAGGGATTAATCCTCGCACTCGGGCTCAGCAGCTCGAAGATCTGAGAAAGTAATGCTCCTCCTCCTTTCAATCTCCCTCTGAGCTGACCAAAATTGGTTCTGATTTCGGTTTCAGTAGCGTGACTGTCTATATCCTCTGCAAATTTTCGCTTATGGTTTTTTGCAATGGATTGATCTGTTTAATTATTGGATTGTCATGGAGATGCATAGTTTCGAGAATCGACAGTTTTGAATTGCTTTGCATTTGAAATCATAACAATGGAGTTCATTCCTACCAAATTGCCGGATTTTGATTTTGCTAACTTGAATTGCTTTCCATTATCTTGGATTTTCAGCTACAAGGGGATATCTCACTATGAAGGAGAGGAAGCAGATAACCACACTGCACTTCCCTGCCCGGGTGAGCTTCTTGTCGAAGAGCATCATAGCAACTATGGCGAGCCATGGGCTGGTGGCCGAGATGTATTCGAGTTTATTGCCAAATCCTCCCATCTCAAACCTAATGGCCGAGTTCTTGAGATTGGGTGTGGAACACTCCGTGTTGGATTGCATTTTATCCGGTACCTAGCTCCGGGGCATTACAATTGTCTAGAGAGAGACGAGCTTTCCTTGATGGCGGCATTTAGGTACGAGCTTCCGTCCCAAGGTCTGTTGCATAAACGCCCCCTTATTGTAAAGGGCGAGGATATGGAGTTTAGCAGGTTTGGATCAGGAGTTGTGTATGATCTGATATATGCTAGCGCGGTTTTCCTCCATATGCCTGATAAGCTTGTTTGGGTGGGGTTGGAGAGGCTGGCGGATAAGTTGAAACCGTTTGAAGGCCGTATATTTGTGTCCCATAACGTAAAGTTCTGCACGCGGTTGGGTAGTGAAGAGTGCACAAGGCGGCTCACAAGCCTAGGGCTTGAGTATGTCGGCAAGCATACCCATGATAGCTTACTCTTTAACCACTATGAAATTTGGTTCGAGTTTAGAAGAACAAAGGCGTAAGCTGTCTAATTGGAAAGATTGGAGCACTGTCTGCATTCTTCGTTGATTGTCTGGTAACACTGACATTCTTTGAAGATCCATTATCAATGCTGTGTATCATCTTTGTTCATTCATGACTCTCTTGAAGATAAAGGGTACTCCTTGGATACGCGGCTTCACCAATTTACTTAATCCTCATCAGGTAAAATCTCAACGACGAGAACAGCCGTTCTGTACTAGAACCATTGATTCAGCCGTCGTTCAAGTAACAACAACGTTCAAATAGATTCTTTGTACTAGTATTTTTTGGGGGTAAAGTATAGTAGATGCCATTCTTCCTATCCCGAGCTGATGTTGTAGTTTGGAATCATTGATTCTTCATATTGTGTAATTTATTGTTCTTCATATCCTGACCATTTTATGTTGTAGTTCTGTCATAGATGCAAAGTGTTTTTGTATTGTTCTTGCGTCTGAAACTCAAGTAATTGGTATTTGTGTGATATCTTGAGTTGATTCCCGATCTTAGCTCTAAAGTTTAGCAAGAGATTCAGGCTTTAGCAAAGGTATAACGTTAGCTGTGACATATTTCAACTAATTCAATGCGCAAAATCATCTGGTTAGGTCACCCCTTACCCGTTCCACAAAATTAGTTTAGGTTAACATTCACATAAACTATGAATTTACAATCATCTGGTTAGGTCACACCCCTTGGCCAGTATTTGTCAATTGCCATGCTAACTCTATGTAATCTTATAACACTAAATAGACAAGTTGAACGATCAAAATATGACCATACCACTGCCAAAGAACAAAGAAATAAAGAAGAGCTGGATTTTTCCAGGAATTTCAAACTTCAGTAAAAGGCAAAGGAATAGTTTGCTTTGTGCTCACTGCGTGGCTGGTAGGAATTTCCAATTCTTCAAACAAGAATCATTGAATTCTATAGAGTTGAAGATCACTTCAGAATCTGAAGATTTTGTATCTATGACAGAACCACAACATAAAATGGTCAGCTACTCAAGCTGCTTCCAGTACAGGAATAAAAAAAGATCACTTATTTAGGAATCAACACATGATAAAGACAAAATGATGAAGAATTCTGTGGTCTATTCTTCGGACTGTCTTTGCCCTAGCACAGAAATGTCTTCATAGCGTTTCTGCATCATATGACACAAGATTACAAGAATTAGAAGTATGGAATGTGAACTTCTACAATATCACAAGAACAAGCTATTGTTTAGATGATCAGGGTAAGGCAGTGTTCAATTAAGATCTCCAGGTAAAGCATCAAGTATGGAAATTGGAAAGTGAACTTTAGCGCTCAAATGGCAGTATAGTAAACTTTTCATGGATTTAGAATGAAAATGAAATAAGTATGTTATGTTTAGGTTCTTACAATGTACTGTATATTTTTAAATACAGTTCAAAAAGTTTGATGTTTGGAACACAGATCATTCCAGACAAGAGCATTTCAAGAGGTGAGTGGTGGTCCTAGTGGAAGATGAGGTTGGTGTGTGCAATATCCAAAATTGACATTTAATCAGGGAAATGGAAATCTATGACATTAGTTCTCATGGTAAATTTTGTCAACTTTTTGAGGAAATTATAGCAACATTCTAAAGCCAATCCGTCTGCACCAAATGTATAAGAGGATATATATTAAAAAAATTCAATTCATCTTCCAAATTGAAAACCCCCTATTGAATGACATCCTCCAGGTGAAAGAAAGCCAAAGGGTAACCAAATGCTCCAAAGTTCCAGCTACAAACAAGGAGGAAGAAAAGGCTCTGATCCAAACAATAACACATCTCCCAGTTCATTTAAACTATCAGCTGCTCTGATAAAGCTAGATGCTTATCATACATTTAAGATCTACAAAGCACATATCTCAGGACAAGGCTGACCTTTGTAAAACTAAATCACAGAGGCTCATTTCCCACCCAAAAAATTACTACACTCAGTGAGACAGGCAAAGATAAGTAGGCAAAGAGAACGTCAGCTGAATTAAATTTTTTTCATTTTTGCTCAATCAGAAATTACTTTTACTTCCTGTTTGGCTGCAAAATATGGAAATGGAAAGGGAAATAAGATTGACAGAGTATAATTTGAGCAAGGAGTTAGTAGTTTCTTGTCCAGTGTAAATATTGTTTTGAGCATAGTACAGGGTGTGTTAGAAAGGATCTCTCAGTTTAAAACTCATGCCTAGTATGCGAAATGAAATGATGCCAAAATTTCTATCGAAAATATAAATGTAAACTAATCGATGTACTTGAAAATGAAACAGCTAATGCAGATGCTAATGCCTGATAGGGTAAGAGTAAATACCCCAACATTGTTGTGCTCCCAAACCTTGTGAACTCCATAATCCACAGCCTGCATAAACAATTCAAATTTCAAAATCACATTCGCATCTCCATATAAATACACCAGTCAAAATTAATAAAAATCAAAGAAAAAACGATTGATAATCTAACACCATCGATGAATGTTCCAACAGAGGGGTGATTTACTTTACAAAAAACTTTCAAACATGTAAGAGAAAAGAAGATCAATTCTTCAACTAAGCGAGGAGAATTTGGAAACTTATTTGCCGCTATCCAGATCCAGAATTTTGGTCTCGATCAATTACGATCAGCCAATAATCAGCCACATAAAACCAATCGGAATGTAATTATCCAGTAAAGAGGGCGATCTGAGAAGATGAATCAAATTGAAAGGAAAAATAGTAGATAGAAAATAGAAACGCACGCGTTCACCGAGGAAGGCACCGGCGACGACGAAGGTGACATAGACGGAGTTACGGCGCATAACGAGCTTGTAAAGGCCTTCCCATACTCCTCCGGTGGTCCTCCGAACAGCGGAATTCATGGCGAATCGGCGATCTCTCTCTCTCCTTCTCTCAGGTTAGGGTTGGGAGTTGGGACTGGTTCAGGAAGGGAATCCGCGAATGGTAACGAAAGATGTCTCGGGAGGAGACCCCGCACGACCGATTTTCGGTCAGAGTTGGGCCACTCTCTGGATTTATAGGCCCATTAACAACTCGGCCCATGTTATGATTTTTCAGGTCTTGGTCACCCGATTCGATATCGAGTCCTAATGGCTCCTATTGCGGATCTGGTTTGATCGTTGGAATGTTGGTTTAGGGACCTAGTGCATCATCATCCCACTAGAGAAGCTGGTGAGTGGTCTGGTCTGGCTGCTAGCATTTTCCGCGTTGAATGAATTGGGTGTGCGTGCGGGTCAAATGACCCGTCAAGATTGGGTGATGGGTGGATTGAACGACGGGTAAATTGGGATGGATCAGATATGGGTGCCAAACCAGTAGCCGTTTGAACCATGCCTCAATTTGATTTTAGTTTAAACTGAGCCTAAGCTATTCAACTCATATAACCGCCCTAGTTGTCGGACACTCCATACTGGGTTCTGGGCTCAAAGGAAATATTTAGACTGATACAGATGAGTTAGTAATTGTAGTCTCCAAACAAACAGTAAAGTAGAAAACCAGTATCCGCTTGCATAACAGTTAATAGGTAATAAGAGGATGCAAAGATCCCTCTCCTACTAAATACAACAGGCATAGAAGCTGCAGAAGCTTGGCGATCCTGAGAATGGTACTCGGAAAATGGTAAACGATTTCTCCTCTCAGATTCATGGGGAAAAACAGTTCAGCTTTCTCAGGCTATATTGTACAAACATTTGGATCTAAAGAAAATGTTAGTGTCTAGCTGCTATCAGAGCTATCACCGCATGTTTCCTTCACGCAAAACATCAATCATGTTGTAGATTCTTTTCTCTGCCTTGGACTGAATCTGTGGATCACAAAAATTGGTGAGAAGGGAAAGAGAAGAGGTAAAGAACTTTACATGAATAAACCATGAAAAGCTTAAAGAGAAATGGCGGGAGGAGGACTGAAAGTCTTAGAACCTTCTTAGCAAGGAAAATCACGGCGTCAACAGTACCCTCAGCATATATAGATCTACCGCATACATTGTGCTGAAACTCGAATGAAACTCTGCAGTGGGCACACAAACACAGGTTTATGAGCATTGGCGAGGGGGCTAAATTTTTTTATGTTAAGTAAAACAACTAGAGTCTTACGTCTTATCTGGTGATATCAATCGATATGTATGAAATGCATGACCAGCAAGATGATCTTCTGGGACTCCTACCATCTCAATTTGTTGCTTGGGATCACGGATTAGTTGTATCTGGAAAGGACATCATCAACAAGAGAACCCCATTTTATACATGTAAAAAAGAAGAATTATCTCCATTAAAAGGGGTAAAAAAAAGAGACACAAGTTAAGGTCTTAATGCTTCTTTTGGAGAGCTATCAACCAAGATAGATAGAGACATCTATTTTGAACTGATTCAATGAAGACCCCTCACAATATGATATATGTTATGTGGCTGGTGGCGTTCTTTAATAGTCCTTGTTGAGACTACAAATTTGAAATTACAAGCAAGCGAACATCAAAGGCTACCTGGTCCATATTGAAGGACACACCAAGTGTTTCAAAACATGCGATAACAGCCTTGGCAGTTCCAGAGACATCTTTCTTGCCAATTTGGTGGGACTCCATCACCTGATATTGAGAGAAAGCATCATTCAGAGAGTTAACGACATTTTATTCTAAAGTAGCTCATATCATCACTATATTTAGGTATAAAATATTTCAGGTTATCTCTCAACAACTATTCTTATTTATTATAATTGACTTAAGTTACAAGAATAGAATAATATTCCTCCAAAGAAAAAGGAAGATGGTTTGGATGATACCTGGAACTCAGCTTCACTAAACAAAGCATAATGCAAGAATTAAAGCCAAGAAAGCATTTTTTAGCCATGATGGTTAACAATTATGCACATTAGCAAAAAGTAAAGAAATCAAATACTGGGAAATTTTGTATGTACCTGAAGAGTATATCCTGCAAAGGCTCCAGGAAATTGCTTAGCCATGATTTCCATGGCTGCAAGAAAAGCCACCACCTTAACAAGAACAACCAAGAATGTAATTATTCACAGAGGAGCATCATCAACAAATGATTAGTAATTCCACATACATCAATTCACAATTTACCTGTTTCCCCATCTGGGGAGAGATGACAGCATAGACTTTAGAGTCATGGACCGTCTTGTATAGTAGATCCCTATCCCCACCAGTAGTTCCAATCACAAACGGAACACCAACTTTAGAGTACAACTCAGCATTATCTGCAATAATACCATCCATGAAGGGTGCTGTAAGAATTTAACGAAAGGCTAAAAAATTTACAGACAAGATTTTCATAGAACACAAAGTCTAAGCAGACAAAAAGACAAATAAATTCCATAGTATTAGAAAACTTTGATAAGCTGGATCAACAACTTCAGTTTTGTTACCACCTCTACAAATATGTAGAAGATCTTGTCACAAGTAATGTGAGACTGAAGATGTTCACTTTGCAAATCAAATACCAACTAATAGTTCACTTGCTTACTATTAACAGCTGCAGGAGCAGAGTAGTCCACCACAATCAGATTTGGGTATTCATCAACTATAGAAGAAAGAGCCTTTTCTCTATCGTCGTAGCTAAGAAGCTGAATCTCTTTGCCACCAGCTTGGACAGATTTCCCACTCTCCTCAGGAGAGCCAAATGATGAGGGCACAATATGAAGCCCTGCCGAGACAGCTGCTTCAATCACTGCATTTCCCATTCTCCCTGTGCAACTATTCACCTACAATTCCAAACCAAAACTACGAATAATTTTTCTTCAAAATAAAAGCTGCTGATATTATAGATAATACACCACAAGGCATAAAACAAATCCAATCTGATAGAATCAATCAACAAGGAATGTTCAAAACACACAATTACTACTTCTGCTTTTGCTAAAGCATACACCAGTTAAACAAGCATATGGAAAATTGACTATAGTAGCAAAGGGACAGTTACTCAGTAGTATATGCATATGCCTTTTCAAATTTCGGAAATGGCATATCCTAGGAAAGACTAGGATTTCATGCAATCATTCACAATAGCCTTTTGAAGTTCAACACAACAAACATCTATGTCAAATTTCAGTTGATTCAAGGAAATGCCAAACAAATGGAAACGGAATAAGGCAAAAACGAAATCCCTCCTAATCTCAATTGTTAAAACAAACGAAAGTTCATCGGTGTTGTTCAGTAGGAACATAATGCAGCTAGCTAAACATCAAAGAATAAAGTTTGGAAAGATATAAATTGTCACAAAGTCAACACACATCAAGGTCTGATACCTAACCTACCATGATAGGAATCACAGTCTCCATTGAATTCGATGAGAGTTTCTCCGCCTGGTAGCTTGAGCTTGACATGGAGACACGGAAAACACAAGTCCTCACTCGAATTCCAGGGAACGCCCCCACATTTCCAATCCTACGCACGTTACTAGGCGCTTTTAGAAGCAATGCCATTACTGCAATTCATTCAAAATTAGAGTTACAAAAAAAAAAACCTAGCAAAGAACAGAGATCAAAGGAATTCAGCAATCGAGTTCGCTGAGCAAAACAGGGAGGAAAACAGCAAGAGCTTGGATCTTTTGAGTTCCAATTAAGCCATCCGACTAAACAATGGAGATCAGTGATATGACCAACAAGCACCGATTTTCGCCTAATCTAGATTTACCTGGAGACGGAAGATAGGGCGGCGGACGGAGACGGGCGGCTTCAACAGGAGGATGGCGGCTGGGCGGGAGTGAGTGCGTAGTGGTCAAAAGGGGTGCTGTGCTTATATTTATTGTGTGCAACTCTGCTAAGCTCAACTGCTAACAAGGAGGAGACAACCCCTCCTCATCGTATTCGGGTTGAGATACCCGGATCCGAGTAGATGGTCCATAACCATAATGCAAAATATTAAAAGGAGCTCTATTTGAGTTGAAGGGTGTGTTTGGATTCCTGTTAGACCTCTTAAAACTTGATCCGACCAAAAAAAACTCGTTTCGAGCGCTTGAAACTTTTTGGGTTTGAGTCCGGCGTTTTTTTACCCATAATCCGAAAATGACCTGAACTGAATAAACGAGAAATTTTAGAGTCAAGATTCGATCTGGTGAGTCAGTGCTACGTAGATGCCACACAAGACGCCCCATAGACTGATACAGATGCGTCATGCAGTTGTGTTCGTTAATCTCACTCACAAGTTAAATAATAATATATATTTTATAATTATAATATGTTTGGAGCACTTATTTGTATAGATATAGATATGGTTTTTATACTTAAAATATATTATTATTATATTTATAAATTTAATTATAATATTATTATTTTTATTAAATTGACATATTGATATTATAATTTAATTTTAACAATATTTTAATATTCTTAAAAGGTTTTAAAAATTTTCAATTTTTTAACCCGATAGATCAACCCAAAACCAATGCACCCGATTTGTGTACTTGGAATGACCAATGACCCGATTGATCCAAAACCTAATTACTCAATACCCAAATAACCCGAACCGAATGATCTAAATGACAAGTCTAATTTTCGTTGCTTATAATTTTAAACTTAAAACACTTTTTAGTATTTGGTTATACAATTTATAAAATGTTACTAAAAAAGGTGAATTTAAAATAAAAATAATTTATAAATCATGTTGACCAAATACCCATTATTACTTAAAGTTTATAAATACATCATAAAATTAAGGTAACTAAATGACACAATTTATAGGATATTTTATTTTAAATCCACGTTATTTTAAAAACACATTGTAACTTGTAAATAATATAACCAAATAATTGAAAAGTGTTTGAAGTTTATAAACACACACCCTTAATTTTTTTTTTAATTTTTGGATGTAAGGATAACTCACTTTTAATGGTAAATAAATATCGGACATCAAAATCCAACTCAAGGAGTCAAGGATTTTACTTGTGTGTCTCTGTGATATTTGCATGGGTTTATGTTCTTATCTGCCTTTTGTTCTATATATGTTCCTATCATATGTGTGGTCAGGCAGGATATACTGGGGGTGATATTGTTGCCGTTGAGAGGTTTGGCACGATAGAAAGCACACTATGACAGTAATCTAATCAGCTACCTATTAGGTCTTATATGCTAAAAATATCATAACAAATTGCAGCTTATCATACAAAAAAATGCAAAAAAAAAGGGGTTGTACAGAGAAAGAATGAACAATAAAACGGTGCCTATTTATCCAGAAAAAGAAGCAATTGAGTAAATTCAAATGTGAATTCACTCTGTTGAATACAACCCTTTGAGAACATCTGATTTCCAAGAAATAGCAACAGAAGACACGTACAACTCATGTAATATGAATACAACTTACAAGCAAGATTTACACATCAGACGGCCAAATCCAGTCTTACTATGATATTTTTCTGATCTATTTTCATGAATGTGAAGCATTCGTTACCATGAACTCAAGAGTTCAATCCCCGAACCACTTTTCCTCATCAGGAAAAGAAATGCGAAAAAGGAAACAAGAAATGAATTTCTCAGCCACTCACCAAAAAAAAAAAGAAACATGATTGAAGCTGCAAAATTAGTTTTGTTGCGTCTATGATTTCAATGGTTGTTCCAACTTTTGGAGCCCTAACTCTTCACCGACAAGTCTCAGTAAGACCTGTACCAAGTTCCTCACTCTCGCTTCTCTGTCCAATAGAACAAAAAACAAAGGCGGAAACAAGAATATTAAGACCTGAAATTTCTGAAACAAAACATATTTGAGTAGGAAGTAATATTGTTACATCTCATCTCCTCCACACACAAATAAAAGCTATTGTGCATCATCATATTGGCCATATAGAGGAGTGTTAATACAAGCTATTCACAACAGTTTACCATAGTGAAAGAACAGGTACAGACATGGAAAATATTCAGTCTACAGAAGATATAATTTTTTCATTCTACCAAAAAAAAAAGATATAATTTTTTCACCCCTGCTTCATTACTCAGCTAGTCCCATTTGTATATCTTCTGTGGGGCTGATCATCAGTCCCAAGGATAATCAGTCCCACAGAAGATAAACTACTTTTCCCAAAGCATATTTATGAATTAAAAATTAATGACATGGTTCCATATAACATTCTCCCTGTATTCGTTGATGGCCATTTGCAAATTTATGAACTAGGTCTACCTCTCTGGGTATAGTAATGCTACACAAGAAATATAAAATTTATGACGGGTTTGCGAAGAATGCTCTGGCACATGCACATAATCTTCATAGATGCAATCGTGTTGTCAAAAATAAATATTAAACAGAGAACACTGACAGGGTCAAAGGGCTTTATAACCATTTTCATTTAACACAGACTCCATTTATGAAGATAAAATCTTACCTTGACATGATGAGTTCACAGAAGGATGGATACAAGATAAACAGATGAGTTCGGTTGTTGTGATTGTCCTCTTTCCGTAATGGACTTTGTAGGTATATATGCAGGGGAAGCACAGATGCAGTGTCTGGATGAATAGTCAGGCGTGCAAGCTCCTGAAGGACATAGATAGCTTCTTCAAGCCTTGTAGTAGGCAATGCTTGTTCACCTGTTTAACAACAATCCAGTCAATGTTGACAACTGGGAGACTAACCGAACCAATTCCGACAGTTCTTGAAATATTGCACGACTTTGTCATTCCAAAAAATGGAGCAAGGAAATCAGCATACCTAATTTATCCTCATCCATCAACAATCTGGTGAATATGTATTGGCATCTATCCATAAGCACCATGATAGCAACTCTGCTAATTTCACATTTTGTTGACCCCGAGTTATCTGCCTCATTGTAACTGAGAAAGACACAAGAATATGTTTTAATAGCACAACAAGTATTCGACGACGATGAAGACTAAAAGATATTTAGTACAGTCATACACTCGAACCTGACTAAGGCGAATAACTTCTGCAAACAAGACAAGGAAAATCTGCCACAATGTGATGGCAGAAGTTCGACAGTTTCAACAGGTAAAGAGCATGTACGTGACGCGCACCGGTCTAGTGTTGAAACAAGTCTTTGGAGAACCTAGAAATTTCAAGATTTGGTCTTATCAGTACTTGTTAAATTATGTAATTAATTCACAAACTTCAGTCCAACCAATGGTTCCAAAATGGTCTTGCCAAGAGCAAACAACATGCTGAAAAAGTGAAAAATTAGAGCAAAACTGAACATTTAAGTGGTAACATTACATCAAGAGGCACATCAATTTCTGACTTCAAAACATTATCGCCCAAGTTATTTAAAATGGTCATCTCCATAGATTCATCAGCCTTGAGAGTGACTTCTGAGAGAGATTTGGAAGGTAAAGCACGGCCACAGTATCCCAAGAGAAATATTTCATAAACATCTGCCACTTCTTTCCAGATGCGGACTGTTAATTTACTGATACTAGGATCCTGTTCAGATCTGGTGGACGATCTGGTGACATCATGAACCACCAAACGATTAAAACCTTCAAGAGCTATCCTCCATAGTGCACCATCAGGGTTATCTCTTCTGGTCATCATGCACCTATAACAACAGAATATCCCGTTATTGGCCACTTAATCAACAGGCTAGAACATAAAATACAGCAAGTTTTCCACATCAGTAGAAAATATAGAACATGGCTAAACATAATCCATCAAAAGGACATATATGAGAATAAATGAAGATTACATTGCACAAGTATTTCTGAGAAGAACTCCGCTTTTCTCCATCCAAAAAGGATTGCACACATGTGATAAATCTAAAGATTTGCCTCAATCCATAGGACTTGTAAAGGGAAATTTTAATCAGAAATCACCAACTATGAAAATTGTAATGGTAATAATTAATGATTGGAAACCATCTAAAAAATAAAAGCTCCCCAAACTTTCAAGTGAAAACTAATTGTAAATACAGAGTACATGTCTAATTGTTTGACAACCAAAAAAATACAAAATTCAATTGCCAAGGCAATAGATCAAACATCAATAACGAATAATTAGCTGCAAATTCCAATCATAGGAGAAAAAGCTTTGCAAAGAAACACAATACTAATTATGTTTTTATCTTGTGGAGAACTGATGAAGGAAAACATGACCTAATCAGAAAGATGCTGCTGCAGCAAGGTATAAACGATGCATAATATAAACCCAGCATTCCATGAAACATTACATGTCTATCATGCTTGCTCATTCCAGTCAATTCTCAATAAAATCCAGTGTAGGATGAGTGAAAAATCAGGAACACAAGAAAGATACCAGTAATGACTTCATAATCAGTTCTACAACGCTATGGATTAAAGAAGATTACTTCAGTACCTTCCAAGGCCTTGAATAATTTCAGGATAAACTTTACATTTTTCAACCATAGGAGCCTGTAAAACAAGGTCCACCAGCACTGGAACAAGTTTTTCAGCATAAAGATAACTTCTCATAGCAGAAGTTGTTGTTAACTCATGAACTGACTCGGGAAGAGCCTTCGTGGGAGAATTGGAAGCCACAGCCCTTTGGTTCGCATGCTGTATTGTCCTTGGAGATTCTGTGGAAAAAGGAAATAGACGTGCTTTGATTTTGATTATTCAACTGAAGGCAAACAGAAATGAGAACAATGTTAAACGGGTTTCGTGTACCTCGAGTAGAGGCAGTGCCCCCAGACTTCACTGTCAAGTCATCCTCATCCACTGAAGGAGTTTGGAATCTTGGAAGATACTGTAAAATCTCTCGCAGAAAATAGGACCACATGGAACAGAGATGCTCCCCTGGAGATAGTTGTGGCAAAACCTCCAACATAGTACGTAGCAAAGGTGGAATAAATCCCTGCAAAGTTTTTATCTCTTCCTAGATTAGCTAGTTCATTAGAGAAGGATCTATCAAGCTTAGGTAGCTGCTTCATCTAGTTAGACATATCACTCTTAAGTTTACAATGGATGGTCCTAGTTCTGTTTCACTTCTTCTGCACACTAAATGAGCCCATAAGTTTCTTTTCCTTCTTGTTCACTAACTTGTTTTTACTGTTACTTCCACAACTTTTAACAACAAAAACCAATTGAAGTGTCATGAAGGGGATCAATGACAGAAAGGTGTGGCTAGTAGTTAAGGGATGATCTCGCACACTCGTTGTCAAGGGTTCAGATCTTTGTCTCCACCTAATACCTCAGCCCACAATCAAAATAAATGAGCAAAATTTGCACATCATTTTGGTTGTAATTAAAGAATCGAAAGAAAAAAGACATAGAAGAGCAACTGGATGGGCAAAAGAAGACGACAATACAGAAGAAAGTGAGCACACTCACAGTCTCAAATTCACCCATTTCACTTGATATTAGGACTTCTTGGATAGACAAATGCACAACTTCAATCAATTGTTTGTACATGTCACTGTTTAACATCCTTTGTGCTTGGACAAACAACTCTCCTGACAGAAGTGGGGAGCACTCGTAAGCAAGGTAGATCATTGCAAGGAAATATATATGAAAAGAGCATGCATTATACATTTTTATACAAGGACACAATGGGTGACAAAAAGGATTAAATGAAGAAATATAAAGGAGATGCACCGTAACAATGGACCTGATTGAGTGTCCTACTTAGATCTACAATAAACGTGAGAAATTCCCAATGTATAAGGCGAGAGTAATGATGATATACCAATCCCATGTAAGATCTCCTGCTTCACTTTGGCTGCTGCACTGGTAGTATAGTTTGGTGACTTTCCAAGAATATGCTTGTAGACATCAAGTATTGATTCAAGGTAAGGCATCGGCAGGTTCCCCTGATCAGCACAATCAAATCTTAGGAAAGTTAAGAATCAAGTAAATCATTTTTCACCAATAAGAACGTAGGTATATATCATCGAGCATAACTTTACAAAGTAAAATTCACACCCCCTTTACACAGTTCTAACAAAGAGCATAAAATCCGATCATAATCAAATCACCTTTGCCGAATGAGCGAGAACAGTCGTCTGTAAACAGTTTATTGCTGCAAGAGAAACTTCTTTACTACTGGTCAAGACACTATTTTTCACAAAAACCAATAGTGATTGCCATCCTGTGATAAGCAGAATATGATCAGCCTCATAGTTTCTCAATTTGAATATTTTATAAGAAATCCATAACTCGCTCACCAGACCAAAAATCACGTAAATTTCTAAGAAGAGGAAAAAAAGAGCGTAAAAGGCGACCAATTCCACCAAGCACAAGTACAAGTGTTTCATCCCATTGTTTCTGAGCAGTGTTACGACTGCAAAAATTGAAAAGAATTCTATGTCAGACCACCATTGTCAATTTATCATCATCTCTAGTTATTGAGACACGTATATGAAGCTGTTAAAAAATTCACCTATGATGTATTAGCATGTGAACTGCTTTTCCTCCACGAGTTCCAAGTTCTTTCCCATGCCATTCATCTCTTGATGATGTTGCAACCTATAAATTGAGGAGCAGATAATAAATATGTTAAAGAACATGCCACTAGTACACAGAGACTCTTCTAACATACCATATGAGAAGCTCGATCCAGTGTTGGGAAAACATATTTCCACAGACAATCCTCCCACATACTCTCTGGAAGCTTTTGCCCATGAGTACCAAGAGTTTGAAACAGTGTACGGATTGATGAATTCCTGACCTGAGCAGAGAGCAGTTATGAAAGGGCTCAGAAGAATAAAGCAAACAACAGGAGTAGCAAGAATGAGTCTACATTCTTCTTCCTTGTCTATAAGCTGAAACAGATTCCTATCTTTCTTTTTTAGATTTTAGAAAAAGCAAAAAGGGGAGTTTCATTTACTTGTTATCTTCTCAGATATTCAAAGAAAAATGATAATGATGGGGGAAAACACAATACTACACACATTCTATTTAGATTCTCATGACAGTATGAGACAACTTGATGTGCTCAACCTAAATTTTAAATGTTCAGAAAAAAAAAACAGGGACTTATGATGTGGTATGGGCATCTAGATCAATTAACTTGGTGTCCTTTGATGGAAGTACCAGCACTTTATTAAAGTATATTATAGTGAATTGGCTCCCTTCAAGAAAGGGTAAACAAGGAAAAGAAGACATTAAATATAGAAACTTCTAGCATGCTTAAACAGAAGAATTGAAATATCTGCGAAATCAACAACATATAAACAGATAGTTATAATGTAAAAACAGAAGTATTTTCATTGTTTATAGATCCCTAGGTTGACAACTTTCCCAGTAAATAAAAAAAGATTTTATATTCTGAATTGCATGAAGTACCTCAGGTCTCTCATCAGCTCCAAGTGTGTGAAGTAAGGAGAAAACGGAGACAAGCAACTTGTAAGGATCAGCTACTTCCAACAAGGAAGCGTGACCATTCACTTGAACTGTTTCTCTTTTCTTCTTCTCACCATCTGAAGGAATCCAACAACGTGAGTTAACTAGAAAGAGGAAAACAGGCTAATCATTCTTGAGATAAATTCGCTATAAACAACTTTCTGCTCCAAACCCATGGGTAATACCTTTTGCAATAAAATCTGCTGCTGTCCACAAAAGACCTATAGCAGTCAAGCTTATGTTCAATTCAGTTTTCTGAGCACTGTATGCTCCAGTTACATCAATACAACTGCAAAAGTCAGGGGAGTAAGAGAATGGGATCAAAGACTGCCACAAGAAATATACAAGGAAGAGACACAAAGTCAGATATTGACTACTGGTGAGCCAAACAGCTGAAACCAATTACTTATATGCACATTACAGAGTATTTGTTTTTTCTGACACTACTGGGGTTGTTGTTGTTTTGTATTTCAAGTGTCATTTATGACACTACAAATGGACAAGTTTAACCTATAAAGTATGCTGTTTTATTATGGGCGAAGATGTGTACCATATGATATATAATGACAGGCAATAAACTATAGCAAATAAATATGGAGTAACTAACTTTTGTAGTCTATCATTTAGCCATTCACAAGCAGTCTTCCTGGTTTCTGCTCACAAATCTGTAATTACTAAAGCCAGTGGAAGTGCATCGTATATGGCTTGTGGAATCTTCTTATACTTAATGCAAACATCATTCTATCTAATATCTAAATTATCTATCGCCATCATGTCCAACCTTACCTCCAGCACTGATAAGGAGCAAATATGTGAGAAGCTCATGCAGAATTCTTGACTTCTATGGATCACGATTCATTTGGATATTTACAATGACAAAATACTATTACCTCCATTCCAAAATAGATGGGTTTTTAGATGTAAGTTTTTGTTTTCAGAATGGATCATTTTTTATGTTTTCTACGTAGGGGATTGTAATGATTTGAGTGTTTTATTAAAACTTGTGCACAAAATTAAAAGCCCATGTATTTTGGAACAGAGGGAGTAAAATCAAAAGGCTTCAAGAAAACGACTTAAAAAATAGAATCAATTCCTTTGTAAAGATAGGATATCGAAACTTACACTTGGAGGCAGTCGACAGGCACCGTTGATATGCCATCATTCATAATGACGCGAAGGCTCTACATATTAGAGATAAAATCACATTAAAATCACAGTAAACAAACACCACCAAAGTGGACAGTATCCACTAGATTCTAGAGCAGAAGCATTAAAAACAATGGCACTCTTTGAAGGCTAAACAGCTACAAGATAGAAGAAATAATCAGTAAAGGCTGCAGTATAAAAGTACTTTAATCTAAAATAGCTATCAAAAAGGAAGAACAAATCAGTTAATTGAAGCAACATAATGATCCCAGTTTAGAAGTTGCTCGCATTTCTCTTGGGTTGGAAGCAGGAAGCTAGTTGATGATGTACGGGGTCGGAAATTGAAAAAAGGTGTCTGGTTTATATATGGGAATTAAAGTAGGGTTTAGTAGGCTCCTCAACCATGACAAGACCACCATAAAAAGGCGCACCATCATCTTTACTTCATCTACTCTGTACACCTCTTCATTTTGCTTGTGCTACTCCACCACACAACCAACATTGTCTCTCTACTTGTGTTCGTGCACCTTTATCCACTTCTTTCATCATCTCCTCATGTGATTAGTGCAATCAGTATCACAGCTCTAAACCAAACAGCGGTCTTCACCAACCACCCATTTGTCACCCCTGAATCTTCTTCTTTGCTCACACCACTAACTCGCCTGCCTCCACTTTTCCCCTGCTAATCACCCTTTGCTCGTCTGCCTTCAGCTTTGCTTGTTATCCTTTAAATATCTCCTTCGCCCACACAGTCCTTGGATTGTCATCTTCTTTAACTAGTTTGTCATAACCCTAAACCAGTCAAGTCGGTTCAACCTTTGATCATTAATCATCCTCATCCAAAGTGGGTTTCTTTCTCCACCCACGCCCTCGGCTGCCCCATCGATTCCCACCAAACCCAACCCCACTCTACCACTAGCACCACAGCCGCCAATCCCCATCCCACCACCAGCTCCTGGAATGGAGCACAAACCCTTGAAAATGGAGGGGGTGGGAGCATGAGAGCTTTAAAACTCCCAACCAAACATCAGGCATCGGGTTTGAGACCCGGGGTTCCCCAAGATATTACCTCATTCAGCGATCCCCAACCCATCTAAGTATGTAACCAAACCAACTCCCCCCATCCCCCAAACGATTAGACTGTTTAACATCATATTATGCCTAAATCACAGAGAAAATCAACAAGGTACTATTTACTAGAGATGCAGGACATATTTTGGGATATGTAAAACTATGTCACCTATAGATAAGGTAATGCAGATGTGCAAAATCATGCTAAATATGAATTCTACAAGGTAAAAGTAAAACATATGCACATCTTTTCAAGCAAGAAATCCTAATCTTCAGCTCTTCGCCTTTTCATACCTGGAATCCTAGAGTGACCAATTCCTTCTCAGATGCATCAGCAACTGATCTACAGAAAAAGAAATACAACAGATTTCAACCAGGGAAAAGAGGACCAAGAAAGAAAACATGACTGCACAAAAAGTTCTGGTAAGGACATGACAGACCTCAACATCCCAAGTATATCTTGCCAACTATGGTGAAGTTTTTCTCCATATCTCTGGAGCAATTTGAAAATGAAGATTAGTTTGTAAATAATGAGATGCCAAAGAATTGGCACATAATTGTATGTGACAACCCTTCATTAAGATAAGCTACCTCCAAAACATGCAGAAGAATTTTTAGAGAATCAGCACGAACTTCCATGGTTGAGGTTGAAAAGTAGAGTACCCTTAATGGTGATATGATAGAACACTCAAGTGACTGTGTCTCTTCTAATGAACCTTTTTCCTGACAGTAAAAGGAAAAGTGGGATAAATATTATTTCAAATGCAACAAAGTGGTTTGCAGTAGTATTTACAACAGCACAATAGTCCTTGGATCGCGAGATTCTCTTACAGATATAGCTGATGTGTGGTCCTGAAACTGATCAGACCCAAGAACAGCACAAATTGACTGGTCCAAGGCATTCAATCCCATGTTTCTTAGATGTTGATTAGTGTTCTCAGCAAGCTGCATACAAAACCTAGGTATAAGAAAGTCTATAGATGCATCTGAGACCATGAAGCATCATCTGATTAACTGCTATCTATTAATTAAATGTTAATTACCTGCAAAAAGTGATCTACTACTAGATTCCATAAAGGTTCCACTCCTACAATGTTCAGTAGAGAAAGGTCAAAGGAACAATAATTGAAGAATGCAGAGAGGATAATATCCTTTTTTTTTTGTACTCTTAAGAACAACAAAAGCCCTTTACATGTAACTACAAACAGTGCAAGTGCAATACTAAGATGTTAAAGTTCGCAGATTGCATGATTCATGAATCAGTAAAAGGTTAAAATACATTGAATCAACTCTCAAGTAAAAATAATTAATTAAAAAGAAGAAGTAAAGAGCTAGATTCCAATCGATTTACTTCATGTAAATGGACATGCGAAAGCCACAATGCAAAGGATTCAGAGGATCAGAAATAGAAACTAAGGAGACAAATTTTGTGAAAATTCAGAAGACATTTATTACGAACAAAACTATAGTCACCCAGCACTAGCACCGTGTTTCTACAAGGAGAATCATAAAGAAGCAGCTAACACCCTTTGAGTTTCCTGTATGCCTTGAAGGCTTAAACATTCTCAAGAGTCAAGACCTCGGGTGTGTTTGCTAACATGGAGTATATATTACAAGGCTTTCTTGTGTGCATATTATCCCCTAACCAGTTGTCTTATCAACTGCCTTTTCATCGTCATTTACATGATAAGCATGTGTCACCAAATATTTTTTATCATATCAATTAAAAAAGACTTACAGTTTGCTGGGAGGGTTTGAGACAGTTACTGCCATAAATTCAATGAGTTCATCATGTAATTGTTTTATCAAAGCTTTAAAATTTCTCACTGATTTGGCCTTGTTTTCTTCTTACATTTTAATAAAAAGAGTTTATTTTCTTGATGTATCATTCTTGTATCCACAAAATATTCAACAGGAGAAAAAAGAAAAGCAAACACAAAGTTGGAGCAGACAGACACTTACTATGAAGATTGTTAACAAGGATCAATATCATTCGCTCAACTGAAAAGCTGATGCTTCCCATTTTCTGACTTGATGATGGTCCAAAGCTACTTGAAGTTCCTAGTAAGCATTGTTGTGACAGTTGGCAAAGAGCAGATAGAAGCGATTTCACAGCATATATGTTCATTAAGCCCGAGCTTTCAAATAGCTGTATAGACAAGGAGTTCCATTTATGTCAGATCATGCAATTAGTGAAGAAACTATATTATTGGAAAGTCAGAAACAAACCAGATTACATATTCACCTGAGAATTTAAAGAGGAGAGGATGTTGAAATCACTGTACTGCCCCGATGATTCCCATGTAAGTCTTGTAACAGAAGTAGACACTTCCTGCAAAAGATTTTTTTACCCCTCCATGTCATAATGAAGAAAAAACAAAAGGGAACCCACCCTGCAAAAGATTTTTTTACTTAAAAATCTTTGCAAGCTTATTCTGCAGGAAAAACTAGAGGTTTTGGAATTCCCACATGCAACCTTACCAGCGACTGTTTAAGAAGACCTAGAAAATATCTCATGATCCAGTCATCCTCTATTGTATTATTTTACTTTCAGTTCAATAGAGTATATTTTTCAATCTAAAACAAACATTTAGCGGCTAATCAAAAGGAAGACCATAATATGAACCAATATAATCAAGATTCTCAGGCACATCAAAAATCACAGAGGGGTGCATGTAATAAACTATCAAAGTTACAGAACAGAGGGGTACAGAAGACCATAATATGAACAGTATAACCAAGTATAGAATGGATTCTGAAGAATCAACTCTTTCCAGCAGCACTGGCTTGTAATAAAATGCTAAAGTTACAGATCAGAGATGATGAAACAGAACACTCACCTGTGTTGCAGCATGTGGTGAATGGATTGCTCGGTCTAGTGCAGCTAGAGTTTCCAATACCTGTGTACAAATTCATAGCTAGCATATGAGTAGGAAGATGATGAATCTTTTCATGGAGATAACGAATTCACCAACTTACCAAAACCCAAGAAGGGCCTAAAACATTATGTAGCCTATGAGCCACATTGAAGAGAGTCCTCAAGGCCTGATTTTCAAAGTAAATTAGAATAAGCCCTCTGAACAAAAAAAGATAATAAAACTAACAAAAGAAAATGTACAAAATATAATGTAGAATAATTAAAATATAAAAGGCAAGGCGTATAAGGTGGTGTCAAGATTCAGAAAATAACACATGGGAGTTTAGATCTATACCTGCACATTTTTGGGAGTTAGGATGATGCTATCTCTTTGATCAGCTGAAGATTCAGAGCGCTTCGACCCAGGAGAGTGCAAAACACTACAATCATAATTGCCAAACCTTGAGGGTACTTATTTTTGTTATGAAAGTAAAATCTTAATTTTAGAAATAGTCCCTCCAATCATCTTTATAAGATGTTTATGAGAATGCATTTGATCACAAATATAAGATTTTTAGCATATTTAATTATTTTTTTATTTTTTTATTTTTCCTTTAAATGTCACATTAATTACATTGTCAGACTTTGCAGAATGTTTTTAAAATTTGCCAAGAAAGTCTAGCCTTTTATCTCTCCACAACTATTTTTCTAAATAAAAACTTGTTGGCATTTTAGTTGAAATGATGCATGCCATCTTATCATTATTAAAAGAGAGGGAGAAATGATTCCTTAATTACTACGGGTAAGAAGGTTTCTTAATTAGTGTGCTAGGTGGTAAAACATCTTATATATTTGATCAGAGGGAGTAACAAATAAAAATGTTTTCATTTGTTTATTGTTGGGGCTCACTTAAAATAATGGAGAAAAATGAGAAAAAGTACGTAGAATTGCTCTCATTGGTTGATTGTTGGGGGAGGTGGGGTCCATTTCATTTTGCACTACGTGAGAATGGAGTGGGTATTTGGAAGGGTCCCAGATTTTTAACCCCTTTAACAGGCAAAATATATGGGAAGTGTGATTTTTTTTTTTGAGTAGGAGTGTAAACTAACTTTTTACAATTGGGATGTGGATAGTCTTAAGACCACAAATTAAATCCTCCATGAGGTCTTACCTTCTTCCACGTACCTAAAGAGCCAATTTTCATCCACCCCAACTATTGTTTGCCTTGGTACCAAAGCATGATTTGACCAGATAAAACGAACCGGCAGAAATGACAGTGCGGAAATCAAAATTGCAAAAGAAATGACAGTGCGGAAATCAAATTGCAAAAAGCAACAGCATAACTGCATGAGAACTATGAAAAGTATGGAGAAGGAAGCAAATGATTTATGGCAACCAAGATGAGACAGTCATTTAGGGTTAATACTATTAGCTCACGATTTTGCCAATACTCAATGGAAAATAATATTTACGAAAAAATTCTCAAACCTTTTCCTTTCGAATTCATTGGGGATGTTGATGGTGAATTTGCAAAGTGATGCCAAAAAAGCATTTAATGGCTCAACTGAGTGAAGAATCCCACAAGCCTGCAGGAAAAATAGAAAAGAAAAAAGAGGATGCCATGTCATACATACCTGGGTGAACCTTATTTGCACCCAAAAACTCAACAGAGACTTTCTGGTTGACATAGAATTCAAACTTTCATTTTTTCCATGCCATACATACCTGGGTGAATGCCTGGTATCCCTTCAGGATCTCCAAGACAATAGCCTCCCCTTGTGATCTTCCAAATAATTTCAAATCAGTACTAGAGCTCCATGACAAGTGGACTAGTATAACTAAAAGTAGCATCTCATACCTTGCCAAAATTAAGGATAGTGCATCAAGAATGATTAACCACATTGAATCCACCATTGATAAGCAGAGAGCTGATGTTTTCCCAGTCAGTGCAGGAGGATCACCGTTATATCTTGGGGATTCAAGCTGTTAAACCATTTTTCAATAGAAGCAGAAACGGCTATTTAGATTCATAGATGAAGGAGAAATTGTTGGAGGAAAGAGAGAAATGAAAAAAGTGAGGCTGACACCTCTCCAACGTCAACAGCTTCATCTGTCAATGTGGCCACGGTAAAAACAACACCTAAAAGGCCTTCTACAGCCAAAGTTATTGCATGTGCTTCACTTGCCACTATTACAGCTGCATTAGATGCATCATTATCCAATATCCATTCGATACCTGTAGGATGAATGAAAAATTAATCTGGTGGAACACCAAGGCTTTTTTAATAAGGAATATGAGAATGCTGAATAAGTCCAGAAATAACAATCTAAAATAACAAAAATTATACCCAATATTTTCAAAGATTGAGAAAATAGAATTCTGCACAAATGCACGATGTATCTTTCTCCAGGCATATAAAAAAATATGGCAGGAAAAATCAAAAAACAAGAATAGGGTATAATTATCTATAATAGTGACATTAAGTAAGTTGTAGCTTTACAGCTTGAAGTGGAAATTGATTTCAGTGACTACCTTTAGCTTTACTATTGAACATTCCTGCAACAGCTGCCAGACTTTCCTCACTTGTCTCTTCTACCTGGAGCACACAACTAATTCATCAAAATATTCACAGGCATTCAATCCCTTTCTTTTTTGGGAATGTGGCTGCAACTACTCGCCACTCTTTTACAGTTGTACTTATTTAACAGTTAACAAAAGGCAATTGAAGCAAGGTAATGTAGAGTTATAAGTTACAGAAATAACAAAAGAGTATTTAACTGGAATATATCTGCCAATGGAACATTCAACTAATGCTGATCAAGACAAGAACTGTCAAAGCTATGAGACAAAGGACGTGAGTTTTAATCTGCTAAAGAGTATTTAACTGGAATATATCTGCCAATGGAACATTCAACTAATGCTGATCACGACAAGAACTGTCAAAGCTATGAGACAAAGGACGTGAGTTTTAATCTCCTTTTAGCAGAGAAGGAAAACAAGGGGAAATGGAAGGTGTTAGGAGTGTAGATCAAAGAATTCAGAAAAAGAAAATCATAGATTAAGAAAGAACTTCGAGTGCATAGTTCAGCGTTAATGAGACTCAAGAAAAGGGCAATAGAATTCCCTATCAGAGGAATCAATGCCACAGTAACAATCCAAGATAGTACTTGATTAGAAGAGAAACAGGAGAAGTACAAAGCATTGAAGCTTACTGGCTTAGAAAACATTCCCTTACGAGCGATAACGGAAAATAAAGAGTAATAAATTTTTAACTTTGTATGTTTTACCTGTACATTTGAAACAACTCTAGCAAGAGCTTTCACCATATTCTCTACAACATTAGTGTTTTTGGGGTTCCTGCAAATTCAGTGAAACCAATAGCTCAGCTGGAATACTGAATGACAAGGACATTAGAAAGCAGTGATCGATTCCATAACCTCTCATAGAAATCAACTGTATGTAATGGAGCCCTAATTATTCATCAATCGCACAAGAATTCGCACTTGGTGAGAGATTAAATTGCAAAAATCGATAATCAGACTTCCGCATGAAAAGACTAAAATAGTGGCTACAGCGGAGATATGTATGAGAGCAGATGCATAAACCCCTTAAAGTAGACGAAAAAGATAAATACGTAAAAACTGGCCAAATTAGTATAACAAAATGATCCATCGCGACAGCTGACGAATTAGAATTGGAAGATTAGATTGGCATTGAAAAAAAAGAAGATAAATGCGTAAAATAGGCGTGCATTTGGTCAGGAGATTGATGATTCACCAAAATTTAAACTGTTCCACTAAAATTAAAATCGGTGTGTCCTTTAATTAGAAGAAAAAAAAGTCGATTTGATAAACAAATCAAAGAAATCAAGGTTCATATTTTGTTCATTTAGAAATTGAAAACTTGAAACCAAAGGGGGGAGTAAAAAATGTAAGCAAAAGAATTTTTGTTTTTAATTTTAATGAACCCCTTCTAATTGAAGTGTACCAGTTTTATTTAAGTGAACTGTAAACTCAGTGGCCAAATGTACCTATTTGACCCTCTGAGCCTTTTCTTATGCTAATCTATCTCCATGGGGGACTTTTCTTATACCAATCTGGCAGACTGTCAAAGAGAAATTGCTTCAACGTCCAGTAAAAATAAACAAGAAGGGGAGGATTTTCAAATATATTATTCTGTTTGAAACTGGCTATAACTTTCTGAAATGCAGGAGGCAGAAAAAGGATATGTCACACAGCTTGTTTACAGGTCGAGGTTATAGCTTTCTGATTTCATATTGAGCACCAGGTAATCAAAGTACATTTAAGATATCTTTTTGTAAAAAATACGCTTCTTGGGCCAATATATTGCATTTCTAACACGCAAAGCTTTAGCAGATTCTGAAACTAGACCATAGATCATAGTTGAGTGTGTGAGCCCATACAATCTAATTACGAGATAAGTCAAGAAAATGATGCACTTAAGGGCAAACAAATGACAATACTCAAGCCATAACCATTCATGGTTAAAATAAAAAACTGTTTATAGATTGAAGGGCCTTACATGTCAAAGTTCTGGAAAAGAATGCGCATTGTTCGCACCTCAACACAGAAACCCTGTCCATTGTAATTTGTAAGCTTCTCATTGTTAATATTGTATCCAAATCAAATATCACATTAAGGAGAAAAGATTTCACACTTACCCTGAGAATTTCAAGTACCAATATTCGATGCCACAAAGGCAGGTCTAGAGCTGTTATCTTCACTAACATGCTAAGAAAAACCTACACCAAAAGTTATATAATCTGATCTGTCAATCTCTTTATATCATACCGAAAGTACTGCAGTACTCAGTTTCCCCTTCTCTTTTTCTTTTTGAGAATAGAAGTTATGGAGTTTCTTAGCATCAATATAAATGCCAGAATTAAAAATCTTCAGGAATAGCATTAGCAATATTGTATATAAAGAAAAGATTATAAGACTTTCTAACAATACGTCTTTTGTTTTTCTAACATTCCTAATAGATGGATAACTTTACAGAGTATGCAGAAATATACATGAAAAAGGACCCGGAATTCTTAAAGAATGATAGACAACAGAGGCACCAGGTAGGTAACTACAAAAGATAATTAGCAATACCTCACATTCAGTTATAAGATATGAGCTGTAAAGCCTGATGATATGCGCTACCGACCGTAGGACCAAACGACGGAAAGAAGGTTCCCCGGCTTCTCCTTCTAGCTGGTTTATGAACATAAGCAAAATGAGACAAAGCATACAATGTCTAGTGCCGGTTTTGAAAATTCAATACAGCACTACCTCAACATTGGTTCGAATGGAAGTCATCAGAAGGGAACATATCTGATGGCGCAAGACCTGCACAGTTGAAATGGAACTTTCCAGCTGAAGCACTATACTAGAATTCATGAAGTATCTAAATTTGTAAAGTTGACAGCATTCAGAGAACCTGCTCATATGGAATCAGGGTTCTGAACACAGGCACGTAATTCGACAGCACAAACCTGCAAGTGCATAAAATCAAGTAATTCATACTGAAAAAATATATTTGCCAAATAAGAATCCAGCAAATGCTTTCACTGGCAGGCAAACTTGCTTGGAAGCTGATAATTGATAAAAAGGGATATTCCACAACCACTATTGCAAGTGTGATTAGGCCATGAGGAATCCAAACGTGTCAAAAACTGTTTATGGCTCTCTAGACTGATAATGGCCTTCATTATGCTTCATAAAAATTCAGAAGTCGAAGTGTCATTGACATCTTTTTCAATAAGAAGAAAACCAATGGAAAAAGGAATTATTAGCAAAGCAGCCTAACATATTCCTCTGGAATTTGCAAAAGCATCATCCATTCTCCAAAATAAACCGAGAGTTTTATTGGTTTGGTCACCAAACCAATAAAACTCTTGGCATCACTTGATGCTTCAACCCTCCAATGTATGTACCCATTGAATTCAGTATTTTGCAAGAGAAATCTGAAGACTAAAGATCAAGAAGATAATCATAAGGAAATTGTATTTGTTGAAACACAATGCAAATAACAACGTAATCAGTAAAAGTGGAAATGAGAAAAACAGGTAAAGGTTATTTCATGTTTGAGTCATTATTGAGTCATGTTGTTTCTAACATGAAGAAGAGATAGAAGCACTAAACAGATAAAGTAAGAACTTTAGGAACTTCAGAGTCAAACAACAGGGGAAACATAGTTCTTCCCAATCTTAGCAAAATAGGAGTACATGAAGAAGCAGAGATATAAAATAGCTAAAAGTGGTAAGAGAGACAGGTGCCTCACTCAAGTATATCGAGTGCAAATGAGCGTTGGATAGAACTGACATGTAGCCAGGTTGCCTGGAATACAAAAGAAAAAGAAACAACCCATAAGTGAGGAAACTAGACTCATCCTTACCAAACAGATCAACATTTTAGCATATCTCCCTACCAAATATAATTAGTTAACAGATTTTGCTATTAGTTAAAAAATACTACACTATCTGTATAGAAATGAAAATGAGAACATAGCCACATACAGATCCACCTGCTGCAAGGGCTGTGAGGTCCTCAAGCAAGTGAAGCCCAAGCTTTCCAATTTCACTCAAGGTTTCCCTCCTCAGTGAAGGGTCTACTGAAACAACATCCCATTCCCTGTAGATGTTTTAGTTGGTTAGGTCAAATGATGAGCATAGAGATGGCCACTAACATGCAGACAGAGCATTCAACAAAGCACCATTAAAAAACTTCTGAACAGAAGTGATCGAAAAAGAATCCAAAGCAAAATACAATAGTAACTAGTAACTATTAAGTAAGCATATATCCTATAAAGGAAGGAAAGCATGAAATGGGAGTTGCAAGAACATACTTACTCTGCACGATGAATACTACGATTAACATCTCCAGTAATGGAATTGGACCGGTAGATTTGACCTCCTGAACCAAATACGTTTGATGGAAGTGACTCAGCTTGAGCTACATGATCAAAAATCAAGGCTACTGTTTGCCTAAAGGTTGCTGCTGCGGTACTGTACATGATTCATATGGATCAGATTGACATGTTAACGCAGAACATAAAATGCTCTTCACATCCCGCCATGATCATCAAAAGCAATACTTACTTCCGCACACTATCTGAGGAACGGCTACTTTCTAGAAGCCTGAGACAAATGCCAAGAGCTTGAGCCATGTTGTCCTGAGATTACACAATCGTGACAAATGTTCCTTAGTGATGTATTTAGATCAGTGAAGGAATAGATATCAAAAAGTTTGTATTCACTGGGTCTAATCTAATGTAAGAAGCATCAAGAACAAACACACCACGAATCAAATCCAGGCACACACCAAAGTAAACTACAATTCTTAAGCTTTGCAAGGCCTACAAACCTTGTGTTAAGAAAGGTAAAATGCTATTTCTTCAAAATGTTTACTTTTGTAAGAAATTTATAACACCAACCAACTACAAATAACATGAAGATTTTAAGTGATTTCTGTAACTCAATAGTCTCACCCTAAAAATAGACAAAACAACAAGATAAAGTGAAACTAGACTAGCTAAAGATCTCCAACTCTAAGAAGGTCTATCCTCATCTCGTCAACAGTCCTTAGAAGCAAAGGAAAATGCACACCATTACTCTAAACTAGAACGACAGACATAAATACATGAAAAAATGGTTAAGCTAGCCATGTCTTCTACAAATCACATCGATAAAATCTATAAGAACAATAATGAAAATACAAGTTTGACCTGCCAGATTGGTGAAATTTTGATATAGATTAAAATGTGACAAGCACTATAGGTTCCTTGCATAAGGATAAATATTGGCACAAATATGGTTTGTTTGGAGTGACGTGTTGATTTTTTATCATGAATAATGTGTGCTGACAAGGCACTTATAATGAATAATGTGCACTGATAAGGAGAATATAATGAAAAATATGGTGTTTCCAAACAAGCCCTACTTCATAGGGAAGTCCATCTACAAGCATTTGGCTGAATTTTATGAAGTATGCTTAAAGTTTTATCCCATGAAAGCATGAAACTTCTCTGACCAGATGACCCCAAAAATAGCTGATAATGCAGTAAAATTGTAAATATTGCCTAAGAGGAATCAAGAATGCAACTAGATAGACGTATAGCAGGAGGATATCAGAAAATTTCAGTATCATAATAAATACTTCAGCATAACATACATTAACAGGTTACAAAGCTTACCTCATTATCAGGAAGCAGACGTGACTGAAATATGATTAATAAAGTCTGAAGTGTCTTCAATTGAACACTATCATCTGTCATTTCAGCATGCTAAGCAGGAACAACATATTAAAACTTTGTATTGGCAAAAAAAACATGGCAAGAGTACCAACGAGAGGAGTACTAGAACTAAACAATCATAAATTGTTCCATAATGAGCAGCAGTTTCCTACACTAAATCACTGAATAGAGTGAACGCTGATTTTGATAGTCTACACATTGTTCTTTAATAATGGAATTAATCAATCTATCATCATATTCTGCTGCTGAATCGGAAGTGGGGGTTTGACGAGCCAGATCAAGCAGGAGTTGTCACGTGTCTCATAATGTTGTCATTCAGGAAATTAAACAACAGATGAACAATATATTAATTCAATAACAGAGTTATGAAATTGCAGTTTGCGATTTGCGTTTTCCTTTTAGGGAAACTATATTAAGAGAACAAAATAGAACATGACGATGCAACAGCATTGATGTATTAGAGGGATGTAAAGTTGTAAACTCACATATTTCAAGGTAGAGAGTATCTCTCCTAGAGCTGATGGAGCCACAGCATCATGAGATATTAGTTTTTGCATACATGAAAGCCCAATTACACTCAACTTGATTGATTTAACCTCACATGCCATAAGGAATATACGCAATATATCCTCATTAAGAGCAATTTCACTTGGGCTTGATAGTGATCGAAGCTGCAATTTAAATAACAAACAATAAATATGGAAGGAGTAACACAGAATAAAAACAAGGTAAAAACAATTGAATGTTATTCAGATGGTACGTGGAATAATACGAGCACCAATTAGTTCAGACAGAAGGATGAACAGCAAAGACAACTGGTTAGCACTAACTACTGTTCAAGCAAATGACAAATTTGAAAAGCAATAGGTTTCAAGCCCTATTGCAAAGCAGAATGTGAAAAGTTGCCGTGGGATTAATATAGACATATAGGTTATCCAACCTCTCTTGGGCTAGCTTTTGGGTTTGGTGCTCTGTATTTGTGAAACAAATGATAGATATAGATCTTCTAAACATGTAAATTCTAGGACTAATTCGCCGATCGTTGGAACTACACCAAGCATGATCAAGCAACAATCGACAAGTAATTCAAGAACAAAACGTCTGAAATGTGGCATTGTGTTAGGACACAAGCTCTGTTTACTTTGTACTACATGGCTTCCTCATTGAAAGGTTTGAACCCCTCTTTCTATTTCCAATTTCCATTCTGCTGTAGAGATTTCGATAACCCTAACATTCACGATTTCAAGGTTTAGGGTTCAAATTGGGTGAAATGATTTACAAATACTTTCCGAGCACGATGAAAAACAGGCACTTCCTTAAGCTTATGCAAGTACCAAGAATTTCGGATATCAAAACTACTATGCACCTTATGCAGAATGCAACCCCAATCAAATTCCTTGGTACCAAAAAAGAAAAAGTAACGGTCAATTTTTAGGATGCAAAAGCGAATTCCGAATGCAAAACCACAAATCTCACCTTCAAGATAGCATGCTCAGCACCGTCTTTGACGGCAGGAAATTTACGGCGAGCTTCGGCAGAGAGAGCGCGAAGATCTGATTCAAGAACCGCCATGAAAGCCATACCTCAGATCTCTCCCTCTCTCTTGCAGATCTCAAAGAGTGATTCCCCGAGAAATGCCGAAGAAACTGCGGGATTACGATTCGATGGATCGGGGAAACGATGCGATCATGGTGAGGAGGAAGGGGAGGACGACAAGCGAGAGCGCGCGAGCTGAGGCCTGGTTGGTTGAGTGTGTACAGGACTCCGGAGGATGGAGAGGTCAGACTCGTAGCAGTGCGCAAAGCTGCGAGTAATGACCCGTTTTGCTCTCTTTTGCTTTATTTTTTCTGGAAATTCCAAATATGATACCCAAACTCTTGAAAATTCAGCAGTATGGACAAACAAAGAAGAGAAAATTTCCTGGCTGGTTCCCAATGTTTCACATTTGTATCAAATAGGTCTCTGATTTATCAATCAATTCATTTATATCCCTCCAACAAATATCATTAACAATAAGAAATTGGATTCGAAATAAGAAATTGGAAATGATAATAAGACAACATCTTCAAAATTGGCAAGGGCAAAAGATCAAGACTAAACAAAACACACAACACAAAATATTAGTAAAAAACTACAACGAAGAAGACGAGGGGAAAGCAAATGGCAAAACTCTTATAAATCTTTTTAAAATTTAATTTTAATAGATCCGTGAGGTATCTTTTAGGATGTTGTCTCCGAGGTTTCAGGTTTGTCTTTACTTACCGAAGTGATGACTCTTAGAGCGGTTGTGAAATCAGTTAGGAAGCTTGGTTAGAAAAGAGTCCGCTTCGTAGGTAATTGCCTTGGCGTGATCAATACTCTTCACGGGACATGGAAGTGTCACTGGGAATACGGTAGATCGAGTTAGTGGTATTGGATATTCATGCTCATTTATAAGCTACGTCGTTTTCCACCAGGGAGCTAATGCTACACCGAACAAAATTGCTACTATGTGTCACCTTCTTTAGTTGGACATCATTACGACTCACCTTGAGCTCATAATCATCCTCCATAAGGATGCTCTTGTGTTAGAGGTCGGCACGCACAAAGTTTGTGTGGCGCCCCTATCCTTGAGGGGCTAGCCTTACACGACCGACACTACTGGTTTTACCCTGCTTTAGGCTCATCAAGAGAACAGCTTCAACCCCCAACCAGTTGTGTAGCGGGATGACCAACATGACCTTCATCACCATAAGTCCTTGACTAGCGACAAGCTCCTCGAACCTAACCGGATCGGCCTGCCTGAACATCCGAAGGGTTATCACATTAACTTCCAATACAACACCACTGAAACATCTCCTCCCTTTATATCGAGCATCCGACAGTATGCGTCCGTACACGAGTTCGCAAACCGTGTCACTTGGGCGATGATCAAATATTCCGAAAACGGGGGCAACTTTTTAATTTAGCTAAAAATTTGTGCATTCGTCACAAATTTTCTCAATATCAAATTGAAATATTTAGCAAAGTTAGAAAATCTGATAATATATATGGTAAATATATCATTGTTATCAAATTCATTGAATTATTTAAAAATTTAAGATATATGTATGTATCGTGTAATTTTCAATTTTGTTAACTAAGAAAATGGATTGCTTGTAACAAAGTGTTGGAATTGAGCTGAAATTTTGAAAAACTGTACAATTTTCATTGTAGATCGACTCAAACCTAAAATAATTTTCCCGCTGTTTTTTTTATAATCCTGGCAAAAGATCATATCTTCTCTATATCTTTCTTGAATGTCTCCAACGAGCCAATTACAAATATCACTCAACACGACACAATTTATTATTATGATACAGAATGAAAGTGGACAAAAATTAACGACCCTTAATTTGTAGCTCGATCACCAATTCAATGGAGATTGGAAACAAGATGTTTCCTGAGCTACAATACAGAGCTCAACAAACGAGCAAAAACGAGAAAGCAAAACGGGTCATTATCCAGTTGAGCAAAACATAAGTTTCGAATTAGTGGATGTCTGCCAAGAGAATCGGATTGGATCGAGTAGCGGTAAGCTATATGCAAAAAAGGAAGAGATCAACTCGGCCAAGTAACCCTCATTGGACTTGTATCGTTTCAACTTCATGCCTCAACGAATCGAATAGAACGGTTGATAGATAACGTTCTCCTCCACTCGGAAAAATTACCTGCACAAGTGAATTGGACAACTAAATGAGCTTAATTCGCAATGATTTGGTTATAGAAAGGAGAAATTAAAGACATACAACTATGAGCTTCCCAACGTTTTTTGGCCTTTTGGCGAGTTTTATAGCCGCGACTGCTGCAGCTCCCGACGATATTCCTACCTACGAATAAGGAACGATATGTTATAAGATGAGATGTTAGCGAAAAAATTGGAAGTGTGTCAAGTGTTAAAATGTGCAAACATACCAAAAGACCTTCTTTTAGCGCGAGTTGCTTAGCCATCGCGATGGCTTCATCACCAGTTACCTGAAACACCAAGTTGCCTAAGATAAGCTCCAAGAAGTGAATTTTTTCCTATTCGTCTCACTAAAACTCTTACCTCAACAACTTCATCAAGAAGGCTAAGATCTAAGAGCGGGGGGACGACACCGGTTCCAATTCCTTGGATTATATGGTTCCCTTTCGACACAAAATATAAGATCAATGGTAAGAGATCAAGTGCCTACAAAACGTATCCATCCGATCAAACATGAACAATTCAACTCACCGGGAGGCTTCCCATTCAAAACCGCGCTTTCAGCTGGCTCGACGCCATACACCTGTTTGTCAAATAAGGCATTGTCCTAAGAAACTTTCGACACATTTCCTATCGCGAAAAAAAAGTGAAACAAGACTGACCTCAATAGCTGGATTTCGCTCCTTTAGGAACCTGCCCGCGCCCATCACTGTACCGGCACTCCCTATTCCACACACTAGGATGTCAACCTTCCCTCTTGAACCTTTCCAGATTTCCGGCCCAGTGGTTTCATAATGGGTCTGCATTGAAAATCAATTGGCAATGAGAGAAGTAGTCACCAGACTTCAGTCTCTTTACAAGGTTCCGACATTCACCTTTGGGTTTGCGGGGTTTTCAAACTGATTAACAAGGTAGCTATTCGGGGTCCTCTCGGCTATTTCTTTGGCTTTATCAATCACTCCTTGCATTCCATACTTTTCCATATCAGTAAGGATGAGCTCCGCCCCTAAAGCTCGAGTAAGAATCTTCCTTTCTAGACTCACGTCATCCGGCATGACGAGGATCAGCTTGTAGCCCTTAACCGCCGCCACTGATGCGAGTGCAATGCCCGTATTACCGCCTGTAGACTCGACGAGGATGGTCTACATTCACCACCATTTCAACCTCTTCATGTGTATTGAGTGACAAAGTTCACAATATCAAAAAAAAAGTATACCCAAGTGGAAACCAATGGAGTTACCTTCCCGGGAGTGATCAGGCCCTTGTCCTCGGCATCTTTGATCAAACTATACCCAACCCTACGATTCAATTCTACGATTTTCAAATCCCAAACACGCATAATTCGCAATCAAAGCCGCGCTTAGAGGGTGAAAATTCGGATTAATATATACCTATCCTTGATGCTTGAACAAGGCTCCATCATCTCTACCTTGGCAGCCACTTTGGCTCCACAGCCTTCTACGACATGGTTAAGGTACACGAGAGGGGTGTTGCCGCGAAGCTTTATAAGAAGCGAATATGACCATATCATATGACTAAGTCTTACACAAAAAGAAACACTAAGATCTCAATAAAAAAAAAGAAAGTTTACCCCAGTAAGATCATCGGCGATTTCACACACATCTTCCATGTCGAGTGCTCTGCCAAATCGACAAAGATCAAATCCGTTTACACAAGCATATGTATATATACATCAACACATCCTAGCTAATAGATGTTACATAAAACCCAACCATACTAAGACATCTCGCGATTTTAGGGACAAATCCGGAAGGAGGAAGGCATGAGAACATGATGAAGATGAGGTACAAAATCAAGAAACTAGGTAGCTGGTGAATGTTTTGTGAAGAAAACAAAAGAGGTGAAAAGAGAAAGACCCACCTGGTAATTTATATATAGGGGGGATCAAGAAAGACTCCACCTCTGACCTGTTTTGGGGTTGGTCGGATGCTTGCCTCCTCTAGCTCCTCACTTGGTCTATCAGCAATATCAAATTTTGATTGGTTTTAATTAGTTTGTTTCTGGTATATAATGCACAAACAAATATTCTTTACAAACATATATATGAAACAAAAAAATGCATAAATATAAGGGCATCTTGACAAGCAAAAAGGGCCACTTTTGATGTCCATTTCATGCCCTGTATTAATCTCCCTGTCCTAATCGCCTGCAACAAGCTCTTCTCCGTAACCCGTAATCCATGGGCGGAGCTGAGGGATGGCAAGCAGGGGCACGTGCCCCTCTTTTCATCTGATGAGTTACTTGTATATTCGATCTGTGTTCGTCGATAATTTTGGTTTGATATATTAATAACTTTGTTTTGATATATTAATAAGTCTAACTCTCGTTTGTTTTTAGATAAGAAAATATAATTGTTAACTTTCCGAATCTAGTTTATTTTTAAGTTAAGATTCATTTATTAATATTCTAACAATTACCTCCTTTCTCTCATTTTTCATACAAATTTTTCATACAAATATCTTTGCTCTAACCATTTCCCTCTTCCACTCACAAAAATGATTATCATATAAATTTTACACATAAAATTTGATTCATTTCTCTTCATAAATCTGATATTTAAATAAAAAGTACTATTATTTTATGTTGAATAATTTATTTTATACTTTCTAAATATTTTTTTAATTTAATTATGAAATCTATTTATAACAAACATATGTTATACGTAATATTAAAGATGGTCTCTATCGTCTATCTCCACGTACCTGAGAAAATACAAATACAAATTCTATTTTTTTTTTTAAAAAAAAAAAGGCCGGTTGGGCGGTTCGTAGTCTCCTGTCTTGTTCTTGGGAGATGGTTATCAAGTGTGAGGTATAATCTCTAATGGAGTTTTTGTGGATGCTATTTAGTGGTGTGCATAAAAATATCTCCGTGCACCACCAGCAGCACCCCCACTAGCCAATACCATGGGTATTATTTTGTTGTTTGCAATAATTATTAAAAAAAAAAAGAAATCTAATTCATTTAATGGCAAAATCTTAGTTGAAGTTTGTTTTATCATGAAAAAAACATTGAGTTCTAAAAAAAAAAAAAAGGCGTGTAGTAAGAACAAATTAATTAAAATGGTCATGTTATCGGTATGGTGAGATATTGTTATATGTACGGTACCAACCTAACAAGTCGGTGTCAGTGAGGCTGTCGACATATACATAAGCTGCCAACTCCATGATATGTGTCTCCCATTCAGTACAATACTACCGACCTAGGGCGTTGGTGCCGGTAAAACTGCAGACTTAGGAAGTCAGTGTCAGCACCATGTGTGATGTGGATGTGGATAACGATAATTTATCCGCCCGTATGCATCCAATCGGTTTGTCCCTCATCAAAAGTGTGATAAAATCAATCTTCATATACATACGCTAACAAAGTGTTAGACATAATGATAAAATTAATCGGTTAGTCCTAATTAATTTTCCTAAAAACAAATACAGTAACATCCAAAAAAAAAAATTAAAATGATTGTGAGGACCCAAGCTAAGGATCCTTATTATGATTGTGAGGGCCTAATGCAAATTAAAGGAAGTCAATCTCGTAACGGCCCATCAACTGCACGGAAAGACAAAAATCCATGACGCCCCATCCATATTCCATAATTTCCCATTGTTTCATATTTTAATGAAAAATAAAACACTTCATTCAATGTAAAATATAAATAAATGTAAAATATAAGATATGTGACTTTATAATATGTATTTTAAAGAGTTAAAAAATTTATATGAATTATATTTTTTTTCTTTTTTCTAAATAATATTTTTTATTTAATTTTTTTTTTCAGAATACGTGCTAAAAATAAAAATTATTGGAGTATATTTTAAACAAGAGGGAGTATTCAGAATGGTAAAAATACGAAAAAGCTAAATAAACAGATAATTTTTACTGGATACACCGTTAATAGGTTCGTACTAACTTATAGATCCGCTAATTGTGTTTTTTTTTTAAATTTTTTGAACATAGATGCATCCTGTTAATAAATTCATTCACAGTAAAAATTATCGGTTTAACAATCCCTTAGAAAATAAATGATGCAAAAGTACTGAACTTTCATGATGACAGACCCCAGACGTGGAAAACCTAATTCAAAATAATTGGCAAAGCGGTTGTATCTGTATACGGCACTTCCAACATCATCTCATTGTAGTGATGATCAAAACTCAAAACTGGTGTGATATACACTCCGCTGGGTTTTATCCAATTGATAGCTCCATTTAATTATAAGTATTGATTTTTTTTAATCGTGATTAAACTAACTACAATTAAATATCCAAACCCCTCACCGGCCAGTACTTGATACTCCTTATTTTATACTTTTGACACAATTTTTAATAAATTTAATGATTTAGCAAGAAAGAGAATAATCTACTACAAGTCTTGAAATGTTAAATAATCACTAAGGGTCCATTTAGTGTATTGTGTACAGAACTTATTTAAAAATAATTTGTTTAGTAAGCTTGCAAGGAGTGGGGTGAGTTTAGGGGTGGGCATGGGACGGAATTGGGGTAATCTCGCGTCTCGCCCGCGTATTGTTTACTTCCACATCGATTCGGATGTGATACCACGTCAATAAGGATGTGCACTAGCGTAATCCGAATTTGCGTTGTATATAACAACACTCATCGCTTATTCATTTTGAGGATAAAATGCTTAAAAATAAAAGAGCTGTTTGAAGAGGGTCACTGTTATATGCTTTTTGAAAAAATAGAGTTTAAGGTCTCCTTAATATAAAATTGTTAACCCTATAAAAGATTAATTTTTAATTGCCCCTATTTAATTTGAATTGTTCATTTTCTTAACTCTACCTAGAGAATTATTTGTCAATTGTTGAAATATATATAGTATAGAACTATTCCACAACGGAAATTATGAAAGATATTGAACAATATATAAATTTAAACCGAACTTATGATGTGCTTCTAGAGTTGAAATATTAAACTGAACTATTCCACAATGGAAATTATGAAAGATATTGAAGAATATAGTATAGAATTATTCCGACTTATTTGCCTTTTCGACTCGTTATCTATTCGAGAGCATTCCTACGAATGAGGTTCTGAAGACCTATGTCGTTATATAAGTCAAGACTCTGACAGAGCGACAGATGTGTGCAACCTTATCAGTCACTCTGTTGTCATCACGGGATATATGAGAGAAGGAACACATCTCTCACTCTCGAAAAAGTTCTAATGTCTGACATAATCATTTCGATTTACTAAATGCATGGGGTTTGTTTTTTAAGATAATTTATGATTATTACAGAATCTCCTTCCATCTGTAATTTATACAACGTATAAAGGATTGCCATTGCAACGATGCAAATTCATTTGATTGAATGTCCCCAACGAACCAAGTACAATATTATTGCCATTCAACAACACAGTTTAGAAGAAAAATCATTTTTATATAAAAAATATAAGTGAACAAAAATTATCAGCATAGCCACTGAAATTAGAGGCACATTATTATGCAGCTCGACACTGGAGCATCCGTCCCAAGAGAGCCTAACGAGTAACGAACAATCGTCGACAGTCCTATCCGTTACATGAACAAGTGACGGTTATTCGACAGACATGGCTTCAACCTCGTGCCTCACTGAATCGAATAGAACAGTTGATAGATAGCGTTCTCCTCCGCTTGGAAAAATTGCCTATCAAAAGGAGAAACACTAAAAAATTAAGAACAGTTTGAACAATGAATTAAGGGGGTGTTTGGATATTACCGTGTATTTTAATTATAATACATTTTTTTCGTTTATAATGCTGCATTTAAAGTGTTAAAATACATTTTAGGCATAACTGCTTTAAGATGATAATAATTACTCCCTCCGTTAATTAAAACTTGACGTTTTACTATTCATGCACGCTTTTTGAGGTGTTAAAAACCATATAAAATATTAACTTTTTCGACATATTTTTTAAATAATTTCATACTTGTTACTATTAATTATGAATTTATAAAAACAAATTTAAAAAAAATGTTAATATTTCATATAGTTTTTATCATTCTAAAAAAGCGTGCATGAATAGTAAACGACAAATTTTAATTAACAAAGGGAGTAACTTTTAATTTGACTATCCACTAGTCCCACCTTCCTGATTTAGGGTACTATAATGCACTTTAATTTAACTACAACCAAGTGTTTTATTATAATTCGCCCTCATGATATTATAATGCATGCAATCCAAACAGACCCTTAATCTATGACCATTTCACTACTAGTAGACTAGTAGTAATACTACATTAGGAACTACAAGATGCATTCACAGTTTTGGAGAGAGTGACAGAAGACATACAACTATGAGCTTTCCGGAATTCTCGGGTCTTTTGGCTAGATTTATAGCCGCGACTGCTGCAGCTCCAGATGATATTCCGACCTGCAAAGAACGAATAGAAGCTACCACATCAATGACTACAATACCGAGAATGGAGGCTTAGAAAGGCGATGAGATGAGATGAGATGTTAGTGAAGAAATGGAAGACTTGTTTGTTTTAAGGACTCAGATTGACGAGTCATGTGTCTACATAACGCACCAGAAGACCCTCTTTTTGCGCGAGTTGTTTAGCCATCTCAACCGCTTCATCATCGATCACCTGAAAGATCAAATTGTCGCTGATCATATGACACTTCCATATCTTTAGGCAGCGAATAATTTTTCTTCGTCTCCATCAAACTTTTACCTCAATAACTTCATCAATGAGAGCGTTATCCAAGAGTGGCGGAACCACACCAGCACCTATCCCTTGGATCTTATGTTTCCCTTTTGACACAGAAGAAAAACCAGCAGTCAGTTAACATAGCTCATCTGTTACAAGTTTATTCGAGCTGCAGAAACATGAGGTAGTAAGTAATAAGTTAGTGTGATGAGTTCCAACTCACCAGCTGGTTTCCCATTCAAAACAGCACTTTCGGCAGGCTCAACACCGTAAATCTGTTCATCATTAGAACATTAATCAGTATTCAGTCACTCCCTTACTAGTTCTACTTCCAAAAGGCGAAAAAAAAAAAATACTAAAAACTCGCCTTAATTGCAGAATTTTTCTCCTTAAGGAACCTGCCTGCACCCATGATTGTACCTGCAGTCCCTATTCCAGATACTAAAATGTCAACCTTCCCAGCTGATGCTTTCCAAATTTCCGGTCCAGTAGTTTCATAATGAATCTGCGTCGAACAAATCAACAAGTAAACTAACATGATTTTGTATTCTCTTCTGTTTCTAAGTTGTAGAAGCTTACCTTTGGGTTTGCAGGGTTTTCAAACTGATTGAGAAAGTAACTGTTTGGGGTCCTTTCGATTATCTCGTTCGTTTTAGCAATCACTCCTTGTATTCCTTTTTTTGAATCTGTGAGGACCAGCTCTGCCCCAAATGCTAGAATAAGAATCTTCCTTTCTTGACTCACATAATCTGGCATGATGAGAATAAGCTTGTAACCCTTTGCTGCTGCGACGGATGCCAGTGCAATGCCGGTATTACCACTGGTGAACTCAACCAGGACGGTCTACAACAAGCATCGACATTTCATGAGAAATCATAATGTTGATAAGAGATAGGCCAAATGAAATCCGAAGTGGTTACCTTCCCGGGAGTGATCAGGCCCTTGTCCTCGGCGTCTTTGATCATACTACAAGCAATCCTGCAATGCAAATTGTATGACATTTAACTTCATAAACACATACATGATTCACAATGGAATTGGAAGTAGTCTTCCACAATCAGTTTAGACACCTATCCTTGATGCTTGAGACAGGTTCCATCATCTCTACCGTTGCAGCTACGTGGGCTCCACAACCTTCTACGACACGATTAAGGTACACGAGAGGGATGTTGCCTATAAGCTAATGAATCAAAGAGAATAAGAAGCAAATACAAGTCTGTTATGCAGCTAGTTTAAAAAACGGCCAGCCTCAAATGACAAGAAGACAACAATAAGATCTCGGAAAAAGAAAGTTACCCCAGTAACATCATTCGCGATTCCACACTTATCTTCCATGTTAACTACTTCTGCTAAACACACAAATCAAAAGGCAAATTCACGACGAATATCAACGATGAGAGTAGCAAAACTTGATTCTGTCAAAACATTTGTACTTATTTAACATGATCCAGGGATGATCTTTACAAATGGCATGAACGGTTTTACACGCAAAACAAAAAAAATAGATAGATGCTAACATTCAACAACTTCTTATGATGTACAGTACCAAAAAGCAAGATAACTACTATATAAAACTATTATAAGAATTGAATTACTTGAGTCTTTGGGTATGTAAATTTCAATGGTCAAACAGAAATAATATATTGTTTTGTTGCCAAAAAAACAGACTAATTAGAAGCTGAATAACTAGTATATATAGAATTGTTGAATTAGATCCTCTTTCAATTTGGTAGTCAACTTTTGGTTTATATTCAATTGGAGAAACAATTGGCTCTTTTTGCTTCTTTATCAGGAAGAAAAGTACTTTTATCATCACCTTATCAGCAATCAGCACTTCCATTCCAACCAAACAATTTCTATATTTATTCAGAATAGCAGCAGCAGATTACAACTGACTAATTAGGTATTTCATCAAATTTGACAGTCAAAACAAACCAACCCACATTCAACTGAAGCAATAAATTATCCATCATCAATTTGAAATTACCCAATCAAGAGGAAAAATAACCCTCCCCTTCTCTCCATTATCAAAGCACACAGTGAAAGAAAATGCTGAAAAGAAACAGCCATGAGAAATCGATGAAATTGAGGGGTATCATGTATGATAACAAAATCTCTTCATTTTTTCATGAAAGAAAAAAAAAAGAAACCACCTGGTGAATGGCAATTTTGCCCTCTTTATGGGTTGGTCAGCTCCTTGCCTTCGCTCTTGATCTACAACAGTAATGCAGTATCAGTACCGAATCAGGCTATAATTTCTGGTGTAAAATTTGTTTAGATAAATATCAGTTCATCTTACAGTGACACACACAGTTGATACATACATTTCCTCAAAAAAAAAAAAATTACAGAAAGAAAAAAAGGAAAAATCTCACCTGGATTTGGGATTTTGGGGGATAGGAAAGCTACTCAGACAGAACCTTCAATTGGCTTGGTCTGTCTTTTTTGCAGTAGGAAATATGTTTAGCAAAACATTACAGGCAATTATAAAGAAGGGCCTTATTCTCGATTCGAACAAGAAGAAGAAAGGAAAGGATGAACTGTAAGCCTGTAACGTTTTCAATGGTCAAGTACTGTGAAGAAGTAAAACATTAAAGAGGGGAGCTCATCCACTTACTCCGGCCGAGTCTTCCTTCCCCGCTTAGCTGGTTCTCTATGTAGTTCATAGTTTATTGAAGTTTGTCCTTTATTGAGTTACCACGACTGATATCTCGATTTTTTTCCCATTTAAAAAAAATAAAGAGGGGAGTTCGATAGTACATTATAAGTCTAGTCTTAGATATATATGTTATAAATTTACAACAATTTTTTTTCCAAAAATTATATTTATGTTTTAAACAATTGCTAGCATATGTTTAAAAAAAGGATGAAAAATACATGTTTTACATTTTTATATAAATGAAAGATTGATTATTTGACAATATAATTAAAAATTAAAAAATATATAAACATATATGTATCATACACAAGGTCATACCTAAAGTTGTAAGTGATCTTCATCCATCTAATCTCACTACTAGTGATGACATTTATGTCATGAGTTTAATCTCCTAGTAGTATTTTTTTTATTTATTGCAAATTTGCAATGCGTCTAAGTATCTTCCTATAAACCCAAAAAAAAAAAAAAAAAAAAAATTAGTCCACGGTCACCCTCAATAGTCAATTGGTTCGTGTAGCATCCAAACCTGAATAGTGAATACGGTGGTCCAAGGTTAAATGCCAAACCGGATAAAGTAAAGGAAAAACACCATCTACATAACGGCTTGGAAGGCCTGCAATTTTTGTAAGCTTCCCATGACTTCTTCAAGGCTGTTACCTTGTTTTTTTTTGGATTGGCTAAACTAAACCTAACAACATATGCATATGCTTATGCTTTACTACCTCAATGTAGGCTTGTTGTGGCTTTTTGACAACTTCGTCATAGAGTAAATGTATGCTAGTAGTGGCTTTTCGACAACTTCATCAAAGAGTAAAAACTACCTCAATGTACGCTTGTAGTGGCTTTTCAACTTCTTCAAAAGGGATACCAACGCAATACACACAAAACACATTTATAGGGCGTTCACCAAACACACCAAAAAAAACATTGAAAGGGCGTTCACATAGAGGGGGGGGGGGGGGGGGGGGGGAGTTAACAGTATAGAAGCTTCTGACAGTAAATGAAAAGATTTGATGTGGAGTAATTAACTTTGGCAAGGCAAAATTAAGTTCTGTGATGTGCCCAACAATGAAATAAACTTTATGGGGAAAACTGAACATTGGCGATGGAATATTCAAGGCAAGAAAGTAATACAACAGGAAAAAACGAAAGTTTACGTTTCACAGTGCTTGGAAATAAGCCTCACATGAATCAGGTTCAAGAGGACCCACTCATCAAGTGCTGCTTAATCAAAATTTGCTAATACGCAATAAACTAAAAAGAACCATAGTAACTGTGTTTTTCGACCTAGAACCGATTCTAAGCTCCTACGATTTCAGGAGCAGTTTCACCCTCGGCCATCGGCTCATCAGCTGGCCTGTCAAGCTTCACACCGATATCTTCAGTGTAATCACCATGAACCTACATGAATAACCAATGTCACGGTTAGGAGTCGAAAATAATTACAAGGGGATTGGAAGGGAATAAAAAAGAGCAAGCGGACAATTTATAACATACCTCCATCAACTTTCCGAGGTCAAACTTGGGTGCCTTCAAGATCTTAACCTTTCTAATGTAGACATTCTGAAGTGGGTAGATGCTAGAAGTGGCCTTCTCAATCTCCTTCCCAATTGACTCTGGGATGAACTTGGCAACCAATTCCTTAAGGTCGGAAGAACTAGCTTGGGCAACCATAATCTCTCTCATCTTACGGCGGATCTGCAGAAAGAGAGAAAGCATCATAAATGCCAACAGCCCAAAAGAATCACCAGTCTATGGAGGTGACTACAATACATTCAAGTTTCTTCGAAGCCTATACCTGACGAATCTGACTTGAAGCAGCGTATGTAGTCCTTTTGACTTGGTTAGGACGCCTCTTTGTAAATCCAATGCAGAACATCCTGAGGGTGAAGTTATCAGTGGTTTTAACATCAACATGAGCTTCAATCAAGGTCTGCCATTTGCGGACAAGGGACCTTAATTTATCAGTGGTGAAGTCCATACCCTGAAATTATAACATTTTGCAAAGGTTCCATGTTATTACATCTCATTAATTTTAAAACCACATATAAATAACAAGGCTCTTAGCCAAAGTGTAAAAATTCTCAAAATGCAACATACCCAGAAGTTTGTCAACACATTCCTTCCTTGAACATCCTCTGCCCTCAAGCGGATCTTTCTGAAGAACTGATCCTCATCGTTTTGAAGATCAGCAAGAGAAACCTCAAAAACTCGGTGCTTTAGTCCGTCAGAAGCAATCTACAATGAGGAATAAAAGTTAAAAGACAAATAACCACGGACATACAGGCAAGAGCTGCAAAAAACCTGGAGAAATCACAAAACAATCTAACATCTTTAAGAGTTGACTTCGAGCTCCATGTCGACTACTTGAAAGGATGAGATTTTTTGTTTTTAATATAAGTTGATAAGGAGATTGAAATCAATACGGTTGCATGCAAAAACAAACAAACGTTGAAATGGTGACAAAAAAGATAAATACAAGTGAAAATATAGAGCCAAGATTCATGAACACGGGCTGATGGGAAATTAGCTCAGTTCTAAAGCGCAAGACAGATAATTTAGATGTCTAGGGACAAACAAAAAGGCAATGTACATGGATAAAGCTTATGACCCCATTAACACTGCATTTGATGCTTCTACTTAGAGTGCATTACTCAACGCAAAACAGGTATGCAATCTAACAAAATATAACTCAAGTCAAAGAACAGGAAACTAGTGTACATTAATCTACGAACACAAATTGCTCGAATGCACTCACTACTTGTATTCAACATTACAGAGACGTATTATAACACAACATAGATTCAGATGATTTCGTTTAGAGCGCAGTCACTTGATCAAATCACAGGGAAGTAATGTAACACAATGTAAAACAAGTCAAAGAACACGAAAATCGTGTCTACTAATTTACAACCAGAAATTGCTCGAATGTTAGTCACTACTTCTATTCAACATGAACGGTCAAAAAATATTAAACCTAAAATGCCATACAAAAGTGAGAGTACTGTGGTAGAAGTACCTTGGTACCCTGTGTACGAGTGACTAGAGTCTTTCCCACACTTCGAGTGTTGAACACCCCGGGGGCCTTCACATCATACCAGTCCTTCTTAGCAAACGGATCGGTTCTGTACCAAATCAGAATTTACAGAAATGGAAAAAAACAGTGAGGGAACGATACAGGAATCAGAATCCAAAGTACTTTGTTCGCGCAAAATGGGAAAAATGATCGAGAAATAAATTAGAGGCACTTACGCTTTCTTCTTTCCTCCCTTCTTACCCTTGGATATCCTCTTGTTCTTCCTGCGAAATTTCGGAACCAATTAAGCGAGGATTAGATGCGGATAAAGAACAGTGAAGCGACGACATTGAGAGATGGAAGGATGTAGATCGTGATACTCACCCGACGGCCATGGCTGCTTGAGGCTTTCCTGAGGCAGCTGCTGGTAGAGAGCGATGGAAAACCCTAGCTTGGCAGAGATTCACAGCGTCCTCTCCGCAACGAGGGTTTTTATCTAGGGTTGCGGATACTTGGGCTGGGCTTCGTGGGCCTTTTGTTCTGATGGGCCGCACAAATTAGGCCCGATCTTTCAATCTGATGCTCCGTGCTATTTTTCGTTTTTTCGTTTCAAATCCATTAATCTTTTGCCCACCTTTTGGGCTCATACCTATGTGAAATAGAATTTCAACCGTTATGAAATAATATAAACTATAATAATTTATGTAAATGGAGTTTATTTGTTTTTTATTAGAGGAAGTTTTGTCTTAATTTTTTATTTTTTTATAATTAAAAAGTATTAAATTAATAAAAAAAATAAACATTTTAATATTTTATATAATTTTTAGTTACTTGAAATATCAAATATCTTCAAAATCAAATAATGTAATGAAGTATTATATAAGTGATTTTATTAAATTAAGAAATTAATTCGGAATAGAAAAATGCAACTAACCATAAAACCAATCACAATCACCCTATTAGAATATTAAACACAATTTACCCTATTTGTAAGAGAGGAGGAAACAACGTGGACGAAGGTTACTTTTAGATGGGCCCTTATAAAGTGTAGAAAATGGGCCCACTAACCAAATATGCGAGCCGAATTGTATAGAGTATCCTAAATTGGCAGCCACTTCACAACGTCGGAAAAAATAGATTTTGGATTGGCCGAATGAAGCCAAACATTCATCCATTTATTTTATTAGGAAAAAAAGTGAGTTGTTGATCCATTCAAATTTCAACTTTTTTTTTTTGGAAAAAATTTGAACTTTTAAACGTGCGTATATGATCAAATTGGATTTTAAAATCGACTTGCTAGTTGCCATTGATGGTGTGTTTCCCCTTTTTGAATTTGAGATTTTTTTATTTATTAATTGAAAATAGTTTTCATAACTTGTTCTATCTTTATAGATTAAAATTTTCATTCAAAAATATATATATTTAATATATTTAATTATATGTTTTTTTACGTGATAAAAAAAACCCTAAATGAACTCTTTTTTTATATAAAACCAAATATTTGAGAAATCAGAAATTAAACTGTCTGAAAGTTAAATGCACGAATTCGCTAACACGATTGCTTGTCCAAAAACTTTGATCCTATGCATGACTCTCACCGGCTGGATTACATGTCTGAGATTTGCCACTAAATGACGGTTTCATCGTCAATAAAAAAAAGTGTAGCAAAATGAAAAGGGGATCGTTCTGTAAAATTTGAAAAGTAGGGTGCATCGAGCAAAATTTTAATAAAAGCTACGGAGCTTAAATGGAATTTCCCAAAAACAATTCACAGAAAACACGATTGCTTGTCCAAAAACCTCACCAGCTATTTCCTTTTTCAGACCACCACGCCACGTCCCTCTTCGGAAACCGAATTCAATACAAACAAGAGAGAGAGAGAGAGAGAGAGAGAGAGAGAGAGAGAGAGAGAGAGAGGCGACAGAGAGGGCGAAGGAGGAGGAGGAGAGGAATGGATAGGGTGTTTTCAGTGGACGAAATTTCTGATCTCTGGTCGCCGGTAGCTCATCCGCCGTTCCGGGCGTCGGAGGAGGATCCGAAGATGAACCGCAGCGCTTCGGAGTGGGCGTTTCAGAGGTTCCTCCAGGAGGCAGCGGCTTCTTCCGTATCCGATACGACTTCATCTTTGAAATCGGTAGGCGACAAGGACGCCATCGAGATCAAGGATGACCTCCACCACACGAATCCCCACAGCAGTCAAGCCTGTAATCGGAAGAAAACTGGCGGCTTTCCTCAGCCCCATGCCATTCTCTCGGAGCCAACGACGAAGGCGTCCGATGCGGGATCGAGCGTCCCGGTCGATTCGGCTGAGTACCAGGAGTATCTCAAGAGCCGTCTCAATTTGGCTTGCGCTGCCGTTGCTTTGACAAAGGTTCATCCCACTCTCTCTCTGTTTCTGATATCTGAGGGTTTCTCTTCCTGTTTCTTCTTGCATTGTGGTGGATTTGCGCTCTCTTAACTCCAATGGAAGTTATGGAACTTGACTTTCTTATCTATCTGCGTTGTTATCTAGTCTTGTGTCTTTATGGCTGCTAGGAGTATGATAATCTGCCTACTCTCTGAATCTCTGATTATTGGTATTTTGTAGAGTTATACGACTTTGTAGGTATGATCGATAATCTGTGTAATGACTAATGGTTGGATGAAGTAGTGGCCTATGTCCTGCATGAGTGTTGATTTCAGCTCTTTAGGGTTTTAGTATAAGAATTTGGCCAAAAAATCAGTTTAGATGGATTCTGTTTAGCAGAATGGGAAATTCCCAAATAGCACAAGAATGTCCATTGCTAGGAACATTATTTTTTCGCAAGCCAGGGAAAGCGTCCGTAACGGACACTACAGAAGTTAATAGGTTGTTGTCGGTTTCTCATAGTGTCCGCAACGAACATGTTATCTCCTACCTTTTGCTGTAAAAAAATATTTTTGCCTTGCTCTAAATAGTACGAAACCGTTTAGTTTATGATATACTCTCTTGCTATTGTGTAAGGCATTTTTGTTTCCTTAACGAGTTTTTTTGGAAAGGTGAGAACTTTATCTATGCTGCCAAATTCTTTGCTTCCACTACACCGCATAAGAGGTAAGAATGGTGTATGCATTAAATTTTTATTCAGTGTAGTTAACATCCATATGTTATTTCTAACCTTAGAATTCTGATATATTACAATAGCATTTTGTGGTTTAGTTGCTTGCTAGTTGTTCGATGTCATTTGTACACAATGTTAAGTTGAGTTGTCATGTCATGTGTTTGAGGTCCCCAATACTCGAGTCTTGAGGAATAGATCAAGAAATACTTACCTTTATCAGCAAAACAGCATTAGTCCAATGGATAGCATATTTTTTAGTGTTATGTTGTTCTAATTAAGTGTCTGTTTGGTAACACACTTACACATAGCTGGTGGGGTAGCTGGAGTTGATGGATTAAATGTGTTAAATATATGTTAAATTAGAGTGTTCATAAGCTAGTAAGGTGTTTGGTAACTCGTTTGGTAGAGTAATTGATACAAACCAGCTAGCTGATGAGAGAAAAGAAAATGAATAGATTTGGGAATATAAAAAAAAGGTTATGAAAAGCTAGGGGTGAGTAACCATTGAAAATCCAATTTCAAAAGCTAATAAACTAAAATATTATATTTAACTTATTTAAAATTATAGAAATTAAAACCAAAAGCTCTGAAAAGCTACATGCATTGACAAACGGAGCTTAAAATCATTTTTCCTCCCCGGAGTATTACTTGGTGTCAATTGTTGAGCTGACATCTGTATGTTATATCAAATCATTGTGCCCTTTTGCACAATCAACTAGTGATTACCCTCAAATTAACGCCCCCCCCCCCCCAAACACACACACACAAAAAAACCCTGTCCTTGATTAACATTTTTTAAAGATTTTCCCGTGATTAAGCTCTTCCCTTTATGTACCTGATGTTTGATTTTGGGCTATAGGTTGTGCCATTTGTGATAAATTCCTGTTGCGTTGACTATTAGTCTGTTGTCTGACATTCATCCTCTATTATTTTCTATGACTTTGGATAGAGAATTTGCATATGAGTCATTGTTCCAAAAAAAGGCTTGGGCCTCCGCCTAGACCCTTGAAGGTCCCCCACCTTTGAGTTTAGCCGCCTAGACCCTTGAAGGTCACCCGCAAGGTCTTGGTGGCCTTGCGGGTTTGGCAAGTTAGTGAAAAAAACCATTTTGAGGTTTTAACTCCTAAAACCCTCACATGTCGATCTCTCTCTTAGTTCTCAACCTCTATACTCTCTCTTACTCTTGATCCCTCACTCCCATAGTCCTCTAACTCGGGACCTAACTCCCATTGTTAACGCCTAGACTATTAATTAAAGTTTATTTGTTTATATATGTTATGAATTAAACTTTATTATTTTATATACGTATTGAATATGGACTAGGATTAAAAAATACATTTCAAATTAGTAAATCCGCCTAGACCCCGCACAATCCGCCTAGAACCTTGACCCTATCTAGCCGCCGAGCATCCACCAAGCGTTTTTTGGAACATTGATATGAGTGACAATGATAGAGGTAGAAGAGGCTTGGTTTTGCATGATATCACATAGTTTGGCATAATTTAGTTGGGACATACTCCTTCTGTCCTACATGATATAATGGATAACTTTCTTTGATTCGAATGAGATAAACTTGTCTTTCCCTTTTGATTTATGTTAATAGGCACCATATGTTATAGGCAACAGCTCAGCTGCTGTGGCAGAGGGCACGTCACAGGGTTCAGCTGATTCACAGTCAGTTGCTCAAGCTCCTGGAAAAGGTCTGTCCCAATGTATGAGATATTTGATACCTATGTTTTTTATGATCTACCTTTCCATTGCCATTGATTTATGAAGTTTTTAACATAACTTGTTTAATACATTTCTATACTCTGCAAATGTCATCTGTTTTCATGTTGCATTTCTTTGTATCGGCTGTCTTGAAAGAAAGAGTTAAACAATGTGTTCCTGTGCAAAAGGAATTTCAAATTCATTGACAAGTCCATCAGGGATATGATTTACGAAGCTTGGCTAGTTAGCAATGTATAAGAAAATCTATGAAAGGGTTTTATAGACTCCAGAAATTACGTTTCCATTAATGTTTTCTTCACGTTTAACTGTGATTAGTTCAATGTACTGTAGGGTCACAAAACAAGGATGTTGGAGAACCTACTGGAATCCCTTCCTTACCTGTCATGAAAAAGAAAATTGTTCCTCAAAACAAGCAAACTACAAGTTATTCATCAAGGGAGCAATCAGATGATGATGAAGCTGAAGGCGACACTGAGACAACTGAAAATATGGATCCAACTGATGAAAAAAGAGTAAGGAGGTAAGAAGTGGATTGCTTTTGTCTTCCTTTTCGCCTCTGCGAGTATCTGACCTTTTTTTGCTTGGTGGTAACCCTTTACAAGGGTTAATGATGTTTTCCCCCTCATGCCTTCTAAGCCGCAGAGTTATTCAATACTAATCCTGGTACCCAAATTATTTTGTTCTTGTGTCAGAATGCTTTCGAACAGAGAGTCAGCTAGACGCTCCAGAAGGAGAAAGCAGACACATCTCACTGAACTTGAGACACAGGTTTTCCTCTGCTAGCTACTTGATTGATTTGACTATTTGCCACGATCATTATCAAAACCTCTTCTCCTTCTCTCGGGACAGGTCTCTCAGCTTAGGGTTGAAAATTCATCTTTGTTGAAACGTCTAACAAACATAAGCCAGAAGTACAATGAAGCAGCTGTTGACAATAGAGTCTTAAAAGCTGATGTTGAAACACTGAGAGCAAAGGTATATAGGGAAATTCTGACATCATATCTGAACCAAGATATTGTGATTCTCATTTCTCCCCTGATCTCATCATACTCTTGATGTGGGTTATTTCACGTTACTTTCAGGTGAAGATGGCCGAGGAGACTGTTAAAAGAGTGACTGGCATGAACCCGCTGCTACAAGCAATGTCTGAGATATCCACCATGAGCAATCCAGCTTTTAGCGGAAGCCCTTCTGACTCTTCTGATCTCACGGTTCCAGTTCATAACCCAAAGCAGCAACTATATCAGCCTTCCGCATGGGCTAATCCCATCCCAAGCGTCGAAACATTTGTGGCTCCTGAGATTGCTTCTGCTGAAAACATGCTTCCCAATCCGGTAGCTCCGATGTCAGGGGTTAACAAAATGGGAAGAACACCATCCATGCAGAGAGTGGCAAGCTTGGAGCACCTCCAGAAGAGGTTCCGTGGGGGGATCAACCAGAGCAACTCTCAATACAGCCCGGATCATTAGATTAAGCGCTTAAATAAGCAGGTTAGTGGTTATTAGTTCAAGTGGTATTCCCCCCACTCCCATTTAATCTCCATTTATGAACCCTTCATTATTCATGTAAAGGAAACTACAGCCCAGATCTGTCTTTTGGTCATCAGCTGGTACAAAGATTGCTGCTTTGACAGTAAATAGTCATTTTTTGTCCAAAACTGGCTGTAGTAAATCCACTCCCTGTCCCTGCACAATAATATCAAATGAATATGAAGTTCATTTGCTCTTGGTTACACATTGTTCCAACCCTATTGGAAATTTGATTTCTTTTCTCCGAATTCTTAAAGCAGATAGAGTTTGGTCATGTTCGGAGTCATCTATACGTTGGCATTTTTCGATTTCAGAGTTTTCCAGTTTGATTACAGGCAATGTAGTTAGTTCCAAACTTGGATCATTTCAGGTTGAATCAGTTCCTTGCACGTCCTAAACTCAGATGAAACATGACTTCACAACACTATGACCAGGTTTTATCACCACCTGTTCACTCTTCATCTTCTCCCTCACCTTCCCTGCATCCACCCACTTCCCTGCCGAGGCATACACATTCGACAGAGCTATATAGTCTTCACTAGCAGCTCCACAATCATCAAGGTCCTTTGAAGGTTGAATATGTACTAGGACCTTCCCGACCTTCTCGCCCAGTTCAGTGTCGCCATGCAGCCTACACGAACCGAGCAAACTCCTCCACAACACCGGATCGGGCTCAATGGGCAAACTGACTACAAAGTCGTACGCATCTTCCAGGTGCCCTGCCCGGCCAAGAATGTCAACAACGCAGCCATAGTGCTGAAGATTAGGCATTATACTGAAATCTCTCTCCATGCTGTGAAACAACTGGAGGCCTTCTTCAACAAGCCCTGCGTGACGACAAGCCGAAAGTAAGCTTGTGAAAGTGACCACATTCGGCATCACATTGTCACTCCTCATGCGTTCCAAGAGCTTCAGAGCCTCTTTCCCATCTCCATTAAGTGCGAGCCCAGTTGCCATCGCGGTCCAAGTCATCACATTCTTCTCTGCCATCCGGTTAAACACAGCCATGGCACTCCTTAGGCTCCCACTCTTCGCGTACATGTCTACCAAACCAGTGCCTACAAAAACATCATCTTCAGCGAAGTAAACAGTTTTCTCAATGAATCCATGAATACAGATTCCGGTCTCCAGCACACCCAATCTCGACGAAGCAGAAAGCACTGAGACCATGGCGGTTCCTGTCGGTCTAACGCCACTCTCCCCAGCAGCCAACATGGCCTTAAAGAGGAGCAAGGCTTCCCTCGAATTCTCCACGCCACACTCATCTCTCTGCCAAGAATACCCAGCTAACAAAGCACTCCAGGAAACACTATTTCTCTCAGGCATTTCATCGAACACCTTCCTCGCACAATCCATCTCCTGATTACTTCCATAAAAATGAATCGCGGTCGTCGCCACCCGAAGATCCAACATCAGTCCTTCTTTAACAACCCTCCCATGGATCTGTTTCCCTTCAATCAATGCCGAATTCGATGCAGACCGCGCGCAGGCCCCGAGAGCGAAGATGTAAGTGTGATCATCGAATGGTAGGGAGGATCTTGAAACCCAGTTGGAGAAAAGGAGAAGCGAATCTCTGGGTGGGCTTGATTTGATCATAGTATTGAGGAGGAATAGCTGTTGGTGGTGTTGCTGGCTGAGAAGGCGGTGGGCGTAGCTGGTGGCGCTGACGGCGGATTGCGGTGACAGCGTGCAGTAGTGCTCGATGAGTTTACGAAGAACGATCGGAGTTTCAATGTCGCCGGTGATGACGAGGGCGTGTATTTGCTTGATTTGGTTTATGGATTTCGGCTTCAAGTGGGTGAGGGAGAACGCCGCCAGCTCTGCAATGGCGGACATGGCGGGTGAAAGTCTGGACTTGGGGATGTTGGGTTAAATATTCAACGTGCTTTAACCGGCGTTGAATCGCATCGGGCGGGTAATTTGGTTGGACGATTTGGGTATGTACTTCGCCACGAAACCGATGTGAGGTACCATCTTGGTACCTCGTATGAATCTTATTTCCAATCTAATTGTTTTTTTATAGAAGTTGAAAGTTTGGGGTGGTCGACCTCAGTTGAATCACTGTCCAATGGCGTTCTTATGGACGAGATACTCAAACTCATGTGGGCACCGCTCCATAGAGAAAGAGGAGATCAAACCAGCATTCGTCAATCTGTCGGCGACTTGGTTGTCTTCTCGAAAAGTGTGGGAGAAATCGATAGTCTCAAAGGATTTGCAAAGGCCGAGAGCGTCGGTGATCACCATCTCAATAGTCCACGGGCAAGTACTGATCCCACAGATGGCATTGACAACGGTCAGACAGTCTTCTTCCACCACGAGGCGAGAGAAGCCCTTCCTCACAGCCGTCAGAAGGCAGTCGTGAAGACCGAAACACTCGGCTTGGATTGAAGAAGCACTCCCAAGCCCTTGTGCTCCAATCAAAATTTCTACTTCGATCCCTATTTTACTAGTCAATTACTTAATCCTATATAACTAAATTATTTTTATACTTCGTATTTATTTAATTTAAAAAAAATATATTTATATTTCAAATGTCTATTTTTATATATGTTTATAAATTTTTATTTTGAAAAATCGTGTATTATAAATTAGAAAAATTAAAGTGTTATGAAACCATGAATGATGGATGGTTCATCTCCCCACCCTTTCACCTCCTTAAACTCCTACATGGTGGAAAACCAAAAGTTTGATAGATTTATGAAGTCTTTATCTATGTATCCATATGCTTATATAAGGTCTTATACATCTTCTTTGAGAAAAACACAAGCAATAAAGAGCTTCATCTCCTACATTTTATTCTTTTATTCTCGTTTCTCTTAATTCTCGCAACAAAAATGTATTATTTTATAAAACATAATTATAAAAAAATTAAGACAAGATTTTTCAAAATAAAAGTTTATAAACATATAAAAATAAATGTTTGGAATATGAAAATAATTTTTTATAAGATTAAATAAATGTGAAAATAATTTAGCGACATAGGAGATAGTATTATAGGAAGTGTTCTATTGTAGGTGATTTTGATTGAAAAAATTACCCGAAGGTGACCGCACCATCCACACCACCCGCATTATTTTTATGTGTGAAAACCCGTACTAAAACAAGCGACAATTAAAATGGGTAGTCAGACGGTTGTCGATGAAGATTTTTTACTATAATAACTCGCGTCACTAACTCGCATATACTTAGTAGGAAGATTTCTCAACTTTTAAAAAATATTATTAGTATATATCTGTATTTTTTAAGTAAAATTGATATTATTCGGTGGTTTTAATATTTTTTGAATTTCATACTTGATTTGTAGGATGATTTTTTTATATTTTTAAGCAATAATATATTAGTAGAGGCATCTCGTTGATATGCAAGTACACTAAAATGCATGCATGGGTGCATTATTGGTAGTCCACTATCTTATTTAACACTATGTTGAGTAGGCAGCCTACAATAAGTTGGTTGAGAGTTGTTTTAAGTTTGTGACACATTTTCATTTTAAATGTTTAGCGGTCCCGATCCAATCCATTTTCCTACCCACGTGTGCCATGGACCAACCAAAAAAAATAGTATTATTTAGACCAAAAAAATAGTATTAATGTTTTTTAAAAAATAAAAAAAGATCGAGATTTGTTATAAAATGTCTATTAAATGGAGGGATTGACATAACGTAACTAGCCCCCTTCGTCTATCTTACTTTCATTGCGAGTTAAACTATTAACCAAAAATAAGATAACAAACTCTGCAAATGGAAATTAAAAAAAATGCATCATGTTGTATCAAAGTCTACAAAGCCGATCATATAATATCATTGTATGATATTGACGGTGATCGATACCTTTATCATTGATAAATCAATCGTAAGGGTATCATCACCATATGATATCGAAGGAAATATAGAATGTCTGTGGTGATTAGCTTGATCTCTTTAGGGTATTTCTTATTCAATTAAGATAATGAAAGTCATAAAGGAACATCCTTATTTTACAACAAAACAACGTGAAACTCAAACCTTATAGAGAGCGAGAGGCTTTCAATGATTCAAGAGATTCGAACTATTAAGAACCGACGGGGCTGTGCGGGAGAACTGTGCGGGACTGCGGACTGCTGAGGAACTGGGTGCAGTGGTCGCCGGTGCCAGGGTCGGCCGGAGATGGAGCTGGCGGCAGCGGCTGCTCGGGTACTCCGGACTCGGGCGGCTCAGGAGGTGCTTTCGCTCGAGGGGTTCTACTCTTCTACGCTTCTGTCTGATTGTCTGTGTAACAAAAAAAAAAGCGCTTTTGGTGTTTTTTTTTTTTAAAAAGTGGAGCTGCTGTAAATGGGAATCGAACCTGGGTTCAATTACTTAATATTAAAATTACCCCGTCCCACCTAATGTGGATACCGCTGAGCCAATCTGTCCTTCGTTTTCACTATCTACTTCACTTTTATATATTACAAAATTAACAGACATATAAAAATATATATACCTCTATTTAGGATTGGGGGGGCTTCAGCCACCCCGAGCCCCCCGTAGATCTGCCACTGAGAACCGTGAGAAGCGGCGCTGAGAATATATTCTTGTTGTGAGATTTGGCAAAAATTGATCCTCGTGGTTCCAATGGTGTTCGTGAGATTCGGGCATCTGCGGGATTAAATTCGACTATTATTTGATCGATCGGGTCAACCCTCTTATGTGAGATTGACTATGTGAGATTGACGTTAAAAAATATAATGACTCATCTACTTGATCAATCAACTACATGAATCACCATTTCTTCAAAAGTTCACACCATTTCACTATGATTTCCCTCCCATTTTTTTAATATTTTCACTCATTTTACGATCTCAACACCACCTACTAAAGTTAATGTATATTTTTGTGTGAAAACAATATGATGGCATCAACTTTCAAAGACATTATACTACTTAAGATACTGGTATTGATAAGGAGTTTTCAAAAACTCTTAAAATCAACATCTGTACACCTGACGAACTTAACGCCTTTACTGTATTTCTGATGGAGTAAGAAGGCAGGAAAGCCAAACATATGAGAGACTGGTCAAAGTAAACTCCAGCGGTCAAAGATAACTGGAGAGTCCATTTTCACCCCCGACATCCACACGAGTGGCAATCAATTTCGTGGGCCCAATGGGCCGTGGCCTATTAGTGGACGACAAAACTCCTTAGGTACCGCGGGTCCCATCACATAATTCTAATACAGCTGTAGGCGGGTCCCGCCCCTGTGGATTGGCTGGCCGGGGACAGCTGTGGGCTCCACTTCCTCTTTCTCTTTCTCTCTCTCGTGATTTTGTCCCCTCTTCAAAGTATTAGTTGGCTACTATTTTTTCATTTTCTGTTTTGCCGGCCATTTCCCGTTCATATAGAATATAGAATATTTATCCATCATATGGGTCTCTACTCTCTACCCTCTTCATCACCATACATCATCTACTCCCATATCTATGCCCATGCCCATCATCATCTTCTTTATCTAATTATCTTTATACAATATATAAAATTTTTTTTTTTTTTTAACGAGGGTAACTTTTTACGTGGCTCCACGTGTCAGGTAAACCGGTTTGCACTGACTGGTTAGACCCAATGGTAATAAGTAAGGTGAACCTTATATAGTAATTGTTTCACTACCCTCAAACTATTTGAATTTGACAAAATAGCTAGCTCGTATGTTTGGATGAATTTGAATTGGTTCTTCCTCGAATGAGGTACAAAAAGAGCAAAACAGATTGTAAAAATGATGAGAGCTCATCCTGATATATATATATATATATATAAAAAAAAAAATTCAGGGATGTTAATTATATATAGCGGCAAGCTGATGCCCGCATCATAGATTGATTATTATGTAATGGGGGAATGGAAGGGCCCATACTTCCATAGGAAGCAAGACACTTTGGGCACAGAAGTCAGCACATGGCTTGTTTGTGATGGGCCATCCGATTTGAATCACCCCCCGGCTCGCCCATAAGGCACCCTAAGCCAGTAAGCCCCGCCTCTATGTATTTCCCCGCTCTATTTAAATCTGGAATTAGAACAAAAACAAAACAAAAAAAAAACAAGATAGTTATCTCTTATTTCAGCATACTTATCTATCCATCACGTCACAAAGGTTACCTTCCAACCATTTGTGTTTGTTTTACTGTATCAATTATCGACTGAGACTTTACTAGTATTCACTTCTTGGTTTCTATTTTGATCGATCTTAGTCGATTTGTAGGTGGAGATGTTTTTCTTGGATGAGTAATTGTTTTTAGTGGCGGTTGCAAAACTCTGTGAAATATGAAGCGAAATTTCTAGTGTATATAAAATTCTCTGAAAGATGAGGCGAAATTTCTGGTGCATATTAAGATATTAACATTGAACAAAGTTCTTTACCTAAGCTACGACTTTCATTTTAGCAATGTATTGTAGGAAAGTAGACTTACATTTGTTTTATTGCTATGACAGTGGTTTCTCGCCATTCATTGAAAATTAAAACCTTTTCTATATCTAGGATTGTAAACTTATCAAAATCCAATCATGCTAAATTCAAGACTTTTGGATATTAGGATTGTAAACTCATCAACTTTGTAATATATTTTGGTTCTCAAACACATTATAGAAATTGCAAGTTGAATATGCAGGCTAGGAAAACACAAATACTGCATAAAGCCTCACAAATTCAATTTATAAACCACAAATTCATTTCATAAATTCACAAATTTCATTCTCAAAATCCCATATATACAATAATTTTAAAAAACAAAATTGATTTCCGAAATAAAAAATCGTAATCAAAATTTCACAAAATTGATTCTCATATTCAAACTCTAATTTCATCAATTTTCGCCACCGCGCATGTGCAAAAAAAAAAGGGAAGCCGATTTTTTTAAAAATGACAGGGGTAGGAATCGACCCCGCCCCCTTCCACACCTTTTGGTCTCATTTCATTTTCTTTTCTTCCAATAATTAGCAACTGAGATGAGTAGATTAGTTAATTCATTATCCATCATAGTTTTACTTATTATAACAATAACATATATATAAATAAACTATTCTTTCTCAAAACCCCGGGACATATGTGGGTCGAAGGGTGTTGCGACCGCCCATGTGCACCACACCGTACCCTTGGGCCGCCACTGTATTTGTTTCCCATGAGACATTAGTTAAATGAGACACTAGTCATGTGTTATGTTGATCGTGGTTTTCGATGATCCCTAATCTGAACAGGGTGATATATGTCACTTTTCTCATATACAGATATCTACTGTTTCGCTCCCCGACAATGAGACACTAATACTTTAATTTTTACTGTCTTGTGTTTTTCCACACTTGGTCAATCTTCCATATCATCCCTTCTCATTGGCTTTGGTTTTTCTTTCCAAATCATTTATTGTCATGTTTTACACTTGGTAAATATTTGCATTAATTTTACTTCATCGTCCATTCACAAAATAACTGTATAAAAGTAACTATGGAAAGTAAACACTGATTTTTTTTTCTTAAGATAACATGTTTTTAGCGGTGGAGGGAGTATTTACAAAAGGAACACACAAAATTAACTTTAATTGATGTTTCCATCTCTTGGGGATTGCATCTATATGATTTATCATCCGTGATCCCTTAGGGACACCAGTTGCCACCAAGGTGCTCAATAGCCTCAATTTAGTGCGACGAATGCCTTGGTGTCAGAAGCAATGACACTAAAACTTAATTAGGCTACATAAGGTGAAGGAGGTGGGGCTTCAATGTATTATGATTGAGGGCGACAGTTTGGTGGTGATCAACACTCTCAAAGACAGCAGGTCGTGCCCTTGAGAAATTGAATACAAAGTACTACGAAGTACTTTCTTTACAAAATAGATGAGTTTTTAGATGATAATTTTTGTTTCAATATAGATGATCTTTTATGTTTTTCTACCTAGATGATTGTAATGATTTATATTGATCTGTGTGTTGTCGACTTTTTAAATGACTATAATTGGTTAAAATATGTAGTGAATATTAAAAAAAATAATAAAATTTATATAAAAAAAAATTAGTAAAATAATATTTTTTTAAAAAATAAAGTACTCCCATTTTATTAAAACTCATGTAAATGACGAAAATACCATCTATTTAGTTTTTTTTTTAGTAATAATCCAAGTGAAACACAGTTGTATGGGCCATATTTTGTCGGCACCGACGTGGCTCCATCTTTGCCGTTAAGCCTTTTCATGGCCTAGATGCAGACCCCCAACCCCTCTCTGTATATATCATCCTCCTCCTGCAATTTGCAATCAAATCCCCTCATCCTTCCTCCTCACTGCAAATTAACGCATCACTACCTTCCACAATCCACCGGAAATCCAATCAAAGCTTTTCGGATCCGAAGTAGTTCTGCAGCGGAGATGACAACTACAGATGCGAATCGCCATCCGTCGATCAATTTTGATGAGACGGAGCTGCGCCTGGGACTTCCCGGTGGGCGTGGCGTTGATAAGGCAGACGCCGCCTCCGAGATCTCGAAATCGAGGAGCAATGGAAAAAGAGGATTTTCTGAGACCGAAGTCGTAGATCTAAAGCTTCACTTGTCGAGCTCATCCACAACCGGAATCGATGTGAAGGAGAAGGTTGTGAAGCCTCCATCCAAGTAAGATCCGGATGCTTTCACTCAATCGCTTTCGATTTTTCGTAGTTTTGCTTCTCAGCTCTTTGCTAAATTACTCAAAGTTGGTCGACAGTAAGATGAACGTGATATGCGATTTGATTCAATAAATCGATGAATAATCGCTTGTGGCGAAGCATGTTATTAGAAGGAATTTAGATGATTAATTGGTGCGACTAACGCTACAATAAGATGAATATGATATGCAATTGGACTCAAGAATCAACGAATTAGAAAAGTGATGGATAATTGATCGATTGGATTATGAAACCGACACGAAATTAGACGATTAATTGGTTCGATTTTTGTCACAATAGGGCACAAGTTGTGGGATGGCCACCGGTCCGATCATTCAGAAAGAACGCTATGGCCACTCAAAAGGCAAACACGGAATCTGCAACCGGCAAGGCAGATGGAAGCAACGGCACCACCACCACCACCACCGCCACCGCCTCCACTGCAGCGTTGGTGAAGGTTAGCATGGACGGCGCACCTTACCTACGGAAGGTGGACTTGAAGATGTACAAGAGCTACCAGGAGCTGTCTAATGCCTTGGTCACCATGTTCAGCTCCTTCACATCTGATAAGAAGGATTCAATCAACCACAGCAAATCAACAGACTCTCGCAACGGTTCAGATTTCGTTCCCACCTACGAAGACAAGGACGGGGACTGGATGCTTGTTGGCGACGTTCCTTGGGAGTAAGTCTTTCAATTCCTCACCATAGTAACAAACTCAGTGTACTGTTTTGTGTTTTGAACAAGTGCTGATGTTTGCTTTGGTGTGAATCATCAGGATGTTTGTGGAGTCCTGCAAGCGTATGAGGATCATGACGAGTGGTTCAGAGGCGTTGCGTAGCTAGGTTGAGATTGTGCAATACCAACACAGCTGAAGGAGAGATCTCAAGTTAAAGAGTTTAGCTGTAAATTAGTTTTTGATCAGAGCTAGTTAAGTCAGGTTTGATTGTTGGAATTACCCAAAAAAAGGGTATAGGGTAAAAATGTGTGGATGTGTTTGTAAGTTTGTAACATACAAATGCAATGTGTATATTTTTTTTAACGAAACCAACTTGGTTCTTTTGGTACTTTGTAGTGTGTCCTTTCATGGTTCTTATCGTTTCGCTTTCGCTTTCATTTCATTATTGGTTAGGCCAGCCATCTTCGTCGGGTGTTCTCATTCAATGGCTTCCCATCTCAATAATCTCGTTAGTTAGGCTGTCCTAGACCGCGTTTTCCTTCGCAACCTCTGATCTTCGTAGCCACCAATTGCCACTTAGTCGGGATCAGTTTCTTCGTATACTTGATGGTACTATTTTGAATTGTAGCTTTGGCCCGGAGCTACTATGTAAAGTGACACCGAATGTTCACTGCTCCTCCTTTGGACGTTGTAACGCTTCACCAATTCATCTCATTGACCTAGCTACTTCAACAAAGCTAAGGATTTGTCTGACCTAATCACATCCTCTACACATGAACTATCAATCAATTTATTTATCCGTCTCTCTCTATGAAACGCATCCCCTCCGTTCTTTGAAAGTAAGTAGCTCGGTTGGAGACTCATCCTTTGTGCCCCAACCCCTCACCAAGCATTTAGTACACATCCTCAAGATGGCAGGAAGCTCCTCATCATATCTAAGAGGGAGACAACGAAAATTGGTTGATAGTAGAGGTGGGCAAAAATAATTGTAATTGAAAAACTGTTTTGAATAATTGAAAAATTGCTCAATTTTACAATTAATTGTTTAGAAATAAATGTGTGTTTTAAAATAGTTAACTGATTTGCTTTTATTTTTCAAATCAAATCAATACTAAATAATTGTTACAATTAATTGATTAATTGATAAACGGAGCGAGTCATAGCACCCCTGGGAGTTGTCCGGGATAATCGGACGCTCGGTCCTCGCCTCCTCTGCCGGGGAGGGCGATGGCGAAGGTGCAGCGACGCGGCAGGGGAGATGAGCAGTGCGGAGCAAGCGTGTGTTGGTGCGATGACGAATGTCGGCCTCAATTTGTTGTGGAAAACCGCTTGGAGAAAACAGTGAAAATCGTGTTTGAAGGCTGTGACGTGGTATAAAGGGAACCACTGCCTTAGAAGCGAAATCGCCCCGACAGCGTGGTGCAGGTCGGCTACAGGCGTCGCCCCCCAAGGATACACAGCGGACTTCTCAGGCGTGCACTCGCCGTCGAAGCAATGGAACCACCCAGGACTCAGAACGGCTTACAGAAGAAGAGAGGAGAAGGAGAACGATTGAATGTGTGTTGAAAACTGAAGAGAACGTCAGTTTTAAAACGAAAAAGGACGCTCCACCTTGCTGAAATCTCGGAAGGAATCGGAAACCGTTTTTCAAAACGTGTGACAGAATTGAATTAGTCAAAACCCTAATTCAACCCTATCGGAGGCCAATTAATTGATAAAAATTAAAACCCGATGTAAAAGGTGACCAGCACGTGTCACGTGTCACGGACCGGACCGGCGGCGGTGGTGGTGGTGCGCGCGTGTGAGACTCCTATCCCAACTCTTAATAGCCTCTTCAAAACTCCCCCTTAAAAACAACCCCTCAACTCCTTTTACAATCAATGTGGGACTCAAAGAAGTTCAAAAGTCACTTTGGAAAAAACCCCCCACATGAACATTTCTCCAACAGTCCCCCACAAATGTGAGGAACTGGGGTTTTTAAAACAAAAACATCGTTCTGAGCTGGTTTCGTGGAGAAAGTACTTAAATGCTGGTGAACGAATCTTGAACCAACACATAGTGAAGCTGAGTGTCTCGCTTGTCGTGGTAGTGAACGAATCTTGAACTTCCAGACTCGCGAGTTGACCTCAACAGCACATACCTTCACCACTGCCCTGGTGGTTCCGCGATCTAACTGTCAACTGTAATGGTCATCTCATACCTTGGGTGCTAAAGAGTGCTCTAGAAAGACAACCCTAGTCTTCCACAGAAGGCGACCAACCCTTCACACTCTCGTAGGTGATTCCATCAAGTCCTTCTCAATAGGACCACCCTTATAGGGCTATGGCATCATTAAGAGCATAAAGCTCAACCTATACAATTTTCGGTGAATCCATCAAGTCCTTCTCAATAGGACCACCCAACTCTGGGCTATGGACTCATTAAGAGTTCGCGACTCATCCTTTCTCATACACCTGTCCTGGGAATGGGTATGGTGTATATCAGCTCACGTGGGTTTGAGCCCCATTCCCTTAGACGATTCAAGGACCATCCTTCTATTCAGCCCCTTCGTCAACGGATCTGCTAGATTCCTCTCGGACTTCACATACTCCAAGCAAATGACACCGGTAGCAATCAGCTGTCTCACAGCTTCATGTCTAATCCGTATGTGTCTCTTCTTACCATTGTAAGTATTGCTGTTAGCTACACAAATAGCAGATTGTGAGTCACAATGTAGAGAAATGGTTGGGGTCTTATGCCCCCACAAAGGTAAGTCAGCCAGTAAGCTTCTCAACCACTCAGCCTCTTGACCAGCTAAATCTAGTGCTATGAACTCAGATTCCATAGTTGATCTAGCAATGCAAGTTTGTTTTGATGATTTCCATGATATAGCACCACCACATAAAGTGAACACATAACCACTAGTGGAGCTAACCTCATCATTGTCAGTGACCCAGTTTGCATCACAGTATCCCTCCAAAGCTTGAGGGAAACCCACATAATGTAAACCCCAATCAAAGGTGCCTTTAAGATATCTCAATAATCTATTAAGTGCAATCCAATGTTCACTACTGGGGTTATGGGTATATCTACTGAGTCTACTAACAGCATATGCAATATCAGGCCGAGTATAATTCATCAGAAACATTAGACTCCCAATTATTTTAGCATACTCATTTTGGGACACACCAATTCCAAAAAATTTCTTCAATTGCATGCTAGCATCATAAGGAGTTCTAACTGGCACAATATCAAACTTATCAAACATTTTCAACATTTTCTCTACATAATGAGGTTGTGATAAAATGAAGCCATTTTCCTTTCTAGTTACTTTAACTCCTAGAATGACATTAGCTTCACCCATGTCTTTCATCTCAAACTTAGATGACAAAAACTGTTTGGTTGTGTTTATAGCATTTATGTGTGATCCAAATAACAACATGTCATCCACATATAAACATATAATCACACAATCAGCACCAAACCTCTTAGAATAGACACAGGCATCAGATCCGTTTACCTCAAATCCAAAGCTTAGGATAGTTGTGTGAAACTTCTCATACCATTGCTTTGGTGCTTGCTTGAGTCCATACAATGACTTCTTCAGCTTGCACACTTTGTTTTCCTGTCCTGGAACAATGCACCCTGGAGGCTGTTCCATATAAATTTCCTCATTTAGATCACCATTCAAAAATGCAGTTTTAACATCCATCTGATGAACAAGCATTTTATGGCTAGAAGCCAAAGCAAACAATGCACGAATGGTAGCAATTTTTGTGACAGGAGAATAAGTGTCAAAAAAGTCAATGCCATATCTTTGAGTGAATCCCCTTATGACTAGTCTTGCCTTATATCTATCCACTGAGCCATCCACTTTAAGCTTCTTCTTAAAGATCCACTTACAGCTAATGGCCCTATTTCCTTTAGGCATATCAACTAGTTCCCATGTGTGATTAGTCATAATAGATTCTATCTCACTATTAATAGCATCTTTCCAGAAACTAGCATCTAATGAACTTATTGCCTCCTCATAGGTCTTAGGATCATCTTCTATCAAATGAAGACTAATGAACCTCTCATCTAGTTCATTTAAATCACTAAGTTCAGCTAGAAATGCAGTCACAAAATCAGGACCAAAACTAGTTTCCTTCCTACGCCTTTTACTTTTCCTAGGTTCATCATGATCAGCATGAGCATTAGGCACAACAGTATTAGGCATGGATGAAGATGCATCATGAGATGAAGAATCATTAGCAGGTAATGCAGATTTCTTTAAAGGAAACACATGCTCAAAGAAAACAGCATCACGATATTCACACAAGGTACGATCACTCAAACACATAAAACGATATGCAGCACTGTTTTCAGCATAACCAATCATAATTGCATCAAAAGTCTTAGATCCAATAGTATCAACTTTGAATGAAGGTAACCCCACCTTAGCTAGACACCCCCACACTTTCAAGAATTTCAGATTAGGCGGATGCCCTTTCCAAAGTTCATAAGGTGTTTTGTCAAGCTTCTTATGAGGTACCTTATTCAAAATATGATTTGCGGACAATACAGCTTCCCCCCACATATTATCAGGCAAACTAGAACTAGAAAGCATAGCATTCATCATTTCCTTTAAAGTTCTGTTTTTCCTTTCAGCAATACCATTTTGTTGTGGGCTATAGGGAGCTGTAAATTCATGAATAATGCCATTTTGTTCACAGAATTCTCTCAAAGAATGAGTGACATATTCACCGCCTCTATCAGATCTAAGCCTTTTAATTTTGCAATTTAATTGGTTTTCTACTTCAGCTTTATACACATAAAACATGCTTTCTGCTTCATCTTTGGACCTAAGCAAGTATACCTTAGTATATCTAGAATGGTCATCCACAAATGTGATATAGTAGCGCTTGCCACCTCTACTCTCAGTGTTCTTAAAATAAGCCAAATCAGAATGGACTAACTCCAACAATTCAGTTGTCCTTTCTAACACCGTTTTAAAAGGTTGTTTATGGAACTTGGCCTCAACACATATTTCACATTTGCTATGATCATGTTTGGATAGGCTAGGAATCAAACCCATATCATGCAATCGACATATAGATTTCGCATTCACATGTCCTAGTCTAGCATGCCATAAATCAACAGACTCAGCAATATAAGCAGAAGTAGAAGCATTCTCATTATTCTCAATCATGGTCTCAAGCACATACAGAAAATCAGCCCTATAAGCCTTTCCTACAAATTCTCCATTTTTGGTTAAAACCATTTTGCCAGCATCAATCACTTGCTTAATTCCAGCTATCTCAAGCAAACCACATGAAATCAGATTTCGGCGCAGAGAAGGAACATAAAGCACATTCACTAGGGTAAGAGACTTCCCTGAGGTGAGCTTGAGTGTAACCTTCCCCTTGCCAAGCACTCAAGAGATGCTCGAGTTACCCATGTAGACTTGGTCGATGTCTGTAGCATCCTCGAACTCAGCAAACAGGTCCTTATTGGCACAGAAGTGTCGAGTAGCTCCGCTGTCCAGAAGCCAATCAACCTGGCCGCCCACATGGTTGACTTCAGTGATCATGGCTATCAGCTGGTTGTTGTCCTGGACAACATTGGCTTGCTGCTGGGCTGGAGCTGCGGGCTTGTTCTGCTGCTGTCCTTGGTTCTGGAGATCAGCCCGATTGCGACACTGCCAAGCCTTATGGCCTGGCTTGCCACAAACGTAGCAGCCGATTCCAGTCCCTCCCTGTTTCTGCTGTTTGTCTGGCTGGTTGCCAGACTTCTTGAATTTCTGGCCCTTCTTTGGTTTCATGTTTGGCTTAGAACCTCCAGGCTTGTTTCCCTGCTTGGACCTGTCAGATTTCACAGAGGACTCAACCAAATTAGCTTTCACAGAATCAGCAGATTTAGGTTTAGGTTTGTCCTTGAGGCGGTTTGCCTCTTCGATCTTCATGTGACCGACGAGCTCTTCCAGAGTGAGGTCCTTCTTCTTGTGCTTCAGGTGATTGCGGTAGCCAGCCCATGAGTCAGGCAACTTTTCGATTAGGAAATTCGCCTGCAGGACCTCGCACATCTTCATGCCCTCGGAGAGAATGTCAGCCACCAGGTTCTCATACTCGTGCACTTGGTCCATGATTGGTTTATCATCGACCATCTTGAACTGCATAAACTTCCCACAAGCATATTTCTTTTTCCCCTTGTTAGCGGCCTCTGTAGCAGTACCGGCATCAGTAACAGCGCCGGCGACAGAGGTGGATGAAGCGGTTGCAGCAGCAGCGGGGACGTCCTGAAGGAGGACGTAGTCGACCTCCAATTGTTCGAAGAAGATGAGCATCTTCTACGACCATCTCTTGTAGTTGGTCCCGTCGAGCGGCTCCAATTTGGTGAGATCCAAAAGCGGCTTGAAGAACTGAAACGCCATCGCATAGACAAACGATAAATTTCGCTTCTAATTGTTGGTGCGATGACGAATGTCGGCCTCAATTTGTTGTGGAAAACCGCTTGGAGAAAACAGTGAAAATCGTGTTTGAAGGCTGTGGCGTGGTATAAAGGGAACCACTGCCTTAGAAGCAAAATCGCCCCGACACAGTGGTGCAGGTCGGCTACAGGCGTCGCCCCCCAAGGATACACAGCGGACTTCTCAGGCGTGCACTCGCCGTCGAAGCAATGGAACCACCCAGGACTCAGAACGGCTTACAGAAGAAGAGAGGAGAAGGAGAACGATTGAATGTGTGTTGAAAACTGAAGAGAACGTCAGTTTTAAAACGAAAAAGGACGCTCCACCTTGCTGAAATCACGAACACGGACCGGACCGGCGGCAGTGGTCGTGGTGCGCGCGTGTGGGACTCCTATCCCTACTCTTAATAGTCTCTTCAAAACTCCCCCTTAAAAACAACCCCTCAACTCCTTTTACAATCAATGTGGGACTCAAAGAAGTTCAAAAGTCACTTTTGAAAAAAACCCCCACATGAACATTTCTCCAACAACGTGGGCGGTGAAGAGCCACGCGGCGAGGACAGGGCAGCAACGGTTACGGTCGAGGTTGTGGCCGCAGGCGGCGCCGACGCCGCCGAAGAGCTCGTCGGAGAGGTCGAGTCGGGAGGTTCTGGGCTGCGATGCGGTGGCTACCGCCTACCGGAATCCCTGCACTAGCAGCAGCAGGCATGGCCATCAATCTTCCGATTTTGTGTAATAACGATCCTCGTGTTGAATTTGCCAACTTCTAAATCCACCATAACTTTTTTTTTGATACAGATCCACCATAACTTTTTTTTTTGATACAGATCCACCATAACTTCTAAATCCCTTAAGGATAGGAGATAGCAGTTAATATTTTTCTCATTTTGTAAATATAAATGTGTATTAATTTATACAACACATTTACCGTGTTTACAATGTGTTTAACCTCTCTTTTTCACTGTTAGTTGAATTTATGCGAAATCAATCTTTGATTGTACTATAAATTTAGCTTTCATTTAGAGGGTGGGATGCAATTTGAAAAGGTTTTCGTGAAGAAATTTGAAACTACCAATATATTTCATTTCACTCAATTACCAATTAACCGATTAATTGTATTGAAATTGTAATTAATTGTTCTCAATTAATTGTTAATTTCAATTTAAATTAAATTATTGAATTTTAATATTTGAAAATAGCAATTAATTGCTAAGTAATTAATTGAAACATCAATTAATTGCATATGCCCACCCCTAGTTGATAGGTCTGTTGGAGATAATGCCTAGAGATGGTGGTTTTAAGGTGTCTCTTAGAATTTCCTCATCCCACATGGAAACTTTAAGGGCTAAACAGGGTTTTAAGGAGTCTCTTTCACTACCTACATTAAGAAGTAGAGGATGGATGAGATGGAGCTTTGTGGAAAATATCTTTTTTTAAGGCCGAAAATATTACGAATAGACTTGTTAGTGTTTATCCACGAAACAGGAATATTGTCCAACAAGTCATCGGATACATGTAGCAACCTCGAGAAGGGACAGTGTGAAGATTCTCAGTGTCACTTGGGATAGTTGTACGTAGGGAATTTTGAGGTAAGAGATATGAATTTGAATTGTTTATCGCTATGCAATCGAACCTGAAGATATATTTAAGGGGAACAAGTACTTAGTTAGCCATCAAATCTCTATTCCGCTTCAATTACATCTCTAAACAATTCAAATCCCTCTATCTCCTACCCCAAATTTCTCTTCAACTATATATATATAAAGTGACACCCAAGATCTTCACCATGCCTAACCCGAAACCCATCGATTCATGGACTCGTCTCACCGACCTTGCTACTCCAACAAAGTTAAGGATTCGGCTGACCTAATCAATCTGATGAAGCATCAATCAATTTATCACGTAAGATTCTAGTGTACAACAAAATGACTCGCCCTCTTCCTCCCTTAGAAGCTTCATGTTATCAAAACTTTAAAATGAAAACCAACTAACTCCATTGATAATTTATTACGACTCTCTTTAACTTTGTTTTTTTTAACTCCTACCATGAATACAGTTTCCTAACAGAAAAAACATGAATAGTAATGATTTTCATTAACCAATCACAAGTTGGTGTGATGGTTGTGGGGCTACATCCCGAACCAAGATATAACGCGGCAAGCTGTTTATTACAGTACATTAAATAATTAGTTCTTCATTGTTAGTTATGAAACAGAAAAACAATGCAACTCCATTGGCAATTTATTATGGCTCTCCTTAGCTTAGTATTTAATTCCTACCGTGTCATTTAAACGTTTTTTAGACCCTAAACAAGTAAAGATACCTTAGTTTCAATAAATTAGAGACTTTTGGATTAAAGAACAGACAAACTAGAGACTAATTAATTAATTGAAATTAGAAAAAACAAGTGGAGATCGCTTACAACTTACAAGTTACAACCTACCATACACCTTTGAGTGTAACACAAAATTAATTAGGTTAAACATTTATGATAAAAAAAATTCAACAAATTATATTTATGCTATAAATAACTGATTTTTTTAAGAAAATATTCATCAAAAAATAAATATTTAACGAAATATTCACACTTTTAACCTATTTATAAAAATATACATTTTGTCAATGTATAAAAAAAATGCGATCTTAAGGCGGAGCTAGGGGGTCATGTGACCCTCCCCTCATCCGACAAATTACCTAGGTGTATTCTCTTCGTCGATAGTTACATTAATTTTGATATATAATACGCCCTAATCCGATATCTGAGTAAAAAGTTATGAATGTTTGGAAATTATAGGTGTATTAATCACTTTAATTTTATTTCAATATACTATAATACTTTTATATTTTTCTTAAATTGACATTCACATATTATAATTCATCTCGAGAGCTTCGAAATCATAGGTTATATTACTTATTTTGAGAATTTGGTAAGAACTTACGCAAGTTTAAATTTTTTATATCTACTTATACATTATTACATGTTAAGAATACAATGTTTATTTATTGCGTTTTATATCATTATTTTCGTTTTATATCTTTGTAGTACCTTTTTTTTTGTTTAATATCTTTGTAGTAGCTTGTAATATCGTTTGACACTAGTTTGTACTATCGAACACGTTGTGTGTTTTACGACTTTTTTCTCGATCTTATTATCTACTACTATGGTGACCCCTGCTCAAAATTTTCTGGTTCCGTCCCTGGTTACACTCTTCAAAGGATGTTAACACCATTTGCTTAATTCCCTGCCAAAAGCTGGTAAGCTGGCTCATTGGTGTGCACCATGGACAAGCTCTCTCCAAACCTTCTCTTGTTTGCTTAGTTATCTATAAGCTATGTTGGTATGCATAAAGACTTCTTACGTTTATGTTCGAAAGAAATCATGCATTATAACACATTCTACTTTTCAATATAAAAAAAAATATAGTGTGATGATCCAACAAATCTAAAAATCTTGAAACAAGTTTGATTTGGACTAGCCAAACAATAAGGTTAATTAACTTGTAGGTAAGGTGTGCACAAGGTCGGGCCAAGGGGAGGCAAAAGGCCTCCACTTATGTCCACTTATGGTCCAAAATTTAAAGAGGGCCCAATTTTTTTTTAATTCTCATTAGTCCAAGGTTCAAGGATCAATTATCTTTGTCACCCATTAATTTTGTTGTATTTTTCCTCCAAAATTTCATTTAATAACCACTAAAAACCACCAATAAAATAAAAATTATCCATTATATATGGTTATGAAAAATAAATAAAATTTTCTTAATATTTTAATACAATAAAATTTTCTTAATAAAATTTTGTTCTACAACTTCACATTTTAAACATAAAATTTAGATTTTCACAAACCCTATCTAAAAGAATAATTACCCAAAATCCCAAATAAAAAAATATTTAAAACCACCTATATTGAGCTTTTTTTTATATAAAAGATAGATAAATATAATAAAATTTTCAAAAAAAAATAAAGTAAAAGGTCCCACTTTTATATCTCGTCTCGGACATTTCAAATCTCAGATTCGGCCCTGGGTGTGTACTAGTTTGCTGATTTTGTCGAACTCCCTTTTGCCCAAAACCCTAAATTTGAAATCTGAAGAGAAATTTTTTTTTTTTGGTCTGAAAATCTGAAGAGAAATTAACGAGAACAAAGAAGCAACACACACGAATTAATTAACCAAAGGGGAAATTTATATATCTCATTAATCATATATCGTAAGTTAAAATAACACCCCCTTAAACCCCTCATCTCCTCAATTAGGGTTTTAATTCGAACAATTGCAGAAATTTCTTTCTTCCTCGATGTTCGATCTTGTGAAGGAGAGGCCATTGCAGCCTCGCTGGTTTCGTCTTTTTTTCTCCTCCTTCATGTCTTTCTCAATTTACATTTCATTGCCCCAAAAAATTGATTAGTTCAAAAAAATAGATCAAAATAAAAGTCCGCCTAAAAATAAAAAAAACGACTCCTTTAACTCTCTCCATACAAAAAGCAAAAAAAAATAAATCCACAAGCCAAGGGATCGATGATGGGATTTTACAGCGATTGCATCACAGAACAAGCCACTGCCTGAGCCCAATGCCTCAACTTGGCCTTCACTTGTTTAGGACTATCCCCTGCCATCACACCATTATCAAATAACCATAGATTATTAATCATTCATCAAACATTACTTAAACAATGTGTCATGATTCATGAGATTATTAAAAGCCGCCTTAGGGCTCTTATATGAGCTGAGCAACTCGAGCTCGGCTCGGGCTCGACTCGATTACAACTCGTTCGTTTTCTTTTCTAAATAAGCCGAGTATGAGCGCGTTTTTAAGATCGATTCAAAACTCGAGCGAGCTCGAATTTTGTAAATTTTTTAAAATTTCTTTGAAGTTACTATGTTTTCGGCAAATAGGGATGCTTAAATAATGCTCGAAAAAAGCTCGGCACGAGCTCGCTTATTTCTTAAACAAGTCGAGTATGAGCGCATTTTTAAGCTCAAGTCCAAATTTAGACTCGAGTTCGACTTGTTTCTAAACGAGCTGAATATGAACCACCAATACTCGACTCGAATAATAGCTCTAGGGCTGTTATATGAACTTAACCGCTCAAATTTAGTTCGGGATGAGCTCGAAAAAAAGCTCGACTAAAGCTCGTTCACTTACCTGTTTAGTCGAGTATGAACAAGATTTTAAGCTCGATTCGTTTCATTTAAGCTTGAACATAAATATAATTTTATGAAAATTTTAAATTTTCGTTATGACCACATCCAAAAAAATTGTTAATAAAAAAAGTAATGGAAATGCAAAATAGAAGCTTTACCTGGCCCGCAAATCCTCCAAGAGTCCTCGCTAGCGCTGCTAGGGCTTCCAACCGTGGAAGATTGGCCGCCGTTGGAGCTCCTCGGCGACATCCGACTCTGTGGCGTCGACACCGGGCTCAACGACAGCTGTCGGTTCACGGCCAAGTAGAAGTCGAGGGCCGGCAGCGTGTCGGACAGCTTCTGCCCTGCCTCGTCGGTAAACCCAAACCCTAGCTCAATGCTCCCCCTCAATTCGCTCAAATCCTCGTCGGTGATCGAGTTCTCCTCGCCTTCGGTGGGGATCGCCGCGATGCTCATCCGCCGCTTCTCCTGGCGGAGGATCTGCTTCCGCCGCTTCTCCCACGCGATGTCCCTCCTCGTCTCCTCCATCGACCTTTGCTTCACCAGCTTCTTCGGGCGCGGCGCGCTTTCCAGCCTCTGCAGCTGCTCCGCCTCCTCCCGCTCCAGCGCCGGCTCCGGCCGCGGCGGAGGCGGCGGGATGTTCGGACGCGGAGATCGCGCCGCGCTGCGCTGCGAAGGCGAGGTCATGTTGCTTGCCGACGAAGATCCGTCGAATCCCTTCCATCTTGGATCGATCGGGAGGGAGAGCCCGAGCTTGTTTCTGTCATTAGGAGCCATTGAATTCGAAAATTGATTCGATTTTTGTTTTTCAAGGGAGAAAAAAAGAAGTTGAATTGGATGTGGCAGAGGGGGTAATCCGGAGGCGGCGGCGAGAGCCAAGAGAAGGGAGGACTTGGCCGACGCCGCCGGGGGAGAACCGTTGGGAAACTTGGAGGAGGGGGCAGTGAAAAAAAAGGGAGCGAGAAAGAGGGGAAGGAAAAGAAAGAGGGAAAACCAGGACGAGAAATCAATAAGGGCGGGAAAGAACGAGGGGGCGGGGAGGGGGTTTTAACGGCGGTTGGAGGTGGAGGTGGCGGTGACGGTTGTCTTGTGCTTGGTTTTCGGAATGCCGTCCGTTTTATAAACAAACTTTTAAGCTATTTTTTGTCTATCGTTATTTATAGGATCTTGCGGTTTTATATATATAATTGTTTAGATTAGGGAAGATAGAATATGCACTTTGTTATATTTTATTAAAAGAATGAAATAAAATCTATATCTTTTCGTATAGATTTAGGCTTTAGGATATATGGACATTTTTCAATAATATTTAGTCGTGATAATATTATATATTATATAAACTGATTAATATTTATGTTTAGTTTTAGTTAGAAAAAGGATAATAAATGGTCGACTTTATGAATTTCGTAACCGATAAAAAAAAAATCACTGTTATGTTCGGTGGTATGTATCGGTTTTGACGGTTTTTTTGTCCGTCGATTTGTCCGACTCTCGAGTTTCAGATATGTATTAACTCAAATTCTTACCTAAAAAAAATAAAAAAATCAAAATCAAAACCCGATTGAATGGGTTTATAGGTCAACGATCATTCCAACCAAGGCTAGCTCACTTTCGCGGACACACATGATCTCCTTTTTAAATATGTTAAAAACTTTATAAAATATCAACTTTTTTAAAATTTTTTTTAAGATAATTTGTTTTTTTAAACAAATTTTTTTTAAAATAATTTCAAACTTATTAATAATAAATTTAAAATTATTTTAAAATCTAGAAAAAATTATAGAACTTTTAATATATTAAAATACGTATCAAAAAGTAAAGGGAAAACTAATTAAAATACCCCACCTTTAGGAGTATGGTAAAAATATATCCTCAACTTTCAAATGTAATAAAAATATCCTGACATTTGAGGGTAATGGTAATATATTACCATGGGTTTTCTAACGGGTTAAAAATGCTGACAAGGCAGTCTATATGGATTTTTTATGACAAGGGTTTTCTTGAAGGGTTTCCTTAGGAAAAAAAATAAAGAATTGGACTGAGTTCATACCCAACGTCTTTTCCTCCTTCCTATCTTCTTTCGTGGTCGCCTCTTGAACTGTCTTCTAGTCTGCTAGGCAGCTCATGGTTTCTCTTCAATGAAAGTCTTCCTTCCTCGTGGTTGCTTATCTTGAGTTGTCTCTCTCACATCTTCTTCCTCTTTGATTCGTCCACGGACTTGGCCAAGTAAGTTTTTTTTTTTTCCTCTTCGTTGTTGTTGTTGTTGTTGTTGTCAGTTTAGTTTTGTCGTCAGTTTGGTGTTAGGAATATTCGTGTTAGATTAATTTGAGGCAATTTTGACTAGATTAGTTGCTTGGTTGAATCAACTTCGTTTTTGGGGTTTAATTTTTTTGTCGGTTTATTTTTTTTACTAAGGAAACCGTTAAAGAAAACCCAAGTTTAGTGCTAATTTGTAAAAAAACAAAAATAAATGGTTAAGTTGTTCATGGAGCCATTGTTTTCAACTAACTTGTTACTTAGGGTTCGTATGGGACCGAATAGAAAAAGTGACTAAAATTATAAACAAGTTGAAATTGAAAAATTGTGTGAAATAAATGTTCAAAGATTATGAAATAATGTAAACTTTGTATGGGGCAAAAAAGAGTTTGTTTGTAAAAAGTGAGTTTATTTGGTTGTTATTAGGGGTATTATTATAATTTTAAGCCAAATAAACAAAATAAACTAAAAAAAACGGTGAAAAGCTACAAATATTAGTTTTTTTTTAACCACAAATTTTTTACGAATTCCATATAACCCTTACCCAGACACTAGTTTTTAAAAAAGCCTTTCGATTTAACAGTTTTATAAGTGTTTAATCCGACCTCATACACACCCTTTGACTCTCAAAAAACTACTCCGTAACTTGTTACTTAGTTGGTGCTACTTTTTGTAAACTCAAAAATTCATGCTATTTGTCGCAACTACCACCAAAGTGGGGTATTTACTGCAATTTTGGGAAGAAAAAAAACACAGTTCAGTAGTTCACCCATTCAAAACACTGGCGGCTGTGAGCCCGTGATACGGAGTATAGTTCAAATCAATTTTGCGTACAGAAAGTACAGAACCCTAAACCCCAACACTCGCCGCCCTCATCCCGGAAGCTCGCCACCGCCACCGTCACCGTCACCGTCACATGTCGAGGCGGCTCCTCTGCAGCCGGTGAGGCTTACATCTTCGTCTCTACTGGCTCAAGAGTTTCATACTTCGCTTGACTCTCTCACCGGTATGTTTTCTTTCCCGATAACTTTAAATACTTTATTTTGAAATTCGTCAGTTGAAATACATCCAGCCATTGGGGTGATGAATCTGCAAATTGCTCGCTCGATTTCTCTCCCGCCTTGTCCTGTTTGTTTATCTGCTGGTTCCGCTCAAAATTCCTAAAATAAGATTTTTCCTAATCTTCAGCTTCCAAAGTTTTCCAGGCAGTAATTGAAATACAACTACTTCTGAAATGTTCAATTCTCTATGTTTGATTAATCGATTGCTGTTAAAATGGTGCTGCTTCCCTACCAATTTATGAATCACAATCATTCATCATTAACTGGAAAGTATGGTTCTACAGTATGAACTGATCAATCAAAGAACCAAAGCTGTGATGATATTTAGCATCCCTACCCAAATTCAATCAAATTGATCAATTATGCGTGTTTTGTGGATTGTTGAATACATATGTGATGGAACAAAATGATAACTTTTTAATAATAATAATAATACAATCGTCTTCCTCCATTACTATCTGAAGGAAGAGCCCCTATCTGTCTACTTTCACACTGTCAATGCTCGCTAAAATCTCGATTTTGGATTCCATATTTCTTATTTACTCTCTCAATCCTGTCGTCACCCACCAGGGCTTCCGCTCCCTCCATTGCCAATCTCCAGTCATGGTATGCTTCCCCTCGACAGTTTAGAATTTATTTGGAAATTCACCAAGTCTGAAAATTCTACATCAGTATGATGAATGTGCTCCTTTGTTTCCCAATCTCTATCTCAATTTGTCCTATTCATTTATTTGTTGGTTCCTTTGCAAGGCTGAAAATTCCACATTGATCTGAAAGTTACCTTTATATCAGTTAGCTACTATAAAAGAAAGAAGCATTTATTATTTTCGTTGTAAACTGCCTTGTTTTAGCGGCAACCAACACCAGCAACTGAACTTCATTTTGATAGTTTGTATAGATGTCTTTCAATTAAAATTTGTTCTGTTGTAAATCAAGTATAATATAATTATTACAGCCTTCATTTTTGTTTGCAGTGTATTGTCTTTATGATCTTCATCTGACACCATGTGGTAGGCTCCTGAATCGTGGAGTTGATCTTTCTTTCTCCACAACAATTGAGAATGTCTTCTAGAGTTAGCATCAGAAAATTATCTTCATATATCTCCCAAAATGGTAGGAGGAGTACACTAGAAAAATTCTTGGAAATTGATTGTAAATCAAGCAAAATTCAAATTAGTGATGCCCAGTACTTCTTCGACCACATGCTTTCTATGAAACCTTCACCCCCAATTTCATGTTTTAGTACATTGTTGGGTGCTCTAGTTAAGTGTAGGCATTTCTCTCTAACCGTCTCCTTCTACAAGACATTGAATATTTCGGGTGTTCTAGGGACGAGATCAGATTTCACCATCTTGAATATTTTGCTCAACTCCTATTCTAAAATGAGATTAAGGAGTGCTTCATTATCTGCATTTGGCCTCATTTTGAAGAATGGATATCATCCAAATATCGGTACTTTTAATCCGTTGTTCAGAGAATTGTGTTTGGAGGGGGAAATGGTTGAAGCTCTTGGTTTGTTTACAAAGACAATTAGGTTGGGTTGTGCTCCTAATGTGGTTACTTATAATACTATAATCGACGGCTTGTGTAAAACTGGGAACGCTGTCGTGGCCCTTGATTTACATCGAGAATTGGTGCATGGTAAGGTGGGTACTCATCAAGAGAGTTGTAAGCCTTGTGTTCTGGTCAATGGTCGGTGCGTAGAGCGGCCTGCATTTGATACGAAATTAAAGGCTGTGAGGATTGCTCCAGATGTTGTTTCTTATAGTTGTTTGATTGATGGATTGTGTCGTTCAGGGATGGAAGAAGATGCTAAATCTCTCATTATTGAAATGATAGATCGTGGTGTTCATCCTAATGTGGTGACTTTTAACATTTTGATAAATACACTTTGCAGGAAGCGCAAAGTAGAACAAGCAACAGGGGTTTTGGAAACAATGATATTGAGAGGTGAGTCCCCTGACATTGTGACATATAGCACGTTAGTGAATGGTTACTGCAGAATTGGGAAGGTAGAAAAAGCTATGAGTTTGTGCAAACATATGAGCAGTAGAGGAATATTTCCAAACAATATGACCATAAATACTGTGCTCAAAGCTCTTTTTGATCTGAAGAAAGTTGAGGATGCTTTGAGTTTCTTCACCATCATGAAAAGGATGGATGCAAATGGTGCTTCCCCACCAAATCAAGTTAATTATGCTACTATGATTGTCGGGCTCTGCACAGAAGGACATATAGATACAGCTAGAGAGCTTTTCTTGGAAATGCAGGGCACCGGTTTTTCTCCAGATGCCTTTGTTTATAGTTCTTTCATTGATGGGTTGTGTAAAAAAGGGCAAATAGGTAAGGCTCGAGAGCTCCTTACAAAAGAAGGGCACTCAGATAAGGATGAACAATCTTTGCAAGAAAGGGAGTATCGAACATGTAATGTAAGTCATGTGCTTTCTTAATTCTCCATTGCTTCCTCTTTAACTTCTCCCATTGTCTTATTGACCATTATGTGACATTAGATGATTAACTTGCAGTGATCCATTTCCTTCGGGCTTGAATTCAGACAAAAAGAATGAAGAGAGCTAGATGCATCAATCGGAGAGATCTTAATGCTGATTACAGAGATGACCCTTTTCTTCTTGTTTATCGCTTGACCGTCTAGATGGTGAGTTGCAAGAATCTGAAGTGATAGCCGAAGCCTTGTACAGTGTTACTGATCAGTTATTCAGAGAATTCACGAGTTTGTTGCAATTATTCACTTAACCGTAGGAATCAGACTTCTGAAAATTTGGGTGTGATTGTAAATCGTAATGCTGAGGTGCAAGGGAATCACACGGCTTACACTACAGAGCTCTCCGAAAGTATTCACTAAGCCCATGCCTATGCGTCTTATATGAACTGGTCTGCAGATGGTTGGCACAATGGCACATCATCTGCGACGCCCATTCGCGCCAAAATCTTTGTTGCCTTTCTTCATCAGGGCTGAAAGTCATGGTTAAAGTTGTTCCATCCCGGACAGACAGAAAAAAGGTAGGCGTTTACAAGATTGGTTTCTGCGCTGATTTTAAACGGTGGTTAAGTCTGGGCTGTTGGTGGAGCCATATTGTTTGATTGAGGCCAAATCGTAAGAAGGGCACAAGGTGGTTGAAAGGATGGTGGTAGTTGGTTGAAGATTGAACCCAAAAGTTGCCGATTGAAATCAAGAACAAATGTTAGGAGAGGGGATTGAGAGGAGTCGAGGAGAGAGGAGATCAAACGCAGAGGACGAGCACACATAGCAACCTCCGTCAACCAACCACCACGGATCGATGACACCTTCGCAGTGGCAACTCTTTTGTCCGCCCAAGGCCTGATTGATAGGGAATCACTTGTGATAGATGGAACACGTACAATTGAGTCTTCCCGTCGCTACGCAGAGACTGACTTAAGAAAATGGGAAGGACTTAATTTATGCAATTTAATAAAATTTGTCTCGTTAATAGTCGTTTTGATATCTTGTCAGTAACCTTGTGATTTTTTTTTAAGATGTGACTTTGCAGCAAAGCCCACTGAATTTCCTAATGTTGTACTCCTAGTTCGATAATTACAACATGATCTTAATTACTACGTACTACTATGTTAGCGTTTTTGTTTATCGGATTTATAGTCTAAGGGGGAAAAAATTGAGATACTTTATTACTAATTCTAAAGGTTAAGTTCTTTTTTCTTATAATTGAAACAATGTTCTAAAAGGCACTAGGCGGCCGCTAGGCAACGGGTGATCGCCTAGCGCCTAGGCGGTGCTTAGACGGATTTTAGAACAAACTTGATTATTTCCTCATCTTTTAACGTATAACACATGTCAATGATTCATATAATGTAATAATAATCCATAATATCACTCATAAACCCAAATTTGCGGTGCTTAACTAACATTTAAGTAAATAAACGCAAAAGTACGCGTCCGACTAACGACTTTAAAACTCCTAAAATTCAAAACCATAGGTTTGACTTAAAAGCAAATATATCTCGACTTGGGGATAAAAAACCCTAAGTTGACTAATCACATGCCCAAAAGCTAAAATTAAATAATCGTCGAGCTATGCGAAACTAGGCAGTGCCTAGACGGGTCTAGGCGGCGCTTAGGCGGGTCTAGTCAGCACCTAGGCAAATTTTCGCCTAGAGGGCCGCCTAGACTTAAAAATTTCTAAGTCCCCTTCCGTCTAGCGCCTAGGCGGTACCTAGATGCGATTTTTAGAACACTGAATTGAAATATGATTTTTTTAACACCCCTGTAAAGTGTAAACCGGTTGGAATGGAATGGATCCATTCGAAATCGGATCAAATCCATCATGACCCGACCCGTTACCTAGCCCGAACCGAACGCTACAGTCGGATTAGTAAAAACCCCAAATTTAATATACGGAGATAAATAATGAGAAACTGAATGTCCACCAAAACGATAGGAGTGGACAAGGAACCCAGAGAACGAAATTGAAAGAGAGACATGGATAGCTAGAAGCGTCAAAAAACACTCCGAGTCTCCGACGACATCCGAAACCTCTTCGGAGGCTACAATCACCTCTTCGGAGGCTCCTAAATCCTCTTCGGAGGCCCCTAACTCCTCCTCGGAGGCCCCTAACTAGGGGTGGGCACAAATCCCGCAAATCCCGTCCCGTCCCGCATCCCATCCCGATCCCGGCGGGATTTCGAAAAAAAAAAATTCAATCCCGTCCCGATCCCGTCCCGCAAAAAATACGAGGGACGGGACGCGGGACGAATAGTTCTCGTCCCGCACATATATATATATAATTAAAATTAATAAAAACATCTAAGAATATATTTATATTAGATATATTAACATTTAATATTAAGCCCAATATTAAAATTAAAATGTTAAATATAAAGTTATAATACTAATTTACTCTAAGAGTGCAAGTGCTTAGTCCAAATATGGCTTACTGCAAGAGTGCAAGTGCAAGTGCACACTCCTACAGTCTTATTCCAAGCAAGTGCAAGTGCTTAGTCTCTAATTAAAATCAAACAACAAGTAAAATTTACTGTAAAACTAATTGCTATTGGCTTGCAATTTTAGGGTTCTACGGTAAATTAGGAATCATGTAATACGTTTAGCGTAAGAGTATATATATAAGACTTTTTATTTTTGGAGTTTATTGAATTGTTTTGAAATTTTATTTTACGAGGGACAAGTCCCGTCCCGTCCCGTCCCGTGAGGGATAAGACCCGGTGGGATTTGAAAAAAAATAATTCAATCCCGTCCCGATCCCGTCCCGCAAAAAATATGCGGGACGGGACGCGGGATTACCCCAATCCCGTCCCGTCCCGTCCCATGCCCACCCCTACCCCTAACCCCTCCTCGGAGGAGTTGAAACTAGCCTTGCCGGTCCGCGGTGGTGCTAGTCCCAATATGTCCTCGGACTCGTCGGGTGGTGACTTGTTCCTCCCCGTCGGCTCCTTGGGGTCTTAATCCCTCGCCCTCATTCTCCTCTCCCCCTCTTCGACGGTTTCCCATCCTGGGTTTGGACCTGATCCTTCCGGCGCCGCCTGGGTGTCGATTGACCTCTTCCAGTCAGCCTCTCCCTGTCGGCTCTCGGGGTCTCTCTCCCCCCGCCCTCAATTTTCCTGCCCCCCTCCGACCTGGGGTTGTGGTCTTCCCGGCGCCGCCCTCGGTGTGGCCTTGGCTTGGCCCCCCCGGTGATTTCTCCGGATCGTTTTCCCCCGCCCGCACCCTCTCCTCCCTTCCCGCCTTGGAATCCTTTCTCTCGTCCGGTGTGTGGTGGTCTGGCAACTCCGGCGCCGCCTTGGTGTTTTCCGGCCTCCCATCTAGCGGATCTAACCCTCCCTCTGGCCACTCTCGTGGTCCGGGTTCTGGTCCTGGAGTTGTCAATCCCGCTCGGCGCTCGCTTGCCTTCCCTCATCTCCTGATGTGTGGTCGGCGGCGGCTAGGGTTACAGATCTCTTTCTTGTTGGAAGATGGAACGTGTATTTCTCTTTAGCCTGTGGGCTGGGCCCCATCATGTGCTTTGGGCCCAAGGATATCTTCCTTGGGCCCAAAGTTGCCCGGACTAACATAATTTTGGAAAAAAACGATGATTAATTTCTTATATATATAAATGATAAAATTGTCAATTTCAATTCCGGCCCTCGGCTCTCCATCATCCACCTCACATCTCCTGATCAATCTCCCATTCTCGATCCCTTCATTCCCTTGGTCTTCTTTCGGGCCTTCGGGCTCCCTTCGGGCCCAAGCTTGGTCTTTAGGGCCTTTCACTTGGTTCATCGGGCCTTTGTTTCATTGGATTTTAGGCCCATGTCAACAAATATTTTTAACATTAATAAAAACGTATAACATAGTGCTTGGTTTTGAAGCTTCAAATACTTTTAACATTAAATATATATATATAAATTAAATATACTTTTAATAAATAAATTAAATATATATATATATAGAGTCCATTAAATCCGGATTCTTCCCACGCTCTTCCTCCTCCTAGCGGTTGTGCTTCCTTTGCTCGTGAGGTTTGGTGTCCGTCTTTGGTTCGTGGTTAGTTTCGGTTGAGGAGCAGTCCTGCGGCCCTGGTTGATCGACGTGATCGTGTTGGTGGTGTTTGTGGTCTCAGAAGATCCCTCATCCAGGTGGGGGGTACGTCGTGTGATCCACACTTCCCCAGGTGTCGCCTTTGCCTTACGAGGATTTCTGCTTTCCGTCTTTCCGGCGGCGAGACATCGCGTCAGCTAGTGCTGTCCCATGCGCTCGCTATCCACTTCTCCGTGACGACTTCCTTCCTTTCGTTGTTGTGTCCGCTAGCTTGCTTAGGTCTTGGGTTCTTTCCGGGTTTTCTTTGGGTGCTCTTTTGATGTATTTTATGTTGTATTTTCTATTTCGTTGTTGTATGTCTAGACGGCAAGCCGTCCTCTCGAGGTCCGGATTTGTCCGGCCTCGAATTATTTCCTTATCAAAAAAAAAAAAAAAAAAAAAAAAAGATAGGAGTGGACAAGAGATTCGTACTCGTTGTGCGTGCACCTTGTCTATCCGATTGAACCTCTCCGCCCCCTGAAAATTGAAAACCCTAAACACTCCCTTTCTTCTTCATCCTCTCGTCGCTCTCCTTCCAAACTATCTCAAGCTTTTCAGCTGTATGTATACGACTGCCTCTTTGATTCGAGTTCTCGTTAGTTTCTTCAGTCTCTGGATATTTTCTTCTCCGTTTTCCTTTCTAGGGTTTCTTTTCTGTTCTTCGCATGCTAGGAGCTCTGATCTACGCAATTTTCAATTAGTGCCTTTCGATTTTTTGCGTTCATCTCTCTGGATTTGTATATATTACTTTTTATTGCTCAATACTCGTAGTAATTAAAGGCGTAATTGTGAAGCAGTGAGTTTCTCTATGTATCTCCAGGATGAAGATATTTTCAGCTTTTTATGTCTTGTATTGTCTCTGGCGTAAATTTTTCTCAATTGACTTTCAGATGTAGTATCACATACTAAGAAGGAAAATTGTGGTGGATGAGCAAGTTTTGTTTTTAAATTTAGTTTTTTTTTTGGTGTGTTGAATGTTCTGTCAAAGTAGCTTCTGCTGTTATTGTTTCTTGTTAGCAATGTGAATGATTGGTTTTCCTCTGTTATTAATTCTAAAAATAGTCTGTTCCCCTCTCCTTGTAGTTATAACCCTTGATAATGGCTGAATCTGACCAACAGTTCGTGATTGATGAGTATGAACCACATAGTTTTCCGGGAGTTGAATCGGAGGACCAAATTTTGGATGGTAATGATGCTGAGCAGGAAATTTTGGTCAGCAATGAGTTTGATCAGCATACCTTTGCCTTAGACGGGGAGGAACCTTTTATGGGGCATGAATCTGAGCACTTTGATGTGCCTGAGTCCGAGCATGATAACACGCTTGTAGAGGAGCAAAGTTTTGGTGAAATTGAGTCCGAGCATCAGTTGGCTGAGAATGAGGCAGACCAAGGTTTGTTAGAGAATGATATTAAGCAAGAGTTCACTGATAATGATCAGAGTGATATAAAGGAAGGTGCTGATGAATTACATCCAGAAGGAAAGCAAGGTCAGATGAATGATGCGGCTGCTGGCACTGAGGACAAAAAGTGGCCTGGCTGGCCTGGAGAAAGTGTTTTCAGGATGCTTGTTCCTGCACAGAAGGTTGGGAATATCATTGGACGTAAAGGTGAGTATATTAAGAAAATGGTTGAGGAGACTAGAGCACGTATCAAGATTCTTGATGGTCCTCCAGGAACGGCAGAAAGAGCTGTGAGTCTATACCTTCTTTCTTAACTTTTACTGCTTAAAATGAGACTCAGTTAATAGTACATCGATTTTTTCATTATGTAATAAGGCTTCAACATAATTTATAACTAATTATTTGCAATTTTTGTCTCTCAGAGCACCTTCCAAAATTTTCTTCCTAAGTTGAAGTATATCTAATGTGACTCAAGGCCGTGAGATAACATAAGCTTTATTCTTCGTATGCCACAAATTACAAATGATTGGTTATAGGGGATAAGAAATCTGTCTAAACCACTCAAGAAATGTATACAAATTTCACATACTACTGTCAACTATCTATAAATATATTAGTTATGTCACAGTATGAATAATGCTCATAAAAAAAGTAGTAGAATTTGTCAAGTGCAACATGGCTGTTGCTACTATTATGGACCAAGCTCAACGATATTAAAAATTTATGCATGCAGACAATAAATATGTAATCAAAATCAGAAAATTTAGTGTAAGTTATGAATTATGTTTGAAGGTAATCCACAAGTCAGGTGAAAGTGGTGGGCATGCTTTCTGCAGTTCTTGGTTGTTGAAGTAAGAGTTTAAAAGAAGAAACCTAGTCATATGTAACATGCGAGATAAGAACTGATTAATGGTGAACAATAAAGAAAAGCATGAACAAATTCGTATAGCTGCAAATAACAGAAATGAGTATTTGCAGGTTCTGTCCGCATTTTTTAAGGCAACAAAACAAACATCGTTGTCTCAAATTTGAAGGTGCAGACTGCAGAGGTCAGCTTTCAGCATTACCACTGCTGAATAGTGTTATTTGCTTTAAAACAGAGACGTGTTGTGTGTATCCATACCAAGGAGGCCTGCACTGTGTCTTGGAAATGACTGGTCTCGTGCCGTGCATTGTCAAAGAACCTCATGTGCTCAATTCGGTACTATTGAGATGATGATTGTTCTTGCTAATGTCCTGAAGACGAGGTGCTTTTAAACTCTCATAGACTCGTACCCATCTTTTCTTACAGGATACACAAACTAGACAACAGTATTAGAGAGCCTGTTAGCAAACTAAAAAACAAAAACTAAAGGCACTGGTCATAAGTAGATCCTCAACCTTGTGAATTCACAACAATTACTCTTGGGCATCAATTCAAGATAAAGTTCTTAAGCATAACATAAAGTAGTTAGCAACTGAAGGCACTGTTCATAAATAGATCCTTAATCCTGTCATTTACCTTAACATAATCGACTTAATCTTGTAAGTTTTAAATGTAAAAATAATAATTTTAAGAACTTTATGGCATTAATGTAAGGCCTGATATATCAAGTATTTAAAATTTGCAAATACCAAGCTATCAAATTAATCTTCTGAAGACATTTAGAAAATTGAGGGACTTGGTGCTCTAATTAGTGAAGGATAATTGTAAATGGTAGAATCATTTGAATTTATTTTCTTTGTGAATTAACTTTCTATTTGAATGTTGTATTGTTGTTTTTCGTGGTGCAGCATATAGACAAATTTGTAAAAGTTAATGATCTTCAGATGTTGGTCTCGTTCTGCACTGAAGGCTGTATAGTTTTGATGGGCTGATATTTGTTATTATGTATTAACACTGTTTTCATTTGAGCCATTTCTCTTGTGAAACTGATTTATATTCACAGCACTGTTAATTTGAAACTCAACAGCAAATATTGCTTGTTTTTGCATGACATTTCATTGTCTATTAATTGGATATCCATGTTCTGTTAAACTCAATTTAAGCTTAGATGTAAGCAGCATCCCCACACCCCACTCACCTATCTGTCAGCCCCCATTCTAGAAAATTACCGACTCACCTACTTGTCAGCCCTCATTCTAATAAATTACTGACTCTCTCTTGCACTCTGTGAGACTAATAATGGACTGCCAATAACCGGAAGTATGGGTGGGACACTAAAGAAATTTTTTAAGGAGGGAGAATGGAGCTTGGCCATTTCAATGTTCACTTTGGGATTCAGTAGGGCAGTAGGGCTCATGCTCCATATGAGACTTTTGTGTGTATATACTCGTTTTCAGAACCTGATTGTATGTTCCTGTGCAAGTTACAAATTTATGGAAGTGATGATAGTGTTAATGGTTGATAGGCTCATTTTTCAGTAGCGCACCTGAACACTTTTAGTTTATGGAGATGGAAGCCTTCATAGGTTTTAATGTTGCATTTAATATGTTACTGGGGTCTGGGACACAATTGCTGTGAGTTTCAATGTGGTGCCTCCTTCCATGACCGAGAAAAGGAGCAACTAGAATGAGCGTGGAAAATATCTTTGATAGAAATAGCATTTAAGTTTGTTATTGAAAAATGAGAAGATCTGCTATCATTGATTATTTGGTTTTCTAAGAAGGGAGCTGCTGCTGCTAATGGGTAGATTATCCTGATTGCTTACATCTTTGTTATTTTCGTAGGTTATGGTATCTGCCAAGGAGGAGCCTGATGTTTCTCTTCCACCTGCTGTGGCTGGGCTTTTGAGGGTTCACAAACGGATTGTTGATGGATTGGAAGATGATTCCGGTCAAGCTGCAGCTGTTCCTGGAGGCAAAGTTGCAACAAAGTTCCTTGTTCCTGCAACGCAGGCTGGAAGTCTGATTGGAAAACAGGGAGCAACTGTCAAATCTATTCAGGATAACTCGGGCTGCATTGTTAGGGTTCTTGGAGCAGGTATTAGAAAAACTCTGGATTTGATGTTTTTTTCCCCTTCTTAGCAAGTGTGGACCATGGACTTGCATCGTTGTGTCTTGGATGTGTTGGATGTTTTCTACTTCAGTTTTCAAAATTGAGCATTTGTTAGTATAGTATTTCCTGTGCCTACTATTTATGTCTTGCCTTGGCTCGTTTATTTTCAGCAAGTCATTATTATTTTGTATAATTCAGAAGATGTTTTTTACGCTGAAGAGTTCTTCTTATCATGGATTGCCATATACTAACATAAATTTCTCATTCCCTGTATAAGCAAGAAGAAACTCATAAATCTGAGCTTGTTAATTAGAATTTGCCAACTGATGCAACTATAAGACGGACCTTTTCTGATTTAATCTTTGTATATTTTGTTAGAGGATCTTCCTGTGTTTGCTCTTCAAGATGACAGAGTGGTGGAAGTTGTGGGAGAACCTGCTGCTGTTCACAAAGCAATTGAGCTAATTGCAACACAGCTTAGAAAGTTTTTGGTTGATCGCACCATTATACCTTTATTTGAAATGCAGGTGTATATCTACTTTGTCATCTCTGTTTGATGGCTGTAATCCAAATTAGACATTACTATGGTACATTGAATATTGATACACTTGTTTGATTTATTTCCCTTTAGATGCAAAATCCAAACACCCATATGGAGCAGCACATGCCTCCTCATCAGCCATCCTGGGGCCCACCCCATGGACATGGCCATGGCCATGGCATGTCTCCAAATGTGGGTGGTGTTCCAGGTTATGGGCCTGGTCATCACTACATGCCACCACCACGTCAACATGAAAACTATTATCCACCTGCTGACATGCCACCTCCACCAGAGAGGCAACCTCATCATGGAATATCTGCATATGGAAGAGAACCCACAATGGGTAGTCAGGCTTCATCTAATCCCCAGTCAGCACCTTCTATGATCACACAGGTTCTTCTCTGTCTTATGCCCAACTTCCTTCTTATTACAAGGAGTGATTTAATAATTGGTTTACTGAAGTTTTAGAACAAAAATTTGAGAGCATGTTATTTGGTGAAAGCCTGAAGTAGCTTGGAATTGGTTCATACCAAAATGTTAAATATAATGTATCACACAAAAGTGCACCAGAAAAAATCTCTATTTTAAAAAAATTACTCTATTTTAACTAGCATAGAACAAGCATAGCTTACTTCGTAAAAATATCACTGCTTAGGTGCTATGCTGTTAATAGAGCTTGAATGTTTGGCCAATGTTTGATTGCTTTGTTGAAGCTGATTCTTTCAATCTATTTATCATTTTGTTAGATTAAACTTTAGTTGAATTACAAGTCCGTCATTTCATTCACATCCCTTGTGTCAAAAATATCCCTTAATAAACGTCAAAAAGAATTAAAATCTATATTATCGTACTTCTGACTTCTCAAATGAAAGTGCTTCATCAGTGTGTATCATTTGGGTTTATAATATTATGGGCTTTATGGCAAATCTTCCTGTACTTATTTGGTAGGTGTTATTGTAAGTAAAACATTAGGATCTTGTTTATTTCGCCTTCGTTTGGTGTTCATAGCCATGAAGAAAAGTTTGTTGTTTTTTTTAAAAAAAATTGAATAAAAGCTTTGTTCCTGGGTCTACAAGCATCCTTTACTTATTGTATGCCGCCTCAATTGGGCCAGCTAATATACTTGAAAGGACAGTAGCCTGGCAATTTGAAAAGCATATTCTCTTAGAAGCAACTAATGATTAAGTCAATTGACATTGTAAATAATGTAGGTTTACAATTGTATAGTATCATGGTATGGCTTATGCCTAAATTACCTGTTTGCTGCTTTCTTTCATTTCTTAAATGATGTTCTCTTTGTGTTTGGTATTTCTTTTTTCTTTTTTTAATTAGTCCTAGTTTGTGTAACACCCACAGGTGACACACCATATGCAGATTCAGTTATCATATGCTGATGCTGTGATTGGAGCAAGTGGGTCAAATATCAGCTACATTCGTCGTGCTAGTGGGGCTACAGTTACTATACAGGAAACAAGGGGCGTTCCTGGTGAAATGACAGTTGAGATCAGTGGTTCTGCTTCACAAGTCCAAGCAGCTCAGCAGCTGATACAGGTAATGTGATGTGACACCTAGTAATTCCAGGAAGGCCTTTCATTTCATTATTATATGCTTAAAAGTTAAAACTATTAGTTAACTAAAATAATACTCCGTAACTCCTGTAATTGTAATGTGCAAAAATGGAGGGGTAAGGACTAAGTAGATAGGGTGACAGGCAGACGGCTCATTGAGATTGTTTGAATGTGTCTTAAGTGCTGACTGATGGTAGCTCCTTGGAGAAATAGGTTGTTGGTTAGTTCAAGGTGCCAAACAACACATTTGGTAGAACATTATTACCTGATCTCATTTATGAATTAGCATCTAGAATTGCTATTTATTTGGTTCCATAAGTTGGTTTCTATGGGGGATAATCCACAGAGCCTGAATTGCTGATAATCCCAGCTAATCTACTTGAATATCACCCGCAGACTGTATGTGTTTTGTCCTTGAATCCTCAAGTACATATCTTTTGTGCTTGCTGAATTGCATGAATTTCATTTTATTCCCATCATCAAGTAAAATTGTCAAGATTTCCATACCTGTAATACTCTGTATTATAAGAGCTATTTTGCTTGTTCCAAGCTACTGGATTTTATGCACTAACACAATACTTCGTATATGCAGAATTACATGGCTGGGGCAGGGGCCCCTGCTCCGACTCAAACAGCTGCCCCAGCAGACCAGGGTTACAACCAAGGCTACAGTACGTATGCTGCTGCGGCACCCACATACGATACCCCACCATCAAGCACAGGTTATGCTAACCAGCAGGGAGCTTATGGCACCACATATGGGGGAAACTATGGCTATTAAATACTCCGTAAGATCTTCACTGTATCATTAGCATATTAGCATGAATTTAGCTTCTTCTGGACATTTAAAAACTGTACTAAGAATCTAAGAACGATTATTGTGATTCAGTTTTCTGTTGCTACCGGGCTGTTTCAACGATGCGTACGCGTACCCATCCATCATGTTGTGTTTCTTTTGTTTTGATTTTTTTGTTTTCATTTTTTTTGTTGTACTCCCATCTGTTGCTTACTTTGCAATATGTGCTAAATATTTGGCCTCTGGAATTTTTATCTCACTCGAATTGAACAAGCTGGAAGGACATTAAGAGGTTAACCCCTCTCTTGTTTTAACTTCTAAGTATGGAATGGTTAAATTTAGGCCATTTTAAGTTAAATTCATTGATTAATATTCTAATTATTATTCTCATTTTACACCAAAATTTATTTTCTTTCTCGTTATTTGATTACCTAATTTTATTATATGGTAATTATACCCTTGCTATGTTTCAACTTTTAATCATTTTTCTCCCGTTCTCTAAAAGCACAGAAAAAAGTTGATTTTCTTTTTATTCTATAAACAAACAAGGCCAAATCTTTAAAATTTTCCTCAAAATAAATGGGTTTATTTGAGGATCAGATGGATTTTGTAGCTCATGAACCCAGTTTCTTTTCACGGTAGCTCGCATCAAGAACCTGTACACTCGAAGCAAAAGATGCATCATCAAACACCAGAACAGGGATAAGATTAAATGATGCATCATCAAACTTGGACAGTTTGAATGAAGAATACTACAAAGATGCCCTATAAGATCCAATTTATTGCACTTTGATACACATCAACAAAAGCCTCAGGAGTCAGGAGGCTTTTAGGGTCTGAAACAGGTAATGAAGGAGATTGAAAGGACTCAAAATTCTTGAACCAATAAACCTAAACTAAACCATCCAGAGGTACTTCTATAAGTTAGTTACAGAAATGGGGCTACTTGTACTCAGATAGGTGCAGAACAAGTAGTTCTGAAGTGCCCACTTTGATTGCATCGGCTGCAATGCACGACTCGCTTGACTCGACCACGATCCTCTGCACGGACCCTCTTCTTTCTAGGTCTCCCAGGTGGCTTGAGTGACTTGGGCGGGTTGATAACTATCTCAATTCTTTGGCCTGCATCTGCGTCTGTTTCAGTGTTGGTTAACTCGTTCCACATCGACTTATCGGGGATCGGATGGATGGTCTGTGAGTACGTCTTGCGGTATGTTGCAACTGTGAAGCAGCTTTCGGTGAACCGGTGCACATTCTGCCTGCAAGAGAGGAGTGCTGCCACAGCATGTGCACAAGGCAGGCCGTACAACTGCCAGCCTCGGCACAGGCAACATCGGTTTCGGATGTCTACGATATTTGTTCCTTCGTGGGAGATGACCTCGAACTCTGCCTCGTTAGCGCGGAGGACCTGGTAAGTACGAGCATGCTCGATTGCCTCTGCAACTCGGCTCTCTGCACTAGGAACGAGTATTGATGTCCACTGCAAGCTTGCTTCTCGACGCTCGTTGAACCAAGTCATCAACTGCCTCCTAATACACTCCATCATCTGAATAATGGGAAGCCCAGAAGCTTCTAGGAGCCAAATGTTTAATGATTCATCTATGTTTGCTGTCAACTGACCGAAACGGGTACCCTCAAAGTATGCGGTAGCCCACAGGCGAGGTGGGATGCGTTGTATCCAAAACGCAGCATCTCTTGAAACCTCTTCAATCTCTAAAACCTTTGCTTCGAAGTCAATAACAGTAAGAGCATGAGCAGCCTCCCACAGCAGGTTGACAAGCATTGTGTTATTGAACTCCTTGCGGAAGCTTTCACTCAAATGTCGCATGCAGAACCCATGAAAAGCTGTCGGAAAGTTAGCTTCTACTCCGTCTACAATGCCCTTCTGCCTATCCGACAAAATAGTCAGCCGTGGCATGTTTTCTGCATTCAGCTCAAGAAGGCTATGGAGCTCGGAGAGAAACCACATCCAGTTTCCGTCTGTTTCCTCATCAACCACACCAAATGCCAGAGGAAAGAGCGCACCATCGCCGTCAAAGCCTGTAGCAAAGAGCAAAGTACCTAGATATTTGCTCTTCAAATAGGTTCTGTCAAGCCCCAGAAGTGGGCGACAACCATTTAGAAACCCAAAAATCGATGCTTGGAATGAAACAAAGAGCCGCTGGAAGCAGTTTTCCAAAGGATCCCCATAGACAGATGCAATGCTACCTGGATTCGTCCGTTTAATTTGTTCACAGTATTGTGGCAGTAGTCGGTACCCTTCTTCGAAGGATCCACGCATAACAGCCACGAGTCTCTCCTTGCCACGCCAAGCTTGCTTGTACGACAAGGTGATCCCATGTGTGCGATGGATTTCTTCTAGTATCTCCTTGGGTTTACAATTAGGATTCTCTTTCAGGCGCTGCTCCACCGAATTCGCCACCCACTGAACTGATGCTTGTTGGTGGCCTAGATGGGATATTCCGCCACAGGTATGGGTCTCGTGGAGTGTCCTGATTGTGAAAGTGGGTACACCTGGAAGCTTTGCGGCATGAATGCGCCAAGGACATCCATCGGCAGCACATTTGGCTGTAAAACGGGTTTTGTCAGATTTTATCGTCTGCACCTCAAAGTGCAGGGCAATCGCTGTGTCCCTCAATGCTCTCCGGCAACTTTTGACATCTGGAAACTCTTGTCCAACGTGAAGCTCATGCGTAGGACTGGCAGCAAGAGTTCGGGCCTGAATTACAGGAGTACTAACTACATACTGGTGCTCCTCCAGTGCCATATCAACTTCGACAGATTCAATCCCCATTTCATGGTTCTGAACTACAGCGAGCTCTAAATTTTCATGGAGTTCTTGATCATCTGGAACAGCTGACTCGTTATTCTCTGCCAAAGCTAATTCATGATTTTGTGAAAGACCCGATAAGTGACTTTCATGGCCATTTTTTTCATCCATCTCCAATTCATTCTGTTGATCATAATGGTGCTCTTGATCTTCGTCGTGATCATGGATCTGTTCTAGGCTCAACTCATGGTTTTCATGATGCCCTAAATCAAGTTGATGATCCTGTCCCTCACCCAAATCAAGATCATGCTCATGTCCATGTCCAACAACGAGATTATGATGATTATGAGCAAGCATCAACTGTGAATCCTGACTAAGGCCTAAATTGTGGTTTTGCCCTAACACCAAATCATGACTAGCCATTGGATTAGCAGGCACAATATCTCACTTTGCAAACAGCCCAGAGATCAAAGATGCAAACTGCCAAAGAAGAAACCTTGAACAATACTCAAAACCCCCTGCATTACAAATTAAATTATATTGAAACATTCATGATCAATAAAAGCCCGAAAAATGACTCATAATCTAATATATGTGACCTAGAGATGGAATGACAGAAAACAGGTCGGAAACTTGAACTCACATTCATGAATTCGCTGTGTCGCGCATTAACTCACAGCAACACAGAACTAAAAAAGAAAAAGGTTTGTTCTTTCCATATATAAGTATTAATCTCCACCAGCCCTCACCCCTATTTACGGAAAGAAAACCAGACTTTAAAACTAACCCTAAATCCATTCCACATAACCCAAAACGCTAGCAAATTACCCCTAACCTAAAAGGGGAGCATACTGTAGTAGCATCGATTGCACTCTAAAAGCATGATTGATATTGTGTTTGAGGTAGCATTTAAGGTGCTATCTAGCATTTCAAATCGTAAAGTGGTGTGTAGCAAGTTAGCATTTAGGGTTTCAACAAAGAGCATTCCGCCACTCCCCACTGCTATAAAAGAAAACAGTATAAAATATCTACCGCCAGCACTCGAATAACTGCTACCAATCCTACCATTTAACATTACAGACACCGAGACACACCTCAATGAGCTATAACACAATTCCATACACCTAAATAAACCTAAGCACACCAACTGACAAACAGAACACATGAGTTACAAACTTACAATTGTTTGTAGCAATCAGCAGCCAGAGAAAAATACATTGAAATCCAGAACAAAATTGATCAGTACAAAAGTACCCAACAAGGAAAATTTCCAAACCATCCAAACAAGGGAAGTTCCCAAACGCTTCCTTCAGCTTGCAAAGCATTAATACTACCTAACAAACATGATCGTTTTCCACAAAAATCCGAAGTATTCGTCGCTCACCCATCGACTCAACAGCCAAAAAAGAAGCAAAGATCAAAACTTTCATATCTAAAGCACTGCATAATCACTGCCTACGAATCAAAGCAACACTAATTCAAACGGATGGATGGAAAAGAAAAGAAAATTACCTCACCACAACAAGAGCGCCGTAATCAGGGAGAACAAAATCAAATCATCCCCGCGAAATTGGAAAGCTTGAAGCAAGGGAACGGAGCCGCAAAGACACCCGGCAGATCCCCTGCAATGGAGCTTACAGTGAAAGCTTACAGTGGGGGAGAGGGCGGTTGGGAGTTCAACGAGAATTCGAAAAGGGGGAGAAGAGAGAGAAAAAGGGCGGGTAAAATTGAAGGGCAAAGGGGGATTGGAGGGGGAGGAAATCGGAAAGGGAGGCAAAGGACGAGAGAGAAGGGCAAGATTGAGAGATCGGAAGAGAGAGAGAGGGAGTGAATTGGAAGGAGATTGAATTTGGGATTTTGCAGATAGGGTTTGTGGGTGCCTCAACGACCCTATTTTCGTCATTTTCTTTTATTTTCTTTTCTTTTTTGAGTTTCATATTTACTGTATTACCCCTTTTACTTTTTTCAATAAAAACTCATTTTATTTTTCTTCCATTTTATCTGCTTTTTTATTTTGCTTCATGATTTATTTTCGGTGGGTGTTTTGAAATTATAATTATAAATATATTTAAATAGAAATTAGTTAACCATTTTTATAATATATTTAAAAGAGCGTAAATTTTAAATAAAATATATTATAACTTATGTTAATTAATTATATTAATTTTATAAAATAATTATGAACTTTATGTAATTGTGTAATTGACATAATTTACAATATATTTTATTTTACGGAATTTTCGCCAAATACCCCTAAGGTTAAGGCTAATTCGTGTGGTGTACAAAAGTTTGACATATTTCGCCAGGTGCCCCTGAGGTTTTTATTATTTTCGCCAAATGCCCCTGAGGTTTTCATTTTTTTCGCCAGATACCCCTATGTCGAATTGTTAACATTTTGGATGAAAATAAAAGGAAAAGAAAATATTATTTCATTATTATTTTTGTAAGGCATTATTTGCACAATATCATTTAATTATAGTAACTAAATTATCTAATTTTATTTGCACAATATCATTTTATACTACATTTTTTAACCAATGAGATTAATTCAAAACTTTTATGTAATAAAGTTAATAATAACTATACAATATTATTTCATTATGCATTATTACATGATATCATTTCATGCTATTTTTTTTAAAACCATGAGATTAATTCAAAACTTTTTTTTAAAAAAAATAGTTCCAAATATACGAATTCTTTTTTTTTTCCGAAGCAACCAATCTCTCTCTCTCTCTCTCTAGCTATGTGTGTATATATAATGAAAACTATTTTTTTATATATAATAATCTTAATTTTTGGATTTTCACCCAATCAACCTAATCTACATAAATTTTCAAATAATAAAATTTTTAAATATTTTTAACCAATGAGATTTACCTATTGTAACTATTAAATGAGAAATATTTTTGCTTAGATGACATAATCATTTTAATTTTACAATTTTCTCTCAATCAACTAAATCTAGAAAAAAATATCAAACTAATGAAATTTGTACACGTTTTTTTAATCAATCTAGCTATATCAAACTATTACATCATAAGTATATATTTTTATTAGGTGTTATAACCACATTTATTTTAGAATTTTAACCCAATCAACCTATTCTACTTAAATCTTAAACTCGTGTAATTTTTACACATTTTTCATAAATATTTAATTATTTTTTACTTAATTATCTATTTTTTCTATTTTATGTTAATATTTGATAATATTTTATTTAAATTTATCATAGTAATTTTTTATACTTATAAAATTTTATTTTTATTGTCTAAAAAGAAAACTATGCACTATGGTGTGAGGATTGTACTAGTTTTCCACCAAAATGTTAACAAATTCGACAAAAGGGCATTTGGCGAAAAAAATGAAAACCTCAGGGGTATTTGGCGAAAAAAATAAAAACCTCAGGGGCGCCTGGCGAAATATGTCAAACTTTTGTACACCACGCGAATTAGCCTTAACCTCAGGGGCATTTGGCGAAAATTCCGTTTATTTTAAATACATTAAAAATGATAATTAAATATTATTTAAGTAAGTATAATTTGTAAAATTCTGAGAAATCCGGTCGGGTCGTTAGAAATCGGGAGTCGTGTCGGGTTTAATTTTATTTTTAATTATAAGGTCGGGATCCACCCTTCTAACCCAAAAGCTTAAGCCAATGTATAGAGGCTTCCCCCTTCCTTATATTTTGGTTTTGTTTTGACCTTGTTTTTCGATATGGGATTCTACCCACAACCCCAACATAATTATAATTATATTATAATTAAAATGAATTGGAATACAAACATCCTAAAACTCCTGGCAAACAGTATATGTTTAGGTTTTTACAATTTTTGGAAAACTAATCAATATATTATTATATTCACAATATTTAATAATTAATATTTCACGTTTCACTAATTTCTCAAAAACTACAATTAACCTCTAATACTACGTAATAATTATACAAAATAAATGCCCAAATACCTAAAGTAACATCTTTGACTTGAAAAAATAAAAATTAACGAAAAGAATATTATTTTGACACCGGAGTGTATTTTACTTTGTGAAATTATTAGAAGGAAGATTAGTTAATCATTCCAATTTAGAAAAGATATACCTACCTGTATTGATTTAGTACTTTCTTAGAAATTATAGTTTCTATTTTGATAAACAATTTTTAAATAAAAAACCTTAATTAATTTAAGAGATAAAGAGGCCGTTCATTTTACTGTTATCAATTTCTTAACTCTTAATTATCAATTTCATATTATAAACGGAATTTTCGCCAAATACCCCTAAGGTTAAGGCTAATTCGTGTGGTGTACAAAAGTTTGACATATTTCGCCAGGTGTCCCTGAGGTTTTTATTATTTTCGCCAAATGCCCCTGAGGTTTTCATTTTTTTCGCCAGATACCCCTATGTCGAATTGTTAACATTTTGGATGAAAATAAAAGGAAAAGAAAATATTATTTCATTATTATTTTTGTAAGGCATTATTTGCACAATATCATTTAATTATAGTAACTAAATTATCTAATTTTATTTGCACAATATCATTTTATACTGCATTTTTTAACCAATGAGATTAATTCAAAACTTTTATGTAATAAAGTTAATAATAACTATACAATATTATTTCATTATGCATTATTACATGATATCATTTCATGCTATTTTTTTTAAAACCATGAGATTAATTCAAAACTTTTTTTTAAAAAAAAATAGTTCCAAATATACGAATTCTTTTTTTTTTTTTCCGAAGCAACCAATCTCTCTCTCTCTCTCTCTAGCTATGTGTGTATATATAATGAAAACTATTTTTTTATATATAATAATCTTAATTTTTGGATTTTCACCCAATCAACCTAATCTACATAAATTTTCAAATAATAAAATTTTTAAATATTTTTAACCAATGAGATTTACCTATTGTAACTATTAAATGAGAAATATTTTTGCTTAGATGACATAATCATTTTAATTTTACAATTTTCTCTCAATCAACTAAATCTAGAAAAAAATATCAAACTAATGAAATTTGTACACGTTTTTTTAATCAATCTAGCTATATCAAACTATTACATCATAAGTATATATTTTTATTAGGTGTTATAACCACATTTATTTTAGAATTTTAACCCAATCAACCTATTCTACTTAAATCTTAAACTCGTGTAATTTTTACACATTTTTCATAAATATTTAATTATTTTTTACTTAATTATCTATTTTTTCTATTTTATGTTAATATTTGATAATATTTTATTTAAATTTATCATAGTAATTTTTTATACTTATAAAATTTTATTTTTATTGTCTAAAAAGAAAACTATGCACTATGGTGTGAGGATTGTACTAGTTTTCCACCAAAATGTTAACAAATTCGACAAAAGGGCATTTGGCGAAAAAAATGAAAACCTCAGGGGTATTTGGCGAAAAAAATAAAAACCTCAGGGGCACCTGGCGAAATATGTCAAACTTTTGTACACCACGCGAATTAGCCTTAACCTCAGGGGCATTTGGCGAAAATTCCGTATTATAAACTATTCGTTCTTAAAAAAAACTATTCATATACTGTATAATAATAACACATAGTAAGTTTATTACCACGGCAGAGGAAGATGAAAATAACAAAATATATATTGTAATCTACCTAATCGTTGAGTTATTGTATATTTGGTATCTTTTTTTTTTTTTTAATCAATTTATGTAAAATATAAAAGCATCTCGATTAGTAAAAAAGCATTTGTCCAATCTCTACTCGATCAACATTAATAACAACATCGTCATGTTATATCTCGTAATAAAGTAGGGTCTATGAGGTTAATGTTTGTACTTTTTTTGTTTTCGGTTTTGATCGAGAAAACGTTTTTGGGAGACTCAAACAGGCATGAAACTAGGGGCGGGATGAGGTCTGCTCCAACCCGGCCCATTTTTTTAAAAAAGTTTTAAAAATAGGTAAAAATAAGAAAAAAAAAATGATGTCTTTGTCTATTAATTACAACAAGAGCTTTGTTAATGAAAAATATAAATGTATGAAAATTTTAATTTATTTAACTTATTCATATTCTATTTTTTGATTTCGTACCTGGTCTAGATGACATAGAAGGAATAAGGGAAATTTTGGCAAAGGAATCGTTGGAGAGAGTCCATTTTTGGCCACCATAAAAAATTCAAAACTGCACTTGTAGCTTGAACGTTAAGATAACAAACAAATTGGAAGGAGCATCTTAAAGTGAGTGAAGCTACCCAGCTGGGGGTTTCTTTCCTTCTCCTGGGCCTGCAGAATCTATTCTTCCAGTGCACTTCCAGGTGGATTTCTTCCACAACGAATCTCTCCTTCTTCGTCTTCATCTTCATCTTCCATTGACTACTTTACGCATTCTCTTATAAATCAAACCTCCCTAGATCTCACCTATCACCTATAGTGAAGAAAAGATATCAAAGGGATTGAATTAATGGGGCTGGTTGTGGTGATCTCGCTCCCTTTAGTAGCACTATGCATACTGCTGGCAATCGGGTTTTACTTCCTCGGAAGAAATTACCGAGCAAGGCGGCAAGCTGAAGTTATGGCTCCTCCTGCTCCTCCCCCTGGTGTTACCCCCTCTTCCTATCATCCTTTTCCACCGGTCCCTGAGAATTACTCCTCCACCCATGTCTGATCTTTGTAACTTTTTTTTTTTTTGTTATTAAATTTCTCGTTTGAGGATTAAATGTTGGTTGATTTATATGAGATTGGGTACTAGATCATTCAGAGAGGAGACTCGAACCTAACTTCATGGCTACGGAATATCATCCTTTTGAGTTCATTGAGTTTGTTTTTTCGCTTGTTCTAATTGGGTTTTCCTTTTCTTTTTCAGGGTTGTAATTGATTTTTTTTTTGTGTGTGTGTGTGTGTGTTGGGTGATTCTTTCTTGTAAATTGTGGGAATTCATTTGAAATTGAGCCTTCCAGAGTAATGATGAATTGCAAATTTGTAAGGTAATTGCTTGTGTTTCCCAATGGAGTTACCAAATTAGGGAATTGATTGATTGAAATCACCTATTTCGTGTATAAGCAAATAATGAAATAGAAAATTAAAAAAAAAAGAGAGAGAGAGAAGTGCGGTGAGCGTGGATCGAACACGCGACCTTCAGATCTTCAGTCTGACGCTCTCCCAACTGAGCTATCCCCGCATGTCTGTCAATGTTGATTTTAGTATATCTAATACAATTTATTGAAGACGAGAATGAAATTCGGGTCAACATAATTAAGCTGCCAAATTAGTTAACCTAAAATATCAACTTCTGTTACAATCATGGTTTTGTCCATTGGCCGGATTTTAACGGATCTGGAAAATGATCATAAAACAATCAATACCATATTTATTATGGTTTGATAGGGATTTTTTGAACTTTATTTGCCAATAATCTAGTTGCATACAAATACAACTTTTTTTTTTTTTTGGGTTTTATCGAACAAATATAACTTAGTTGTGGCATACAAACACAATTTATTTTTGTAACTAGATGTGGCATATATACAAACACAATTGTTTTTCATAACTTTAACTAACGTTTCATATATTCTTAAAGTAGCTTCAGCTAATTATAAAACTTCAACTACTTGCCAAACTTGACCTGCAACACTATCTAGATTTTTACATGATTTTATCAGGGAAAAATCCGCCTAAAGTTAATGAGTCAATGAAGACGATTCACGAAAATGGCGAGAGATGAGGCTCAAACTCTGAATAGTTAATTAAGTCGACTTCAACGTTCAAATCAGAATCTATCTCATGAAAAAGATGATTATAAATTGAATTAATGAAAATTTCATCACTAAAGGTTATACTGGAAAAGTAGGTAAAATTGAATTATCTTCATGTAATTACAAATATGCAAATATGCATGCCCTTTGGTAACTTCCTCTTTCAATACGAAGTTTGAAAAACACAAGCTCGATCATTTAAATGATAGAAAGAGGAAGTGCTGATTGAATTATATAATACAAATTTAAAGTTTGATTCTTGTCTCATTTCGAAAAGAATAATTAATAGTGGAGATCAGAAGTTCCTCTGTTAAGATGTCAGCATACTAATGAGCAGATATCGAGTTCTTTAGGTACATATCTTACTCTTTTACCAAATCAATATAATTTCCATTATGAAGGATAAAAAGCGAGGTTAACTTCATCTACAAAAAAGCTTATAGTTGCTTCACATATGTTTAATTTAATCCTTATATATAGTAGAAATGACATGCATAAACAGTGGTGGAACCGGAAAAATTTTGAAGGGGGTACAATTGTTCATGTATGCTTTAAAGCTCGGCTCAATTTAAGGTCAAATAGCGCAAATTTTGTGAAATTTACAAAAATTCCTTAAATTTATTACTATGTCATAAGCGATTAAGGTTATATAATAGTTGAAAAACTCGGCTCGACCATGATCATTTACTAAACAAACCGAATATGAGCTAAAGTCCAAATATATGTTCGACTCATTTTTAAACAAGCTAAATATAATCAAGCAATACTAGACTCATTCATCTCGAATAACAACCAATATATAACTTGTTGCACTCTTAACAAATAATAATGTATAACTAAATATAAAAATTCTAAACTTGTGTGACTTCTTATTTAATTGTCGAAATGTTTATTATAACCTCTCTTTTTGAAGCTCTCGAGATAAATTATATATAGTACGTGAATGTTAATTTAAGTAAGATATAAAAGCATTAAATTTTATTAAAATAAAATTAAAATAATTAATGTATCTAGCTTCAATTTTTAAACATTCATAACTTTTTACTCATATGTCAAATTAAGACGTATTATATATCAAAACAAAGCTATCGATAAGGAGAATACACCTAGGTAGTTCATCAGATGAAAAGAGGAGAACATGAACCCCAGACCCCCTGGCTCCGCCCCTGCATATAAACCAACCGTGCTAGAACAATCTATCATAGGGTATTATAGTGACATGCATAGTACAAAGTGTCTTTAGCTAACCTTTGTAGGACCGATGCTAGGGCACTTGGAGCATAGATAAGGAGCTAGTACTAAGAATAACTGCAGAGGAATACTTCTAAATAGATTGGGGTGTGGCCTTGTACCTGTATGCATTGTCTCTGCATTGCAACAGATAAGGATAAGCTTTTGTCAAAGTTAGGATGCATGCACTTGATAAAAGATTTCAGGCATTGTGATAATTTGATTTATCTTGATTAGAGTAGTTTAAGCATAAGTCAAGATTGATTATCTTCAGTAATAGGGATTGGAATACAATTTTACTCACAACCAACTTGAATTTAAATCACTCGAGCCAAAAAAATAGATGAAAATCCCGAAAAAAGGGTAAAAATTGGATGATGTTTGGGTGAGTGATGGATCGAGTTGAATGTGGGTGATGATTTTTCTAGCCGCACTTGTTCCACCACCTGTTATCATCTACCACCTATTTACAATATATTATTTGTTTATTTTAGTGTTGTGATTTATGAATAAAAATATATAAAATTTTCTTTATTTCCTAACTTTAAATCTTTAATGGTACTTACAATCCGAAATCGAAACTCGAGTGAAATAATATTTGTAATATAATGTTATTTAACACTTATATTTTTTTATAACAATATTTTCTTTTATTATAGTTGTATGTTGTATATATAATAATTTATCTTTCGAATTAGACCTAAATAGACAGAATCAAATAGACAAAAAAATTCTCATATTTTCCTCGTAGCAAAAGAAGTGGATATGAGCCGGGTAAGGTGATGCTCTATTTATGGTATATCCGACCCATTGTCACTCCTAATAAGGATGAAACATGACGATTAATAGCTTATGTGATGTATAGCAATTGGCTAGGCGGATCAATTGCTAAAATAAAAGCTCGATCGTGTAATAAAAACTGGAATTGGTTGTTGAATGGTGATGAACGTGAGAAAGGAAGAACGTAGAAGATGAAGAGCGATTAGGGTTGACGAAGAGAAAACACTTAGCCAAGTGCTTCTCTTTTAATTTCAACCTCCTTAAAAACTTAAGAGAAATACAACTTAAATAGGAGTTGGTAGAGAATGAGAGTGGCTCTAGTTCTCTCATTTTTATCTAAAAAATAAATAAATAAAACATAGATAAATATCCTAATTCTATCTATCTAAAAATAGCTAAAATAGATAAATGAGCAAGGAGATAAAATATCTCCTCACTTTTATTTCCTAAATAAATAATAATAAAAATAGACATAAGAAAAAAAAACAGGTTGTCACGACTCGCAGGAGTATCCCGCGAGTCGTGAGACTCATCAGAAGGTCGCCCAGGATCAAGGCTCATGGGCACGACTCGTGGGAGTCATCCCGCGACTCGTGGGGCTTCTCTCGACCCTCTCCAATGACTTCTTTGAACTCTTCTCTTCAAGCCATGGTGGAGCCTTCTTCTTTCTCGGGATGATCGGGTTCTCGAACTGCCTTGGGCCACAGAGGGCTAGGCCTGATATACGAGCCTACGAGCTCGAGTACTGGCTGTTCAAGCTCGACTCGTTTATAAACGAACCGAGCTCGAGCTCGAGCTCAAATCCTATTCGAGTATATTTATGAGCTCAAACTCGGCTCGCGAGCTTGATGTAGAGCTCGAGCTCGGCTCGTTGAGCTCGTTTGTTCTCGAGCCCGAACTCGAGCTCGAGCTCGATAAGCTCGGTTGGGCTCGTTACAAGCTCGAACTCGGGCTCGACGAGCTCGATATGACTCGAATTGAAAGCAAAGTTCCACATTCAAATGCTGGACTGGAGGCACTGGAGGGTGACAGACGACGGCTTCCGGACTGGAGGGTGACAGACGACGGCTTCGCTGGACTTTAGGGTGACAGACGACGGCTTCCGAACAGAGGCAGCACCGCCGATGACGAAAACGCTGCTCGAGCTTCGTTGGAGGGTGACCGGCGGTGACGGCTACGGCTTTGCTGGACTGGATAGTGGAGGGTGACAGTTTAGGGTTTCTGTTTGTGACGAGAAGAATGGCCGCCCGCGCCGAATGGGGATGACGGGGTGGGTGAGTGAAACTGACTGAAACACATTCTAATTGGGGGGTAATTTTGTAAATTCAAGTATGTACCGAGTTGCCGAGCTACTCGAGCTCGAGCTCGATTCGAGCTCATTTACAGGCTCGAACTCGGCTCATGTATTATTCGAGCGATCCCGAGTCGAGTTTTTATCGAGTCGAGCCCGAGTCGATCCCGAGCTACTTGGCTCACGTATCAGGCCTACATAGGGCCAATCTTGATGGCATCATTATGAGTTTAAATCATCTTTCCTTCACCCCATGGGAAGTCGAAAGGAAACGTGAAGGAGAAGGGCGCTTGGAATAGATATGAAATTGCAGTTGAAATTGATCACAGATGGACATGATGGTGTATGGCAAACAATTGAGAGATCCCCCCAACACAAACAAGCCCAAATTGTTTAGTATTGGAAAAGGGGTTTTGGCGCAACCGTAAACAACCAAGATTAGAGATTGATTGGGCAGCGTGCAAACTGGGCGGATTTCAATGCTCCAAAAGAATCAAAATTTGGGTATTAATTGGCAGAGCCTCATCTTTGTTTATATGTATCTACATTTTTAAAAAAAGCCAAAAAGTGCTGCTTCTAGTTGCCCAGTTGCGTTTCCCCTCCTTCCCTCCCCGTGTGTTGTTTGTGCTGTGTTGTTGTTGTTGTGTACTTGTTGTTCCTCTCTGTGTGTCATCGATCACGTGACCCATCTCAATCTCAATGACCCAAAACCCTCCATTTGTTCAAGATTTGAGAGATTCCCATTTCCCCCCTTTTATAAAGTTCATAACTTTCACACGCCTCCCTCTCCCCCAATCCAATCCAAAATCTTGTTTCTTTGTTTAATCTATACTGAGCAAGTGAAGACTGCAGTGGGTTTCTGGGTCTTCCACACCCTGTAGATTTGGGCTTAATTTATAATATTAAGGAGGGATTTGAGGAGGGTTTGATTGAATGCAGCAGCAACACCTGATGCAGATGCAGATGCAGCCCATGATGACTACTTGTTACCCCAACAACATTACAACTGATCACATTCAACAGGTCCCTCCACTCCCCTTTTATCTTTTGCTTTGTTTATTTAGATTGCTTACTCCACATATGAAGTAAAAAGATGCCTCTTTTGTTTCATTTTGTGAAACCACTTGTTTCTTCCTGTTTTGGGTTTTCCATTTCCTGTTGTTCCTGATTCTGATTTCTGCATTTCTTGTTTGATCTTCTGGTTTGGGAGATTGTTGTTTTGCTTGCTGCAATGCAGTTTTATCTTTAAGATATCAGTTTTGGTATGTGTATGAAATTTTGATACATAATGGAGAGAAAACAATTACTAAGGGAGAGGAATGACTCATATGTTGGGTTTCTAATACGTTACTTGTACGGAACTAGGAATTAAAATTAGGGTAGGCCCTGAGTATACTAGATTTCCACTATACAATAAATAAACGGATAATTTTCATTAATGGGAACCCTTTACACAATTAAAAAGAAATCATTTTCATCAACGAACCCTTATACTTTCTATCTATTTTTTTAAAAAATAGGGCGGGTTGGAGCAAACCCGAGCTTGCTCTTGCATTTTGCATCCATGCTTGGTTAGTCTTACTATGGTTTGTGGACTAGTAAATGGACAAGATTATACAAATTGGTATTCATGGGGGCGGTTCTTTTTTCTTAGATGCCATTTGAAGTGACTTCAGTTTTGGCCTCTTGCTTTGAGAACTGAAAACACATGTTACTGAATTATAAATTTAGAACGGTACTTTCTCCCCTTTTATTAAATTAGTGTGTGACCATTTGTTTATTACTGTATTTATCAATTTATTAATTTGGTAGCTGCTACTCTAAACATTCCTCAACTCAATCCCTACTGACTGTGCTTGTTTGATCTTCTCAATTGGTATTTGTCTTTGCTTATCTTTGTTTGTTCTGTTTTGGCAATTGGCATTGTCTCATATCTCATCACACCATTAGTTTTGTTCAATTACTGAAAAAGGGTTAGTTCATATGTTATATGGAAGCTTTGGGGTGAGTACTGGTGGCTGTATGATATACATCAAGGATTCAAGAGCTTGTTAACTTTGCAAAAAACGCTATGGAGTTTGTCCGGTTTGAACTAGATTTTACTTATTTAATCTATTCACAACGATTATGTAATTAATCTTTCCATAGATTTTCATCAAGATTACAACCATAACACACATTGGTTGGTACTTAAACGATAGGCATTTCGGTATCTGTATGTTCTGGATTTCCTTACCCATGGTGATTTTGACAGTATCTTGACGAGAACAAGGCACTGATTCTGAAGATAGTGGAAAGCCAGAATTCAGGAAAAATAAACGAATGTGCCGAGTAAGTTTCTATTCCATACTTGACCAATTTGAACTACATACATCACCATGAATATGAACTGATTGAGATAGAGGAGATCAATGCAGGATAACATAGTTTTTCTGAGCTATATATGTAATATGTTGCTGCAAGGTTAGTTAATCAAGTTCGTCCTGTGCTATATTTTAGGAACCAAGCAAGGCTACAGCGAAACCTGATGTACCTCGCTGCCATTGCAGATGCTCAGCCTCCAATGCACTCTCAGGTGAACATTCATACACTATTAGAATTCAGTTGTGAAGTTAAGAGTTCCGACTGCGCTTTGATTCTGCTTTTGTGCTCTCGTAGTACGCAGCCAGCAGTGTCGTTTCACCAGCCGGGGGACACTACATGCAGCACCAGCAAGCTCAAGGGATGACTCCACAGGCGCTCATGGCTGCGCACTCATCCATGATGTACAGCCAGCAGCAGCAGCAGCAGCAGCAGCAGCCATACGCTGCGCTGCAGCAACAGCCGATTTTGCAGCCTCAGATGAGCATGAGCTCATTGGGAGGCGGTGGGCTCACCGTCCTCCAAGGTGAATCCAACACGTCAGCAGGGTTTTCTGATTTCGGGCAGGTCACTACAAGCAAGCAAGACGTGGGAAGCAGTGGTAGCGGCTCTGCTGAAGCGCATGCTGATGGTAGCGAGAATCTCTACTTGAAAACGTCGGATGATGGGAATTGATAGGAGGCAATTGCGCGTAGTAAAATGTTAGACAGAACATCAGAGTTTTATCAGGAACATGTTGCTGCTTATAAGACTTGTTGCGAGTTTTTCGTGTAAATTTGTAGGTTTCGTCGTCCTTTTGTGATACCCATCTCCCATCATCTAGTTAAGCTTCTCTTTTTTATCAATCGATGGTTAAGCAGTGCTACAAAAACGGGATCCCAACTCACTCTATTTCGCCTGGATAGAAAGATTTCAGTAGGTGTTGAGTGCGAATCAAGGGTAAGCTGATGAATTTGTCTTGGTCCTATAGTTGAGGCATCAAAAGTTGGGTGCGAAATCCATGTCAATATGAAAAACATCAGGTTATAAGATGGAATCATCAAAGTTCAGCAGAAAATTTGCTGACAGGTAAGATGGTGTTTTCATTGCACACAACACATGATTTTTGCTGACATTTACAAGGGTTGGCTTATTAATTAGGGAACTCTCTTCATCATATAGAGACAAGTTGGAGTGCATTTTTGGAAAGTCATTATGTATGATTGATGTTCCTATTGCTTTACAATATGTTGGACTTTTAAGTGGCTAAATAACTACTCCTGTATTAAATACAGTAAGCTGAAGTTGTTGGACTTTGTGTTTTGTTGAGTTTTAATGTGAAATGGAATCCAGAGATGGATGAATGATTAGTGGACTTTCCTACTACACGTTGAATATGACTTTGTTTCCACTACGTGTTGACAAAAAAAGTGATTTGTTTTGAAAAGATCATGAATCTATATATAAGATTTTTTCATTGATTAAAATCCACATTTTCTGGATGCACAAAGCGAAAAGTCACTAAACCAACAACTTTCAATCTTTCATTCCTTGTAGGCTTGTAGCTCATATTTTCAAATATGAAAATTTACTTTAAGAAATACTTCAACTTATCATTTTTTTCAAGCTTTCATAACTTGTCACAGGACTTTCCTTCTTAAAGCCTCTTAATCATCTATACTTACCTTCTTCGCCCGTCACCTCTTTTTACTTGTGTTATAATATCTATATTGTTCCTTGCAATACTTGTAATATATATATATATGGGGTAACATTTCGAAATACTAAGCATATTATTCTCTGATAAATTGAGAGACCGTTAAACAATAGACGGACATGCTCATCAGTACAAAGACAAAAGTACGTGTAGCAAAAGGGCGAACCATAAACACATCCATTAAACTCAAGGTTCAGGCCAAAAGAACCTCCAGTTAAAATAGTAGGTTTGAAGACAGTGAAGACAAAACTCAAGGGAAACGTCTGTTGAAATAAAGACACTACCTCTAACAGAATGTGCATGAGACTCAGATTAAGAGACAACAAGATTGATCAATGGAAAAAAAAAAAGCGTAAAACAAACCCTCTTTTGTTCATAAGGTACCTATGAGGTGGGAAGTAAGAAACAAACCCAGGTTTTGTAAATTTGTTTAAGTTAAACAAGTTGGTTGAAACTTGAAACTAGAAACCCATTATTGGTGTGTACTTGTGAGGGGTTAGGTATATATTTCTAGTTGGTTTGGTTACAACAATTAACTCCATGGGAAAAACACAACCGATTGAAACTCTTTACCAAATTGTTACTAGTGTTTGGTGGAATTAAATTTGGCAATTCATCTCCAATAGAGAGGTGCAATGTGGCCTCTGAAATGGAGAGCAGCTAGGGCCAAAGATGTCTTATTAGGGGCATCAATTCTCAGAAATCAAATCAAAAAAACAGCAGAGTCACTTCAGTTTGGGGAGGGTGATGAAACTGAAAGGAGTTTGTCAAAAACTAGAGACTTTTTGAAATGGGCAATCAAGTGTGTAGTAAATGGATGGTCCATTTCCTAATTGGCAATTTCATTGCTTTCAAGACTTGTCATGTTCATAGGGTCACTCACTCACTTACTCACAGGGCTCATGGTGGAGCCTACTACACTAACACTCAAAAAGGAGGCATCAATTACCCCACTTGTCTTCTCACCTCTTCCCTCCCAACAAGTTCCTACTCCCCAACTTTTTTTTTACCTTTTGGTCTTTTTGGATAGCCTTAGCCTTTGATGAGGAAGCATTTGGCATCCTTCTTCAATGGATATTGTTGTCCATAGCTAATCCCAAATTGAATTTGAAACAAATAAAATTTCAAATTCAAAATAGAGTTTGTTTAATTGATCTTTAGTTATTTTTAATCCACTTCTATGTACTGAGATCACGTGAATTTGACCAATAAATTTATAGGTGAAGTTAGACAAATCTTAATCGTCAACAAATTAACCGACGGTCAGATTTGCCCCCTTCTTTACCTCCACCCTTTTTGTTTTTTTTTCTTTTCTTTTAATTCTTTTTTTTAGTGTAAAATCCAACTTCGCCCATGAATTTGAAGACCAAATTCATGGAATTCAAACCCTTCTAAAAAAACGGTGAGAGCATAAGTGTCTTAAATATAGAAAGTTATAACTAACTTGATATGTATTAGTCTAATTCAATTGGATTTAATCGCTCACTTATACAAACTCTATGTTTTCAAGAAAATTCAAACTTAAATATCTTAAAATTGATGTAACATAGCAAAACCAATACCAATTTATTATGATAAAATGGATTTGAATCTCATAGAATGTTCTGATTTAAAGTTAACACTATTGTTTTGATAGGGGATATTTAATTCATCATATAACATATTGTAAACAAAAAGTAATTCAAACAATCATAAACTAGTACATTTTCTACACCATGACATGATTTTTAAGGGTGTAATACACTCATTTAAGATGAACATTTACAAATAGATATAGATTATATATTAATTTAATATTTTGAATTAAATTCATTGGTTATATTAAAGATGAAAATCAATTGTAAAAAGGAAAAATAGTGATTGATTTAAAAAGAGAACATTAAAGTTGATGAAATGTATGCGAAAACTCTTTTATTTTAAAAATTTATATAGATATATATATAGATTATTCTAGTGGTAAAATAAATAAGAAAATCTATTTCAACAATGAGTTATGTACACGTTTGGGATTTTTTTTAAAACCTCAATGACCTTCAACAACAGATTTCTTATTTTTCTCGCAAAAAACCTTATTTTCAACAAATCTCACCAAAACTCGATCCAACGACCCAAAATCCAGCTCCGCCCAAATCCGAAAACCCTAAAATCCCCAAAAATTTATGAAGATCAAAAAGCACCCCACCCTTTAGCGAAAATTTCTAATTTTCTTTTATCGGAAAAAAAATCTTTATTTGAATTATTCAATTTCTTCCATCAGGAAAAAATAATCGGAAAAAAAAGTTCTCTCATCCCCCACCCGCTCGAATGGAACCTCATGAAAGCGGACTCAATCCTTACTACCACCCATACCATTACCAAACCCAACCCCAACCCCCACCGACCTCCGCCGTTACTCAGCCCTCGAACGGCACCTTTCTCCCCGACCACGGCGGCGATTCGGCCGATGCATCCAACGCCGGTGCGCTATATCCTCAGTCTGTGTCCGGGAAGCCCCCTTCGCCTCCGTCAGAGATCGTGCGCAAGAAGCGAGGGAGACCGCGGAAGTACCTGACGCCGGAGGCGGCTGCCGCTGCCAAGCGAGCGGCTTCCTCGGCTGCTGCTGCTGCGGCGGCGGTGGCGGCTAACTTGTCTCCGCCGTCGTCTTCCAGGAAGCGGGATCAGCAGCTCCTAGGCTCTCCGCCTTCTTCCTCCACTTCCAAGAAATCGCAATTGGCATCCGAAGGTACGCGCGCCTCCGTTGTGCTTGATTCCCTACATCTGAGATTCGTCGAATTGACTGAATTCTGTGTGTTTGTTTGATTTTCTTTTTCCGACAATGTGTTCCCTCACATTGATGCCTCCAACCTGTTAATTGAACCCTCGAATTTCAAGAAATTGTTATTCTTGATGAATGAATGAATGATGATTGATTATCTCCATTACGCTCGTCATTCCGTCTTTGTCCATCTACTTCCGTGTTTTAGACGGCAATGAGTGCTTTTTGGAAATACGTTTCGTTGTTTTCACTTGTTTGAGTCGCTTGTTTCCTTTAGGACATGACATTTGCCAAATTGCATAGTGTTGAGCGATTTCCACTGTAAGTTACTTTCAGTTTACTCGGTCAGTTGCTGGAGTGGATTCGATCTTTTTGAACTGTGATTAAACATGAAGGCCACCACATATCCGGCCATGAATTTGATAAAATAACATACGTGAACAATCAACTATCAAGTCGCCTTCAAGCATATCCATTGCATTCCAAGAGTCTCAAAAACATATTCAAAATTTGATGTCCTTTTGGTAATTGGTAGTACAACTTAAGTTGTTGTCCATTTTCCTAGATCCTGTTGGACCTGTTCAGCAGCTGTAAATAGAGGAATGTGCCTAAAAAACGTTGCTTCCTCATGTTCTTGTCCTTGTGTCACTTATTCACAATGTTTTTCCTTGATTTTTTGTGTCTATTGTTTTATTATTTTCTAAGTTGAGGGGTTACTGATAGTGTCCACTTACTTTTGCTATTTCTTATATTATGTAAGCGTCTGTATGATTAGCTGTCTCTCTTGAGTCTTGATCTCATCTGATGTATTTATGATACGTCCATCTTCCTTCAACTCGCACTTACCGATGAAATGTATGCATTTTAAAGTACTTTAAGACTCTTTTGTTCATATTAATGAACAGGGATAATCTTTTGACATTTTTGCAGTGTTAACATGGGCTCAATTTCTTGAACTATCCCCTTATATGTCAATTACATTGTGGTGTAGATGCTTCCATCCAATTGTGCTTTGAGGAATCATGTCTGCCTTCTGTGTCAGCTTGTAGTCTTGTACTAGCTTATGATAAAGAATCTTGCTACATTGCTCAAATTCAGTTTTCCCCAATCAGTTAGAATAATTTAGGAAATAAACAAAGGATTGTCACTTCTTAAAGCTTGTTTCTTCATGTGTATATGGTTTTACATTTGATTAAATGTCCAAGTTTGTTTCCCATGCTCTGAATTAATTTTTTTCCCTTTTTTTTTGCAGCTAATAATGGGCAATGTTTCATGCCACACATCATTAGTGTACAACCTGGGGAGGTATATCATTTTGGGCCTTGAATATTTTATTTTCTACATTGTACGTTCAATCTTTCTCCAGTCTCAATACTTAATATCTACTGTATGGGGGAATGTTTACATGTTTCATTAAACATCATTGTTGTCCCCACACCCATGTGTTAAGGTCTAAGGTTTTGATCATGTTTTAATGGAGGAATGGAGTTGTTTGAGTGGGGTGAACTAAGTTCTTGGCCAAGTTTTGGGTCCTAATGATCATGAAAAGTTGTTGAGTAATGGTCTAAGCTTGCTACATTTAGCACATTTTAGCTCTTGATATTGAGAAGAGTGCTGTCCAGTACTTTAAGTACAAAAGATGAAAAGTAACAGGATTTCTTGAGGTAGTGAAATGGATAGCAAGGCAATCATCTGACAACTATGTCATATGTAGTACACAACAACAACAATCGCAGTATGTCCCGCTAAAAGCAAGGTTGAATTGCACACATCCTTTCCTCGACTACGTCGAAAGAGTGTTTCTGATATGCAGTACATATAGAGGTTCTATTTCTGGTTTTAACATGAAATTGAGCAGTTTATATAGTTTGTAAATTCAGTGAAAAAGGTGACTAAAATATATATTTGTTGCTGTATACTTTCCCCTCTTCAATATTGATTAATCCATATGTCACTGATGGTTAGCAACTTAGCATTGTCTTTTCTGGGCTGTTTTCACCTGCATATTATTTTTGAATTATAATCGGCGCAGGCTTCAGCAGACAAGTACCCAGATAAAATTCCTCAAACTACAGACTTTCAATTGGAAGTTAGTTAGAGTTCTAAAAGGCAGAAAATAATGTAGTGGGGCTTTACTGAAGCATCTGCCAAGCATGATATATGACTAGCATATTGAGAAGTCCAATGGATTCTGAAAGATGAAAAGTGTGCGTGAGGGTTGGGCTGTTTTAGTTGCTCTGTTGATCGAGCTTAAATAGGCGTGCTGTCTGATAGTTTTATTACTGACCTAACTATGTGGACTGGATACACTATTTCTGCTATCAGTTAGAGACTTAAAAGTTAAATGTGTTTTAAAAGCTCAACTCAAATACAGTTACGTATATGTTAAGAGATTTGCAGTAGTAAATCATATCTGTGTTGATAAACAATAGTGTTATTGTGGGTGAACCTTGTTATAAGAGTACTGCATGAACTTGGTTCTTTGTTAAATGGTTTGGAGAAAAAAGATGAAAGAAAGGAGGGATGCAACACATGAACTTGGGTTATGGTAATCCATCCTACGAGACTTTGCCTAGTACAAAAAAGCATCCATTGCCAAGTGTTTTTTTATTTGTTTACTTTTTGTTAATTATTCACTGAGGCAACATTTGCATCTCAGCTGTATGAACACTTCCTGACATGGAATGCCATAAAGAATATGCTCTATGTATGTCAATCTATCATACTGAGTATGTAATAGGTATTAACTTGATATTATTATTGCAGGATGTGGCACAGAAAATTCGGATTTTTGTGCAACAATCTAAGCGAGAATTGTGTATCTTATCAGCTTCTGGTTCTGTCTGTAATGTGACCCTTCTTCAACCAGCTACATCAGGAGGCAGCATCACCTATGATGTATGGTACCATTCTCTCAGCTTACATATATAAATTGATTGACTGTGAGTGCCTGAAGCCTCTTTGGTGCCTAAGCCTTACGGTAGGTTCTGATTGAAGGGAGGATCTTTTTTCCACAATCTCATCAGTACAATTTGTTGTCCTATCTGACTGATTAAAATTTAAAATTCTGATCAGTGCATTAGGGGAGTGCCAGAATTGAAATGGTCAGAATATTTTGATGGTAAATGGTTTAACACTTTACAAAGCTTTTGAATCCATTTTTTTGAGTTTGTGCAGGCACAATATGCCCAAACTTCAGGAAAGTGAAAGATAGGATTAAGAACTGATTTTTTTATTGGGGAACTTTCAGACATAAACAGAAAGGTTACAGTGTGCCTGGCTATACTAACTTACAAAACTAAACCAAAATTCACAACGAAACTTGCTGCAACAGGCAGTTTATTCATTCTGTATGATATGACTTCTCTAATGCTTGAAAAAAAAAACCCTTCTTTCTCATAATCAAATGAGAAGTCATTTCAGAGGGAAAAATTGAAGATGCATTTATCTGCAAGCTCTGTGCTATGGAGTAACCAACCCAAAGTTTGTGAATTTTATTGCAATTTCAGAAGTTCATGTTGTAGGGTGCAACTAACCTAGTAACCTTAAAGTTAGGTTGATTTCTTTACTACCCCTTATTCTCCTTCATATTCCACTGCATCAAAGCTGTGGTAGACTAAAAGATTGCTTGTAAAATTTAAATTTAATTTTGATTCTGAAGTAAATTTTATTTGTTTCTCTTCTGCTCCAGGGATCTTTCGATATTCTTTCACTTTCAGGGTCTTTTATACGTACTGATCATGGTGAGAGGAGTGGTGGGCTTAGTGCATGCCTTTCTGCCTCAAATGGGCAGGTTGTTGGAGGTGGCCTTGCCGGGCCCCTCATTGCTTTGGGTCCTGTTGAGGTATGCTATGGCACAAAAAAATGGTAGCATGACTAATTCACATGTTATATTTTGTCATATAAACAGATGATTTAAGAGTTTGATCGCATACTTCACAGGTTATTGTTGCTACCTTTTTAATCGATACTAAGAAGGATGCTGCTGTTGGTGCAAAAGGAGATAATCCTACAACCACAATGGCTTCACCAACCAGTACATCTGTTTCAAACATGGGCTATAGACCCGTAATTGACCCACCTTCAAGATATGCAGTCCCAGGAGTTGATGAACATCAAAATATTGGGGGTTTCATGATTCAGCATCAAGGATTACATATGGGATCTCAACATTCTGATTGGAGAACTGGTGTCGATGCCAGAAGTGGTCTCAACTATGATTTTACAGGTATCTGTTCCTAATATCTTGTCTTGAAGCAAGAAGTTCAGTGTGAATAACTATCCGTCATGTTAAGCTTGATTATATCTCCTTCTACAGGTCGAACAGGTCATGGAACACATGAATCTCCAGAGAATGGTGATTTTGAGCAGTTGCCAGACTAACACAGTGTCTGAATCTGTTGGTCTAGTGCATTCTCGTCACCATTTTTTTCCACGATAAAACCAACAGGTAGGTTGTGCTCAAACGAGAGATCCCGTAAATGTTTGCACCCTCTCCGAAGTGCTGTTTTTACCACATGTATATAAGCTTTTCTGGCCCATCAAATGCTGTTTTCTTTTTCTTCATTAGCTCATTCAGCCATGACTGCTTAGCTAAACTTAACTCTAGCGGCTGTTAGCCTCGGAACAACCCCTCACCCTCTCTGTGCATTCTGCATAAGGTGGCAACACAGCCCTCAGAATAACCTCATCTCTCTTTTTCTATGCACTTCAGATTGCTACTCTTATCATTGTTTTACCACTTGTAGTAGTCACATAAAAAAGAATGTAGCTTTTCTCTTGTTTTTCTCCCCCATTTTATTGGTTTATTTGGTTCAAATAATGTGGTTTATTACCCTTATTTTTTAGATTTTTGTTTTTTGAAATGCCCTTTGTGATGTACATTTACCAGTTTGATTTCATACATCTCAGCTCTCTAGGTTTGATATTTAAGCATATTTGCCCAGAAGCTGGTTAAATTTAGTGTCACACGTTTACAGAACTGGAGTGGAGACTTCCTCTCAGTTTATCCCTTTCCATGGAATGCATTTGGATGTGTAAATTAGTGTGAATTGGGTTCGAGTAGGGTTATTTTGGGTTGTTGCAGACGATTGATGTTTGCTGGTGTGAATGTTGCGAAAGACCGTTTGATTCCGAATAAGCAACTTGTGTAGCAGATGAGAGCGTTCAGTTTGGAGCTCTGCAGCTGCATCCCAGTTTGAACGAAGGGAGGAGAAAATGGCGGTGTAAAACCAAGCAAGCCTCCAAGCGAAATGGTAGATGTTGGAGATCTCTGGAGCATTTCATTCGCTCGTCGACATTTTAACTAGTTTTTCAGCTGTTTTTTCGTCTACTCACCAAATATATCCGTGCTTGTTTGATATTTTGATTAAAAAAGATTCATATTACGGGTCTAAGTTCTACCATGCACACTTTAATAATTAGTGGGGGTTTAAACCTTCATTAACTTGAGTGAACTTGTCTAACGGCTTGTCAATGAAGAGTCCATGAAGCCATTTTTTTTAATTTATAACTCCTATTTAGAAAGAAAAATAAATAAATAAATAGCGCTTTTCCAATGACATGAACATAACAATTGGAGAGTGTAACACCAACAAACATTACCCAAAATTTAAAAAAAAAAAGAAAAAAAAAAGATTGGTTATTTAGGATTATCCGGAGTAAAAGGTCAGAAAAAAGATGTGGCTACCCGATTATTTTTCCTTGTCTGCATAATGTTAACGAAATAAAATGAATGTTTTTTTGGAAGTGAAATAAAATAAAATGAATATTGTTTCAAAAAGAAAAAGCACTTTTCGGGTCAAAAATCCACGTGTGGGTGAAAGATGCAGTCAAAAAAGCAAATAATTATAATGTTATGTTACTAATACTATCGAACTCTAAACTGAGTGCATTTGTTCACTAAAAAAATGTGTTTACCTTTAATATTTGTCCAAAAAAGCTAAAAATAAAAAATAAAAAAACAAAATCGTTCATTCAACATGATTTACGGTTGCGGAGTCAAAATGCAGGAAGGAGCACGTGTCCCCTCTTCATCCAATGAACTATCAAATCCAATCCAAAGGGAAGTTAGAGGGGGTGACGGCCCACGGACCGTGAATTTTGGGCAGAAAGGCTATATAATACTCCATCCGTTCGGTAAAACTTGTCATTTTATAGTGTTATTTTTGTTTAAAAAAACTTGTCATTGTAGATATTTTGCCCTTCACTTTACAAAAATGTCATTGATATGATTGATGATTTGTTAGTTGTAGTTTTTGATAAAGTAAAAAAGGAGGGTAATAATTGAGGGTAAATTAGTACATTTGTTGATTGCCTTAAAACTTGTGAAATAAGCTAAAATGACAAGTTTTGCCGAACGGAGGGAGTATATCGATCATACAATCATCAAATTTAATGATACTACTCCAATTATCATAACAATTAAAAAAAATGTAAGAAAAAGTAAGAAATTTTAAAGAATCCTAAAGAAAAAGTGAACTCAAGTATCATATATATGGTACTCTATATGACACAATGTCATGTAATATTATCCAATTAAACATTAATAGTGGATCCCATTTGATTTTTACTTCCAAAAAAAATTACAAAAATCAATTTTGATGCAAAAGTGAAATAAGATACTCATGTCAAATATCATGGTTGTGGAGTATTAAATATTAAAATGAGGTGGATAAGAGAGAAATGACAAAAAAACAAGTTATGATACTCAATATAAGTATCATGGTTTAAGACGCTCTAAAAGTGTCATATGTCTTCAATACGAATGGAGCCGTTTGACTCCAGTTTAACATGTATCTAGTATTAAATATGTTTGATACTAGGCGTCTCGGAGTCGGGTCTGGCTGGGGTCGAGGCAGTGTGTATCGAGACGTCTTCGTGATCCGGAAATTTCCTTGGAGATTCGTCTTCACTGCCCACAGAGACTCCTGATGTACCGCTGGCCAGCGGTGTCGCTGCTCGTGGCGCTTGGCTTCAGTTCGTAGTCTATGTTGTCTCCAACTTTTAGGATTAGGTTTGCTTAGTCGTCCGGATTTATTTGGTTGTCTCACCTAGTTTGCACCTTTTTTTTATTGTCTTTGTATGTTTTAACGGTTCGCCGTCTGCCGACTTTGTCGGCCTCTCGAAGTGTCTGGCCCTCGAATTATTACCTTATCAAAAAAAAAAAGTTTGATACTAAAAAAGTAATGAATGAATTAAAGATTCGTTCATACAAAACAATCTTACAATTTTTGAAAAAAAAATTACACGAAAGATCCATTCGTGTATGTTTTTTTTAATTTAAGTTTCATCTTTTAATACGAACGGATACTTGAACACGTGTTAAGTTGAGGATCAAATGAATTTAAAAATCGTTCGTGTTGAGTATATATAATACTTATAATCGGTGCATATAGTAACCATTTTGGAGGCCATATCAGTTAACTTTTTAATAAAAAAATCTCTAGAAGTTACCTAGCTAATCTAAATAGCTTAATTGGTCTTAATATATATGCCTTGTGTAGTTGTGTTGAAATCTGAATAGGCCCCTTGTTTTGTATTTTTTTTAAACATTGCACCGTTTTTATTTATCCGTTTCAACTTTCAAGCCCCACTCCTCTTTACCCCTACAATGCTTCCTCTATAAAAATTTATAGTATTGTGACCTCTTTATTGTTCTGTATAGAGGAAATGTGAATATGTGATTGAGGAATTCAATATGTGATAAAACTATTAGGTTAGATTAAAATTTCACCACAGTTTACCAATATATTACTTATACTATCTATGTCTATTCTCTTCATTTTTAGCTTTGTTTTATTTAAATTATACAGAGTAATAGTTTTATATTTTACTTAGACTCGCATTCACATATTATAATTCATTTCAAAAGCTTCAAAACGAGAGATTATAAGATTCATTTTGATAATTAAGCAAGAAGTTATGCAACTTAAAAAAATTTATATCTTGTTATACATTATTATACGTCAAGTACAATAAGTTATATATTGATTAAATATTTATTATATTGCATTTCTTATCCTTATTTTATTAGTTTTTTCTTCGACTATTTCATTTATTTACACAGTATTTTTTAATGCTAAAAAACAATGATATTTTATCATAAACAGATAACATTTGATTAGACTTGTTAATCGAGTCATTCAGATCTAGTCATCTAGGCATTTCGGGTTTCGGGTAAAACGGGTCTCGGGTAGATCTAGATTAACTCGAACTCGGGTTTGTCCCGGTTTTGGGTCAAATTGGATCAATTCCGGGTTTGTCAATTTTTTTATTTTTTAATAAAAATCATATTTTGATGACTTTATAATAACTTCACAATGCTAAAGTTGATGACGTGGTTGATAAGTTGTTTTTTTTGGGCTCTATACTTATTAAAAGATGTCATCCAAAACTCGACCGCTTGTAATTATATACTACATCCGATCTAAAAGTAAAATATCAAAGTTATAATTAACTTTTTAAAATTATTTCATACAGATTAGTAATGAGTATAAAATTTTAATTAAAAAATTTAATATTTTATAGAGTTTTTTTTAGCTTTTTAAAAACATATTGAAAAATAAAAAATCAAATATTTCTAATCGAATGGAGTATTATACAATGCAAATAAATATAAAAGTTGTTTTGAAAAATAAAAAATTAAATTTTGGGAATCTTTTTCGATTGAGTTTGTTGTCTTATACCCTTAGGACATAGGATAGAAAACCCGTTTGATCAATTAGAGTATATTCTTCTGATTTGTGGATATATGCTTTGACCATCTTTAAATTAAAGATAACACTTCATTTCTAATCTTTGATATTTTATAATTAGAAAAGGTTTCAAAGTGGAGGTTTCGAAGTGGAGTTTTATTGCAGTCAAAATAAACATAGGTTATTATGTTTTCTAGTAGATGCATAAGTGGAGACAAGTTACAAGCTTTTTCGACAATGCATGTTGTTGCTTTCATGGGCATGAAATTTCATGCTCATTGGCTACTATATAATATATATATTATAATTGTTTCTAACTAATCTTAGCTAATTATCCTCTATTATCTGTTGAACTTGGAATGCATCATCATTCATCACCCACAAATAGCATATATACCGTTGAATTCAACGTACAATAAATAAAATAAGCGGTTACTTATTACAATATTAACATACGGAGTATTATATATTGGGTTATTTTTATTTTAGTGCCGTTAAAGACATGAAAGGATAAGGGTACGCGTACGCCCCACACTCGGAATTAGTAAAACTCAATTATATAATTAAGATCGATGGGTTTATTAATTAGTTTTAAAATAAATTTTACTGAACTTATATATATATATATATGTTGAGCTATTAGCATATGTGCACCTATATACATAATCTCATATTATAAGTCACGTTGGACTTTGATACTTACTCATAAGTTATGATTAATTATGTGAATGTTATGGTATATTTATTTATTTTTCCCGATTTGTTTGATTCTTATAATTTTAAATTTTACTCTTCAGCAATTCACTAACTAAACACCATGAAATTCCTGATAAAATCCATCTCTCTCTCTGCTTTTTTCAGTTTAATCCACTTCTACATTTTAAGATTCATCATATATATGGAAAATTGCAAAAAATAACCCAACCTTTAGGATTTATGTCTTTATTGCAATGTTAAAGACTTGAAGACTAGACTAGAGAAATCCTTAGAAATTATGAACAACTTTTACAAGTTGGTTGGTGTACTGTAGTGGTTATGGTTTTAAGATTATAGATGAGAGGTATAATAAAAATGTTTTGCATACGAAAACAAAATTTTTGCCTTCAATTTGAAAATATGATTTGTACCTTGTATAGGTGCGTTTGATTTCTACGTACTCCCAATGAAGTAACTTTAATTTGTTGATAGATGATATGATTCATAACTATATATCTATATACGGAGTATAAGTTTTGAAGACATTGTCTTGCCTTTACTAGGAGGTTGATCGAAGTTGAACCTACAAAAACTTGAAATAAGATTCTTTTTATATAAAAATAAATAAATAAATTAAATAAAATTGGTAATGGACCTCCTCCTTATTTAAAGGTTTGAACTATCCTCAAGTTCCTCCCCCACATATTCAGAGAGGGCAACCGTGTAGCGGATCGTCTCGCTCACCTCGACCTATTGTCGACTCCTTCTGACTGGGGATCCGATGCTATTATTGATAAGCTCGTCCACAAGGATGCACTTGGGTGGTGACTTAACCGCGGTTGACCACCCCCAAATCTTCGCCTTGTGTATAAAAAAAAAAATAGTCGTCATTTGCGTGACGAAGAAGCAAGTTTGACTTGAGTCAACAGAATTAAAGTACGCACCCGCACGTGTGAGGGTCCCCTAACATTTGTCTTTCCTCTCCGGCCATTTGCTTTTTTTAATGCTTGGAAAATTTGTAAAACTTTCAACCCCATTTACTATTTTTAGTGGTAAGGGCGTCCTCGAAGATCTTAGATGCCTTTAACGGCAGATTAAAAAAATATAATTTTTTTTTAAAAACGCTCTTAATACCTACTCCGAATTTACTAATTTTTGTTTCGCCAAAATTGAGATTGTATTGATAAAAAAAATATGTTATATATATATATATATATATTAGAATAATAATTATTATATCAAATATTAATTTTAAAAAATAAAATTTATACTTATTAGTTATAAGTTATTACTAATATTAAATATAAAATTATTTTTAAAAATTAATAAAAAAAAGTGATCTTTTTATATAATTTTTATAGTATATCACATGTTTATTCTATCAGAGAGGAAATAAAAGAAGTAATTGTATATAATTTAATACCATAGATTATATATGAAATTATTTAAAAAATTAATTATATATTATAGAGATTTTAATTCTTTAAAAATTATATGTAAAAAAAATGAAATACGAATTAATGCGACTTGGGTCATACAATTCCGATTATTGTTACATCAAAGTTTGATGAAATCCGATTTAATGCGAATCAAACTTTAATGATGTCCGTACAGACTGCCGCACTATATATATAAACTCGCACACTCGATATATATAATCAACAATTCAAGCTCTCACACACACACACACACACATATATATATATATATATATATATATATATATATATATATATATATATATATATATATATATATATATATATACAGCCCTTGAATCGATCCATCCATATAGATTCATTTTCCGATTCATCCATTTTATTGCCCTTCGACGAGAACGACTCCGACGAGATGCTCCTCCACGACCTCCTCCTCTCCAGCCCCGCCCTACCGCAGCCTGAGCGCGTCGCCGGCCCGAGCGACCAGTACTCCCCAGGGGAGGCAGCAAGATACCACGAACACGGACACAGGCACGGACACGGGGATGGGCTGCATTACAGAGGGGTGAGGAGGCGGCCGTGGGGGAAGTACGCGGCGGAGATAAGGGACTCGACGAGGAACGGCGTAAGGGTGTGGATAGGGACGTTCGACACAGCGGAGGCGGCGGCCTTGGCGTATGACCAGGCGGCCCTGACCACGCGGGGGCCCCACACGCAGCTGAACTTCCCGGCGGAGGTGGTGTACGAGTCGCTGAGGCGGGAGGTTGGGGAGGGTGCGACGTCGTTTGAGGCAGGCCACTCGCCCGTCTTGGCCCTCAAGAGGAGGCATTCCATCAAGAAGGATGCTACTACTAGCTAGGAAGTAGGAATGCTGTGTAACGAACCAATTTGTTATAACGGGTTCGTTTTTGTTCGAGAGAATCTCTTATAATGTTAATTTAGATACATGTTATATATTTTACGGGCACAAATAAATTCCTTATTAATGGTGTCTTACTCAGATTCGATCGATTTCAATTATTCTACATCTATATCGGGTACCATATATATTAATTATTATATATTATCTATTAAGAGGTAAGACCATTCCACCCAAAAGTAATTTTTAATTTACAAAGAAGATTCGAATTTAATCTATATACATGATCATGTAGTAATACTTGCTTGATTAATACACAGTGATTTTTTCCCTCTTTCATTACACTTGTTTTGTCCTCTTAAAAACAACTTGTGCATGTTAATGAATGCTGCACTGATCAAGCTTGAAAATGGGCCGGCCCATTGCGAGTCTATAACAGTATGACCTATGGGTGCATTATACATACAAGTGATAGGTCCGACACTATTTAAAATCTTTTTTTTTTAATTACAAAAATACTTTAATTTTTTAGTATTATCACTAATAATCTCTTAATATTTATTTTCTGAAAAAAAAAATCTTGTACTAATAATTATAAAGACAATAATAGTATAAATTGATGATTTTATTGTGTTCCGTTGAGCTTGAATCATTTCTATTGGTTTAGACGTGCGCTGTTTCTATGTGATGTTTTATGATGATGAATTCGTCTGCGACGATTTATCATTTGATTAAAAGTCAAATTAATGATAAGGGAATTAATGTTGTTAAACGTTGTTGGGAATCGCAAAATAGGGTATTTTATTGTATACGTATATTAATTTATTCCTTTTGTCTCAAAATATAGCGTTTTTTAACGCTTATGAAAATAAAAATTGTATAAAATATTAAATTATTTTAAAATTTTTATTTAAAAAAAGATTTTATAGATTTTTTAGTTCTTGTTAAAGAGGTAACCGACGAGGTAGCTGAAACTGTTGTATTATTTGTATTAAATACATGTTAATAAGCTAGTATGATGTTTGGTAAATTTAGTTGTTAAGGTAGCTAATAGAAACTTGTGAATAGAAAATCAAAAATTTATGAAATTTTAGATGAGTATATGTGAAAAACTCCAATTTGAAAAATTAATTAAACTAAAATTTTATATTTATTTTATTTAAAACTATATAATGTTAAAACCAAAAACTCTAAAAAGAGAGCTGATGATATGTCAAACGGAGCCTTTATTTTTTGAGAAGTCAAATAATTTATAATTTAAAACGGAAAAGAGTATTTGTTATTTGCTCCAATCAAATGCTCAAACTCAAAGATCGATGACTATCGGAATTACATGATGATCGAGTTGATTGCAGGGACTAAATTGAGAATGAAAGTTAAAAAAGTTTGGATCCCAGTAAGATAGTTGAGCTTAGATCAATGGTTGAATCAATGCAGGCAGGAACCAGAAATTAAAATCTGGGTGAGCTATATTCACCTTACACAATAAATTATAGGTCATACAGCTCACAGTAATCGTATTACTTTTTATATATAAGTATATAATTCACACTTTAACTGTATATAATGTAACATGGACTAATTTTTTGTACATATACTAGGGCAGTGGGTGAGGTATGTGCTGTTGAGGATAACTCGCGAATCTGGAAGTTCAAGATTCATTCACTTCTGTGACAAGCGAGGCACTCAGTTTCACTATGTGTTGGTTCAAGATTCGTTCACCAGCATTTAAGTACCTTTTCCACGAAACCAGCTCAAAACGATGCTTTTGATTTAAAAATCCAGTTTCTCATATTAGGGGAGGATTGTTGGAGATAATGTTCTCAAATAGGGTTTTTTTATATGTCCTTTCAACTTTTTTGTCCAACATTGATTGCAAGGGTATTTGAAGATGTACTTTTAAAGAGGATTTTTTGAATGGGTTATTGAGAATGTCTCACACAAATTGAGGCCAATATTTGCTTTCGCACTAACAAATAACAAGTGTAACAATTAACAAAAATGCACTCAATAAGGCGCAAATCAAGGGCAATTCACATCCAGAAATCCACACATTAGCAAAAGAAACCTAGAGCAACACATCAAGCAAATAATACTGAAGTATCGGAAACCCAATTAGTTCATTAGATGAGAGCGATGCTGCTGTCCCCACCTGGTGGCTGACGGACACCACGAAAGTAGTCTCTGGTTGTGACCTTTCCACCATCCGAGAAGATGTTGCTTCCACTCATCTCTCGTAGCTTTGCCTTGCTCGACGGCTTCTCAGCAGACCTGGGTGGATCGTCTCCCTTGAAGATGTTGTTTCCTTTCAGATCCTGAAGTTTCTGGCTCGGTATTTTCTTCGTCGTTTTCACCAATGGTTCATCACTAAACAGAATGTTACTCTGCCCTCCTGCAGGCTATAAATATAGCGCATCAATCAAATTACCACAAACATCATATAGAGTTCCGATTTATGAACCATATGTTAGATAGCCAATAACCGTAAAGGTCTTTAGTAGAGTTACATCCTCAGTAGAGTAATAAATGAAAGCATATAACCGCCGCTGAGCTCACAATTAACAAAGCCTCCTGGTGACTTAGATGCAACTAGTATGAACAACTTTTGAGATAGATTGGTCAAAATTAAAGATGAAGAAGAGAGAGGGAGGGATAAAACCATGAACTTACAGTGGAAACTTTGACAGAAGTGCGAACATTCCGTGGAGGTGGTTGGTCCACATTTTTCTTCTCCTTTGATTCCAAAGAGCGTGCTGCAGCCAATAATCGAGGGGGATTTGGAAGGGGCGGACCAAATATGTCATGGCCACTGAGCTCCTTGCACTTAGCATCCGAGGCTTGCCTTTTGACCTTCATGCTAGACTCGCTCTTTAAGGTTCCGCTCAGTTCACGTTGCTTAGCTACTTCGGGAATGGAAGTAGGTTTCCTTGGAGCAACACGCTCTTCGTCAGCGAATGAAATTTGGCTAATGCCATTAGTGGCTTGCTGAAATTAAGCAGTAGTTATTTGTAATTTGATCACAAAATCAGAAAGGTCAAGCCCAACTACATTACAATCATTATTAACTTATCTGGAAGAACATACCCGAACCATGCCAACGCTGGTTTTGTTGGGATTAGAACTTGCAGATTCAGGTGCAGCATCGCCTGCATTAGCAGCAAATATGCCACTCCCTGCAATGTCCTTCATTTTATACGCTGAGCATGGTTTTCTGCAAATAATGACTCATGATTATCTAATAAGAACTAGAATAAGGCCAGTATTAATTTACAACTTATGGCTTCTGTACGTTTAGGAAATTGTCGTATTTCGCTATGGAATGGAACTATGGAAGTACTTATGCGAACCATATTTATTGTAGGCACAGGCTGAAGTTATAAGTAAGTTGCTATAATGAATAAAGGACTGCCCTGCCACAGGTTGAAGCTATGTTGTTTTCACCAAACACCAGAATGATAAACTGGCCGGTGTAGAAAAAAGAGGATGATTTACCACACACAGTCCAAGTCAGAAATATTTGTACCAATCAAACAAAAAGTATATAATCAAAATCAGTGGCGGAGCCAGAAAATTTTTGGAGGGGACACAATTGTACATGCGATATAGTTTTGGATTAAACTCGCATAAAGAATTATATATAATACGGCAATAAATTATGTTATTTTAAGATAAAATGTCATCAGTTTATGATAAAACGATATCATTTTTTTCGCACCTAAAAAAAGGAAATATAAATATATAAAGGAAATATCCAGAATTTTTTTAACTAAATAAGTATAGGAAACACAATATAAAAAACAATAAGTGAAGATTATGGTTGTTATATGAGCTGAATAGCTAGAGCTTGACTCGAGTTTTGCTCAATAAAAGCTCGACACTCGAGCATCATTTACAAAATGAGCATATTATGAGCACATTTTTATGCTTGATTCAAAGCTCGGCTCGGCTCGATTGAAACTCAAATAGCACGAATTTTGTGAAATTTACAAATTTTCTTTTAAGTTACTATGTCATGAGCAAGTAAGATTATATAATACTTGGAAAAAAAAACTCAGCTCAAGCTCGTTCATTTATAAACAAGCCGAGTATGAGCTCAAGTTCAAACATAGGTTCGACTCGAGCTCGACTCATTTCTAAACGAGCTAAATATAATCAAGCAATACTAAACTTATTTGGTTCGAATAACAACCATAGTCAATATATATAACTTGTTGCACTCATAACATATAAATAATGCATAGCCAGATATAAAATTTTAAAACTTGCATAACTTCTTATCTATTTGTTGAAATTATTAGTATGTTTCGGAGCTCTCGAGATGAATTATAGTATGTGAAAATATTAATTTAAGTAAATATAAAAGGATTATAGTCTATTGAAACAAAATTAAAGTGATTAATATAACTTTAATTTTAAAACATTCATAACTTTTTATTCAGATATCGGATTAGGGCGTATTATATATCAAAAAGAAGTTATCAACGAGTAGAATACACTTAGGTAGTTCGTCGTATGAGAGGAGGGGCACGTGACCCCAGACCCCCCTAGCTCCGCCCCTGATCAGAATATTCGGCATGGCAAGACTTTTCATTTTCTTCTTACCGGTGCCTAATTCAGCTTGGAATCAGATATTCAGATTCCATTTAAATTGGAGAATTTTCACTGGCCATCAAAATCAAATCACAAATGGCACAAGTTTGGAATGCGATGAAAAATAAATCAGAGGGTTTAACAGCCGAGGGACTATCAATTTGAAAAAAGCAGGGGAGAAGCGGAAAAGGAAACAACCTGATCGAAGCCGAAGTTGAGAAATGAAATTCAGCAAGAAATAAAGAATTAATTTACTTAATTACCTTGTGATTAAAGTCTGATGTTCTTCATCGGTGACCTGACCCCCAAACACCACCTTTCTAAATCCATCGGACGGCTGAAATTGAAAAATTAATTACATCAAATGAAACCCTAGCTAATTCGATCGCAGAATTAAATGAATTGAAGCTAGCTACCTAGGTAGATACCTGGCGAGAGCGGAGGGAGGGGGCGGGAGCGGCAGGCGGAGGAGGAGAAGCTAATTCGGACCAGGTGAGCAGATCGGAGGTATTGGTGTGAGACTTCCTTAATGGTTTCGCCCTCTCCTGCATTGACATTATTTCACCAGGAATTGAATTCAGGTCTCTGTCTCGGTCTCTCTCTCTCAAATCCCAAATTAGATCGCAATCTGGATATACTCTAACGGAGCAACGGTGGGAGAGAAGATGAGCAACGCCAACGACTACTCCTCAACTGTTGTGTATCTTATACGGAGTAGATTTTTCAAATTTTGATTTTTTCATCACATTTTTTAAATTAAATGTGGCCTGACAATTAGTTAAACAATAGTACTCCGTAGTTAACACTAACACGTACTTGAGAAGTTTTGACCTTGGCACTAGGCAGTCCAAAATTATTCGGAGTATTAATTTATGTCATCTTATGGTATGTATAGAGACCTCACTGTTGGACCTTTTTTTTATTTTTTATATATAACTAGGTAAGTTATACCCGTGCTAAATCATATTGATTCCTTATTTTTTAGGTATTGTCATGATTGATTTTATTTTCCTTATAGGATTAGGATGAAAACTTTTCATCCCAATTTTTTAAATAGTTACAAATCCAACTAATAGTTATTTAGCTGGATTAAAACGCGAAAAGCTTACTTTTTAAATAGTTACAAATCTACTTAATTTTTCATTTTCATTTACAAATTTTTCTTTGGGTAATATATGTCACCTTGTTCTAGTTTTATAAAGTAATTGACAATATTACTTATCGCAGTGCATTGAATAACATGACCCTGTGCAAATGACAATAGGTAAATGGTAGATTAATGCTTCATGACTAACTACAATGTGAGCTAATCAACCATATACAAACACAAAAATGTTAAAGAAAAAAGTAGGGATAGAGAAATAAACACAATTCTTCGAGTGAGCGGTAGCTTTGTTCTTATCAATCAATCGGTGAAAACTCTGGTAGACTCAACAATGAAGTCAGGACTCAGGACCAGTCTAACACTCTAACACCATGGGCCATGGGGCATCCTATGGGTTCTTGAGAATGAAAATTGGGACGTATAATACACACATATATATAATCACATTTACTATATTTCTTCAAAATGATTGAAAAAAAAAAGAAATATAGCCCCTAGCTTCTAGTTCGAAATCTTCATACTATATGCTGAAATATGGTATCCAAACTCGATCCAAAGGCTCCTTCGATCATCTCCTCGATCAGTCATATTTAATAAGGTTATGGACAAGTGAGGACAACTATACTATAATATGATCTACGTATATAAACAAATTGATAGGAAAAGTTATATAATTATCAAATAACCGATCATCACTTTAAAAGTTTAAACTCATATATATCACCTCGATTTAATATCTACAAATTATAAAGTAAGTCAATCATTTTAAAAGGAAAAAAAATACTTAATAGATGGAAATAAATAAATTCTAACTAAATTAAGTGAGAAAAAACCTCATATATGAACAATATATTAATGTTATACCTTCGATTGTAGCTTTGTAGCACATTTAGTTGCATATAGATTTTGTTCATCATCTCACCAAGAGAGGCCGAAGATTTACGTACAAATGCAAAAAAAAGTGGGATGAAGAAAGTTAACGTATCTCCCAATACAAATTACCTAGAACCTTGATCACTACATATAAAGGTGGAAATGGAATAGGTGATCAGGTTTAGAAATTAACTAAAAAATAAATGGGGAGACAAATTTAGCAGTTAAGGTAACCTAATAGAAACTTGTGAATAGAAAATCAAAATTAATTTTATGAAAATTTAGATGATCGAGTATATGTGAAAAACTCCAATTTGAAAAACTAATTAAACAAAATTTTTATATTTATTTTATTTAAAACTATATAATGTTAAAACCAAAAACTCTAAAAAGAGAACTGATGATATGTCAAACGGAGCCTTTTATTTTTTGAGAAGTCAAACAATTTATAATTTAAAACGGAAAAGAGTATTGTTATTTGCTCCAATCAAATGCTCAAACTCAAAGATCGATGACTATCGGAAGTACATGATGATCGAGTTGATTGCAGGGACTAAATTGAGAATGAAAGTTAAAAAAGTTCGGATCCTAGATAGTTGAGCTTCGATCAATGGTTGAATCAATGCATGCACGGAATCAGAAATTAAAATCCGGGTGAACTAAATTCACCTTACACAATAAACAAAATTATTATAGGTCATATAACTCACAGTAATCGTATTATTTTTTATATATAAGTATATAACTGTATATATGTAACATGGACTAATTTTTTGTACATATATAACACGCAATTTTAACTTATTAAGTTCTTGTATTAGTAATTTAACTTATTTGTATTACTAATTTTATAATGGGCCTGATTTACGGGACAATGGGCCTGATATAGACAATGGAGTTGGATAAGGGGGGAAATTAAAAAGAGCTAGGGGTTGGAGAGAATCGAACTCGGAATCATCTGGGAGTTTACTTGCAAACTGTATGAATTATATTAAAAAATGTTGTGGGCTAGGTCATGTTTACAAAACTCAATATATAAGACTTGTGAGATTCTAATCGAACATTAATCGATAATAGAGGACCCAGGTTATTTATATGCTAGCTAGGTTAAGTTTGTTACATATTTTGTGTTAAAAGGATAGATTACAATCAAATTATAATTATAAGACTTGTGAGATTCTAAGTTTGTTATTTTGTGTTAAACGAGATGCATTATAACCGAGATCAAATCAAACAAAAAGGAGATTATTTAATATACAAAAAGGAGATTATTTAATATACTATAAAATTAAAGTAAATGTGAAATGAGAACATTTAATATATGAAACAATATGATCGATATGTATGTGTATGTGACTATATAATATGTGTCGGTGATAGGTCGGGTGATGGGTGAGAAATACTTTTATCCAAATCTTATCCGAACCATCATCCATCTAATATTCGAATTATATCGGATTTTCACTCATTTTTTTGAGTCGGGTGAAACAGATATCTATTAGGTACGAGTGAGATTGTAATTCTAATATAAAGTACACAAATATTAATTATTTTCACTAAAGATTTAGGGTGACACAACAAAATTTTTCACAAGATTTAGGCTACAAAATTAGTTGTCGATTTGTAATTTGGTTAAAAGTCACGAATTTTTTCATTATAATAAACGATTGTTGACTTTTTTAAAAAAATTTAATTGATTAAAATGTACCATCAATATTAAAAATTAATAAAATTTATAAAAAGTTAGTGAAATGATGACATTAGTTTGACTTTTAAGTTTTAACTAAATTACAAATCGTCAACTCTTTTATTCTCTTCTGGGGGTCCATACGAAAAAAAATTTATTCGCATTTATGTTAATAAAAAAGTTATGAATATTTAACCAAATTACATTTTAAAATAAAAACTATCTTTAAAAAATCCATTTATTATGAAACAGAGGAGTATTAATCTATTAGTTATTTGTTCCAGTCAAATGCTCAAAAGTTCGACGACTATGGGAAGTAGACGATGATCGATCGAGTTGATTGCAGGGCAGGGACTGAAACTGACAATGAAAGTTATAAAGTTCGGATCCGACATTGTTGACTTCAATATAATGAGTCAATTATGAGAGATGTGAGGAGAATAAAGAAGTCCCACATTGAAAATATTAAAAAAATAAGTCTTAATATATAAGTCAGTGGACTATTCTTTTTAAAATCAATTAATTTTTGGATAGAACCCTACTCAACTTATGTGATAGATAGGCTACTAGCGCATTGACACGTGTGCACACAATTCTCGATCACGAGAATTTCATTAGAGATTTTTTTAATCGGACGTTTCTGTTGAGATGGATTTAGGACTTAATTAACGTTCTATTTCGTAAAAAAAGAGAAAAGGAGAGGTGGCGATTCTCTACATTGATTTAAACTTTTGTGTTGAAAAATGAATTTCAATCTTTTAGATATATATATTCCATGTTTCATTAAGTCTATAATCTTATTTATACCCTCCACACCAGTATACTAATATGCATATACACTCTGTTTATATGTTTTTTCACGCATCTCATATCCCTTTATAATATAACCTACCTCATTACTTTATTGTTAGGATCCACTAAATATACTTGAGAAAAAAAGAAGGAAAATACATATAGAAATGCTCTCATTGATTAATAATTTTTTTTGGTAGAGCTCATCGATTAATAATTGTTGAGAGAGGTGGATCCCTTTTAATTTTGCGCTTAGTTTAAAGAGTGTATATTTGGACGGATGAAATTTATTTTTAAAACCTTTTTAGACACCTACAATATATGAAATGTGAGAGGGTAAATTCTACATCGATCTCTTACACTTGTTGATGTGATTAGACACTTACCTCTCAACAAAAAAACTAATCGTTTGACTCTATATTTCACATTATCGAGTAACAAGCAGGTGGATAAGAGCTGAAAAATACTGAATTCAACAACACCTTAATTTATGAGTTAATTTATGAGTTTATTTCCATATACAATCTGCATTGCGTTAGCTAAATGCAAATAGTACATTGTACGTAATGATAAAAAGGAATTGAAAATATATAAAATTGATATTAGATCGAGAAATATGGATTGATCGACCATGCACATGTACATATATATACATATGGATTGATCGACCATACATACATATATACATACATATATTAGATTGGTGGTGGTGGCTTGTACCCCTGGCCCCTCTTCATAGAGGCATGGGGTGCCCGAACGCAAACCACACCACGCCTGTAGTTGGGGTAGCGCCGTGAAAATTCCCACTCTTGGTCGCTGGTGCAGGCAGCCACCCTCAGAAGCTTCCTTGATGCCTGAAACTCATGATGATCAACCATTTCATATCCATGAGAATGAGATGGTTGGAATACCAGTAGTATGGTTGCCATGATCAGCACCAGTACTAGAGGTGCTGTTCTTCCAAAACTTTTCATCTTACTTTGGATCTTCTGATCGATATATAAAATATCAAAGATGAATGAAGCACTAAAATGGAATTTTAATTGAATGTGTGTTTCGGTGAATGAATATATATGGTTGTCCTTGTATGTGTGTGTGTATATATAGTGCCGTAGGAGAAAGTTAGGCTGGATCCATAACGTTGACTTTCCAAGAAGCTCTGCTGCCTACGGAGTAATTAATTACCTTCATTTTGTTTTAGTGAAATTCATAATTAAAAGTCTTGGGAGGGGTGTTTTCAACTTTTAAGTAATAAAATAAATAAATGGGAGGTGATATATATATATGTAGCTCTTCTTAGATTCAACACTACGCGGTTTAGGCACTCAGGTGATATACTAATATATATATATATGTAGCTTTTTTTTTTCACCAAAAAAAAAAAAAAACTGGTCGCCTGAGTGAGTCTCTGGTCACCATGACATTTACTAGGCTCGTCGTTTGATATTGGGGCGACTAGGTAAATCTTTCAATTTTTTTTAATGCAAATTAATTCAATTTCTACATGAAAGAGGTGTTGAAATAAATTGAGTGATAGGAAGAAATTGGTATATATATATATATATATATATATAGAGGGTGTGGTTCGGGTGTACACACCCCTTAAAGTGTACTTTGTTCACAAATATTATTCGGTGAAATGTGAAACATTATTCCGTGAAATTTGAAGCATTATTCGGTGAAATGTGAAACATTCTACCGAATACTGTTATGTTACAAATTATTCAGTGGAATTCGAACGTTTTCATCTGAATTGAACGGAAAAAGAAAACATAACAGTATTCGGTAGAATGTTTCACATTTCACCGAATAATGCTTCAAATTTCACCGAATAATATTTGTGAACAAGGTACACTTTAAGGGATGTGTACAAATGATCCGTACACTATATATATAGTAAAAACCTGATAAGTATAGCTTTAATAAGAAAAATTGATTAGGTTTGCGGGTACCCGCGGGCTACCCGCACCCGTATTAGCGGACGAGCTTAGACACGACTTCCAACCCGTTATGCGGGCTTAGCCCGACCCGCGCCCGCAACAACAGGACAAAATCTTGAGTAAAACCCGTCACGCGCCCGCGTTTACCCGGGTCTATCGTTGACTATTGGAAGTAGACGATGATCGAGTTGATTGCAGGGATTTAAACCGACAATGAAAGTTAAGAAAGTTCGAATCCGAGATTGTTGATTTCAATGGGTCATCAATTTAAGACCATGTACATAAACTCAATATATGACTTATGAGATTCTAATCTAGCATTAACCCAACTTTTATATACTGGCGACAATTACATGAATTGATTCAGTTTCTATACATTGATTTCAACTTTTGTGTTGTGGATAAGAGCTGAAAATACTGAATTGAACATCTTTTTGATTGAGTTTATTTGCACATACAAACTGCATTGCGTTAGCTAAATGCACGCAGATAGTACCGATACAAAGGAAGATAAAATGATATTAGATCGAGATATATGGCTCGGCCATACATACATACATAAATTAATATCACATAGCTGCAGGTGGTGGTGACTCGTGCTTCTGGCCCCTTCTCATAGCGGCTTGGGGTGCCCGAACGCACACCACAACACTGGCGTAGTTGGGGTTGCGCGGTTGAAATCCCCACTCACCGTCGTCGGTACAGGCAGCCACCCTCAGAAGCTTCCTTGACGCCTGAAACTCATGATGATCAATTTCATATCCATAAGAATGAGATGGTTGGAATACCAGTAGTACTGTTGCCATGATCAGCACCAGTGCTGTTCTTCCAAAACTTTTCATCTTACTTAATTGGATCTTCTGATAGGTATATATATAAAATATTAAAGATGAAATGAAGCACTAAATGGAATTTTAATTCAATGTGTTTCTGTGAATGAATATATATATGGTTGTCCTTGTATGTATATATATATATAGTGATGTTGGGATACTTGAAGTGATAGAATTCTGAACCTGACATATAAATGGATAAACTACTCCACCTCTCACTTATATATTCAGCTTTCTAGCCGGTTCAACAAAACCTTTCCCACAACACCTTCCCCCAACAAGTGTCGTTAGAGAAAGTTAGGCTGGATCGATTACGTTGACTTTCCAACACGCTCTGCTGCCTACGTAGTTAATTAATTAACTTCATTTTGTTTTAGTGAAATTCATTAAAAATCTTGGGAGCGAGGAGTGTTTTTAACTTTTAAGTAATAAAATAGATAAATGGGAGATGATAATGTATAGTAGTATTTGTTGTGATGTCTTGGAACATTTGTCTCATATCGAAAAACACAAGAATCCGAGCCTTGTATATAAGTAAGTGGACCATTCCTCCTATTGTCAATTGGTTCTTTAAGCGACGAATTATAGTTTTATCTGTCGCCCTAGTGTTAATTTGTTTGCATATCATCATTAAAAATTTCAAGGCTTGAATAGTCAAAGCTTAGTTAAGTTTGCTTTGTGTTTTTCTCTCGTTTGTTTTAGCCATTTGTGTTGCATTTACATTCTCGTTTCATCACCTTATTCCGCCTCTAGCTAGCAGCCAAGTATAAGCGCCTCAATGAAAAAAAAAATTGATAATATTTTTTGCCCAACACGAATAGCTTTTGCAAATTAATCGATGATGAAACATTGAAACACCACAGAGAATTGCATACAACATTAGTGGAATTAATTTAAGATACATACATTACTTTCTAGTGTACGCAATGAGGTTGAAAAGATCTTAACCATTAGTATTATTTTAAGGAAAACAAGAGTAGTCGGAATTCGAAGATGGATATATAGCTAGCTAACAAATGAGACAAGGCTGTCCGAGTGAAGGGGGCGGTGGGAAGTACCCCTGATGCTTAGTCCTGCCGAGTTGTGGCGCCCGGACACAGTACACATAGCCATAACGGGCGTAGATGGGGCTGCGCCGGGCTTCCCAGCCATCGCCGTCGCAGGTAACCACCCTCAGCTGCTTCCTTGACGACGGTTGAAGCTGCACCTCATAAGCATGACATCGGTGTAATTGTAATACCATGAAGGTGACAATGAGCACCATTAGAGCTGTTGCTCCTAATCTCCTCATCTTCTCTCAATCACTTAAGTTTTAACTCTTTATTTTTCTCAGTGGATGGATATAGTTTACACTTCAAAATTTACATGTTCTGCCTTAATTGGTCTAGGTAGCTATATATAAAGTTAATTAATGTTTATTTGGTACCGTTTACTTTCATTTTTAAACATCTTCATGGTCAGCTTTGCACCTACCCTGCTAATAAATACGGAGTATATATATGTCGATTGAGTTCTGAATTAAATTCATTAGAGATTTCTTTTAATATTTTATACATTAATTTAGAATAATTTACAATAAAATAAAAAGAAATGTACTTCTTTTTATCACCGCGGATTTTGATTGGTTCTACAAGTCAACAAATTTCACTACAACAACAAATTCTCCATTTTAAGTAATTAAAAAAACTATAGATTCTCCATTTTAGAAATTTCATAAAATTTTAAACCATTTTTAATTCAAAATATTTTTTATTTGTTATAATTTTTTTTATTTCAATATCTAACATAACGAAACATTAGAAAAAAAATATTTTTCCATTTTTTTTAGATCTATAGCATTATCCACAATTAAATATTTTTTCAAATCTTACAATTGAACCAAAAAGAATTTAGAGAATACATCTTTTATTTTTCCATTTATATATATATATATATTTTGAATAACTTATTGGAGATGAGTACGTCGATCCCTTCATCTAATAATTTTATTAATTTGATTTTCAGCATATTTTATAAAAAAAATTAAAAAAATATATCAAATATCAATTTTTAGTTATACCATATACCTGAAATTATTTCACTTAACCACCAATTTTGTCATGATTTTTTCACTTAACCACCAATTAATTTAAAAATTATACAAAACCACCACTTAAATACAATTTATTAACAAATTAATCACCACCCATAACAAAATTCTGTCATGATTTTTTTTTAAATATTGAAAATGACCAATATACCTTTTTTAGGGGTTGAACATCTGCTTTCATACATACTAGATGCATATTTACTAAAAATTTACAAATTCAAGATCCTATTAGTGTATAAATTATAATGATGTTATAAAGAAATAATTTTATTTTTCGGCTAATTACAAGTATGAGGTGCTTCAATGACTATGAAAAAGTGGGAGCAAACTAGTCATTTTTATTGATATTTTGATAGATGTTTTACTTGGGTGGTGATTTATTAATAAATTGTATTTGATGGGTGGTTTTGTGTAATTTTAAATTTAGTTGGTGGCTAAGTGAAAAAATCAATATTTGATGAGTGAGTTTATGTAATTTACCGAAAATACTAATATTATAATTTTAATTTTAATTATACTTAAAAAAATATATTAAATACTGTAGTAAATAACTTAAATTTAATATTTAATATTGTTGGAAATAAAGAAAACGCGTTGAACTATTTACATCAACTTGTCCTACAATTTCGTCTATTCACATGCATGTAGCGCTCTCAAACGCAAGTTGAGTGTATTTTAAAGTTTTCTTCTTTCTAGTTGGTGATTATATAACAAAAATAATTTAGAGTCAATATTTACTTTATACCTTAATTGATCAATTTTATGTTTAATTAGCTGGGTTTTTGAGCTAATTGTGGTGGACGCGATGTATTAACCACATAATTAATACTATGATTCATTTTGATGATATTATATGATATGTTTGGTGGCACGTACAATATGATTTGTGTATGGAGGCATTATATTTTATTTCATTATATTTTAGTGATCATTCAGAGTAATGTATAATTTCTGTTTTTAAAAATCTTAAAACAAATTGCTGTATTGTGGATGAGTTGAACCTTATTTTCTTTCTCGATCACTAATTCAAGGCCTTTAGGTTTGAATTTCTCACTACAACCCAAAAACCAAGCTAATTAAATAGCCAGAAATTTAAAAACTACAATCCAAGCTAAATAGTCAGAAATTTTAAAACTTCCCCTCCCAATTTAACAATTGATCGCTCAAAGTTAGGGGAGAAGATTTTAAATTTCTGACTATTTAGGTTTAGTTGTCCTATATGAACAATATTCTTCGTTGAATTAAAAAGTTTTGAAATGAAATTTGTTGGATTTATGTGTTGGGTTTGTTAACATATGACCGGTTGAATAATTTTACGATAAAAAATAATACTACTTTTAAAGATGATGATTTAATATATATATATATATATATATATATATATATATATATATATATATATACATACTATCGTAGTATTAACAAACATAACACATTGTTGAATTTCGGTGAAAATCCCGACTATTCATGATTGAGAATGGTGTGCATAGGTGGTTATGCGCCAGATGACCAACACATAATTTAGTGAGGTTCCATCTTAAAATTAATTGAAAATATGAATACATTGCCCCCGTAAGTGTAATCAAGATAGTTTCGTCTAGTTGATACTAAGATAACGAGTTTAACATCTCATTATTTTTTTTTAGTTAGTCCAAGATCAAAAGTTAGACCATTTGTATAATCGCTATGTTCTCATGTCCAGACATGTTTGTCTCTAGTAGATCTATCAATTGAAACTATTCTGGTTTACATTTAGTAATGACATTACAGTGCCTTTATTTAGAGAGATTTGCTCGGGGAGGAAGCATAGCATTACAAAGACGGAACACTCTGCCTATATGACTCCAAATCCTATGTCCCTTAATTTGTCCCCCCCTCCTATCCCCTAACCCCCTCCTCTCACAAACTTCAAATAAAAAGAAAAAGAAAAATAAATTAAAATTAAAAAAATAGATTAAAAGAATAAAAAAAATATTTTTTTTGTGAGAGGGGACAGTGTAAGGGGACATCATCGGGACAGAAGATTCGGACCCTTCCTATATGGACTGATGGATTGGGCCAATATATTGGGCTCATAGATACTGGACTCATCTACTTGATTATTTATTGTGGGGACAATCGAGACAATGCAAGATCGAGCTAGCTGCTCTCAACTGTTGACTGTAGACAATGCAAGATCGAGCTAGCTGTTCTGGACTGTTGACTCTTTCGGTGCTCATTTGGATTACATTAAATTTTTTTTTTTGATTCGATTAGAAGGTAGATTTTAATACATCTGTTTGATTAGAATTTTATTTTTAAAAAACTCGGGAAGTTGAATTACACCAAAATAGAAGAATTGAAATTACTATGTGAGGGTGAGTAAGTTGAAATCCATCATTTATATTTATTTTAAAAAATCTTTTCTTTTTCTTTTTAAATTACAAATTATATATTTGTCCATAATTTAAATAAACTAGTACTCCTTTCATTTCCAAATAAGTGATTTTTTACTATTTATGTATGTATTTTGTAATAATTTTTTTTGATAAAATCATACTTATTAATAATGAGTATAAATGTATAATATTATTAAAAAAAAGTAATTAAAATTTTAATATTTTATTTAGTTTTTATCATTCTAAAAATACGTGTTTGTAATAATTTGGAAAAGGAGGGAGTATTGATTAGTAACAAATCACCCATAAAAAAAATTATACAAACTTGCTTATAAATAAGAACTTATTTTTAAGAAATTAAAATAACTTACTATAACTTGTTCACAAGAATTGAATTTGCGAACAAAAAAAGAACAAAAAGTTGCATCAATTTGCTTATGCATGAAAACTTGGAAGAAATTGCACAAACTAGATTACATGAGTTACCTCCGCGCGTATATATATTTCTTGTTAGTTGTGTTATGTTAGTGTTACTATCACTACGGTATAATAAGCACATTAGCATAATATATATAACAACACAAAATTATATTAGGGGATTTAATACTAAATACCCGGTACGTGACGTACGTACGTCCAATCTCACAAGTCACAATGCACATATTAGCTACCGGTGTGGGATCTCATGGAAGTGATAGGGCAACTCGATCGACTGCACCTTGAATCAACCAACAACTTACATTACATTGCCGAGGCTTGTAGACCTCGGTCATCTCATCTCATCAAATCAAATGAATCAGCCAACCATCATTTCATTTTCATTGCTACCCGATCGAGTTAAAGTAGTACTAATGTACGTATGTGTAGTAGACTCTTAACTAATGTGCATATTGCTGTGCTATCAAAACAAGCCGAGAGTTCACCATCTCGTAAACATTATTTGAAAGAATATAATTGATCATTACATGTATAGAGGAAAATTGTATATCAAAGAACCGGTAAATGTAAATATATGGAAACCTACAAGTAAATAATTTCCAGTTCTCACAATAAGAAGAGGCATTAATTACCCCATCATACTTATACCATCCATGAGATGATGTACGTCTAAAAGCTTAAACTATAATGCCGATGGTGATGGTGATGGTCCGGTGGTTGTTAAATTACCAACCACTTGGGATTCTTGATTGTCTGCAGGGAAGTTTTGGTGCCTAGGGATGCTGAGTTGTGGCGAAGGTGGTGCTGGTGGTGGCCCTTTCCGTCGGAACAACAATGTGGCAAAAGTGAGGTATTGGCGACGGCGGAGGCGATCAATGCTCTGTTGGGGAGCTGGCGGGGCTAGTGCTATTAGACTTGTATTTGGTAGCACCTCAGGCATCAAGAGCATCATCGTTATCAGACTCCCTAATACATAGATCGCCGAAATTATAATGCAAAACAAGATGCACTTTTGTCTCATTAAATTTGGGGAAAATGTACGCTAACAAAAGCTGAAATATTGAAAATGAATTTAACCTTAATTCGATTATATTTCAGCGATTCACATAAGAATTAAACATATATATTGGTACTGAAAGCTAGTTGAACTGTGGCCTGCACGTTTGGTATATTAAAATTGATTCATTTGGTTGAAGACTTAACTTGCCAACCCAATAAAAAAACACCAGGAGCACTGCAAGTGGTTCAATAAATCTTATTTAAACTTACTTCTGATCACGATCGATCGATCATATATCTATATATCATCAAACGCTAGTCTAAACTCAACACATAAGTCGATCGATGTTATTATATACTAGCAATGCAAGAGGGAGCCAATACGACGATTCAATAACAAATTAATGAGAGGAATGGATCATTAATCGTATAAAATTAATATCCATTACATTCAAAATTCAAAACTAAAATTTATAGTCGATCATAATATCATATCCTCGCCTCACAATTATTTATAAGTTATATAACATAGACATAACAACTACAGACGGTGGGCGCGCACCAACTGCCAACTGTCATGGGGGAGGATGGATCGGCGAGCGAGATTGACAAGCCCTAATTCAGGGCGCCCGGCGGAGGCGGTGGGTGTGGAGGTGGACTTTTGAACATATGAATGGGAGTATTGCGCCTGGGAGGGGGCGGTGGAGGAGCCCTCCGCCGTCGATGAGCCGCAAGCGTTCTTCTCGTCGCCGCATCAGATTCGGATCCGGACCATCCGAACCCAGAAAGGGTATCGAACCCGGAAGCCTCAGGCATAGCGACAGAGCCACACGTCCGCAGTTGGGAAACCAGTAGCCCGTTGACCAACATCCACGTTATAAGCAACCGGATTGAGACGATGTCCATATTGACTGATCAGCTACCTGATTATAATTGAAGCAGAAATAATTAAGCTAATTGATCGAATAAATTTTGATTAATGGAAGGGAGAAGGTAGGAACGTAAATGAGAGAACGAGCAAATTCAAAACGTACGGACGTAGGAATTAAGAAATATATATGCGTATATTAATTTGACGGTTTCAAAGGGAGTTGGAATAAACTTGGATTTTAGTCAAAGAATCCAAAGTTATTTGGAAAATAGGCAATTTTTCAAAAGTATTTTGGAGAATAGACAAAATCAACTATTCACTTTTGTGTAATTGTGATATTTTTTCATAACGACAAAAAATCATAAAAATAAATCCTACCTTTTAGCGAGTTTAGATTATACCCTTAGTTTGTATTATTCAGCATTTCTAAATTCCACTGTAATATTCTTCAATATACTTTTTTCTTTTTTTCTTTTTCTTTATTCTACTGTTTAACATGTGAACTCAATAATGTGTGTACGTTTCTGATTTGAATAGGCCAACTTGTCGGCCATTTGCTTTTAGCCATTGGAAAGGCATTTAATGCCCTTCGACTAGCTCTATAAATGGAGCATCCCTTCAGACTTCAAAGGCACCGAAATCCAGAGAGGAAAAGCTCATATGAGAAGAGAGAAATCTTGTAATACAGAAAGAGAAACATTGTTGAGTTCTGAGTAGACTGGTTTCCCATCACTAAAAAACTCAAGAATCCTTCGATGGATCTTTCTGGTGTGAGATCTAGTATGCTTGTGTGTTTGTAAGTTTTAAATTAGGAGTGCTTGTGTGTTGTAATATTTTCCAGATTCAATAAAAGTTTGTTTTCAAGAAAGGGAAAGCTACTTAATCGAACTATATGTTCTGAATAATTAGTTTTCTTGATTCCAATCCTTTCACCCTCTCAAAATCAAAACCAAAAGCTAGAGACTACGGTCTAAGTTAGGAAACGAAATAGATCTGTGTTGTGCCTGAACTAAGGGAAACTTGGTTGAAGGTTAGCCACCTCTAGAAAACCGGAAGCTACATGAATGCCGGTGGTCCAGTGTAACTACGTTCAAATATCGGTCAAACCTCTCTATCTTTAAGTTTTAAGTGCAGAGCGTAATGGGCTTGAAACCATAGAAAAATCATTATTCATAATATAGTTAGTAGATTATGGTAGTTAGTACCACCAAAAGTCATTTAGAAGCAATCAGTATTAAGTCCATAGTAATATTTTAAAGTCTAAGAAATTCCGGATAATATTTGTAATTTATCATAAATATAGATAGCTTTCTATAATTAAAAAGTAAAAAATTCAACATTTTTGACTATTCTCTAAATAGTTTCAAATTTTGACTATTTCCCTAATTAGTTTTAAATTTTTGGCTTTTTAGCTAATTATTTCAGGGAGTTGTTGAACTATTTGATATTATATCTGTTTTTCTATATTATGCCAACCTATTGCTATAAGGTACGAAGTTAAATTGAGAAATATTTTTCCTAAATATAACCAGAATTGTTGTAGATATCAACCCCTTGGCAAAGTGACAAATATGTGCAACCTTATCAGTCACTCTATCGATTTAACATTTTTAAATTAGATTAGGATGTTTATATATCTATTTTTAATTTTTTTTTCCACCAAATATTCTTATCATATATCCTTATAATACACAATAGGTAAACCGACATTATATATGAATTTATGGTCCGTAGATCGAATCACTGAGCTCTACGCGTACGTTTTAGTGTCGTACCTCAATGTGCTTAAAATTTCATAAAATATAGACTAAAATATTTAGGTAATCAGAAAAGAAGATGTGGAATGATCAATATTTATGACTTTAAGTTTGACCATTGAATCGGGTTCAGTCGAGTAGGTTTGGAATTCGATAACAAATTGATCAATATATATTCGATTTATGTTAGCTAGGTTAGTGTAAGTTTTAAAAAATATATTAAAAAAATATAATAAACACAGTATTAAAATATATTAAAAAATGATAATAAACACAACATTAAAATATGAGAATTAGACTAATAAGAAATCATAAATCGATCTAATTTTGACATAGAATTAATTTTTTTTAATAAAAGGTAAGAATTTAAAATAGCAGACAATACCGATGTCTGTTAAATCGAGAAGTCAGAAAATCGACGGATGAACTAACCATCATGGAATGAACCGAAAAAAATAATTGTACAAACAAAAGGGTCAATGATCACATATACTATACTCCCTTCATTTACTTTTATTTGTCGTTTCGTTTTCTTATAATGATTAAACTTATATAAAATTTTAAAATTTCAATTGAATTTTTTTAAATAATCTCATACTTTTTAGTAATATTATTAAAAAAATTATTAAAAAATAGATATTTTATATAGTTTTTATCACCACCAATTTCAATTTTTTAAAAAAATGACTCGGAAATCTGTTTTTTCGTTAGAACGTACTATAGGTGTTATCAATTTATTGGCACTTAGATAGATATTCGATCAGTTATATTAATTTATTTGATTATATATTTGTATTTATTGGACTTGTTTTTTTGGTTCAAAACTAGGCGTTAGTGGATTAAGCATCCCAAAGCAGACCGAAGAACATCACATTGGCTCTTCTGAGCCCAAGACTTGATAAGCCCATAACATTGGTCCTCTAGCTATTTTGTGTGACAGCTCATAGTTATCTGGCTTCCCTGGTCTCATTGTATAAATACACATATTGCCCACATATTGTAAATTAAAAAAAGTATGAAATGAAATGAGGCTTGTTATACAGACGGATATTTTAGTGCTATCGTCACGGTGTCGGAGTTGAGCTTTCGAATCGGTATGCAAAATGACGATGTCGAGTCTACAGATCGGCAACCGAATTGGGTGGTCAACCTGCAACTCAGCAACCCGTCCCATCCCCTCAGCCGATACCGAGTCTCTAGATCGGTAGAGATAAAAAGCTGCAAGATGAAAACTAGCTCGTCCCGTCGACTGAGCACTGCAGCCTAGTCCTAGTTTGCCGACTTCAATTCGAAACTAGGCATAGGCATATTGTTTATCGACTTCAGCACTTGGCTTCGGCTCCGTGTATTTGACGATATGTGGCCGTGCGAATACCATAAAATTGAGGAATCTTCCAATTCAGAGCGTGTCTTTCAGCAGGCGTTTACTTGTGAAAGTGATTACAAAGTATATACATGAAAGTGATCATTTTATTCCCTGAATAATCTTAATGTCAATACATGTGGTGGAAATTGAAAAAATACAATACAAATCGATAGGAATATATATAGGAAACACGGTAAAACGTGGCATTTGTTAACGATACACAATACAAAAAAAAATTGATACGAATTAATATTGTGCGAGTAATAAGCAATAATTAATTAAGGCGGAGCTTTTTTTTTTTTTGAGCAAATTAAGGCGGAGCTGATTATACCTAAATAATAATAATCTTAGAATTCATCAGATCTCCATGTGCCAAACTCATCAATTAAAAGATATAGTAGCTCGCTAGGCGTTAACAACTGCACACAAGGGGCAGCTGTTGGAGATCGAGTTAGCTAGGCGGCGGCAGCGGTTGCGGAGGATCAGCACGGTGGAGGTGGAGGCGGCAGTTGCTGAGGGGTACTTTTGCGCATGTAGGGCGGAACGGGCGGTTTAAATACGACATGGGGCGGCTTATAATGCAAGGGGGCGGGCGGTGGATGAACCTTCCGGAGCCATCGATAAGCCGTGATCTTTCTTTTAGACATCGTACGTGGCTTCGGCTTCGGATTGGTACTCTGTCAATCTGGAAGCCTCAGCCATGGCAATAGAACCACCGGGCTTACCAGTGGGTTGGGAAACCACTACCAGTAAGGTGTTGAGCAACAAGGCCATTACAAGTAGCCACGAGAGTGTGCCCATTATACTGACCGATGGATCAACAGATCGAACTCAAAAAGAGGATTGGTTACAGATGATTGAACTGTGATTAACTCATTATGTGAGTGATGGAGCTGAGCCATATATAGCCGGTCGTTATTTATTTGTGGAGGCATGCATTAATAGAGACAAGAGCGAGCTTAGCTGTTCTTTGTACGTTGACTCTTTCAATTGGAGTTTTTGGGTTCGAATTATAGCCAAACACGAAATTAGAAATTAATAGTTGATTCAGAGTAGATCTTATTTCAGGCCTTGGACGGATTTTTTTTTTTTTTTAATATTTTATCTACGTTTTTTTTCTAAAATATCTTATATCAAATTAAAGAGCAAACTGGACGTATAATATTACTTAGGGTTGGGCAAAATTTGAATCGAACCGGAAATTAAAGTCTTTGGATCGGATCGGGATAATACGGTCCTGTCCACGGTTCAAGAAATTCTTATTTTTGGTTTTCGTTCCAAACCCGGGATCGGACCGGAATTAAACCGGATTTCTTATTATTAAAAAAAAAAGGTGAATGTGTGTGAGGCATGCCTCTCTCAAGGTTTCACTTTTAGATCTAGGTTTTTTGTGTATATTTTAACAAATTAATGTCGACTTTAGTATAGATTTGGAGAAATCATAAATATTTTAGACTAAGGTTGAAGAATCTCATCCCGGTTTTAAATCTAGGGTTAAGAAATTTCAATCTATGGTAAAGTTCCGGTCCAACCGGTCTTTACGGTCCGCGGACCGAAAAAATCGGGATCATAAGTTCCAGTTCCGGTCCGATCCGCGATCCAAGTTCTTAGAGATTACGGTCCACCAGTCTTGAACCAAACCGGAATTTTCGATCCGGTCCAGACCGGAAGTCCAGCCCTAATATTACTTATTGAAATCCATTTTGATATCTTAAAAATAATAACATAGCTCATCTAATAATCAAATTAAGGGTTACGATCACCTACAACAACAAATTATTTAAAAATTACACAAAACCACCCATCAACTACAATTATTTGTTAACAAATTATCACCCATAACAAAATTTTGTTATGATTTTTTAAAAGATATTGTAAATGACCAAATACCCATTGTGAGGATTGAACATCCGCTTTTTATACATACTAGATGTATATTTACTAAAAATTTGAAAATTAAAGATCTTATTGGTATATAAATTATAATAATGGTATAAAGAAATAATTTTTATTTTTCGACTAATTACAAGTATGAGGTGTTTCCATGGCTATGAAAAGAAATTTTGATTAAAAAGTGGGGATAAATTATTCATTTTTATTTTTGATAGATGTTTTACTTGGGTGATGATTTGTTAACAAATTGTATTCAACAGATGATTTTGTATAATTTTAAATTTAGCGGACAGTTAAGTGAAAAAATCAATATTTAATGACGGTTTTATGTAATTTACCCAAAATACTAATATTTTAATTTTAATTTTACTTTAAAATATATATTAAATTGTAAATAGCTTGAATTTTAATATTGTTGGAAATAAATAAAACGTAACTTGTCCTACAATTTCCTCTAGTCATATGCATTGCATGTAGCGCTGAACGCAAATGGAGCGTATTTGAAATTTTTAAGCTTTCTTCTTTCTAGTTGGTGATTATATAACAAAAACAATTTAGAGTCAATATTTATTTTACACCTCTTAATCGATCAATTTTATGTTTAATTAGCTGGGTTTTTTTAGCTAATTGTGGTGGACGCGATGTATTAACGCCATAATATAATTCATTTTGATGATATTAATTATATGATATGTCATGTGGCACAATATGATTTGCGTATGAGGGCATTATATTTTAGTTATCATTCATTAAAAGAAATGTATAATTTCGATCTGTTTTTAAAAATCTTACAACAAATTGCTGTATTGTGGATGATTTTTTTTTTTTTGAGAACTTCCATTTTCTGTCACTAATTCAAGGCCTTTAGATTTGAATTTCTTGCTACAATCCAAACCAAGCTAAATAGTCAGAAATTTAAAAACTTCTACTCTCACTGTTGAGAGAATGGACAATGTGAAGAGACCAAAAAGAGTCACACATTGATAATATGAACAAACAAGTCTTAGTATATAACCTAGTGGGCTACCCCACCTAATGCCAATTGGTTTTAGGATGGAACCTCGCTCGGCTTATGTGCTAGGGTATTAGCGCAAGGGCGCACGTGTGCACACGACCCCCGATCCCGAGTCCCAACGGACTTCAGTATGGTATCAGAGCGGAAAAGTCAAACGGCCCGACTCTCGATCCTGGGCTAGCTAAAAAGAGAATGAGATGCTAGACCCGTTGTCCAAGTGTCAACTAGAGGCGAAAAACGACCCTAGTTGTACTTGCGGGGCGTCCCACCTAATGCGAATTGGTTTTAGGATGGAACCCCGCTCAGCTTATGTGCTAGGCTATTAGCGCAAGGGCGCACGTGTGCACACGACCCCCGATCCCGAGTCCCAACGGACTTCAGTATATGTCAATTGATCGCTTAAAGTTAGATAGAAGTTTAAGAGCTCGTTTGGTTGACATTCCAAAAACCCAGGAAGTAGAAATTCCCAGGAATTGAAAATAATACCAGCGTTTTGTTGGTTTTTTTGTTACAGAAAAACCCAGGAAGTTGAATTCCTGGGAATTTAAATTCCCCCATTTTGGAGGAAGCGCACTTACCTAGTCCCCCTCTAAGTAAGTTCCAATTCCAACTTTTTTAATAAGAAAATTCTATTTTCTTATTTCAATTCCTATAATCCAAAATCCAAAACCAAACACAATTTCTCAATTCACATGATTTTCAATTTACGGGAATTGAATTCCTAGGAAGTTAACTTCCCGGGAACTATACTTCCCACGTTTAACCAAACGAGCCCTAAGTTTTTAAACTTCTGACTATTTAGATTTAGTTGCCCTATATTGAAAAATATTAGGATATTTTTAACAATATTCTCGGAGTATGAGTATGTTATGACCCTAAGGTCGGATAGAAGGAAAGCCTTAAGCTTTCATGGAGATTGAGAGGGAAGAAGAAGATGAAGTGCAGAAAGAGGAAGAAGAAACAGAGATAGATCGAGAGGGATTAGGAGAGAGAGATAGAGATTAAGAGAGAGTAAGGGTAAAAGATTGGATTATTACTTGGTTAATCCCACCAATTACAATCAATAGGTATTTATACCCTAATATCTACATAGGGACATAACAATACTTTCCCCTTACAAAAGCTTAGTCCCAAAGCTTATACTATTCAAAAGAAACCATACTATCTACATAGGGACATTACATTGCATTCCCCTTACAAAAGCTTTGTCCTCAAAACTTTATTCAATGTAAAAAAAATACAATAAAAGGCAAAATTTTTTTACTAAGAAATCAAATGAAAATGGAATGCTCGTAGTGTTATATTGCATCCTTCCACAAAGGCAAGCAAGCATGTTGAATTTCAATGAGTTCTCCCATTCACAGTATGTTGGCATCCTCATTAGCCCCCTCTCATGTACCCCACTGCACCTCCAACAAAGCAAAGGTGAGAATGCTAAATAAGAGCCCTCTTGCAGCAATTAGATATCAACCTTGCAGCTGATGCACCACTTGAGCAAGGCATGTGGAATGCAGCCCACACCAACAAGTTTATGTGGTGTTGAGAGCAGCCATAGCAGAGCACCCTCCCATCACAATTACAGGAAGCACGTACAGTTGTGAAAATCAGCCCATAGCAGCTAGTTTTCTTACTCTATCAAAAGGCATTGAAAATGGGCTAACTTGAGTGAACTTGAGACTAACAACACAACACCATCAGCTAATTAGTGGTAACCCAACTGATCAAACAGAGTATGGCTGGTTGTATGCTCTTGATTATTGCACCATGTATAGTCCCATGTATCCGTTTGAAAGTAGCACCATCTCCACCAGCTAGCTTCCCAAAAAAAAAAATACTCAAACTACCCACCAAGATCATCTCGCCACACTTGAGTAGATGCACTTTATCCACCTGGATCAAAAATCAAAATACAATTGATGAGCCAATATGCCTTCACTAATTCAGCAGCAACTCCCTCTATATCAAAAAACAGTGATTCCTCAAGGAACATAGCACTCCTGACTGATCCCGGGTGACACATTCCTCCTGGATCGAAAACTAGACATGTTTTGTCTACTGTCCCACCCGGATCGACAATCAAAATGAAGCATCTTTCAATGAAAACAACTAGCTCGATACTGGCTCTTCCTCTATCGAAAGGCCATATGATCGGCTTGTGAAGATTAAAAGCTCTCAACCCAAGTCTATGATGATATGAGTAGCTATCCTCAACCATCACCCTTGTCACTAACCAAAATTCTCTTTTGGGCATTTTCACAAACAGCTTGTATGCCTTAGTCACACAACCAATTGATTTCAATCTAACATTAGTCCTTCTAATCTCGTTGGAATTAGTCACTCTAATTTCCATCAGTTCGATCAACAAATTAACCAACTCAGACAACTCCTTGATTGCACTATCATAGATGATGAATTCAGATGGATCGAGATTTACCTTGAGATCAGTGTGTTGGGTGAGAATCTCTTCTATGTCGTCGTCATTCTCTGGCTTCTTCCAGTCGTCCGTCCTTGGAGACTTGTACAGTTCGGTGTCTTGGTTCGTGTCTACACTCGCGGCTTCAGCTTGATTGGCGTTTGCAACCAAGACTTCACCCTCTTCCTGGCAACCTTGAAATTCATCGACCGTTCCTTGAAATGGATGGGTTTCTTGGCTCAGTTCTTTGCCCGAACATGTAATCTTTTCGGCTATGAGATCTTCTGTCGGAGATCGCTCTTCTGAATTGGAGTTGCCCTCAATCGAGATGGCATCTATAGTCTTCTGCAAACTGGCGATCAACCGCTCAGCACTGGACATCATCTTTTGATAAGCATCATTCATTGATTTATAGGAATCTTGCGGCGCCTCGTGTGATGAACCCTCGGTTGGCTTTGGAGCTTCTGAAGATTCCAAATCTTCTTCGCTCCCCCGACTCGGTTATGCAATTCCTTGATTCACGCGTTGTCGCCGTTCATCACACACCTGTTGCAGTCGGCTTTCGTTTCTTCGGAGGCTATCCTCCATCAAACTGGCCTCAAGAAACAGCTCCAATTGACAACACCCATCGTAGACGTCCCTACGATTGATGCCCTCCAATGCTTAAATGGCGGATCCTCGGCCCTTGAAGCGGATCTTCGAATGAAATTCCTCCCCGGGACAAAAGACTTCTATGTATTCGACCACCCCAAACGGAGCAAATACTTGTTCCAGTACTTCCCAGGGGATCGAGTAGAACTCCAGGTGAATCTTGACGAGAATAGTTCGATCGGCCACCATAGCTACCATCGTCGTCGAACGATTTCGAGTGTCAAAAATAAAATTGCGGAATTAAGAACCGAAAGGCTCTGATACCACTGTTATGACCCTAAGGTCGGATAGAAGGAAAACCTTAAGCTTTCATGGAGATTGAGAGGGAAGAAGAAGATGAAGTGCAGAAAGAGGAAGAAGAAACAGAGATAGACCGAGAGGGATTAGGAGAGAGAGATAGAGATTAAGAGAGAGTAAGGGTAAAAGATTGGATTATTACTTGGTTAATCCCACCAATTACAATCAATAGGTATTTATACTCTAATATCTACATAGGGACATAACAGAGTATTGGTGGATTGATTAGTTTTTAAATGAAAATTGTTGGATTAATGTGTTGGGTAACTTGGGTTTGTTTTTCGTATGTAAACATACAAGCTGATGAATAATTGTACAATAAGGGTATATTTAGTTGACTCCAGTAAGTTATTTTTAATATTTACTTTTTGAGCCTTAAAAAAGTACAATGTGGAGATAACGTAATTATAAAAATGCTATGTAAATACAGTCAAAACTAAATATTGAATTTTATTAGTTTTTTTTATTTATTTGAAAAAAGACTAAAAATAATACAAGTACTAATTAATAAAAAATATGAATTTTAAAGATGATATAGAAACTATCTTAATATTAACAAAAAATAACACAATATTGTTGAATTTCGGTGAAAATTTTGACTATTTTTGTCATCATTAGGGTTGTGTGCATAGGTTTGATACGTGCTAGATAGCTAAGACATAGTCTAGTGAGGTTCCTTCTTAAAATCAGTTGAAAATATGAGTACCATGCTAACTTATATACTAGGTTTTTTTATTAAACTTTCGGTGTAAGACTTTTTTTTCCTTGTATTTTTACTACATCTGTCTCATAATTTAGTTCGTTTGACTTTTTGACACATTTTAATGTGTTAAAAACTCTATAAAATATTAACCTTTTTAAATAATTTTAAAATAATTTCAATCCTATTAGTAATTTCAAATTATTTAAAAAATATAATTTTTTTATATATATTTTATACAGTTTTTAAGACATTAAAAAGTGTGCCAAAAATTAAACAGCCTAAATTATGCGATGAAGGAGTTTCATAAGGACAATCAAGATAGTTTTGTCTAGGATAACGAGTTTAACATTTTTAGCTAGTCGAAAGTCCGACCATTCTGAATTATCGCTATGTTCTCATGTCCAGACATGTTTAGAGATATGCTCGGGGAGGAAGCATAGCATTACAAAGACGCAACTCTCTTCCTATATGGACTGGTGGATTGGGCCAATATAATGGGCTCAGAGATATTGGTGTTGTAGCCCAACTGATTACTTGGTCTAGTACTATATCGTTTGCCAATCACTTTCGAAGCGATGATTTAACGTATAGTTCTAACCATAAACCAAAGAACACACGAATAGTGGGAGATCGATCATGACTAAACCTGTCAATCGGGCCGGGTTCGGGCTGAATCGTTCCGAGTTTCGAATAAAACTGACACGTCGACACATCGTATTAAGTCCAAAACATTAAAATTAAAGGGTCTAACTTGCCGAAAATGACCAAACACAAGACAAACATACCCAAATATTACAATAGTCAAAACACTCAACAACAAGATGACAAAACATGTAATCATTTGAAGTTTGAAGATTCTAAATACAAGTTAATTTAAAAATCCACAAATTCAAGCACAATAGAATACAAAGTTACTAACTAGTTAGGATAACATCTTTTACAACAGAAATACGACCCAATACAAGCTTCAAAATATGACAATGATGAGCCACAAAACACAAGTGGCGGTCATTCAGGTGTCGAATCCCCCATCTCTTTATTTTGATACTCAATTCCTCGAAGATGATAAAGAAGTTCTGCAAAATAAAATACGCACAATCAAGTGAATCAACACATAACTTGATAGTAATGAGTGTGATATATCAAAGCATTTCTCAGCAACTCAGCAAGATAATATCATTCACACGTACAGAAGATCGACCAGCGATGAATATGTAGGGGAAAAATGTATAGTTATAAAACTATAAATGCGACGGTGACGGTGACGGTGATGGTCCAGGTGTTACAATGGCAACCACTTGGGATGCTTCATTGGCCGGGAAGTCTTGATGCTGAGGGATGTTCCGATGGGGGGGAGGTGGGGATTGTGGCTTTCGCCGATACCGACGATACTTCATGTTCAGATTCCTTCTTAGTTCCACTTTGGTGGTCTCATGGCGGGGGTTATGCTGTTGAGCCAGAGCGGTGCTGTGTTCTGGCGCAGGCGGTGGCCTCCGCCGTGCACGTGGACACTGCATTCGTTTAGCATCGACCCCAGATGATCCATTCGCACTACTACAATTCAGATGTGTGGTATTGATATAGACCCAGAGCCATACTCCATGGATCAGGATCAACAGAATAAACAAACAAGCTATTCTCATTGATCGATATTACTCGACCTTGAGTCGATCATTTATGTATATATGTGTTGTGTTTTTGGTCACATAAGAATTAAACATGTCGGAAGACATGGGTTAAACATTAGCCAAGTTGGGAAACTTGGAGGTGTTCAAAATTGGGGAAAGAAAAGCACTTAAATTAAGTGCAAGATCGATGTTCATTAAATCTTAATTAAAACTTACTTCTAGTCACGATCAGCATTTTAGCTGGATCTCTCTGTTTTGAGAATTTTAACAACCTCCCAACAAAAAAGAAAGATAACATCTTCATTTTGATTTTTGAGCTACCAACTACACCTTGTTATTTATTGTGTAAATTAATTAAAAACCAAAATATATATGAGCCCTTCGCCCTTCACCCTCGGATCGGAGTATGTTAGCAGTCCTTAGGACATGGTAATCCGATTTACTGTCGTTGTCATTGACTCGGTCAAATTTGAAAACATCCAATACATTAATCTAGTGGTTAGCCACATGTGAATCCTACATTGGAAATTTGGAAGTGAATGATGATTTGTAACTTAAATTTTTTCCCAAACTTGGTCCACTATAATAGAGGGAAGGATCGAACTCGTGTTCTTGCAAGGATGTGTTTTATCCTATTTATTGCCATCTTCCTTCAACCTAGTGAGGATACACTGTTCCATATTCTTTCTGTATCCTTTTACAAATCATCCCACCCTTTATCGTTTTTTTTTTTATTTTTCAATTTTTTTAAAACTTTTGGGCTGAGGAGGGACAAGCAAGTGGTCTTTCCCTTTGGGGATAGGTGATATCGTTCACCTCCGACCCTTTGTGGTCAGAAATAGTGACTTAGTATTTGTTTGGATTCCAAATGTATTTTAATTATAATACACTTATAAATATAAATACTTAAAATAAGTTAAATTTAAATAAAATACATTGCAAATTGTGATGATCAATTACATTAAGTTTATAATGTAATTACAAACATTACACAATAATAGGTGTTTGATTGACACATTTTATAAGATATTTTATTTAAAATTGATAGACCATATATTATATTTTATAAGATATTCTATCAAATATTTATGTTGTTTTAAATACATTGTGAAACGTGTTAAATAAATACTATTAAAGTGTTTAAAATATAATGTAAAAAGCACACAAATCAATATAAATAATCACGTTGAATAAATTGTAAGAATTAATCATCACACCTGATTTCCATCCAATTAGATTAGAAAAAAAAAGACGGGGCTCTCACGAGGTTTATTAATACTTCATCCGTTCAGCAAAACATGTCGTTTACTATTTATGTATGCTTTTTTAGAAGGCAAAATTACAGAAAACCACCCTTTAAATATGGGTGTTTTCACTTAACCACCCCTTAAATTCAAAATTACAGAAAACCACCCTTTAAATGATATTTGTTTACAACTCACCACCCATTCAACTATTTTCTTTAATTTATCATTAAATATATTATATTTTAATATTTTTAAACTCAAATTTGATTGTAAATATATTCATATTTTGAATTTAAGGGTTCAGCCATATTTTAGGGATTATTTATTTATTTAAAAATAATAATAAATATAACCTAGAATTATTATCTTAATTTATGGTTGAAAATGTTTATAAAATTTTAAAATATTAGGGAAATTACTCTTATTTATTTATATTTTAAATAAGAGTAATTTACATAATGTTTTAAAAATTTATAAACATTTTCAAACATAAATTAAGATAATAATTCTAGGCTTTATTGATTATTATTTTTAAAAATAAATACAATGATCCCTAAAATATAATTGGGCCCTTAAATTCAAAATTTGAATATATTTACAATCAAATTTGAGTTTAAAAATATTAAAATATAATATATTTAATGATAAAGTAACGAAAATAGTTGAATGGGTGGTGAGTTGTAAACAAATACCATTTAAAGGGTGGTTTTCTGTAATTTTGAATTTAATGGGTGGTTAAGTGCAAACACCCATATTTAAAGGGTGGTTTTCTGTAATTTTCCCTTTTTAAAATGGTAAAAACTATATAAAATATTTAATTTTTTATAAATTTTTTTAAATAAGTTTGTACTTATTAATAATAACTACAAAATTGTTAAAAAAATTTATTAAAAAACTAGATATTTTACATAGTTTTTATCCCTAAAAAAACACGTGTGAATAGTAAAGTAACATATTTTGCTGAACGGATGGGAGTATTGGTAATACAGCAATAAAAAGTTTAATTAATAAGCTACGGGCACAGAAATCCAAGTTAAAACAGATGGCTAGCAATAGCAATATACTCCGTATAATCTGTAAATTTGAAGCTCCGAAAACCTTCCAAACAAAATACACCAATATTTGTGTGACTGTACGTACGTCACAGGTTGGACAAACGTGACCGCATTTACACAGTAACACCTAAAAATACGATTGTGGAGCGTCAGGGCTTTAATCGATCTGTCACGGTGGAGGTGGCCTATGTGTCGGTGGTCTTATAGGTGGAATTGGTCTGCGACCGGGAAGGAGAGAATGGGGAAGCGGTAGAGTGTTCGCATTGTGCCCTCTTTCCAGATCAGGATTAACGTCCCTAAAGAATAATCACAATTACCAAAACTAATTAATACTCCATCCCTTTTGGTAAAAATATGTCATTTTAGCTCATTTTATAAGTTTTAAGACAAACAACAAATATACTAATTTACCCTCAATTATTACCCTTCATTTTTATTTTATCGAAAACTACAACTAACAAACCATCAATCATATCAACGACTTTTTTATAAAGTGAAGGGCAAAATACCTACAATGACAATTTTTTTTAACAAAAATAACACCTTAAAATGACAAGTTTTGCCGAACGTAGGGAGTATCATATATGTTGTTAACCAATGGAAAAGAGGCGGTTTATTATAATTAATATCTTCACCTTGTAATATGATGCGAAGGGGAAAGCGGCGGATGTGGATGACCCAAAAGCTTTCTTCTGGTGGTGATGGCGTGGGATTGGGATTCGTAGACTGCAAATACAGAGCGGGGATCCAAAGGGGAAGCTGCTGCAGCCATGGCGATGGTTGTACTATAGGGTTGGGAAACCAGAAACCCATTGACCAACATGGCCATTATTATAATAAGTAGCCATGCGAGTGTGTTCATTGACCGATCCATCAACATAGCTAGAGATAGAAACCACAAGTTAATGTGATTGATCGAGCCAAGGGTAGCTGGATAGGTAAGTGGATTGGTAAATCAAAGGTATTATAGCCAAAAGCCCATCTACTTTTTAAGGTGTGGTGTACAAGGAATTCGAGGAAGGTGAGAAGAAACTTCACCATACGAGAGATATATATTTCGGGATAATAGAGACGACAGCTAGCTGTCAGCTGTTGACTACTTCAAACTGAGTTATTGAGTCGGTCGTAACCAATAATATCAGTGGCGGATCTAGAAATTTTTCTAAGGGAGCGAAAATAATTTTTTTTTATAAATATATTAGAAAAAATATTAAATTTGTGATTTAAATAGTCAATTTTTGTAAGAAAAACAAAAATTATAAAAAATAGACTTGTTTATATTTATATGTATGGGACATAATGTTTTTATTTTAATATATTGGAGAAATTTTTAAAATTGTTATTTAATTATATATTTTTAGTAGAAGAAAACTAAGAGAAACAAAATTATTTAAAAAAAGAGGCCAAAGAGGTTTGAACCCATGACCTCGTGGTAATAAACACACCTCATTACTGACTAAGTTAAGTTGTCTTTATGATTCTTTACTACTTTTACACTCTTTTATCCATAAAATTAGTAAAAATTAGCAAAATAATCCAAAATAATTTTTTTTGCGTTTTTCTTTCGGGCTAAGGGGGTGCTTCAGCCACCCCAAGCCCCCACAGATCCGCCACTGAATAAGATCCTCTATATTTCACAACATGCATCACAAAATTAATTTAACATAAAATTTATGTTTAATTTTTTTTAATAATTATATTAATATTCTAAAAACCTATGTTTATATATTTCTAAACTTTTATTTTGAAAAACCATTTTTTTAAAAATTAAAATTAAAAAGATGATTATTAAAAATATACATTTTTAAAATTTTATAAAAAATAATTTTTCAACATAAAATTTTATAAACATATAAATATAGGTCTTTCAAATATAAATATTATTTTATTTTTTAAAAATAAATTTTAGATCTAAATAATTTTCTGATATATATAGTGAAGCACCAAATTATGTAGAGGATCTTTATTGAGTCGCAACGTACACAGTCTATTTATATCAACACCAGGATTGTCCAATTAAAGGCCCAAAATAAGACGGGGGATTCAGAAATTTCTTCAGGGGTGTTAAAAAAATTTTGAGAAATTTTTTTTACGCTCTCATTTTTTATATGCATAAGAGAAATAAAAATTGATGTATCAAAAAATAAAACTATGAAAAAATGAAGTAAATAGGGTTTGATCTCATGATATGAGAGTAATAAAAATCCATCATTTTCAACTAAGTTAAACCGTCTTTACAATTCATTACTCATTTTATATTCTTTCATCCTTAAAATTAATAAAAATTACCAAAAAAACCACAAAAAATAATTTTTCTTACATTTCTCTTTCCGATAAGGGGAAGCTATAGCCACCTCGAGCCCCCTCAATCCGCCAATGGATAAGACCAGTCGGGGAACACACAAGGATCGTGTCATAAGATTTCAGCCTATTTAGGCGAAGCTAGAAAAAATTTAGGTGGGTGCTAATATGTTTTCGAATAATTTTTTTTTGCATGCATGTATATATGTAAATTAATTTTTTTGTTTAAATATGTTATGAAAAACATTAAATTTGTGATTTAAATAGTTATTTTCAAAATTTAAGAAAAAAATTATTACAAATGAGAAATATATATTAAAAAGAATATTTTTATTTAAATTTATTGAAGAAAATCTTAAATTTGTTACTTAATTAATCATTTTTACTATAAGGAAACTAAGAGAAAAAAATATAAAACATTTAAGTTAATTTAAGTGGTTTGAACCCATAACATGGAGACAATAAATACCTTTTTTACCTACTAAGCTAATCTATTTTTTTGATTTTATAATGTTTTTAAACTCTTTTACCCTGAAATTAGTAAAAATTTAAAACAAGCTAGCCCCAGCAGATGCGACACTATCCTAAAATCAAATTAGTATCAGTGTAGCTTGTCGGTTTATATACTCTTTTTCAAAACGAAACTTTCACATCTCAACGATGAAGTTTAATTTAGATATTTTTGAAGTGAGATTCATTTTCTATCATTTCACACCTTCAATTCAACAAAGTGAGAAGAGAATAAGACAAGGACGGCTCCCTCCAATTGATTATTGTGTGTTCTGGACCTTCTGATGCAATCTAACTTGAGTTTTTTGATACGTCAATTAATTATGATCTAATATATTTAAGTCACGTTAAATAATGCTATTTTATCCATGTATCATTCTATGTGTCAATCTCATATCTTAAGTGGTTACAAAATCTATCATTTCATAATGAGTTATTTTATAAATATTATACCTTAAATTATTTTATCTTTAATCATGAAGATTGATTATTTTAGTCCATTATATCTAATTATTATTATTAATTAATCATCTATTGAGCAATAAAATCTCATCATCAAATTATTTATATTAATTTTCAACCTCATATCTTAATTAAGTCGTTAAAAAACCTATTAATTTTAGCACAATTAAAATTATTTTACTTTAAGTTATTTTACACGATGTTTTTATATTTTAAGTTAATTTATGATTGATTGAAAATTTTTATTAAAAAATTTCAAATAAACTATTTTAATCTTCACATAAAATTTAATAAAAAAATCATTTTCATATAATAATATATAATTTATTAATAAAACGCAATAAAAAACGTGGGTAACAAATACTAGTTAACTAGTGGACTACCCTGTGCTACGCATGAGATTATCGACTTTTGTATCAACAAGTTTATACATTCATATATTAATTCGAATAAAAATGAATCAAAATTAAAAACTAATTAAATAGAAATTCAATCTAATCTATTTGATCTTTCTTTAGACTTTTTTCATTTCACATTTTAGTTATTTCTTAAATTAAGTATGCAAGGTTTTAATTTTTCATATAGATTATGTCAAAACTATTTTAGGTTTATTTTTCTATACACTAATTTTTTCTTGTCGAAAACTGAAATTATGGTAGAGCATGCATCATACTATACGGAGTACTTATTTATCCATCAATGAAAGTTTTATAGTATTAGATGTTTTAAAATATATTATTGTATATAATAAATATTTGATGAAGCTTATGAATATAATTTAACTTGTTGTACGTTTTCACTGTATATTATCTTTACTCAACTGTACTGTTGATTTTTTTTTAATCAAATACTCAATTGTTGATTTTAAAAATGATAATTGACTTTTTTTAAATCAAATACTTAATTGTTAACTTTTTATAAAGATGATTTTTACTTAAGTATTGATTTTTACTCAAGTGATGATTTTTTTTTATATTTTAAAATTTTCAGTATTTCTCATTTATTCAACCTCATTTATTATAAAAAAGTTTCTTTTACTATATAGAAATATTAATTAAAAAAATTGACCCTCAAAATCATCTATATAAAATACTAAAACAGAGGCCTGAAACGGCCTCTGGTGCGATCTCGCGTCCATGGAATTTTCTGGATTAAAGCGGGATTATTTTTGCTTACGTGTCATTTTCTGGATTAAATTGGTATTATATTTCTGGGTCACATCAATTAATAAGCCAAAATAATTAGGTAAAAAACTTATCTTTTTAGATCAAATAATTTATCCAATATAACCTTATACCTTAACTTTTTTAATAAATATTCAACTTTATATCTTAATTAGGTAGAAAACTTATCGTTTTAGATAAATCTATCTAATATTATTCGGGCGGTAATTTTTTTATCATGTTTACGATTCCTGGATATGTATTTTGTAACTAATGAGTGTCATATTTATTAATTGAATATATTAATGGAGTTCTGGATTAAAATATAATATCACAATGCCGACAAATTTTAAATCTTGGGGTTTATGGGCATACTATATTACTTCACAAAGTACCTTTAATTTGCACACATGAATCTCATATTTCGGCCTCACCCAAAAAAAAAATGAATTTCATATTTTCGTTATTTTAGTTTTTTAAAATAAAATAAAATTTATTTTCAAACGATACTCCAACAATTTTAGTTTATGATTTTAAAATATTAATTTTTTTTATTTTCAAATGTTTTGATATAATATTTATATTATTTAAAAAATCTATTACTCAATAGTATAGTCAATTGCAAAGATTGAAATTGTATAATTTTCGACTCAAAATTTAAAAGTTTAATAGAAAAAATTTAAAAAGTCTACGTATATTAAAAAAGATCACAAGAATGCAATTTTTCTTAAACATTATTGTTAATTTTATGGATTATATCTCATAACTTTTACATTTTATCAAAATGTAAGATTAATCTCATAAATTTAAAAAAAATTATTAAAAAATAACTAACATATATGAACAAGGAAAAATATTATTGGTCTATTGTTGTATAATAGATGTTATGTGAAAAAAATATAATAATGTGAAAGAAATCGAGGTAAATCTATATATTTTTTTATATATAAAATTAGCAATGAAAGTTAGTCATTATCAATTCTCTCTATATATATTTATAAAAAATATTATCACCAATAATAAATTGATAATCATTTAAAGTTATTTCAGAAAATTAAATATAAAACCAAGTAAAATGAAAAGACAAATAAACAATTATAAAATAAATCTTTTATTAAAGGTTTATTGGGATTTTAAATAGTTAAAAAAACTGACCCAAAAGAAGCAAAAATTTGCTTGATTTGGTAAATAAAATAAGCACTTAATTTAGTTTATAGTTAGATGAAATATTTCATTGAAATATTTCAAGGAAACTATTTTAACCTTCACACTTTAATTAAAAACATATAATTAATCAATAATCTATCCAATATAACCTTATACCTTAATTTTAATAGGATTAAAACGGGATTATTTTTACTTACGTGTCATATTTTGAATTAAAGTGGTATTATATTTTTGGGTCACATCAATTAATAAGCCAATATAGTTAGGTGAAAAAACATATCTTTTTAGATCAATAATCTATCCAATATAACCTTATATTTTAATTAGATAAATAAATCCAATCAATTTTGATTAAATACAATAAAAAATATCATGAAGTCCGTTAGATTTGTACGTGATAGAATATAATTTTTTTTTATAGTTTAGATCAATCTTTTTTACTATGTGGGCGTACATGGTGTTGTATTTCAAGTTCTTACAAAGTGATTTGTTAAGTTGTTTACACATTTTGTATATTTTTGTTAATTTAATTCATAGTTACTTGAAACCTTTCATATAAATATTGCAATGAAACTATTTTAACTTTCAAAATTTATTTAAAAAAATAAAAATTTAAAATTAATATGCAATCCATCAAAATATTCAAATAAATAAACGGAGAAACTAAATACACCACAAATCTGCACGTCGGAATGGACGTGCAGGTTTTAAGTGAACTAATTAATTAAAAAAGTGTGCTAATTAATTAAAAATGGTTGCACGTTGGAATTGACGTGCGTTTAAGGAGAAGGATTTGCGGTATATCTAACAACACCTAAATAAATCACAACCTTAATTTTTTACAGATAAATAATTGAATTGGAGAAAATTATTTCATAATCTGGTTTTAAAAACTATTTCCTTTATTAATTAGTTTATTTTTTATGACCCTTTTTAATAAGTTTATAATTGCAAGTAAATTCACAATTTAATAAATTTTATTTACGGACCGGTCTCAATCCAAATTGAACACAATCTTCGCTTATGAGTTATGACTTATAATTGAACTTAATCTTAGTTTAGTTTTATAATGATTTCAAGTAAACTACTTTAACCTTCACAATTTTAATATGTTGTATATTGATCTGAACTAAACATACTCTTAATTTAGTTTATTGTTATTAAGAGATCCAAATATTTCAACCAAACTATTATAATCTTCAAATTTCAGAAATAAAATATACATTAAATATCATTTTGTTTATTAAGAAACCGCACAGCGGGCGGGTAATTAAACTAGTGATAATAGAAAGTAGAAGCTCTGCAAATTTCTTGATGGTATATCATTTAGGGCGCTAAATATCTTTCATTGATTTGGTGCGCGTCCTGATCGAATTTTCGGTTGATGATCGGGCGCGACGCTGCAAATGGAAGAAACACTGAAAAAATGGATTGTAGTTTTTTATTTTTTTTTGGAGAAAGATACGAATGGAAGAAACCCTGTAGAAACGGATTGTAATCTCCGAATCTGAAAACACAATCAGCGCGCAAGTCATATATAGGCAGTGAGGCCGATTAATCTTTATTGATATATAGATAATCTACAATAATAATCCCCAATCAAGATTACAATAAATCAAGATACATTATCTATTTATTTATCTTCATCGTGAACAACTGCAGACGGTGGGAAGCTAAGTAATTAGCCAGGCGGCGACAGCGGTGGGGCGGAGCAGCGTGGTGGAGGCGGCGGAGGCGGTCGAGGAGGGGGATATTTGTACGCATAATGAGGAGGCTTATTACGCAGGGGAGCAGGCGGCGGAGGGTACCTTCGTCGTCGGCGAGCCGCAAGCTTTCTTCTAGTCGTCGTTTCGTCGGACTCGGATTCGTACACTGCAAACGCAGAGAGGGGATCCAATCTGGAAGCCGCAGCCATGGCAATAGAACCACCGGCGGCTGTAGTCGGTTGGGAAACCAGTAATCCGTTGACCAACACGGCCATTATAAGAAGCCATGAGACACTGCCCATTGACCGATCGACCAACGTACAGATCGATGGAACTCAAATTAAGAGAGAGATCGATCGATCGAATAAAGCTAATTGGATTGTGGTTAAATGTGAGTGACAAAGGTGGGTTTGGGAGATCATATAGATTGAGCGAAACCTCATCTACTTGATTATTTATTCTGGGGATAATAGAGACGATGCAATTGGAAGATCGAGCTAGCTGTTCACAACTGTTGACTATTTCAAAGCTATAGGGAGTTGGTGATTCAATCTGCGACATCTGTCCCACGCGTTATCCATATGCGGGTTACTTATAAACAGGAGCGGATCCTTTTGAGGATCAGAGGTGGCAGTCGCCCCCCAATAAAAAATAAAATTTAATAAACATATTCCTCTCGTCGATAGTTTCGATTTGATATATTATAAGCTCAAATCCGATACCTGAGTAAAAAGTTATAAACGTTTCAAAATTGAAGCGATATAAATGATTTTTTCACATCATTTACCAATTAATATACTTCTATCATACTTATCATTTGTTAAACTTCACAACTTAATACTATAAATAAACTCGAAAACTTTAAATATTGATGACTTTTTCGAAAAAAAAATAGAGGTCAATTTTCCACCCCTCAACTAAGTGTTTTAGGATCCGCCACTGCTTATAAAGTTATAAGCAATTCAAAATTAACTAGTATTCGTTACCCGCGCGGTTGCGCATTTTGTTAATAAATTATATTTTATTATATTAAAATATTATATTAGATAATTAATTGACGTGGCTTAAAAAAATAAAATCAAATTGATTTGGCTCACAAAAATAAAACCATATATAAATATATTATATTCAATTTGATCTAAAAGGTAGAATAACGCACCAAATATTCCTTTTTCATCTTTTAAAATAACGGTTTTTCTATCCTATGTCCTAAGGGCATAGGATAAGACTCTAAATTGGGAAAGATTCCCTACCAAAAAGGCAAGCGACCCTAGGAATCTAATTAAAAGAAAAGCTAAATCAATTAAATTTTAAAAAATATTTCCCAATTTAGGGTCTTATCCTATGCCATTGGGGCATAGGATAGAAAAATCGTTAAAATAATAAATAATATAGTTTATTAACAAAAGCATGAAAATAATAAATATATATAACAACTAATTCAAGTTATATTGGATAGATTATTGATCTAAAAAGATAAGTTTTTAGCTAACTATATTCGTTTATTAATTGATGTGGGTCAGAAATATAATACCACTTTAATCCAGAAAATGTCACGCAAGCAAAAATAATCCCGCTTTAATCCAGAAAATTCCGTAGACGCGAGATCGCACCAGAGCCCGTTTCAGGCCTCTGTTTTAGTATTTTATATAGATATAGAATATAGATTATGAGGTTTTCGTTTTTTTTTTTCCGATTATATACTTTTACATTAATTTGTTCGATTATATATAGTTGATATTTTGCTAAAAGACCAATTTCTACCATAAAAAAATGGCTCGGAAATTAATCTGCTTTTTCGTTAGAACTAGGTGTTATCAATTTATTCGCACTTAGATGTTTATTGGATCAGTTATATTAATTTGTTTTATTATTGTTTGTATTTATTTGACTTTTTTTTGAACTGATAATAATTTGGCTTTAGAAAAAGATTTTAAAAGCCAAGAGCATCCTTACGGATGAGACTACATAGCAAAGAATCGTCAGGTGCACAAGAACTGTGAAAGGCAAGATTCAGATGCGATAAGCGGTCAGCAACCTGATTTGCCTCACGATAGATGTGACGAATCTCGACGGAAACAAAGGAGCCCAGCGAGACTAGACTGTCAGAGACAATCATTTCGGAGTCCCCAGTAGGCATCCCAAGGCCTTTTAAACTGTTTATTATGGTGAGGTGATAACCCTCTATCTCTAAGTTTGTTATGTTTAACTCTTGTGCGGTCATGATTCCTTTCCAAACCCCAAAACTTTTCCGAACCAGCAACATACGGGATGGAACAAGGTCCAGAACCGAAGAAAATCGGGGCGCCCTTATGATCTCTAATTATAAATCTATACGAGCCTGAGCCCGAAGTCGAGAGAGCTCCATCAAAGTTGAGCTTATACGTCCCAGATTTTGGAGGTTTCCATTTTGTTTTTTTGTTTTTTTGGGATTTTGTATTAGGATATTGCGTTCCTGGTTGTAAATGATTTTCAGGGTCGTCGATGATTTTAGTGGATTTCCACAACATAATTTGATTCTTAATAAAGGATAATATACACCTAGCATCCGTTTGTATGTTATCAAACAGGGTCTTGTTCCGGAAATACCAAATCCCCCACCAAGCAAAGGCAAGTGTAGCAAATCGATGAACACCTATGCTTTCTTTAATTCCTGAGTTATTCGGTTAAGGTTAGTACCTTCCCTAAAGGAGTAGTTAATCTTCATAAACATTGATGAGTCAATTGAGATTATTGTTTCCTTCACAATAGGGAAGCTCCATAAGAGGTGGGTTAGGTCTTCATAGCTAGAGTCACATTGTGGACAATGGGTGGGGATGCTTAGACGATGAGAGGGCAATTTGACAGAGGTGGGTAAGCCATTTTTTGTTATCTTCCAAAGGAATCTCTTAACTTTCGGGGGATATCAAGATCCCAAATCCACCTCATGTCCGATTTCTGGTGGTGTTTCATGTTGCTAATCATATCTATGGCTGACTTGGTAGAAAACCAGTCGTTCCTACTCCATTTCCAGTAAAGTGTATCCATATTTATGTTTTTGGGCAATGGCATTATTGTTATATTGTTTAGTACTTCAGTAGGTAGATGTTGTTGTACTGTGTCACAAAGTGTTTCAAGGTCCCAGGTCTTGTTGGCTTTAACGAATTGTTGTACTGTAACTGTAGTGTCAACTTGTTGTGGAATTGATGCCATAGTAATGAGAGGAGCGTTACCAATCCAATGATTCATCCAGAAGTTTATGTTTTCCCCGCTCCCAATAGACCACCGGATACCTTCTTTAAATAAGGGGATAAGCTTGATCAGCTGGGACCATTGCCACGATGTATCCCCTTTTTTTTATATTCTAGTATATCCTGTTGTTTTAGATATTTTTCCTTAATTATTGTTACCCAGGGGTATTGTATTTATTGGACTTGTTTTTTTGGTTCAAAACTAGCCGTTTACTTGTGATACAAAAGTGTTAAATGCACTCAATTATTTAGGGTGTTAATATTTACACCCATTTTATTTACCATGTACACCACACTCTGTCGCTCTTGAGTCACGTCACATATGTGTGACTCAAGAGACACATGGTATTTTATATGCCTTAAGTCATACGTCTGTGACTCAAAAAGTGCAGTATTTAAAAAAAAATAAAAAAATAGAGTATGTGGTGTAGATAGTAAAAATGGGAATTACTACTAAATATCCCACTTTGATAATTGGTTTGCAAAAATACCTAGGTTTGAAAATAATTGCATCAATATATAGAAATTTTCAAAAATACCTTATTTAATTATCAAAACTACCCACCACCCCAAAAAATCAGGAAAAAAAGTTAAATATTTTAAGTATTTTTCATTTTTCTTATATTTTAAAATTATTTTAAATAATTAAATAATAAAAAAAACTGAAATTAAAAAAAAAATTCCAATCCCACCAACCCAATCCCTACTAACAGGATAGCCTAGCCCCGACCGACCCAATCCCTAACCAAAAACACACAAGAGCAGCCCCAACCCTAAGTCTCCAGTGCTCAACCCCAACCCCAAGTCTCCGGCGCTCGGACCTGAGCCCGCGTCTCCGGCTCCGTTGTTGCGCCTACACTTCGGCGCCCCCGACCGACCCAATCCCAATCCCTAACCAGAACACACAAGAGTCGCCCGACTGTCGCTGCCTTCACCCTCCGTCGTTGCACGAGCACTCCGGCGCAATCTGGCTCCGGCCTCGACCCCAAGAGCAGACCAACCTCCGGCTCCAGCTCCATATCCCGCCGATTATAATCTAGTGGTTATAATTTAGGTCAAAACCGTATCTTTACTCAATCTCCCGCTGATTATTGATCATATCCTGTCAATGTTCATATTTGGGATTGTCAAGAACAATATTTATCCTGTAAATGGGATAATATTATGATTTCAAGATATATATTGACAATCCTTTTGTAAATATGGTTAATAATCCTGAAGATATGATTTACCGTATCTTCAGTAATTCTCTCCTAGATTATAGCTTCAATCCTGTCAATGTACATCCGCAGCTTTGTCACTATAAACATTAATCCTGTCGTAGTGAACGAATAACGTTGTCTTGGACATGCCTTTAATTTCTACTTATGGTTGGATAAAATCGTATCTTTATTCTCTTCCCTATTATAAACTCCATTATGTCAGTATTAATTTTTAGCCTTGTCATAAAAAACATATATCCTGTCAACAAAAAATTTGTTCCTGTCAGTATTAATTCTCTTACTAAGGCGATGATTTTCATCCGGCTAATTTTATTATTTTTAAATTTCTTGAGAAAAAAAAAATTAAAAACATTATTTTAATGTATATTTTGATTTTTTATATATTTTTTAACTTTTCTTTTAATTCATAAATCTCTTTTTAATGATTTTTACATTTAAATTTAAAGGTAAAATCAGTCATTATTTTTTAGCACAAATGACCTATTTTTTAGCATAAATGACCCACCTATCCTATTTTTGCTATTTTCAGAAAACTGATATACTTTTGCAAACCGAACACCGATTTTGTGTATTTCTGCAAATGGGCCTAGTAAAAAATCGAAAGTGTTATATGCACCTAATTTTTTTACTATCTACTCTATTTTCTATATATATGAAAGTGATTTTATTCCCTGATCTTAATGTCAATACAAATCAATAGAAAACACGGTAAAACGTGGCATTTGTTATAATGATACACAAGACAAAAACAAATTGATACGAATTAATATTGTGCGAGTAATAAGCGCGCAATAAGGCGGAGCTGATTATACCTAATTAATCTTATAATTGTTAACTAAACAAGTGGATCAACACACGACCAACATCAAAAGATCAGCAAAACAATTTGAGGAAGAGAGCTTGTTCTTCTGTCAACACAGAACAGAACACAGAGCACAAAAACTTTAATAAAACTGCCTCACTTCATTCATGATTAATTGAAACGTGATTACGTACATACCCCTTCAACTTAAGCAACTGCTCGACACACAACTGACCTCCACTTACCCACTAATATATCTCCTAGGTAATGGTCTGACTGAACAAGGAAACTAACTTCTAAACTCACTTCCTAACTAACTTAATTTGACCTTTAGCATAGGAATTTTAATTATATTCCAACAATAATTCATCAGATCTCCATGTTCCGAGCTCATCCATTAAAAAATATAGTAGCTAGCTAGGCGTTAACAACGTACTGCAGACAAGGGGCAGCTGGCAGCTGTTGGAGATCGAGTTAGCTAGGCGGCAGCAACGGTTGCGGAGGATCAGTACGGTGGAGGTGAAGGCGGCGGTTGCGTAGTGGGACTTTTGTGCATATAGGGCGGAACGGGCGGTTTAATAACGGGATGGGGCGGCTTATTATACAAGGGGGGAGGCGGTGGAGGAACCTTCCGCCGTTGATAACCCGTGATCTTTCTTTTAGACATCGTCGCTTCGGCTTCGGATTGGTACTCTGTAAATCTGGAAGCCTCGGCCATGGCGATAGAACCACCGGGCTTACCAGTGGGTTGGGAAACCACTACCAGTAAGGTGTTGAGCAACAAGGCCATTACAAGTAGCCATGAAAGTGTGCCCATTATACTGACCGATGGATCAACAGATCGAACTCAAAAAGAGGATTGGTTACAGATGATTGAACTGTGATTAACTAATGTTGGTGAATGGTGATGGAGCTGAGCTAGCTATAGCCGGTCGTTATTTATTTGTGGAGGCAATTAATAGAGACAAGAGCGAGCTTAGCCGTTCTTTGTTGACTCTTTCAATGGGAGTTTTTGGGTGATCGATTTATAGCCAGAAAATTAGAAATCAAAAGTTGATTCACAGTAGATATTATCTTTTAGAGGCCCTGGATCGGAAGAAAAAAATTTGAGAGCTATTTAATATTTCATCTATGTTTTTTTTACTAAAATATCTTAGATCAATTCAAAATAGCACATACAATATTACTTATAAAAATCTATTTTGATATCCTAAAAATAATAGCATATCTTATCTAATAATTAAAAAAATATTAGCTACTAATACAAATGTATAACATTATTGGGGGTTCAAAACTCAGGGGATAAATTAGGTAGAGATTGCATTATATGATATGTGTAATTTTTAAAATAAAAAAATATGGCTCATTTGCAAATTTTAACTATCTCTATTGAAAACAATCTCTAGAAAAACCCATTTAATAAAAACAAAGAGGACTATTTACAAGTTACATTTTGATTCACTTGTTGGGCATGTCAAGCTTGTACATTATATTTGGTGAGCCTTTTAAATGAATATATAATTTAATTGGGCCTTCGTAAACATTTAAAAAACAAATTAACATAACATTATAGCAAGTATAATACTACGTATTACATACATATCCATGCAAGACCGGAATGGACCCTCTCACGGACTGGGCCCTGGGCGATCGCCCAGATTGCCTCTCGGCCTGGGTCGAGTCTGGGTGTGTGAATTTTGTCTGTAAATACTCGCCTCACCTGCTACCAGCTTATGGGTCACCTCGCTGGTCTTCAATTTAACGAATAATTATTATCAACTTAGCGAATAATTACTATCAACTTATCGAATAGTTGTAAAATTGATTCACACTTTTCCAAGTTTTGAATAGTTGCAAATTTTGTCTGTCAATTTTTTTATTATTTGACAAGTTCAGAGTTACCATTCGTTGATAAATTGCTCATTTGAAATAAGAAGTATATGAGTTATCGATTATTTGGCAAGTTTAGAGTTAGTATTCGATAATTTGGGAGTCATTATTCGTTTGAGTATCAAGAATTATTCGTTTCTATCCAACGATTCTGATTTGTTAACCTTTAACACAATAAGAGATGTTAATATTTGATCCACCTCCTCTATCTATATATATATGTATAATTTTATTAACAGAATTCTTATGAGAAAAATTGGTGAAGCATACCTGGCCCTTTTAAAGTTTTTTAAAATTAATTTATTCCTTTAGTTTTCTTTGAGGTAACTGTATTTTTTAGGTGGAGATTACCTATATATCCTTACAATCAAATTTTATCATTTTAAAAAGTAAAAATAATTTTTTTCTATCTTTTTAAAAAGTAAATAGTTAGATTATTGTATAAGGTTTGGTAGATTAAGATATGCATCTCAACGAGGATCTGACTAGGGTTATAGGTAACTTTTGAATCTTCAAATTATTTGCTTAGAATAAATTACTTTACGGTTATATTTTAAAGACCTTAATTCATGTATATGGTCAATTATTCGTGTTATAAAGCTACAATATTAAGGCTACAATATTATCCATGTTGAGGCAACAATATTGTTCATGTAACTACATTCCTATATTGTTAAATATGGATCAACCCTGCGTAATTAAACTCATATAATACAAGATTTCGTGTATTGAGTGAATTCCTGTAATGAGCGAAGTCTTGTACCAAATTACTAGGGCCACAATGGACTTGTGGAGTTGAGTTATAAGAAATCTCCTAAATAAATTGATTATTGTAACAATAGGTATCGATTTTGTAACCTACAATTATTGTAGCAATAAATAGCGATAATTATAACCTAAATTATTGTAACCAAATAAGTACTTCATCAAATCATAAATGAATCTACCTTTAGGTGAAATCATAGAAAAATTCCTGGTTGAAGGAAGCGCTACATCTTATTATGAATCACGGCATAAATCACAACCAATTCATCAACCTTGGTTGACCGTATAACCAATACATTAGAGACAAATTTTGGTGAATTCTCAAATTAGATTTACAATACCATGAAAGTTACATTACCAATCACATGAACAAATAACACAAAACCAACCTTCAATATCTTCGCAATACCCGTGCTTAAAAGAAAGTGCGCACGTCTACGGAACGTGAATTAAAGAGGAGCGTGAATTAATTGAAAAAGTGTCAATGGAATGAGAAATAATTGGGGATTTGAATATTTGTTGTTACAATCACATCATGGGCAAATCTGTCATTAGAAAAAAAAATATAAAATTAATAAAACAAAATCTTCAGGGGTATATATATTTACTAAAAAAAACTGAAAAAAGGATAGTTACCTAATTTAACCAATCCTTATTCTAAATTTCTAATAAATAAATATATACTCCCTCCATTTCAAAATAAAAGTCGTTTGATTTTAGTGCACGTTTTTTAAGGAAGTAAAAACTCTATAAAATATTATTTTTTTAATCAAATTTTTTCCATAATTTCATACTTATTAGTAACAAGTATGAAATTATGAAAAAAATTGATTAAAAAAATAATATTTTATAGAGTTTTTACTTCATTAAATTGCGTGCGGAATAGTAAAGTGACATTTATTTTGAAACAGAGGGAGTAATTATTTTTATTCTTTACCTATTTTTAAATTTAAACACATTAAAAATATAATCAAATACTCTTTAAATGATTATATTATAATTATATTATTATATTTAAAAATTGGGAAATTTCGTTTGGTAGCCACAAGGTTTGACTCTTTTCGCATGGTGTCCAAACTTTTCAAAAATTTCGCATGGTAACCACGAGGTTTCGACCAATTTTGTGTGGTAGCCACGAGGTTTGGGCAAATTTCTTATGTTAATCAATTTGGTTAAAAATCTTTTAAAATATAGGTAAAATCACAAAATAATCATAAAATATATTTTTTCACACAACAACCCAATTTTGGTTTTTTATTTTTAAAAAGTTAACTAAAACCATTTAAAAATTTTATAGTGCTACACATTAATTGCATAATAAATGAATAAATTATACAAAAAAATTAGAATAAATTTGCGAAACCGGACATTTTTTAGGATCTAATTAGGAGAGTGTCCACCATCCCTTCCAAATTAGTTAAATGTCCACCTTTAAATTATACCCTAAAATCGTGCCCCCTATTCTCCCAAATATCAGATCTTCTCTCTCTCTTCCTTCTGCTCGATCGCTCCTCAGATCGCCGTCGCCGCTGATTTCAAGATGGACGACCTGTCCTCCGCGAGCAGGCCATCGCCGCCGCCACCATCATTCTCCAGCAAAGGAAGAGGGAGACCCCGCGAGCAGGGCATCTGCACAAAGGAAGGGGAGACAAATTCGAATTCGGCCCCAACGTTGCAATTGCCCGGTGGTAGCAGATTGAGGTCGAGTTCTTCAGCTAGAGACATTGATTTGGAAATCGAGTTGCTGAAGAATCAAATTGCTCAGCAAAATCAGCTTAAATTGAAGCCTACAAACTCGGAAAACATGTTTGGAATGGTGAATGTGTTGAATTCTCCGAACGCCATGTCGTCGTTGAACCTGAACCACCTCAGGAGCAGCTACCCAGTGCCCTCCCAGAAGCTTTCATCTGCTGAGCTTGACGACTCGCCCAAATCAGTCGCAGCAGCAATGCTCAACTCTCGTGCCGTTGTCGCTGCATTCGCTAAGCGGAGCCAAAGCTTCGTTGATCGCGGGGCAGTAATGTTGTCTCCGATTGGCGGGGGTGGTGGCTGCGGCGGGTTGTATCCGAGCCGGGGCTTGGGCGAGAGGAAGGTGGATTGGAGCGTTCAAGGGGATGATCTAAGCAAGTTGAGGAGATCAGCGTCCTTTGGGCTTCAAGGGAATGCGAATGTAAATCCGAAAGTAGGGGGTTCGGGTTGCGGACAGAGGAGCCGGACGTGTCGTGGGTGAGCTCGTTGGTGGCGCCGCCTTGCTCACCGTGGGTAGATCAAGTGTGTACATAGAACAAGAGCAGATGATGGTCCTTATTCAGAAACACTATTGCTTAGCTTGATTTGGATTTGCTGTCATAGAGACTAAGAATTAGAGGTTTTTAAGGAATTGTTGCTCACCGTGGGTAGATTAAGGAATTCGGTTTCAGTAACGCGCGAAAAAAAAAAAAACTATTTTCAACAGTTTCAGCAACTTTGGTTTCAGTAATTCCGATTTCAGCAACTTAGATTTCAGCAACGCGCGAAAAAAAAAAACTATTTTCAACAGTTTCAGCAACTTTGGTTTCAGCAACGCGCGAAAAAAAAAAAAATTAAACTATTTTCAACAGTTTCAGCAACTCCGATTTCAGCAACTTAGATTTCAGCAACGCGCGAAAAAAAAAAACTATTTTCAACAATTTCAGCAACTTCGGTTTCAGCAACTTTGGTTTCAGCAACGCGCGGAAAAAAAAAACGCTGAAATAGGAGTTGCTGAAATCAAATGTGCTGAAACATGAGGGGGGGGCACTGGGGGCGCGCGTGGGGGGCAAAGGGGCAAAGGGGGCAAGGGAAGGAAGGTGGACATTTTGCCAATTTGGAAGGGAAGAGTGGACATTTTACTAATAAAGGCCCTATAGCACAATTCTCCCAAAAAATAATGGCAGTTTTTTTTTTAAAAAAAAACTTTTAAATTTGAAAAAATATACATAATTACCCAATGTAGTTGATTGTTTTCAAAGAGTCATTAATAACCTTTCTAATGTTTTAAAAAGATTACATATTAGATATATAATACAAAGTTTATTTTATCCAAAATATTTTATTTAGTTTAAACAAATATGAATGAATGGTAATTTAAAATATGTACTTAATTTATGGATTTGAAAATAAATTAAGTACATATTTTAAATTATTTTCTCATTTTTTATGTACTTATTTTTTAATTTTAGGTGATTTTTTTTATAATTTACTCATTCTTTGGGTAAATAATTTAATCTCCTTAAATATTAAAAGGGTTGTTGACGGTTTTTTAAAAGAAAAACACCAAAAATGAGTGATTAAGTGAGTGAATTATAATATATTTATCATTTTATATAATTTCTATATGATTTTTAATAAGTTTGGTTATCACACGAAATTTATCAAAACTTCATGGTTACCATACGAATTTCTTGAAATGTTTGGGTACCATGTGAAAAAGACCAAACCTCGTGTCTACCAAACTAAATTTCCCTTAAAAAGTAAAATACAATGGAATTCAAATACACCTTTATCTGATTGACTTTCTAATCAAATTTAATTACATTTTGTCTCAAATTTTTCATTGATTGACTATTTAAATACTTTTTTTCTCAACTTCACATTCATACTCTATGGTATGGTTTATTAATTCTTAGGTACTAGTGCAAAAAAATGGATTATTTTTAATTACGCAGAATGTGGACTAGTTAATTACCCTTCGGAGACACCGGTGGGGAGGAGCAGCGCGGTGGAGGCGGCGGCGACGGTTGAGGAGGGGGACTTTTGTACACATTCCGCCGTGGACGAGCCGCAAGCTTTCTTCTAGTCGTTTCGTCGGCTTCGGAATCGTACACTGGAAACGCAGAGAGGGGATCCAATCTGGAAGCCGCAGCCATGGCAATTGAACCACCGGCGGCTGTAGTCGATTGGGGAACCAGTACCCCGTTGACCAACACGGCCATTATAAGCAGCCATGAGACATTGCCCATTGTCCGACCAATGTACAGATCGATGGAACACTCAAATTAAGAGATTGATCGAATTAAGCTAAATTGGATTGTGGGTAATGTGAGTGACAAAGGTGGATTGGGAGATCATATATATAGAGATTGAACGAAAGCTCATCTACTTGATTATTTATTGTGGGGATAATAATTATAGAGACAATGCAAGATCGAGCTAGCTGTTCTCAAATCTCAACTGTTGACTATGGTGATCGATCCAATCTGTGACATCTGTCCCACGCTTTATGCATAATCAGGTAATTAATGATTTGTTATCACCAATCTATTTTAATATCTCCAATCTATCTATCTATATACCTATAAAATTGTATCCTATACCCCTTAATAACTCTCATTAAAGACATTTTTATTTCTTAATCCTTTAATTTGATTGATATTATAATTTTTTTTGTTTTGGTAAGATGATGTTATAATTTATAATTGTTATCACTTAGTAATTTATTAATGTATTCATAAATAGTTTATTTAACTAACTAGTCATTTATTAATATATTCATAAATGGTTTATTATTCTAACTAACTAGTCATTTATTAATGTATTTATAAATGGTTTATTATTCTAACTAACTTATGGAAATTTAATAATATTTTCCTACATTTCTATACTCAATAATGACCTCATTCACATCATTTTAAACCATAATATATTTATGAAATTCATATCATTCGAATAACATATTTTCATATAAAAATCAATTAATCTTTAATCTTTTATATCTATACGTATCAAAGCATCTTTACGATCCCAATTTATGGAATTTTTTTGTTGCAACTGAATAATAAAAGTCTATTTTATCAATATATTTTGTTAGTTTTAGAATCCTTAATAGATTATAACTTAATTAATAACTTAATTTTAGTTTTTGCCTAAAAATTTCTAAAATGTAATTATATAAGTAATAAAACATATAAGTTAATCCAAATATAGCATGTATAATAATTTATTAATTTTTTATGTCACTTTTTTATATTCCGTATTTCTAATCTCCTAATTAAAACATGGTGAAAATAATAAAAAATATATTTTACTTTTGGTACTAATATATATCATAATTATCACCATTTATCATATACTATTATGGAGGATTATTATACGTGGATGACTTAGGGTAAATTACTTGCAACCATTAATATAAATTATTATCCATGCTAAATTCAAGACTCCAATGACCACTAATTTGGACACTTTGAAGGGATATGAAATGCTGGAAGAAAAAACAAACGATTAATTAACTACAATTTTATTGAATTGATTGCCATAAATTCAATGACCATCGTTACAAACTCATCGGGCTACTTAATATCTTTTTATATATATATGATCAATGAAAAGGGTATGTGGTCAAGTCTTCCATAAATCAAGACGTACTAGAGTGGGTTGATACTCGGTACGTATATACTAAAAAAAACCAGGGGAGCTAGGAAAAAAACTCAAAGATCTTTTTTGTTTTTTGGAGTCTACTTATTTATCTATACTTAATCAAGATTGGAGTGGGTCGATACTCGGTACGTATATACTCTCTTTTTCGATGAATTTATTTTATATGCCAACAAAATGCTTTGAATTTCATTTTTATTGATATAATTAAGATAAATTCCTTTAGTCTTTAATTTATTAAAAAAAACATTAGCAATGAAAAAATCAAAGGAGAATTGAACAAGAGACTAAAATTAAGAGTTAATTTGGAATGAGAATCATTGATTTTTTTTAAAAAGGTTATCAACACAATTACTTAAAATGGATAAGAGATGTGATTTTAGCATTACTAGCTCCTATGTCAAGTCTTTAAATTTTTAAACACCAATAGCTAGTTTGGAAAAGAGGTGAAGAAACTGATCACTAACAAGTAACAATAAACCAATCGAAAAATCAGTCATCGTATAAGCCTTTAAGATTAAGATCAACATACTTAATGAAGAAACTCTTAATAAAAGATATATATATATATATATATATATATATATATATATATATATATATCAATTACTTTTTAAACTCAATCTCTATTGTTTTATACCAACTTCTATTAATATTTTAATTTATTTAATGGTAATTTCTTATATTATTATAATTTTACAAGTATTTTTTTTCAAAATCCCATAATGACGCGGAAACTGTACTATTAGATATTCGATTATATATTTTTACATTAATTTATTTGATTATAGTTGGTATGTTGCTAAAAGATCACCAAATTCTACCTTAAAAAATACTAAGAAATATGCTTTTTCGTCGAAATTAATTAGTGTTATTGGTTTATTTGCAGATAGTTATTCAATTACATTAATTTTAATTTGTTTGTTTATTTCATTATGGTTGGTATTTTGTATCAAAAAAAAAAATTATGGTTGGTATTTATTTGACTTTTTTTTTTCCAAAACTAGGCGTTTCCCGTACGAACCTGTGAAAGTGATTACAAACTATGAAAGTGATTTTGTTACTGGGGAAATGGTAGAAAACCACCCTTTAAATATGACTCTTTGCAGAAAACACCCTTTAAAATTTAAATTATAGAAAATTACCCCTTAAATCCATTATATTTGTAAATCGTCACCCACAACCTTTTTTTCCATTAGCATGCCGTTAAAATAGTGAAAAGTCATTTTTACCCCTCCCTTTTAATGTTATTTTAATGAGAGAAAAATGCATGAGTTGAAATAAATTAATAAAATCTATTTATTCGTCCATTTTAATGAGAGAAAAATGTATGTTATTCTATTAAAATAACATTAAAAGGGGTGGATAAATAGATTTTATTAATTTATTTCAATTCATACATTTTTCTCTCATTAAAATAACATTAAAAGGGAGGATAAAATTGATTTTTCATCATTTTTAACGGCAAGCTAACGGAAAAAAGGTTGTGGGTGGCGATTTACAGACATAATGGGTTTAAGATGTGGTTTTCTACAATTTCAATTTTAAGGGGTGGTTTTCTGTCATTTTCTCTTTATTATTCCATGATCTTAATGTCAATACAAGTGTTGGAAAATTGACATATACTCTCTCTTTTCGAAAACAAATAATGTTTGACGTCTATTAAACTATGAAAAAAATTCTCTCTGGAAATAAATAATGTTTGACATCTATTAAACTATGAAAAAAAATTAATTAAAATATAAATAAGATTTTATATAGCTACTTGCAAAAATATCAAACATTAATTATTTCCTGAGTATTAATTTGGAAAAATAACATAGTACAAATTGATACTCCGTGCGAATTAATTAAGGAAATACGGTAAAACGAGGCATTTATTAATTAATCATATTATGCAAGTACAAATTTCCCAATCTTAACAACATACTGACCGAGCATTACATTGGACGAGCATTACACAAGACAAAAACAAATTAATTCAGCAGTAATAATCAATGAGCCGGATTATCCGTAATTAATCTTAATCGTCAGATCGATCGATCTCCATTCCATTTCCAGGCTCAATCCATTAACAAAATATATATACTAGCTAGCTAGCGAGGTGTTAACAACTGCAGTCTGCAGACAGGGGCCGGGCAGCTGGTGGTATTAGCTAGGCGGCGACGGCAGCGGTGGGGAGGAACAGTGCGGAGGAGGTGGAGGCGGCGGCGGTGGCGGAGGAGGACTTTTGCGCGTAACGGGCGGTTTATAACGGGGAGGGTAATTATGCACGGGGGCGGGCGGTGGAGGAACCGGTCGCCGCCGATGAACCGCGATCTTTCTTCTAGCCATCGTGGCTCCGGCTTCGGATTGGTACTCTGTAAATCTGGGAGCATCAGCCATGGCGATAGAACCACCGGGCTTACCAGTGGGTTGGGAAACCAGTAAGGCGTTGACCAACAAGGCCATTACAAGTAGCCACGAGAGTGTGCCCATTGACCGATGGATCAACTCAACACTCACAGATCGAACTCAAAAAGAGAATTGATTGAAGCTGATTGAACTGGGATTAACTAGTGTGAGTGATGGAGCTAGCTATATAGCCGGTCGTTATGTATTTGTGGGGGATTAATAGAGATCAGATGAGCGAGCTTAATTAATTAGCTGTTGTCCATTGTTGACCCTATTTAATTTGTCTCTTTCAATGGGAGTAAATGGGAGATCAAATCAGTAGGCCGATACTACGCGGTATGTAGTAGGTTAACCGAAATTAATTGATTTCAATTCGCCTAACTATTGATCGAGTTGCACATGCAACTTCCATTGATTAATTGGATTGATCAATGAAAACCACCGGCGGCCCACTATTGTACGAACCGGATTCGAATTAGCAGCCTTCAATTGATAGATAATCTACAATAATAGTAATAATCTACAATATTAGATATGTATTTTTACACATATTTTGTTAAGGTTTCCTCAAATATATATGATATTATGATATTTTAAATTGTATATTTAAATTAGATACTTGTTGCCAACCTCGTCGCTACTACCAACGTCCTCCATCCGAGTAAGGATCAACCATATGGTGCACCCTAAAATTATTTCTGTTACAAAACAATGTTAAAAAAATTTTAAAATTATATTTAATTTATATTCACTCATATTCATATATTTATAAAATTTTATCAAAAAAAATTATGTTTAAAAGATTATAGATAATGAATATTTGAGTTATTTTAGAAAATGATTTTTCTATTTTTCTATAACATAATTTTTTATGATAAAATTTTATAAACATATGAATAGCAGTATATTTAAGTTAAATATAATTTCCAAAAAAAAATTTAACATTGTTTTACAACAAAAATAATTTTACGGTGTACGTACCATGGGGCACACATAGACATGTAGAAGATCCTCACTACCGCCATCCACACACCCCTCTTGAGGGTGTCCGCCTTCCTCTTCCTTGGCACATATCAAAAATCAAAGTCCGACTCGGATCGATGACTGGGGGTCGTGAGCACGGGCGACTTTCACAAGTATTGAAATTAGCAAAGTCCGACTCGGTCCGATGACTGGGGGTCGTGAGCACAGGCGCACATACGCTAGTAGCCTAGCACACAAGCCGAGTGAAGCTCTATTTTAAAACCAATTGGCAATAAAAGGAGTAGCCACCGACTCATATACTAGGGATTGTTATGGTCAACTTTCAATGTGGGACACTTTTTGGTCTCATTCACATCTCTTAACAGATCAACAATTAGCTAATTATACATGTAAAAACTCCCCATTTACTCACTTCCCCAATTTTTTCCCTCTTGAATAAAAAAAAGAGCCCTAATCGAGTTAATCGAATTGAATGTATAGACAGGAGAGATCTATTATATATGTAAATTGGAAGAGTGGGGAGAAAGCGAAGTTAAGGGGGATCAGATCGAGGTTGAAAGCCACTGAAGAGGCTACAATTATTCGAATGAGGAAGACAAAGACGATGCGCGCTTTTCATGTCATTGAAGGCTCATATGGCAGTGAAGATTCCTCTATGGCGTACTTAATTGTCAACATCGATATCTTCAGCAGAGAAGTGCAATGCTACTACAAGTCTAGAACGCAGATGATGCTTTGGTGGTTCAAGCCTTGATTATTGAGAAAGCTATACTACATGGTTCCCAAGCAAGTTGAAAATTACCCCAAATATACTAGTATCAACTTTTCCACCTCCACATAACGGTGATGATGATAGTTAATTAAATTTAGAATACTGGACATGATAAGTAAGTGTGACATATGGGACATGATAAGTAAGCCTTGAATATTGAGAACGCAGGCCGGGATGGATCAGGCCGGGATGGATGATTTGTTGACAAACTGATGATAAAACACTAGTAAACCAGTCACACAGATTAATCAAACAAGGAAGAAGAAACTCAGGTTCTTCTGTCACACAGAAGAGAATCTTGAACACACAGAATTGGTAAACTGCCACTTCTCCAATCACATTGAAACTGTCGACAATTACACCCTTAAACATCAACAATTCAAAGATAAAACTACCCACTAATTTGTCCACTAACTTGACTATAAATTGCAACATAAGTAACTCCAAAAACTCAACTGCAAACAGAAAATAAAATGTACATAACTTTGATCATAAGCTAACTAACTAACTAACTAACTTGGCTTGGACTTAGCTTAGGAAATTCAAATTACATTCTAACATGATTGCCCAGCCAAATCCGGTCTTGACTCCGCCAGTGCATATTGCGGTCAGTCGTGCACTGGTCGATAGTTGTATTCATGGACTTCATCCAGATGGTGGAGGATCAGATGAGGCTGGTGGAGGCGGCGATCCACCCCCTCCGCCACCATATCCTCCACCTCCACCACCGTATCCGCTACCTTGCCCATAACCTCCAACCCCCCTTCCATAGTACAGGGATACAGGCGGTGGAGGAGGCGGAACCGCCCGAAGCCCTCTTTCCAGCAACGCCGCCCGAGCTTCACCATGGACCAATAGTGGTGCTGGTGGATCCTTTTGATCGGCCACCGCAAGATTTGCGGAAATCATCAGTAGCCCATTAAAAATGATGATCATCATCATGATTAACCCCCGGACACTTCCCTCCATGTTGGGATCCCTGATTAATATATATGGTTGAAACCAAATATATATATGGACTAGTACGTGGTACGTGTTTTCTCTTTAATTAAAAGACGCCCAATGTGGATCAACAGATGGAACTCAAAGAGGTTTAATTAAAGGCTAATTGAATTAACTAATGTGAGTGATGGAGCTACCTATCCCCTACAGCCGGTCGTTTATTTATATGTGGGGGATTAACAGAGAGAAGAGTGAGCTTAATTAACTGTACGTTCTCCATTGTTGACTCTTTTTAATTTTTCTCTTCAATGGGAGTTTGGGCAAATCCAATCGATCGATCTTAGGCCGATACTACGCGCGCGGTAGTTAGGTAAAGCGAAATTAATTATTTTAGCTTACAAACTATTGATCGAGCTTCCATTGATTTGGATTCATCAATGAAAACCACCGGCGGGCCACTTGAACCCCGTAACATCGGTGTTAAATTTAATTATTTCGTGTATAAATTTATATTAAAAATATTAATAAATATATTTTTATATTCTATACACTTATATTAGGAAAAATATCTCAAAATAATACGAACTATCAACAGTGAAACAAAAATAATACGAACTTTAAAAATTATAAATTTATATACAAAGTATTCCCAATTTAACCAATATTGATACAATGGCTAAACATTTGAAAAATTAAAAATCATTATCTTCCTCATATTGATAACTGGTCGTGGCTTAGGGTTGGCAACAATTTTACTGAAGGGTAAGGAGAGAGAGAGAGATAGGTAAGAGAAAGAGAGATAGGAATTCTGATTCAATATTCGATGATTTCCTCTTCTGTTACAGACAATAGGCATTTTATAGCCTTGTTATGGGCCTTCGGCCCAATACTTGCTCAGCCCATTCCCATTACAATTGTCCCCTTCTTAAAGAGCTTGTCCTCAAGCTCTAGGTAAAGTCAGGAAATTGCCTAATAATATGCCCAGCAGCTTCCCAAGTGGATTCCTCTCTCGGCAAGTTCTTCCATTGTATGAGCCATTCAGTCACTGGCTCCCCGTTCTGAAGGTAACTCAGCCTGGTCTCCAAAATGGCCTCCGGGAACACTTCGATTTCCACCTCCGCCGAAGTTGTGGGAAGTGCTGGGTTTATAATCGGTGGGGTTCTAGCGCATCTCTTCAATTGAGAGACATGGAAGACAGGGTGAATGCGAGAGGACAGTGGTAACTCAAGCCGGTACGCCACTGCTCCGATCCGCTCGATAATTCGAAACGGTCCATAAAACTTGGAACTAAGCTTTAGGTTCCTGCGGATTGCGATTGATGTTTGTCGGTACGGTTGCAGCTTCAAATACACAAAGTCTCCCACGTCAAAGTATCTCTCTGTTCGCCTCTCGTCTACAAAATGTTTCATTCGGTTTTGCGCCTGCTGCAAGTGCACTTTGAGTTTTTCTATCATCTCTCGCCGCTGCTCAATCCAGTCTTCTACTACAGCGTTTGACCCTCCAAATGGAGTCACCCCTAGCTGGGAAGGTGCATAACCGTAAAGCGCCTGGAATGGGGTAGTATGCACAGTGGTATGAAAGGTCGTATTATACCACCACTCTGCAAGATACAACCAACGAACCCATTGCGAAGGTCGACTTGAAGTCATACAACGGAGATAGGTTTCCAAACATCTGTTCACTCTCTCCGTCTGTCCATCCGTTTGCGGATGATACGCGGTAGACATGTGCAGCGAAGTCCCTATCGCCTGAAACAGCTCCCTCCAAAAATTGCTCAGAAAAACTTTGTCTCGATCTGAAATAATGACTTCCGGTAGACCATGTAATCGATACACGTTTTCCATGAACAAATGAGCAATCTTTGCCGCAGTAAACGGATGTGAAAGAGGAATGAAATGGGCATACTTTGTTAGTCGATCGACAACTACCAGGATCACGTTTTGCCCTTGTGATGTTGGTAGCCCTTCTATGAAGTCCATGGACACACTTGTCCATGCTTGGTCGGGTATTGGTAGTGGCTGCAGAAGACCCGGATAAGCTACTTGCTCAGCCTTATTTCGTTGACAAGTATCGCATTCTTTCACCCATTTTTCTATCATAGTTTTCATCAAGGGCCAGTAGAACAAAGCCTTAAGCCTCTGATATGTGGCTTGTACCCCTGAATGCCCTCCAGGAGCTTCATCATGAAGAGCTTTGAACAATTTTCTTTGAATTTGCTCTTCAGCTCCTATGTACACTCGACCTTTATAACGGAGAACACCCTGGGTTACCGAGTAGTGTCCAGTGGGAGCAAGCAATGCCTCGGACAGCAATTCACGAGCCTTTTGATCATTCTCATAGCTTTGCACCACCTCCTTCATCCACATTGGTTGAACTGCACTTGTCATTGCACATTCTGCAGATTCTTCGAATTTCCTCGAAAGAGCATCAGCGCCTTTGTTTTCCTTTCCCTGTTTGTAGACTATCGAATATGATAGCCCCAACATCTTTCTGATTGCCTTTCGCTGAAGATGAGTAGACAACTTCTGCTCAGATAGATGCTTAAGAGACTGATGATCGGTGCGAATCACAAATTCCCCAATCTCCAAATAATGCCTCCATTTATCAATTGCAAGGAGGATAGCCAGCAACTCTTTCTCGTAGGTTGACAACAACAAATGTTGTCCGTGCAAAGCTTTGCTGATATATGCCAGTGGCCTGCCCTGTTGCATCAGCACTGCGCCTATCCCAGTGTCACTCGCATCCGTTTCCAACTCAAAGGGTAATTCGAAATCCGGTAGGCCTAACACAGGAGGATTGGCCAGTGCCTCCTTTAAGTGGTGAAAGGCCTGGTTTGCATCTGCTGACCACTTGAAATATCCCTTTTTGAGGAGTTCTGTTAACGGCCTACAGATGATGCCATACCCTTTAATAAACTTCCTGTAGTACCCGGTCAGACCCAAGAAGCCCCGTAAGCCTTTCACAGACTTTGGAGTAGGCCAATCTAGCATATCCCGCACCTTACTTGGGTCCGTGGCTACCCCATCACCCGAGATAATATGACCGAGGTATTCCACCTGGTTTTGTGCAAACGCACACTTGCTTTTTTTTTGCAAATAGTTGATGTTTGACAAACAACTCCAATACCTGCTTCAATTGTTCCTTGTGTTCTATCATTGATCGGCTGTATACCAAAATGTCGTCAAAGAAGACTAAGACGAACTTCCGCAGAAAAGGCCCAAATACATCGTTCATCATTGCTTGGAACGTTGCAGGCGCATTTGTCAAGCCAAAGGGCATGACCTTGAACTCGAAATGGCCATAGTGAGTTCGGAACGCAGTCTTAGCTACGTCTTCTCTTGCCATCCGTACTTGGTGATATCCTGCCCGCAAATCCAGCTTTGAGAACACCACTGCTCCCTTCAATTCATCCAAAAGGTCCTCGATATGGGGAATCGGAAATCGATCCTTGATGGTCATGTCGTTCAACTGCCTGTAATCCACGCAGAATCGCCACGATCCATCTTTTTTTTTGACCAGCAGTGTCGGGGATGCAAACGGACTCTGGCTGGCCTGAATGGTACCTTGTTTCAGCATCTCCGTCACCTGCTTCTCAATTTCTGTCTTTTGAAAATAGGGGTACCGATATGGTTTTGCACATACCGGATTCATGTCTGGTTTCAAGGAAATTGAGTGTTCATGACCCCGTTCAGGAGGTAGGCTGGTAGGCTCCCGAAAGACCTCCTCAAACTGGTCGAGTAGCTTCGCAATCTCTATTGGCATCTCCGGAGTCTTCGCTTCCATATTACAGACTCGAGCCACCTGAGATATAAAACAGGGAGTTTCCTTAGCCATTTCTGCAGCTTATGACCTGTGATCATTTTTAAAGAAGCTTGCTCCTTAATCCCTTGGAGCACAATCTCTTGTCCTTTGTGCTTGAAGGAGATCACCCTTTTCTTGAAATCGAACGTAACCGGACTCAAATCTGTCATCCAATCCACCCCTAAAATCATATCACAGCCCCCTAGCTTCAGTGTCCTGATATCGCAAGCATATGTATGCCCTTGCATTTCCCATCGAAATTTCTTGCATACGTGCTGGCTGAAGGTTTGACTGTCGTCGGCCACATGCACTTCCATCAAGCCTGCTTCGGTCAGCTCACATTTCAGCTCCCTCGCCTTCCTTGTGTCCAAGAAGCTGTGGGTACTGCCACTATCTAGCAGAACAGTGAAGGTTTGCCCACTGCACACACCGAGCACTTTGATGGTAGTCTTTGGACTACTTCCTTCTAAGGCGTGCACATAGATCTCAGGTTCACCATCCTCTTCCAGCTTCACATCTTCCTCTATTTCTGCATCCACTTCTGCAGCCACAAGGCTATGTAACGAGTGGGTCTTGCACCGATGTCCAATGAAGTATCGGTCCCCACACTTGTAGCAAAGGCCTGGACTCTTCCTCTGCACTACACTCGGATTCGAGTTCTTGAACCCCGTTTCCGTATTCCCAGTTTTAGTACTTGCTTCTTGCTGTTTGCTTATAGAAGGAACACTACTCAGCCCATTCCTTCCATTTCCAAGACTATAACCCCCTTTCCACGGTGGTTTGCTAAGCTGGATGATGGCTTGAACCGCCCCCTGGTGCAATCTTGCCTGCTCGTAAGCCATAGCCAATGAATCCGGCCTGCTCAACTTGACCAGCGACTTGATTTCAGCTTTCAGCCCACTTATGAAACTGGCCACAAAGTATGATTCTGAAAGATTCGGGTTATACGCTAACATACAAGCCCTTAACTCATCAAACTTCTCCGTGTAATCCTCAATGTCGCCAGTTTGTTCTAACTTGTTGAAGTCTTCGACCACTTCGACGCCCTGTTTCTCTCCGAACCGCACACAAATAGCGGTACCCAATTCTTGCCAGTTAACTCGTGGATTCTGTATCAGGAGCCCCTGCATCCACGTATCCGCCTTATCCATCATATACATGGAAGCGATCTCTACCTTCTGGTCTTCAGCAATGTTGAAAACTCTAAAGAATTTCTCACACTTCCGGATCCAGCACCTCGGTTTCACTCCGTCGAACGCCGGAAAGTCGATCTTTGGTGTTCGGTTGAATCCAATCCTCCCATCCGAACCTCCAAACGATCCCGATCCACTACTCCGAGATCCATTGCTTCCCGTCGGATTCGGTGGTGGCGGTGGCGTTTCTTGCTGTCGTTCTTCCGATCTTGGACCTACGTCACCAGATCGAGTTCCGCCATCCCTTGAAGTCTGCGAATTCTCATCTCGACCTCGCATAAACTCCATAAAAGCGTCAAATTTGCTGTCAAGCTTCTTCGTAAACTCCGCTCCTATGTCCGTCTTCAGCTTGTCAATTCTCTGATCTGTCAGATGCCGCTGTTCGTTGATTTGTCGCTGCATGTCCAAGATGAACTGATGATGTTCGTCACGGAACTGCTGGAATTGCGCCTCGAGCGCTTTGTACCTAGTTCCGTCCGCCATAGTTGCAAGATCGTCTTGCTCTGATACCGATTGCTATGTCCGTCACCGAGATTAGAGAGATAGAAAGTAAGGAGAGAGAGAGATAGGTAAGAGAAAGAGAGATAGGAATTCTGATTCAATATTCGATGATTTCCTCTTCTGTTACAGACAATAGGCATTTTATAGCCTTGTTATGGGCCTTCGGCCCAATACTTGCTCAGCCCATTCCCATTACAGGGTGAGGCTTGATTTATCCTTTTGATGCCTCGTATAATTGAATCTGGGCTAAATCTGGGGTACTTTGGCTAATTGCCAAAATACTTTTAAGTTTTGACCATTTTCGAAAAAAAATTCCGACCAATTTAAAAAAAAAATTCAAAGTTTCGATTGTTTTATAAAATATTACAAGTTCACTTTCTTGCTAAAACCGCAAAAGGAAGAGCTTATGTGGTTTCGGAAATCCCAAACTCTGGAGATAGGAATACTACATATATTGTTCCATAATGACTGATATTTGGCACGAAATACGACTGTACGTAATAAGCAATAATTAAGGCGGATTATACCTAATTAATTAATATAATTCATCTCCAGACTCCATCGATGATCGATCCATAAAATATACTACTAGAACAATTACATGCAGATCGACGGAGGGCAATAAATATATATAATGGTGGTGGTATCTTAGCTAGGCGTTGGCGGCAGCGGTGGGGAGGAGCAGGGCGGGGCAGGTGGAGGCTGCCGTTTATGATAGGGACTTCTGTGCATAGGAGGCCTGCTACAATGCGTTCGGGTATTACGCACGGGGCCACTTGGTCGAGGAATCCTCCGCCGTTGGTGAGCCACGATGTTTCTTCTAGTGGTGGTCGCGTCGGCTTCGGAATCGTATTCTGCAAACGCAGGGAGGGGATCCAATCTGGAAGCCGCAGCCATGGCGATAGAACCACCACCGGCTGGACTAGTCGGTTGGGAAGCCAGTAAGCCGGTGATCAACAAGGCCATCCCAAGTAGCCATGAGAATGTGCCCATATATTTGACCGATTAATCAATTAACAGATCCAACTCAAAAGAGGATTAATTAGAGTTAATTGAATTGTGGTTAATGTGAGTGATCGAGGTAGCTATTCGATCGTTATTTATTGTACGTGGGGTTGTTAATAGAGAGCAGAGCGAGCTAATTAAATTGACTATTTCAAAGGATCGAATTAATCTGTAGGCCGGTACTACGCGTTATGCAGCAGGTTAAGCAAAATTAATTTTGTAACCAAGATGTAATATCGTAAACTATTGGATTAAACAAACTTCCATCGATAGATTTGGATTGATCAATTAATGAAAACCGCCAGCGGGTACTAAACTTAAACCGAATTGAATAATGATTTTCTATTGCACATCGGACCAGAGATGTAAAAGGCCCAAGGTAAAATATAAAAATGGGCCTTTATAGCAAGCCAACGGCTATTGTAAAAAATCTCTAAAATATAAATCAAAATTTCTAGAAAAATTCAAACCAACTCTAATAGCTTCTCTATTTTACATATTTTTACATTTGTTATACATTATAACAAATACAAAAATATATAATATATAGACAATGATTAAAAAATGATAGAAGAGATGGTTAATGTAGAATAAGGATGTAAAGGTGAAGGGTAAACATGAAATTTCTATATAAGGATGAGTGAAACATTAAATTACATAGATTAACTATCTTCCTCCAAATTTACAGATTTTTTCCCTTTCTCATTCCATTCTCTATTTTATCAATGGGGTGCACCTATTTTCAGCTAGATACACCTAATTTAGCCATTTTCAAATTAGATTATGTGATATATCTATTTTCTTTTAGTGTTTTCTTTCACGATAAAGTATTCTTATCATATATCATCAAGATACACAATAGACAAATCATTAAAAAAAACACAGAAAAAAATGCCCAAAAAGACATTGTGCAAGCACACACTACCATATAATTTTTTTGTAATGTTTTGTGCCCGATCTTACCCAATCATGTGCTGGCGATTGAGAAACGTCTAAAACTTCTCTAGCTACTAAACACTGAACAATCGTTGCTATTACGCTAGAGGGAAGTTTTGGTTACAAATCTATCATGGTGGTGCAATTTTTGTTCAACAGTAAGAAATCGATGCCAATGGAAGAAAGCGCAGGTATATGGGTGTGTAAAAAAAGGTAAAAATTAAGTACAAACAGGTGTTTATTTTATAAGTAGTTTAAATGGGTGTATGAGAGGTCAAAACAAGTAAAAACTGCTAAAAAAAGGGTTAAAATATAAGCTACAAATCGGTGTTTTTTAGGTGTTTATTTGGGTGTTTATTCTCCCCTTTATCTTATTTGGTTTGAAAGTACCACAATACCCCTAATAACAACTAAATAAACTCCACTTTTTATAAATAAGCTGTTTTTCTCCCCATACGGATTGTTCTTTAAAATTTTAACTACTTTTATCAACAGTTTATAAATTTTACCCTGTTTATAATTTTAGTCAGTTTATTAACTCCGTCCCATACGAACCCTATATATATATATGTTGAGTCTTTGCATTTCACACAGTCGATGTACGTATCCTTTGTGTACCAAACACTGGCGGAGAGAGGGGTGGGCTGGTATGGGCCCCAGCCCACCCCAAAAAAAAAATGAAAATTTTTTTTAAAATTTTTTTTGCTTCCGTTCTCCTCAAGCCCTAACTAGTTTTTTGTTTTCATTCCCTTCATTAGCGTGATGTTTTGTGAAAAAACATTCTTGGTTTGCCACTGTTAGTGATGAGAGATATATATCAGAAGACAAAATTTAATTTGATGAATGAAATATGAGCTTATTCTTTTATGTTATTCGATAATTTAGCATAATTTTGTATTGAGTTGTTCTTTTAAGTTTTGAAAATAGTTGTTCGTTTTACTAATTAGTTCACTTTTGACCAAAAAAAAACTAATTAGTTCACTAGATTTTGTAAAGTGACCGTCTGAACACTTTTTGCAATGATTTTACTGGTGTAAAATTAGTATATCAATTTATACTTTCGGGTTCTTTGAATCTTGCCCACCCCTTAATGTTGCCCTGGCTTCGCCACTGGTACCAAAGGTGCCCAAAAGCCATTAAAAACTAAAAAGAGCCCCTTTCTGCAAGGTGCCTCTTTCTGTCGTCTGGCACATATGGGAATGGGAAAAGATGGTGTTGTGCCCCGATTGTACTATATATGATCGAGTGCAAGGGAGAGGATCAGTGGCGGATCTGTGGGGGGGCTCGGGGTGGCTGAAGCCCCCCCTTATCCTATGAAGGGGTTTATGTATATTTTCATATATCTGTTTAATTAGTAATATATACAATTGAAGTAAAATAAAATCACAAAGACGAGATGGCTCAATGGTAAAGGCGTGTGTTGGGTTTATTCCTATGCCCTTCAATCCCGGGTTCGAATCCCCATCAGCCCACTTTTCCCCTTATATCTGTTTTTTTACATCAAAATTAACCCCTTTTTTTTTACTGTGTTCAGCCTTTGTGACTTACAGTTACATCAACAGACGACAGATCTTCGTTTCGCGCGGCGGCACCCGACCCCAACCTGCTGCAGGCTCTTTGCCTCCCTGCTTCCGGCGCCGGCGCACCACCCCCGCTCCGGGCTCCGGCCGACTCTACTACCGGCGGCAGCGGCGCAGGCCCACCACCCCCAACTGCCGAATTCTTCATCTCGGTTGCCTCGTTAGTTTTGTTTCTCAATTCATCCTCTTTTGAATTTATTTATTTTTAAGTTTAATTGATTGATTGATAATCAATTTAGATTAGAATTGTGGAATTGAGAATGAATTGGGGAATTTCGATTAGGGTTTGACGGTTTGTGATTTGTGATAAATTTGTTCCTTTGTGATCTGTGATTTGAAAATTGATTGTAATTGTGATTGTGGTTGTGAGAAATAAATTTCGATTGTGGTTTGTGATTGTGATAAACGAATTTGTGAATTTGTGATTTGTAATTTGGAATTGTGGTTTGTGAATTTGTTTTGTTATAGGAATATAAAATATGGATAAGTTTGTTATTCGATCCAAGTCATCGGTTCGAAGTAGTGGATCTTCAATTCCTTCAACCAACCAGATTCCAACTCCATCTCAGAATGTTGATGATGTGATTGCGGTTGAACAAAATATTTCTAGAGATGATAGAAGGAATGAAAAAAGAGCTCGATTGGAGAAAGAATGGGTCGTTATTAGTGATCCTGCATTGCGGAAACCCATTGATGAATATGATCCTTTGATTAGAGATGATGTCAAGAGAGATTATATTCTTCACGGTCCTTGTCAACCTATGTCACATGATTTTCCACAACGTTCTTTTGGAAAACAAAAGAGAAGTTTCCAAAAGAAGTGGTTCAAAGATAGAGAATGGTTGGAATATAGTGTTTCTAAAGATGCTGCTTATTGTTTTTGGTGTTATCTTTTCAAAGGCGACTTAGGACCAAAATATGGAGATGGGGTGTTTGCCAAGGAGGGATGTTCTAATTGGAAGAAGGCTCTTGAGAAGTTTGAAGAGCATGTGGGGAGTGCTAGTAGCCAACACAATGATGCAAGAATACTGTTTATTGGTTACAAAAATCAAGAACAGAGTATTTCAAGATGTTTGTCTACTTCAACAGAAGTACAAAGTGCTACTTATCGTCTTCGTTTGACTACAAGTTTGAGAGCGGCTAGATTTCTACTTGTGCAGGGGATGGCTTTTCGGGGGCATGATGAGAGAGTTTCTTCAAAAAATAGAGGTAATTTTATGCAATTGCTTAAGTTATATGGTGATCTGAATGAAGAGGTTGCAAAGGTTGTGTTGGGTAATGCCCCCGGAAATCATCAGCTCACTAGTCCTTCCATTCAAAAGGATATTACTAAGGCATGTGCTTCAGAGACGATAAATGTCATTATCCGAGAACTTGGGGACAAATTCTTTTCTATATTGATTGATGAGTCTCGTGATGTCTCAGTGAAAGAGCAAATGGCTATTGTCGTAAGATATGTGGACGACAAAGGAGTTGTTGTGGAGCGGTTTCTTGGGGTAGTTCATGTTCGTGAGACCACTGCAATATGTTTGAAAAGTGATATTGATGCGTTCTTTGCTCAGTATGGATTATCATTCAGTAAACTGAGAGGCCAAGGATATGATGGAGCTTCAAATATGCGAGGCGAGCATAATGGGCTGAAGACTCTTATTTTGAAGGAAAATCCATATGCAAGATATATTCATTGTTTTGCTCATCAGCTTCAACTAGTTATTGTGGGGTGTGCAACCAAAAATAGAGATGTGGCAGATTTCTTTAGTTATTTGATGTTGATTACGAACATGGTTGGGGCTTCTTGCAAAAGAAGAGACCAGTTGCGACAGAATCAACATGATAACTTGGTGGAGATGTTAGAAAAGGGAGATGTTTCAACTGGAAGAGGATTGCATCAAGAAAGCACTTTAACTCGGCCGGGAACCACACATTGGGGGTCACACTATATCACCATTGTTCGTATTCTCACATTGTGGAAATCGACCACCAAGGTGTTGGAAAACTTAGTTGATGATGGAGGTGATTCAACGATTCAGGGAAATGCCGCTAGCTTAGGTGAAAAGATAGAACACTATCAGTTTGTTTTTATTGCTCATTTGATGCGACTTGTGTTGGGATGGACAAATTCTTTGTCACAATTGTTGCAACAAAGAGATCAAAACATCATTGCGGCAATGAATCAAGTTCAGATTGTAAAGGAGAAGCTTCAAGATTTGAGGGAGAATGGATGGGATCAGCTCGTACAGGAGGTCAATGAGTTTTGTGCTACAAACAATGTGATCATCTTCAAAATGGAAGATAATGTGACAAGTCGATTTCGTTCTAGATGTGCAGGAGAAGAGGTGAAGATGACATATTACCACCATTTTCGAGTCAACATATTCTGTCAGGTAATTAGAGTATTGTATTATTTATCAATTAATTAAGTTTTTGTTTCATTGTTAGTATTAGAAATATACTTAATATGTCGCTTCATTTTTAGGTTATTGACCAAATTAATCAAGAGATGGAGAATCGTTTCAACGAGACAAACACTACATTACTCACATGTAGTGCAAGCCTTAATCCCCAGAATTCTTTCTCTAATTACAATCAGTCTAAGCTACTTCAACTTGCAGAGCTATATCCAGAAGACTTTTCAGAGATTGATAGATCTGTACTCAAGCAAGAATTAGAAGTGTGGATTACATCCATGAGGGGAACTGAAATATATTCTGAATTGGAAGATCTTGGAGATGTTGCTAAAAAGATGGTTGAGGATGGCATTAGCAAATGTTTTCCCTTGGTATATCGTCTTATTGTGTTGGTTTTGGTGCTTCCTGTCGCAACTGCAACGGTTGAAAGAGCCTTCTCTGCAATGAGTTTTGTAAAGACAGATTTGCGTAACAAGATGGGTGATGAGTATCTAAATGATTCTTTGGTATGCTACATCGAGAGTGATATTTTCGAGAGCATTGACAACGAAGTTATTCTGCAACATTTTCAGAACATGAAAACACGCAAGATGGCTTTACCTCCTCTACCACCAAAGTGAACTTGTTTGTAGAATTGTAGTATTGAACTTATATTTAGTATTAAACTTGTTTTTAGTATTAAACCTATTTATAACCGCAAGATGCCTTTTTAGTTTTTAGCCCCCCTATCAGAAATCCTGGATCCGCCACCGGAGAGGATAGATTTCTATATATATATATATATATGTTCATCTGACATATGTTGAAAATTCAAGTTTGCAAAAATAAAATACAAATTGAAAAGGATTAAAGAAACACGGTAAAACGTGTGGTATTTATTAATAATATTGTACAAGTACACAACTTTTGCAATATATCTTTATATATATTGGAGGAGCAAATAGCAACTGTAGATGGCGGGCCGGGCCAGCTGGTGGAGGATGGTCTTTTAGCTAGGCGGAGGAGCAGTGCTGCGCAGGCGTCGGTTTGGAAAAGGGACTTTCAATTGTGCGTAGAAGGCGGCGGTAAAGAACTAGGCGGAGTATTATGAACGGGGGCAGGAAGTGGAGGAATGCTCCGCCGTCGGTGAGCCACGATCTTTCCTCTAGTAGTGGTCGCAGAGGGAGGCTCGAGTCTGGAAGCCGCGGCCATGGCCATAGAACCACCACCGGCTTGGGAAGCCAGTAACAGTAGGTTGACCACAAGGCCGTTACAAGCAGCCGTGAGAGTGTGCCCATTGACCGATCGATCAACGGATCGGATATATCCAACTCAAAATAGAATCAAGTAAAGCGAATTCAATTTTGATTAATGTGAGTGAGCGCTATAGCTGTTCGTTGCGGAGTATTTATTGTGTTCGTTACGGCCTTGTGGGGGTACGTATTAATAGAGATCAGATGACATCGGCCTATTTAGGCTGTTCTCGATTGTTGACTTGTTTCAAAGGGAGTCGGCCGGTGTTCGAATCTGTAGGCCGGTACTACGCGGTATGCATTGAAAATTTTCCAAGCTTCAATTTTTATCTTACTATGAACGCAACAGAGCAATGGAAAATTGAAGCTTGGAAAAATAAAATAAAAACTAGTTTTATTACTCGCCCGTTGCGCGATTTGTTAATAAATTTTATTATATAAACTATCTTTGAATTAATATAAAATACTACTTCATATAAAGTAAATATATAATCTTCAATTGTGATATTTTTTTAGAATGTAAACACATGTTTGAGTCTAGATTAATCCGGTTTTTTCTGTTATTAAAACATGACATAAATTTCATATGTAAATTCAATCCATTTTTATTTTTATTTATAAAAAATAAATATCAATATTGATAATTTTTATAAAAAAATATTATAAATATATATATCATATCATAAGATAATCTTATGCACAATTGTCATATTATATATTTACTTTCTATGTTTATATTAATTCAAATATGGTTTATAGAATAAAATTTAATAACAAATCGCGCAATGGTCAAGTAATTTATATTATTCAAAGATGGTTTACATATTTACTTTATAAATTTTTTAATCAAATACTAATAATATTATTATCTTAAAATTATTTTTTTAATTTTTTTTTTCAATATGAATTTATACCCTAAATAGCCAAGTGATACGTTGAGTGTAACACGAACGGTTTATGTTCATCTGAATTGGCTTTCAGCAGGTTCCCCTTTTTCATCATTTTTTTTTCCTATCTTTAAAGGTGGGCGAGTCTTGGAGTTGCAAGTCTCAGTTTCTTTCTAATTTCGACTTGGTCGCCAAAATTTCAATTACTAATATATCTTTTATTCCTCGAATTAAAAAGATAGATTATTTGATTTAAAAAGATAAGTTTTCTAACTAATTAAGATATAAGTTTGAATATTTAAAAATAATAATAAGAGGGTCCATTAATTGAGATGACAAAATTATATTGATTTATTATTTGATGTGGCCCAAAAATACAATACCATTTTAATCCAGAAAATGACACGTAAGCAAAAATAATCTCGTTTTAATCCAGAAAATTCCATGGACACGAAATCGCACCAGAGCCCGTTTCAGGCCTCTGCTTTAGTATTTTACTAGTTTTATTGCCCGCGATCTTCGCGGTTTTTTCATAACTTTTATTTATATAAAATAACTTTTAACTAATTTAAAAATATATAATTCTGACACATGTTTATTTGTGCATATATATATATCATATGACTTTTTATAATTAAGGTATTTCAATTAATTATCTTATAACAATATGCATATGTGTGTATGAACGTATTTATATGTTATGATTATGAAAGGCTAAAAATAAGATTAGGCTAAATCTTTAATAGATAGATTATAAAAACCTCTTTATTTTAATTAAATATTTAATTGTACACATGATCAAACACTTGTATACAGGTGAAAGAAAAGAAAATGTTTTGTTTATATTCAAACAAAACATGGTTACATAAAATTAGTTATTAATATACAAAAATTGAAGCTATAATCATATTCATTGTCGAGGGTGTTATAAACGTTGGCTTTTATATTCATGCAATTTGTAATTAAATATACTTTATTATTTGTTTAAACCTCATTTAGAATTGTTACCTAATAATATCCTTATCTTTATTAATCTCTTTGTTTACTATTTTCACCTTTTAAAGTTTGTTTACTATTTTAATCATGTTAATTTATTTTTTCCACCAATTTATTAGAAAATTGTTGTTTCATGTTATGGCTCAATTCAATTTGAGGATATAGATCAGATCGTGAATAATCAATTTACCACCACGCAGACCCGGTCATTAGAATTTGATTTCACAAATTTTTTATTTTTAAAGACATGGATAAAACTAATCTAACCTTTTTTCATATAAATTAATATAATCTAGATTTTTTTTCTAGATAAAATAGTTATAAAATAACTTAAGGTAAAATGATAAGATTTGTAAGATATGAGGTTGAATATTTATACTAAAAATTAATTTAATCATGAATTAAAATGGACACATAGGATGTTACGTGTATAAATAGATAGGGTTATCGTCTAACGTGGCTTACATTTATGGATCATCATTAATTGACGTGGTAAAAAAATCTGGCCCAGATTGCACCAGAGAACGACTGAACGGAGGGAGTATAAAATAAAATATAAGTGTTATTTTTTTAAATTCTATTTTTTTAGTTGGGATATAAATGCATGTGTTTATTTATAAAAAAATTGAAATATAGAATTGTTTTAGCATACAGAATTACTAAGACTAACCTTGAATTTTAAAATTGTTAATAAATTTTACCAAGAATTCATGATCTTTAAGTTATGTCATTTTTATTTTACTAAGAATTCATGATCGTTAAGTCATGTCCACCACATATGAATCCATAATCCAATATATATAAGTCATGTCATACAATAACCTTATCTATTTATTCACGTGTCATCTTATGTGTCTACCTTAACTGATAATTGCAATTAATTTTTTTTGTTTGAATTTAATACATATTTTTTTTATTTTCTTATCAACAATATATAAAATAAACAATATCTATACATTTCTATACATACTTTTGGTGGATCTTTTATCTAAAACAAAATTACGTTAAATCAAATCATATTATAACAAATATAATCTATTACCAATCTATAATCGATCTATATTGTTACCATTTAATCAAAGATGGAGATGTAAGAGGTAAATTATGCTTTTGAATTAAGTAACCATGAGGAAGAATCATCATCATTTTGGAGATATGGAAATATATTCACGTTTGATTTTGAAGATAAAAAAAAAAACTAAAATCATTTTCCATCAAATTGTGAAATCTAATATATTCAATTCGACCCGATCGACCAAAGACACTCCTAATTCAAAATATATCCAATCCAAAAAATAAACCCGAATTTAAATAATCAAAATCCAAATGCTATCAAAATAGCAGATATTAATTCAATATCAAGCTACCAACTGCTTGCATTTGCATCTTTATACGTATATTTATGCCATATAGTAAATTACCCATAGATTAATTCGGACTAAATTAATAACCTTTTAAGATAAATTAATCGAACCTTTTTTTATTTATAGAAAAAATAATCTAACCTTTTTTTATATAAACTAATCTCACCTTTTAAGATTGTGTAGATTTTTTTAGTTAAAATATTTATAAAATAATTTAAGGTAAATGATAGATTTCGTAAACACTTAAAATATAAAAATTAATTGTAACAATTCATATTGATAAGTTTAATAATTTAAATGATAGAATTTATAACCAATTAAGATATAGAAATCAATTATAATAATCAGTTAATGTAGACACATAGGACGACACGTGGATAAATAGATAGGGTCATTGTTCAACGTGGCTTAAAATTATTGGACATTCATTAATTGACGTGTAAAAAAATTCGGTCAGAATGCACCAGGAAACGACACGTAAGCGAATCGCACTAGAACCCGCCACATAGGATTTTCACGTCTCTGTTTTAGTATTACACTAGTATTCGTTACCCGCGCGGTTGCGCGTTTTGTTAATAAATTGTATTTTATTATATTAAAATATTATATTAGATAATTAATTGATGTGACTTAAAAAAATAAAATCAAATTGACGTGTCTCACAAAAATAAAACCATATATAAATATATTATATTCAATTTGATCTAAAAGGTAGAATAACACACCAAATATTCCTTCTTCATCTTTTAAAATAATAAATAATATAGTTTATTAACAAAAGCATGAAAATAATAAATATGTATAACAACTAATTCAAGTTATATTGGATAGATTATTGATCTAAAAAGATAAGTTTTTAGCTAACTATATTCGTTTATTAACTGATGTGGGGTAGAAATATAATACAACTTTAATCCAGAAAATGCCATGTAAGAAAAAATAATCCCGCTTTAATCCAGAAAATTCCGTGGACGCGAGATCGCACCAGAGGCCGTTTCTGGCCTCTGTTTTAGTATTTTATGTAGATAGATATTGAATTGATGATATATATAGATAGATTGATACGAACTAAAGAAACACGGTAAAACATGGCATATATTTATTAATTTATTAATAGTACATGTACGTATACGTACACTAAGAGGTTACTATAATTCTTTCCATAACGAATCATACTAACGTCTCTCTCGATACAGGCCACGAAATACGCCATAAAATATACGCCGTATATATATATATATATATATATATATATATATATATATATATATATATATATATATATATATATATATATATATATATATATATATATATATATATATATATATTAGAACATCTCAACCGACGGGGGGGCAATATAATGGTGGTGGTATTCTAGTTAGGCGGCGGTGGGGAGGAGTAGGGCGGTGTAGAAGGAGGCTGCCGTTTATGATAGGGCCGAGGCCGGGGGTTACACACGGGGCCAGTTTTTCGAGGAATCTTCCGCCGTTGGTGAGCCACGATCTTTCTTCTGGTGGTTGTCGCGTTGGCTTCGGAATCGTACTCTGCAAACGCAGGGAGGGGATCCAATCTGGAAGCCGCAGCCATGGCGATAGAACCACCACCGGCCGGACTAGTCGGTTGGGAACCCAGTAAACTGGTAACCAACAATGCCATCACAAGCAGTGGCGGAGCCAGAAAAATTTCGAAGGGGGGCACAATTATACATGTACGATATAGTTGTGGATTAAATTGACATAAAGAGTTATATGTAATACGATCATAAATTATGTTATTTTAAGATAAAATGTTATCGGTTTATGATAAAACGCTATCATTTTTTCGCGTCTAAAAAAGAAATATAAATATATAAATGAAATATCCGAAAAAAAATGAACTAAATAAGTATAAGAAACGCAATCTAATAAACAGTAAGTTAAGGTTATGGTTGTTATATGAGCTAAAGTTTGGCTCGAATTTAGCTCAATAAAAGCTCGGCTTGAGCATCATTTACAAAATGAGTTGATTACAAGCACATTTTTATGCTCAATTCATGATTCAGCTCGGATCCATTGAAACTCAAATAGCACGAATTTTGTGAAATTTACAAATTTTCTTTTAACTTACTATGTCATGAGCAAGTAAAGTTGCATAATACTTGGGAAAAAAACTCAGCTCAAGCTCGTTCACTTACTAAACAAGTCGAGTATGAGCTCAAGTTCAAATATAGGTTCGACTCGAGCTTGGCTTGTTTCTAAATGAGCTAAATATAATCAAACAATACTAGAATTGTTTGGCTCGAATAACAACCTAGTTAATATATAATTTGTTGCACTCATAATATGTAATAATGTATAACTAGATATAAAAATTTTAAACTTGTATAACTTCTTATCTACTTGTCGAAATGATTAGTATAACCTCTCATTTCGAAGCTCTCGAGATGAATTATAGTATGTGAATTTTAATTTAAGTAAAATGTAAAAGCATTATAGTCTATTGAAACAAAATTAAAGTGATTAATATATCTTTAATTTTAAAACAGTCATAACTTTTTACTCAGATGTCGGATTAAGGCGTATTATATATCAAAACGAAGCTATCGACGAAGAGAATACATATAGGTAGTTCGTCAAATAAGAGAGGGGGCACGTGCCCCCCTAGGCCCCCCTTCAGCTCCGCCCCTGATCACAAGTAGCCATGAGAGTGTGCCCATTTGACCTATCAATTAACCGTTCCAACTCAAAAGAGGATTAGTTAAAGCTATCATTGAATTGTGGTTAATTTGAGTGATCGAGGTAGATGTTCGATGGTTATTTATTGTACGAGGGGTTGTTAATAGAGACAAGAGCGAGCTAATTAAATTGACTATTTCAAAGGATCGAATTAATCTGTAGGCCGATACGCGTTATGCAGTAGGTTAAGCAAAATTAATTATGTAACCAAGATGCGCGTAATATCGTAAAGTAAACTATTGGATTAAACAAACTTCCATCTATAGATTTGGATTGATCAATTATAAAACCGCCGGCGGGTACTAAAGTTAAACCAAATTCAAATTAGTAGCCGTATTAATAATGATTTGTCTATTGGGGCAACGATACTCTATATATCAAAATGAATCCTATAAAATTTTTTATTTTTAAAATGACTAAAGTAGGGTGTATTAATGTGGGAAAATATTTTTTACTTTGACTTTTTATTCTATAGACTTACGGCATAGGGAGCTAGACTAATAATGCCGGGTTGATAAATGTAGAACCAAAAAAAAATAACGTTCTTTTGGACATTGTGCACAGTCACCCACAATTTTTTAATTAGATTCGTAGTATCAATGTCCGATTCGACGCTACTAATCCGACCCAATCATCCAATATATAGCCATAGAATAACGTCGATAATTTCTCTATTAAGAACGTTGGATCCGACGTTATTTAACGTCGAATGATAATTTACTGTGTATATAGACTTCGTGACTAAAATTTGATTCGATGCCTTTATTTTGAGACTGGGATGGTACATAATTAATTAGTTAAGCCCGCACTAAATTCGGCACATATATAGTTTTATTTATGGACTTCATCCAAAGGGTGGAGGATCAGATCGATGAGGTTGGGGGAGAGGGTTGCACCGGAGCAGCTAGAGGTAATTAATAAAATGGTACTCCGTATTTATTAATAACTAGTTAAATTACCCGCACCTTGTGCGGGGTTTTGTAGTTTAATAAATTTATAAATATATAATAATTATTTATAATATAATTTTTTAAAATCGGCTATATAAACATAGTTCAACGGAAGGCATGTTAAGTCATCAATTGAAAACTCCCTTTAGTTAATATATTTTTTACAAGCATTGTTTCCAATTATAAAAAATATATATAACCTAATTGCAAATCAAATCACAAGAATTGATCTTGATTGAGATTTTTATGGAAAATGTACTGATTTGTATGAATATTGGATATGAATATTGGATAGTGATCAAATATTTCATCCTTAGTAATCCTCAATTGCCACATTAGATAAATAAAGAAAAATCCAAAAATTTAATAAAATGACACATCATACATGATTGAATGAACAATCGCCACATAGTACTAAAATAATGGAGAATTCGACACGTGTCGGATTGTACTCCTTCTTTAGTGTTTAAATTTAAATATAGATAAATATAGATAGATAATATTGAACAAGTACAACATTTGCAATCTTTATATCGGGCGAGCAAATAGCAATTGTAGACGGCGGGCCTGGTCAGCCAGTGGAGGATATGGTCTTTTAGCTAGGCGGCGGCGGCAGCAGCAGCAGCGGGGTAGCAGTCCTGCACAGGCGGTGGTTTCCGAAAGGAACATTTAATTGTGCGTAGGAGGGCGCGGCGGTGAATAACTAGGCTCAGTATTACGCAAAGGGGGAGGAGGTGGGGGAATGCTCCGCCGTCGGTGAGCCACGATCTTTCTACTAGTGGTGGTCACGGAAGGGGGATCCAGTCTGGAAGCAGCGGCAACGGCGATAGAACCACCACCGGCTGGATAAGTCGGTTGGGAAACCAGTAACAGTACATTGACCAACAAGGCTGTTACAAGTAGCCGTGAGAGTGTGCCCATTGACCGAGATCGATTAACAGATTCAACTCAAAAGAGAATTAGGTAAAGCTTTAATTGAATGGTGATTTAATGGGAGTGAGCGCGATAGCTGTTCGTTACGGAGTATTTATTGTGTTGTGTTGTGGCCTTGTGGGGGTACGTATTAATAGAGACGAGATCGGCCTAATTAGGCTGTTCTAAACTGTTGACTTATTTCAAAGGAGTCGGCCGGTGTTCGAATCTGTAGGCCGGTACTACGCGTTATATGCTGCAGGTTTACCAAAATTAATTAATTATATATAATACTCTCTTCGTCCGATAATATACGGACTTTTAGCTCATTTTACTTTAAATAAGAAGACTTATAACTAGTTAGTTGATAAAAAAAATAGATAAGTATCCTAAAAATACATGAGTTTTTAGGAGGGTAATGTAAAATACACTAGCTTTTTTTTTTTGTTAACCGGGGGCTAAAGCCCCTAAATTTTATTAATTAGGCAAAGGAGTTGCAATACAGTCTGGACTCACATCATATAAAATGAAATTTCCCTCCATTCCCACTCCCTTGTTGGCGAGTGCATCGGCCTCCTTATTCGCTTGTCTATTGATGTGCCTTATAACTACTTCCCAGCTTGCGTCCTTTAGCATTGTACGTTCCTTCAATACAAGGTTATGTTGGACGTATGGCACTATTTCGTCATTCCTTAGAAGCTTGCAAGCCTCTATGCAGTCCATCTCCATGATTAGCCGCTGGATCCCCATGTCTTTAGCAAGCTTTAGTCCATGAAGTGCTGCCCACAACTCGGCTTCGAGCGCTCTACACCTACCACAGTTGAAAGCATAAGCTTTGATGCAGCTACCATCTTCTCGGCAGAAGATTCCTCCCCCTCCAGCCATCCCTGGATTGCCTCTGGATGCTCCATCCGTATTCAATTTTATCCAGCCCGCCTCAGGTGGACTCCACTCCATTTTTAACTTCCTTGTTCTCTTGCACTCTGGTCGATCTTTGCTAGCAGTGGTAGTACGTTGAGGTCGTTAGCCAGGCCCGACGAACTGCCTGTTGTATGTTATCCCTTCCATGAAAGACCAATTCGTTTCTCACCTTCCAGAGTATCCACATCAAAGAGATAAAGACATTACTCCACCTGTCCTGTCGAGAGACATTCCGGAAAACCCATTCCTTGACCTCCATCTCAGAGAAGAATCAGTCGGGGTGGATGGACTATATCATAGAAAGATGTAATCGTCAACTATTGAGTTAATTACAACGTACTGTACTTCCATAGATTTGGATTGATAAATGAAAACCATCCCCCGAGTGTACTATATACTCCGTATAGTCAAACCGGATTCAAATTAGCAGCCATACTAGTTTTTAGAGCTGGGCTTTCGGTCTGGACCGGACCGGACTGGACCGAAGATTCCAGTCCGGTCCAAGACCGGTGGACTGTAATCTCCAAAAACTTGGATTGCGGATCGGACCAGGACCAGGACCGGAACTTATGATCCCGGTCTTTCCGGTCCGCGTACCGTAAAGACCGGTTGGACCGGAACTTTACTCTATATTGAAATTTCTTAACCCTAAATTTAAAATCGAGATGAGATTCTTCAATCTTAGTCTAAAATATTTATGATTTCTCCAAATCTATACTAAAATCGACATTAATTTGTCAAAATATACACAAAAAACCTAGATCTAAAAGTGAAACTGAGAGAGAGGCACGCCTCACACACATTCACCTTTTTTTTTAATGATAAGAAATCCGGTCCAATTTCGGTCCGGACCAGAAATTCCGGTCCGATCCCAGGTTTGGATCGAAAACTGGAAACAAGAATTTTTTGGACCGTGAATCGGACCGTAATATCCCGGTCCGATCCAAAGACCGTAATTTTCGGTCCGATCCAAATTTTGCCCAGCCCTACTAGTTTTATGATTTTTTTTTCAAAATATTCAAAAGAAAAATAAAAATTTACAAAAAAAATTCACAACTTGAAAATATTTACAAAAATATTCAAAACTTGTAGAGATCTCAGAAAAACGCGGTCTTAGATCGCGTTTCATTCATAACAAGCGATATCTGAAAGAGAAAAAAAAAAATTAATGAAAAAAACGTGGTTTCAAACTGCGTTTTATAATTAATTTTTGGTAAAATGCTGGTTAAACCGCGTTTATACCAATTAATATTTTTGAATTAAAAAAAAAGGAATGAAACACGGCCTTAGAATCGTAGTTACGGACACATGCTTGATATTTTTCCACAACGAGAGTTGCGTTGGTTCGATCAGGGCATTTAAGCAGTCGTTGGAAAACTAACTTCAAGAGCTACGACTTTACTAAGGGTGTTTCATAAAAAATCATCCTCTAAAATAGCCAAAAAATTATTTTCCTATGTTTGAAATCAGGACAAATTTTAGATTTTTTTCCAAAGAGAGTAGTCCACGAAAAAATCTCAAACTCTCAAAAAATGAAAATCCAAAATCTTTTGCACTAGAAACAATATGATGCTATTCAGGTCATACGTTTACAAAACTTCCACCTAGGATGTCCAAATGACCCCGAAACTATAGAAAAACAGTAAAAAAGGGGAAATTTACAGAAAACCACCCTTTAAATATGGTTGTTTTCACTTAACCACCCCTTAAATTAAAAATTATAGAAAACCACCCTTTAAATGGTTTTTGTTTAAACTCACCACTCATTCATCTATTTTTGTTAATTTATCATTAAATATATTATATTTTAATATTTTTAAACTCAAATTTGATTGTAAATATATTCAAATTTTGAATTTAAGGGTTCGATTATATTTTTTAATTTTTTTTATCAAAGATAATTATTGCACAAAAATATTTAAACTATAGACAAATAATAATATTTAAAAAATATTTAAAATATAAATAAATAAGAGTAATTTACATCATATTTTAAAATCTTATAAACATTTTCAATCATAAATTAAGATAATAATTCTAGGCTATATTTTTTATTATTTTTTTAAATAAATAAAATAATCCCTAAAATATAATCGAGTTTTTAAATTCAAATTTTGAATATATTTATAATCAAATTTGAGTTTTAAAAATATTAAAATATAATATATTTAATGATAAATTAACAAAAATAGATGAAGGGGTGGTGAGTTGTAAACAAATAGTACCATTTAAAGAGTGGTTTTCTGTAATTTTAAATTTAAAGGGTGGTTAAATGAAAACACCATATTTATAGGGTGGTTTTCTGTAAATTTCCCCCCAAAATAAATGTGTAAGGGGAAAAAATCAGTAAAGCAAACCCCTTAATATTGATCTCCGTCGCTCTTGAGGAACGCCGCGCCACCATCTTTCCAAAAACATTCCCTTTTTTTCTCTCTCGACACGAGCCCTAATCCGTTTCGCCGGCCGGCGGTGGGAGGTTAATCCGATGGAAGAAGCTGTTCTGGACGACATCATCAGTCGTCTTCTTGAAGCGAGAGGCCGCCCTGCCAGGCAAGTTCAGCTTTCCGAGGCCGAGATCCGCCAACTTTGCGCCGTCTCCCGTGATATCTTCTTGAAGCAGCCCAATCTTCTCGAGCTTCAAGCTCCCATTAAGATTTGCGGTACTCATCTTATCATCTTCTCTTTCCGATTTGGCTTTTTTTTTTGGTTCCTGCTATGTTTTAGTACCTCCCAATGTCCATTTTCAGTTTGAGCTAGGTTTATTTTTCTTGAATGTTGATTCCAGACGTTTTTTCGCTGATGAAGGCCGCTTTTGTAGTGGTCTAATGATCGCCTTCTTCATTGGACTCGGCGCATTAGGGTCAGCGTTAGCATCGTTGCAAACTCGAGTTGTAGTTTGCAGGTTTATTCGAGTTGGAATGTTTTTACATGTTTGCTTTGCCATCTTACTATTTTCAGAGCGGTTCTTTTTTTGATCAGGTTTAGGAATTAGAATTTGGAGAACTTGGTATTGATGAATTAACTTGCAACATTGTTTATGATTTGTGATGGACGAGTAATGGTGTTTGGATAGAATTTGGTAGGGCATATGGTTGGAATCGGTATCGGGGTAAAAATTTGGTTTGGTATGGAGTCCTAATAGTAGGTATTTTGATAGAATTTTGGTATCAAGTTAGGGTTTGTAAACTCACCGCTGCCCTCATCAGCATCGACACCAGTGCAATGCCGTCACTGGACACTGCCACCTGTTCCTCTTTCTTCTTCTAGCAACCTTATCCTTACCTTGCAACTTAACCATAAGCCTGAGCTAGAATAGGTCATAGATCAACTCAGTTGCAGCTTTCTTTGCAGCCCTTGCACCTCCTACTTACTCCTTTCTTACGAACAAGGGCGAGGATGAAGACCACTTGTGAAGCTTCTGCACAACCTGTGTGCCTCCTCTAGTCCTCTTTCTAAAATGTGCTTGTGGGCATGCTGATACGGCAACAAGAAGACAAAAACCCCTCTTGTAAACTAACTGGTTTGTCTTCCTCTTCCACCTCCATCTTGACATCTTCACCTCTTTGCAATTCCTGCTTGCTAGTTGCCGGCCGGGATGGCTCAATCCAGCATTAGGAAGTCAGTATCAAATAATTGGTATGACTGACACCAGTTAAGAGCTAATAACTAACTATTTAAGCATTTATCTGGCTTGAGACTCATACTGGTTCCATCCTGATACCCCATCAATACCAAACGTGCCCTAAGTGATCCTCTGATTAACTCTACTTCTTGTGCTTCTGCATTGCTAGCTTGTAGATACCTTCAAATGCCTTTTTACCTTTTATCTTTGCACTCTGTTGCTTTCTTGTACATGAAATGGCTCCAGAGTCCTTCAATCCCTTCAGTTGCTGCATTGGTGACATCCCTTTTGTATCTGTGAATTAAGGTTCAATTTTACAAAAGCAAAGATCTGCATTTGCATTTCTGTTCTTACTTGCATCACATCTCATGCAAGCTTTATAGATTCTATGATGTACCTATCCTTAATATTATGGCCTAGCGTCTGATTAACTAGTATATTATTTCTTCTTAAACAACTGTCTTCGAATCATATCTAATTCTTGTTTTTCATGTTTAATGTTAGTGTGCTTTTTTACTTCATCTTTCCCATGTCATCATGGTTCTTTTAGAGTTATTCAATTTTGCCCTTTCTCTATTTGTAATTGCTAATGTGACAACTGGAAGCATTCACTCTAACATGTTCGGAAGAAAGAAAGAACTGTGGGTGTATAATGATCTTATATATTTATAAAATGCAGGTGATATTCATGGTCAATATTCTGATCTCCTGAGACTTTTTGAGTATGGAGGATTCCCTCCTCAGTCCAATTACTTATTCTTGGGTGATTACGTGGACAGGGGGAAACAAAGCTTGGAGACCATATGCCTTCTTCTTGCATATAAGATCAAGTATCCTGAGAACTTCTTTATTTTGAGAGGAAACCATGAATGTGCTTCAATAAATCGTATATATGGGTTCTTTGATGAGTGTAAAAGAAGATTTAATGTTAGAGTGTGGAAGGTCTTCTGTGAGTGTTTCAACTGCCTACCTGTTGCTGCATTGATAGATGATAAGATCCTTTGTATGCACGGTGGTCTCTCCCCTGACCTGAATAACTTGGATCAAATTAGGACTATTCAAAGACCAACAGATGTGCCAGATACAGGTTTGCTTTGTGATCTTCTGTGGTCAGATCCGAGTAAGGCTACTAAGGGTTGGGGTATGAGTGATCGAGGCGTATCTTATACTTTTGGTGCTGACAAGGTGACAGAGTTTCTTCAGAAACATGATTTAGACCTTGTCTGCCGTGCCCATCAGGTTGCTCTCACCAAAATCATTTACGTTCTCTTCACATAAGTTTGCTGGCAAAATTTTGCATGCTTTGTGCTACTTATTGGACTTTTGGGATGATTTCAGAGGAAATTTATTTTGCATAATGTTATTGTTAGGGAATGTTCAGAAAATAATGCTACAAGCTGCTACTAAAAAAGTATTGTAATGTGGGCAGCTACTATATATAGTTTGTTAAATTTGTTTAACTCTTCAACACATATTCACTACTGCTCTAAGATTTCTGCACTGGTTACTTGAATGTAACGTCGATGTTTTAATGATTGCTAATAAATAAGAAACCTGAAAAAGCAAGAGAAATAAATGAAATTAAAGAAAAAATTACAAGAAAAAGAAGGCCAATCCACCGCCATATTCTTCACTCCCTTCACCATCCCTTGTAGGCTGTATATCTGTAAAAACATGTTCTGAACATCTTATCATGTTCTTTCTATTTTCTTTTGCAGGTTGTGGAGGATGGTTATGAGTTCTTCGCAGACCGTCAACTTGTTACTGTATTCTCAGCTCCTAATTACTGTGGGGAGTTTGATAACGCTGGTGCTATGATGAGTGTGGATGAAACTTTAATGTGTTCTTTCCAGATTTTAAAGCCTGCTCAAAAGAAGCCCAATTCAAACTTTGGAAGCAGCACTGTTAAAACCAAATCTGGAAACTCTCTAGTCATGGAGTACAACAATATCTAAAATCCAGAACCCACCTCCTGTGATCAAGGTAATCATAATTTGTAACATCTAGAATTGTGTGTAGAATACCAGTGAAACATTATAAAATCTGTTGATCTTTAGCTGATGCATGCTATCTTGTGGGAAAGTATTAAACAGGCTCTATTATATTTAGTTTTTTAGTTGAGAGGCATATGAAAGGAATTCAACTGCATGATGCAATTATGAAACTCCCCTAAGGAAACTTGTAGATAATCAAACAAAACTGTGTTCCATTCCTCCTGCCAGTCACATCTCATCAACAATTGTCTGCTTCCTGATTCAACCCTGAAGCTTTCTTCGTTTCTTCATCCAAATTTTGAATTGGTCCTAATGCTGTATTCCTCATCAATTTCTAAGGAAATTTGTCTTTTAACTGCTGCAGTCAGTGGTTGCTAATTCAGATGTTCTGCAGATGTGTGTTCGTTGACTGGTATACTTTTGTTTTTTGGTTAGAATAATTCTAGGGTGAGTGAGGGTATGATGCAGCGCCCCCATAATAGACTAGTTTATTTATGACATGCTTTTTATTCCTATGCTGTCTGCGCGGAATCATTTACTGATTGTAAACCAACATTTATTTGGCAGTTCCTTTTTGGCTACAATGAGGGAGATCTTGATGAACGCCCTCTTGTCAAAAGATGCTAGATACCTGACGATGGACATGGTGATGAACTGACGACTGACTATCTAGACAAAGTATGAAACAATTGTAGCTAACGAGAATGTGCTGGTAGACATTCCTCTCTTTCTGCTCTTCTTTTCGTGTGTACAATTTGTAGCTGGTGGGTTTGCTGTCACGGATGATGCTTAAGTTGTTTGCACTTTTGTGTGCCACCCCTGAGTCTGCTATCAGGAGACGATGAAGGGTGTACTGGTTGGTTGAGCCCAAACGGGTAATGATCAAATTGATTTTTCATTTTGTTTTGAAAATGTTGCGCTTAGCAAGCAATTGACAACAGTGAATGGCAATCCTGTGAATTTGCCACCTTTAAAAGGAATAAAATCTGCTGACAAAACACCAATAATCTAATAGCAGCACGATTGGCTTGACGATAGATAAACTCATGACAAATTCCCATAATCGAATTAGAAATAGTTATGGATGCACAAAACTAGTAAAATGATTCTTCATCACAAATCGCCATAAGAAACTTTCAACCTAAGATCTCCAGGGTGTCAAGGAAGTTGTATATGAAGATAGAAAGAGGTAGAACGATACATTATTTTCATCATGTGTATCGTCTTTTTTTTTTAAATAATCCTTCTCACCTTAGTGTGAATCTTCACTTGAAGTGACCGATGTAACAATGTGCAAATGATTGGTTTAATAATTTTTTTCTCTCTCTGGAACGAGGGAATTGAAGTTACACGTATTACATAGTTTTATTAATAATTTTTTTTCTAGATCTTATATTACAGAATTTGAAAAAAAAAATATATAAATGCTGAAATTTGACTCCATGGGACCATTAGGGGGAAAAAAAGTAGAAATAACAGGGGAATTGAAATCAAACGTATTGTATAATTTTATTACTGTATTAATTTTTAGGCTTATATTATTATAGGATTTTAAAACAAATATAAATGCTGAAACTTGACAACATGTGGCGATTGGAAAATAAAAATAGTGTAAAACTCAACGAAACGTTCACGGTGGGACTCGAACCCACAATCTCCCGCTCCGGAGGCGAGCGCCTTATCCATTAGGCCACGCGAACATGTTTGACAGTTTGTTCGATAATATATAACATCTATCAACATCAATTCATCTTTTCCATAATGCATTCCCATTTCCTGGAGCCTGCATCTTTCACTTCACAATTTACATGTATGTCGTTTTTCGAGCGAGTGCTCCTCTCTCTGATTCCCTCCTTTTCAGAGTCTCTTTCCTATATATCTGCTTTTCCTGTGAATTAATGGATCCCTCCGCTCTTTTTGAACGATAAGGTATCCACTATCCAGGTAGGTGTTCCACTCGCTCTCCTCTCTGTCTGCTGTTCCCTCTACTCTACTTTCCTATTTTTATGATATTTATTCTTTTTTTTTTTGCTCAATGGCCATTTGATTCATCTGCTTCCATTCACTCAATCAAGGAGCAAAATTTAACCTTTTTCATGTTTCTCTCATCACCCACTCACTCGCCCCTTTTTGTTGGTTTTTCTCCTTCATTTGTACTTTTATTCGCACAATTTTTGCTTCAATTTAGGATAGGAACTTAATTCCTAAACTTTCGAATTTCACATGTTCATAGAGATTCAACTCTCCTTAATCACTAGTTTGTGGTCATCTTTCCATTCCTACAGCTGAACCTCCATTCCCATTGATTACCCTCCAAGATGGTTGCTGAGAAACACTCTAGTAAGTTCTACTCTTTGCTTCCTATTCCAATTTGATAATATCTGATTGTTTATATGGAGCTCAAATAGAGCATGTATATCGAATAATGTTTGCTGATAAGAAGCTTATGTTGAATCTGTTTACTGATAAGGAACTTGTAATGAATGATGAGTGCTGATAAGAAGCTTATGATTAATCATGTGGTCTGATAATGAACTTATGATGTATAATCACTCCTATCTAAAATAGATGATTGTTTAGAGGATCAATTTTGATCAACAATAGATGATTCTTTAGATTTTCTAGGTTATGGATTGTAGTAATTTGTATTGACTAGTGGTTTGCTAACTTTTGAAAATCTATATCTCATAATCTATGAAGAAATTAGTAAAAGAAATGAAATATTTCCTTCTACTTCTTGATGTTGTGTGTATCAGCACTTGCCCATATGGTGTCCAAACCTGTGGACCTCCGATCAGACACCGTCACAAGGCCAACAGAAACCATGAGAGTGGCAATGGCCAATGCTGAGGTGGACGATGATGTGCTTTGCCATGACCCCACAGCCTTCCGCCTCGAAGCTGAGCTGGCCAGGATCACAGGCAAGGAGGCTGGCCTATTCGTGCCTTCGGGCACCATGGGGAATCTAATAAGTGTGCTTGTGCATTGTGATGGGAGGGGTAGTGAAGTGATCCTTGGAGATAACTGTCACATCCATGTGTATGAGAATGGAGGGATTTCATCTCTTGGCGGTGTTCATCCTAAGACTGTCAAGAACAATGAGGATGGGACCATGGATTTGGATGCCATTGAAGCCTCAATTAGAGGGCTGGATGGGGATCTTCATCACCCTACTACCAAACTTATATGCCTTGAGAATTCACATGCCAAGTAAGATGACTAATATACACCTTCTTGTTGATCTATTTGGTTTAAAGGGCGTAGTTGAATGCTTGATCCGCGATTGCCTGCAGCTCTGGTGGCCGATGCATCTCTGTCGAATACACAGACAAGGTTGGGGAACTTGCCAAGAAGTACGGGTTGAAGCTTCACATTGATGGCGCGCGCATTTTTAATGCTTCAGTGGTAATCACAGACTTCACAGTTGAATTCCTTGTGTCATGTATTGAATCTTGAACCATTTTTACCCGAACCAGAAGCATCCAAAGTACAATAAGTATATAGGCCATGACAATTGTTTCCGATATATAGTGTATGATGACTCACTGACAGACTAAATTGGTGTACTTAGGCACTTAAAGTTCCTGTTCAAAGGCTTGTACAAGCAGCAGATTCACTCTCGGTAACGTCTCTTCTTTGGTAGTTTTTTCCCTCTGATCTCTCTACAAAATTTCCCTCGTTCTCAGATGAGCTAGTTTCCCTAACAGGTGTGCCTGTCAAAGGGACTGGGAGCTCCGGTAGGTTCTGTGATTGTCGGTTCGAATAGTTTCATAACCAAGGTCAGAACTTACACTTCAAGCAACCACCATATTAACATGCTTTGCATTGCACCTTTCCAAAATGTGTAATTCATTCTCCCTACTGTGTCCTCTCAGGCACGGAAACTCAGGAAAACATTAGGTGGCGGAATGAGGCAGATCGGTGTACTCTGCGCTGCAGCCCTGGTTGCACTTGAAGAGAATGTTGCGAAGCTTGAGGGTGACCACGCGAAAGCCAAGATGTTAGCAGGTTCATCGATTCGTATTCCTTTGCAATTTCTCAAAGAATGTTTGCAATCATGGGTTCTCCTAATCATACTCCTTGTCTTCTGTTATCGTTAGATGGCCTAAACCGAATCAAAGGATTGGAAGTGAACACCAATTCAATTCAGACCAACATTGTGAGCATATCTTAGATACACACCCATCTTTGTCACTTTGATTTATATTACATTGTTGATTTTGTGTACCTCTTATGTTTCACAGGTATACGTTGATCTTATAGATACCGACAAAACAGCTTCGGAACTGTGCAACCACATGAAGGAGAACGGCATCCTGACTCTACTGGAGAGCTCATCCAGGTTTCCCTAGCTTCCTTTGATACTGAGATGCAACTCATTACTCAACTGTGGAAGCTGACATTGTTTATGTAAATAATTCCAGAATCAGATTTGTGATTCACCACCAGATCACCGAAATCGACGTGCAGTACACCTTGTCATGCATTCAGGTAAAATCCGGATACTGGGTAACCTTACTCACATGAAACATGGCACCTTTACACATCAACTGATCATATATGTGATGTTCACTGCTTTCTAGCAAGCAATCACTGGAGCGACTAGCGATGGCGAATTCGGGAAGTGAGGTGAAATGTTAGAAGAAGCCACTGGTGGAGGAACTGGTGTCATCCTATGCTTAAAATTTAGCCTTTTGATTGCTGTTATTGTTCTTGACTTCCACTAGTGCAATTGGGCATGTATACTTATTGTCCTTCATCATGTTAGCAAGCACATTGATTTTGGTTCATGTTGTTGCAGAAAGTTGATGTAAAAACTCTTGATGTTATGTTTGTCATCGTCGAATGGTTGAAGCGCCCAATGGCTTTTTGAAAGTGAATGTTCTAAAGGAGAAAGCTCCAGAGCTGAGGCATCAGGTATAGATAAGAAGTCGACATGTTTGTAATTGTTGAGATATTTGAAGAGACTAAAAAGAGTCTCACGTTGGATCTTTTGGAAATATCCTCTAAACTTGCTTAAGAAATAAAGTATATACATTCTTACTACTAAGATACGCTAAATCTATATAATATATTAAAAGAGAAGTATTTTTGTCATATGTCACAACTTTAGAACAAGATATTTATACAAGTTAAATTATGACAGAATTAATTTCTTTTAGTTAGCTAATTAATATATCCATGTATCATCTTAATTATGTCAACTTATTCTCATTCTTATTATTGTTATTTATATACTTTATATAATAATATATATATAATAATATTGTCTACTTGTATAATTTTATTATAATTTATCTATATATCTGTATATCAATATAATATGTTAAACTACTTCTTATGTTTCAAGCAATGGGATTAATTCAAAGCTATTTTCAATAAAGTTACATCATATATTAACGAATAACTATTTAAGAGAATCATTTTATTTATTTTTTTATGTAATTAACATATTCGAATTTTTTTTCAAAATATTCACTAGAAAATAAAAAATTAACAAAATATTCAATGTTTCAAAATATTTACAAAAATATTCATTTTTTGCAGATGTGGCAGAAAAACACGGTCTCAGACCGCGTTTTATTCCTAAGATAAAAAATTTAAAATTGAAATAAAAGTTGACAATAAATTAACAAAAGAAACGCGGTTTGAAACCGCGTTTCTAATTAATGTTAATTTTATTTTGGGGTGAAATAAGTAATTTTTTATTTTTTTTTACATCAGACACGCGGTTTGAAACCGCATGTCTCTTTTTTTTTTGGAAAATTGAAAGTAAGGAACGAGGAGGGAGGGTTTTGGGCCGCCGGGGGTGGACAGGGGACGCCGGAGGAGGGAGGAGAGGCCGGATCTGGTGTAAGGAGAAGGCGTGGAGGAAGGAGATCGCTGCGAAGGAGGAGGAGACGCCGGAGGAGAGGCCGGATCTGAAACTCTCGAAGAGACGCTAGATCTGAAACTCTCGAAGGAGGAGGAGACGCCGGAGGAGACGAAGGAGGAGATCGAGGCCAGATCTGAAACGCCGAAGGAGACGCCTCCCGGCCGCTGCCAACACCAGCACCACCATCACCATACCTTCCTCCTCGTGCTTCAAATATTCATCTTCTTCCCCAGTTTTGTGCAAATCGGCGCCGGATTGGAGGTCGAGGAGAGGGAGCAAGTCAAAGGCAGCGGCGAGGAATGAAATTGGAGGCGAGAGGGAGGCAAATGGTATGTCGGGGAGAGGGAGGGAAGCAAATGCCAAATCGCCTCCTCCGATGGTGCTTGAGAGGTCGGAGCAGGAAGAAGATAGATGGATGGTCGGATACAGAGAACAAGGTATGGTGATGGTGGTGCTAGTGTTGGCAGCGGCCGGGAGGAAGGGTTTGAGTCAAAGGCAGCGCCATTCCTCACCCTCGCCGGCTCGCCACTCCTCACCCTCGCCAGCTCGCCACTACCTCGACTTCTTGAAGATGAACAGGTAAAGCGCGGCAGCTGCGCTTTACCCTTTACTCTTTTTTTTCAAACTTTTATTTATTTGTCATTTTAAAAATAGATAAAAGGCTAAAACGTGGTTTGAACCCGCGTTTTATTCGTTTATTTTTTGTTCAACTTCCCTTCTGTTTTAAATTTTACAACTTACAAATGAAACGCGGTTTGAAACCGCGTTTCTCTGATAAACCTACAAAAAATGAATATTTTCGTAAATATTTTGGATCTATGAATATTACGGTAAATAATTAATTTTTAGTGAATATTTTGAAAAAAATTCAACATATTCTATATTTTGAATAACTAGGTTTAATTCAAAATATTATATTAATATATATTAACAGATACTACATTTAAGCAATAGGTTCAATTCAAAACATTTGAACCAATAAATTTTTAATCAATCAAATTATAATAGAGTTTTTTATTTACTTAACATATTTTACATTATCTAATCAATTGGCTTAATTCAAAATATTAAATTAATATATTTTATATTTTCTAATTAATTGATTTAATTCAAAACATTAAATTAAACTATAATCTATATCTAAATATTAAATGAGAAACATTTTGATGTTATGATCTCATAAATTGTTAATAATTGAAAATTTATACATTTTTAACCATCAATCTGTATTTAATTATTAATGAAATGAGAATATTTTTGCTAATGTGTCATAACCACATTCATTTTATGGTTTTTACATATTTTTTAGTTTATCAACTCCCTACATTTATTAGTCGATGCTACCTTTTTTAATCATTTATTCAATTATATAATAATAATTTTTATTATTATTAAGATATTTCATGAAATACCCCAAATTATTTTTGGGTATTTCTTCTGCAATTCAAATAGTAATATTTTCTTTATATTATATCTCCAAAGTATTTGTGGGTATTTCTTTTCTAATTTAAATAAATATTTTTTTTCTTCTTCTTTGTATTATATTATGTGAAAACAAGCCGATTTATTTTAACTCGTGAAAATCACATGTAATATATAATATACCATACAAATTTTACTAACGTTAGCAATTATTTATTTCAATCAATTTAATATGTGTCCCAGTATTGTCAAATTATATCCTATTATAATATATGCAATATATATTATAGCACATATAAATACCCATTTCGGGTATAAAGAGTTAGAGCGATGGGCAACACCATAACCATTTGATCCGCCGATGCCCTTCTGACCAAGCAGTGCCCGCAAATTGTGGAGCGGGTTAATCAGATAAGTGGGAAAGATCTCACGTATCAATCCCTTTCAACCGCACAGTTGATGCAACGCTATTCAAGTTGAAGCTTATCAAGTGGTTAGCGTCAAGATCAAGGATGATCTTTACCTGTAAAGAGATTCTAATTTTCGCCTACTGTAATTAAAAAAAAAAAGTGGTTAGCGTCAAATCTTCGGAAGATTAATCCAAATCCTCTACTGAAGATTAATCCAAATCTTCGGAAGCTTATCAGGTCGATGCAACGCTAGCCTAGTGATCATCCCCTTCTCTGCACACCTATTCATCTTTCTCTCTCGACTGAAGATTGCCGCTTGGTCACAGGAGCAGCCACTGTCAACGCAGGCTAGGCGACCACCACTGCACCCGGAAGTTCCCCAGGAGATGTATCACATCAACCGAAGCAGTTCTGAACAAAGCCTAGCAGCCGCCTCAAGCTTCGAATTGAGGCCACTGTGTCGACTGGTTTCTGCAGCAAATTTTGACCCTCCGTTCTCGCTCGTTTCTCCGCGGAATTTCAAATTATTTATACTAAATCGTAGATCTGTAAGTCTACTTTCCATCGCCTTTAATTTCATTCGATTCCGATCTGGCATTAGGAAATTTTGGATGCTCAAGTACAGCAGCGTTTGAGACTATAGAAACTGTCGACAGGTTGTTGCGGGATGTGCCTAGGAGGCTGTGATGGGTCGTCGTCTCTATCCGTTGATAGCACGTTTTGAAGACAAATCAATGTACTACAACTTTTATTCACAAGGCATGGCCAAATTCTAAAGGATTCAAGGTGTTTAGAAGCATCAAGGCAGATGCAAGTGCCCAGGAAAATCCCAGACTGAGCGAAAACTGCGATGAATTGCGGGACCTCGTTCTCCCTCGTTTTTCCCTCAGTCCCCCTGTTCTTTATATCGAAATGAAGCTCGGTAAGTCTAGTTTCCAAAACATTCAGTTTTTCTTAATTCCGATTTCATACGAACGAGTTATGAAAGTATGTTCAAAGGGCTGTCAGGATTCTAAACTAATCTATTCATGTGATTTGGTCCACATTTCCGCAGCCACAGCTCAACGCCTTCGACCCCGAATCAATTCCACAGAAACCTTGCATATCAATGAGCAGTGGTAAGTTTGGAAGACCCATTTACGGTGTCCCTAATTCACGTCGAATTGCTGTCGAACTTACCTAACCAACCATGTGTGTGTGTGTGTGCTGTTTTGTTCGAATCGAAGCCACTGTTCAAGCACCTCTTTCGACATCGTTGTTTATCGTCTGACAAAAACAATACAACCACGCTGAAGTAGATATTTTACTCTAAGCAAGCTACCTCCGGTAGTAGGCTGCTATCTGCTAGTGAGAGCCGGGCTGGTATCATATTACAACAAACAGTGTGTGATGTAAATCTTTCAACTCATATTAAGAGTGGTAACCGCGTAAAGCATATCAATTTGTGTTTAAGCCACTCAACGTGAGGAAGTGAGTAAAGTGTGTAATATATATATATATATATATATATATATATATATATATATATATATATATATATATATATATTTTCATTACATAGTGAGAACAACGTTTTATAGTGATCACAACTAATTCAAGCTATATCATATTCCATCTATAATCGGAGTATGATTCTTAAGAGTGTGTCGCTCGCATCTTTTCTTCTTTCAATCCCTCGGGGGTATCCGTGTCACAGGAGTTGTCTTAAAATGTTAAGCCTACATAAAATATTCTCAATAATCACATTTGGGTTTAGATTCATACCTTATCATGGTCACTGAGTTTGAATCCAAAGTAGTCCCGGTTTTCGAGCCGTTGCTTGCTTAGTTCTTACGAACTAATCGTCCTATTATTTGTGACGGCAAGTTTAGGTCAAGTCTCAGAAGAGAAGACGAAGAGAAGTTGAGAAGGCATTTAAGTTATTTTAACCTTGTATTTAAATTTTAAATGTCTAGATATATTGTATAGGAGTTTTATTATTTTATTTTATTTAAAAGTCTTCCGCTGTATTGTTCTCCATTTGTAATTAAATCATCGATTTTAGAGGACAATTTAAATAAAGAGTTATTTATATACTTCAAGACTTTCGCTATTTAATTGTATTTTATTTATGTCAATTATCTGTAATCATCTTGTTTGTGGGAGCATGGTTGCATATCCCTATAAGTCTAAGGTGGTTACAAAGACATTAAAGTCCGAGTAATCACTGGCGCTGTGGCATTCCCTTGGGTTATAAAAGGGGTGTTACATTTTAACAAAACCGCGTCATGGCGCGGGCACTGCACTAGTATTAATATTATAAGCATTAAAAATATTATATTTATACAAATAAGTGATCTAAACATATTATAATTATAAAATATATATTATTATTTAACTTATGAATTGCATTAACAAACCTTGACTTATCAGGTCGGTTTTGATTCAACGGATCATCGGGTCTTGACCTAAAATTTTTGAGTCATTCAGGTTCAAGTCATTTTCATGTCCCGAGTAAAAAATTACCATGTTCAAATCCAAAAAAAATCGGACGTTTGATGTCGGGTTTTTCAGGTCGAGTCATTTTTTTGACAAGCTTAATTGATTATAAGCCTATCTATATTTTGAGACGGATGTAAACAAATTAATATAAAAAAATAATATTTTATATAGATTGTAGATTCGTTCGATCTTGGCTTTACATATTGAAAGCCAAGAATGAGGTTGACAATCAAAAAACAGAAACCACAAAATAACACGAGATTTTTACGTGGTTCGGCTGGAGCCTACGTCCACGGAGCCTCAGCCGAATAGGCTTGAGATCTCAAATCCACTAAGCTAGAAAATGGTTTACAGAACATGTTGCCCTAGGTTACAACTAAGGCAAATAAGGCAAGAACACACAGATCTGAACATGCATGTACAGGAGAAGCAAGAACAAAGCAGCTAAAGGAAGAAAACACCCTAGATCTGAAGAACGGAGTCAGATCTTCGTCGGAGTACACTAGAGAAGGAGATCTTCACCTGAACTGTGTACAAAGAACCTTCTTCTTCTTCCTAAGATCGAGATCTAGAGTCTCTGATGAGATGCGCTCTAGATCGGACCACCAGATGCTTCGTCGGAGCCGGGATGTTGTGAAACCCTAGCTTTCTCTCTCCGTCGCCTCAGTTTCTCTCTCTCTCTCTCTGCCGTTTGGTTTACCTGAAGAGCGAGCTCAGAAGTGAGGCAACCCTAGCTCCTCATTCCCTTATATAGGAGAGCCAAGGTGAAACGCTGCGTTTTGTTTAAAACTCAGACACAGAGTGCCAGAAACAAGGTAAGCGGGTTGGGCTTCTGTCTTGGGCCGAGCTCAATCAAAGCTTAACCCTTATTCAGATATCGCATATTATATATACCTATATATTATAACATATATGAGGATAGATATATCTACCCTTCTAATATATGTTAGCATATGTAACTATATATTATATGTAATGTGTTAATGCTTAATCTACTATTTAGCTAAACTTAGGGCCATCCAATTTTCCTAGATTCTATGCTTTAGATTAGTTAGACAGTAGACATTACATAGATTATAGCTTCGACTTATACTTTGAGACGAAGAGAGTATTAAATTAAGGATTTTGTTAATAAAAATTATGAGAAAAATTTATGAAAACAAATACAATCAAAACGGACTTACCAAATCACATCTCAATTAAAATCGATATGAATCCGACCAACCACAGGAGTCAACGGATCCAACTTTAACTCGAATTCAAAATGACCCAAAACCTAAAAACCCAACCCAATTGACCCGAAGAGTAGTAGCTAGCATAGCATCTGCTCAGTTTGGGTATTGATTTGAAATCGTCAATAATCAATGTACTTGAATTTTCAATAAAGGCGAGTAGGCGACATGGCACGGCATGTACCGCGTACGAACGAGTTCACCTGCCGCAATTCCCCGAGTAAAGGAAAGGGTAGATCCGATTCGTTGGGTTCTCCAAGTTGCTTTTAGATCTCAACACCCCCCGCCCACATTTTCTCTGTATCTCCCATAAACAAGTATGGATGAATAGTCCAATTGGTTCCTTCATCTTCGAATAACAAAAGTACTTTAAAAAACCCTCCTCAGGTACCCTTCTCCTCGTTTTCGATTTTGTACTAATTTTTTTATCTGATCAATGTCACTGTTTCTTATGGAAATCTGGGTTTATCTCCCATCTTCGATGTGTGGGTGGAGGAGAGATGAATTTGTTTTAACTTATATGCTAGTTCAATCATTTTATGTTCTTCGACTTTGAAGGTAAATTGCAAAGAGGGGTCTTCATATCTGGCATTTGCTGATAGGTAATGTGATGCGCATCTCAAGGAATTTGAGGATTTAGGAGGTTATTCTTCAAAATGTTTGTGGGGCAGCTTGAATTTGATGAATCTGTGAAAGTTGCTAGGAGTGGGCACCTGAACCCTAAAAACCCCCAAAGGTTGGATCTTTTGGTGAATGCTAGTTGACCTAAAACAGTGGAAGTGATGAGTAGAAGATGAATGATACGATAGCTTAGGAGTTGAATCCAGGAGAGGGTAAACAATACTTGAGGAACCCCAATGGAAGATTTGTCAGTTTATGCTCATAGCCCGGCTCATTTGGCTGTTCTTCGTCGGGACCATGAAGGTTTGAGGCACTTAATTGGTTCCCTTCCTAAACTTGCCAAGGCTGGTGAGGTTACTACTGAGGCCCAGTCTATAGCAGCTGAGCAACAAGCCGATGAGTTCTCGTCCACGATTGATCGGCGTGATGTTCCTGGCCGCGAGACTCCATTGCACCTAGCAGTTCGTCTTGGGGATTCTGTATCCGCGGAAATCTTGATGGCTGCTGGTGCTAATTGGAGTTTGCAGAATGAAAGTGGCTGGAATGCTCTGCAGGAAGCAGTGTGCGCTAGAGAGGAGCAGATTGCTATGATAATTGCAAGACATTACCAGCCCCATGCCTGGGCCAAGTGGTGTCGTCGGCTTCCTAGGATAGTTGCTTCGTCATCTAGAGTTCGTGATTTTTACATGGAGATATCTTTTCATTTTGAGAGTTCTGTTATTCCTTTCATTGGCCGCATTGCACCATCAGATACTTACCGCATCTGGAAGCGTGGATCTAATCTCCGTGCTGATATGACCCTTGCCGGATTTGATGGGCTCCGCATTCAGCGATCTGATCAAACCTTTCTTTTCTTGGGGGAGGGGTATACGTCCGTGGATGGTAGTGTTTCTTTGCCTTCAGGTTCCCTACTTGTACTTGCTCATAAGGAAAGAGAAGTTACAAATGCTTTGGAGGGAGCAGGTGCTCAACCTAGCGAAGCTGATGTCGCCAATGAAGTGGCATTGATGTCTCGGACTAACACTTACAGACCCGGTATTGATGTTACACAAGCTGAGCTTGTCCCACACCTTAACTGGAGGCGACAGGAGAAGACTGAAATGGTTGGGAGCTGGAAGGCTAAGATATATGAGATGTTGAATGTAATGGTAAGTGTGAAATCAAGACGGGTTCCAGGTGCAATGACAGATGAGGAGCTTTTTGCTGTTGATGAGGATGATAGGCTTGCCAACGGGGGTGAACGTGATCTTGACGACACATTGACTGCTGAAGAAAGAAAACAGTTGGACTCTGCCCTCCGTATGGGAAATTCCGAATCTGTATATGGGGATGAGGTCCATGGCGATGGTGAATGCCCTGAAAATGGTGTAGACAGTATTTATGAAAATGGTGACCCTAATGGCGCTGCAAAAGGAAAGAAAGGTTGGTTTGGTTGGAACAAGAAAGGATCAAAGAATACAGCTGAAGATCCTGATGATTCTAGGACGGTGAAGAGGCATGATGGGCAGAGATCAGTATCTGCAACACAGAAAGATGATTTAGGGGACACGAAGAAGGGGAAAGATAAGGCTTCTAAAATGAAGAAAAAGAAAGGATCCTCTAGTGAGGCTAAGCTAGAGAGTGAGTTCAAGAAGGGTTTGAGACCTGTTTTATGGTTGACACCGGATTTTCCCTTGAAAACTGAGGAGCTTTTGCCTTTGCTCGACATATTGGCTGATAAAGTTAAGGCTGTCAGAAGACTGAGGGAGCTATTGACTACTAAACTACCTGCTGGCACCTTTCCGGTCAAGGTAAGTCATGTATATTTATTTTCTTCTTCCTATTAATTTCATTACTTTCTAGGGCTGATTAATGCTAAATTGGCATTGAAGTTGTTTGCCATATTTATTTGCTTCATCCTGTAGTCATTTGAACTGCTTTAATACTAACATATTCTTAGTTTTATTTTTACGGGCAACCTGATAAATCCTAAATTTCCATTCAAGGTCTTTGCGTATGAACCATATCTGTGTACGTTCATGCATAAATCATCTCAACATTCCTGCCAATGGTTGTTGTAACTCACTCGGTACTACAATCCCTATCAGCAACAGTTCTTCATAAGGAAGTATATGCTTGGGATAGTTATATCCTTTTCTTACCTCCCTGCATCATGTGTTGCAGGGAGGAGAAGAGGGTTGTAGGAAGTCTTATTGCAGTCTAATGTAGTCAAGCATATTGCAATAAGAGAACAAAAAAGAGTCTTGTAATTTCTAGATGACCATTAGGGAGGATGATGATGATGATGCAGTTTGTTAGGCAACACCGCAACAAAATGTGCCTTATAAGAATATGGGGATATCATTTTAGAAGAAAAGGGTACAGACATGCGCTGGGATGTAAATGGTTAGGGAGATGCAGGGGTGACCAACGGTAAGGTGGAATTTGTTAGCTCACAGCTGGTGACTTCAGCCTAGGGTTAGAAGTATAAATAAGAGGTTTGTAACCCTGCAGTAGGCATCCAGTAGAGATCATTGTAATGGCTTTTGTCTTTGGCTAGTTGAGCATCCGATCTCTAGTGGCCAGTTTGAGATGATCCTCGTCTGGTAGGCTTACTTTCAGTTTCGCTCAGATTGTGTCCTTGTGTGTGTGTTTTGTGAGCTAATCAAATCTTGTGGTGAATACCTGAATTCTAAGCTCTATCACAGTTCATATCAGCTTTGAATCCTTGGTAGTTCTTGTACTGATTTGACACTCAAGACATCTGTCTCAAGTAAACATGAAAATTCAGATCATCTTCACTTGGTTTGTGATGTCATAATTCCCATGCTATCCCCGAGTAATGTAGAAAATAATAGGCTGATTTGACACTGCAATATTTTCATTCCTAACGTAGCACGACGAATAAAAATAGTGTTTTAACTTTTACTCGATGCATTGCAATAATCTCTCTTTTACATTCAAATTTATATGCCATATACTTTGACATTGCAGCTTGCCATTCCTATTGTTCCAACAATCCGGGTCATTGTTACCTTCACTAAGCTAGAAGAGCTTCAATCATCCGAGGAGTTCTCAACCCCTCTCTCCAGTCCAGTGCACTTCCAGGACTCCCAGTCCAAGGACTCATCCTGGATTTCATGGATGAAGGGGAACCGGGGCGGGCAGCCGAGTGACAGCGACAGCCAACGGTATGGTAAAGACGACATTGACCCATTTCATATACCATCAGACTACACCTGGGTAGATGCAAATGAGAAGAAGCGGCGCATGAAGGCCAAGAGAGCCAAGGGAAAGAAGCACAATAGGAAGCACGCGCCATCTAGAAACGGCGAGGACTTGGAAGGAAGCACCATAAGAAAAGAGTGATCCTTTCGGAATCCATCATCACTCCTCCCTTCAGCATTCCTGAGCCAAATGGAATTGTAAGTTATCCTTCGGGAATGAGTTATCAGGTTTCTTGATAGCTGTACTGTTTTTTCATCCTCAAGTTACACAAATCCAGGTGTATCTTATGGTAACTGTTTTTCTTTCTGTAATTTATCTCCCAAGTATTTATTTATTTTTCACATTTTGTCAGGGTTCTGATTTCTGGACGGGGTGTTGTTGATTGTATTAGTCTATGTATCTGTCATGTTCAATTCGACTCTAGCTTAAGTGCTCAACTATTGTTTGGACTTCAAAGGAGTCATTACTAGACTGAACATAAAACCTGATTCAAGCCCTATATCTAAAATAAAACCCTTTGGTTAATCAAAATTCATGACCGAAAATTGACCCGAGCTCGACCCGATATTGGAATAAAATTTCATGAACACAAAAGAAATCCAAAATAATCCGAACCCAAAATCGAAATAAAAGTTGACAAGTACCCGAATCCGAAATGACTGAAAGCAGTTTGAATTTACGAGTCAATTCAATCCAAACGAGTCATTCAAGAGTAAAAAATTGAATAATAGATTCATAGGGTGGCCGGAAGTAACGGCTCAGTGGCCACCTCTTTGTCCACTGAGAGTCTGAGACAGTGAGCTGTGAGACTCCAACGGTCATATTCTTTTCCTCCTCAAAGTTGGTCCCCTCCCTCTCTCTTTTCCTCCTCAAAAATCTCTCTTTCAGTTTCCAACCTCGCCCTTGTCTGAGTTCTCTCTCTGAAAATGCATCCTCTTTTTCCTCTTATCAAGTAACAAAAATCTCCGGTGGAGCGGCGAAGGTCCAAAATGGGGTGTTTTGCTACTTGTTTTCCCAAATCCAAGAGTCGTAAATCACTCAAACCCAAACCGACTACCACCTCCTGTTTGGTTCAGCTGGTAATCTCCATTTCCCCACCCCCAAGATCGATTTTTTGAATTAGCTCATGCCTTCGTCTTCTCGCTGATTTTGTCTTCTTTTACACCTCAATTTGCTGATTTAGCTGCAGAAGGAAGATCAAGACCTCGAATTTATCCAATTCACCGAGATCATAGAGCCAAAAAAGAATGTAAATCCCATTGACGAACTTCCAGTTAAGGAGTAAGTTCACTGCCTTTTCCCCTTTTAATCTCCTTTTTTATTTTATTTCCTAATCTGGAGTTGCTGGAGAAATTAGGGTTTTATTGATTGTTCCACAAATCTGATCCAATCGTTATTCCACTGTTTTGATATCGATTGAATTGCTGTGTTGTTTAGAGATGAGAAAAAGGAGAAGCTGGACATCAGCGGAAGAAAGAAGGTAACTTTTGATCTGAATCTCAAGATCTACGAGCCACTGCCCGATGAGGACGAAATTCAAGGAGATTTCTTGGTAAACAGCAGCAATGCAGAAGAAGAGGGAGATATGATTGAAAAGGGGGAATCTAAGGAGGAGAAAGAGAGACAGTGTCACTCAGATTCGAGCTCGTCATCATCAAGCCTCTTCTCGTTCCCTCTTAATGGCTACAGATACCAGGATTGCAAGGACAGTGATGACGAATTCGATCAGCTGGTCTCAGACGACGAGAGCGATTACGATGACTATGAAGACGAAGATGACAACGACAATGACGAATCATCTGAATCACTGTTTTCTCTCTCAATTGATTCGAGGAAGCACAAGCTCTCCCCAGTGACAAACGACAATAAGGAGGAGGTAAACAGTCCGGCGCCAGCAAAGATGAAGAATTTGGACTCTGTGCTTCAACCAGTAGAGAACAAAGCCCAGTGGAAAGCCATCAAGGAAAGGGCTAAAGTAGCATCTCAGAGGACAACAGCCAAGGAGAACAAGATTTCGGGTCAAGAATTCGGCATTGCAATCAGTAATGAGGCTATTGTGAAGCCACGCTTCCATCAGGGAATCGCGGTGGATACGAGCCTTTCTACATGGCTGCTGGGATCCGAAGCTGTGGATTCTGTAGCCTGAAGCTTGAAACTCTCTCCTGTAGGATTCTGTAGCCTGAAGCTTGAAACTCTCTCCTGTAAAGGCACTTGAAACTGAAAGACATGATTCATTTATTTTTATTTTTTTTGCTTTCTAATTCTTCAATTGAATTGTATTGTATTTGTATGTATCTGGCAATGTTTTCATAGAAATTTGATGGAAGAGAGCGGTTGATGATTTGTTCAGTGTGTTAATTTCTCCATTTGTTACGTATCATCAATTTTGCACACGATCAAAGAGTTTTATAATACTTCCAGTATTATTAAGAAACACGAACGGGACGATTACAATCTGGAACTTGTAATGGGACAAACAAACGGTGAGAGATTAAGCAGGCCGGCCTTATATATATCAAAATTTAAATTCAAACAACCCATATAAGAAGCGATATTCGATGACCGGCGATGCATATATATATAAGGAGTTGAGAAGGTTAGCAGCGGCGAGTGCAGAAGCAGCGGCGACGGAAGCCACGGCAGTTGCCGCCGGAGAAGCCTTCGGTGCGGCAGACCATGGCGCAGTTGTGGTCACGGAAGCAGGCTCCCCTGTAGTGGTGGCTCTTCGTCTCGCACACCCTTGCCTCCGCCTCTTTTATTCCTTCTGTACCACACATCGACCGTAAGTTCATAGACTCGCATTAGAGTAAGGAGAGAGAGAGAGAGAGGATCTTACGAGAAGCAAAGACGAGGACGACGAGGAGAACGAACAAAGCAAGAGATTTCCTCTCCATGTAGCTAGGCCGGATTGTTACTCGAATTAATGAAGTTATCTAAGAGGTTCTATATGTGCCCCTATTTATACTGTCCAATTTTATTTTATATTTTTACTAGGCAAGAATTCGAGAACACGAGGGACGATCAAGTCGACAGACGGGAGAACCATCGAACACCCAAGACATACCGTAATACAATCGGTGCAAACATGTACCGCTCGATTCAATACCATATACTTCCACTGTTCCACAGATAATTCAAATTTATTTATTTTTTTAAAAAAAAATACTGTCTTTGTTATAAAAAAAAATGTGGTGTATTATTGTTTATATAAAATGATACAGATTATATAAAATATTAATTTTTTAAATAATTTCACACTTATCTTAAAATAATTAAATAAGTGAAAATATTTTTTTACGTAATTTTTAGCTCAATAAAAAAAATGTTGCATGAATAATATAAAAAAATATTTTTCAAAATGGATCAAGTGTGTTATTAAATTTTGGTGGGCTGTGTGAGGGTCTCCATGTTCAAGTCTACTATGCACTAATCAAGCAAAGTACACAAGATCAATGGGGTTTTATATATCTCAAAAACCAATTAAAATGAAGAGGACTAGCATATAAATCAAGAAGTCACGTGTATATTTTTATCAATCGAGGTTAGTTTATTAAAATATTGAAACAAGCATCGGAAATAACGTATATAAGTAAAATACTCCGTCTACCCTTTGGCCCGTTTATGCCCACAAGAAAACCATAAGGTTGTTGAATGTCACGACGAGTATAAATCAATTTTCATCTCCTATTTTACAATTGTTTTTGAATTTTTTCTTATCGATACATTTTTTTAATTTTTAAATACTAATAAAAAGATATAAATAAAATATCAATTATTCTATTTTCTCACTTTTTTCCAAAATTATAACTAATTATAAAAATATCAACAACAACTTCTGTTTTTTTTTTTGTCTTCTTAGTTCAATTTAATTGGATTTAACCAGTATATGTATAGTAAATAAGGTGAAACTGGAAGGATATTTTGGTCTTTTCATGTTCTTATCAGTTTGTTAGAAATCTGAGAATGGGTTGTATATACAGGGTCGGCTCAAGGGTGTGGGCGAGGGGGGCGACGGTCAAGGGCCCCTAAATTTTAAGGGATCTTAATAAATAAATTTATAATAGTAATAATATATCTACCCTTCCTCTCACCATGACCTTATTGCTTACACTGATGCGGATTGGGGTGGATGTCCTGACACACGCCGCTCCACCTCCGGTTACTGTGTCTTCCTCAATGACACCCTAGTAATATTGAAGTGCGGAATAGGCAAATAAAAGGCTAACAAATACTCTAGCAAAGGGAGAAGAATAGAGTATGGCAACTTTTCAAAAAATGCAGAAACTGTAAGACCTTACCAGCCAGAGGTAAGACCTTATCTGTAAAACAGAAACAAGTTAATATAATGAAACGAATAAGTACGAAAGGAAAGGCAAGCACGAACAGAAAGTAAAGGACACAAGACTTGTTAACGAGGTTCGGCACAACCGCCTACGTCCCCGCCTAGGGTATCCAACCCGTAGGATTCAACAACTTTATTTCACTTTATCTTATGAGTCCTAGATACAACCTCTAGAAGACCTTCCCTCTTCTAGACTAACTTCCTATCTAGCAACCCAAACGCTCTAGTGAAATAAAGCTTCTAAGGATACCGAAGTACCCTCTATGATTGGGTAAAGAACCCTGAGTGTAACTCAAAATGAATTGTACGATAAAGCTCAATGTCAACCTCACAAACTCTCAAAGAAATAAAACACTTAAACCAATGGAGAGATGCGAGACGATGATGTAGGAGATGAGATTGCAGGAGCCTTTGAGCGCTGTGTACTTGTATCGTCTGCAATCTTCTTCTTCTCCTTAAATAGATCAGTCCGTCTAATTTGAAATCAAACGTCTGAATATTTTTCTCTAAAGTTGTTGAGGAACGTTGCACCAAATTCGCCTGGAAGGAGAAACAGACTTTTGAATCACTGGCCAGAACCTTCAAAACAATGCGCTGGAATCTTGCCAAAATCTGATCAATTTGAATCACTGGCTGTTGAAGGCTTAAACAAATCCCTACAAAATCTCAGCAATAAACTAGTAGATATATTTGATAGATACGGTAGAATATAAAGAATTAAAACCAAATATCCACCAAGGCTATTCATGAAATCTGGCCCATACATTTAGGCCCAATAAAATATTGAACCTTAGATCCAGAATTGTAGACTTAGTAAAAATAGGCCCATTAAAAATAGGCCCAATTACATTGAGTCTGTGTCATTCAATTCCAAGCTCGTGTAATTCCTGAGGCCACTGTTGGTAAGGTCTTACCAGAGCCGGTAAGGCCTTACCAAAACCTGGAAACCAAGGTTTTGACTTTGGTTTCAAAACAGTAAGGTCTTGATGGTTTGTTTTAAAACGTTGAGGGCAACCAAAGATTGGTTCAACCAAATCTCTTGAAGATCTCAACAAACCAACAACCTTTTGAATGTGAAGATTGCTCCACAAAATCTTCAAAGAGGCTTCTAGAAAGTCAACCCCAAATCTTAAATAACCAAATCAAATCCTCCACAAAATCTCCAACAACTAATTAAATATAAATCCCAATAAATAGATAATTCAGCATATATAAAAACAAATAAAAGCATATAAAAACCGATTGATATTATTTGGCTTCCATCATATAAAAATATATAACATATAAGCATATCATCAAGGAGCCAACAATATCTACAAAACATAAACAAACCGTCTAAATAATCCAACAGGTAGGTTTATGGTAAATAAATCTTGAAAGAGCCCTTATTATTATTATTATTATTATTATTATGAAGGGCCTTAATTTCGATGTTGCCCAAGGACCCATAAATTATTCGGACCGGGCCTGTGTATATATATAGCCATTATCGTCTCTGTGCAAACCCAAGTTTCTGTTATTGATTCTGTAACAAACTCAGATTATGGGAGTTTAGTTTTCTTGATTTGTTTGAGAAGTTTCTCTTGATCTTTTGTTCAACTTCAATGTATATATCTAAATGGATACTTTATACAGTTCATTTAAGAAGCAACTCCATGTCTTTAAAATAACCTCTTTCAATAAGCAAGTAGATTACTTTTTTTTAGGCATATGATAAGTGCACTTATACAAACTTACCCATATATGGTAAAATTCCACTTACCTAATCTAATCTGGTAATTAATTAAGTAAAATAGTTGTATGATAAAATTACCTATTCTCGTGAATGAAATGACATCTCTTTAACCAAAGTACGAAAGTATATAAAGGTGAGAATGCAGAAAGACAAAGGAGTAGACGACGACAACATGGGATGAGCAAAAACACGCACGCACAATCATCAAATTAAAAAGCATACTCCCTCCATTCGGCAAAACTTGTTATTTTAAAGTGTTATTTTTGTTCAAAAAACTTATCATCGTAGGTATTTTGTCCTTCACTTTACAAAAATGTCCTTGATGGTTTATTAGTTGTAATTTTCGATAAAGTAAAAAAAGGAGGATAATAATTAAGGGTAAATTAGTATATTTATTAATTACCTTAAAACTTGTAAAAGAAGCTAAAATGACAAGTTTTGCCGAACGGATGAAGTATTATACTCCCTCCGTTCGACAAAACTTGTCATTTTACCTTATTTCATAAGTTTTAAGGTAGTTAAAAAATGTACTAATTTACCCTCAATTATTACCCTCCTTTTTACTTTATCGAAAACTACAACTAACAAATAATCAATCATATCAAGGGCATTTTTATAAAGTAAAGGGCAAAATACCTACAATAACAAGTTTTTTTAATAAAAATAACACCCTAAAATGACAAGTTTTGCCGAACGGAGGGAGTATAGGAACTCAAAATGGAAATGAGTAAATAGTAATAGTGCATGCTGCATTAGCTGCCAGCACACACCCACAGGCTTTCTTCTTGTTTCCACGTGCTACGTACTGCGCCACCCCGGCCCAACCCAAACCAACCACTGTATTTTTATTCTTTACTTAATTGATTCCAAAGTCCCCGATTGCTAAAGCCGATATGAGAACGTACACGCAATCAGTCGCGGATTAAACGATATATAATACGGAGTATGCTTTAATTCGATTTCTAAGAAAAAAATTATATATGTTTAAAAATGATTTCAATAGATTATAATGTTTTTATATTTTACTTAAATTAAAAGACACATAATATAATTCATCTTGAGAGTTGAGAGTTTCGAAACGAGAGGTTATGCTAATCATTTCGACAATTAGATAATAAGTTATATAAGTTAAATTTTTTTTTACCTAGTTATACATTATTACTCCGAACAAGTTACAACAAGTTACATATATTGACTAGGGTTGACTAGGGTTGTTATTTGATTCGAACAAGTCTAGTATTGTTTGATTATATTTAGCTCGTTTAGAAACGATTCGAGCTCGACTTGAGCCTAGATTTGGACTTGAGCTCATACTTATAGGCTTGTTTAATATATGAACGAGGTTGAACCGAATTTTTTTCAATTATCATACAGCCAACCTTACTTGCTCATGACATAGTAACTTAAATAAAATTTTATTCATTAATTCTTCTGTATAAATATACTGTTATATGAACTTTTTAGGTCATAAATATGAAACAATTTTAAAAAATGACATTTTATGTAGTTTTACTCTCTTCAGTTGTAGTTTACTATTCACACTTGTTTTCTAAAAATGGTAAAAACTGTATTCCCTTTGTGAATTAAAACATTATGTTTTACATTTTACACACACTTTTTAGGTGTTAAAAACTACTGTATATCAAACTTGATATTTAATTGTGTTTGGTAATCAATTGTGTTTAATGGGTGGTTTGGTGTAATTTTAAATTTAGCGGGTGGTTAATTAAAAATCTTGATATTTAATGGTGATTTTCTGTAATTGACCTTAAAAAAAGAGATGATAGTTTATTAGTTTTTATCATTATAAAAAAATGTGCATATATAGTATATGACATATTTAATAAACAGAGTATAAAATATCCATTTTTTATTATTTTTATATATATACATATATTTTAATACTCATTAGTCCTTATTATCAAATTATTAAAAAAAATTGTATAATTTTAATTTTTTTAATTTTTTTTATAAATAATATAGCAAAAGTTTGTGCTTGGATTTCAATTCTATTATATTCATGGTCTCAAGTATTCTAATTCAGACAAGAACTTCAGTTGCACTATTCTAATAGTATATGGACCCCCACATGAAAGAGATAAAGAATCGTTTTGGAATAATCTCACAAATATCATATTAAGTGAAACAAGGCCGTGTATGGTTATTGGAGACCTAAACGAAATTGGATCAAGTGTGGAAAAGAGTGGGGGGACAGAGAACAATGGTCATCGATTCCAACGACTCACAACTTTTAAAAATACATGTTCCTTGATTGACCTTCCTACGAGTGGGAACTTGTATACATGGCGAAAGAAAATCGATGACGAGGGCAATATTTTGGAAAAGCTAGACAGGGTTCTGGTCCATCACCAATTTCTGGAACTTTTTCCAGAACTACAAACATTTAATGGTGCATTTTCTCTATCAGATCACTGCCCTATTTATATTGAAATTCCAACGTCTTCCGAATTTAAACCTTCTCCGTTTAAATTTGAGAACGTTTGGATGCAAAGAAAAGACTTTAGAAATATTGTGAAGCAATCCTGGCGAGCCTCTTGCTCTGGGTCAGCCATGTTTAACGTGATGTACAAGACAAAAATTCTAAAGAAAAAGGCGAAAGATTGGAATAAAACCACATTTGGTAATATATTCCGCCAACTTGCTGATGTGGAAAAAAATCTCATTGAGATACAAAGTTCGAACAATGTTCCCCAATTAATAAACTCCATCCAAAAAGAAAAAATGCTTATTAAAAAGAAAGAGAGTTTATTACAATTCCAAAAAGTTTTCTGGAGTCAGCGAGCCAAGGCTAAACATCTTAAATTGGCAGATTCAAATTCTGCATACTTTCATCGGGTAGCAACTGGGAGAAGAAACAGGAAAATAATTAAAAGCCTGAGCTCGACTGAGGGCACGCACATTACGGGCTGTGCCAACATCAGGGAGGAACTGAAAAAAGACTTTGAACGGCGTTTTACAGGTAACACGACCAATATAGATTGTCTAACACCCAATCTTGACGTCATTGACATGGCCATTACTCCTGAAGAAAACGAGTCCCTTATTGCTTCCCCCTCTAATAGTGAAATCAAAAAAGCTGTTTTCGGTTTAGGCTCGAACAAATCTCCGGGTCCTGATGGCATGACAGCCGAATTTTATAAAAACTATTGGGAAATAGTAGGTAATGACATAATTCGTGCTGTCAAAGGGTTTTTCCACTCTGGCAAACTACTACGACAAGTAAACCATACGTTTATTACTCTTCTTCCGAAATGTGAAAATCCATGTAAAAGTACGGACTACAGACCCATCAGTTTATGCTCCACTCTATATAAAATTATCTCAAAAATTTTAACGGAGAGATTGAAACTGGTCATGGGTAAACTTATTCATCCCCTTCAAGGTGCATTCGTGGCTGACAGATCAATTCAAGACAATGTACTCATTGCGCATGAAATATTCCACTCATTTAGGAGTAGAAAAGGAAAAGAAGGATGGCTAGCTATTAAACTAGATATGGAAAAAGCATACGACCGGGTAGATTGGAACTTCACGAAACTAGTGTTGCAGAAATTCGGATTTCACCATAAATTCGTTGACCTAGTTATGGAATGTGTAACGACTGTCTCTTTCTCAGTCTTGGTCAACAACGAACCAACATCGATTTTCAAGCCATCTAGAGGCATTAGGCAGGGTGACCCTCTTTCGCCTTTTCTTTTCATCCTCGGAGCAGAAGTACTAGCAAGGAAATTGTAATTGGAAGCGAATTCAGCTGAGAAGTTGATTGGTTTCCCCTTTGGACGACAAGGTCCCCGTGTACCATTTCTTGCATTTGCAGATGACGTCATTATTTTTTCAAAAGGTAATTTAACAGCTTGCCAAAAAGTGAAAGATACCATTGACTTATATTGTGCGATATCAGGACAAAAAGTAAACTATCATAAGTCAGCTTTCCAAGTCACCTCTGGTATACCCAGGGCTAGAATCTTGTTGATAGAAGGATGCTTGAATATTTCTAAGGAAATAAATCTTGACAAATATCTTGGATGTCCCATTATTAATGGTAGAGTGAATAAATCTACTTTCGAGGAAATAATCATCAGATCTTCAAATCAATTAACAAAATGGAGAGCTGATGCTCTTTCCCAGCAAGGCAGAGCTACTCTTATTGCCTCAAATCTATCGTCAAAACCCCTATATACCATGCAAAGCTTTATGCTTCCAACCTACATTCACGACAAACTAGACCAAATTAATAGGTCGTTCTTTTGGAATAAGGATTTAAGCTACAAACCGCTTATGAGCTGGGACAAAATATGTAAACGAAAACAACAGGGAGGTATGGGTCTACGTAAGGCTAAACACATGAACGACGCCCTTCAACTAAAGCTCCTATGGAAAATCATGGCGGAACCGAAGAATATATGGGTTAGAATTATTCAGTATAAGTACCTCAAATCTGAGAATTTGCTAGATTACACTAGACAAAATAGTTCGTCTTGGCAATGGTCAAAACTGCGCTCTCTAATCCCGGACTTCAAAAGAGGACTGGCTTGGTTAGTAGGTAATGGAAGATCTATCAACTTTTGGAAAGATAACTGGGCCACTGGCTTAAATCTGCTACAACACTGTATTTGTCCCAACAGAGTGGACTTGAATGAGAAAGTTATGGAGTATATCACTAATAATAAATGGAATACTGACAAATTAAGGCTGGTCCTAAATCAAGAAATTGTCGAGCAGATCTCAAACATCCCACTACCGATTCACGCGATCGAAGACCGGTTGTATTGGTGGCCGGCGAAGAAAGGTTGGTTCACCACATCTAGTGCATACAGTCTGTGTGCCCATTCTGCTTCCGATCCTATAGATGAAAATGCTTGGGTCTGGAAGACTAATGTCCCTCCGAAAATAAAGAACTTTCTGTGGAGACTAAGCCACAACGCTCTACCAACAACGTCTAGGCTTGCAACAAGAGGTTTAGCAGTTCCCTCTTATTGCTCAATGTGCAACCACCATAATGAGGATGCATTCCATCTATTTTTTGAATGTAGGTTCTGCCAGTTTGCCCAAAACTTACATCCACGCCATATGTCTCACATTAACAGAATTATTTCCACATCCAGAAACCTCAGACAAGTAATGGTCTACCTTGGCCAAGCACTTTCTAGCAGGGAGAAGACCGATTTGGGGTTCAGCTGGTGGACAGTGTGGAATACCCGCAATAAATTTATCTTCAGACATGAAAAACTGCCAACTACGGATGGTTTTAACATACAAGTAAATACGCATAAATCTAATTGGGAAACGGCTAACCAAGTTTACAAGAATATCGGTTGGGGAAAGGTGAACAAACCATTTAGGCAAGAACCAAAGACTAAAGGTTCGGCTACACGAGCAGCTAAATGGAAAAAGCCCCCCTGTAGCTATCTCAAATTAAACTTTGATGGGGCGGCTGGGAGTAACAGAGAATCTTCTATCGGTTTTATTATTCGTGACTCGAGGGGAAATATTGTAGATCTTGGAGGAAAACTAATAAGTGTACAGACACCGCTCATGGCTGAGGGACTTGCTCTACGAGAAGGCATTCTTAAAGCAATTGATTTACATGTAGACAACCTTATTATTGAAGGCGACTCCCTCATTATAATCAACTATTTTAAGAAAGGGTTAGCATGTCCGTGGGAAATTGAACTTCTACTTTCGGATGTTAAATGCCTACTCAGATATTTCAAGACTGTCTCCTTTTCTCATATTTACCGTAGTGGTAATAGAGTGGCTGATAAGGTCGCACACCTTAGCCACTCGCGGTCTAGTATGGGAGTCATTTCTTCAGATCCCGGTCTCTTGGACCTCATCCGAAAGGATGCCTTCGGTTAGTCCTCTATTTTGAGGACAACCGAATTCTTACCTAATCAAAAAAAAAAATTCTATTATATTCATAATGCAAATAGATAAGGAGGTGTTTGATTAACACAATTTTTAGTGTATTTGGTGTATTTGGATTCCATGATATATTAATTATAATATAATTATTTTATTTCGATTTATGTAATTATAATATAATTTTTAATGCATTTGGTGTATTTAGATCCCAACGTGTTTGGTTTAGGTTTGCTAGATCACTCGAAATTATTTGCTTGTATCTACCTGGTTTGCACCTTTTGTTATTTTTTTTGTATAATTGACTGTTCGCCGTGTGTCGACTTTGTCGGCTACTCGAGGTGTTAGCCCTGTCTGACCCTCGAATTATTACCTTATCAAAAAAAATTATCTAAGAAATTTTTAATTGCACAAATTATTTCATCATTAAAATACAATGGAATTCAAACACCCATATCTTTTGACAGAGTATAAATTTTACTCCGTAAAAATCAATTACAAAAGACATTATTTTCAAAACATGAACGATTTCAATGCGTACGGAGTATAATTTATTCAAATAAAGGGGCAGGGCCCAAGGGCGGGGGGGTCACATGAGGGCCGGGCATATACATCATGTTAGTGTGTGATCACAATTACAGAGGCGATTTCAGACGTCAGACAGACAGACAGACATGCATACTTTCAGTTCACATGAATCCTCTCTTTCACTTCACATCATCATCTCTCTCACCTTCATCTCTCACAATCACACCTAAGTTTTTGTCAAATATACTGTCAATTCACCGACTTTTAGTGTCCACAACAAAAAATCACCTTCAGCTATGTTTCTATTTACATTGGGTTTGTTTGGTTGTTTTGTTTTTGCCCTTGCTGTGGACAAATTGTCCGACTACTTGTCGATCTCTCGAGTTTCCGAACAAGTGCTGTAATAATTTATACGAGTGATCCCATTGACGCTAAGAGCTTCAAATCTGGAGTACCTGAACCCATCTCCTTGGTAAAGAAATATAAAACTCCTCTCCACCCTTTACAAAAACATACTAAAAGTTCTATCTGGGTTTAAACTCCAGCATATATATATGTATATGCACACCTAATAGGGGAGATCAAACATCAAAGAAACCACATAAAGCTCAGAGATTTAACCCTAAAAAGACTAGGTAGCACAACAAATCAACAAGCCGCCGGAAAAGGAAAGAAGATGAACAAGAAGCAACATAAGATAATGACAACACAAGCCCCAACTAGACCTTCTTCATATGTGTTCTAAGCTATACCCCATAAGCATCCGCTTCATAAATAAGTATATTACCATATCAGTTATCAGTCCACACAAGCTTTCCAAAACCCCCTGCCGGAATTCATATATCATTAGAGCTTGTGCTTCCGTTGTAGGAGCTACTAGGATTCCGGCTGTGGAGCGAGAGCCCTCTCATGTGGCCAGACACGGATGTGGTATCCCCCTTCTCCTGGAAGAATTTCTCCCTCTCGGTGTGCTTTGATGGTGGCGGTGGAATGGATAACGTTGGGGACTGCGGTTTAGGTTCTTTGGATGGTGGTTCAATGATCAACGGTCTGATTAGGGGTCGGTGTAGCTTGTCGTTTGGTATGTTCATTCCCAGCAAACTGAAAGGCCTCTCATCTAAGCCTTCGTCTTCATCTTCGGGTCTCAAATGTGCTTTTCCTTTACGTATCCTGCAAAAACCAAATGCATTGGAGTCGTACTATGAGCACTAGCAAAGCACTGGAGGAGCTTTACTACTATCTTCCCTGTGGCCTGCAAAGAGCTAGTATTCTTCTATAGTAGATCCACGAAAACACTCACCTACGACTAAGCTGTTCAGACTCATCTTCCAGCTCTGCTTCTTCATACTTGATATGATTTGAGACGGAAGGAAGCCTACTTGAAGGCACAACATCACCTCTCGCCAAAGGTAACGTATTGTGGTCAACATGGTTTGATGTTCTCTGAGGTCTATCCAAGAACAATGCATCATGTCTCGCCAATACTCCTCCCAACTGCTCATTCAATTCAATTGCTTGAGAAACCAATCTCTCATCCCTGTAATTCCAACATAAAAGCTCAATGGACAATCTCTTGAACAAGGGATAAGCTCATTCTAATATTATCAAGACAATGCTGAGGAACGTGGATGAAAATTTAAGTCAAACTTCCATGCCCAACATAGTCCATACAGAATCACTTATCATCATGATGAGGAAAGAAAAGAATAGCAAGTGCCTGATCGGAATTCCGGCAAATTTGGAACATCTCCAAACAGAAACTTTTACAAGTAATATTGGACTAAGACATTAATAATGTCACCGCTTACAGGCAAAAAAAAAAAGCATTGAAGGGACAATAAAAAAAATGATTGACCAGAAATGCAACCAAAAGACCTCTCCATCAGTCCACCAGATATATTATACTGTGTTTAATTTACAACTGCAGCAGTAACATTTCAGAAACCATGCATTAAACTACAAACAGACCTCCGGGTAACGATGTTAATGATTACTGAATGATATAATAAAGAGGAAACCTAGACTGCATCGCCAATAGATGATGGGAGTATATCAATTACCAAATGCCAATGCATACCTTGAACTCATCACAAGATGCATGACTCGCTGTTTCTGGAATGAACACTGCTCTACAAGATCAAGTGTAAATTCATCTTTCCCTGCCTGAATAGAGAAAAAGATTGACATTTTCATGTTGGGGAACCATAAAACTAACTACTTTCAAAGCTGAAACTAATAGAAATAATCATTTACCTCGGGATTTTTTGGATCAACAGCATCTAGGACTTCCCTCAAGACCTCCAATGCTGCACTGGCCTTTTGAATGATGCTGCATCAAGAGGAGAATAAAAAGGAGTAAACACCTAATTATTCAGCAAATATCGACCTCCTAGATGTAAATTATTAAGGTGTCATTTATTGAACTAATAAAGTGAACCACGGGAACAGAATAATACAATTTTAGGATAGCCAACAGAATTGGTATTAGGGCATAGGTCAAGAAATTAGGATAGATTCCCTAGGCTTCATTGCATAAACACTAGCAACACACTTTAAAACATGGCTAAAATGATTAAAATTTGGAAATATTTCCAAATCTGGTCTCTTAACATGGGCATGGGTTTAGAAAAGCTGATGTTGTAAAGAACACTAAAATATAACTTTATAAAGAAGTAGAACTGCCAAGGTCTAATGTTAAATTCTCCAAAATGAAACATAGCCAAAGTGAAAGCCAGTCTAATGTTTAACTTTTCCAAAATGAAACACGGCCAAAGTGAAAAGGCAGTCATGTATGGATCAGTTGTACAACAACAGCTTATAAATTTTTGCTGAATTATTTAGAAAGAGTTCGAATGAAAAATTAATGATACAATTAGCCTCCTGCAGAGACACACACGGACCAAAAAAAAACCCTTAACCAACTGAAGAAACTAGGCAACATTACCTTGATTCAGGCGCAACCTGAGGTTTAGGTTCTTCTAGTGGTACAGTCCTTTCTTGATCACCAGTGGCAATCTGTCGAACTGTTAGGTTAATCTGCCTTGCCCCTGAAGCTGTACGATCGGTTGAGACAGTATGCCGATTTTGTGGAAATTGCACCCCTGCACTCTAAGCAAACCATAGGCCATCAATGAGGCTAGCATCAAAGCTAGGCAGAGGTAATGGAACTTCAAATTTAATTTGCCAGGATTATAACACTCCAGACAACTTAGATTGAGACCTTTTACCAACATATTTCCATGGACCATAACTATTCGTATCCTATTTTCAAGTAGCATATTTTTCCCATACAATAAAATCGACCAAAAGATGGTAATATCATGGCAAAAGAACCTTCATTGCTTGAGGCAATATTTCTTTTCCAATTTGAGCTGATATGCATATAGAAATTTGAAACTGGAACATTCTTCACGGAAACTGAGACTTCTCAGATCAGCATTCCCCGAAAATAATTAAATATATCTACATCATTATACTTACCACCAGTTCATAGTATGCATTGTAATACTGAGGAAACCTTCCCTTGGCACCACCAACTGATGTTTGTGTAGCATCTAACAGAAGAAATATCTTCTCTCGTACCGGCAAATCTGACTAGAGGGTGAGAGAGAGAGAAAAAACATGAGAGTTTGATATAAAGAAGAAGCAAACCCAAGTTCTCACATGCAAAACATAACTGACCTTCTTTTTCACTATTTTTACTAGTATGGGAAGCAGCCCTGCATCAATCACCTGCTTATGAATAGGTTCACCAATATTATTCATTAACATCTCCAACAGCTGCAAGTCAATTAGCAACACAAATGTCAATGTGAAATCATCAATTGTATCAACGATGACTTGCTCATTCATAGCCCAGAAACAAAGAGTTTCCATGTCATTTCTATTCACTTCCAGAATTCCAATTTTAGTACCATATACTAAAAATTTACCCAACTATACAGTTACAATTTCCAGGTTGACCAATTTAATATGAAGACATTCTGAAACTTCCCATAGAAGGACATAAATCTCTAAACACACAAAGTATCCAGAAGCAACTGGTACGACAACCTGGTGTTGAAAGTTAATTTATACAATAAACCACTCTACAAACAAGACATCATGAAGCTGAAAAGATGAAGCCTAACAAATCCAACCAAAAAAAAACTAACCAAGACAGCATACAGTTGAACATTTGGTCGCTTGCTACCCAAGCGCTTTTTAATAGCCTTTATGACATCTTTAGCCTTCCTGCAAAACAATACTAAATAAAATTAGTGCAGAATATAAACTCCATCTGTGCAGGCAGGTCAAGAATGAATCAGACAAAGAATTTGACATAACAAATCAAATCCTCGAGGTTTAAATAGATGAAACATATTTTTATTTTGTAAATAGCAATCTGAACCTTAATGGAAGCATGCTCTTAATAACCCACAACCTATCATATTATAACCAAATATAAGATCAATATACATGTTGTCATAGCGCCAATGTCAAACATTAGCCAGTTTGTGTTGCAGCTTACCTAATAATGTAAATGGAAAAACGCACAACATATGAACATTGGAATTCTGAGAAATTAAAGATACCTTTGATCTTTAGCAACTAACTCACATAACTCGATGTTCTTTGTCCAGTCCACTTCCGTTAGTTTCTCACTCGTTGCCAAGCTGACAAGCTCAGTAGCCATGCTTAAACTCCAATGTTAGCACCAGAAGCCTGTGAAATAACAGGACCAATAAATAATTACTCCCTCCGTCTCAAAATACATGTCTTTTTAGGAATAAGCACGGGAATTAAGAAGTAGGTTAAGTGTAATGATTAGATGTAAAAAGTAGGTTAAATGTAATGATTAGACTATGGTATTAGAGTATTTGTTTTTTTTTTTTTCAATTTGTAAGGAGGAGAGTAGGGGTAATGTAAAAATTAGAGTAATGATTAGATGTAAAAAGTAGGTTAAGTGTAATGATTAAATCTAAAAAGACATGTATTTTTGACAAAATTACGTGGGCTAAAAAGACATGTATTTTGAGACGAAGGAAGTATAACATTACCATTTGCTGAGCAGAATTATAATGCAGCTCAAGCCAATCAGTTATTAGCAGAACTCAATTTGTTTCAGGTAAATAATACAATAGATAATACTCTGTACATTGAATCCCAAGTACTAGTAGTGATAAAGACGACTCACAGGATAGAATAAACCAAAGATAAGACATCATGTTACGAGCTGAGAACAATAAATCCATCACATGTTACAAATTGGCAATAGTAGGAACAAGGATAGACAAACCAAAGATACTTTACAAGGACCTACAAATTAACGGTGAATAGACAAATACTCATAACCAACAAAGCATACTTATCAGACCAAAAAATAACAAAGCATATTTATTGCCAGGATACGTGCATACCTGCGGAAAGATAGATCTTGATGTAGAGTGCACTATCTCCAGTTGCTCTGCAAAGACAAAGCGAGAGGCACCATGTTCAAAACAAATTCATACTATTTGTCTTTGGAGAACAAATTACAGAGTTACAGAAATTACAGATTGAAATAGTGTCATGGCAACTTTCAAGCCCATTAAAATTGTCAAATTCAAGAAGTTAAAAAGCAAAAAACTGTCATAGTGTCATGGCAAAGTGGCAAACAATGCCAAAATCTTACCTCCAAGCTTCGCAAAGCTAGCGGAGATGATGCAAGCGTTAACTAGAGGAAAAGAACATTGGAAACTTCAGTAGCATAACTAAAACATGCTTCTTTAAGGCAACCACAAATGCTAAACTAAGCTTTCTTTCTCCCTCTAGTTCATAAACCATCGCAATCTTTGGAGAATTCATCTAGATTTTAAACAAAACATTAATGTTGGAACCAACCTAGGAGCATTTACCATCTACCAAACTAAGCTAAACAACACATTCTTAAGTTTCAATAAAAAAAAATTAACTGCAGAAGAATATGAAAAAAGATTTAATGATTGGGGAAAATTATCTACATGGAGCAGAATAAGGATCCTAGAAGTACACTCTTACATAAAACACATCACAAATGATTCATTTATCACTAAAGAACTGAATTCATCAACACAAAGAGACTTGGCAACCGCAATAACAAATTGGCAAAGAGGGAATAGAACATCTAAAGGAGCACAACATAGTCCTTACAGAAAAAAAACATTGAAAATAGAAAGAAAAAAAATCCTATTAAGGCAAACAGACTACTCCAAAAGCATATCACTGATACCTTTTAAATAGAGTTTAGTGCATGATAACCATAAAAAAAATGTTAGGGTGCACTTAGTCCAACCTGATAGTCATCACTTTTTCTAAGAAAAGAGATTAAACTTCCTTGGTCTATGCAAAAGGTTCAAGCTCCCGCAGTTTCGCGTACTAGGATATTACACGTCAGTACTTCCATGGTGACGTGTAAAATTACCCTTCCAGCAAACAGCTGATAAAGCACACTAAAAAGCTCACAAGGAAAGAACTAACTGAAAGTGGCTAAAATTCAGCAAGTTGACAATCTTAGGCAAAAGATATTCTGGCACCCACTGACCCACCAATCTCTTCCCACAACCATTACTTTAGGAAGAGTCTAGCAAAATAAGAATTATAAAACTTGCCAGTTGTCTTGAAATCTTGAACTATTTGATTGTCGTGAGAATCTTTACTTACCAAGATCAATTAACTAAAATGCATGATTCCATTCCAAATTCTACACTGATATCAATGGTATGTAAACCATGTGCCCTCTCCAATCTCCACTCCCTTCCTCCATCCTTATTTAGGATAAATATCAAAGCACTGAAAATCAAAGGTTAAACCTAGATGGAAAGAGAAGTAGATCAACAACTTCATACTCCCTTTAATTTCTTTTTCTCTTTGGTGAGTGCTGAATCAATGATGATCAACAACATAGAATAGGAGCTCAACACACAACACCCCCCAAATGAAAAATTATCCAATACGCTCTGCAACTTCACATGTAAATGATCAAAATGAACCAACTATTTCTGTTGGGAATTCTACCAAAATTGATCTACAGAGGACAAAAATGTGAACTTTTAATTAGTCCTCGCCATCAAAGAACACAGATCACCATCACAAATCCATGTTTGAAACCAAAAGCACAAATTACAACTACCCAATTGAAAGTAAAGCACTCAAAAACATCTCCAAGTCTAAAAACAGCACCTCGAACAATCCGCAAAAATATTTTATAAAAAAAATCAATCAAAAGAGAACGTACGCGAATCCGAACAACTTACCAATCTGATGAAAGCGGGATAGAAATAAGTAGAAGAAGAGGAGAGCGACCAAGATACTCGAGCATTTCCGCAACGAAAAATGCAACCTTGGATTGAAAGAGACGGGGAGATTATATGTGATTATCCTTTATCTTCGATTCTCTCTCCTCCTGGCCCCGCCTTATCTGGCTTTTCGAGGGTATGAAAGCTGTTAACTTCGCTGGCAAGAGGGGGAGAAAGAGGAAATTGTTGGGTGGGGAAGAAATTGGGGATGGAAGAAAAAGGGGAAGATTCCAGTTCAATGAAGCACCGCCATTGCAACAGAGGAAGAGTGTCCGAAAACCAAACTCCCCAATTTCCCAAACCCACAAAATCACTTCTCTCTCTCCTGTTCTTTTCTTACCAATTCTGCAGAAGAGGGCGGTGTGAATGTGTGATACTCTCACCCGCGGGTGACTGGTGTGTGATTCTTTTCTTTCTTTTTTTATAATTCAGTTTTTATTACTCCCTCCGTTCGGAAATATAAGATCTTTTACTTTTTGGCACGTAGGTTAAGGAGCTAAATACTATATAAAATATTAATTTTTTTAAAATTAATTTTTTACAATATAACACTTTTTTATTAATAAGTATTAAAATATAAAAAAATAATTTTAAAAAAATCAATATTTTATATAGTATTTAACTCCTTAAACTACGTGCCGAAAAGTAAAAGATCTTATATTTCCGAACGGAGGGAGTATATGTTATGCACTTCGACACAGGATAAGAAGTCAAATCGAAAAATATTTTCCCTATATACATTCAGTTTAACCATTTTTAAATTAAACTATGGGGTTCACTTATTTTTTTAGGGTTTTCTTTCCCAATAAAGTATTCTTATCATATATACTTATGACACAATATATAAACCGTTTATAATTATAAAAAATAGAGAAAATGGAGTGAGTGGGTCGGTTTGTTGTGTTTTTTCAGTTATATCATCAAGGTTTGTTTGTTTGGCGTTTTTGGACCCTCTCGATTTATCAGATTTATGTCTAATATTTCAAATTTTTCCTTATACAGGACACAAAAAATAGTTGGTGTGTTTCTGCATGTGAATACATGAACACAATATTTTAAACTTATATTCCATTGATTATCTAAAAAAATAAAAAAAATACTAAATTTGTATCACAATGTGAGAATTAAACTAACAATAATCAAAGTGGGTAAAAAATATAAAATTCTCCTTCCGTTTTCAAATAAGTGACTTTTTCAAATCAAACACATATTTTTAGAAGGGTAAAAACTATATAAAATATTAAAATTTTAATTAATTTTTTAATAATATTATACTTATTATTAATAAGTATGAGTTTATAAAAAAATTATTATTAATATTTTATATTATTTTTATCACCTTAAAATACGTGTCTGGATAGTAAAAAGTCACTTATTTAAAAACGGATGGAGTATTTCATCTATCTCAAAATACGTAGTATTAAATTTTTATTATTTTTTTAAAATAACTTTTTTATTAATTTTTTATAATCTTATATATATGTGTGGTTATCGATAATTTTAAAAATATAATTTTTAATTTTATAAACAAGTCAATATAAGTATAGAATATAAATATATTTTTAAAAAATATAATATGACTTTATATTCAAAATAATTAGGTGCTATTAAATCAAATATCTTACAATTTCGATTAGAGGGAGTATAAACTACCACTTACAATGTTTATAAAACATTCTTATAAAAAAATTCATAACATTATAATACTGGATATCCAAACCAAACGCAGTTTTTCTATTAAAAAAAAATGATACAAACGTTTGGTTGATGTAAAGCTGAAGCTTTTGTCTAATTTCCCCGAAGAAGCACATGGCCTGCTTGCTTCTCAACTCCTCGATTTCTTTTTCTTATTTTTCCAATTCTTCAAATTTAACATGCGGTCGACAGAGATAGCAATCAGATTTGAGGTTGGTCTATAGGTCAGGATCAATAATATCAAATCAGATTATTACTTCGTGTTAGATCCCCGTAGTAGATATGACTTTGTTCTTGTTGAGTTGGTTTATGAAATAAATCAAATCATTTCATTTCAGATTTTAGTCATTTTAAAGCTGGGTTATAGAAAATAAACGGCCATAAAAATTTAATTTAAAATTTAGATAATATATTTTAATTAAAGATATTTTTTTTTCTAAAACGAAAATCTTATCATATATCCTTGATCGAGTATAGGATAGAAAAAACGTATTTTGATATATTACATCATTATTTGGAACAATTATCGTGCAAGCGGGTAACCTAAAACGCTCTCAATATATTGAGAGCTGTGTTTGCCGCTGCCGCCCCACCTCCATCCTCACCCATGTACCCTCTTTCTTGCTCCCACGGGCCACGGGCAAGTTGCCACCCACCTGTCGGGCAAGTTGCCACCCACCCGTCCACCATGCCTAGCCATCAACCACTGTACTGGCCACCGCCCACCTATGCTCGCCTCCGCCGCCCACTTTGGCCTACGTCCACCTGCATATACGCCTCCATCCTAGTCATCCGTCGTCCTTCGACTCGGTCTTCTAATTTGTTTTTCAACCACTCTCCCGACTTCTTTGCATGTTTCTCTTGTTGTTCATTTTTCTTCTAAATCTCATCTTATATATCCGTCTCTATTTTGGTCTACCCTTGTGATAACCTATTCACGATCTTGTTATCGCCTTTAGGGGTTTGAGATGGTCTTTGGAGGTTTGAATGGAGAATGGCATTGTTAGTGTTTGATCTTGTTGGTTGGTGTGCTTTGTCTTTCTTGTTGTGGTGCGGGCTTCATATGAATGATGGTTGATTTGATATGTTCGTGCACGTCGTGGAATTACGATCGACACCTAATAACTCTGTTGGAGTCTATAATTTGAGGTGTCTGCTAGTGATTGGGGAAAATATATTAACAAAAATTGAATATCATAGTTTGAAATAAGTTTTGTGGGCTCTAGCTAGTTGATACTAAACCAATTGGTTGAGCAGTGGTGTAAGGTTTGCATTAACATACCATAGTTATTATCAAGTCAAGTCTACCCGTTGAGATGTGATTGGGCTAAAAAGAGTCTCACATCGAAAGTATTAATTAGGAAAAACAACCGAAAATAATATAAACTATCAACGGTGAACCAAAAATAATACGAACTTTGAAAATTATAAATTTATATACAAACTATATCCAACTAAACCAATATTGATATATACTCAAAATTTGCAAAAGGAAAATTAATCTGGACTAAAAATATAATTAATAATAAAGTTGGGTGAAATTTTGAAAATTTAAAGGGGAAAATCACTATTCACCGTCTTTCCCACTTCACCATCCATTTTTCTTCCAAATTTGTGGCGGTGTCGCTTCCTCCATCTTCTCTTGTCACCGGTGACTCGAAGATGTCGTCGGCGCCGTTAAGCTTTCTTCTTCGTCCCTTCCCGGTTGAACCCGAAACCGCTAATCCCAACCTCCTTTATGAGTTTCCACCTCCGTCTCGGCGGTTGAAGACCACCTCCACCGATCCTCCTCGGCGCCGCCGTTCAGAATCCGAAGCTTGCCAAAACACTCCCTCCTGAGGGAGCCCCAACCCCGCTTTGGGGTTTCACCCCACCACAGTTCGCACCCTTTGGCTCATCCATGGCTACAATAGCTCAATTTATTTGGGGCTTTTGCTGTTCCATAGACGAGGTTCTAAAATCTGTCCTTCATTCTTAACAATTCGTTCATCTATGCCTCGAATTTCAGATCTAGGGTTTGCTATTCCCGTTTGTCTAGCCGAGTTTGCAATTCTCTGTTACCCCCTCCACCATCAACCTCTTAATCGGCTTCGATTGCTTCTAGATCCATCCTCACGTTGCCGCCTCTGTCAATTATAGTTCTCAACCACCACTGATACATTTACAAGGAAAGATGAAGATTGATTTCAATTAATTTTTTAATTTTTGCCCAACCTTTGTTTTAATTATATTTTGAGTCTACATTAGTTTTTAGTTTGTAAATTTTAGCCATTATATCAATATTGGTTTAATTTAGTATAGTTTGTATATAAATTATTAATTTTTAAAGTTCGTATTATTTTTGGTTCACCGTTAATAGTTCATATTATTTTCAGTTGTTTTTCCTATTAATTAAACAAAACTTGTAGATATGCATGTCGGTTTGCTACTTATCGTATTGTCGAATGATTAGCTAAAAAGAGAATGAGATGCTAGACCCGTTGTCTAGGTTTTAACTAGAGAAAACAACCATATCTGCACGTGTGGAGCACTGGAGATAGGGTTGGGACTTGAAGAAACCAAGTTGAAAAGATGAAATAAAACAAGCTTGTCATATAAGTCGGTAGACTACTCTTTCTATTGTCAATTGATTTTACTATAGGACCTTACTGTGCCAGTCTTAAAGCGCATGTGCACCCGTTTCGTGCACACAATCCTCTAGTCACGAGTCCCGATAGACTTCAATATGATATCAGAGCGGTAAAGTCACACGATCTGCTCTCGATTCTGGACTAGCTAAAAAAGAGAATGAAATGCTAATTCCGTTAACCAAGTATCAACATATTATTTTATTATTTTTATTAGAATCAACCAAAACGGGTCACATAAGACATAAAACATCGGTAAAGTGACATAAAGAACACATCGTGATATACTACATTATTTATAAAAAATGTTATAGGTTATAAGTGACCTTGTTGTTAATTGTGATTTGAAGTTATGGTCTATGATGCTTAAGGACTTGTTTGGATCTTTAAATCATGTACATAATGGGTTTATTTACTTATATTATATCTTGTATAAAATTTGTTTATTTACTTATACTACATCACGAGTTCCAACTTCCAAGTTTCAACTATTTATGAAATACTACACACCATCTCTTTTATTACATTCTCTTCATTTAATTAGTCAAAATTTATGTTAATTTTTTTACTGCTCAATGAGCATATATATTCTACAAGTCAAATTATTTATTTAACCAAGTAAAAGCGGCGAGGTTAGTTTAAGATTAATTAAATTATCACAGTGTTGATTCTAAAATATATTAATCACAATATAAATATTTTATCCTGATTTATACAACAATTCAACTCCATTACTATTTTATTTTAATTTCTACGAATTTTAAAGTTTACCACCTAACTAACACCTGCATAAATTAAAATAAAATAATTACATGCTTTTATTTATATTTATTTTCTTTTATTTATATTTATTATATCCAAATAAAATCGGCAACAGTATGGCATGGCGGGGGGTTTGGACGGAAATTTTGAAAACTTAAAATGGAAAACGGGAAAAAAAGAAAAAGAAAAAGAAGAACGGGGGAAAAAATAAGGAGAACGAAGACGGAGCTACATTTGAGGCGAACCTCTCACCTCCTCCGCGTCTCCGCCACGCCCACCCCCCTTTTCTCTCTCCTCCCCCACCGCCTCGATCTTCTTCCCTCCCCTTTACCCTCTCTCTCTCCACTCCAAATCTCCCATTCCCTCCCTCCTCCCCCAATGCACAACCCTCTCTGCTGCGCCTCCTCCTCCGCCGCCTGTGCGGCCAACTCCGACGACCCCTGCCGCCCCGCGCCCCTCCCTCCGCCGGATCACGCACCCCACCCTCCTTCCTCCATTTCCCAAACGCAGTCCTTTCCGGCCAATCACTTCTCCGATTTCCGCTCCCACAGCCCCCGCAAGGATAGTCCCCGCAAGGTCCCTCAGCTCGGCCTCGGCCGCTGCCTCACCTCGCCTTCTCGTACGCACCGCCAGAAGCTGCTCCCTTCGTTCTCGGTTCGCGATCGCCCGGAGAGTGTTAAGATCGACGATCTCGTCGGTGACGGCGTGTGCGGGGTTCTTTATAAATGGGTGAACTACGGGAGAGGATGGCGCCGCCGGTGGTTCGTCTTCCACGATGGTGTCCTGTCGTTTTACAACATTCATGGCCCCGAGAAGATCGTGGTTCGTAATGAGGAGGAGATTGGAGGGAAATTGATCGGCCAAGAGTCTTTTCGTCGGATGTGCACTCGGCGGGGGAACTCCAGCTCTTCCCGGTCTCGTTGCGGGAAACCTGCCGGAGAAATTCACCTCAAGGTTTTCCTATTTGTTTGTTTGCTGATCATCCTGTCATCCAATTTGAAATCATTTAATACAATTTCATTATGAAATTAAACTGTCATTGATTGTTCATTCATTCCTTCATTAATTCATCTTGTTGTTATTGGTTTTCTGTAGATTTCTACAATTAGGGTAAGTAAGTCGGATGAAAAGAGGTTTACCATATACACCGGTACGAAAACAATACATTTGAGGGCGGATACGAGAGAGGCTCGTGATGCCTGGTTGGAGGCGTTATACGCAGCCAAGGAGATCTTTCCTAGAGGATCCACCAGTGGGTTGGTTGATGCTCCAGAGGATGACCTTTCTTTGTCGACCGAGAAGTTGAGGAATCGCCTCTTGCTGGAGGGAGTTTCTGAGGCTGCAATCGAAGATAGTGAACAGATCATGAGGGATGAGTTTTCTACAATGCATCACCAGCTTTTGGCTCTCAAGCAGAAGGAAACTCTTCTCCTTGACACCATAAGTCATCTAGAGGTATACTTTGGGTACTCCATTCTCCTCAAGCTTCCATAAGCACTCTTATTTTCTAATATCTACAGTTTGTTCCTTGTAGGCTGAAAAAGTGGACTTGGAGTATACATTTCTAGACCAGGTCAAGACAAATGGGAACAGCCAGGGATCTTTCTGCACAGCGCGTGATAAATCCTGTGGTATGCTTTGACGAACATATCTTGCTGGTGTTTTTTCAAGAAATTGAAATGGATGGCACAAAACTCATATCAAACGATTCAGTGAAGTTCTATTTGAGATCACAAATTAAATTCAATCATAGGACTACATTTTGTTTTACCCCACCATCCTATATAGCAGAAAAGTGATGGAAACAAGTGCATAAACATCCTCAGTTAGCATATCAATGCTGCATACTTCACAGTATTAGAAACTCATCTAGTATCTAAAACAGAAATTGAAAGGCATGTTGAAGGGAAGATAGGTCCGAAATGACTGGAAAACAGTGGCAAACTTCAGGTTTTATTTTAATTAGTTTATAGGAGATACAAATATTGATCGTGTATAACAATGTTTCCTATTTATAATAGGTAACAGATGCATGTTTTTTCTTTTTTTCGTTCCATATTCTCTATAGGGTTCTTCTATCTTTTCCTGTGGATAATTTCTTTGAAGTGTATAAATGGTGAACCCATTTATTTAAGCAAATTTGATCATTTTCTTTGTCTTATTTTATGCAACATATGAGTGCTGCTGTTCTCTGAAGGATAAACATGGAATAGGCATATGATACGGAGATATGATTGTTACTTGAGTAATATTTTGACTTTGGAAGGAACATTTCACTTTGGAAAGAGGGAAATAGAAAGTGATACACTAGCAACATCTCATTCTCATCTCAAAGTGAGGCTACCGTGCATGACATGTCTGAAAATTTATCTGATATCAAAGTGAGGCTGCTATACATGACAAGTCTGCAAATTTTTCTGATTTTTAGGATGAATCTCTAACATGATACCATTTAAAGTATTAGATTCCCTTTCCTGGGTTCTTGAAGGCAGATGCAAATATCTGGCTGTGATTACCTTCTATGGAGAATATACAACGAAAAGATTATCTGATTTGAAAGAGTTATGTGCAACTGTGACAGGTGGTAGTATGAGTTGTTCTATTGCAAACACTAGAGAACCTCACAAATATGAAGAAGAGGAGGATATGGATGAGGGATTCCGGGATACAAAAGAATTTCTCTCCCCTTACTCTTCTGACAGCAGTGGATCAGAGTTTCAGGGATCATCTTTTGACTCAGATGAGGAAGATGCTCATGAAATGGAAGACTCTTTAATGAGTATGCATAACTATCCTTATGTGAAACGGAGAAAGAAGTTGCCTGACCCAGTTGATCAGGAAAAGGGAGTCAGTTTATGGTCAATAATCAAAGATAACATCGGAAAGGACCTCACAAAGATCTGTCTTCCAGTTTATTTCAATGAACCGATCTCCTCTTTGCAAAAAGGCTTTGAAGATCTAGAGTATTCTTACCTTATTGACAAAGCATATGAATGGGGCAAACAGGTTAGGCTCTATGGAAGTTTGTGGTCGCTTCTTGGTCATTTCCTGGTTCATTCGATTGCTTGTAATGTACTTCGTGTTCAGCTACTTTTCCCCCTACTTATCTGTTACTTCTTGAAACTTATTTCTTTCTACAAATCTGATAGGATTAGTAGCACACCGGGTTCAGTTTAATAATGACTTTTGGTAATATTTATGACTGCCTGTGATGCTCTTCCACTAGTCTTAGTACATCCATGTCTTTGTGGCAGTTACTGAGTGTTTGGATCAGTATGATACTCTCGTTCATGTAGGGCTTCAATTGCTTTCGAATCATCAAATTTGTTATCCATGAGCAACTATATAGTTTTAACAAAAAGAAGAAAAGATGGATATAGAAAATAACCACCACTCAGTTAAAACCTGCATGTGTTGTTCTGGCTATTTCTATAAGACTAGATTGAAAGAATCTAGGCAGACTGGAGAAGCTTGTGGATACTGGCCTATCTTTGATCATGTCAAGTTCAGACTTTTTGTCTTAGATTTTAACAAGGCATTATGTCTAGATGTCAGTGTCTTACCTATTAATATGGTTCTTTAGTCATTAGGTTAAGTTTTCAATAAATTATTTAACTTAATGACAATATTCTGGCAAATTCTGTAGGGTAATAGTCTTATGCGGATGCTTAATGTAGCAGCATTTGCTGTATCAGGATACGCCTCTACCAAAGGAAGAACTTGTAAGCCATTTAATCCTCTACTTGGTGAAACTTATGAAGCCGATTTTCCAGATAAGGGTATCCGCTTTATCTCTGAGAAGGTATTAGCTCCATCAATCAAGCTGTTTGGTAGATTTAAGTTTTAACTGATGTCCTTTGATACGAGTATATACATGCTAACCACAACCTTTCTAAACAGAGTTTTGCTTCCTTGCGTCTTACTTAACTAGAAAACTAGATGGTGAAACTTTCATCTATAACTTGATCCATTATGAAACATTCTTTGAAAAAAAATCTATAGTTGTTTGTGGTCATGGTGTTTTTGAGCCTATGCAAGACTTCATTTGCGGGGTCTGTATCTGTTGGAATTGTAAAATAACTCCACCCATGATGTACAACATCATGCTTAAAAAAATACATAGTTTTTTTTTTAATTGATTTTCAACCAATTTATTCTCAATTTCTATTTCCAAAGAAGGAAATTTCATGGGTGAGTTATTTTACATCTCACCGGATCCAAACCCATCTATACTTCATTGACATGAGCTAACAATATCCTCAGGTTAGTCATCACCCCATGGTAATTGCCTGTCATTGTAATGGTCGAGGCTGGAAGTTTTGGGGTGATTGCAACTTAAAGAACAAATTCCAGGGTCGCTCCATCCAGATTGACCCAGTTGGTATCTTGACTATAGAATTCGATGATGGAGAAATTTATCAATGGAGCAAGGTACACAGCATTCCCATACCAGTTTCTAGCTTGCTCCTAGAGTGTAAATTATAATTTTATGGGATTCTGCAGGTAACCACTTCCATCTACAACATAATCATTGGCAAACTCTACTGTGATCACTATGGCACAATGCAAATACAGGGAGCCAATGGATATTCTTGTAAGATCAAGTTCAAGGAACAGTCATTTATTGATAAAAATCCTCATCAGGTACTTATCTTTTAACTTGAATGTAATAATTAAAGCATGCTCAATGAGCATATTTGTACGCAGGATGTAAAATTGAATAAAAGTTTGCAATTTTTTGCTCTTTCTTTCTCGTTCTAGCAATTTGTTGATTTTATTCCTTTTGGTCTTGACGTGGAAATATGCTGCAGATACATGGAAGTGTTGTAGATAAAAGTGGTCACACAGTTGCTAAATTGTTTGGCAAATGGGACGAGAACTTATATTATGTCGAAGGAGACAACTTAAAGAAAGGTAAAGATTCAGATTCCCGATCCCAGCCTCGTTTACTATGGAGGCCAAATAAACCACCCAAATACCGAAGCAGATACAACTTAACAAGATTCGCAATCACTCTAAATGAGCTTACTCCTAAACTCAAGGCAAGAGATACACCTCATTTTTATATCTTGTATCAAACAAGGACTTCCATTTGATTCATTTTGCTACATTTGGTTAACAGGAGAAGCTACCACCCACAGATTCAAGACTAAGACCCGATCAAAGGCATCTGGAGAACGGAGAATATGAATCAGCTAACGCTGAGAAGCTGAGACTCGAAGAGAGACAGCGTGAGGTGAAATACCCATCATAATGACATGCCATCATCATTGCATTTGATTGTTGCCATTTTCTGATTGCGAGTCTCAATAATATGTGTATATACAGGCAAGAAAGATACAAGAGAAGGGATGGAAACCGAGATGGTTTGTCCATGATAAAGACGGGACAGGATATCGCTACATTGGTGGATACTGGGAAGCCAGGCAGCAAGGTAAATGGGTATCTTGTCCCAACATATTTGGTGAAATCCCATCTCAAAGTAATGCTTCATGAAACCCGCTTTCGCTTGCTGAACATGGTATGGTGTTCCTATTTTCCCTTAAGGAGGGAACAAGTGAAAGGAGTATATATATACTGATATACATATAGTACAAATAGCAGAAAGTGTAAGAGAAAACCACACAACATACGAATCCACTTAGACTAAATTCTTGAGAACAAGAAATCAGTGCACCTATTGTCCAAATTTTTTGTAGGCCATGTAAATAAACAATAACATGGTATATAAAATATGATATATAGTTCCATTCCATGGGATTCACATCAGATTTACTTTGAGCGACAGTTGCTGTTTTGCATAATGCCAAATTTGAAATTACTATATCATGAATAAATTTGTTTGCTAAATGCCATTTTTCAACACCCTCTCGACTAGTTTGGGAAAGGGATGGAAAAGGGTGGTGCACCGACCCCCTAGACAATGCTTCATTGCAAAGACTATATGTAGATTGAACAAGTATTATAACACCTGGTCACACAACTTGGGTAACTCCGGCGGACATTCTAGCCACTTGGTTAAATCCATGGCCGGTATCGTCGGATGAAATGCCCGGGCCATGCTTGGTGAAGTCATAGCGCTCGCCGTCTCCCCAGAGGGCATAGGCCTCCTCACCGTGGGCGGCATCATCCCCGATCTCGAGCTCCTCATCGGACATCCGGAGGGGCATGACGAGCCTGATGGCTAGGCAGATAAGGGAGGTGACGACGACGTTCCATCCGATGATGAACAGGCCGCCGACGATCTGCTTGGCGATCTGGTAACCGCCGACCCCGCCGTAGACGGCGCCACGGGAGTTGGTTACCGGGAGGAAGAGGTTGCTCTCGGTGGGCTGGGCGAAGACGCCTGTGAGGATGCCGCCCAAGTAGCCGGCGACCGCGTGGGTGTGGAAGACGCCGAGGGTGTCGTCGACGGTCTGGAGGAGCGGCCACCGCTTGTGCACCACCATCATGGTGAACCACGGCACGCTCCCTGATAGGATTCCCATCACTATTGCTGCCCACCCTTGGATCAGCCCTGTTTGCTTAAACAAAATCAATCAGTTAAATTTGGTTAATTTAACATATGTGAACAATAAATCCTAGAATTCAGCTTGTTTGAATTCGATCATTAATTTGAACTCGAGCTTGTTTACACTTGGCCTCAAATAAAGTCGAACCTCAAGTTGAACGAAGTTTCAAAGTGTGCTTTACTTGACTCATTTTTGTAAATAAACGAGTCTGACCAGAGTACGAGCTAAACTCAAGCTACTCGACTAATATAACAGTTCTAAAATTAATGGGTGTGTATATGTATAGTCATATGATAGTTAGTTTAAGGCGAAGATACCGGCAGCAGGAGTGATGGCGACGAGGCCGGTGATCATGCCCTGGACGGCACCGATGACAGAGGGCTTGCCAAAGCGGAGGACGTCGAGGCAAGTCCACATGAGGAGGCTGGTGGCGGCGCAGATGTTGGTGTTTAAGACGGCGACGGAGGAGTCGATGTTGGCGGAGTAGGGGTCTCCGCCGTTGAAGCCCGCCCAGCCCATCCACAGCAGCCCGGCTCCCGCTAGCATCAACAGCACGAACCTCTCCCTGTCCCCTTTTGATCTTGGTCCCACCTACATTCGTTTTTTTCTTGAATTGGTAAATAAAGAGCGACCATCTAGGACTCGAACTGAAAACGTACCTACTAATCTTTTCTGGTTGAGGCATTCCGAAATGGTTTACATTTATTTTTTCCATTTCCATCATTAATACCATCTGTCTATTTTCTTTAAGTTCATATACTTAATACTTGAAATTATTTTTCAATGCAACCCTCATTCTAGAAGGGTGGTATAAAAAAATATTTTACAAAAAAATAGCTCAAATTTTAATATATTTCGGATAATATTAAATTTTTTTGTACGAGAATAATGTAATTTTCCAATCTGTTTGCGAATTTTGTGGGATTATTGATGGGACCAATTTGTTTGGACACATTCAATTCAACCATAGACTGGTTAATTTTCCAAGTCTACTATGCAGAGATTTGTACACTTAACTTCTCAACAGATCGATCAGAAAATGAAACTCCACTAAAAGACGACCTAACGAAATAAACCTCTCGGACTTTGACTTTATTCTACACCACTGCGTTAATTCTTTTTTTCTATCTTGTATTTTATAAGTTTGGAAGATATTTGAAGTTTAACTTGTTTTATTATACTTTGTAGAAATCTACAAGTTTTGTTAAATATTTTTTATATAATTTTATACTTATAAATAATAAAGATAAAATTATACAAAAATTTAATGAAAATTTTAATAATTTGTGCATTTTTTTAATCATTTATATAAAAAAAAGTATTTTAAAGCTCTTTTTTTAGTTGTTTTCATATCCTTATATTTAGTATTTAGTTGATCATATGATTAGAGTATTAAGTGAATATACAAAATCAATTATTTTCAATATATGCGGATATACATTATACTAGTATTTGTTACCCGCGCGGTTGCGCGTTTTGTTAATAAATTATATTTTATTATATTAATTATATTAAAATATTATATTAGATAATTAATTGACGTGGCTTAAAAAAATAAAATCAAATTGACGTGGCTCACAAAATAAAACCATATATAAATATATTATATTCAATTTTATCTAAAAGGTAGAATAACGCACCAAATATGCCTTCTTCATCTTTTAAAATAATAAATAATATAATTTATTAACAAAAACATGAAAATAATAAATATATATAACAACTAATTCAAGTTATATTGGATAGATTATTGATCTAAAAAGATAAGTTTTTAGCTAACTATATTCATTTATTAATTGATGTGGGCCAGAAATATAATACCACTTTAATTTAGAAAATGCCACGTAAGCAAAAATAATCCCGCTTTAATCCAGAAAATTCCGTGGACGCGAGATCGCACCAGAGCCCGTTTCAGACTTCTGTTTTAGTATTTTATTATATAGATATATAGATATCCATCACATGAATTCAACCATAAAACCAAGTTAACTTTTCTAATTGCTAGTTGCTACTACGTATATAATTATAGGTCTCGTGTATGCATAAATTATTAATTTTATTTGTAGGTCACATGAGCCCTAGCCTTTTTACAATTGGGATAGATTGGGGCTGATTAAGTTAGCAATAACCAAATACCATCCACAATAATTATTTGGATAAAACATATCTAGATATTTCCATGATATATACTGTATAAAAGAAAAAAAATAGAATCATTGAACCAATGAAATTATATTGACTTATGTGAAAATTTTAATATTTCCATGATATATACTGTATTCAAATTTACACATTTATATTTACACATTATATGCTCAAATATAGATATTTGAACACTAATAATCAATGGAGATAAAAAGTATTTAAAAAATTATATATTTAGATATTTATATACAACCATTGAAGATAGTTTAAGTTTCTTATAGATATATTTTTTTATTAGTTAATTTGTACGGAGTAAGCAGTAAAATGTTACATGTAAATTTTTTATTATAAAATATCTGACTTTATAACACCTATTTAAAAAGCAAATAATTATATAAAATATTAATATTCTTAATTATAAAACTTAATACTTATTTATTTTATATAATTTTCAACTAAAAAAAGTCTTATATTGAGTACAAATTAAGATACATGCAAGTATGTAACAAGTAATACGTAGTATATATTGTATATATGTTACCCAGTAAGCGGTAGTGATGCCGGCGATGCCGGAGGAGAGGTGAATAACATAGCCGCCGGAGTAATCCATGACGCCCCAATGGAACAAGAAGCCGCCGCCCCACAGGCTGAAGGCCCCCACGGTGTAGGAGAACGTCAGCCAGAGCGGCACAAACGTCATCCACGCCTTTATATTCATCCTCCCGAGGACGGAGCCCGCCAGGAGGATGACGGTGATGGCGGCGAACACCGCCTGGAACCAAACCATGGTGGCCATGGGGTACAAGGGCTCGGCCATGGGCGTCTCGACCCCGCCGGAGCTGTAGCGGTGGGTGGTGGCGGGGAGGGCGGCCTGGCGGAGGAGGAAGGCCTGGGCCAGGGCGGGGCCGGCGCGGCCCCAGAAGGGGAGGAGCTTGTCCCCGAAGGCCATCTTGTAGGCCCAGGAGACCCAGCAGAGGACGACGGCGGCGAAGGCGTAGAGGGCCATGAAGGCGGAGTTGACCGCCCACTTCTTCTTGACTATGCTGCCGTAAAGGATGACTAGCCCCGGCACGCTCTGGAGGCCCACCAGTGTGGCTGATGTCATCTGCCACGCGTTGTCCCCCTTGTTCAGCCAGTCTGGCACCGCCGCCGACGTGGCGTAGGCTTGTGGGATTGCTGCCGCCGCCATGGTGATCTAATTCCCGGGAGTAGTTAGTTGGGTGTGTGGGAGGGGCGGTTAATTATCTATTTATCTTTGTGAGGGAGATCGAGAGGACTTAATTTGTTTATTGGATGAATGGATGGGGGTGAGAATATTCAGTTATATGTGACTGTGAGGAGGGAGATTCATGATGAATCTATTATCTATATATGGATCATAGAGAATCTTCAACGTACCAAAGGGTTAATATGTGAATTTTCTTTATTAAATAATCGGTTTTTCTAAGGGCATAGGATAAGACCCTAAATTGGGAAAAATTTCCTAAAAAAAGGCAAGCGACTATAGGAATCTAAATTAAAAGAAAAGCTAAATTAATTAAAATTTAAAAAACATTTCCCAATTTAGGGTCTTATCCTATGCCCCACGCCTTTGGGGTATAGGATAGAAAAATCGTTAAACAATTTAGAGTTTATTTTTAGATTATAAGGTTGGGATTTGGAATACATCTTTTATTTATAAAAGTTATTTTTTTAGATTAAAAAATCAAAATACATTTTACAAAAAGTTATTTTGTTTTTAGATTATAATCATCATAGTTATTTTATTTTTAGAGTATAAGGTCTTGATCCATATTATTATAGGAGTAAAAATTTAACCTATTGTATACTAGTTATTTTGTATAGTCCCATTTAAAACATAATTATTATTAGGTTTGTACAAGTTTTTCAGGTGTAGACATAAAAAGACCGATTAAAACTAACTGTAAATTTGTCTCTATTTTTATTTATTTTTAAAAAAATCGCGACGCAATATTGGATACTAGTTTACTACTCCAATTCATATATACTCCATGTATTAAACCAATGAAGAAAGAAGATGTTAAATAGAAGAGACATATGTACCACGATTCAGATGTCTCAAACTCAACTTTGACGGTTCCATCCTATTTACAAATAGCTCAATGAGTAGGATACATAATTTGAGCCTAGGTAAGGAATCTAATAAATATATTATATAGCTAGGTTATGCGAAAGTGGGTAAACAAACCCCCTGAAAACCAAAGCTCTAGCTCTTCGTCATGGGACTTTGAAGACTCGGGACTCCAGATCTACAACTTCTACATCGAAGGTGACTCTTTCATTATTATTATTAATATTCATCTCAAGGGTGATAGAACCTGTCCTTGAGAAATTAAAATGATCATGTCTGACATTAAGAAAGATCTCGAAAGAGATGGGTGATATTGTGTTCTCTCATATGATCCACTCGGGTAATGGAATGACAGATAAGGTAATTGCACACCTATATCACTTCACCAATGAACACTTGTTATGGAACGATCAAGGTCCGTCATACCTCATCCACTAGAATGCTCTCAAATATAGGATGTATAGGACTTGAATAGAGATTCACCTATTGATAATGAGAGGTTGAGTGTTGAACATTTAATTAGACATATATGTTGTAGTCAAGAGTGACGTATGTGCGGAGATGGAATCGATCTCTTTACGTGAGACATGCGCGCATAGCATTCTAAGTTCAAACCGATCACAAATTAGTGTAACTAGTCTTATTTATAACTTTTATTTATATAAAATAATTTTTATTGATTTAAATAAATTAATAAGAAAAATATAAGTTCTGAATTCACCCATGTTTCCTTTGGTGAATAAATTTTATATCTTCAATTGTGTTATTTTTTTAATTAAAACACGAGTGTTTTTCTTAATATATTATATTTGATCTCTTGTTAAAAAAAATGCAATTTTTTTATTCAATCCCCTTAAATTTATTGGACATTCATTAATTGACGTGTCAAAAAAACTCGGTCAGAATGCACCAGAAAACGACACGTAAGCGAATCGCACCAGAGCCCGCCACGTAGAATTTCTACGTCTCTGTTTTAGTATTATATATTGATGATATATTGATATTGATTGATGATTATAAGGCTATGTTCTCATGAGGTTCCAAATTTAAATCCTTTGAAAACATCCTTTGTTGATTATATATGTGCTTTAGTGCTTATTCAAGCCACGAGACACAATCACTTAAGCATTAACTTTGCCATACTCTTAATATGTTTTCTAACTATATCTGTTTTCATAATATTATATTCTCTTTGCATTTACGGGGATATATTGTTAAAATTTAAATGAATGAGTGGTGTGTTTTGGATGACCCTTCAAGGTTGTTGCTTTCTCTCAATTGATCATGTTAATTAGATTCATTAGAATGCCTATCTTTCATACTCACCATCTTAGCTTGCTTGTGTTGATCAAGCACCTTATTTAGATGCAGATTCATCGATTACGTCCTCTATAACATAATATTCATTCGTTCCACCGTTATATTAATTTCTGTTTCAGGTTGTGGAGACCAACGTTGTATTGGTTAGATCTTGGAATACACATACTTTAATTGGAAAGTAATAAGGATACCTCTTTTGAAAGGCCTCCTGGCTAAAGCATCAAGAAATCAAAGAGAGAGAGATCAGAACTCAGTTCAGAAGCATGGCATCTCAACCTGCATTGCCATTTCCATCTCAGAGAGAGGGCAAGCTCTTAAATTAAATGCTCAATCGATCAATTGAATAAGCAAAGGCTTGAAGAAAAAGGCACTTGTAAAAGGGAATCAATGATTGGTGGGCTCTCCAAGAAACAAAAAAGGAAAGGCAACCGACAAAGGAGATCTTTACTGATTTCTTTAATTAGGGTTCTTTTCCCTCCTCTCATGTCTTCGTTGTTTCCTTTTCAATGTGTACTCTCCCTTTTTCATTCACATAAAGAGAAAGAGAACGAGAGAGACCCCTTAGCTTTTTAATGTACGTGTTAGCCCCACACACACCCTTATATACCTTACCTTTCAATTTCCTCCATCTCTCTCTATATATCCCACCTTACTTCCTCCCTTGTCATTCCCCTACACTTCATTTTGCCCTATTCCTCTTCTTCTTTTCTTTCCCTCCCCACCCTCTCTTGAGGGTTTCCATTTACTTACATACACGACAAATCGTGTATCGATCTAGTTCCTCTATCTGCGCGATAATATACATATACATATACATATACATATACATATACATATACATGTCACCTGTTTCATTGCCACCCGGTTTCCGGTTCCACCCAACCGACGAGGAGCTCATCATCTACTACCTCAAGAGAAAGATCAATGGTCGGAAAATCGATCTTGAAATCATCCCTGAAGTTGATCTTTATAAATGCGAGCCCTGGGAGCTGCCTAGTATGTTCATTTTTATTGTTCTTGGTGATTAGAGGCATTTGTTCTTTTCTGACTACTCAAGTAATTGATTATATATATATACTATATAGCTAGCTAGGCTCACTGCTTTGCTTATTTGATTCTTTCAGTGAAATCAAAGGGGGTTTTACTAATTTGAATTGAATGAGTACCCATGATTTTGATAACATATATATACATATATGCAGGCAAGTCATTGCTACCAAGCAAGGATCTAGAGTGGTACTTCTTCAGCCCTAGAGACCGGAAATACCCTAACGGCTCCAGGACTAACCGCGCTACCAAAATGGGCTATTGGAAGGCCACAGGCAAGGATAGAAGGGTCAGTACTTCCCCTACGACAAGGGCGGCTATTGGCACCAAGAAGACCCTTGTTTACTATAGAGGAAGAGCACCTCATGGCATTCGCACCGGTTGGGTCATGCATGAATACCGCCTTGACGAGAGGGAGTGCGAAGCACCTGCCTCTAACTTGCAGGTATCTTACATAGATTGAGATGCTAGACCGATCTAATTGCACTTGAGAGGGCGTGTTCCACATCAGAAGAAAACAAAAAAAATCTTCGTATATATTAGTTTTCTTGATCTTGATTTCCTTTCTTTTGATTGTGCAGGATGCATATGCATTGTGCCGGGTGTTCAAGAAGGAAACCATAACGACTAACAATCTCTCAGCGTCGAAGATTGGAACGCAATACAGCTTCGCAAACACAAGGCATATCTCTAGCAATGATATATCAACAACCTACTCGGATGGAAGATCAAGACATGATGATTTCAAGAGCTCGGATTACTCGGTCTCTTTGCAAAGGTGCTCAGCAAGCAACATCCCTCCTCCAATGGGGCTGCAGATATCTTCGTATCGCCAACATAATCCTGAAACCAGGCAGTGGATGCATTACTCAGCCGATCAAGACGAGTTTCGCTTCCCAACTCCATCTCTCCAAAGCTATGGCACACCCTCTTATCCCCCCTCCAAGGTACTAAAATCACCTCATTTTATCTGCACAAATAGATACACGTTTGTGGTTTGAGATGATGCTAAAAGTTGCCTCTTTTTGAAGGTTGGAATCCCACTGGAGTGCGCGAGGATGCAACACCAATTCACCATGCCTCCATTAGAAGTAGACTCCAATCGTTCGTCGCAGTTTGGCCACTCTTCTAGCTTCGTAATGCCTCAACAACCATGCTTTGTCGATGGCGGATCAAACATTGAAGCCAATGACATTAATCTTGAAGAATTGCTCGCTGTCGATCAAACTTCCGAGGTTTTCACAAACCAAAATGGAATGGAATCAGATTTTAACATGCTCAACCGCGCAGATACCTCCGTGTTTATGAACATGAATCCATGGGAGAATCTAAACTCAAGATCCACTGAGATTGAAGGGAAGAACCAATTCAGCTCAGAGTTGATAGCTGATTACTCCAATTCGGTACTCATGCCCGACTTACAACTCGACAAGGTACCAAAATTCAAGTAAAAATTTGTCATCTATGATGATCCTAAATTCCTAATGTTGTTCTATTGAGGATTTCTTCCTAATCTTTAGCTGCACCTTTTGCTTTCCCAATAGAGTTTTGCAGGAGATTACAGTGATATAATCCCGGTTGAAAACGTTTCGAGCTATCTTAACACGAATGAGGCACAAGGTATGAAATGAATATCAATGTAACCATGTTGCTCCTAAATCTTTAAGACTTGTGCTGAGGGTCCAAAGTTATGATGCAGGAGAAGGCGGCGGCGATCATATGATCAACACATCCGAAACGAATGCCTTCCCATTCGAATTTAATCCAAACAGGAGCTTTGTGGATGATGCAGGAGACCTAGAAAACTTCTGTATGATTCCAAACTTTGATGACTTTGAGGATGTGGAGGTGAGCCGGGGGCTGTGTGTATCGACAAGGGGGCTATCCGAGACCCACTTCCACCGCGTGGAGCCTTCAAGGACGGTTCGAGTCCACCAGCACAGTAGGCTACAAAGGGTTGAGCTTGTCACACCTCAACAAGACCCTCCAAGCTACAATAATAACAGAATTAAACCTTGGGGAGGGTTGAGCTCATTGATCTCTCGGTTCATCAATTCGGGCTTCATCCAACAAAAGAGGAAGGCTAGCAATGGAAAGAGAGGAGTTACTGAGGGGATGTTGGTGAGCTTGGTGGCCAATACAATGTGGACTCCGGTTACCGCGGTGTTGGCTTTGTGCTCTATTTGGGCAAGCCATGTTGGCCCTGATTGAGATCGATCAACAGCTATAGAGCTAGATTGATTCATCCTATATCTACTCTATATGCTAACATGATTCTTTCTTTTGCTTTAACCATTTTTTTAGACCTAATTGGCAAGAAGTTGCTGAATTCAATCTAATTGTAGAGATGAATAAGCAAGTCAATGAATTTCATTTCCCCTTATTGTTTCAAATTCAGCTCCCTTAGCTTTTTCGCTTAATTGAAACTGTATAAATGATCTATGATACTGTATTGTATGAAAGAATAAATTTTAAAAATCACAGAAAAAAAAATTTAAAGATTGTGGCTGCTGGGATTCGAGCCCAGGTCTCCACGGCCACAACGTGGAATTCTAACCACTAAACTACAGCCACTTTGGTGATAGTTTTAACTGAATTTTTAATATAAACAGAATTCAAAAAGAAAAACAAAACGGCCGTTGCTGGCAACGGTTGTGGGGGAACACATGGCGCACTCAGCAAAGCTTTGCCTCCACCTGCATCTCCATCAATGGTTTCCCTCGTAAAACAAACCCACCATGGGAAAAAGCAAATGCATCCCGATTTAGATAAAAGCTGTGAACTTTGAAATGCCCGATTTTGCAAACGGTTTCCTGATTCGGAAGATTTCGCCTGCCAATCCCCAACTTTCCCCAATTCATTAATCGGTTATGTTCTGAATTGTGAATCTGATCAGGTGAAACAACAATCTATTGGTGAAACGCCGCGAATTCGTATCTCTCAATCTCCTTGCATTCCTTTTCCCCCTTTCTCTCTCCCTCTCTCTTTCTCTGAAATCGGTGGATACATATTTTTGTCTGGGAAGAGATGAGTTCCATTCACAGCGATACCTCTTCCGAACCTTCCACCGTTCCCAAAAAGAATTCCAAGAAACCCACATGTATGCCTCCTTTATCCCTCTTTCGTTTCTCTGTTTCTCTCTTGATCGATCAATTTTGCTGTTCAGTTTCCTATTTGATTGTGTTTTTCATTTTGCGAATTTGGTTATTCAATTTTTGATGAGGAGAATCACTAGAATTTGGGGATTAGGGTTTGCTTCCATTTAGGCGATCACATGAATTTGTAATCTCTATCTTGCTAGTGCAATTAGGGTTTCCCATGAATCCTTTCTGTGTGTGACATTGAATAATCTCTGTCAATTTATTTTCTGTTCATCCTATTTCATTTCATTTTTTCCATGGCTTAGATGGAAAATTTAGGAATGCAAAAGAGTGTGTTTTTCCCCAATTATAGGGTTATTCCATTGAATCCATGGACTTGTGTGTATGATCCTGTGCCTCTTTCGGCTTCAACATCCGAGCAATGTGGGATTTGAATGAATCGGGAGCTTGATGGTAAATTTGTAAGGCATCTGAAGTGATTATAAACTTCATTGGTAAGGATGTCAAGCAGGGCTAGTTTGGTTCATCGAAAAAAGCCGAAGAGCTTGTTAAATTTGGCTTTATTTATTTCACTTACGATGACGGATATAGAACAAGCTGAGTATGGCGTAAGGCTCAGTCAGCACTCGAAAGCTTGTCTTCCTTGCTTCCTGAATGGACATTTCTCCTGTGATTCCTGTTTCTTGTTTATGTGCTTCAGATTCGAGGTTTACGCAACAGGAGCTTCCCGCTTGCAAACCAATTTTAACTCCGGGATGGGTAAATCCTGCTTCTTACAAATTTGTAATCGAATATAGCTGCATCCTAACAAGGGAGCAAGGATATCAATTCGCCATTTTTTTCAACTGCTGTCATTATTATCTTCACATCTTTGGTAATTCATTTCTCCTAAAGTTTGATTGTTCTTGACAGGTTATTGTAGCGTTCATTGCTGTCAGCTGCGTGTTTATACCGATTGGCATTACTTCCTTGAATGCCTCAAAGGATGTAAAGTTCTGCAACTATAGGCTAATTTTGATCCCTGGCCATGAGCAAACTAGTCATTGCTTAAAACTCGTAATTGCAATTTTATGGTGTAGGTTACCGAGATTGTGTTCAGATACGACGTGGATTGTGTTCCGCCAAATCATAGTAGTGATTTAGTTGCCTATATTCAAAGCTCTAAAACTAACAAATCATGCTCAACAACTTTGACTGTAAGTGTAATAATTTAGTCTTAAATTTCCTTAACCGAAATCTGTGATTTTCTATGCCGAAATAACTTAGGAGTTGTGCAAATTTGATTTGACTTGTATGCTTCTGTAGGTTCCAAAGAGGATGAAAGCTCCAGTGTATATCTACTACCAGCTAGATGACTTCTATCAGAACCATCGGAGGTAAGTATATAGTTCGATTCCTAGTCAGGAACACCTTCATTGTTGTCTGTGATCATGTTCTGTGTTCCCAGATATGTGAAAAGCAGAAGTGACAAACAACTGCGGAGTACAGAATACGCAGACAAAACCGATCTTTGTACTCCTGAGGGTAAATTAGGCGATGGTAAAACCCCTATCGTTCCTTGTGGTCTTATTGCGTGGAGTCTATTCAACGACACCTATCAGTTCTCGGTCAAAAACAGTGCTCTCCCAGTGAAGAAGAAGGGAATAGCATGGGACAGTGATGTAAAACACAAGTTCGGGTCCAATGTTTATCCGAAGAACTTCCAATCTCAAGGCTTGATTGGGGGTGGCAAACTTAACAGCAGCATCCCAGTAAATCTTCCTTGCAGATTCTTGCACTTGCTCTTGATGGCTTTGAATCTATTTTATATATGCTACCTGATCGGTCACCGTTGCGTATGTTACAGCTCAATGAGCAGGAGGATCTCATCGTTTGGATGCGAACTGCAGCTCTCCCGAATTTCAGGAAACTTTATGGTAAGATAGAGAGTAGTTTGGAAGCGAATGAGAAGATCTCAGTCGTTATAGAGAACAACTACAACACTTACACCTTCGGAGGCAAAAAGAAGTTGGTGCTCTCAACCACAAGTTGGATAGGAGGCAAGAATGATTTCCTCGGGATCGCATACGTAACGGTTGGTAGCCTCTGCTTGTTCCTGGCACTCAGCTTTCTGCTAGTTTACATCTTCAAGCCACGGTGAGCAACTTTATCTGTTAGGATAGTTCAAATCCAGTTCCCTTGTTCAGATAATGCACTTGATGAACTTCATCATTGGAGGTTTTACTCGACATTTCATGTTCATGATACAGGCCTCTCGGGGATCCATCGTACCTGTCATGGAACAGAAATCCGACGGGAATGCTGAATTAGCAAGTCGTCTTGTTACGCCTCGGGTCTGATTTATACTCTCTAAAATAAGCCAATTGTAGAAAGCAGCAGTAATGCTGAGGTTTGCACTTTGTGTGATGTTCTTGAAAGCTCTGAAATGTATATGAACGTACATTCAGCCAGTCTGATGGTTTTGAGTCTTCATTTAAATCAGTTTCAAGATATCACGGATATCAATAGCTGATATATCAGATATCAATACCAAACGAACATTAAAAGGAATAAAAAAAAACATTTTTAACATCAAATCCCGTTAGTCTCTGGGTATAAATTCATGAATAAAGTGGGAGGAATCCCCATTTCAATGTGCACATAGTTGAAGTGTAACAATTAAGAAGTGGAAATAAAAACAAGCAGAAATCCAGTTACAGTTTGGAGGGTTTTACCAACACAAATGCAAGCACTAATGGCTTTTTATTTAGCAACCAAATTTGATCACATTTAAGCCACCCAGTGAGAGGATGGATAATTCACATCCTTGAAATCTGAAGAGGGAAGTTGTTATCAGCAAACTGACTCCTCGAAGCCGCAAGCTGCATCTCAACGATACCAGACCTATCCAGGAGATGCCTCTGGCAGTTCTCGGCGGCCATTATTCCAGCAGAGTACGCACCATGAACAGATCCCTGATGGTCCAGGCTCATAGCTTCCCCTCCAAAGAAGAGATTTCCGATGGGGGCTCTAAGCCTGTCATATACGTCCTCTGGCTTCCCAACTAAGTCATAAGAGTAACAGCCGAGTGAGTTCGGATCTGTTCCCCAGCGAGAAATAAGGTACTGCACCTGATCACCAGCCAAACGGATGAGAATACATTAGGCAATCATTTTAATGACTAGTCAATCGTAAATGAACTAGTCACACTAGAGGGGTTGGAAAAAAAAATCAACTTACTGGTTCAGTTGCATTTGGAAACATTTTCTTCAGCTGTACCATCACAAAATTTACTGTTTCCTCGTCTGAGAGTTTCTCAAGGTCATAAGCGAATCTTCCAGCTGCCATGTAGACAAGAACAGGACGCCCTATTGCCTTGTGCAAGTTCAGAAAATAGCCACATGCAAAAGAAGTGGGTGCAACCATCCCTAACAATTCACAGTTTGGCCAAAACACATCGTCAAATCGTAAAGCTATCTTGTTTTCGTTGCCCATGCCAAGATCAGAAATAGCCCCTGTCTTCCAATCAGGCAACTTTGGTTCAAACGTAATGAGGTTTGCCTTCAGAATGCCAAGAGGTACTGTCACGATTACTGCATCTGCAATCAACTCTGCACCATCGTCCATTATGATTTTCACCTCGTCAAGACCATAGGAGATATTCGTGACCCTATATATTAAGATTCACAACTGGAAATCAGAATAAAGTCACAGCAACAACATTAAGTAGACAGTGAAAGCAAATAGTAAGTAGACAGTGAAAGCAATATTCAAGTAAGGCAGAAAATATGGAGCAAATAGTAAGTAGACAGAATACTGCCTCAAACCGCCGGCGACCAAAAAGTGGAAATAACACACTGAAATCAGTACAGCATGGATGCATCATACATTTAGAATATGAATGGTAAGCACACTCCGAATTTGGCAACTTAATAAAACAGTCATCTTGTTTCCCATCAGCCAATCATAATTATTGTGAAGCTGTGTGTGCACAAATTTCCTCGCAAAGCTCAACAGAAGCCATACCTGTGATTCAACCTCACATCAACACCTTCTGAAAGAGCCTCTATTACAGGGTGATAACCTTCCTTCATTAGTCCATGACCACCAGAGAGAACATCCTCCTACATGTAAACAAAGTAAAATATAAAGATAGTGCTAATATGTCTGCAAAGCATAATTTAATAAGACTGTTTTTTAGAGCAAAAAAGTAACAGAGAGTATTGGACAGCAGAAGTGTATAGAGGTAAGCCAACATTGAAATTCATCTGAACCAATGGGCAACGGTAAGTTGATAACAGTGAAAACTAGTTAGCATTCTGCAGGCAGTTTGGTTACATTAAGGCTTGAAAATAGCAGGAAGCCAGAGAGGAAAGAGGTGGCATGATCTAGAATCTTTCTAAACAATGCCCAGAGTTCAGACTTCAGACACAACCAAAATCTGTATACTGCCAATCCAAACTTCCATAAGAACAAGTCTCAAAGATTACTAATAGCTCAACTGCTACTATATAGAATGAAAGTCATCATGAGAATTCAAAACTTTACCTGGTCCCAAGTTTTCAATGATATCATATCTGCATCAGCGGCGAACCAAGCTTCCAATCTGCATATGTACCATTGCAACACTTCATGTGCAAGTCCTTCTTGTCTATATTCAAGATTAATGAGTTAGCAATATAATAATGCCAAGAAATTCAAACGTATGAATTGATAGTCTCAAACAGTTCTCAGTTAATTGTATCCATACCTTAAATGTGGATGTCTATCCAACACAATTGCAATTGCTTGAAGAACAGACATGTCGTCACCATGCTCTTCCCTCACTTGCTCAGTCTATAGTTGAAAAGCATCACCAATTTAATCAATGCCATGAGCACATCCAAATGATTGAGAACAAATATATACACATCGAGAGAATACCCATGTAAGTAGTAACTTGAATTTTCAAGAAATCAGTATACCTCTTTGAGGATTCCCTTGAATACTTCACCTACTTCAATGACCATTTCCTGAGGAATTTGTTGCCCATCCATGCTGAATAGGCTAAAGCTGAAAAGGGAATAATTCCAATCATCAGGATTCAGGATTGTTATTTTCCTTTTTTTAATAAACATATAGAAAAACCACACAGGTAAGAGATGAAAAATCATCACAAAGTGACAAAACCATCAGTTGTATTTTTACAAAGACCGGCCCAGTATAAAACCTAGTTCTTATCAATCAGGTACATCATTGATTCAGCTATGTAGAAAATCTCTTAACTAACTACTGGCATTCTGACATAAAAACACACACACACACACACACACACAAAAAAAAGACATGGACTGGACCTACCCATACAATCGTGACCAAAACTATCCAGCTAAGACATGAGCTCAGTAAGATGAATTTGATCTAATCCCAAAAATATATTTTTAAATGCTGGATTAACACACTCCATGCTTAGATAGACTAGTGCACAAATAAAATACTAATAAATAGAAACACCATAAATTAGCCCTTGCCCAGTACCCACCAGAGCTAATTGCACAATACTAGTAAACTCTACCCATAAATGAGATATAGAAGTTTAGTACATAAATGTTCAAGTGATTATTTCGACAAAAATTTACCAAAATCATTTGCCCACCGTCAATCCTCAATCACTCCACCAATAAATAATCCATAAAAGCAAGAGTCTTCTACCAACTGATTTGGATCAGAGCAACCAACCCAAAGCATACTTTCAATCACAAAACCGGCCAAAAGTAAAATTGCAGCAAAGTTTTCCATGTTCAAACAAAATGTAAGTTTTTTAACATAAATCAAATGGCATGTCCAGGTCCAACTCATCCTTGCCTTTGGATTTTTTTTAAAAAAAAGAGGGTGGAATAACGTGACATGTTCAAGCATTTACTAAAAAATTACAAGTCACAGAATTTGATTAAAAAAGACAGGCTGTGCAAAAAAGGTAGTTATGTGTAACCTGAACATATGAAAAAATGCATCTAAACTCATTATTGGAGTTCAATCCAAAACATAAATACTTTAGGCATAAAAGAAAAATTTAGATTACGATATACATAGTTTAACTTCTATGTAGTTGTCTACATATACTCAACGCTTTATGAATCCCAAGTCCCAAGAGGTGACAAAATAAGGCTCTAAAAAGATTATATTATGAATCTAAGATCATGCAAAAATGAGAGATAAAAGAAAAAGTCTGTCAACCTAATTTGCAGAAGCACACTAGTTGTAGATATATTTAAAGGCACACAACTACACAAGGTGAAAGGGTAAAATTTACCTCTCTAGATCATGATCATATAATACAGAATTATCACCGCTAGTACGGTATAATGAAAGTCCCAGACGTCGGATTAAGGGAGCCAATGGATTTTCATTACAAACACCATGCAACCTGCATGAATTGCAAGAAATAGCCAAAATGATCAACATTTCCACGCCGCCTTATTAATGTCCATCAAAAAACACAATTTGGCAACATAATCTCATGGTCAGTAGTCACTACCATAAATTATCTTGCAACACTTCCATTGAAAATATATTAAATTTCTCTATTCATGAGAGACTGGGAGCTACTGAAAGCCAAAAGCATATATTATCACTTTCCCAATTTAATAGAACAGAACATAAGCCGTTGCCCTACAGGGCTGGGGATAACAGGCATGGGGAATTTCATAAAAGCTGTGACCTGACTGTATTAATAAACTTGAGCTGGAACCACTGGGGAAAAGGCAATAAAACACAGTAAAGCATATTTGATCAAATTAGTTTTGCAAGTTACTCGGCCACATAAACCAAATTTTGTTTAAAGAAATAGGAGGATATGAACAATCATGTAAATCAACAAGATCTTTATACTAAGATCTTTCAAGCTTAGTAAGCAGTTGGAATCAACAATGAAGATGACATTGACACTTGAGTAGGCTACTGAAAACAAGCAGAGAAAATAAAATCATTTCCATATCACCAACAGATCCCATCATCCAAAGGCATGATCCCATCATTTCCATATCACGTGACAATATGACATATGCAGCAATTGTGCAAAACAATTTGAATAGGGAAAGAGAGGCTTGCCATGATGCTCCCATGTCCACGGGACACCCGAATGAGTAATCAGTATGAATTCGCCCCCCAAGTCTATTACGTGATTCCAGCAAGATTACCTGATGGAGAAAAAGATAATGTAAGAATACATGCGCCAAAATCTTGTGCTTCATTAGCACAGAAAAAGGCACATCCCAAAGAGATAACCACCTTGAAAGAGGCATTAGTAAGAAAATTGGCAGCTGCAATTCCAGAAATACCACCACCAATCACAACAACAGATGGTGTTGAACGAGACAGTGTCTTCTTAGTATGAAGAACGTAAGATCCTACGAGCAAATCAGTAAAAGCAGGAAACTTTAATAATTACAAGTCCTTGTAGCAGTGGGAATTAACAGAATAAGATGGATCAAACATTCATTAAACAAACAAAAGAGGAGAAAATCCTCACCGTTGAAGATGTTACCAACAGGAAAGATTTGATTGGGCTCCATGATTATGAGTTTCTTTAACGACAGATGAATCCGACGATTATGAGAAAGGAAAACGAACTCCGGGAAGACAATAAAGGCTTGATCGAAGAAAGAGAAATCGGAAACTGGATCGAAGCGAATCGGCGGAGAAATTAAGGGTGTATAGGAAGAAGAAAATTAGAAATCAACTGGAGGGAGTAACAAAGGAGGAAGATGAGAATGCCGGCAATGAAGCGGCTCTGATTAGAAGAACAACAAGGAAGATTGTCAAAGGAGCTCATAAGGGAGAATGTTTGGTTCAGCTCTAATGGCGGTGGTGAAGGTGCCGGTGCCGATGGCAATGAAGCTGTTCGTCAACTCCAGAGATCTGAAATCGGCCGCGAAGCGTAGTATGGAATCCGAATCCCTAGATCTCCCTGGTCGCATAGATCGCTCCCAATTCGGTCGCTCAAGTCAGAGAGATGATGAAGAAAAAAAGATGTGTTCTTGTTCTTTCCCCCAAGGAGACTCCGTATTTGATTTGAATTGAACGGGAGTGGACACGTCAGCCGTAATCGGCAACCCACTACGCACCTTCCCTCTCTCTCTCAATACGCCGTCATACAATAAACAAAGCTTTTCGGGACCCCGTTTCTGTTTCTTAACAGAATATACTGTCTTCCGCTTCCCTCCTGTAACTGTTGGGATATTTTCTTTGCCCTTTTTCTTCTTTTTCTCTAAGGCTGCGTTTGGCTGGCTTGACAGCAACTCCTTATTTATTTTTATTGTTGAATGACAACAACTAGACGTGGCCACGGGTCCCGCTGGGTCGAGAACCCGGGGACATGACCCGAACCCTAACCCGGGATTTCAACGGATCAACGGGTTCAGGTCACCCGGCGGGTCAACGGGTCGACTTGTCGGGTTGGGCCACGTGGCAGGAGAGGGAAGAAATCGGGTCGACCCGCTGGGTCAGGTCCCGGTTGAGCAGGTTTCGACTTTCCGTTGAACAATTTTGAGATTTTTTTGTCGTTTTGTGTAATACCATTTCGTATTTATTGTTGTTCTAGTTGGGGAAAAAAATAGAAGGAAGAAGGGCTTGAATCGGTTTCTCAATTGCCTACGTATCCTCCCGGAGAAGTAGAATCAAAGCTCACGTAGTTCTTTTACCTTCATGTGTGTCATTACAACATAAAACACTAACTTACTTCCTATTTCCTACTTAATTTAAAACTCCATCCGTCTCGAAATTTTGGTCGTTTTAGGCCTTTATTCTTGTATCAAAATAGATGTCATTTTAGGTTTTCTAGGTAGGGGATAGTAATGATTTGTATTAATTTGTGTGTTGTTTAATTTTTTAAAGATTTTGATTGGTTAAAAGATATAGTGAGTATTAGAAAACAATAAAATTTATGCAAAAGTTAGTGGAATTGTGATGTTGATTGAGGGGTGAGTTTTTTTTTTAAACTTGTGCTAAATCCTAAAACGACTTAAATTTTGAGACGGATGGAGTACTTCATAAGTTTATATTTTCATAACATCATAAACTTCACACAACACAATACTAAATTACTAATTACCTGATGATCCTGATGCTTCGTCGACTTTTTCGGGATGTTTCTTCGCTAGATGATTCTTCAAATTGCCATAACCCAAGTTGTTCGTTATCTTGTGCTTATGACCACAAAAACGACACTCCGCTTCGATCTTCCCCGGAGCTTGGATGACCTTGTTGAAATGATTGAACAACGAGGAGCTCGATGATCCGCTACGGTCGACCATTACGAGTTTACGACGATTGACAAGAATTAATCAATGAAATGTAAGGTAATTGATGGGATGTTTAAGTAAAATGAATTGGAGATGAGTGATGCCTATTTATAGGCTGACCCTATGTTGAAGCCGACTAACGGCTACATTTAAAAAAAAATCGTTCAAGTGGGGCCAACACCACAACGGCTACATTTTCAAAGGCTAACCCGTTCGACCCGCCGGATCACGGGGTATCTTCTCCCCAACCCTAACCCTAGCCCTCAACCTGAGCCAACCCTTTCACCCTTTGACCCTGATCCGATGGGTCACGGGTCGAATCACTTGACCCATGACCCGTGGGCCGTGGCCATGTCTAACAACAACTACTTGTGATAATCAATTGTATGCAAAAAAAAATAAAAATAAAAATTATGTTATATTAATATATAAAAATATTATATTGTGCGGATATGAATATTATAGTGGATGAATATGAAAATGAATAATATTACTATATTCATATTCTTATATTTACATTATATTCATATTCACATAATGTAATGTTCGTATATGTATATTCACATAATATAATATTCATATATAACACGATATTCATTTTACCATTATTCCGTGATTTTTTGTTTCACTGAAACTCTTTCCATTCTAAAGATATCTCATTTCTTTAGGTGAGCCTCTTAGAGCACCTCCATCATATTCTTCATTTTGATAATTTTTGAGTTTTTTGAGAAGTGTAAAGTTTTTTCTAATAGATTCTCCATCTCATTTTCCAAAATAAAAAAATGTAAAATTTTCAAAATAATTTAAATGATTTTCAAAATGGATAAGTTATTTGAGTTGATAAATACTAATAATTTAAAAATATGTATTTTTATTTCCCCGAATATTTACCAAAGTATTCACTTCTACGTGACAAAATGATTGAAATAGCTTTGATGAAGTTGATTTTATTATAAAGTGAAGTTTTGGCAATCCCCACGTCGAAAGAGAAATACACAATTAATGCTCTTTTGGAGTCGACCAAACGGGGCCTTAACATTTAGCCAAAAAAAGAATATTAAAATGGGTCCATACAATATATGGTTGGATCGCGTTGTAACTTGTAAGGTGAGAGCCATCTTCAATCTTCATCCATTGTCAAGTTGCTGTCGGTGTGACAGTGGAACTGTCCCTCCGTCCACTTTCATCCCACTTGCCTATAAGTTGCAACCACTTATTTACTACTCCCTCCGTTCGGCAAAACATGTCATTTTAGTTTCTTTCACATGTTTTAAGTCAATTAACAAATGTACTAATTTACCCTCAATTATTACCCTCTTTTTTTACTTTATTGAAAACTACAACTAACAAACCATCAATCATGTCAATGGTATTTTTGTAAAGTGAAGTGCAAAATACCTACAATGACAAGTTTTTTTGAACAAAAATAACACCCTAAAATAACAAGTTTTGTCGAACGGAGGGAGTATTTCATTTTGTTATACTAAAAATTAATAAAAAGGTGTTCAACCTTGCGTCTCAAAATTACTAAATTAGTTAGCCTAATCAACTTTCATCTCCACTGTCGGAGCAACCACCACTATCGGACTTTCCATCTTCAGCCATCGCAACGACCACTGTCGGTCGTTGCGACCACAAATGTAAAAAAAAAAAAAATTGATCGCAACGACTATTTGACATATGGTCGTTCCGACTATGTGGTCATGCGCTAAACGACAAATTACCCCTGTGCTAAACAGAAATCATGTATTTTAATTGGTTAAAATGTATATATCCTCTAATCAAAACACGTCAATGGTTCTAAATTTTCCATTTTATCGTCACTTACGCTTTGATAATCATTAATTTTTGGGTAAATTACAACTAATATCCCAACCTTTAGGGATAGTTGCTTTTAATACCCTAACCTTGTAAAATTTCACAAAATATCCTAACATATACCATTAGTTGCACTTAACACCCTGGATGAGATTCTTAAATTTAAAAAATTACCCACATTATACAAAAATTATAAAAAATCACCCCATATTCATAAAATATTTTCAATAAACTCCTAATATATTTTAAAATTTGAAATTAAAAAAATCTCTTACAATTTAAGCCCACCCAACCCACCATCCAAAAATAATTATAACAGGTATATAAAATATACTCCTTTAAAAATATAATATAATTATTTTAGCATTTACTCATTTAATATTTTAATATAAGTACTCAAAATAATTAATTATTTATCTTAAACGTAACACTTTTACAAAAATAAAATAATGTAGATTTTAATAAATAAATGGTATGAGATATGATAACCATTTGTAATAAATAGTTACATAATAAAGATATATTAAAAATAATATGGTAAAATTATTATTTTTTACCACATTATTTTGAATATATCTTTATTATATAATTATTTATTGCAAATGGTTATCATATCTTTTACCATTTATTTTTTTAAATCTACTTTATTTTATTTTTGTAAAACTACTATGTTAAACATTTCTTATAGAATCATTTTTTTAATACCATGAAATTTATGTGTGATACATTATAAGATGTTATGTATTAGTTTTAGTATATATAACATAATATTAACCAAAAAGACAGTATATATCGTATCAAATAATATACAGGGAATATATAGATGCACAAATCGGCATGTATCGAGACAGACTTATATAAATTTAGATTTTAATTATAATATATGTTTTTTGATAAATAATTAATTATTTTGATTGATTATATTAAAATCTTAAATGAGTAGATGCTAAAGTAATTATATTATATTTTAAAGGAGTATATTATATATATATATTATAATTATTTTTGGATGGTGGGTCAGGTGGGGTCAAATTGTAAGAGATTTATTTAATTCTCATTTTTTAAAAATGTATTAGGGATTCATTGAAAATATTTTATGAATATGGGTGATTTTTTGTAATTTTTGTTTGATATGGGTTATTTTTAAATTTAAGAAACTCATTTAGGGTGTTAATTGCAACTAATGGTATAGGTTATGATATTTTGTAAAATTTTACAAGGTTAGGGTATTGAAAGCAACTATTCATAAAGGTTGGGATATTAGTTGTAATTTACCCTTAATTTTTTTTATTTTTGTTTTACCATCTTTAATTTTTAATTTTCCAATTGCTCTACCAACTAATCCATCACGGTTTCCGTCAAAAAAAAAAAAAAAAAAAAGACAGTCCACTATGGCTGACATTATTTTACCTTCCCCACCCAAAAAAAAGAGAAGAAAATGGCCCATATCCCTGAATTGGAGGCTTTAAATGAAATTATGCTTTATTTAATTTTGGTGATTTGGAGGCTTTCAATGAAATTTCCCTGAAACAGAGGGATGGGACCTAAGCCACGTCACACCCGTCTTCGGTGGCGGAACTCCTTGGGGCGGGAGGTGGCCATGGCCCCTCTGAACGGAAAAAAATTAATGTTATATGTAAAAAATTGTTATTACATTTAGTAGTAAAAGAGTATTTTAACAACTAATTTATGTAGCTTAGTTGGTAAATGAGAAGTATTTTAATATACAAATCAATGGTTCAAATCTCAATATTAACTTTTTAGAACAATAATTTTAAAAATTGGTATGAATGTGATATAAAAACAATAAAAAAAAATGAGGAAATGATAGGCAATATACCAAATGTTTGGGCATTTTGCAAAAATGACACTCCCCTTCAAAATTTACAAAAGTAGCAAATAAGCCCAAAAATTGGCAAAAATAACCGGTTCTCATGACCCCCTTTCACACGTCACCATCTCTGTTGAACCAAGCCCTCACCGCCCCGCCTCCTTCTTCTCTCCAGTCGTTCCCGGCCCTCCATGAGCCACCTCCGGCCACCCAACCACCATCGTTCGAACCGCCACCCTCACCCGCACCCCTCGAGCCCAGAACCCATCCGGCTCATGCCCCCCTGACCCACACCGAGCCCTCATCTCCCTTTCCTCGCTATTCGCCCTCACCGCCCCGCCTCCTTCTTCTCTCCGGTCGTTCCCTGCCCTCCACGAGCCACCTCCGGCCACCCAACCACCACCGTTCGAACCGCCACCCTCACCCGCACCCCCCGAGCCCAGAACCCACCCAGCTCATACCCCCCTGACCCCACATCGAGTCCTCATCTCCCCTCCCTCGCTGTTCGTTTTCTCGCCCTCCTTTGCCCTCCAATAAAATCGCCCTCCTCGAGGAATGGATCGAATTCGATAAGCCTGAACGTGGTACTGGCTAGGAAAATTTTGTTACTGGCTAGATAAAATCAACTACTGGCTAGTACCAAGAAAAATTTGTTACTGGCTAGATAAAATCATCTACTGGCTAGTACCAAAAAATATCTGAGAAATCATCTACTGGCTAGTACCAAAAAATATTTGAGGGCTTATTCTTTGATCAGCTTAGACTTTTTTGTTACTGGCTAGGAAAATTCTATTACTGGCTAAATAAAATCGTCTACTGGCTAGTACCAAAAAAACCTACATACATTTGCCTTTTGCGACGTCTTCAAACTAAACGACCAGTTTCAAAGAGTTTTCCCCACATGGTGGATGGACAGCAGGCTAAGGGGCATTGTAATGATCAGAACCAATGTGCCGTATTGTTGCACCCTTATCCAATACTTCCTGGAGAGGCAGTTGAAGACATTGAAGAAGTGTGAGACATGGTACGAGCTCCAGGGGCGACTCCTCCGGTTCTCCATCAAGGAAGAAGAGTTATCTCACTAGACATCAATTTCTTCACCTTGCCACGCCACGCTTGCTTATGTCCTCCGACGCTTCCGGCGAAGGAACTCTCCCCGAGACGGGTACCTGCTTGTCTCCATTATCTTGCTCCTGACGGACCCAAACGACATGCTCTCCTCTATGAGCATTGCCCCCTCCTCCATGTCCACGTCGACAGCTTTACCTTTCATCTCCGGAGCAACGATTGTCGATTCTGCCCATGTTTTTTGATTTATCTTGCCAGTTGTGTGAATTTCTGTGCCAGCTGAATTGTTGTCTTTGTCATCCAAATGGTTATCCATGTCATACTCCAAATCGAGATCAAGATACGATGTAGACCCAACTTTACTTCGAAATATTTTTTTTCATAAACATATATAAAGTGGGTGTCTATAGATAGATAAAATTAAATTAAGTTCAAAAATAAATTTATTTTTTAATTTTAAGAAATAAAAATGGCTGAAAATTAGTTTAAAACAATTAAAACTTAAGTTTAGCCACTCTTCTTCTTTTTTTGGCCAGGTGAGAGAAATTTGCAAATCTAACATTTTGACACCCCCTTGCAAATTCTACCCCGCATTGACATTTTTGCAAAGCCAATTTTTTTTTGGTATATCTATGCAAATTGGCCTAAAAAAATCCCGAATATTTTTTGGCCCCCTCGAATGTATAATTCAGGTTCCACCACCGCCGGCCGTCTTGCTCACATGTTGCATCACTAGTTCAGGCCGGTACCCGCCCAATTTCGACCATACTAGCATTATCTGAAATGATAAATACTTCTCCTCAAAACAAAAAAAATGATAAATACTCCGTATATAGATAAGGGGATTGCATTATACTTGCACCGTCCATACATATATGTTACTCCGTGCACGCTATATCATGGCGATGTGGTTTGTTGGTGAGAATCACGTTTAATATATGATGTTGATTATGTTTTTTAAAATCTCGAGATTTAGATAATTATGGTTTCAAAAGACAGAAGTTGTAAGAAGGTTATATACTTATATGGTCATATAGTTTCAAAAACCCATGAAAATATTATTCCAATTAAAACCAATAAAGTGAATTAAAACATTATTACCAACCGCTATAATTTAACGAATAAAACCAATAAAGTGAATTAAAACATTATTACCAACCGCTATAATTTAACAAATCGTGGGTCAATCTAATATATAAGGAGTATATAATATTTACATCTTATTAATTTGACTAGTGATTCATGGTTTGTAAAACCTCAGTCGGATCAATTTCCCACCATTTTCAAAACGTAATAAATATCCTAATGGTTTTGAAAACGATAACAACCACCGTGTATTTGAGAATATTTTAACCATTCGAATAACAATTTATTTTAAAGACATATAACCAGATGAGCTGAATTTTAATTCTATCGATCGAAACTTAATTGAAATCTGATTCAATCAACTATTTGTTAAATAAATGTACGACTCAACCAAATTATCATATTTCCCAATATAAAAAATCACATGAAGTGAATCACTTACATTATTTGATTCAATCAATAGAAATCTGATTCAAACGATGACATAGAATGACCAAGGTAATAACTCACAAGTTACAACTTAGATCCGTCATTTCTTATTATAGTTGGTTTAAATATATTTTTGGGTTTATAGGTAGGTCGTAAGCACTTAGTCCCATTATAATTGAAGGAGGGGAAGTCAAATTCGTGAATTGAAAAGAAGAAAAAAAAACATTTTTTAGTTTTTATAACATTGAAATTTAAATGGGCAATTTGTTATAAACAAACTAATAAATTAGATATTTAATTTAGGATGATATTAATGGTACGACGATTATCTCGTTAAAGATACAATTATCGTCACTGATACCAAAAATCGGCAACGACAAAGCATTCACCATCAGCGACGCTCAAAATTAGCAAGTTCTTCATACCCATCCAAGCTACTATGTCACCACCGACATTCAAAGTCGTCAAGTCTCTGAGTCAGAAATCTTACCTTTCTCTTTAGTATTTGCTCGCCTTGTTCCTCTTCACCTCTACAAATATCGAAAATCAATGACACCATGTAGTTAACAAGCCGGTTAATTTATTGGTTTAGGTCGAAAGTTGGTTGTTATACTGATCGATAAATCGCCCTTTTCATATGTTTACTTCCATGGTTTCGCCCTTTCCGTATGTTTACTTCCATGGTTTCGTTGATAAGAAGATAACAGTAACGTGTCTTTTGGGCCCACAAAATCCATTTCATGCCAAAGCCCATGAGATTGGTAGCGTGGCCCAATTAATGCGATGCTTGCATCAGTCCGAAATCAAAATGACAATGTGCTCACTAGTTTGAAGTCGTTCGTCAATGATGTTGGCTCAGTTGTAAGTTGTAACGACAATTTATTTCATGTCAACACTTTTATCACATTACGTATTTAATTTGTGTTGTTGATGAATGAAGTAGTGTTAGTATGTAAGTTGTCGATACTTTTATATAAGCAACTGTTAGTGTTAGTCCAGAAAGCACGTGTTGACTCTGGTGATATACTTGGACTTAAGGATCGAGATTCGAGATATTATAGAAACGGAAAAACTAAATACACCGTTAATTTTTGTTGGACACACCGTTAAACTTCGCAACTCTCTGCGGACCGAACTCTGCTACCCTTTGCGGACATCACCGAGCGTCGGGTCAAATACACTCTAAAATACCATCGACAAAACGTCCGCAAGACGTTGCGGAGAGAGGTCCGCGTTATGATGCGGAGTCCCTAATCTATATGTAAAAAAACTTTAAAAAAATAAAATAAAAGCACTAAGTTGAGTACCTTTTTTTGGGGGGGGGGGGGTGTTTCTGTTTTTCTTTTCTTTTATTTTTTTTTCATTGCTTTTCTTTCTCTATTTTCATTGCTTGTCAAATTGAGTGGTTACATGTATTATAATAGCTGAAAGTCGGAGCTCTTATACAACGCATTCTACCAGTCAAGCCTTGCTAGTTTAGCTGTTAAGGATGACATGTAGTGACCAATAGGTTACGAGTTCGAATCCCCCCTATTGTAATTGCCTACATATGAACCAAAAAAAAATACAGTGCATTCTACCATATACATGTTACACACATTGCAATTGCAATATATTCACTTCTGGGCCTAAAACCCCTCTTTGAGAAAAAAGTACGCGCTGGGGTCTAATGCCCCACGCGCCCCCCAAACAAGGAGGTCCTCTTCCTCCGGCGAGCCTCCGTCGTCAACTCCCTACCCCAATCTTGATTCTTTTTGGACATCCACCCTCGCCAAGTGTTTCCGACCACCCCCTGGAACCTCCTCTTTGCATTTGGTTTCGGTGTCTCCTTGGCGTCGCCGGCGCACTTGCTCCCCCCCCCCCCGTTTGGTTCTCCTTGGCGCCGCCGGTTTCGTCTCCGGAGCCTTTGCGCCTTTCTCTGTAACCGTCCTTTCTTGGATCTGGTCCATCCTCCCTCGCCTATGCCGGGGTGATGCCTATCGAAGGTGTTTCCGGCATCCTCCCTTCGGATCCTGTTTGCTTTTCCATCCCCCCGCCCCACCTTCTCCTCTTCCTCCCTCCTCGGAGTCCGTTTGGTTTCCGATTTGGGCGGTGTGGAACTGGTCCACTCGGTATCGCCACTGTTGATCCCGGCCTCCTCCTTCGGAGCTTCGTACCATCCTTCGCCGCATCCCTCCTCCTCCTTCTCCTCCCTCTTTGTTTTGGGAGTTTACGGTTCAGATCTGGCACCTCCTTTCCGCCTGCCCTTGGATCGCCCTTGCCGGAGGCCGTCGGTTTTCCGGCGCCCCTCCGCCTGGTTCCTTTCCAGCCTGGGTTCTGGCATTTCAGCATCCCCAAAAGTTCTTTCCTTGGGCCCAAAGGATTCTCCTTGGGCCCGGACAGGCCCGAATCCTTGTGCTTTGGGCCCAAGGCCCCCCGAAGGCAACCCGTATTACTTTAATTTATCTTAATTTTATTTTGAATAATTTGTAGCGTGGGGCCGAATCGCTTGTGGTGGTGTTGTTTGGTGCTGGAGTCTAGCGGTATTGAGCGGTGTTCTTCTCTTTTGTCGACGTGCGAGAGGTCGTGGACGTGATCGAAACCTGAAGGCTCGTTGACCGAGTCCATATCTGAGGTTTCCACGTATTTCCCCAGGGATTCCCTGCGCCGCCTCTACCAACTGATTGAAGAGTTGTCGCACACTGCTTTCGTTCGTTCCTGTTTGTACTAGACTGTATCTGCAACTTCACCTTTGTAATTTGGCTTTTCTGCTTGTTGTTTGTTTATATTTGTAGCTTATTTGGCGGTTCATCCGTCGCCGATCTTTCGACCTATCGACCAACCGGGCATGTCCGGTGCGTCGAATTTTTACTCAATAAAAAAAAAGCAATATATTCATGGAGTCGCGTTAAATCCCAACACCCCTATACTTGCACAAAATATAATAAAATAGTAGAATGCGGGGAAGCATCGGCAATTTGGTTTGGGATGTTTCGGGAATGTTTGTCATGATTCCTTGGATGTAATTTTTCATTAAGAAACCCGAATCTCGATGGCCGACAAGACGGTAGACGGAAGACCGCCAATACATACAATAGAAAATAGAATAGGTGTAATACAACAAGCGAAAACGTAACTTACAAAAGACGAATTTCGGCAAAACTAAATCTAGCAAGTTGGAGACATAGATTATAAACGAAACTAAGCACCATCATGAAACAACATCGCGGATACATCAGGAATCCATGTGAGCAATGAAGATGAACCTCCACGAAGCTTCTTCGGTGTTTTATATTTATGGTTGTGTTAGACGCATTTGTTTACTTTTTCTTCTTTTTTTATATTTATGCCCGTGCACTAGCATGCAAAACACTTGAGTCGGGTAAGCCAAGCGGCAAGCCGCAAGACAAGCTCGCTCATGTCAAGGTAAACCAAGGCATGAGTACCCACTATAGCACAAATTGCTCGACTGTGAACAACTTGTTCGACTGTGAACGACTGAGTTATTTTACTAATATCAAATGAAATTTTCTACATTAAAAATATATAAAATAATAATAATAAATTTATCATAAAACTAGATTAATTTTTCTCTACATATAAACATCAATTTTGCATATATTTGATCATATTTTGAAAAAAGATATTTCCTTTAGATACAATTATATACAAATAATACTATTTTACATATGTTGTTATAAATTTATTTTATTAAATATTCGCATAATTTAGTCAGTTTAAATATAAATAATATTTTATTTTAAAAAATGAAAACTATTATAATACCCTTCCATATCTAGAAATTTGGAAAAAATATTGAATAGAAAATTTATTAGAAAAATATTATAATTAAAAATTTCTAAAATTATATCCATATCTAGAAAATTTGAGAAAAATATTGAATAGAAAAATTATTTCAAAAAATTAAAATAAAATTGTGATTGATTCATACTATTGCAATTAAAGAGGAAATATACTGGGACGTCAAAGCCGAGTTGGAATCAATCGAAAACCTATTGGCGTCGCATCTACTCTCTCATGAAACTTTCCGGTGGCTGGAGGAGGACCTCGAAGCCATAGCGTCATAGATCTAATGAGGAGCCGGTAGGGTTTAGGGTTTGGTTATATACTTAAATATTTTTGACTAAACTATAATTTTGACTAAACTATCTTGCTAAGATAAAACCGATGATGTCAATCCAATTGCCAAACTTTATATTTAGATCAAACTAGTTGGCGCGGCATACTCTACGTGCGGATACCCACTCTTAATAAGTCCGATTCATAATTGGTAATATTAAGATTTATATTGACAACTCTGATCCTTTTGATGTTGGAGTTTAGTGAAACGATTTATAGATAGCAAGTTTTGTAAATATATTTATCAAACACAACCGGCCCCACAATGAAGGAAAATACAGAGTAATAAAGTTCAATATAAGTGTAATTTTCAGACTTTTGACTTTTTCATGGTATTTTATAGTAAATCAATCATCTTGAGTAAAATAGATAGCAAGATTTACAAATTTATCAAGCACATTCCACAATGAAAACAAAATGAAGGTCAATATACTACGTTCAGTGTAATTTTAGGGACTCATATATTATTATTTTCACAAGCATATGTGTTAGCTTCTTGGGGGAAAAAACACTCTTAAAATATCTATAAAGAATCACGTGACTCTGAATTCAGATCATTATAGGTATTTAAAATCATAATTATTTAATAACTCGTTAAAATAAGAAAATTTCCATAAAAGGTAAACTTTGTAATTTCAATTATCGATCTACAATATGAGTATTCAATAACTTTGACAAAAAACAAATAAAGAAATGAACTTTATGGGTATGTATTGTGGTCATTTGGCCCAAGAATATTAGCCCAAAGGTAATTGACCATGTTAACCGGTGTAAATTTGTCATAAACTATCGAACCATTTCTTATAAGGGTGGTGTTAGTAATTTGTCAAAAATGTAGGGGCAAAAAAAGAAAAAATGACAAAATATAGGGACAAAAAAAGGAAAAATGACATAATATAGGGGCAAAAGGGGAGAAATGACAAAATGTAGAGGCAAAAAAGGAAAAGGGTTAAATGTAGGGGCACAAAAGGAAAATAAAAGTTACTGTTACTAAGCTAAGTCTTTCTTTTTATATATATACTAGTTTAGTGCCCGTGCCTTTGTCTTATGTAATATAATTTTATAATGAAATAAATTTAAATAATAGTAGTTTCTTAATGAGCCATTTGAATTTAAATCATCAAGCGATCACTAATACTAAATGAGTTTGTATGGTGAGTGAAAAATTTTATTAATTATAAAATAAAATAATAATTGTATATCAAAGAATTGTAGATCAAGTGTTTAAACCCAATTTAATGTTTGGGTAATCAAGTATTGGCCTAAAAAGTCTAATAATAATAATAATATAACCTGCATTAAAAGGTGAAACTATTTAGTTCAACTTGTCTGGACTATATAGAATAAACATTTCGTCACTCCTACACTAATCATCCATATTAAAAACAATTTGAAGCTACATAATTTTTTTAAAGAAAATCCAAAATATTCTCAAAGAATGATAATTAAAACGTTGATAAATGCACATATTCAAAATCATACTATTGAGCATAATGAAACTTTTTATGACAAAATGCATAAAAGCATTGAATCTTGAACCATCCAATCATACAATCTACATAAAAAAAACATGCATAAATGACATCCTAATGAGCTTTTTAAACCATAACAAAAATCCCTCCAAGCATGACCTTCAATCCTCAAAATACTTCGCGTACCATGGATATGGCTGCAATCAAAGACATTTATTTAAACAACACGTTAAATGATAGAAAATGTACTTGTCCATGTGATGTAGACATTAATGTCTATAATTTTCCACAATGAAAAATATATTTTTAAAAAACAATAGTTATACGTGTAATATTACGAATATGTTGAATTCCGGTAAATATAAAAAAAAATATGATTAGATACTTAATTGCATGAATGACACGTATATTACATGGTAGAACATTTATCAGCACGACAATAGATAAAATTGTCGATTACACGTAAATTAAAATGAATTAAATCTTACATAAATCAAATGAACTAAAGAAAGTTAAAAACACTTAATTCCAAATTTTAGGTAAGCCAAATACTTAAAAAAGCTAATAGTAAAAATTAATACTCCCTCCGATCCAAAATACATGTCGTTTGACTTTTTTACACGTATTTTAAGAAGTTAAAAACTATATAAAATATCAACTTTTTTTAAATTATTTTTTACAACTTAATATTTGTTGGTAATAAGTATTAAATTGTCAAAAAATTATAATAAAAAAGTTAATATATTATATAGTTTTTAGCTCCTTAAAATACGTTTTGAAAAGTCAAACGACATGTATTTTGGATCGGAGGTAGTATAATACTAAAAATCAATACTCTCTCCTTCGGAAATATAAGTCTATTGACTTTTTGATACACTTTTTAAGGAGTTAAAAACTATATAAAATAATATTATCTTATTAATTCTTTTACATAACTATATACTTATTAGTAATTAATATATATACGATTAAGTAAAAAAATCGATAAAAAATGTTATTTTATATAGTTGTTAACTCTTTAAAAATCGTGTTAAAAAGTTAATGGACATATATTTTCGAACAAAGGGAGTACTTAATTAGAACTATCATTTAATATTTTAATTAATGATTAATTTATAAATATAAATAATTTTTCCGTATTGTATATTAAATGGTTCATATATATATAATATAAAGAATATATTAAATGTTTAAATATATATCTAATTGGTACTTAATTGCATGAATGACACGTATTTTACATGGTAGAACATTTGTCATCCATAGACTATATTTGGGGAGGCACTAATATAACATTTATAGAATATTTTAAATTAGTAGTCCCACATAAATTGCAATCCTCTCTACAACTCCACCACCGCCTTCAATTACTGTACAAATCCGCGGCAGTGACCTCGCCCTAGCTCACCTAAACGGCTACCTCAAATTCGATTTTAACCCAAACGGTGATTTGATTTATAATTTAGGGGTTCATGCTATACGGTATCCCCTCGTTGTCGGCATTCACCTCTCAAATAAGCCCCACTCATGCTGTTTATTAGCAAATTTTGGGTTCCTAAATCAGGTATACGATTTATAATTAGGGGTTCATGTTGGGTTCGTTTATGATTTTTGATTAACTTTTACCCAATTGATTTGATTTATATACTGATTTGATTTATAATTTAGGGGTTCATGGAGAACAGTTTATAGGTTTGTATATATATTGATTTTTTTTCTCCCTAAAATTAGGCCTAAATTTGGGATGAAACTCATTGCATTAGGATGGTTTATGGTCTCGATGTTGAATCACAAATGGTGTTGCTTTCCAAATTGTGTTGTTTGTGTTCTTATTTTATTTGTTATTGATTTCGTAGTTCCGACGGAGACGATCGGCCTGAGAGCCAAGACGAATGACAAAGAAACATGTTTGGCATGGAGAACACTTGCTAGACAAGTTTGGATTCTGTTTTTCTTTTCTCCTTAAAATTAGGCCAAAACTCATTGCATTAGGGGTTGTTGTCTTCGTATGAGTATTTTCAAGTTAACATGCATAAAGATCTTCCCACCACCAATCCCAGCTAGCCCAAGGAAAATTCATATGCTCGTGTATGTCACATTTTACAGGATTTTTCAATGCAACCTCCTTGTCAAGAGTTGGTTGCTAAAGATCTTCATGGGCAAGCATGGACATTCAGGCACATTTACCACGGTAGTTTCCTGTCCTTCGTAGTTTTCTCTCAATAAGAGGTTGAACAGATTTTTTTTGCATTGTTCCCTTCAATTGATTTAATATTTGAAGGAAATGTGGTGTAATTTAAATGGCTATTATTTTTTAATGTTTTGTATGTATTTTCTAATTCAGGTCAACCAAAAAGGCACTTGCTGACTACAGGTTGGAGTGTATTTGTTAGCTCAAAAAGATTGTTTTATGGGAATTCAGGTCTCTTCATTAGGCACTGGTTGACTACAGGTTGGAGTTATTTTGCATTGTATAAGGCTTTGCAGTCATTTTGGACCTCTGGAAGCTGACGTAGTTTATTGTATTTGAATTGTAGGGATGAAAAATCAAAACTTTGGTTGGGAACCAGACTTGCTGATAGGCAGCAGCCTGTCATTGCTTCTTCAGTCATATAAAGTGACAGCATGCACATCGGAATTCTGACTATTGCAGCTCATGCTGCAGCCCATCACAACCCATTTACTATATTTTACAATCCTAGGTATTACACTACCGTCTTGATCTATTCTTCATCACCGATCATTCAAAGACATAAGGATAACTTGATTCTTTCTTTTGATAGGGCTAGCCTAGCTAAGGTTGTGATTCCTCTAGCCAAGTACAACAAAGCTATGTACACTCAAGTTTCATTGGGTATGCCATTTAGAATGATGTTTGAAACCGAGGATTCAGGAGTGCGCAGATACATGGGTACTGTAACTGGTAAATTGATCCAGTAAGATGGCAAAATTCCCAGTGGCGAAACCTACAGGTGTGCTTCTGTTATTACGTTAAACAATATTATACTTTTGCTGACAACCATGGGAACATAACTGTCATTTCCTTCTTTATAACTATTTAAGTACTGATGATATTATGAATGAACACCACATAGGTCCATACCAGAGGGCCCATTTTTTTCCATCTGATTTCAAGGAATCCAATTTTCCTTATGCTGTTATTTTTCATTTATGGACCATCCTATTTAAGTGTACTACTTTCCACCAGCAAGTTCAGTTTTGCATATCATTCAGTTCCTTTCATAAAGAGATAACTTGAATTATTCACAACATTGTCATTCAGGTAATCTGCAAAACATCAGCCCTTATTAGATATTTTGTTCAAAACCATCCTTTAATCTTAGCAATTCTTAACAATTGCATTTAATCACCCTTTTCGCACCCATTTTATACTTACTAAAATGTTTATAAAATTTTGATTGTCCAAACTATTTGACAATACACATATACTATTTATGTTCTTATCAGTGAGGGCTATATTGAACATTTGAATATGTAAAAGTACCTAAAAGAGATACACTATTATATTTCTTGTACAAAATATTTTGTTCTCTCCTTTATGTGAAGAAGTTTGTTAAGTATGTAAACTGGTAGGTGTATTTTCAGACATCAGAGCAAACCTTACACAGGCCATCAAACATACAAATAAGAACATGGGGAAATAATTGATTGTTTTGAAACCTTACACAGGCCATCAAACATCCAAAGTACTTGTCAATTGGTATGAGCAGCTCGGAGAAGCTCTACGGAAATCTTGTCTGAGTTAAAGGTGAGGTTCCACTTTGATCTTTTTGAATTAGTTACAAATATATTTCGAGTTGGTAAACCTTAATTGTAGAACTTGATATGCAATTGTCACTTTTTTGTGATAAGATACCTGATACCTCAATCCACAGGGACACTCCTAAACAGGACAATAATTGAGTTTGAGATGCAGATTAGGAGCAAATGAATATAACGGAATTACGTCGGATATCTTGCAAAGTGCTACTTATGCTATAGAAAAAGTTGGAGGTAATTTCATTATCATTAAGCATTTAGTCATAAAAGTTAAATTCATAATAAATAATAATATATTGAACATGTGTCATCCATATGTTCTTTTAAATGCAATTTTTTTATTGAACATGTGTCATCCATATATGATATTTATATTAGTTTATTGACCAATTTGACACCTATTCACCTATGTGTCATTCATGCCATTCATTGTAGATGTAAGTTTTGTATGATTTATTCAAGGGTAAATTGCAACTAATATCCCAACCTTTAGGGATAGTTGCTTTCAATACCATAACCTTGTAAAATTTCACAAAATATCCTAACCTATACCATTAGTTGCAATTAACACCCTAAATAAGTTTCTTAAATTAAAAAATTACCCACATCAAACAGAAATTACAAAAAATCACCTATATTCATAAAATATTTTCAATGAATCCCTAATACATTTTAAAAAAAAATGAGAATTAAATAAATCTCTTACAATTTAACCCCACCTGACCCATCATCCAAAAATAATTATAATATATATATAATATACTCCTTTAAAATATAATATAATTACTTTAACATCTACTCATTTAAAATTTTAATATAATCAATCAAAATAATTAATTATTTATCTAAAAAACATACATTATAATTAAAATCTAAATTTATATAAGTCTGTCTCGATACATGCCGATTTGTGCATCTATATATTCCCTGTATATTATTTGATACGATATGTACTGTCTTTTTGATTAATATTATGTTATATATACTAAAACTAATACATAACATCTTATAATGTATCACACATAAATTTCATGGTATTAAAAAAATGATTCTATAAGAAATGTTTGACATAATAGTTTTACAAAAATAAAATAAAGTATATTTAAAAAAATAAATGGTAAAATATATGATAACCATTTGCAATAAATAATTATATAATAAATATATATTAAAAATAATATGGTAAAAAAAATAATTTTACCATATTATTTTTAATATATCTTTATTATGTAACTATTTATTACAAATGGTTATCATATCTCATACCATTTATTTATTAAAATCTACATTATTTTATTTTTGTAAAAGTATTATGTTTAAGATAAATAATTAATTATTTTGAGTAATTATATTAAAATATTAAATGAGTAAATGCTAAAATAATTATATTATATTTTTAAAGGAGTAGATTTTATATACCTGTTATAATTATTTTTGGATGGTGGGTTGGGTGGGCTGAAATTGTAAGAGATTTTTTTAACTTCAAATTTTAAAATATATTAGGAGTTTATTGAAAATATTTTATGAATATGGGTGATTTTTTGTAATTTTTGTATGATGTGGGTAATTTTTAAAATTTAAGAATCTCATCCAGGGTGTTAAGTGCAACTAATAGTATATGTTAGGATATTTTGTGAAATTTTACAAGGTTAGGGTATTAAAAGCAACTATCCTTAAAGGTTGGGATATTAGTTGCAATTTACCCTTTATTCAATTGAAATGTTCTGGAAGTTATCAAATAAATGTTTTTTCAATTATATTGGGTGAGATATTATTCGGGCTAATAGGAAAAGTTTTTTAGTTTGAGCTAAAAAAAAGATAAAATTGTTGATTACACGTAAATTAAAATGATTTAAACCTTACATAGATAAAATGAACTAAAGAAAGTTTAACACACTTAATTCCAAAATTGTAGATCAGTCGTCAAATACTGTAAAGTAATTCTGATCATAGGTTTTTAGTAGCAATTTGTTATATTTACAAATATGCATAAAAAATAATTATATTACCAAGTTAACCCCTAGTTTTAATTCGGATAAAAAATAATTATATTACCAAGTTAACCCCTAGTTTTAAGATTTCAGGTTATGAATAGCAAATTGTTATGTTTAAAAATTAATGCAATTTGTTATAATAACAATCCAAAAAATATTAAATGATAGTAATAACTAAAAAATTTAAATGAATGCAATCCGTGTAAAGTTGTTCCAAATATTAGATAAGTACGTGTTCCAAATTTTAGCTGTATATGCAGTACGTGTTCCCAATTTTAGCTAAGTACTTACGGTATTAAAATAGAGAGTGATTAAACCATAGGAATGACAATGTACACAACTAAAACAATAAAATATATAGTATTTTGAACAAATATGCATAAAAATTATTATCTTACCTATGATTTTGGATCAAGAGTCTTCTCCTATCATGCAGACAATATCCTTGTCCGGGGGATTTAGTCATAGGACCAACATAAATCACGTGCCCAATAACATCTATATTTACCAACATAAATCACGTGCCCAATAACATCTATATTTAAATTCGAATCGATCAAGATGTGTTGATGAAAAATATAGAATAATATTATAAAAGCAAGTAATTACCAACTCGAAACTGGTGTTCAAGTTTGTTGTCAACTATTGACTCAATATCAACAAATTCAAATCCGCATCGAGGAATAGTGGGCTGATCAATGCTTTTGAATGAAGTGTTATTGAACATCATTATCTGGGTAGATAACTTGCAATATTTCCAAGCAGAAATATAAGAATAAACAGCAAAACTTTGAAACTCGTATGTAGAGCCTTCAATAATTCCTTCAAATTTTTCAGAATCAGCTATCCTTGCAGAAGCAACAATCTTAGTCCACTGAAATGTTGTTGATGGTTACATAATGTCGTAAAATATGATATTGCATAACAATATACATGAATGGTTATGAGTACACAAACCTTTTCATCAATCATAATAATGTCTAGCGATTTATCTTTAGATTCATCTTTGAAATTTTTTGTTTTCCACACCCGAAGAATGCGAACTCTAATCTTGTATCGACCATTTGGCTTGAGATCATGAAGGAATTGGAAATCGTTCTTCTTGACCATCCTGCATAAAAAAAACATAAAATATAACGTGGTTGGAGATTCATTGGTATTGAAATATTTTGACTAACTTCAAACGTTATTGGTGTATGTAGGGGCCGGAGATTGAATAACCATGGGATGATACCTGCTGGCTGCTGATGGAACAAAGAGAGACGAATGCAGGAGTGACGATGCATGAGGTTTAATATAAAAACTATGGGAATATGTTTTATAATCTTGGTTTCCATTATTGTTTCCAATTATAACCCAATTGGATGAGAATTCTCGTTATTAATCTTGATTGGAATTGATCTTTGATTGATTGAGCATGCATGGACACGTATTGATTGGTATGAAAATGGATAGTGATCAATATTCTATCCTTATAAAAAAATATATTATTATATATTATATAACCTAATTGTAGGAGAATCATAGGAATGGATTGATTGAGATTTGCATGGGGCACCGTTTGATTTGTATGAACATGGATATTGATCAATATTCCATCCTTATTCATAATCAATTGCTACATCAATTGCCACATATGATAATAAAAAAAATTCAAAATTTTTACAAAATGACACATCATACATGATGGAATAAACCAGCACCACATAGGACTAAAGTAAAGGAGAAGTCGACACGTGTCGAAGTGTACTCCTTCTTTAGTGTTTAAATATAGATACTAGTTGCTTTTGCGTGCTCTGCACGCGGAAATCCAAACACGTAAAAAAATGTTTTTTCTCTTCATTAAAAAATATTATTTATTATTTACCTACGCTTTTTTAGACATAAAAAATTATATTAATTAAATATCAATCTATTTTTCTACAATTTCATATTTATTAACCAATATTATCCATAACATTATTTTAATATTTATGATATTATTCACACTCGCTCGAAATATTTAATATACGGGGCTTGTATTTTTGGGTTTGACCAAGATGGGGCTTGTATTTTTGAGAGTTTGGCCAAGCTTTTCGTAAGTTCACGCTCAATTCAACCTGATCCAAGATTAATTAGATATGGTATAATTTTTAATTAATCGTGCTTTAATCCTTTTAATTAGAAGGACAATTAGTCCACGTATAAACTGACGTGGTCAACGCCCAAAGCAACGTGGTTTCACGTCAAAAGGGACGTGTGATTTTTGGTGTATATAATTTCTCCGATTAAATATTGATAATTTATATTAAAATGAAATCAATATTTATATTAAAGCAAAATCAAAATTTTCACATAATCTCTTATCCTTAAACCATTATAATTTAAGTAATATATATTGCCTATTAAAGGGAATTAATTTTTCCACATAATTTATTCTTCTTGAAATACTGAACTAATTCGAAATTCGAAATTTTTACCATAAGCAAGCATCGTTTATGAATAAAGAGTTTTTCATAATTCTTCTTAAACTATTATCTTCTTAAACTCTCTTATTTAAAATTTGAATTTTTTTGTAACTACTAAATTTCTTCTCTTTCATAACATTTATTGTTATGTTACTACAACATGCTATTTTAAAATATAAGGTTACACTTTAATATAGACTTAAAAAATTCGTAACTAAGCACAGATTTGCATAATACGGAGTAGGTAATTATATTTACATTCAAACTATCAATAATTAGGAATTAATTAATATTATACTCCCTCCGTTAATTAAAACTTGATATTTTACTATTCACGCACGTTTTTTGATGTGTTAAAAACTATATAAAATATTAACTTTTTTAACATCTATATATTAATTAAAACCAAAGCACCTATGCCACGTGTCGTCCTCTGACGCAAAGTTATTTTTGTAAGGTATTATTTACACAATATCATTTAATTATGGTAATTAAACTATCTAATATTATTTACACATTATTAACATAATATCATCTCATAATATATTTTTAACCATCTATATATTAATTAAAACCAAAGCACCTATGCCACGTGTCGTCCCCTCACGCAAAGTTATTTTTGTAAGGTATTATTTACACAATATCATTTAATTATGATAATTAAACTATCTAATATTATTTACACATTATTAACATAATATCATCTCATAATATATTTTTAACCAGTCTATATATTAATTAAAACCAAAGCACCTATGTCACGTGTCGTCCTCTCACGCAAAGTTATTTTTGTAAGGTGTTATTTACACAATATCATTTAATTATGGTAATTAAACTATCTAATATTATTTACACATTATTAACATAATATCATCTCATAATATATTTTTAACCAATGAGATTAATTCAAAACTTTTTTTTAGTAAAGGTAATATTAACTATATGAACTATATAGTATTATTTCATTATATATTAATTACATGATATATATTATAGTAATTAAAATATCTAATATTTTTTTTGAATGCAATCTAATGCCTACTATTAATCTATATGTAAATCTTTATATCTATACCTATATCTATATATTTATTCTTAAAACATAAGAGTTTTAGCCTATGTTATCCTTGCCGTGTTTTTAATTAGCTATTTAAACCAATCAAATATTTTTCCTTTAATTATTTCTTCTTCTTTCATTTATCTCTTTAAATTAATTTTTTTCTTTTATTTTTAACATATTTACTAACTATCCATATATATTCTTAATACCAAATTTACAATGATATATTTTTTTTTAAAAAGTTACATTATTTTTATTATTTTTCTAACCAATAAGAGTGATTTAAAATTTCTATAAATTTTTATATATGCTAATTTAAATGAGTTTTTTTTAAAAAAATATATAAAATTATTTCCGTGATACTTTTATGGTAATTATTTTTTTGATTTTTATCCTAACTTTTATTAATATTTTATAATATTAATTTTTTTTATATTTTTTATAAAATCGCGCCATGGCGCGGGTACTGTACTAGTATTTTTTTAAATAATTTCATATTTGTTACTATTAATTATGAATTTATAGAAACAAATTTAAAAAAATATTAATATTTCATATAGTTTTTATCACTCTAAAAAAGCGTGCATGAATAGTAAACGACAAGTTTTAATTAACAGAGGGAGTATATTTATATTGGAAATTAATGGTATATTATACTATAGTTTTGGATCTCATAGGCTAGAAAGTGGTGATATGAGCTTAAGTCGAATTTGAAAAGCCCACACAACTTCAACCAAAAAATAAAAATAAAAAAGCCCACACAACATTTATCTAATTTTGTAAATATATTTAAAAGTAAGGTCAAAATTGGAAAAAAATGTTGTGGAAATCTGTGCTTAGTTACGAAACACTTCCTGGCTTCAGCAAACACAGTGAGAACCCAAATCCCCTTCTCTTGCTATGGAAGTGGCCAACCCTCGCAGTCGCAGCCACCCATCTCTTAAGCGCCGGCGAGGCACCGACGCCGAAGCCGAAACCGACACCAATGACTCCGCCCATCCACCACAACCCGGCGGCGGCGTCGACCTCTCTCTCCTTGAAGCACTCGAGAAATCGCAATCCACCGTCGAAGTCCTCGACCTCAAGACCCTAAAGAAGCTCGTGCTCGCCTTCGAACGCCGCCTCCGCGACAACATTGAGGCCCGCCTCAAGTACCCCGACCAGCCGGATAAGTTCGCCGATTCGGAGGTCGAGCTTCACGACGAGCTCCAGAAGCTCAAGCTTTTAGCCGGAGGACCCGAGCTTTACCCTGACCTCGTCAATATCAACACCATACCTTCGATTCTAGGGCTCCTCAATCACGACAACGTCGATATTGCCATTGACGTCGTCTCTCTCCTCCAGGACCTCACCGACGAGGACGTGCTGGAGGATAATGACGAGCCGGCTAGGGTTTTGGTCGATAATCTTGTGGAGAACAATGTGTTGGAGTTGCTGGTTCAGAACCTTTTCAGGTTGAACGAGTCGGATCCAGACGAGGCCGCTGCCGTTTACAATACGCTGGCAACAATCGAGAATCTGATTGAGGTGAAGCCGGCGGTGGCTGAAATTGTGTGCGAGAAGACGAAACTGCTGAAGTGGCTACTAGGGAAGATCAAAGTTAGGGAGTTTGATGGCAATAAGCAGTACGCGTCGGAGATTTTGGCAATTTTGTTGCAGAACAGTACGGCGAATCAAAAGCGGCTAGGGCAGATGAACGGTGTCGACGTGGTTTTGCAGGCGGTGGCATTGTACAAGTCTAAGGATCCCAAGACCTCTGATGAGGAGGAGATGGTTGAGAATTTGTTTGATTGCTTGTGTTGTTTATTGATGCCTTTGGAGAACAAGGAGAGGTTTGTGAAGGCAGAGGGAGTGGAGTTGATGATCATCATCATGAAGCAGAAGAAGTTGGCTTATAGTTCGGCAATCAGGGCTATCGATTTTGCCATGACTAAGTATCCACCAGCATGTGAGCGGTTTGTGGATGTTCTGGGATTGAAGACTGCTTTTGCTGCCTTTATGGGTAAGGCAAGTCCAAGCTCTCTCCTGCTTAACTTCTGTCCTAATGTCAATTATTGTAAATTTTCTAACAACAATTTAGTTCTGGCCTTCTGTGTGTAACGTGAGCGGTTTGTTTTGTTGCTGTACATAGTTATTAAGTGACTTCCAGTATCAGACGCATTTGAAACTTCAGTACTTTAATATTTCTGATAAGTAGATTTTGGTAGATGAAATTGTTTGCAGAAAACCCAAGTCCTAACTTTATTCTTTCAGCTTTACTGTGTCAATCAGATATGCAGTTGTTGCTTAGTCAGGTGACGAATGGCATCGCATCTTTGGCTCTGTGCATTGTTTTTAAATGCAAAGCTGCAATTTGTTAATAATTTCATTTGGAATGTGAGCTTAACATTCGGTGAAGTTCTCAATTGGCAGAACAATTCAGTTTATGAGTGCATTAGTATTTTCAGTGTATTCTTGTTCTGCTAAATGCTGGGGGAATATCAAGAAAAAGTTATGCTTTAAAAAATTTGTCAATAAACCACCTATGTGTTTTGGTTTTAACAGCAGACTATTCTGAAGCTATGCTGAATTGGTTTTGTAGGTAGAAGTCTTGGGATAATTAGGATAGGTTAGGGTCATGTTGAAAGAAAACTAGCGCATAGGTTATGTAAGATGCAGTATCTGAATGATTTGGTTGAGGGATGTTTTGAGTTGTCCAGTTGCTGGTCCATGATATATGTACCAAGTAATGTAAGCAGGTGAAAAATAAGGATGGAATATTGGATAGTAGACATTAAGGAGAAATACGATTCATGGAAATCCTGGAATCATGCGCAAATTAGGTTTACACTACTTTGTGCAAGTGTTTGTTCACCTGCTGACCCCGGAAGGTGTTTAGTGTTTACTGCTTGGTGAATGATGAATAATTGTCTGTGAATGTGTTTGGTGCTACATGAATAACGTAGCAAAGGCATTATGTTAGGTTGCAGCCATGTTCTGTGCATGAATCCTGTCTCCTTCCATTCATAGTGAATAATGGCTCCATCATCCATTTGTACTGATTCCCATTTCCCATATCATAGCAAAGGCAATTCCAATTTCATACATGCTTTTCAGCTTTCTGCATGAGGCTAATCTCAGGTTACTGAATAAAGTGTGTAAATGCTTTGACCCCTTCACTCTGGGAGTTTTGTGTCGTAGACCATATATTTGCCCAAAAGAAGATAGCATGGTTAAATAGGGGCCAGAGCTCAGGAGTTGAACTCTTGTGATTTAATTAGTATTGAGTAAATTTTGTGGTTAGATCATTGGTAAATTGCCTCTCTAATATACTTTAAACTTGAATTTCCAGATTCCAGTAAGCAAGAAGAACAAGAGAGAACGCTATGAAGAGGAATTAGAGGAGCGGATTATATCAATGATTGCATCATTATTTGGTAAGAGCACAAGTGATTTCAGAATGAATAAGAGAAAATATTTTTGTAAGGCTTAGCATATTGATTGTACTGGCTGATTCATTCTGAACGCCTACGCCTAGTTAACAAAGATTATGATGAAGCATTGCTTCTATTATTCACTTGTTTTCCTGACTTGGGACTTAATAATGTTTGGTGGTTTCTTGCTGATTGATGATTCTTACTGCTTGCCTCATTCCAATTTATTAATCATAGTTCTCAAATAATTAAATGATGGTTAAAAGAAGATTCGACTCCCATTCAAAATGCTTATGTCAATGATTATTTACATGGTATGATATTGTCATAGGGTAATGTCATATTTTGGACTTATAGAGGATTTGAAGATTGTGTATAGCGTCTTCTTTTCAGAGATATTGTCATATGCTGGACTTGAGAAAGATTGTGAATAACATCTCTCTTATGTCCATTCTATTTCTTCTCTTTTGTTTACCTACTCTAACACCATTATGCTTTCTTATCTGTTATTTCATCTATTTGTTCTCCTTTAACTGTTTCATGGTATGCTATTTGAACCTTGCTTAGCTGGGATTTTGAGGGGCTCTAGAAGAGAAAGGGTGCTGAGCAAATTTGTGGAAAATGAGTGTGAGAAAATAGACAGGCTTATGGAACTTTATGTAAGGTAATTGATTTTATATTACCAGAAAAGTCAATGTTTTCATGTGTTCGTGTTTTTTTAAATAGAGATGTCAACTCACCAACAATGATCTCCAGATATTCAGATCGAGTAAAAGAAGAGACTGAGCGGATGGAGCAGCTTGAACTGGATGATTTTGAGGTTATTTTATTGACAAGATCCATAGTGTGTAATGTGTTTGATGATTGTGTTTCAATTGAGTATTTAGGATTTTACTACTACCATGCAGATGGACGAGGAGGAGAAGTACAATCGAAAACTTGAGTCGGGTCTTTACACCCTTCAGGTAAAAATATTCAGCAGATGTGCCCATGGAATGAAGGAAATGGCCTGTGTCTTGTATAGACATTAGACATTATATACTTTTGTTATTGTTTCTATTTGTTATATTCACAAGCTGATGCTCTATATTTTCTGTTTGGCCTGCAGCTGATTGCTGTTATTCTTGGTCATATTTGGTCCTCTGAGTAAGTAATCTGGATAATGTCTTTTAATGAATGTAACAACATGCAAGTGTTCTCCATTCGGTCTTTCCCTGATGCTATCTTTATCGTTATGGTTCAGACACTCTGGAATGCAATCTAGAATTGAATTGCTCCTGAAACAGAACAAGCTCACAAGAAACGACATCAAGGATATCCTTCAGGTATCGTGCTTCATTTTTTTTTCAGCTTGACATTTTCTTGTCTCTGTCCACCTCTTCTTCCACACGCTAAAGTTGCAACACTTCCATTAATGATTCATTCGAATGGCGTTGTTGCATTCGTTATTGTAGGAATACCATGACAACATTGGCGATCTTGATGGACCAGAAGAGAAGGAGAGGGCACAAGCCAAGATAGAGAAATTTATATCGGCATTTTGATGCACAAATAGCAACCCTTCTTATGTAACAACTCTACTTGGTAGAGTTCCTTGTGTAACTAAACTCAGATCCATTATCTTTTTATAGCATGTTTTATAGTGAGTCGGGATCAGATTCAGGACTTTTGATTTCTTCTTCTGAAGTGCAGTTGGACTATGCATCTAATCTCTATATTTTCTTCATTTTTGCCTACCTTGCCAAGATCTTGTTTTCAGCGTCAGGATCGAATTGCAGTTCAAAGATTCAATTTGGGGCTCAAAAGATTTGATAACCTTGGACAGGGGAAATGCATTCAGTACTGTAAAAACTGTAAGCAAGTTACGATTTAGTGTACCTCTGATGGATTCCATATCAATCTACTTGATGCTTAGAAACTGTTTCTGTCTGAGAAATTCACTCCTCAACTGGTCTACTCCAGGATACTAAAACAAGCTAACATAATCTCAGAACCATCGTCGTAATGTACCCATAACCAAATCCAGAAACAAGGGCAATGAACGGAGAGGAAAGAACCATGTCTCACACGAATTAAAAATGCTAAGTAACAGGGGAATCAAGGTATGCTTCTTCCCCTTCCAACGTGAAGTCCGGGGCTCGTTTAGAACAATCGAATGGCTATATATATCCAGAAGGGCGTTCTTGTACCGCTTATTCACCCTCCTGTTCCCATTCTCAGCTTAGAGGTTCCGTGCCTTGATTTCCTAACTTCTGAAAGTCCTCGGGCGAGAGGATCTTGATGTACCAGACATTGTTCACAAACGACCTGTAGGTTTTCAACAATGGTTAGAAAGAATTGAGTATTGAAGAACCTGTGGAAAGAAGTTGAAGCATTAGATGTGAATATGTATGATCAATCACTTACTCCCAGGGGTCGTCTCCAAGGAGAAGCACATCGTTCTCCCTGTCGACAAATACAAGCTGCCAGCCTGACCTATGAGGGTTTTCCAGGTTACCCTCTATCCCGAACATCTGACCCAACTCCTCTCGCAGCTGATGATAACTGCTGAAGCGGGAGATGTCCAGTGAACGCCCAACTGATCCGGATTTGTACACCTGTCAAATTACTCACACTGTCATCTTTAATCCAATAATTTTTTTTAGATAAGCATAAATCCCATGGGAGTGAAGGTTACACCTTGACAAATGTTGGGGTTGGAGTAGCTACATCGACCTCCCCTGCACTTTGCAGTTCGGGGGAGGCAACTGTACCTTCATATAGCATGTTCTGAAACATAGAAGCCCCATCCGGAATGGAACTGATACCCATCTCCGTTGGAGTTTGATAATTTGAAGGCATTGTCATGGGCAACAGCAGCCCAGAAGAATCACCATTGCCGTTGAACAAATTTTGCTGCATATCAAAGTTAATGGTTTGCGGCTCCATAGAAACGTCCTTCACAGGATATAGCGGGAATGAGACAGAATCATGATAAGCATTTACAGCTGAATACGAGCCCAACGGTGTCAGTGACTGCTGAGGTGGCTGCTCGTTCATTCCAACGGTGTGATTCACAGCTGGTATCTGCGAAAGACTTCCCATCCCGTCTGGGCGCATGGATCCCAGAATATGTTGCATTGATGAATGAGAAGCGGAGGGCTCAGAACTTGCACCAACAATGTCCGTTTTTGAGAACGATGAATGAAAAGCGGTACTTTGTCTCTGCTGGAGTTCGCTATTGTGCAACTGCTGAAATGCTTCTTGCGGAGAAAACTGTTTGCTCGATGACCCTTCCTGCTGCTTGTAGAACTCCTGAGGTGTAACACGCTGTGGTATATTATTCTTAGCAATCTGAGATTGCTCATGCAAGATCTGCTGTGAAACCGATGACTGCAGTAGCTGCTGCTGCAACAAGGGAAGTTGACCACTTGACTGCTGAAGATGGTGATACGGCTGTTGAAACTGCAGAAGTTGCGCATTAAGCGCAGCATCTCCACCTCTTAAGTTTTGAAGGCCAGAGGACAGCATGGCTTGATACTGAGGATTTTGATTACCAACCCCGAGAAGCTGATCTGCTCTAGGCTGCATCCACGGAGACAATCCCAAGGACTGAAAGCTCATCGAGTTCAGACCTTGATTTGCAGCATCTCCTCTGAGCCACATTAAGCCATTTGTGGGATCATCAAAGCTGCCTGCAGTGACAAAAATATTAAGCCCGGAAGGTAATGGGCGGTTTTGTCATTAAAGATGGATGAATATTGAGATGAATCAGAAGCATGAGATGACCTTGCAAAGATGAAGCTCCGGCGTGCCAAGATCTTTTAAGCCTAAGAGGGAAGAGAGATGGATACATTGGGAAAGTAGTTAGAGGTTCAATTTCCCATAATGATACCCTCAGCTGCCGCTCACCAATAGTTGATTCATCCCATCCAACCTATGCACAAAAAGGAATCATGGAAAGCTACAAAAATGGTCCTAAAAGCCATGAAACTTCACATAGCATTTGATGTACAGATTTGAACAAAATTGAAATGATATCACCGTCACGCTAAGTCACAAGAACAATTCAAAAGCAAAAATGAGGCTTTTGAGGCGAATATAACCACAAATTATATGGCAGTATACAATGAGTGTGACCGCTTCATCACAAAAATGAGCTCATGCCTTTTAAACTGGAAGCATGCATCTTCATCATTCTCAATAGAAAATAGTTGTTTCCTATCTTGTATACAGGATTGCTTGTGTACTGTTGTAAATCAAATACCAAATACACTGACCTTGACAGATCTCCAGTGAGAATTTGGCCAGCGTACGGGATCTAGGTCACTGATTCCCGTAATGGTGCCCATGTATCTGAAAAAAAAACCCAGGTTTTTTTTTCAAAATCAGTGGTGTATTATCCAGATCAAACCCCACATAGGAACAATATAAAATCCTACACCATTTCCCTTGGCAGATAATTAGCAGAGACCTGATACTTAACACCTCTACGTCACAACCTGCCACATTCTTAACATCTTGCCAATTTACAAACACCACAGAAAATACAAACACAAACACAACAGAATAACTGAATAAAATATTTCAAATTAAGTTTCTCACTAAGGGGAGACAAATAGACAAATTAGCTACTAAAATTCTGTAAATAGAGACATTTGGGATCTCACAGTTCAAGAGGTCAATGAGGAACTAGTTGAGCAAAAAAAATACACAACAAATTTCTTCTTAATCTTGGGTATCTCACAGAATTTCTCTATTTTTACATTTTTATGAAGGGGCACAAGAGGCTAAACAAGTTTCTGAATTTGTTTAAGAATATGAATTCCCGATAAAAATTCATAAACGTTGGGCTTTACCTTCAAAGTTGGTAGCAGTATAATCTTCATTTAGTAATACATACCAATGAGAGCAAATGCAAATGCATTTTTCTCATCATACAGATGAAAAGAAAGGTAAATATCAAGGGCGAAGAAAATAAAAAAAAACAGCAGAAATTTAGTTTCCCTTGTTCTACCTAAAACCAACAATAGGAAAACAGTTAAATGCATCCAATGGAGCCAATACCATATAATAGCTTTCAACGACTAAACATGGCCCGGCCTGACATACCTGATCATTCACAGAAACAATAATACCCATCACTTTCTCCATTTTTTCCTGTCCTATTTTCAGAAAATGCTTTTCCCTGGTTAAAGATGGCTTCTTCCCAACCATGTTCACTCAAAGATACGGTGCATTGAGGGAAGTGGTAGCAATCAATATTGAAACCACCAAGAAGCACCAAGTTGCCTTGGGTACTCCATGTGGTAGACATCCCAAATGTCGAAAAGCACAATAAGCATTTTTTCTTTCCAGCTTTATCAAAATTAATTGAACTTTTTGATTGAGAATTTTCAAAATAATAAAACCAACAAAAAAGAATTCTCGATGAAACAGTCTAAAGATGAAGCTTGACCAAGAAAATGTAACTTGTACTAGTCCTGTGAAAACACAAACGTGGGAATATTAATGACGATCTATATGAAGCATATATGCAAACCAAGCAACCAACTGTATTCCTGTATATCCATGCCAAATTTACAACGGGATATTTCAAGGGACTTTCAAGTTACCACAGTTCCAACAAAGCAAGGGCTGAAAGTAATGCAGGTAGCAACTGACATATAGAATTAAAAACAAGCAATCACTGTGCCTATCCACTTCAATAGGAATTTAGTACCTCCTAACACTTGATTCTTCAATCTCAAACAGCATTCTGAAGCGCATGCCAATAGAAACGCGTGTGTGAAATACAGCTTTAACATACTTGGACAGGGGTATGACAAACTCAGATGGGCTTGTCCTAAACAAAACAAAAATGTGGATCAGAATGAAACACAATAGTGAAGTTCAAAACAAGAAGCATAAAACACTCTCTGTTGCAACAAAAAAAAAAGTCTTGACAAACCTTGGGTTGTAAAAGATAGTAAAACAGCTATTTGTGGAAGCAGCATGAGCGGCAGCTGCAAGGAGCCCAATGTGCATACTATCACTAGATATAACAGATGATGGCATCACATTCTGTGATCGAGTAGCACGACGAATTCCAACAAATAGCTGGTTCTGTTCATTCCTAAGTTTACGAAAGATATTGTTCATCCCCTTTTTTTGCAATACAGTTTGAATAATGGTAAAGAAATATAATGATAGTAATAATAACCAGTACCAAATGAAGATAACAGAATCTCCAGCAACAAGTTTTTTAGCACTGACAAAAACGCTCCACCCAGTAGTGAGTAAATGCCTTTTGGGCTGTCCTGCACCATAAACAAGGAAGGTATCAGTATATGCTCGAGTTTTATTGGCAAAGCAATATGACCATCTTAAATCACTTTAAACAGTTAAAAGCATTTCACAACAAGAAAGCAAAATAACTGAGAATGGCGAAAAAAGGAGAAATGTAGGTCCTTTGATCCTCAAAACTACATCATAGGTACTTGGTAATAGCAATAAATTGTAACAGTCTCAGAACACCTCTTCCTTAAGGTTAATCCCAACCCTTAAAACGCCAAAACAACCCCCAACTCTTGCAAACCTCCTTTATAACATCACTGTGAAGCCAGTTGATAGCCATGGCTTATGTCCTAACCAGCTAGTTAGGCGGTGTATATTCCTTTGAGTTGCCCACTTGTTGGAACAATCTTACGAATTTGTTACTTATCACTTGTGCCATTAAAGGATTTCAGCAACATTTATGTACCATTTGGCAACACCGAGAAAGCAATCAATATAATACGATATTACTATCAGCAATCCATGGCATTACCAAATAAAGGCTTAGTCAGTTAATTTGGCTTGGCAAACAATTTATTAAATAATTAAATGAACCCAGATATACTATTTTAGACTAACATTGAAATCACCAAAAATGATTTTTCAACTTTCCTCACAAACATTCGAGGAACTATTACAGATCACTTTATTATGTTCACATTAATATCACCAAATATACCTTTTGTAGAGCAGAAGAGATGGATAATGTATTGAATAATCCGAGCAGGATATAAAAAATCAACGACATGCACAAAAGCAGAAGATTAATGTAGCTTCAACATCATTCTACAGAGCACTGAATAGTCAATGACGTTTACAATACACACAAAATTGAACATCCAGGACAGTAAATTTAACAGTTCATCACGATGCTCAGAATTTCCTTATTATACCTTCCTGTAGCATTTTCTGTCCTTTTTTTTAAAAAAAAAACGTTTTAGGCAGTATAGATCTTTGTGCCCCAACAGGTCAACATCCATGAAGATCTATGACATGTTCAATAAATGCTTTATTTGGGTAGGTCTGGGAACAAGTATGGCCATAAAAAGGGCTTCCTACTGAACATTGAGAATGACAGTCCAACTAAAAGCATAATAAGGAAACATATACCTCGAAAAATATGCCTAAACTTCCACTCAACATCATGGAGGTCTGTTGCAATCAGCTCTTGAACAGGTGGCTGCTGAGAATAATCCTAGGGGAAGTAATACAGCATGTAAGATTGTTAGTTGGGACTTAGGTGAAGGAGAAACAAAACAATGGGAGAAACTACCAGAGGAGGAAAAACTTTTTCAGCTGCACGACGAGGAACGGAAAACCCTCCATGCGTACTGGTATCACTAGCTGTTAAGGTTTTGCAGAAGTAATTGGTTGGTTGCCTACTTGGGATTCCTAATTCTACCGGAAGATAAATATCCTTCTGCTCTTGCTGTAGGATGGGAAGAAAAATACTCATATAAGCAGTTATCATAACAAGGTCTAGTATCACAAATAATAGTGTTTAAGAGTATACCGGAGACAAGGGTTGCAGGGTCATCTGAGCATAGACTTCATCTGTCTCCGCATCAGACTAGAAATCCCACATACATCATCAACTACACAACATTAGCCATTTCCTTCATTGACCGTGCCTTTTCTAATTCTTTCTTTCCGGGGGAGGGGGGAAATTTAGACTCTAATGATAAACTAAAAAAACCATACAAAATAGCATCGACATTTAATCTAAAGAGTAGGATAAGAGGACAAACATGCATCGTCACATTGTGGAGTTGGCACATCAACTGTGGAGGCAGATTTGGGTAATTGGGTATCTGGGTATCAGCGTCTCGATTCGTGGTAGCAGCAACCTAGTTAAACAAGCAACATTAACAATTATACATTTAAAAGGGTATAAATCAACCCAAGAAACGAGAGCATAACCATTTCCGAGATCAACCTGCTCACTATGGCCCTGAGGAAAGTAGACCACCCGGCTCCCAGGAGTCGGAAGGCAGACCAAAGGGCCAGCACAAGCATGCCATAGTTCTGAATTTGAACACTTATCTACATCTGGTACAATTCCACGCAAGAACTAAGAAACAAAACATGGTAACCACAGGATTTGTCTAAAAATCTAATAAAGATTTAGAATATAACATCAACTAGCCTTGCTGCTGCCATAAAATCCACAATTGTATGTATTGGGGGAAGAAAAAATTAAACGTATTCCAAAACACTGCAATCATCACACACATGAATGATATGATAATATAGATAAATAAAGCAAGAGTTGGGAAGGCGAATAAGAGTACCTTCATGGGTTTGCTGAACAGACCCTGATGTGGAGAGCTTCATATCACACAAAAAGAAAGCAAACTTAAGCAATATCCCCACTCATAGCCTAATCCCTAATGTTCCCCCAATCCAGATTTGTTAGCCTTTATGTTAATACTAAAAATTCTCACTGAAATCCTCTTCTGCCCAGCCACATTACTCCTCTTCATTTGACAATACAACACAAATTGACAGCCCAACCCAGAAATTCCAACAAAAAACAAGCAAAAGGGAAAGCAAAAGAAAAAAACAGAAATGGTTGTAAGTGGTCACTCAGGACTCACCACCGCCCACACCCATCAACAAGCGAGTTCCCCAAAAGTTGAACACCAGACATAATACAACCAAACAAAAAGTTGAACACAGAGAATCAGAACAAACCTCAAACTACCCACCTCATGTTATGTATCATCATGAGAAACAAAAATAACAAGCAAAACCCAAAACTTGGAAACGCCCAAAAAATCAATTCCCATAAAGAGAGATAGAGAAACAAAGAGGGGAAATTTAAAGGGTGGTGAAAATAGTAAAGCCACCACACAAGACCTTCTCAGATAGCTAAAGAAAGCAAGTTGTGCAACAGTAGTACCCCCAAAAAGCCCTTCAATTTCACTTTTCACTTTTTCACTTTTGGGCAGGGAATAAGTAAAACACACACATGATACAACAGTCAACAGGTACCAATTACCAAGTAAAGAAAGGGAAAGGGCAAGAGGAAGAAGAAGAAGAGGAGAAACCAAGAGAGGGGGGAGAGAGAGAGGTTGGGTAAATGGTAATAGGTGGGTGTAAGGAGGAGGAGAAATCGTGGCCGTGGGATTGGGGATGATTGGATGAATTTTGGGTGATGGCGTGTTGTGGGCATTGAAGTGAATGACAGGAAGGAGGCAGGCAAGCATGTGCTCCCCCTAATCTTTCAGTGGTCATTGTCTCTCTCTCTCTCTGCTTGCTGTCCTCTCCCATCTCTATAGTACGGAATTCGTATTTTCCATTTTCCTGAAACATTACCTATCTCATCAAATTATCACCTACATTTATAAATCACGCATAAAACCATCTCCCTCCACAAGAATTACTCTTTCCCAGTTTTCCTTTATAAAAATTTAGGGAGAAATTTCGAAGATTGGCTGATGATTCACGAAAAAGGTTTAATCTTTATGAAGAACAAGAATACAAATAATAAGGGTGACTCAGAAGTAAAATTTTGATTAATCTATTGGAAAATTGTTATTAAAAGATTCAAAATTTCAAACAGATTATTATAACCTTCAAATTTAAAAAATAAAATATAAATTAAAAATCATCTTATTTATTAGTAAATCGCAAAAGTGCAGATAGTAAGACTAATCTTATCCAATTTTACTAATTTTACGTGTATAAACTCATATTGACATAAACTTATTATCAACTCTCGTATAAGCTCATAATTGTTACTTATACCATACTTACCCAAACTCAAATTTATTAGCATTGGCATAAACGTTTATGATAAGTTCTCGTAAACTCCTCAAGGGATAATTATATCAACATTTTATCAAAACAGATGGAGCTTATATAATCAAATCGTACAAGTCTTTTTATACAAACTCATGCCAATATCAATTTTTCAGCGGATTAATAAAAAAAAAGTTAATATAACTTTTCCGAAATATTAACTTGTTACAACCAAATCTATCCGGCTATCACCGCGGTCTAGGGTTGGAAATGAGTCGGATGATGGGTGGGCGGAGCCATTTATCCACCTGACCTGTCACAAAAAAAAAATTGACCCATCACTCGTCCGTCTAATGTTTCATCTATCACCGATCCGTCGGGTGAATCGAGTGGGTAATCAGGTGAATTAAATTAAAAGAAGGTGAATCACAAGGCGTGCTTAGAAATCGACCATACTCGATCACTTCACAAACCACGTTAGCGTGGAAATTAATCTTATTAAATATATAAAAGGTTTATTCATACATTATATGACTATCATCATCTTACAAAGTTAGCATTAAAGGTTTAATATCAAATCAATTTAACCAATTTGGTTAAATCATAGTTAAATGAGATGAATTTTAGTATGTTGCTAGACTCATAGTTAAAAAATAAAAAAACAATTTGGCTAAATCATGCCTTAACACACTAAATGTTTAACCAAGTCGTTGAAACAAGCGAAATTGCTAACACTCAATAGTGTATGCAAAACAAATAAAATAATTTTTTTTATATAAAATGTGATATAGAGTTAAATAAAATAAATTTATATTGATCTTTTAGATTTTTTTTTTGCATAGAAACAATTAGAGAATGGAGAAGTTAGAATTAGAAGAAAAAAAAAAGAAATACGTAGTTATATTATGCTATAGTTTTTTTATATATAAACTATGATTTTTTTTAAATAATCGGGTGGGTTAACGGATGGTTATGATTTTTTTTAAATAATCGGGTGGGTTAACGGATGGTTAAGCGGGTCAGGATGGGTCGGGTGATGAGTCGGGCAATGGGTGAAAAACATATCACCCATCACCCATCCATTACCCGTTTTTGTCGGATTTTCACCCGTATAATCGGGTCGGGTGCGTCGGGTGAGTCGCTCACCCACGGATGATTTCCAGGCCTACCGCAGTCGAATGCAGAATGCATTTTTTTCTAGGCAATGAAACAATTTCAACCGCCAAAAACAGCTTAAGAATTAGGAGTAACTCACATAGTCACATTCAGAATGCGAACCCAGGAGAGGATATTAGCTGGTCAGGAGATTCTTGAATCAAATTGGAGGCATTCAACAATCAACATGAATCACTCACGAATTATTGAGACGACTGCAGTCTAGGTTTTATTCAAACTCAATCATTCGCTACCCGCGCAGTGTATATGGTACGTACCGGTCATATCGAATGTGTTGGCATTCAAGCAGCCCCGCGGAAGAAGCTGGGCCGCCTCGAAGATGCGTGCACAATGGGGTGGTGGTGGGAATGGGAATATGATGTGAAATTGTGAATGCCAACCCAACCAGAGAGCATGCTATTCATGCCAAGCCGTGTCGGTGAAAGTGGCAAATTACCTGTCCCAGTAAGGTCATGGGTTCGACTCCTCACCTTGCGCGTTTCACATTCTGTGGTTTTACATCATCCACTGCACTAGGAGCTCGGAATGGGGCATCCCTGTCACCAAGACTAATATGATACAACGTTTGCGATGAGAAAACACAAGCATCGACTGTCGACAAGAAACGTCTAAATCACAGGGATACATGGAACCTATTACAGCTGGTAGATTGTATAGCATATGCTCCAAGGATCTGCACAAACAAATACAGCCATGATACATTATGATACTGCAAGTAGCTTCAACAATGACTTGTTAGATAACAACCACAAAAGCAGCAGCTGCAGACAGGTTCCTGTTGATAATTTTGTCCTGTTGGAACAAGTACCTCCCTCTATTCAATCTTTGGGTTAAAGAACAAAAAACCAAGATATAGGTCACTCAGCTACATTCACTATTCCACACAAACATTCCATATAAAGTTTGCAGTTGCTCAATGCCCAGCAAAAAAATATAACAAAACATTAGCATTTGGGATTTTCTGAAAAATAAGCGCCCACAAACCCAAGTTTTTGGATGAAATTACACCAAGTTCTTTGAAAAGGGTTTTCAAGCTGGATAGGAAACAAAGACCAAAAGCAACTAAGCCACCAATGAATGCAGGGCTGCAGCGAGCCTAGTTAATACCCAAGCCCTGGCCCTCGCACATGTCACAAGGTAGTCTATGCCGTGACCCTGCGTAGTTAACATGAACATTATCAAGGAGAATAGCGTGCAGATAATAAATTCCAAACAAATGCAAGGTTCAGCACATATGATCTTCAGTTAACCTCGTGAAACTTTACTTGCGAAATGTTAAACAAAACAGATAACCATCTTCTTCTAAATCAACAAATCTATATGTAGAAGTTAGATTGGTGAACACTGCTTACCTTACTGATGGAAAATACATATAGTCTCAGTCCTGCATTTCACAAGTGTCTCTCAAGTCTCAACTTTCCACCAATCAAACACCCCACGGGATTTAAAGGAAAAATTACCATTATAAAATGGAGAACACCATTGGATGGATTTTGAATATGCAGCTTTATGTCTATGCTGAAAGACTAACAAGCTATGTTCTTTTACAGAGAACTAAAAGGAAGAAGAAAAGAGAGCACACAGGGACTTGGCTTCTTCTTCTGCTGTCAAAAATTATCCATGGCCAAATGCTTACTACTGGCTACAGAAAATGCCGTAAAATTACAACATGCACCAAGAGGGGAACGGGAACTCTGGCTAACAAGCATTTTACTTCAAAGGTGGGTCACCATGGTAGCTACCCCAGCATCATCCCCGGGTTCTAGACAGAATGAAATTAAAGTAAAAGAATAAGACCAATCCCCACAACATGAGTAGGAAATACACTAAACACTTGGATACATGAAAGTATACTGTGATACATTGCCGACGTGTAGCATTCTTGTCATGTAAAGCTCCATCATAAAATGAAAGGAATTCACTTTAGAAAAAGTAACTTAGGCAAGGTTTGCCACAATCCCAGATCCGCCCTCCTGTTCACCTGAAAACCCCAGCCAAACGGATGGAACACAATCCAAAGAACGAATGGAACACCAAAATATAATAATATGTATCAGTGAGATTAGTTAATTGATGCGGTGATCCACATCACTGCATCAGCCCAATATGGGGTTAAAGTGCTCCCAATTTTAAAGGTTCTCCATTCTAACAGTATATATAGAACATGACTAGACGACGATAGAGGTACAAATTACATGGGTAGCCACTTTACGGTGCACACCTAACTTCTTCAGCAATCTTCATTTCCTCAATCAATGATAGTTACAAAGCAATTAACAAGCAGCAATGCTTCACAAACTGATCTTCATAATAATAGGAAATTCAGCATAAACAGTAAATAAAGCTTAAGATCCAAGCAAAACACAATAACATACATCAGTGATAACTAGTATAATTTCTTCCAGCTCAAATTCCATTTATTTAGTACAAGTAAATAGGATATTTAATTGATTACAAGTAAACTGGAGACTTGGGATTACCCCAAAACTTTACCCTTCAAACGGATTCTTTGTTGAGGAGAGGAGTCTCAGTCGAATCAGCGGCAGAAGGAGCAGCCGGAACAGCAACAGAGCCCTCGTTCTTGTTGTTAAGAGGCTTCTTCGGATTGAAGACTTCGGCGTTGGCGTCGCTGAAATCATCATCCCCACTCCGAGAAGACTCGAAGCGGCTATGCAAGAGGGACCAGATGAGGTACATAGTAGCAGCGGTGAGGGCACCGCAAGCGGCGCCGAAGAGGAGGGAGGAGAGGACGTTGAGAACGTCGAGCGTACGGTCACGGAGGGAGTCGGTGGATCCGAGGGCGAGATTCGGGCGGCGGATTAGGGTTTGGTGTTCCCTGGAGCGGACGAAGCCGTGGGGCTGGCGAGGGCGAAATTGGGGGGTTTCGGGGAAGAAAGCAAGGGCGTCACCGGAGAGAGGGTTGACGACGGCGAAGAATTCGGGGCGGGTGTGGATGGGGTGGTCCGGGTTGCCGGGCTGGAAGGAGATGGAGTAGGTGGAGATGAGGAGGGTTTTGCAGGGGTGAAAGGGGAGACCGGGGCGGGCGGCGGCGGAGGAGGCGAGGAGGAGGAGGGAGAGGGCGGGGAAGAGGAGGGAGAAAGAGGCGGAAGCCATGGTCGCCGTCGGATTGAGAAATGGGACGGAAATGGAGAACCGGATAAACTGATAGACGCCACTCAGTCCGGATCCTCCGCAACACTCGGTGCACCCCACGGTGCATCACAAAATTATTTCGCTTATAAATAAACATTAAAAAAAATTTAAAAATATTTTTAGATTCTATACCCTTATATTGATATGTTTATAAAATTTTAATATGAAAATTAATGTTTTAAAAATATAGATAATTAAAATATCGATTATTTTAGAAAATAATTTTTATTATTTTTTAAAACATGAATTTTTATAATAAAATTTAATAAACATACTAATATAATGGTATAGAATCTAAAAAAAAAATTTAATTTTTTTTCAATGTTTATTTATACCCGAATAATTTTGTGTTGCACCGAAGGAAACACCGAAGGGGAGCAGGAGATCCGGCCTGGACGCCACTTATGGATCGGCCGTTTTTTGTGGGACCTTTTTTTTTAAGGGAAATTCCGCGTGTTGGCCACGAACTTTTACAAATTCCGCGTGGTATACAAAGTTTTGAAAAATTCCGCGTGGTGCCCACGAAGTTTTGTAAAAGTTCACATGGTGCCCACGAGGTTTTTCAAAAGTTTATGTGATAACAATAATGAGTTTTAATATTGAAAAATTGAGATTAAAAATTATATTATTGTACATTATAATTTGGAAAAACACTCTACATTTAACCATTGAAAAATTACCCATTCACCATTGAAAAAAATTGATACAAAATTTTAAAATTACAAGAAGATATAGACACTTTTCCCCATTAAACCAACTTTCATATGAAATAATTTTTCGGTGAATTTTTTGATGTAGTAACCGGGGTTGAAGAATTTAATAACGTGGTGTGACGTCATAAATTCCCAAAATTCATTTTTTTTTGTAAAAACTAAATTAAACAATTTAATTTTATAAATCGTATTTTAGGGAAAATTATTTACTTATCAAATTTTATAAAAATTAAAATTGGGCATTTAAGAACGTGGTGTCATACTATTTTCCTATTTTTAATACTCAATTAAAATATGAAAGTTTTAATTGTGTATTACAAATTATCTCATATGAAAATTGGTTTAATGTGGAAAAGTGTACTTGTATATCTTCTTGTAATTTTAAAATTTTCTATTAATATTGGTTCATTGTAAATGGGTAATATTACTACATAGTTCTTATTATTTTTTCTTCATTTGCTTATAAATAAAATCTAAATAAAGCGATTAGCAATTATACAACGATGAAGTCAAGAACATTGTGTTGCATGTTATAAAATCTAGGCTCATCTTCATATAGATATATGGTAATCTTTCTCGTTTAAAGTTGAATTAGCCACATTTTGTGTATACACATAATGATGATGTTATTGAATTACCTATTTGTGTTGCATGTTATAAAATGAAAAGACACATTTGAAAAGTATTGCCCAATAATATATTTCATTATTGTGCTTGAAAATCCGAAGTTCTATAACATTTTCAAAATAAGTGAAAATCGACTTTAAGGATACCATACATGTGTAACAACTTTATCAACAACAATATTTGTATTCTTTGAAATTATATCATAAAGACTCCTAACTTAGTATCATATATCATGATTTCATAATGGAGCTACCAAATAACACAAATGTTTAAGGTATTGTGTTGAACTTCACACTTTCTTGCTACCCGTTCGTTATTTTAATCTTTCATAATTGATAGGTAAAATATTTTTCAAAAAAATAATATTTATATAAAGTGTAGTACTAGTGTTTGTATATGATAAAAATTTATAAGTATGGATTGACATGAAAAAACCGAATGATCGAGATTGAAGATATGATTTAGTTTCTACTTATTTTTGTCCCACATCCTATCCCACATTGAAAACTAGAGGAAAGGGGAGAGAGAGGGTGCTAAGTCTATAAAAGAACAAAATGGTGGTTAGGATTTTCATAACATGCAATGCATGAGAATTTATATATTATGAATAAATAAAATTCATAATAATTATAAATATAAATTCTAGTTTTTTTATAATTTTTTTTAAAAAAATTTTGACCCATTGGGTCAACCCGACGGATCGACCCGTTGGATCACGGGTTCACTTTCCCCCGACCCTAACCCGAGATGACCCTTCAACCCGTCGGGTCCGGTGACCCGACGGATCACGGGTCAGCCCGACCCGTGACTCGTGTCCATGTCTACTATCACCCACTAAATGCACTTTTCTCGGGGAGGTGATCAAAATCCAAATACGTGGCAATGAAAAAGGGAAGCACTTAAATGAATTTGACAAAAAGTGACAGCAATGCTGATTGAAATTGAAGACTTAAAACAATAGCAGTGAAAATGGTTGCTAAGCAGGCAACTGAAGGAATCAAAGGCTACAAATTCCTCGGCGAATCGTCGTGATCCCTACAAGTAAGCCTCTCAAAACTCACAGGAAGCAGCCCATCTTCCCTAGACCTTGATGATGTCCAACAATCCGAAGAATCTGCCGAGTTGGGTTCCCAGGACGACGAAGAAATCCCCCGGTTTTTGTCGCCTGCGACGAAGCTGTTGCTCCCCGACGACTCTAGCTCGTCAAGGTCTCCACCCAAGCCAGGAGGACTCCTCTTCCTGACCGTGATGTATTTGTGAATACTCGGTTCCATCAAAACCAAACCATCCCCGGCATTCACCTCTGACTCCGTATTCGGATTTTTAGATGTGCAAGAGTTGAGATCAGGCACTGATTCGACGACAGAGCAGTTCTTGTTGGAACTGGTTTTCCGATGGAAGTTTCGGATGTCTTCAAGGATCAACGAGTTGTAGCTCGCAGCAGGATTCGGGTCCGACGAGGCTTCAACACGAACATCAAGGTCTCTAGACCGCAAAGAAGATCTGCCTCTCGTCGATATCGGAGGTAATTCCGATTGCTCTCCATCATCATCAACCTCGTCTTTCAGCTGTTCAGCACTCATCTCTGAAATAAACCCTTCGTCATTGCTTGCATCAGCATCCAATTGATTGTTCTGTAACAAACACAATGGGAACTGAATGATTCGGACAAACTCTTCCTATTTCCTAATTGATCTACACATCTCTAGCTCTTAACACAAAGGCTTCATTAAGTATTGAGTATGAGGAAAGGGTAAAGGGGATACCTGAGAAACCACACTTGCAGGGGGCTTGAGCACACCTTGTTCATCAATCTCTTTACTCTTCTGCAGATCCTTTAAAGATTCAAACTTGCTTGCAAGGGGGTTAAATGGAAGAGAGTTCATATCGATTCCGGTCAATGGGGTCCTCCGATGAGGAGTAAACTCAGCCTTTCTTGAGGAGTTAACTCCATTAACACCACTCGACATCGCCGGAGATCGAGATCTCGGAGAAGCAGCAGCCGCTCTAGAGGCGGCTAAACCCTCCCCCAAATTCCTCTTCGTCAAAACCCTCTTCACATTCCCTCCATTGCTGCTTCGAGTAATGGGGCTCCGAGATCTCCTCGCCGGGGACCTACTCACCCTGCTCCGGCTTGGGGTCCTCCGGCGATGGGACCCACTTGGTTGCCTCTCATCATCAGCATCGTCACAATTGAGCTCAACAATGGAGGCATTGCTCTCCCTGTCGAAGTCATGGCTCCTCTTTGACCCGGAGTACCTCCGGCCGGCGGAGCCACCGCGGCATTCGGAGGAGGTGCGGCTGAGGCGGCCGCACTGGATGAGTATGGCATCGACCTCCTCCTTAGAGCAGTTAGATATTCTCACCAAGGACCCATCTTTGAATACGGATTCAGGGTTTTTGATTGCCGGATCCGATGAGTTGGTGGTGGGTCGGGTCAACCCGTCTGAATCTGAAACCGAAGACGAACCCACTATTGGATTAGGGCTCTTGCTCTCTTGGGTTCCCAAAAGCTCCTTATCTTCGAGCCCTAATTTCTCCCCCTGTTCATCTTCCTCTAATTTCTTGAGCTCGGTCTTTAATTGGGTCGGAAGATTTGGGGATTTGACAGGTGATGACGAAGATGGACAACAAGATTGATTCGTCCTACTTAAACAACAGCCCATAGCTGGAGAGAAAAGGAAAATGAGTGGAAAGTGAAGAGATAAAGGGGAATTGACAGGGAAAATGAAAAGGGCCACACGAAGAGGAAGGGCTTTGATTCGAGCTGGCACTGTCTTCAATGAACCATTCAATTTAATTAAACCAAGGATAATGGAAAATGGGAGATTTTTGAATTCTGATGATGGTTCAGGGACAACGTTGAAAATAGCCGTTAGATTTGCGGGTATCTTTGTCTCTACTCGTATATACGGAGTACATCCTTCACCCACTCCCATTATTTGAAATTTAATCAGCCAAAAGATGCCAAATTTTGACAGTATAGGATACAGTGACAATTCGAAATTGCAAATAAACAGTCAAAACGGAGAATTGAACAAGCCAATGGAAGAGAAGGCCAGACAGTGTAGGATACAGTGAGAATTGATCTCCGTCACTCGAAACACATTGTTGCACAACTACATGGTGATCCTCAAGAAATGAATGCCAAAGTAGCAACTATAACGACGACAAAAATTAAGAGAACATTTCCGCTATTATTTCTCTGCAGCAGCTTATTATTCTCGTTCAAAATGATACCCTTAAATAATAGTCAAATCAGCCTCAACATCCTTCATACTCCAATAGGAGCTTATCGTTCTCTGCAGGAGTATTGATATTCTCACATTATAAAGAAATTTGTAATATAAAATAAAAGTTTCTTCTTATATTCAGAATATATTTTTTTAGTGTTTAGCAAGGTGATAAACAATAGGACCAATGTAGAAATTTAGAGGATAATCAGATACTATTTCGACGTTAGTTTCTTATTGATATGTTGTCATAAAGTTTTCCTATAACTTATCTCAAGAAAGATAACTAACATCAAAAGAGTACCGGAATTAGTGACTTGAAAATGAAAATCCAATTTTGTTGGGGTGTCCGAGGGTTTGTGATTTGAGAGTCTGAAATGTTTTTAAACAAGCGAGGTTTTGATCTTCTCAAAAAGGGTGGAAAAAGAGCTTAGTGCGTATAAAAGATGAAAAACCAATAAATGGAGGTTAGATGAAGAATCACTCTTTTGCAGAGAAACCTACATAAATATTCCAGTACAAATCACAGTTCACTGCAAAAGATATGATTCGCCAATTTGCAAAAATTACACCATCAGTGACCATATTTGATCATGTCATTTACCGATACAGAACTTGCTGAAGATGGAGGATAACACCTCTTCGGATATATCCTCGCCGCTGACCTGTCCAAGAGCTAAGGCTGCTTCTCTCAAATCAATGGTCCAGAAATCAAGTGGCAACTCCTCATCCATTGAAGACTTCAACCTCACCAGCGCCTCCTTGGCACGCACTAGTTGTTCACACTGTCTCTGCAACAGATATGGTCGTAAGCTTAAAAATTACAAGGCCAAAAGCAAACACATGCATTCTCCATTGCCCCGAGTAAACAAAAGGGCATATTAGGCATAACTCGCTAATAGATTCTTCTATGTTCGCAGCATTTCTCGTAAGTTAATTTTTAGGGATCAATAATAGGTTCAATTCAGTTCCTTTCTCATATGCTCATTAGTAGACAAGAAGGTAAAAACCAAGAGTTCCTTCGGATAGTGACTTAGAAGAGGAACATCAAGCTATCACTAGTTGCCACAGCAAAATTTATTGGTAAAATGATGTCTGAGACAGGGAATAATGCAGATGTCCATTTTGAAACGATGCAGGAAGATGTCAACGACTCAACGCAACAATAACTTTGAATACAATCCTCAAATGAAGGAGCAAGAGGTGCTCATGCTCATGTCTTATTTAATGACAAAATCAGTGCAGGTGCTATGAAGAACGCGAATAGGTTGTCTAATTTTTAGCTTATCAAGAAAAAAATAACCTCATGTCATACCCTTCAGCTAGTCGCATAGTCTATCAACTTATCAAGGATGATAAGTTGTTAGACTAGGCTAGCAAGAGTACATAGAAGTAAAGGAACATAATAAGTAGGTGCAAATATCAGGCTTTCCACAAAGCTTCCTTCAACTAGAAAAGGAGGGAATACCTGATTAATTGTCCATCGTCGGCCTCCAGCAGAAATCCTGTTGAGACCAACGATCTCTGCAACAGCCACCTCAAGATCCTTTATCCCTTCCCCACTTATTGCACATGTATAGATTTGCCTACTGAAAGTACTGTCCTCTGTCTCAAACCTTTTGTCACGATGAATACTTATGCAGTCTACTTTATTGATAGCAAGGATTATGGGTGTAGATGATCCATTAGAATTCTGCAAATATGGAAAAAGATCAGGAAAAAAAATAGTTTAGGATTCTGAAATAGTGTTAACATAACTACAATTCTACAACTTCAATATCAAAAAATGATTCAGCTATCTACATAGTAAAGTTTGAGCATGAACACACTAAAGAGTATGTCCATCATCCATGGAGTGTGAACACCAAGGAATTTTTTCCCAATATTTGCAACAAGTTGCAGAGAGTTCCGAATCCGTGCGAATAAAGTTTTCTTTGCATGGACTGAATAGAAAGACACTCCCTCCGTTTCATATTACTAATTGTGTTAGCTTCATGCATACTAACCAATTAGAAAGTACAATAGTAAATAATCTTGTTAGTCTCAATATCAAGAATTCCTCAATTACAATTTACAAGAACATTTATGGTTGAAAAACTAAAACAAACCAATTAAAAAGCAGAATAGGAAGTAGTAAATAAGTTAATTGTTAGGGCATAAATAAGAGTAGTTTGAAAATCAACCAATTAGAAAGTAGAATAATATATGTGCTCCTCTGGAAATGCGTTAGAAAAACCCAAAGAATGTATGAGGTGTTTCCAATAAGAACATCTCTTTAAATTAAGAACCAGGGGGCTCACAATCATAGCCATTGAATTACAACATCAATGTTTGAGGTTATATTATCATAGTAATATTTTATCTTATTTCCCTCCTAAATTTTCATTAATCCAATCAGATTATAATTTATTTTCTTACTTGTTTGAAATCCAATCTTGAATCTAAACCATTATTTGTGAATTGTTGCTTAGTAGTCATGATAATGAGCCCCTAGACTTAGTTCATATTTTAGAGGGATAATTGTGCTTGGAAACATGTTTGCGTTCTTACTGGCAACATCCCCTAAATATATATATATATATATATATATATATATATATATATATATATATATATATATATATGGGTGGATAGGGCAAAATAACCATTATAGGAGGATCAATAGCAATGTACATAGGGTACAAAAAGATAGCAAGAGAAACGAGGAAAAGGTGCTTTCACCTTAGCAGCTTGAATTCTACTAAGAAGTTCGCTGTCTTCAGATGTCCATCCATTAAGAGCACTAACAACCAATATAATGATATCGGCGCCTAAGGCAACTGCTTCAGATCTTTCAACACCTGCAAGCAACTTTGCAAGTTTGACAAGCTAATCGAGGGCTGATAGAAATTAATAAAAATGATTGTCAGTTGCATCAAGGTTTACTATGAGCTAAGTTATACAGTCTTCTTTTGGACATTCACGAGATCTTAATTGCTGAAACTTATGATACGGTATCAATATTTTCATATTAAAAAAATGAGGCTTTAAAACGAATAATCTAAGCGAAATATCCAATTACCAGGGGATCATAGTTACGTGAAAAACTTCCATTTTTTCCACAAAAATAAATGCCAAAACCCCCATCCATGCTAAAAATTGAGATTTCAATATCATCTAAATCAGGAAAAAAGGCTAGAAAGTACCACACAGAACACCACAGGATTGTAATCAGGCAAAAGCAAAAAGTGAGGAATGGAGTTTTTTTTATTATACAAACAACTAGGTTAAACATTTAAAAGTGTATGTATATAAGTATATGTCAGGAGAAGATTTTAGGAAGGCATAGCAGGTAACTGACCCAAGTGGAGCTGAAGTGACAGGCTAAGTGTTCAAGAGTAATTAGCAGGGGGGGAATAGTTGAGCTAAGCAGGGGGGGAAATAGTTGAGCTATTCTCACGAGTTGTGAGGTGAGATTATATTCAGCTTGTGAGTTTATCCCTTATGCAATTTCCTGGTAGGAGTGGTAGCTTATATTCATATCATATCAATTCCATAAATATTAGTGTTAAGAGCTTTCTAGCTTCTAGGATTTCATTCATAAATATTGTGTTTGTGCTTGTGTATTTGGATCTTCTTCACTCTAACACGTTGATTTAGGTCCCTTGCTCCCATTTACATAATGCTGAAGCCCAGTAAACATCTACCAATAACACTGCAAAAACAAAGCTTTGCCCACAGAAGCGAGGGTAAATTAGAGTAACATTAATATTACACCTGTATGAGGATTCCAATCTCCAGTCTTCTAGGGTCCTAGCTGACAGCAAAAAAAAAAGAGTACTAAACTGTATTAAAGCAGTCTTACCAATTTTTTCCACAATGTCATCAGTTTCACGAATTCCAGCTGTATCCAGAAGCGTGACAGGGATACCTTCAACTGTTACATTAGCCTCGACAACATCCCTAGTTGTTCCAGCAATCTCTGTAACTATTGCTCTCTCACTCTGCATGCTACAAAGGAAAAAGATTTCTAACTCCAATCAGGTCACTGTCTTGAGACAACCCAATAGGTAACAGTTGCAGAAAATTTAAAGAAAGGAAATATTCAGATTAGGAAAAGCAGAAGCACACACATCAGCTGTGAATAAAAAACAGTAGAGGTGAGAACATTTTGTAGGAAAAAGGGCAATATACAGCTAAGGAAACTTAATGGATGTCTAGAGTTAACAGATCATAAAGATGATTGATGGATGTTCAGAATAAAGAAAGGAGTGACAATATCATTCATAGAAAACAATTGAGATTGATGTCACTGAATCATCCCTATGTCTACCAGTTTCAAATATTCCGTCAAGAAAAATGCAGCCCTCTTATTTTGTCTGATGGATGGACAGTGAAAAACTAAGGCCATGTTTGAAGGGTGGTTGAAATTTTGGGGAGAGAGGAGCCTTGGCTGCTTAGGCATCTGCCTTGCCTAAGGCTAGGCAGGCGTTGGATTGGCTCGGGCTCCCAGGCACTCGCCTAGCACGCATGCACCTCACCTTTTCACACACCAGTTGAAAAACTAGTTGAAGTTGAAAAAAGGGTTTTAATTTTAAAACAGTTACAATTTGTTGGGAGTGCTTTTTCTCTCGGGTTGTTCAATTAATTAAAAAAAAAGATAAGAAAATGGGAAAAAAAGTTTATTTGCTGCCAAAACATAGCCTAAATTCAACAGATTTCATAATGTTATTGGAGCACATAGCCACAATAATCTGCACTTATCAAAATAACCGATTTGATGAGTTCAGACTGAACAAGGTTGTGTAGTAAAATCACATACTCTGCTCCATGCATTAAGAAGGCTAGACTTCCCGACATTTGGTCGACCAACAATTGCTATCTGCAATTCAAGGAGATATATATATTCAAATACATGTACGGATAGATACAAACCATTAAGCTGTTAAAGGAACATTGATCTTACTAATGAGCACCATCAAATGCATAGAAATTTTTTTTAAAAAAAGTACATATAATTCTGTGTAGCTAATATTTAGCTTCAAGGAACAACCTTAAAAAGTTTAAAACCTGTTTCAACAACTCCACAATTAGAATAAAACTTCTCTGAAATATAGAAGACAATAAGATTGCAATTGCAGAAAAAAACGTCTATGAAACATTTGTTTACTTATATCTCAGCCAAGTCACATAAACATACATACACTTGCGGAATGCGTGCTCGTCTACAGGTTCATTGCACATTGTAGAAATGGCAACACCTTAAACAAACACATGATGATCTCCTAGGGGACCTAGCTAACGATGTTGTATTATTTATCTCGTGAAATATCCTTACCTGTAAACCAGATTGTAGAAGCTTATCGTAATTAGCAGTTTCAAGTTCTCTTTCCACATCATGCAACATGCTATGTATTGTGATTTGAATAAAATCCGTGTCTATGGGAGGCATTTCATCTTCGAAATCAAGACGAGCCTCTATCTCAGTGAGCAGCCCCATGCATTGCTTTCTTAACTTTTTTACTATTGCTGAAAAGCCTCCCTGACAAAATGAAGCTACTTCAAAAACTTTTTAAATCAGTGTGTAGGGATTAAACCAGTAGTGAAGGATTTGTTCACGTAGAGCATACCTGGATTCCAGCCAATGCTGCATCTGCAGCCGCCACAGACTTGGCCGTGATGAGTTTTCCTACATTTTCTGCCTGGGAGAGATCTAGGCGGCCATTTAAAAATGCACGAAGAGTGAACTCACCTAAAAGGGTAAAAAGGTACGAGTCATGAGGCAAAAAAATTCAAGCATAGAAGCTCCATTTAAAAATCAATTCATCTGAAGTCACAAACCTTAATTGAAGAAAACTGTGCGATAAACAAAATCTTCAAAGAACCATATAATCATCTTGTTAAACTAAAAAACGTTCTAGATTTCACGATCATTATTTTCAGTAATGCTAAGAAGAATTGGGAGTTTCTTTTAACACAAAATTTTTTACTGTGTTAGGAAACCTTTAAGTGCAAATGTGGTTAGTTAGGTGCATGATGAGAGATGAAGCATGAATGAAAGAGGTTAGCTCCTTTGGGATCCTAACACGCGACGAGATCTTTCCTAATTAATCAGAGAAAAAGGTAACTAGTTGTTGCAAACTTAAATATAACAAGGCAACATCACACACTGGAACAAGGCATTCATTCACCCATGTAGATAATAGAAAGCCTCACCAGGTTCTGCTAACCTGGCTCCGGCCTCCAAACAAGCTCTAAGCACACGACGCATACATACTTCACTTCCATGACACTGAAGCTCGATCACATCTTCGCAGGTGTATGATCTTGGGGCCAGCATTGGGACCACTAGAACCTAAGAAAGAGGAATACTCAATATACACATCCAATTTATCACCAAAGCAATCAAAGCCAAACCACAACATACACATAGCAAAACTTAAAATTCAGAAACCACAGCAGGGGAGAATTCATTTGATGATGAACTCAAATCCATCCCCAACGCAATCAAAGCCAAACCACAACATTATCAACATACACAGAAAATCTTACAATTCAGAAACCACCGCAGGGGAGAATCAAATCAATCAATTTGATGATGAACTCTACTTATTTTGGTTTGCATATGGAGCTCAATAAATACAAAGAAAAAAAAGGTGCACCTCATCAATTAGACGGCCATGGAGATCGCGGAGGAATCCATACTCAACGACGTGAGTGTCGGGGTGCCATAAAGAGGACTCCTTGCTGCTCTTCCTCCTCCTGGCAGGTCGGAAAATGCGAGCGACGATATTGACGGCGGCCGGACCGGACAAGCGGACAATACCAACGGCGCCAGGTGGCCCGCCGAGTGAGGTAACTATGGCGGCAATGGTGGAGTCGGGACTCCGGCTGCTGGCGGTGAGATCCGGGGAGCCCCGAACGCGCTCATCTTGCTTCAAAACAAGGATTTTATCTGTGTCTTTGTGGGAGGAGAGAGGCTTAAAACGGCGGGATGGTGTTGTGGATAGCCGGAGAATAGAAGAGTAGGGGATGCATAATCGTGGAGGGATAACCCTTCCAGTTCCAACCAAGTTCATCAACACCGAACGGATAATCGCCGCCATGGCTGGGCCAATCTCTAAAGCCAAACCCCCAAACCAAACCCTTCCCCTGTTGATTCGAGCGTCCACTTTAGCTACAGTCACAATTGCTTTCCCATTTTGCCCCTGCCTTTCAATGTATTGACAAAATCGGGAAAATCCTTATCAGGCTCATTCGTCGTGTTCATTCGCTTCAGATCTCCGGCGTCACTGGTTATTGCTCCCCATTCCTCCTCCTTAATCGGTCTCCTTTCTCCGGCGTCACTGATCATTGCTTGTTCAAGGTTGGTTAATTTCCGTTGTGAGTATGAATTGGTTGAAATTGGATTGTTTTTATGCGTGATTTGCGCGTTTGATTTCGTAGCAGATTACAGTTCGGTATCATAATTCATAAAGTACAATCTATGAGTGGTTTTGTGTGGTATGGGCTACTTATGTTTGTACGTTGGCCAAGGTTTATAAACACCGCAAAGATGCTCTTAATTAACTCCGGATGCATTCTGATCACGCTTTTTAAATCTTTTCCACGTAAAAATACATGTTTGAAAAAACTATAGGTAATCAGATAATAATGACTAAAAAGTGGTCTCCTTCAATTCTAATCCAGTTAACTCCTGATTTTTCCATAACAAATTTTCAAAATTAGGTAATCACCACACTTCATATCGGGTAATGTATGGATAACCAAAAAAACTGTTAAAAATTAATCATTTGTGGGTGTTTATTTTTTAAACAGCTTTTTTGATTGTTTGGATTATCAAAATAAACAAAAACGTGTTAAAAAATTGTGTTAACAAATAAGCTACAATTAAATTGTTTTTCTCCCCATATCTTGTTGTTTAAAATTTTAACTACTTTTACCAAGAGTTTATAAATTTTACTCTGTTTATAATTTTAGTCAGTTTATTAACTCCGTCCTATACGAACCCATAATCTATAATCCGGTGTCTCATAACGATGAAACCGATAGTATAAAGCCATGTATTTTCGGCAAAATTACAAGCTACAGTATATAGGTAGGTAGAACAGAAGCATGGGCTAGTTATGTACGTACGTATTTCACGTTTCTTTAACTAATTGTGTAGGCCACTGCCCACTGGCCACCCTTCCTATATACATTAGTATAGTATAATATGAATTTAATAATTTTGGCGCCACCCCCACCCATCCACGCCTGGTCCCATAGCTAAACAGTAGTTAGGCTCTCATTACTCATTAGTAGTCATTATATATCAACTCAATGTAGTACCCAATTGATGGAGTTGTTAAACTAACTTAAAATCCACTACATATGCCAAATACAGTATATAAATTCCAATGGAATCTACCTTTTAAACCCTTCAAATCTTCAGCAATGGTTACTTGCAATTTTTTTTTGTCTGTGTGAAAGTAGCTAGGCAAGTCCCTTTACATATAATTTGAACCAATCTAAATTTTTTTTTTATCTGCGTGCAAGTAGCTTGGCGTTTTCATGATGTTGCAATTAACACACTCTATTTATTTAATGCAAGATATTGATCGAGTTTGATTGTCTTGATTTTGGTAGATACAAAGCCAAAATCAAGACATTAAATCAAACATATTGAAATCGAGATGATTGAATTTCATATATTTATGGCTGGAATTACTCCAAGTCATCATTATAATCATCTGTGTTTTGACACTGAAAAAATTATCATTACATTAATCAATTCAGCCCTAGCCACTTTTTTTTTCTCCATATGCAATTATGTACATTATCTCGCATTAAACATGTCAATAACAATAAAACGGATATATACAAGGTGAAACTTCACTTAATTCCCTATCTTTCTCAGTCGTTATTGTAATGCTGATTAATATTCAGAAATCAGAATTTGAAATAAAGTGATAAAAACTCAACTTTTCTAATTCTTTGAAACATAATCAAAACTTTAAATCATTTGTATTTAGAATTCAAAGCCTAAAGTTCACCAAAAAAAAAAAGAATTCAAAGCCTAATTGAATAATTTGAACCAATCTAAAATTTTCAAAATTAGGGTTTATGTATTCATGCCTAAATTTCAAAAACTGCCCATACCTAGCTTGAGTAATGATTTGATCCAATTGTAATGATCTAACAATATGGTACAACTTTCATATTTGAGAGGTAAGACCAAAGATAGATAGGCCCCTCCAACTTGTCTTTCTCAACATCCCTCCAAAAAACAATCAAACAACATAGGCCACACTACTCTTCATAAACTCCATTTGCACACACAAGGTCATCATTAAATGCACCTTTGAAATATCTTTCCCTCTATCAAATTTCATATCCATAACCCAAAGTTTTCCATTGGAAAAAAAAAATCATTGGATTCAAATGGAGTCCTTATCTCTATTATATGCTAGTTCTATTAATACTACCTCTCTATGGCTTCCATGTCTTTTGTGGCTCCTTACCTGCCATGGCACCATCATAGGAGCCGCCGCCTTGGGCCCACATGGTTCGGGCCTGAGCCCGGGAGTGTTGGCCCAGCAGGAGGCGGACCTGGTTGTCGGGCTCCCAGGCCAGCCACCGGTGAGCTTCAAGCAATATGCCGGGTATGTGACGGTCAATGAAAGCCACGGGAGGGCACTGTTTTATTGGTTCTTCGAAGCCGACGACGAACCTCACTCCAAGCCTCTCCTCCTCTGGCTCAATGGAGGTTCGTACGTTCTTAACCTTAATTTTATCCACATTTAATGATATTTTTATATCTTTTATATTACGGATTATTGAATTGCTGGTTAATTAATTTGTTAGTTAGGTGATTTTATATCAATGCGCGCTGTACAAAGTGAGCAACTTGGAATCAATGCATTAGGTTAAAAAAATAAAATAAAATAGGTATGCTATCAACATTTTGTAATTAATTTATAGCTAGTTTGTATTGTGAGGAATTTCAGCTGGTTGTTTAAACAACTTTTAAATTTCAATTGGTTATTTAAACAATGCATTAGTTTGTACGAAGGATGTGATGATTCAGATACCACCATATCGCCAAATTTTTAAATAATTATAGATAGTTTATACAGAGTACTCCATATTATGTGGAATTATTTTGAAATTTAAATAATACGGAGTACATTTTTTTTCCAAAGATTATAAAAATACATTTTGTACTACTGAAAAAGACAAAATTATCTCCAATAACAATCAAATGAAACCCAATTTTTATTAACAAACTCTTTATTGTTCTATATATATACTTTCTCCGGTCGGAAATAAACGATGTTTTAGAGTTTTACGCGCAAATTAAGAAACCTCTTAATTATTACTTTCACCTTTAAATACCCTATCAAATACAGTAATTTTTACTCCTCCATCACATTTATTATACACAAATATAATTGATTAAGTAGGAAAAAAAGTACAATTTATATTGATATTAATGCAAAAGTTAAAAAAAGGGTAATTATTACTTCTAAAATATCAAATATTGTTGATCAAATTTCACATTCTAAAACACCAGATATTTCTGATCGAAGGGAGTATAATTTATATTATTATATCATAACACTTTAATCCTTATTTCAAGCGATTTATCAATTTTAGTCGGATTATAAATTTCAATCATCCATAGTCCATACAAACTTAATTCTTTGTAGGCCGGCCTAATCATGGATAGTATTGAACAATTTTGTTTTCAAACGTCTTAATTAGATTGGTGAATGTCAAGCCGTCTCTATTGGACCAGTTTGGGGTAGCAATTATAAATTTGACTGACAAGAAATTAGGAACTGAATTGATAGAAATTATGATAGAATTGATTGTACTCCGGAGTATATATTCATTGCAGACAACCGAATCGGCAACTTCTCACGATCTTAATTATTCCTATAACATGCTGTCTGGAATCCATCTTATCTAAATACGGAGTATAAAATATACGTGTATATATTTGATCAATAATATTAGGTATATTAAGTAATTGATTCCTTTAAAAAAAATGTTAGGTGAATTCAATCCGCTCAACTATTGTATATTTGAATCAGATATTATGCGATCCATTTATCTAGTATATACTAAGGTCTCGTTTGGTTAGTCAGTTAAAAACCTAAAAAGTTTAAAAATCCATAAAGTAGAATATATTTCTTATTTGATTGACAAAAAAACACAAGTAGGTAAGTTTAACTTTCACCATTTTTTAATGTAATTTTCTTTATTTTCCTATTTATATTTATAAAAAGCAAAATTCAACTAAACAACTTTTTTCAGTTCATGAAAAGTACATTTCACGATAATTCAATTCATGGGAAGTAAGTTTTCGGGAATTGTACTTCCCGCATCCAACCAAACGAGCCCTAAATACTAATAGTTCACCAATTTCTCCGATATGAAAATACTTGTATTTGCACAACTCCTTAATGGATGGTAAACATTAATGAAATAAAGTAATAAACGGTTGTGTAGTTTAACCGTCGTTTCCTCTTATTTTGCCATGAGTGTTTGTTATAATATTTCGTATATTTATTTTATTCATATTGTGTATTTCAATTTCTTATTTATAGTTTTTGACTTATTCGACCCCTCGAGCTCCAAACTTGTCAGAAGTTTGACCCCTCGACCTTCAAGTTTGTCAGAAGTTACAAATTAGTTTGGGGTAATTAGGTAAACATTAAACGTAAAAGCAGGGCCACGAGCATTAGGGTCCACATATTTAAGTAGGTTGATGTGGATCGTGATTCATTTTCGCTAGTTGGGTGTGGTAGGGAACCTTTGTTGGCTTATCTCTCACCGATTTAAAATTCAACCAATTTTTTGTGTCGATTCAGTCCCTTTTTTTTTTTTTTTTAAAGAGGAGTATAAGTTTGGTGTGTGTAAGTTAATACAATTCATGGCTGACTTGAGTGAAGAAGTTTTCACTTAACCAAATCCGACTTTTTTTCCCCCAAATATTTGATGTTAGGGTTGTTATTCGTGTTGAATAAGTTTAGCATTGGTTGTTATTTGATTTGTTTAATAAAACAAATAAACTTGAGTCGTGAGTCAAGTCCAAATTGAACTTGAACTATTTAACTCATAAAACAACTCTATTTACTTATGATATAAGTGAAGTGTTGTAAATTCCACAAAATTCAAACTAGAGTTGAGTTGAACCCTAGTTTCCATCGAGCTTGAAAATATACACGTTACTTGATTTGTTTAATAAACAAGCGAACTCAAGTTGAACTCGAGATACTAACTCATATAACAACTCAATTCGATGCAGGTCCAGGTTGCTCTTCGATCGGGTTTGGTGAAGCAGAAGAGTTGGGCCCATTTTTCCCACAGAACAAAACCCACCCCACACTCAAGCTTAACAAATTTAGCTGGAATAGAGGTAACTTCTTGTTGTTGTTGTTGTAAATTTATTTTTTTGCACAATTTACCAATGACTACAACAATCGATGTTTTTGATGCATCAGCGGCCAATCTATTGTTCGTGGAATCGCCCGTCGGTGTCGGGTTTTCGTATACTAACACTAGCAAGGACATCCATCAACTTGGTGACACAATAACATGTAAGCATACATTACTCACATTTGTAACATCTTGTCATTTTGCGTGATTTTCGTGATGGCTCATTGCTCGTCGATTTCTCTTTGATTTGTCGATGTAGCCGAAGATTCGTACAACTTTCTCGTCAATTGGTTCAAAAGATTTCCGCAGTACAAGTCCCACGAGTTTTACATCTCCGGAGAAAGCTATGCAGGTATAACCATTAGTAGTGATCGGTCTCTTTTTTCGACGTATAACAAACAAACATAGGGATCGATTTCGTTTTCGTTGTTAGGGCATTATGTACCTCAACTTGCGGAACGCATATATGATAACAACAAGGAGGCTTCGAAGGAAGATTGGATCAATTTCAAAGGCTTTATGGTAAGGATGCACTCTACTACACAAATCTTAGAGATTCACTGCTATGGATTTGCCGATTTGGACATGAGATTCGGAGGCGAATGCAGATTGGAAACGCGCTGTTAGACGATGAAACGGATCAGAAGGGGATGATAGACTATGCATGGGATCATGCAGTGTTATCGGACCAGCTCTACGCGCAAATGAAGACTTACTGCAACTTCTCGAATTCTACCGAAAGTAAGAAGTGCAACGCTGCGTTGTCCAAGTACTTCGACATATACAATATCATCGACATGTATAGCCTGTACTCCCCAGATTGTACAGTCAATCAGACGTCCATGACGAGTCTTCAAGCCTACAGCCGTCAGATGCGTGTCATCGAGGGCGTCGCACCCCATTCGTTCTCCAAATTTGTGAGTCCATAAACCATACATAAAGATCGATGGTCACTCCTGCTAACACACTATTGCATTTAGCATTTTTCTTGTTTAACGAATGTTGAGTCGGGTACGTAGGAAGCTTGGCACACGAGACCAGCAGGGTACGACCCTTGCGCGTCGCTCTACACCGAGACCTATTTAAACAGACCGGATGTGCAAAAGGCACTCCATGCGAACGTCACCAAGATCCCATATGCCTGGACTCACTGCAGGTAATATAACTCCGACAAAAAATTAACATATAAGGTTGATGGACTACTTCTGTCAATGACATATCTATGTTCTGTAGTAATAATATAACATTCTGGAAAGATGCACCATCCTCGATACTTCCGGTCATCAAGAAGCTGATAGCCGGGGGACTTCGCATCTGGGTTTTCAGCGGGGACACAGACGGGCGAATCCCGGTGACGGCGACAAGATACACACTCAGAAAACTAGGCCTGAAAACTAAAAAAGAGTGGACTCCTTGGTACACCAGTGACCAGGTAATGTTCCAACCGATCCGAGAAACCCAACTCAAGCCAAACTAATCGAAGCCGATCGATGTGATCGGGCCAATCCCCAGCTCAAACTCTAACGGTTTTGAGTTCATGTATATGTTGATTTAGGTGGGAGGATGGACGATCGAATATGAAGGGCTGACGTTCGTGACGATAAGAGGCGCGGGTCATCAAGTTCCGACATTCAAGCCAAAGGAGGCACTCCAACTGGTCACCCATTTCTTAGCCAACAACAAGTTGCCTACAAAGGCCTTCTGATCACACGCACTTGTACTACAAAATACAAATTCATTGATCCACAAGATAGCTCAAGAGATTTATCCATTTCGGATATATAATGTGAAGAGCGAAATATTGTCAAATGTACAATTAAAAAAAAAAAAAGAGGGCAGATAGCAGCAGAAATTCAAATGTAGATCACTCAAACATATCACTTAATGAAAATATATCTATAAGAAAAAGATCAAACAAGTTTTGAGTAATTTCCAGATTCTCACATAATAGCTCACTACATACATACTACGTATTACATATAGCTGGTAAATACTCATTCAACCCGACCCACCTGAACCCAAAACCAACCCAACTCCTAAGTGTATCAAAATTCATGGCCTTAAAACCCGTTATGAATCGACCCAAATCACCGAATACCCGAAATGACAAGAACATATCAAACCTGACCCCGAACCCGAACTCAAAATAGAACTCGGTTTTTTGAACTAATTAGACTTTAAAATGTCGTAACTTTTAACTCAACTCAACCTGCTAATAACCTGAACCCAAATCTACCTGAATTGTATTGACTGCCACTTCTAGTTTTACATGCCAAAAATAACTAAAACTATAATAATTGGTAGACTAACAGAGATGTTCAAATAGATTTGTTTTCACTTACCGAGTGAACAATCACTACTACTTCCCAGCTACCCACCTCTCCTGCTTTCAAAGGTTGTACCCTTTACATGACACGATAATCAATGGCGTGAAGAGATGAGCAAAATCAAACTGGCTTACCCTCAAGGAAGGTCCGGTTACACTGGTTGATCATGCGCAACACCTTCATCCACCATACCCCTTTTGCCTCTCTCTGTATCCTTGTCCATTGTATGCTCATCGCTCAGGCTTTGACCTTTGAGGAATCAGATATCTTTGGATCCGACGTTGAACTTAGCTATGAAAAAGCCAATGGTGTCCAACAGAGATGGATCGAACCTTTGAACAAGTTCTTCCTCACCTGGTCTCAGCCATTCCTCAACATACCCATCAGAAAACTTGAAGCTCCCAACCAAGCCTGGTCCTCCTACTTTTGGATTCTGTGGGGCTAATGACAGAAACTTGTACTTATCCAACGCATAGCGCACCAGTGCTTCGTTTTCACCGGGATTTATCGTGCACGTTGAGTAGACAATAACCCCTCCAGGGCGAACCAACTGCACGGCCTGATCAAACATCTTCCTTTGATACATCCTGTGACCCCTTAAAGACTCCAGTGTCTCCTCCCCTGCGAACAAGCGAGGCCTTAGGCCAAGAGCAGAACAAGGAGCGTCAAGGAGGACGCGATCAAAACTGCTGGGTGGAAATCCTTTCGATTTTACTACCCTCGCACCACTGTCTTGATTTTTCCCAACACCATTTTTCAATCTCTGGTTGCAATTGTTCTTGTCAGCGTTGGTACCCTTTGTGCCCAGATTCGTGTTTCCATTTGAGATCTCTTTACCACATGAAGTAGCAGGACCCTCTTTTTTCTCAGAATCAATACATAATGTCAACGACTCAGGAGCAAGAGTTTCTTCAGCACATTTTGGGGCACTAAACTCAGAAAGGACATCACTTTCCTGGGAAACAGATTTAAGAGCATCTAGCTTGTATGCAACTATAGACTTCAACCCAATCTCATCTGCTAAGTTCCTAATACCCTCAACCTTATTATGGGATCTATCCATTGCAACCACCTGCCCATCGTCCTTCATACGCATTGCTATTGCAGTCGTTTTCCCACCGGGAGCAGCACACATGTCTACAATCCTCTCGCCCCTTTGAGGGTCTAGGATATGAGCCGTAATGATACTTGGTAGGTTCTGGAGAAATATCTCACCCTTCAGCACATCATTAAAGGAAGGCAAATCAAACACTCGATTGTTCATACATATAGCAACTCCTTTCAAAACACGGAAAATCCCAGCCCTAGACATCATTGTGGTACCTTGTCCAATGTACAAGCCCTTTCGTTGGAAGTAGTGAGTGTCGGTCTGCAGTCCCTGAAGGATGGTTCCACGAGTTATCCCAATTCCCCACTTACCATCTGGCTGACGTTCCTCAATTGCGACAGAAACAGCTACTGTATCACCTTTCTCAACATGCGCACTGCAGGCAAAGATACCAGGTACAAATATTTGAGCACCACGGAGCACAGCCTCAGCACATTTCCGACTAACTATCACCTCTTTTAAAGGCTGATCTGGTGCAGGCTGGTAGTCAATTTTGTGTGGCCCGGTACCATAAACAAACACGACATAGTCTAACTCGGGTATTGGGCACTTGACAACAACACTTTCCAACTCCTTATCCATGTTAGAATGGTCTTTTGCATCTTCTCCACTTCTTGTTTCCTGGAGCATATCTTGCAGCTTCTGGATGACTCCATCCGTGGTTGTTTTAAGGGTATTGACACGGATGCAAGAATAGCAAGATGGTTGAGTGAGGGCCTTAGATATTCGAGCAAAATGTTCAGCACCGTATGCTGTGACAAAGTATTCTTCAACTTGAGGATTCCAAATCAGACTAGGGTTGTAGCAATACCGATCTGAAATATTATCCGTGGGTGGAGACATTTCGGGAAGAACGAAAGAGGACTTCTCAAGGGTCCTGAATTGCCTGCTCAGTAAAACAGTGTGTTCAAGACCTGTGCAGCATTTCGATATAGAAAAAACAGGATATAAGAGGCTCAGTTACATTCAAAGGCAACGAAACCTCAGCTATTCTAATCCACAATGCAGTTCAATCTTGAATGATGGTAAGTAACTAGAAAGATAGGTCAACTGTCAAACAGGGAATTTCTTAAATCCCAATATCCCATCTATTAAAATCTCATCATAGGTGCAAAAATCATCACAAACAACATCATGAATTTACAAAACCTAGATTCACTGTCGATTGTATACCAATAAGGTAAAATTGAAGAATTAATCAGAAGGAACACATCAAACCAGTCCCAAATTGATCCCATTCATATTTCAACAATCAGTTACAGTATTTTTCAATATCAAGACATATCCAGATTCAAAACGGATGCAAATTATAAAAACTAGGGCAATTGACAAGTATCCAATTAGCTAAATACCAGAACTAAGCTTAAGCAATAGAAAAGATCTTGCAAAGCATGTTCAACAATCAGCAGCGCAAAGACAGATAATTAAAAAACCCTAGAAAACAAGTTTCGTAGTGAAATCAGTCACAATACCTGTAAAATCTAGCTGCTGCTGGCCACCTGTAAGCTGCAAATTTGAACGCTAACATGAGAAGTGCAGAGGCCGTGGGAGAGGGGTTTAAGGTGGTGGCGGCAGCGGCTGAGCAATTGTGTGGGGGCAACTGTTTTGCTTTGGCATCTGCTAATGGGCGCTGTTTGAATTCGGATCCGGGTCGCCTAACCCGACTCGATCCGTGATTTACTCCTTTTTTTGAATTTTTTCCCCTTCCATTCTTCGGTTTAAAACTCAACTCATTTTATAATATTTTTTAATTAAACATATCTTTTTTTTGGGTAGGAAAATAAACACATCTTAACAAGAGCATTTTGTAATGTATTACAACATGCCTTAAAATAGATTTGCAATTTTCTATTCACAAATAGTGGCTTATATGCAAGGTATGACAGAAGGAGTATATTCATAAATCATAATTCATCCAAGTATTTTTTTAAGAACAAAGTTTTGTAGGGAGTTGCATTAATAAGTTCTCGTGACTAAAAAAAAAAACTTGATTCCATTTGCTACACAAGATCAAATTCCAACATACATAGGCCTCGAAAATACCACTTATTTCAAAGAGGGGAAAACATACACAATGGAGAAAATTAATTAACCAATCAGTTTGGATCAAAATAATAAATAAAAATTTTCAAAGAGGGGAAAACATACACAATGGAGAAAATTAATTAACCAATCATTTTGGATCAAAATAATAAATAAAAAAAATTTAAGCGATCAATCACCAAGCCAGTGAAGTTTTTATCAAAAGAGTGAGAAATGTGAAACATGTTGATGTGGCTTTTTGGAACGTACCAGTCAAGTTTTCATATCACTCACCAACTTTATTCTTCAGTGTAAACTTTAGAAAGATCCCCTTGGAATAAAAATGGAAGATTCATTCTACTTCAATTTTTGTTCTTCCTTGTGAAACCAGAGCATGTATATAGTATTCGTTGACTCAAAAAATTATCTGACAGACACAAGCAAGCGTAGCAATAACCGGAAACATAAGCGGAAGTTGGAAGAAAAGAACAATTTTAATGGCACGGATTGACTGGCATCTGGTGTTGAGGACAAAACGACTCTTCAGAATCACATCAAAAGGCATTCTTAGATTCCTACCTGGCTACATATATGAATGTACTTCATCTAAGATGCACCATATGGCGTTCTTGTTAAACTCCAAGTCCAACATCAGGAACTGCAACCTGATAAATGCATACGAGTATGAATCTTGATTCTGTAGCGTTTTACTTCTTCTCATCTTTTAATGCCACCAAAGACCTAAGCACCCCCGGACTGATCTTGTCTGCCAGAGCACCTTTTTCTGATAATAACAGTGTTTTCTCCTTCACAAGACTCTGCAACTTCTTAGAGTCAAAGTCAAGCCGCTCTTGATCTACAAAGAACATCCAAAAAGTTCATAGGCACCGTGATGAGAAGTTCATCCACTGTTTTCATACGACACATCATAAATACTATCTCCAATCACAAAAAATGATAATCAGCATTTTCTTTCAAGCAATGATGGAGAAGAACAACTTAAAGAAATAGGAACAAAACAGGAGTCCAGAAAAGTGCACCTTGCTCTAATATGGTATGAGCCGCGTGAAAGGGAACACTAGCAAAGATATCAGATCCTGGGAACATCATCCACATTTTCTCACTGGAATCGTGATTGCCACAAGTAGTGCAAACCTCTCTTACCAATGGCTTTGTTCCAAGCCCCTCGACTTCTTTCATCAGTGATTCAAATGGTGAAGGAGCACTTGTTTTGGTTGTCCGAGCTCTCTTTCTGAGTGCTGTTAGTGCCTCCCGGTTCCCATTCCTTAATCTATCATTCTCAACCAACTGCATTCCATGATTAGAATTCTAAAACTGCATTCACTTTTATTTTTCTTTGCCAATACTAAAATCTTCCTAGAACAAAAAGTAATGTGAAATTTCTAAATCTAAAAGATTTTATATAATTGGAGGGAGATTGAATGAATGAGAATTGAGACAAAGCACCTTGGCAGGATCCCTTGCTCTTAGGTTTTCAATCTTTCCCAATATACAATGCAGGATTAGGGTTTTTCCTTTACTAAAAGTTAAAACTAAAAAGGGAATATGGATGAATTTTACCTGGTGCCGGGCCAAAAAGAGTTGCTCAGCTTCACACTCATGTTCAATCAAGCATTTTCGAAACAGATCCATGTGTTCCTCCTCCATTGTTAACAATTCAGTGAGGTAATTCCTGATTCAACACCCAACACAAATTTCGAATTTATTTTTTGGATCATGGAACATAATAAAGAAACCAAAAGGAAAGAATTGAGATGGATATAGTGGCTAGGGTATCAAATTCCTATCAATGGATGCATATGTGCAGATAAATCTCCAAAAAATACAGATTTCCATCCTCAAATCCATGAATTTTAACAATTTCAATGCTACTAGGCTGCATTTTTCAACTTACACAATCATCCTACTTGTTTGGTTGTTCCTGTTTTTGTAATGACAATCTCTTGGATTGCTCAATTTTTCCCATTAGTAATCTGTAGTGGTGAAAGTTTCTGCTATATTTGAAGCTGAGATCACAAGAAGAAGAAGAGGAGGAGGAGGAGGATTACGAAGGATACAAGTCTGTTGATGAAGATGATGGGGACTTCGTTCCTTGTCCCAACATTGAGGAAGAAGATGATGGAGATGACCTTGATGACTTCGTTTGACCCACTTCCTAACCATCCACCATTCCACCCCATTCCACTTGAAGTCTTTCTTTTCTCTAATCTCTTATGTTTTAGACTTGCATTTAGTATCTATAATGCTTTAGACTTGGTTTTATTATATTATTAGGTTTTCAATTGGGTTTTATTTCAACATGAACATATTTTATACTATTAAATTTGAAAGATACAAAAGTTTAAAGTATTTTTACATTATTTATGGAAAAGCGATCGCCTTTGCCTCTAAGGTGCGCTATAGCGCTAGACTGGTCCCATCGCTTTTCATCGCCTCTAACTATTTTAAACACTGAGCTACGTGTCTTTGTAGAATTCATTGCATCAATGCTGGTTCATGAATTAGTATCTAATTTTTTTTGTATGGTTTATGCGGTTATGTTCTTCCTTTCAGCTCCTAACCTTTCTAGTCATGCTTAAGCATTGCTCTTTCATTTGAGCAAACAGGCTATTCAATCCAAGCAAATTATCAGTACCTACCAAAACAGTTCCCTGGTCTTCCATTTCCGTCTATAACTAAGGGCTTACAGTCCTTTAAGCGTAGTTGCATACAACATTGCCTTAAAAAATTGTCCATCTTGCAGCCAACAAAGCCTTTCACTCGAAATTCAGGTCTCCAGCTAATCACATACAGAATCTCAAATGAACTATACATATGAAGTATATAATCTACAGAAAGAACATCACATGTACTGATATTATGCAACACACAAACTTTCTGCAAATTGCAATGGATGAAAATTAACAAGTTCTAAGTCAAGCTAATAAGAGATGAAATCCCCTAATCAAAATACTCATCCCTAAAAATCCAATCACAAATTTCTCAGATTCAAATTGCGCCAGAAATAAGTAGAAATCCTCAAATTTCACTATAAAGCAGTTTAAACCCCAAATCCAATCACAAAATCCTCACATCCAAAACCCCTAAAACCCTAAAGGCGATAATTTTTACGAAAAGAGAATAAATACCTCCTGTTCGTCTCTCCTCGCGCTAACTACTAGTCGTCAAACCTCGCGCCACCCACGCTCTCCGGCGTCGTCGTCCGCTCCTATCGTCCCGGGCGTCTGTCCTCCTATCGTGGCCGGCGTCGCTCCTCTATATGGTCTGCTATGGCTATCGAGTCTATCAGAGAGTGAAAAGTAGAGAAAGAGAAGAGCTTTTTTTTTTTTTTTTGGCAATTTCCCCCTTTTAAACTCTACCTAATTTAGTAATTTTCGGATATATAAGGGTCACTATATAAAATAACAGATTTATCTAATGAGTGAGACTATTGGCAAGATAGAGTCTAAAAGGGGGAAATTGATCGAACGATCACCCTTAACTACAAGATTTATATTCCTTGAATCAAATTTTAATGGACATCTCTAACTCGGTGAGTGTCAAAATCTATGACTAATCATCAAAGAGAGGAAGATTCAAGGTGAGATCGGATAACATACTCAATCGAATTATATACACCATGTTAATTAAGAGCATATTTAATGGTGGTACTCCAAGTACCATAACAATAAAAGAAAAAAGAAATGTAAGAAAAAGTCATATTTTTGAAAGAACCAAAAAAAAAAGTGAGCTCAAGTATCATACATATGATACTCAATATGACACAATACCATAGAATATTACCCAATCAAATATTAATTACAAAAAAAAATTACAAAAAACAATTTTGATGTAAAAGGTGAAATGAAGTATCAAATATTAAAATGAGGTGTATGAGATAGAAATGACAAAAAGTAAGTTATGATATTCAATATGGGTATTGTGGTTAAAGATGCTCTAATTAGATTCAATGAGTTTTCGTCTTTTCGACAATCCTCTTGGGATTTTCAAAATTGGGAGATCTCGTTAATCTTTAACAAATTAATTACAAATTGCAAATGATGAATTAATCTACTGCCATCACCATTCATCGGAGGATGACGCAAAAGTGGTCGGTTGCAATCTCGACTTAGGTTTTATAATTTTACTCCGTATTATATGTGGCGAACTACATTTTAATGCCCTTATCATATTTTGGGAGAGGAATTAGGGTTAGAGTGTATGGTAGACTTTGTTTTTTCTTTTTTGATTCGTGCTCAATGTGAAGGTAGATTGGATTACGGTCGAACCACCATGTTTCTCCAATCAAACAATCTATGTGAAACAGAAAAGGGCAAAACCCCAAAATTTTTCTTGGTGAGGTCTTCGTTAATCTATATTTTTTAAATGACAATTTAGTTAAATTCATCTTGTCAATAATTGTTTTAACATCTTGCCAATAGTCTTTATGTTATCTAATTATCTTCATAAAGATTGTTTAAAATTTAACTATTTTAGTTGGTTTTTAATAATATTTTTATAGTGTTTAAATATTAAAATTCATGATATCTTTGGAAAAATATTAGTTTAACCAATGTCTTTAAAAGGAATTTTGCTTAAAATATTCACTCAAAAATAAATAATTAGCAAAATATTCACATTTTCAAACTATTTACAAAAATATTCATTTTTGTTGGATCGGGAAGAAAAACACAGTCTGATTTCGCATTTTATTAACAAAAATAAGAAATTTGATGTTAAAAAAAATTAAATGGAATAAAATTAATGAAAGAAACGCAGATCATTAATTTTATTATGGGTTAAATATACATATATTTTTATTATTTTTAAATAAATATGCGATGGTAAACCACATGTTTTTATGATTTTTTTTTTGACAAGTGAGAGCGTGAAATTTGGAAGAAGGAGGGAAGAGGCGGAGCCTGTTCAGATTCCTTCTCCGGAAGCGACACAGATTCAGACAATTGGAGGAGGATGAAGAAGGAGGAGAGAGGTGCGGGTTCGGATTCCGGCCTTCTCCATCAGAGAGACGGATGCAGACGGATGAGACAGAGGTGTCACTCTCACCGGAGGAATCGAAGTCATGAGTGGGAGGTGTCGCTCTTGCCGGTGGAATTGGAGTCTAGAGTGGGTGCTCGAATCAAAGTTGGGAGTTGTTGAATTGACGATGGATCGAGTCGGCACAAATTCAGACAATTGGAGGAGGAGGAAGAAGGAGAGAGGTGTGGGTTCAGATTCCGGCCAAAACCGTCAAAGAGACGGATGTAGACGGAGGAGACGAACAAACGGTTGTGCCGCCGCCCTCCTCATTCATGTTCTGCAGCTCTGCGCCACCACTCTTGTCTCTAACGTCGGCTCTGTTTGCCTCCAATGGGGCTCAATGCTCGACCTTGCTCCAAGCCTCCAACCTCCTCTCTTTCTCTCCGTTCAACCTGCAAAAACTAAAAAAAAAAAAATAAAGACACATGGTATGAGACCGCGTATTTGCTTAAAATAATAATAATAATAATAATAATAATAATAATATTGAGTATATAAGTTTTATTTCCCTAGATAAAATTATTAAAAGAAACGCGGTTTCAAACCGTATTTCTTTCATTAATTTTAATTCATTTTTTTTCCAAATTTTAAATTTCTTATTTTGTTAATAACACACGGAATTAGATTGCGTTTTTCTGCCCAATATGACAAAAATGAATATTTTTGTAAATAGTTTAAAAGTGTGAATATTTTGTTAATTATTTATTTTTGAGTGAATATTTTGAAAAAAATTATTTAAAAAGACCGATAAACTATACTATCTATGTCCTAAAAGACTTAAATTTTTTCTTTTCAACACACTTTTTAAAAATGATAAAAAAGTCATATAAAATACATTATCAATTATTTATTGTTTTTAAAATAATTTCATATTTATTATTAATATATATGAATTATTTTTAAAAATTATTTAAAAACTTGATTTTTTGTGGAGTATTTAGGGGTCGTTTGGTATTGATATCTAGATATCAGATATCGGATATCAGCCCCGATATCTGATATCTAGTGTTTGATATGGCTAGATATCGATATCACTTTAACTGATATCGATATCTAGTGTTTGGTATGCATAATATATCACTTGATATCAAGTGATATCTGATATCTGTGTTTGGTAATAGTCAGATATCGATATCAGTTGATATCTAGATATCAAATTTGGCCTATTTTGATATACTCATTTTTTGGAGGTATCACTTGATATCGATATCGCCCGATATCGATATCTTGATACCGATACCGATATCTTGATATCAAGATATCACCCGATATCGATATCTTGATATCTAGATATCGATACCAAACGACCCCTTAATTCATTAAAAAAAACTTGTCAGGAATATCAACTATTTTGAGACTAAGGGGGTGTTTGGTAGTATCTTTGGGAGAGGTTTTGGGGATGCAGGGTTTGAAAGAAAAAAAAAGTAGCTTCTGCTTGGTTGTTTGACAACAACTTTTGTAAGGGGTGTGGGAGGTGCAGGTGTAGGTTAAATTTCTTGAAAATGGAAGCCGAGGAAGGGGAGCTTCAGGAGGTGAAGCTTTTTTTGTGGTTGTTCCAATATGCCCCCGCCTTCTAACCACCAAACACCAATCAACTTTTTTACAAGGGTATTTTAGCCATTCCCTCCCCCAAATACATTTTCCAACCTTATAACCACAAAACACTAATCAGCTATTTAGTCTATTTTACAAGGTCATTTTTTTTAAAAAAATCTCCAGCTCCCACACGTCCATAATATACAAAATAAACTCCACCCCCTAAAAATTACTCAACCTCTAAAAAACCCCAATTATCAAACACGCGCTAAAATTTGATATACCTCGTGAAAACTTGTCAAAAAAAGAAGAAGAAGAAGTACCTCATGGAAAAAAATATTTCATGCCAATTGTACAATTTATGACCTATTTCACTTATAATGGACAATGGAAAAGGGAGCATATATTCATCCTTTTCCTTTTAATCCTATGATAACTATACATCATTTCACCATTCAAACTCGAATAATTATTTATTTAGAGGAGGAATAAGGGTAATTGCAAATTGGAAAAGGAACTTTAGTTTTTTTTTGGGTGAAAAAAGGAATTTTAGTTTCACACCCACCAAAATGACCAAAAAAAATAACAATTGAACTATTGAAGCATCCAACAACCTCTTTACCCCCTTCCCTCCCCCAAACTCCTCCGACTCCTCACGCGAACCTAACAACACCAACACCACTCCCACACCCACCACCCATTATAAAACACCTTTCGTCAAGAGCGAATCAATTCATCAAAATCAAAAATCCATCCAATCCCCTTTCTCTCTCTCTCTTTCTTCAGCGGAGGTTGAAGGGGAGAATCAGATTGTCTCCTGATTTCCTCCGCTGTTCGTCTTCCTCTCCATCACTTCCATTTCCACACCTCTCAACCTCCATGTGTCAATTCCTCCATTGATTACCCAAATTCTCGTGTGCCCATTTCTTCGAATCCCATTTTTTTGCTCCACCCACTCCAAAACCTAGCTCCTTGTCGTTTCTCTGTCACACCCACCTGTTCAATTTTCAGTCCGTTGTTGTTCTGAGATGATAATCCAGGTGTTGGTGGCAGCATAAAACCCTAGCTAGAAAGGATTTTCAATTCCTGTTTAGAGGCTGTCTTTTTGACTGATGGGTAAGGGAAGATTGGAGCTTTTCAATGACAGAACAAATGGGTTTTCGCCCAATTACGATTCGGTGCTTCAATGGAGCTCCATCCAAGGAATCGATAGCTCCCATCCAGGGGGAGGTTTGTTCGCCAGCGTTGGGCAGATGGGAGTGGGTTTTGGTGTCTCCCCAAACCCTCCAAATCCACAGGACAATGGAGGAGGGAGCTTCAAGCTTCCTTACATGGATTTATACATCAAGTATGTGTCATCTCCTGAGGGATTCAAGATTGTTGGGATCCCTGAGACTGTTGAGGAGGATGAGAAGGCCAGGAAGAAGAAGAAGGGTGGGCTTAAGCTGAAGATTAAGGTTGCTAATCCTTCACTTAGGAGGCTTGTGAGTGGGGCCGTGGCAGGGGCGGTTTCGAGGACCGCGGTGGCGCCTTTGGAGACTATTAGGACTCATTTGATGGTGGGGAGTAGTGGGCACTCTACCATGGAAGTCTTCAATAATATCATGAACACTGATGGGTGGACTGGACTGTTTAGGGGCAATTTAGTCAATGTGATTCGGGTTGCCCCCAGTAAGGCAATTGAGGTAATGCAGTTTTCGCACCTCTTATTTGCATATTGCATTGTGGTTTTACAATATCTTGCTTGAGTGATGTTAACTTGATTGTTTGGTGTTCCTAGGCCGAAGCTCTTTATCTGCCAAGTTGGCAGTTGCATACTTGCATATATCTAAATGGGGCTCTTATCACGAGTTGATGTTTTGCTGCAAGTGTTTTGTTGTCTTCTGAATAAATTGCATCAAATTAGAATGGACATATATGAATAATAGTTGGGAAATGAATGACTTAAATTCAAATTAGGATTGTAGGCTTAAACATGTGCAGATGAAGAAATTGAGATATTGCAGATTCCTATCAACTAGAATTTCATTTTACAAGAAGCAGACTAACTTTAAATCATTGGGCTCAATATGATCATTTTTTTTTTCAAAAGTTCTTCACTGTCAGTTTCTTCTAGCCCGTTTTTTGAAGCTAATTAGATATCTAACAAGTCTTATAGTCTTATACTTATGGATGTGGTCTTTTTTTATGTGCTCAATAAAATCTTAACACAGATGTTTCTACACAGTATAGCTTTTTCAACTACTCAATTGTCAAATTGTTTCCTGTATGATCATTAACAAGTACATATTATCTGAATAACTATCACTATGATCTCGTGAATGTGCTTTTTCAATCATTTAATGTTGAAAGTAGACATTGTAACCTTTTTCATACTATAAAGCTGGATAGATTTGTCAATCTACTGGTTTTTCTCATTGTGCTTCCATATCCTCTTATGTTGTTATTATCGGATTAGAAGTGTCTATTATCTTTTTTTAAACGGATATTGTTTTTCCTTGATGAAGTGGAGTATATAGGTGCATATGAAATCAAGATCAGGTTATGATGGCTTGTATTTTCTTTGAAGGTCTATTTGCCCGAAGCGTCTTTTCTTAACATAAAAAACATCTTTGGTTGATTTTGACGGATCAAAGTTTGAATATTCACAGGTCTTTTCCCCTTTCTATGGAGTGAGCTTGAAATAGTGGAGGATTGTTAATGGGCCCTAGTTTCATTGGCTTGAAAGTTGAATGGCTTATTTAGTTCTGTACTCCTTGCACATAAATACATTAAGTTTTCACACATTTGTAATCAAATAAATCCTATGTGAAGATGGAATTGCTTAGCCACTCAGTAGTGGTTGTTCTTGTCTCACAAATCACAATATAACATCATAGTTGGTCTTCTAAATGTGATTTTGTTTTAAATTACATTTTGGTTGGAAGTTCATGGGAGTTTAATGCTATAAAATTCATGTTTTGGGTGCAAAGGGGTGGAGTTACTTCCCTGCTCCCCTAGCCCATTTCCCAGCTTATTGCAATCCGTGATTTGGCAGCTTTTTGCATGTGATTTGGGTTTCAATGTTGCATGATCTTGATCTGGCAATATCTAGCTGCAGTAGACAGCAAAAAGCTAATTTGTATTGTCTTATGTTTGTTGCTTCACCAACTCCAAGTGTGTGTGCTATGTCAATGATGAGGAACTCATGACCTGCGCATCCACGTTAAATTGTCTCACCCTGAAGTTGTAGCATAAAGTGTCACTGTTTGTTTAACTTTCTGTATACAATCTACCTTGCAGCTTTTTGCCTATGACACTGTCAACAAGCACTTGTCTCCAAAGCCTGGAGAGCAGTCTAAATTACCCATCCCCGCTTCGCTGATTGCTGGAGCATGTGCCGGAGTTACTTCTACGTTATGTACATACCCTCTCGAGTTAGTCAAGACTCGAATAACCATTCAGGTGAGTCACCTTTACAAGAGGTCCTGAGAGGTCTATCAGAATGTCATTGCTGAATTTATGTTAAATATGATTATCACAGAGAGGTGTTTACAAGGGCATAGTCGACGCATTTGTCAAGATTCTTCGCGAAGAGGGGCCAGCAGAGCTCTACAGAGGGCTCGCCCCGAGTGTGATAGGTGTGATCCCCTACGCTGCTACAAACTACTGTGCCTACGACACTCTTCGCAAAGCCTACAGGAAGATCTCCAAGAAGGAGAAGATTGGCAACATTGAGACCCTCCTGATCGGGTCAGCGGCCGGGGCCATCTCGAGCACCGCAACCTTCCCCCTAGAGGTGGCCCGCAAGCACATGCAGGCCGGCGCAGTTAGCGGGCGACACGTCTACAAGAACATGCTCCACGCATTCGCGAGCATCCTCGAACAAGAGGGAGTGCAGGGTCTATACAGAGGGTTAGGCCCCAGCTGCATGAAGATAGTTCCTGCAGCCGGGATCTCCTTCATGTGCTATGAACTCTGCAAGAGGATACTGGTGGACGACGAAGAAGAAGAAACAACGTAGAAAGGCCGGAGTCCAAGTCGGAAGTAGATCAAAAGTAGCTGCATTCGACATAATCCTTCCTTCAAAATCTTGGAGGGAAGCTGACACAGTGATCTCGGCTTATACGAACAACGACAACTGCTTTTTCGCCTCTTTACATACGCGGAAGTTTTGTTGCGCATCATCATATTCAGATTGTTTTTGACTTGTAGAGTTGTTTCACGACTCTCCCTTGGACTGAGACCCGCAAAGGTGGCTGATTGTTAGCTTGATGAATATTTCATGTGTTCCGAGTATTGATTTGTTGCATCCCAAAACAGAACTGACTGATACAAATTGTTTTTGACAAATCCATTACAACACTTTGGCAAGTAAATTGATGATAGTGATGTGAAGGTGAGATAACAAAATGGATAAAGAATGAATGGAATCGGAACAGATTCAAGGATTTGTGGTTTATGGTTTGATTCCCATCCCACTAGTCAAAAAAAGAACTAACTTGACCCTACAAAGAAAGGGACTTCCAATTTCTTTCGACCTCCCACATCACAAGTATTTTATCTCTCCATCAGCCATTGAAACGATCGATTTCATTACTTTATCAAAGTCACTGACTCAATTTGGAAACTGCTTTCTACCCTTTTTCCGAAAGGGCGCTTATCCCCGACCCTGCTTTATTACGAGACCTATTGGGTTGTTGTTGTTGTATAACAATTTTTCTTTTTGTCCCAATTCCAACAACCTCCTCATGGGCGGAGCTAGGGGGAGCGAGGGGGAGCATTTGCCCCTTTCATCCGACGAATCACCTATATTTATTCTACTAATTGATAACTTCGTTTTGATATATTATAAGTCTCAATCCGATATCCGAGTAAAAAGTTATGAACGTTTGAAAGTTAAACATAGATTAATTATTTCAAATGGCTTTTAATAAATCGCAATGTTTTTATATTTTACTTAATTTAATATTTTGTTAATATAATTTAACTCAAGAGCTTCGAAACAAGAGGTTATATCAAGCACGGATATAGGGGTGGACTAGGCTTTGCTATAGGCCACCTAAGAAATGTGTATCACATATGTCTGTGTAGCCCAGCCGCCAGCTGGTTCTTTGTCATTTTCTCACTACTAACACCCCAAGTTCGATTCCCATTTCGGCCAATTTTTTTTTTTTTCCATTTTTGCAAGGCTAATTTAAGTAGTTTAGTGATTATAGCCTACCCCAATGTCGATTCCTGGTTCCGTCCCTGGGTTATATTATTAAATTGGCGAAACTAATTAAAATAACCCAACCTTTAAGGGGTGTTAAAAATATATCTCAATCTTTCAAATGTAAGATAAATATCCCGACCTTTATAAGTGATGGTAATATAATATCCCAATGATTTCTCTCCAATAAAATTCTTATTTTTTGTATTGTATTACTCATGTATTTTCAAATCAAATAAAACATATTGTATAAAATTAAATTAGATGAGTTTAAAAGTTTATTTAATAAACTTTCGTAGTTTTAGATTTAATTTGTACCTAACTTTTTATATCTTTTTTTAAATCAATATCTATAACAAGCCAAATAAAAAAATGTAAAACAAAATAACATATTTTCAATTAGTAAATGATTAGCTAGTGATTTAACTTATCAAAACTGAATAATATTTTGCCAATTATAAACTTTATGTTACTACAAAATTGAAATGAAAATTTAATTATTTAGATTATTCAATGGTGTTCATTTATATATAAGAAGTAAATTATTATTATTAAATAATATATAAAAGAATGTAATTTTTTATTTTTTCTTAAATCTAAAATAAAAAAATTAAGATAAACTTAAAAATCAATCTAATTTAATCTAATAAACTTGAATGATATTTTACACAATCAAGATATTGAAAATTATATTTTAAATATTTACTTGTTTTATTATATTTGTTTTGATTAAATTTAACTATAATCTATAAAAACGTATTAAATTGAATGATTTTTTTTCGGTTACAAAAGTGACTTTTATTTGTTAAAAAATTATCATGACAATCTAGACTATACTTTGTATAATTCGAGCATTAAGATCCAAGAGCACGCTTGTGAATATGATCATTATTTTTTGCCACATATGTGCCATGTAAGCATTTTTGTGGGGAGAAATTTTTGGGATATTATATTAACATCCCTTAAAAAGGTCGGGATATTTATCTTACATTTGAAAGGTAGGGATATATTTTTAACACCCCCTTAAAGGTTGAGTTATTTTAATTAGTTTCGCCTATTAAATTTGATAATTATATAAAAAATTATGTCAGTTTAAAGTTTGTATATCTTGTTACACGTTATTGTATGCTAAGAGAACAACAATTTACATATTGACTTTGTAGGTTTCAAACGATATATTTTTAGACGAAAAGAATGTTGTTATATATTAAAATATATCAGTTTTTTCGTTTAAAGATAAAAAATATATAAGAATTAGTGACACAGTTTTAAACTAAAACACCACCGTTTTGAACAAAAAGTTGTGTTTTGAACTAAAAAAACGTTGTGTTAAACTAAAATATCATTTCTTAATCTAACATATCATAATTTTAGTTCGCTAAACTATAGAAAAATGAATCAATAATTTGTACAAAACTTCGCTCCTCTCCCGATAAGTTTCTGGCTATGTCATTGAACCTCGTTATTACGATAAAAAAATCATTCTAATATTCTCCAAACAATCAAGATGAGAAATCTATTGGGCGTGCTCTCACATTGAATAAACCTTGTTTTTCGACCTCTTTCAATTGCCCAACATTTGGCTTTTAATGGAGAGACCAAGAATGTCACTCATAGGAGTACTATGTACATTAGCTTAATTGGTAGTTTTGTTTTACCTTCAGACCCCGAGTTAGATCCTCCCATTCCTCTTTCAATGAATATTTTCTGTTATCCAGCCTATTTCAAATTTAAATTATTAATTTTGTCTAATTAGAAGATACAAGATTTTTTTAAATTCAAATTAGAAGATAGAAGATGAAAGAATATAAGCAAATTCCATAACATATCAAATTAAATTCAAATTGGAATTAGCAAATTCCATCTTCTATGAAAAAAGATTGGCCGTTTAGTGTTTGCTTTTGGAAATGCCAAATTAGGATAATGTAGGGCTAGTTTGGTTAACATTAGTAGTACAATTTTCGAAAAGTTATTTTTATATGAATTGGAGTTTATTTGCTTTGGTGGTAGAATCCCCTTCTATCGTCACCTTTTATGCACCTTCTCTGCACTCCGGTTTATCAATCCGTTTCAATTTGTCTGAATTTAGAATGTTATTAGTAATCAGATCCTCGTGTCTTGATGAGTGCAATTTGCTGATGCAATTAAAAAGTTGCGTAATAATCGGACGTCTTATACAATTTTCTTTGTTTTTTTTATATTTTCTATTTCTCAGTTATGCCATGTTTTAATTTGTTGACTTGTTGAGTTGAATATTGGATTGGAGTGGTATGAACAAATTGATGGTCCTGAATCAGAAAGTTTTCTTTCGATCGTAATTTATTACCTACGATTTAACTGAATCTAACTCAGTCATTTTTTTAATTGAATCTAATTTCTTAAGCACCCTTATTCAACCTATTTAACATCTTCCCTTTCCTTATGTGACAATTTGATGCTGGGTGTGTGATTGATTCAAGCATTGCAACTATGATTTTCCTTTTGTATATTTTAAAGATGAAGAAATAGAATCATTCCCAAAAATATATTTAGGGCTCGTTTGGTTGAATGTGGGAAGTACAATTCCCGGGAACTTACTTCCCATGAATTGAATTCCCGTGAAATGTACTTCCCATGAATTGAAAAAAGTTGTTTGCTTGAATTTTGTTTTTTAGAAATATAAATAGGAAAATAAAGAAAATTACATTGAAAATGGTGGAAGTTGAACTTACCTAGTCCCCCTAGGTAAGTGAACTTCCTACGATTTGGTCCCCTAGGTAAGTGAACTTCCTACGATTTGGAGGAATTGAAATTTCTGAGAAGTTGAATTCCTGTGTCTTTCTGTCAATCAAACACAGGAATATATTCTACTTCCTGGGTTTTTAAACTTCCTGTTTTTTAACCGAGTAACCAAACAAGGCCTTACTGATTTTTTTTTCCAGTTAATAGTACGCAAATGTTGACCAAATTATGCTTTTTTGGAAATCTTTTTATTTTTCTTTCAAAATGGTAAATTAATTTTGGATAAATGGCCTACTTATTTTTTTCAGTCAAAAATATTTTATAGGAAAGAAATGCATTTAATTTGAGAAATATTAGAGAATTATACCAAAAAATGAGTAACATTATTATTGGGTACATCTAGGCAGCCTAGCTAGCTATGGAGTGTAACGGGTAAATGTTACCAAAAATAATCGTGATGGCTTACCTTTTCCCCCAAGTTGGGTAACAGCTGGCTTATCTTTTCCCCCAAGTTTGGTTCGATCGGTAAATTGTTTCCAAAAATAATCGTGATGGCTTACCTTTTTCCCCAAGTTTGGTTCGGTAAATGTGTTTCCAAAAATAATCGTGAGTGCAGCTCAGATCTGGAGATGTCCAACAACGGGTAAATGCTTCCTTCCTAAATTACATCTAACCCTAGCTGTTGACCAAGTCAACCAACCTTCCACCGCCTCAAGTGACTTTCTATAAATACGTGATCGCACTCTGAGGGCGCCTCACTCGCTCTCAAAATTCCTTCGCGCCCCTCTTTTTCTACTACTGCTCTTTCTGATTTTCTTTTCGTCTCTACTGATCTCTAGGTTATGGATTCCCATGTCTAGATCTACCGCCTCAAGATGGATTGGACACGATCTCCATCAACCACGTACCCCTCGACGCAGTCGTTCGCGATCCTGTGAGCGAAGACGGTCGACTCATATTTCCGATCTGTCTTAGTTTACGGAAAGTGCTTTCAAGTTCTCTGCGTGAGCGATCGGTCGAAGTTAGCGAGAAGAAAACACGAGATGGCCTCAATATGCTCGCGCTTGGCGTTGGTGCTTTCTTGTACGTTCGATCTCAGCGTGAGCGATCGAATCCTCCAGGCTAAAGGTACGCTTCTCCCATACTCGAACCGGCTAAGAAGTAAGCTCTCTCTCCTCTAAACCCTAGATCCAGTTTCGTGCTATAGTTTCTACATCCCCTTCATATAGCTCTATGGCGTTTGTAATTCTCCCGCTTTCTCGACCCCTCACATCCCGAAACCCTAATTACCCTAATTGTAGGCACATGGTAGATACAATTGATCAACTATAATGTTATTTTTATCCAAGGCTAACGAGTGGAACCACATTATCTGTCAGTCAAGACTTAAATTCTCCTCTTGTGATCCAATTGGGTTTCTGTTAGGACATAATTAGGCTATGAGTTGTTAATTAAAGATGTTGAAGTTTTTAGGGTGATACCGTCTTCACTTTCTTTCTTTAATTATGCCTGTTTTCAGTCAAACTAACATATATACGTGCTGAAGTTGTACAGTTTTCCGATTTCTGCTGAAGATGATGATGTAAGATCACATTATATAATGTTTGAGAAACTTTCGACCAAAAAAAAAAAATGTTTGAGAAACAGTTATGCTTTGGTATATATATGATTTCATGTACTATGGCCGTGCAATTTTCTCTACCAAAAAAAAAAATACATAAACAATTTCTATTTTTTCAGTGTTGGTACTTAATAACATGAAGTTGGAAATTATTATCTCAGCAATGTTTACTCGGTGGTGTATTATGTCTGTTTTCTAGGGTGTATTTGACTGTTCTGTTTTGCTCTATATCCACTTGGTTGTTGCCTGTTGGCGTGCCTTGCTTCTACTTTATTTACCATCTCTTGTGTCTGTGAGGTTTTCCAATGCGATTCGATCTACTACTAGTCCCTGCACGATGGCCTCCAAATTTCCTTCAAACAACCTTTCTCCCACCTCAAGATAAGAAGTTTTCCCTCTTGTGAAATGTATACGACTGATTTTTTGGATAGGCAATGAAATCCTGCTTCAAGTTGTAATCTTAATGTAGTGTTTTCTTGTTTTTTGGGAAGGTCACACAGGAAGCCAACCGAAGGACAAAAATTGTACTCAACACTTCTTCCTTCACCTTCAAAATCTCAATTTTTATTTTTATTTTTTATGTTCATGAAATTTATTGAAGCTAACATTCGGTTACTTATGTTTCATCTGCTCAATTCATAAGATTACCCTGCAAGGTGAGGTAGCTGCTTTGGGGGCATACAGACAGATTTTCTGCTTCAAGTGACCTGCCTTGACCTCCGGGTAAGACACCTCTCTTTACCCCCTTCTCTTTCTGAAATGTCTGATGTGGTCGTTATTATGTTGTTTAGGTGAAATTTTATCAATATTCAGAAGAGCTGATTACATATGTGATCCTTACAGCTCTACCTTTATAGTTTTCGTGTACCTCATAATTGATATGTGAGGTTGAGCTGGATTTCTTTGTCTGTGTTCTGTTTGGTTTTGTCTTCTCATTATCCTTTGTAATTTGTTATTTACTTTATGGTTTCTACTCTGTAGTAAAAAAGTTGGCTGTTTTGGCTACCTCGGATGGAAGTTCTCCTTTTGCTTTGGTGTGGTGTTCTATCAGCTCTTTGCTATCCTCAACTGACAATGTGGTGGAGACCAGCTACAAGGCACTGAAAAGAACTATATCATGCTTCAGTGATGCATTAAGCCGGGATTCTTTGCCTTGTGCGTGGTGTTTTAAACAGGTACAAACTGCTGGAAGGTTTTATACTTTTAATCCTTTTGAATATTGCGATGAATTATAATTTGTGCATAGTTTACTAGTTTAGCGCCTAATTATTTTAATGAAGTTTCTTTTGGTGACATCTTGGGATTCATTTGCAGGGGTAGTAGATATTCAGCCACGATGCTGGATGCCTGGATTCCATGATCTAATGGAGGAGGAAGCTAGATTGTGAGCTAGTGGGATTTTGGAGGTGGTTTTGTTTTTCATTCTCATATCCTATGGTATGTGACTAAGCTTTAAAGTTTCCCTGGAATAGATTGAATCTCATTTTCTAATAATTTTCTTTCTGGATTAACTGGTACTTGTCAATTTCTTATTTTATCTAGTTATCTTTCCTCACTTCATTTCCACCTTGTGCTTGTTAATCTCATGGTTTCTTATTTATATCATTTTGATGGCCATTCCCCTTTTATGTTTATTTTACCATGGTCAGGATAAAAGAGAATGGTCCTTCATCTCTTTTGTTTATTTATTTCACCTCTTTTTGTCTATTTCAGGAATGTTGAAAAATAAAGATCAAATGAGCATTAGTGGAATTCGTTCTAGTACAATGCCGTTAAGAGGTACCCTAGAGTATTGATTTTTTATTTGTTATTTACCTACCAATCATGGTTTCTTATTTATCATTTTGATGGCCATTCCCCTTTTATGTTTATTATGGTCAGGATAAAAGAGAATGGTCATTCATCTCTTTTGTTTATTTTTTTAGCAATGGTGAAATCTAGATAAAATGAGCAGTTGTAGCACGTTTAGAATAAAAGAGGAACTTGAGTGTGTAGATTATCCCATGAGGTGAAGATCCTACCAGTCTATTATAAGTACAGGTTTTGCCCGTTTTGTTTGTGGCTTTACTCCCACCGACTTGGTTTTCTTAATCAGTTTTAACTTGTTCATGCCCTTCTTTTTGGCTATTTCAGGGATGTTGAAAGGTCAAGAGTGAAAGAGTAGTAGTAGAAATCAGACGAGGGATGTTATGAATGCAAAAGGAAAAGGTTGATAGCATGGGCATAGAGAAGCCTAGAACTGTGTGGTCGATCAGGTACTACTTTTCAGGAATGCTGAAATGAAGACAAAATGATCAGTGACCAGGTAGTGCTGTCAGATTGACTATTCACCCTTTATGTTTTACATTGCTTTGGTGACTTAATAATGTAAGCACTTTCCGATGTGTCCCATTCTTGTGTTTTCTAACAAAAATGATTGAACATTAACCTTTTTTTTTAATTTCATGCACTTCTTTTTGGCTATTTCAGGGATGTTGAAAGATCAAGATTGAAAGACCAGTAGTAGAAATCTGATCAGGGATGTTATGAATGCAACAGGAAAAGATTGATCGGATGGGCATAGAGAAGCCTAGAACTGTGTGATCGATCAGGTACTGCTGTTCCGTTTGTCAGTTTACCCACCAATGAGGTATTGCTGTTCAGGAATGCTTTTCTGTTTGTGTCCCATTCTTGAGAATTTGAGCTTGTGTTTCTTTGTCTGTGTTTCTGTTTGGTTTTCTCTTCGCATTATCCTCAGTAATTTGTTATTCACTTTAATGTTATTCACTTTAATGTAGGAAAATAGTTTTCTGTTTTGGCTATCTTCGATGGAAGTTCTCCTTTTGCTTTTGTAAGGTGTTTTTTCAGCTGTTTGCTATATATCATCAACCGACAATGTGGTGGAGACTACAATGTGTCGAACAGAACTATATCATGCTTCAGTGTTGCATTAAGGAGGGATTCTTTTCCCTTGTGCGTGGTGTTTTAAATAGGTACAAAGTCCTAGAAGGTTGCATACTTTTGATACTTGCGATGAATTATAATTTGTGCATAGATCATGGAATCCAGCATCGTGACGAGCTGGATTATACCAGTAGATATTAAGCCACGATGCTAGATTCCATGATCTAATGGAGGAAGATTGTCTAACCATTTTTTTACTCACTTGCAGGGTATCTCTCTAATGGTTTGTTATGCATTATAAGTTATAACCATTTGTTGGGGGTACGGGCCAGTAAAATACATGAATGTTGATGCAGCAGAATCTATAGTTTTACTGTACGAGACTCTGTTTTCTGTTAAGTTTTTGCCGTCTGATTATGCTTGGTTATATATTTCTAACTTTTATGTTTTCTGCTTTACTTTGTAGGTAAAAGGGGGGTTATTTTGGCTTTCTTTGATATGATTTGAGGAGGTCCAAGCGTTTAATTTTCCATTATCCGCTATTGGGTGCTTTTGTACTGAAAACTCTGGACTCCGGCATGCCCAACCAGCAGCAGGGGATACGGGTAAAAAGTCCCTCTCCTTTCTGATTGCTAATCAACTCTTATGTTAGGGATTTTCATTTAAGAATAATATATGTTAGGGATTTTCATTTAGTTTAATTGTGGAAAATGGGATGTTTAATGTTTTGCATATAGGATATTAAAATACTTTAGTATAATCCTTTTATAGGAAATATGAGTTTGGAGTATAATACTTTAGTATAATCCTTTTATAGGAAATATTCAACCCATCATTGCCCTTGTATGGAAGAAACTTGTTTGATAAAATGTATGTGTCCTTTACCTAGTGTATTTCTTATGTAGTTGTTACCTTTTAATAGTTAGGTGGTCTTAAGTCTTAACTGCAGATTGAAATGAACAAATGGGCAGCATGGGCTTGAAAAAATACTAGGAGATCGGGGGACAGGCTTACAGCATATAGTGACTAGAGTTTGATTAGCTTGGGTGTACTTGAAGGTTGGAGCATATGGGACAGGCCATTTAGTGAAAGAGGAGTGTTTATGCCCTTTAATTTTGAATATCCTCATTCAACTTAAAAAAAGTAGTTTTGTGCTTTTTCACCTTTTCTTTTTCCGTAATAACTTTTGAAACAACTTGGATAATTCTCATTGTAATGATGGATCATTCAACATTTTTTTCTTACTTATTGGAGAAAGGTTGAATATGAGAACAAAGGATCAGCAAGAGCGCATGACTTGTTTTGAGGACCAATGTTAGGTTTGCAGATCTTCCGTTCCTGATCATTGGCTAGATTGGACAAACAGTTATGCGCTCGTGCAAGCCTCACATTTCTTCATTTATTTTAGTTTGCTGAATTTTCCGTTCCGTAACTACTTGTAGTATTTTTTTTATAAGGCTGATTCAGCCCCCAAAGTGGCGAATATCCTACTTGTTTGGTTTCTCACTTTTATGGTGTTCATTCACCTCTTTTTGTCTATTTCAGGAATGTTGAAAAATAAAGATCAAATGAGCATTAGTAGAATTCGTTCTAGTACAATGCCATTAAGAGGTAGCCTGGAGTATTAATTTTTTATTTGTTATTACCTACCAATCATGGTTTCTTATTTATCATTTTGATGACCATTCCCCTGTTATGTTTATTTGAGCATGGTCAGGATAAAAGAGGATGGTCATTCATCTCTTTTGTTTATTTATTTTAGCAATGGTGAAATCTAGATAAAATGAGCAGTTGTAGCACGTTTAGAATAAAAGAGGAACTTGAGGATGGTTCTGCCCTTTTTGTTTGTGGCTTTATCCCCACCGACTTGGTTTTCTTAATTAGTTTTAACTTGTTCATGCCCTTCTCTTTGGCTATTTCAGGGATGTTGAAAGGTCAAGAGTGAAAGATTAGTAGTAGAAATCCGATGAGGGATGTTATGAATACAATAGGAAAAGGTTGATCGCATGGGCATAGAGAAGCCTAAAACTGTGCGGTCAATCAGGTACTGCTGTTCTCTTTGTTAATTTACCCACCAATCTTGTTTTCTTAATCACTATCTGTTCTGTTCTGTTTGTAGACTAGTGATCAGGTACTGCTGTTCGGGAATGCTGAAATGAAGACAAAATGATCAGTGACCAGGTAGTGCTGTCAGATTGATTATTCACCCTTTATGTTTTAGTTTGCTGTGGTGAGTTAATAAAGTAAGGACTTTCCGATGTGTCCCATTCTTGTGTTTTCTTACGAAAATGATTGAACATTAACTTCTTCTTTTTTAATTCCATGCACTTCTTTTCGGCTATTTCAGGTATGTTGAAAGATCATGATTGAAAGAGAAGTAGTAGAAATCTGATCAGGGATGTTATGAATGTAACAGTAACAGATTGATCGGATGGGCATAGAGAAGCCTAGAACTGTGTGATCGATCAGGTACTGCTGTTCTGTGTTATGTTACGATAGTGATTATGTCATGAGTTTATGGTGTATTAAATATTTTTGTTTCTGTGTTCGATCAGGTACTGTTGTTCTCTTTGTCATTTACCCACCAATCTTGTTTTCTTAATCACTATATTCTCTGCTGTTTGTAGACTACTGGTGAGGTACTGCTGTTCAGGAATGCTGAAATGAAGACAGAATGAGTGATGCGGTAATGCTGTTAGATTATTCACCCTTTATGTTTTACATTGCTGTGGTGAATTAATAATATAGGGACTTTCCGTTGTCCCATTCTTGTGAATTTGAGCTTGTTTTCTTTGGCTGTGTTTCTGTTTGGTTTTGTCTTCTCATTTTCCTCGGTAATTTGTTATTCACTTTAATGTTTTCTACTGTGCTTTGTAGGAAAAAAGTTGGCTGTTTTGGCTATCTTGGATGGAAGTTCTCCTTTTGCTTTGGTGTGGTGTTCTTTCAGCTGTTTGCTATATATCCTCAACCGACAATATTATATTTTGGTCGGTTCAACCCCCAAAGAGGCAAAGATCCTACTTGTTTTCTTTATCACTTTTATGTTGTTCATTCACTTCTTTTTGTCTATTTCAGGAATGTTGAAAAATAAGGGTCAAATGAGCATTAGTAGAATTCGTACAAGTACAATGCCATCATGAGGTACCCCCGAGTATTGCTTTTTTATTTGTTATTTACCTACCGATCATGGTTTATTATTAACATTTTGATGTTCATTCCCGTTTTATGTTTATTTTAGCGTGGTCAGGATAAAAGAGGATGGTCATCTTCTCTTTTGTTTATTTCAGCAATGGTGAAATCAAGATGAAATGACCAGAAGTAGCACGCTTATGATAAAAGAGGAAATTGAGAGTTTAGATTATCCCATGAGGCGAAGATCCTACCAGTCCATGATTAGTACATGTTCTGCTCTTTTTATTTGTCGCTTTACCCCACCGACTTGCTTTTTCTTAATTAGTTTTAACTTGTTCATCCAGTTCTTTTTGGCTATTTCAGGGATGTTGAAAGTGGAACTTGAGGTTTTTTTTTTTTTTTTAATCCTTGATGCTTATTTTTAGTGCTCTGATAAATTGAAATGTGCTCTGTTTAAGACTAGAACCACTGAAGTTATAAGCTATGCTATCTTTAGCCTTTTCTGAGAAAGAGGTCTTGGATTGTTTGAAAATTTGGTTTTTATTTCTTATATTACTGGCCCACGTAGGTTAGCTTCCATGGATTCTTGCTGTGAACGATGGTCAGTTTGGTAAATATGGTTTTTGAGTCCTTGTGCATTCTTCTCCTTGTGTACAAAAGACTACCTCCAATTTGAATGATATGAGTAAAACATTTTTTTTTAAAAAAAGAATTTTCATTAATGTGAACTAGTGATGTAACTTTCTCTTGTGCATTAAGTAGGGATCCGTTTAAAAAAAGAATTTTCATTAATGTGAACTAGTGATGTAACTTTCTCTTGTGCATTAAGTAGGGACCCTGTTAGGTATCCGTTTCTTTCCCCAGTCTTTGTTACATATCTTTGTTTGTTTGTTAGTTTGCTCACTACCTTGTTCTTTTACTCCCTTCTGCGATGGTTGATGGGATCGTGTGTGTATCTGGGGATTGGTGAATTCAAAGATCAAATGGCTGAAAGCAGCTGCCACTTCACGAAGAGTTCCTCTCCATCTTTGAAAGTACAACTTGTTTTTGCATGGGTATGGCTGATTGAATCTATAAGAACTGCTATTTTCTTGGCAGTTTGCCTACTCCCCAATGTAAGAAATTCACAAGCAAGTCTTTTGACCACCCTTGCCTTGGTACTATCAGGTTATGATGATGATGATATCTTTCATTTATTTATTACTTTGTACGTAGTTGTAACTTCCAAGTGTGACTAATTTCAACTGTTTCAGGATATTGGTCGGTGATGGATCATTTGTCACGTTGAGAGGAGCATCTATGAGACAATTCATTTTCTAAACTGTGATGCTGGCTAGCTGATGGTGGGAATTTGAATTGATGCTGACCACCCTTGCTCTGGTGAGAGGTGATCATGCATGAAGATAACTTTCATTTTATTTTTTCAATTACTTAGATATAGGTTTAACTTCTAAGTGCGACTAATTAATTTCTATCTGTTTCAGGATATCTTTCATTTTACGGAGTTCCATTTTATGAATGCATGTGTAAGAGGTTGATCTGATGGGCTAGAACTACTTGATCTATCAGGTACAACTGCTGTTTTGTTTTTCAGTTCATCCACAAACTTTGTTTGGTTAATCACTTTTAGGATGGGCATTCACCTCTTCTGTTTATTTCAGTAATGTTGAAATAACGATAAAATGAGCACCAGAGCAAAAGTAGCATGATTAGGATAAGAGGTTGATCTCAACTTGAGAGTTGAGATCATCCGACGGAGTGAAGATTCTATCAGCCTATGATGATTACAGTTTTCTGTTTTTTTCTGTTTACCCACTGACCTTGTTTTCTTTATCACTTTTATGGTGTTCATGCATCTCTATTTTTTTTTCCAGGAATGTAGAAAAATCAAAGATCGAATGAGCAGGAGTTGAATTACAGGGATACAGTCAAATTTTTTGATTGTGATACTCTCAACACGCTTTCCCTTTCCCGATCTTGGTAATTAAATGGAATAGTGCACGCAGGTGGCCTTCCATGTTTCCAAGTCCTGTAAACTAACTCTCAATGTGCTTTCCTGATTTTTTTCTTTGTTGTTCTATTCTCTGGTGTCATGCATCTCACCGGTTTTTATTTGGCCATAGTGTGATTACTTGGATTTTCTTAAATTTCTAGAATTTGACTCTGTATCTGACAGTGTTGGTTGTATGGTTCAATCCTATGAGCTCAAAGGGAAGATGCTGATTGGATGGACAAGAAGCACGTGATCATCAGGTGCTACTATTCTGTTTGTCCATTTACCAACTGCCGAATTTTTTTTCTTAACCCTTGTATGATTTTCATTCACTTCTTTTTGTTTTCAGGAATTCCGAGTTCAAAATGAATTTATGAGGTTATCCTTGGAAGGTGTAGTGTCCAATTGGATTGGATATTTGAACAAATCCTACTTCAAGTTTAGATCGTGCTAAGCGAAGGCAAACCAGGTGAACAACATGTTCTTATAAGGACTTGGGTGCCCTTATTTTCTTTCACTTCTTATTCTTGATTTCTTTCAATTTTTTTTAAAATTTAGATTGTAGGACTTGTTTTCGATCTTGTGAATTGACGAGGTTATGTTGGGATGGAAGTGGCTGTTGCTATCTATGGTCCTTAAACCCCTTGATCATGATCTTTTCTGCAGAATTATGGAGAACTCATGGGGTGGTTTAAGGGCGAGATAAGCTTACAGGATTGAGTGGATAATTGACCTCTTAGTATTGTAATTGAGCATATCAGGTCAGTTAACTTTGATTTTTTTGTCATCCTGATTAATTAATACAGTAGAAACTATATGATTTCCTTTTTTTTTTTGGTCAGGGGAAACTATATGGTTTCTTTTGTAGCATCAAATGCCTACAAAAGAAGGGGTAAAAATGTAATTGAGTCAAGAATAACAATACTATCCCAGTAGAAAATTATTTCCCTCTTTCTTGTAGAATTACATCTTTTTTTAAAGTGTAGATATTTGAGAAAAATATTTCAAAAACCAAATTTTATTTTTGGAAATGAGGCAACGGGTATTTTTTAACTTACAGCTGGCATAAATTAGTACAGCTAGGTCTCACTCCTGCAGTCCTGCCCCTCTCTTGTAAAACTTTCCATAAAAAACTTTATACAGCTGGCATAAATTATAGCTGGGCCCACTTTTCTAAAGCTTTCTCCAGTTTAGCTTTGGAAATATTACGTCATATCTTCCCACCGCCTTTCCTATAATACGTCATATCTTCCCACCGCCTTTCCTATAATACGTCATATCTTCTCACCGCCTCTCTCATTCATCTCCCATTCTCCAACTATCCCTCAGCGATTCCAACTTTTGCTCTCCTTGTTCCTCTTCCAACTTTGCATGTCCAGGATTGCGCGCATCTCGATTCGCTTGAGCGTCCAAAGCACTAGGGTTTGTTTTATTGTTAATTTACTCTTTTTGTGCTTAGATTTATCTGTATTTTGGATTAGGGTTTTTATCGTTGGTGAATTTTCCTTCGGTTTTGTTTTATTCAGATTCGGCGTACAATTGCAGCTTAGTTCGTGCTTTTGGGTGCTGCTCTGCAATCTGCTTGTGCGATCGAACACTCGATCCTCCAGGTTCCTCTCGCAACGACTCTTTCTTTTCCTCACTCTCTTTCTCCCCCAATACTTTCCCGGTCTCTTTTGAATGACTTTCCTGTTTAATGAATTTGCAGATTGATTCAGGCTTTTGGCTTGCTTGAAGGATGGATTTTCTACAGATTGATTCCCACATTGAACATGTACGTTCGATCCTCCAGGTAAAATGCCCCCCCCCCCCCCCCCCCCCCCCCCCCCCCCCCCCAAGATAAATTGAGCAGCAGAGCATAAGTAGCATGGTTAGGATAAAAGAGTAACTTGAGTTAAGATCATAGAGGATCGAACGTACATGTTCAATGTGAGTAATAAACAGAAGAGGTAGCAACTGTACTTATCATAGACCAATAGGCTCTTACCAAAAAAAATCATAGACCAATAGGCTACTACTGCCTCATCTGATGATCTTAAAGGTGGAAGAGGCCTATTTCATAAGGTTATACTAAAGGTGGAAGAGGCCTATTTTATAAATTGGAGAAACTGTAGCCTGATCAATGGGAAAGGACTCGATGTCCAAGCTCTTACAACTACAGATCGGGTTCAGGTTGATGTTCAAGTTCAATATCATCCATTTGCATGCATTTTTCTTTAGTTTTTACCTTTTGCTTCTTCAGTTTGTAAATTTCTACAAACCAATCCTTACATTCTGTTTGTCCACTGTCCAGGCTCATCATGAAGGAACTATTTGCTGGGGTGTCCAGTAACCTGCTACTAGCCCTTGCTGCAACAGCAAAATGTATCGTTTCTGGCAGCACGTCGACGATGATCAAATGCTGAAGTGATTGTTTGTGAGCACACTTCTCATATTTCTTACTCTTCTTCAGGTCTTTGTGTTCATCACTTGTTTTGGTTTTTAAAGAATGTTTTATGCAGATCAAAAGAGAAGTAGTTGGATGACAAGTGGGAAAAGGAACTTGAGGTCATCCAATGTTATAATGAAATGGAGTCTTGTCGCTCTGTCATGTCTGTGACAAGTACAGGTAAAATGCCTTTTGTTTATTGCTCTTGTTTTACTCTTCTGTCAACGAACTTATAAGATAAGATGTTGGTAATCTTTTGGCTCCTCTCGTAATGAATGAATTGATCTCTTTTACAATAAATGAACATGGTTTCGTGAAAAAATAAATGATTGCAGAAACTTTTCCCCTATTTAAGTGCAAGATGTATTGGCAGATTACAACTTAGTTTGACGATCCTCACATTTACAGACAATTGAATCACCCTTCACCCGTGCAACCTACAAACTCTTTGGAGCTCTATAATCATGTTTTCCTGATTTTGATAAATGATACTATAGTGCATGCAGGTGGTCTTCTAAGTCCTTTAAATTATTTTCTCTACCTTTGGAAAGTAATACATTGTCATCCACCTATATTCCTCAACCTCTTTGTAATGGACAATTCTTTTGTTTTTTGTTTCTTTTCAATGGAATTTATTAATAGAATTCACCTATTGAATAGTTCCGGCCATTTCATGGCAAAAAATATTCCAAACAGTTGATGATAGTTGATTAATAGAATTCACCTATTGTCATCCACCTATATTCCTCAACCTCTTTGTACTGCCTCCAATTTGAATGATATGAGTAAAACATTTAAAACAAAAAAAATTTCAGTAATGTGAACTTGTGATGTAACTTTTTGTTGTGTGTAAAGATGCTCGTTATGCCTGTACTCCCCTTTTTAATGTTGTCTTTCTAATCTAATGTTGCCTCAAGCTCCTGCATATCGTTTTAGCTGATGTTTAATTCCTATTATTATCAATCTGCTTGCATTTTTGTTTAGTTTTTACTGTTTGCTTATTCCGCCTAAAAATATGTGCTTTAATTTTTTTCTGTCTAGGCTCATCATGAACGAACTACAAGTACGCTGTGGTGTATAACAACCTGCTACTTGCCCCTATATGTAGTACAAAGTCGTGTTTACTGGCAGGTTATGATCAATGTCATATGCGTAAATGTTTATTGTTACACTAGCTCATATTTTGCACTCTTTTTTTAATTCTGCAGTTTTTTTTATTGATTTGAAGAATGTTTAAGGCAATGCATGATCAAAATAGCAGTAGTAGCGTAGCATGATGAGTACGTTGAAAAATGAACTTGAGTTTTGAGCTGATCAAAATAGCAGTAGTTGCTGGTCATTTACGTAGTGCATTTCTTATGTAGTTGTTTCCTTTTAATAGTTAGGTGGTCTTATCTGCAGATTGAAATGAACAAGGCCGGTCAATCTTGAATTGGAAATTTTGATAAAATCAACTAATTAAGTGTTTTTACTGATATAGAGTGTTGGGCACAGGAATTGCACCCAAATAGGCAGAGCAGGGGCTAAAGAAAATACAAGGAGATCAGGGGACAGGCTTATAGCATATAGTGACTAGAGTTCTATTAGCCTGGGTATACTTGAAGGTTGGAGCATATGGGATAGGTCATTTAGTGAAAGGGGAGTGTTTATGTCCTTTAATTTTGAATATCCTCATTCAGCTTAAAAAAGTAGTTTTGTGCTATTTCACCTTTTTTTTCCGTAATAACATTTGAAACAACTTGGATAATTCTCATTGTATATCGTGTTCGTGTCTTCTCATTGTAATGATGGATCATTCAACTGTTTTTTTCCTGCTTATTAGAGGAGGGTTGAATATGAGAACAAAGGATCTGCGAGAGCGCATGGTTTGTTTTGAGGAACAAAGTGAGGTTTGCAGATCTTCTGTTCCTGATCAGTGGCAAGATTGGACAAACAGTTATGCGCTCTTGCAAGCCTCACATTGTTCTTCAATACAAATCACTCAATTTGACAAGTCAGCAATTTTATTTTCAAAATTGGAAATGACTTCATTTATTTTAGTATGTTGAATTTTACGTTTTGTAACTACATGTACTGCTTTTATTTTTTATTTTTTTGGTCGATTCAGCCCCCAAAGTGGCGAAGATCCTACTTGTTTGGTTTCTCACTTTTATGGTGTTCATTCCCTCTTTTTGTCTATTTCAGGAATGTTGAAAAATAAATATCAAATGAGCATTAGTAGAATTCGTTCTAGTACAATGCCATGATGAGGTACCCCGGAATATTGATGTTTTATTTGTTATTTACCTATCGATCATATGGTTTCTTATTAACATTTTGATGATCATTCCCCTTTTATGTTTATTTTAGCATGGTCACGATAAAAGAGGATGGTCATTCATTTCATTTGTTTATTTCAGCAATGGTGAAATCACTATAAAATGAGCAGTTGTAGCACATCTAGGATAAAAGAGGAACTTGAGTGTTTAGATTATCCCACGAGGTGAAGTTCCTATCAGTCTATGATAAGAACAGGTTCTGCTCTTTTTGTTTGTGGCTTTACCCCACCAACTTGGTTCTCTTAATCAGTTTTAACTTTTCCATGCCCTTCTTTTTGGTTATTTCAGGGATGCTGAGAGGTCAAGAGTGAAAGAGTAGTTGTAGAAATCTGATGAGGGATGTGAGGAATGCAACAGGAAAAGGTTGATCGGATGGGCATAAAGAAACCTAGAACTGTGTGGTCAATCAGGTACTGTTGTTCTCTGTCAGATTACCCACTAATCTTGTTTTATTAATCACTATCTAGTCTGTTCTGTTTGTAGACTACTGATCAGGTAGGAATGCTGAAATGAAGACAAAATGATTAGTGGCTAGGTAGTGCTGTCAGATTGATTATTCACCCTCTACATTGCTGTGGTGAGTTAATAATGTAAGGACTTTCCGATGTGTCCCATTCTTGTGTTATCTTACGAAAATGATTGAACATTAACTTCTTTTTTTTTGAATTTCATGCATTTTTTTTCAGGGACGTTGAAAGATCAATTTGAAAGAGCAGTAGTAGAAATCTGATCAGGGATGTTATGAATGCAACCGGAAAAGATTGATCGGATGGGCATAGAGAAGCCTAGAACTGTATTATCGATCTAGTACTCCTGTTCTGTTTGTCAGTTTACCCACCAATCAGGTACTGCTGTTCAGGAATGCTGTTCTGTTTGTGTCCCATTCTTGTGAATTTGAGCTTGTGGTTCTTTGTCTGTGTTTCTGTTTGGTTTTGTCTTTGCATTATCCTTGGTAATTTGTTATTCACTTTAATGTTTTTTACTCACTTTGTTGGAAAACAGTTTTCTGTTTTTGCTATCTTCGATGGAAGTTCTCCTTTTGCTTTTGCATGGTTTTCTTTCAACTGTTTGTTATATATATCAACCGACAATGTGGCGAAGACTACAATGTGTCGAAGAACTATATCATGCTTTAGTGTTGCATTAAGCAGGGATTCTTTTCCCTCTTGCGTGGTGTTTTAATTAGGTACAAAGTCCTAGAAGATTGCATACTTATAGTACTTTTGATTCTTGCGATGAATTATAATTTTGTGCATAGATCATGTAATCCAGCATTTTGACGAGCTGGATTATATTAGTAGATATTCAGCCACGATGCTGGATTCCATGATCTAATGAAGGAGGAAGATTGTCTAGCCATTTTAATGAAGCTTCTTTTGGTGACAAGCAAATATAGGCGGTGTTATGCTACAACAGTGATTATGTCATGAGTTTACTATGTATTAAATATTTCTGTTTCTTTTCTTATCGTAGCTATTTTATATTAGAATTAAAATTGGGATTATTTCTTACTTGGTAATTGTTTTTGTTTGTTAGGTATTTGAAAAAAATTATTTCCATCTAACATTTTATCATTACAAGAAATACTGTGAGAATGTGATCCAGGCAATCTCAGAGCCTTCAGGTATTTTTTAATTGGCGGTTCCAGTATTTTTTCTATTCCACTACTATGTTCAGCTTGATCTTATAGTTCTTACTTTGGAAATTATGCCTGCAGGTTTTGGTGTCTTGCTTTGTCAAACCATCTCATTTTCAAGATCCTGTTTTCATGCATCAAGTTGAGCTTCTTCATTAATTGGTGACTCTAGTATTGTTTTTCTATTCCACTACTATCATGTTTTGCTTTATCTTACCGTCCTTATTTTTTGGTATGAATCGGTATGTTTATCGTAAAATTTAGTTCAATGCCCTTGTCTGGAAGAAACATGTTTGATAAAATGTATGTGTCTTTTACCTAGTGTATTTCTTATGCAGTTGTTTCCTTTTGATAGTTAGGTGTTCTTAACTGCAGATATAAATGAACAAGGTCAATCTTGAATCAGAAATTTTGATAAAATCAAGTGTATTTACTGATATAGGGTGTTGGGCACAAGGATTGCACACAAATGGGCAGCAGGGGTTAGAAGGAAATAAAAGGAGATCAGGGGACATGCTTACAGCATATAGTGACTAGAGTTTGATTAGCCTTGGGTATACTTGAAGGTTGGAGCTGGCAAGAATTAAACTTGGACTTATTTCTTACAGGGTAATTGTTTTGGTTTGTTAGGGATACGAAAAAACTTCATACCATCTGACATTTTATCAACGTACACAAGAAATTTTCTGAGAATGTGTTCCAGGCAATCTCAGGGCCTTCGGTTGTCTGTCTGTATTTTCTGTTTTTTTTTAAAATAAGTTATAGTGTGATGCATTTTTTTTAAAAATAAGTTATGGTGTTCATTCGCTTATTTTGTGTGTTTCAGGAATGTTGAAAAATAAACTATTTGATCAGGTACTCCTGTTCGGCAATGCTCAAACCAAGATAAAATGAGCATGGTCATGATATAGGAGGCGAAGATCCTACTGGTCTTATGATAACTACATGTACTGCTTTTATAATTTTTGGTCGATTCAGCCCCCAGAGGCGAAGATCCTACTTGTTTTGTTCATCACTTTTATGGTGTTCATTTACTTCTTTTTGTCTATTTCAGGAATGTTGAAAAATAAAGATCAAATAAGCACTAGTAGAATTCGTTCAAGTACAGTGTAATGATGAGGTACCCTGGAGTATTGGTGTTTTATTTGTTACTTACCTACCAATCATGGTTTCTTATTAACATTTTGATGGTCATTCCCCCTTTATGTTTATTTTAGCATGGTCAGGATTAAAGAGGATGGTCATTCATTTCATTTGTTTATTTCAGCAATGGTGAAATCATGATAAAATGAGCAGTTGTAGCACATTTAGGATAAAAGAGGAACTTGAGTGTTTAGATTATCCCACGAGGTGAAGATCCTACCAGTCTATGATAAGTACATGTGCTGCTCTTTTTGTTTGTGGCGTTACCCCAACAACTTGATTTTCTTAATCAGTTTTAACTTATTCATGCACTTCTTATTGACTATATCAGGGATGTTGAAAGATCAAGATTGAAAGAGCAGTAGTAGAAAACTGATGAGGGATTTTATGAATGAAACGGGAAAAGGTTGATTGGATGGGCATAGAGAAGTTCTTCGGATGGGCATAGAGAAACCTAGAACTGTGTGGTCGATTAGGTACTGCTGTTCTCTTTCTCAGTTTACCCACCAATCTTGTTTTCTTAATCACCATCTATTCTGTTCTGTTTGTAGACTACTGATCAGCTGTTCAGGAATGCTGAAATGAAGACAAAATGAGTGATTAGGTAGTGCTGTTAGATTATTCACCCTTTATTGTTACACTCATTCATACTTCGTACGTCATTCTCCAGTTTTATTTATTTATGCTGCATTTTTTCTTTGTAGGGAGCAGAGAAAATCCTTGTTTTGAGGGAAATCTCAGGAGGTGGCAGCAATATCAGTCTATGACAGGTGACATTCTTTTATATATTTTTATAATTCAAATAGCCTCCTTTTTGAACTTGAATGTTAGTAGTTAGATCCTCGTGCCTTGAGTGCAATTTAGCTGATACAATTAAAACGTTACGTAATAATTGGAAGTCTTTCTGATCCGTTTCGGTCTTTCAGTTGATTTGGGCTATTCAACTGGGTTATGTGTTGCTTATTCACTGCTCTTGGTTCTGATATTTTCTGTTTCTCAGTTGTGCCATGTTTGATTGGAGTGGTTTGAACAGATGGTCCTGAAGCGGAGGGTTTTCTTTGAAACACAGTGTCCGATCCCTTTTCCCAAGTTTGTTGTGGTAAATTTTTTCCAAAAATAATTTTGAATACAGCTCAGAGCTGGAGTTGTGTCCAACCGGTAAATGTTTCCTAAATTACATGTAATCCTAGCTGTTGAAATATCAAGATTGAAAGAGCAGTAGTAGAAATCTGATCAGGGATGTTATGAATGCAACAGGAAAAGGTTGATCGGATGGGCATAGAGAAGCCTAGAACTGTGTGATAGATCAGGTACTGCTGTTCTGTTTGTCAGTGTTTACCCACCAATGAGGTACTGCTGTTCAGGAATGCTGTTCTGTTTGAGTCCCATTCTTGTGAATTTGAGCTTGTGTTTCTTTGTCTGTGTTTCTGTTTGGTTTTCTCTTCGCATTATCCTCAGTAATCTGTTATTCACTTTAATGTTTTCTACTCACTTTGTAGGAAAACAGTTTTCTGTTTTGGCTATCTTCGATGGAAGTTCTCCTTTTGCTTTTGTATGGTGTTCTTTCAGCTGTTTGCTATATATCATCAACCGACAATGTGGTGGAGACTACAATGTGTCGAACAGAACTATATCATGCTTCAGTGTTGCATTAAGCAGGGATTCTTTGCTCTTGTGCGTGGTGTTTTAAATAGGTAAAAAGTCCTGGAAGGTTGCATACTTTTAATACTTTTGATACTTGCGATGAATTATAATTTGTGCATAGATCATGGAATCCAGCATCGTGACGAGCTGGATTATACTAGTAGATATTAAGCCACGATGCTAGATTCCATTATCTAATGGAGGAAGATTGTCTAACCATTTTTTTTACTCACTTGCAGTGTATCTCTCTAATGGTTTGTTATGCATTATAAGTTATAACCATTTGTTGGGGGTACGGGCCAGTAGAATACATGAATGTTGATGCAGCAGAATTTATAGTTGTACTGTACGAGACTCTCTGTTTTCTGTTAAGTTTTTGCCGTCTGATTGTGCTTGGTTATATATTTTTAACTTTTATGTTTTCTGCTTTACTTTGTAGGTAAAAGGGGTGTTATTTTGGCTTTCTTTGATATGATTTGAGGAGGTCCAAGCGTTTAGTTTTCCATTATCCGCTATTGGGTACTTTTGTAATGGAAAACTCTGGACTCCGGAATGCCCAACCAGCAGCAGGGGATACGGGTAAAAAGTCCCTCTCCTTTCTGATTGCTAATCAACTCTTATGTTAGGGATTTTCATTTAAGAATAATATATGTTAGGGATTTTCATTTAGTTTAATTGTGGAAAATGGGCTGTTTAATGTTTTGCATATAGAATATTAAAATACTTTAGTATAATCCTTTTATAGGAAATATGAGTTTGGAGTATAATACTTTAGTATAATCCTTTTATAGGAAATATTCAACCCATCAGGTTTGAGCTGATCAAAATAGCAGTAGTAGCTGGTCATTTACGTAGTGCATTTCTTATGTAGTTGTTTCCTTTTAATAGTTAGGTGGTCTTATCTGCAGATTGAAATGAACAAGGCCGGTCAATCTTGAATTGGAAATTTTGATAAAATCAACTAATTAAGTGTTTTTACTGATATAGAGTGTTGGGCACAGGAATTGCACCCAAATAGGCAGAGCAGGGGCTAAAGAAAATACAAGGAGATCAGGGGACAGGCTTATAGCATATAGTGACTAGAGTTCTATTAGCCTGGGTATACTTGAAGGTTGGAGCATATGGGATAGGTCATTTAGTGAAAGGGGAGTGTTTATGTCCTTTAATTTTGAATATCCTCATTCAGCTTAAAAAAGTAGTTTTGTGCTATTTCACCTTTTTTTTCCGTAATAACATTTGAAACAACTTGGATAATTCTCATTGTATATCGTGTTCGTGTCTTCTCATTGTAATGATGGATCATTCAACTGTTTTTTTCCTGCTTATTAGAGGAGGGTTGAATATGAGAACAAAGGATCTGCGAGAGCGCATGGTTTGTTTTGAGGAACAAAGTGAGGTTTGCAGATCTTCTGTTCCTGATCAGTGGCAAGATTGGACAAACAGTTATGCGCTCTTGCAAGCCTCACATTGTTCTTCAATACAAATCACTCAATTTGACAAGTCAGCAATTTTATTTTCAAAATTGGAAATGACTTCTTCATTTATTTTAGTATGTTGAATTTTACGTTCTGTAACTACATGTACTGCTTTTATTTTTTATTTTTTTGGTCCATTCAGCCCCTAAAGTGGCGAAGATCCTACTTGTTTGGTTTCTCACTTTTATGGTGTTCATTCCCTCTTTTTGTCTATTTCAGGAATGTTGAAAAATAAATATCAAATGAGCATTAGTAGAATTCGTTCTAGTACAATGCCATGATGAGGTACCCCGGAATATTGATGTTTTATTTGTTATTTACCCATCGATCATATGGTTTCTTATTAACATTTTGATGATCATTCCCCTTTTATGTTTATTTTAGCATGGTCACGATAAAAGAGGATGGTCATTCATTTCATTTGTTTATTTCAGCAATGGTGAAATCACTATAAAATGAGCAGTTGTAGCACATCTAGGATAAAAGAGGAACATGAGTGTTAAGATTATCCCACGAGGTGAAGTTCCTATCAGTCTATGATAAGTACAGGTTCTGCTCTTTTTGTTTGTGGCTTTACCCCACCAACTTGGTTCTCTTAATCAGTTTTAACTTGTCCATGCCCTTCTTTTTGGCTATTTCAGGGATGTTGAGAGGTCAAGAGTGAAAGAGTAGTAGTAGAAAACTGATGAGGGATGTGAGGAATGCAACAGGAAAAGGTGATCGGATGGGCACAAAGAATCCTGGAACTGTGTGGTGAATCAGGTACTGTTGTTCTCTGTCAGTTTACCCACCAATCTTGTTTTATTAATCACTATCTAGTCTGTTCTGTTTGTAGACTACTGATCAGGTAGGAATGCTGAAATGAAGACAAAATGATTAGTGGCTAGGTAGTGCTGTCAGATTTTGATTATTCACCCTTTATGTTTTTACATTGCTGCGGTGAGTTAATAATGTTTTAAGGACTTTCCGATGTGTCCCATTCTTGTGTTTTCTTATGAAAATGATTGAACATTAACTTCATTTTTTTTTTGAACATTAACTCTGGTTTCATTCTCACTTGTCAATCCACTCACCGATCCTGTTTGGCTCACCACTTATGTGTATTTGAGGAATGTTTAATATTGGATCCCTTGAGCTGTAAGCATATATGATCATTGTCAAATTTGCAATTTCAGACTGTAAAGTATTTATGGTGTTGATTCACTTCTTTTTGGCAATTTCAGCAATAAACGTTGAGGAGTTGTATAAAGCTGTTCGGATTAAGTACATCTCCATTGTTAGTTGTTGTTACGAATGCAACAGGGAAAGGTTGATCGGATGGGCATAGAGAAGCCTAGAACTGTGTGGTCGATCAGGTACTGCTTTTCTCTTTGTCAGTTTACCTGTCAATCTTGTTTTCTTAATCACCATCTTTTCTGTTCTGTTAGTAGGCTACTGATCAGGTACTACTGTTCAGGAATGCTGAAATGAAGAAAAAATGTGTGATCAGATAGTGCTGTTCGATTTTTTTTTTTTCTTTCTTTGCTTTTATAATTTTATTTTTTATGTTATGTTTTAGCTAATTGCAACTTTTTTTTACTGCAGTGGAGTTGAATGGGAGACGATCAAGAACCCTTCACTGCTTTTGAGTCGACACTACTTACATATGGGTAATTTCCTTTTGGCCTTTTCTGCGACATTTCTTTGAAGAGCATGAGTAACATATTAGAAAATGGGCTGTTTAATGTTTTTTATAGCAAATATATTTTACCAGCTAGTTATACGCAAGAAAATTTTATAAACAGGAAGTTTTTTAGATGTACCAGTGCTTGAATAATTGCCCACCGGCGAGATGACCGTAGGGTTAAACCTCACTTTTGGAGTTGTCTGCACTCTGCACAGTAGTCGTCTTCGGAATGCAGACTTCCAATTTTTTGTTGAAAAAAATGATTAATTTGAGCTTAGAACATACAAGCAACTCCCGCTTAGAACATGCAAGGGAGAGGTTAATTAGGTGTTCAAATCACACTCCTTACAGTTTGTTGCATATGGATGGGTGATTGAATGTATGAGAACTACATTTTAGGGTATTGCTGTTCCTTGCTTGCTAGTTCGCCTATTTAGTGTTGGAAACTAACAGGCAATCATATTTAAGTGAGTTATGTAGAAATAGTGAACAACGTAGGGGCTTTCCAGTGACCAATTCTTGTGTTTTCTTAGGGTTGTGATTGAGCGTTCACTTTTTTATGGTTCATTTTTTTGAATGGAGTTTCCAGGTTTCTCAGAATAGAAGTGGCCGACTAGTTTCTGCTGGGACTTCGAACTGTGATGTTGATGACCACCTTTGATTCGGTGAGAGGTGATCATAATGATATCTTTTTTCAATTTTGTAATTGATTAAATGTAGGTGTAACTTTTATCCGTGCTACTTTGAACTGTTTCAGGAAATTGGTTGGTGATCATTAGGTGTATGAAATCGAGGAGAATAGCTATCCCATAAGATACTTCTCCACTTTGCCATTACTCTTTGGATGTGGCAGGATTGAGTGTTTGCTGGATTTGGCTGAATGCAACCTTGGTTGTGCCATAGACAAAGGTGACACATAACCTGATAGTAGATTGAGGATTGCATGATATGATTTGCTAAGCAATGTTACTTTTCTTCTTTATAATTTGTTTGCTTTTCTTCAATTAGGATTATGGGAAGTGTGAACTCTAAATCTTCATTTTCTTCGAGATGAATGCAGGTGGAATCTTCTGATGAGACAATGCATGGGTGTCATTCATTTTCGGCTATCTTTGCATCGAATTGATCTAGTAAACTCTTTCGTTTTTGTTATTTGAATGGTTCTGATATATTTATTTAAACTTTTATTTATTTGAATGGATTTGTCTGAATGCAATCTTGGTTGTGCCATAGACAAAGGTAACACATAACCTGATAGTTGATTCAGGATTGCATGATATGATTTGCTTAACAATGTTACTTTTCTTTTTTCTAATTTGTTTGCTCTTCTTCAATTAGGATTTATGGGAAGTGTGAACTCTAAATCTTTTATTTGAAGATGAATGCAGGTGGAATTTTCTGATGAGACAATGCATGGATCTGTCATTCATTTTCCGCTATCTTAGCATCGAATTGATCATGTAAACTCATTCGCTTTTGTTATTTGAATGGTTCTCATATATTTATTTAAACTTTTTTATTTATCATTTTCCCTCTTTCTGAATGAAAATCATATTTCGCTTGTGGAAGTACCCATCTGAGGATGCCAGCCAATGTTTGCACCGAAGTGTTTCTTATGTAATAGTGTTCTTCCTCTTGGATATTCAAGTTTAGTTTTTTTTAGCACCCACTGATATGAGTGTTCTTTTTGTTGACCCCTCCTACGTTTCTTAATCATTCACGTGCTTAATATTTTGTTGTTTTGTAGCTCTACAAGCCTGTTCTTCAATGTGAAATCTTCCAGGACTAGGTACAAGATGGGGATCTCGTTAAATGCTCTCCTGAGATGCCCCAACCTAGATGGCAAGAGATACCATGGAAAAATTCCTTTGGTATCAGCAGACACAAATGCCTTGAATGCTAGGTAAGTATTTTAATGCTCAGATTTTATGTCTTTCTCCTTGAGTTTTATTTATGATTCAAACATACTTTATGTACTTGCTACTTTTAATAACTTAAATTTTTAACTTCCAAGTGTGACTACTTTGAACGGCTTCAGGATATTAGTCGGTGATCAGTAGTCATGCCATGATGTGATTGAGGTGAATAGCTATGAGAAAGTTGAAAAGTGAGCTCTAACAGTCTAAAATATCAAGATCCACTTTGCGCGGTCTTTGGATGCCACCAGCTGTATTTGTCGTAGACAAAGGAGCCCATAACCTCAGTAGAGAAGAGGATTGCTTGGTATTTTCTATTAGATAGGCTATCAAATTTACTAGACAAAGGAGTCCATAAGCTCAGTAGAAAAGTTGACAAGTGTGAACTGTGAATCTTTTCCTGCAAGATGAATCCGGGTGGAATCTTCGGATGAGATCTTCGGATGACAGGGTGCATATATTGGCCTATTATTCATTTTCAGCTATATTTGCATCGAATTGATCAAGTAAACTCTTTTTGTTCTATTATTTCAAAAGCTCTTATGTATTTCTTCCAATTACTTTATTTATCGTTTTCCTCCCTTTCTGAATTAAAAATCATATTTTGCCAGGGGGAGAGGTTGATTGGATGTGCTAATTGATTGTGGAAATGTGCACCTATCCGAGGATGCTGTGCTATTCTTTGAACATTGATCGATTTGCAATCTGAAATCACCTCTGAAATGTTTATTTTTGTTCCGAGAACTCCCCTGAAAGCAGCTCCCACCATTTGGGAAGGCATGGTAAAAGAATTAGCAGAACCAGGCTTGTTCTCTTTTTGCTCCTCTAATAGATCATACAATTTTATAATCAATGTTTCATTTGTTGTATTCAAGCTTATTCTCATTGAAAAATTGGAACTTGAAGATCGACTTTATATGGTTTATATTTTATGCAGTGTTCTATGTTATGAATGCAAATGGAAAAGGTTGATCGGATGTGTAGAACCGTGTGATCAATCAGGTAATGCTGTTCTGTTTTTCAGTGTACACACCAATCTTGTTTTCTCTATCACTTACTACTGTTCTGTTTGGTAAACTATGTGATCAGGTACTACTGTTCGGCAATGCTGAAACCAAGATATAATGAGCATGGTCATGATAAAGGAGGTGAAGATCCTACTGGTCTTATGATAACTTCATGTACTGCTTTTTCATTTTTTGGTCGGTTCAGCCCCCAAAGAGGCGAAGATCCTACTTGTTTTGTTTCACTTTTATGGTGTTCATTCACTTATTTTTCTGTATTTCAGGAATGTTGAAAAATAAACCATGTGATCAGGTACTGCTGTTCGGCAATGCTCAAACCAAAATAAAATTAGCATGGTCATGATAAAGGAGGCGAAGACCCTACTGGTCTTATGATAACTACATGTACTGCTTTTATATTTTTTGGTCGATTCAGCCACCAGATCGAGGCGAAGTTCCTACTTGTTTTGTTCATCACTTTTATGGTGTTCATTCACTTCTCTTTGTCTATTTCAGGAATGTTGAAAAATAAAGATCAAATGAGCATTAGTAGAATTCGTTCAAGTACAATGCCATGATGAGGTACCTCGGAGTATTGATGTTTTATTTGATATTTACCTACCAATCATGGTTTCTTATTAACATTTTGATGGTCATTCCCCTTTTATGTTTATTTTAGCATGGTCATGATAAAAGAGGATGGTCATTCATTTCATTTGTTTATTTCAGCAATGGTGAAATCACGATAAAATGAGCAGTTGTAACACATTTAGGATAAAAGAGGAACTTGAGCGTTTAGATTGTCCCACGAGGTGAAGATCCTACCGGTCTATGATAAGTACAGGTTCTCTGCTCTTTTTTTTTTGTGGCTTTACCCCAACAACTTGGTTTTCTTAATCAGCTTTAACATATTCATGCACTTCTTATTGGCTATTTCAGGGATGTTGAAAGATCAAAGATTGAAAGAGCAGTAGTAGAAATCTGATGAGGTATGTTATGAATGCAACGGGAAAAGGTTGATCGGATGGGCATAGAGAAGCCTCGAACTGTGTGGTCGATCAGGTACTGCTGTTTTCTTTGTCAGTTTACCGTCCAATCTTGTTTTCTTAATCACCATCTATTCTGTTCTGTTTGTAGACTTCTAATCAGGTACTGCTGTTCAGAAATGCTGAAATGAAGACAAAATGATTGATCAGGTAGTGCTGTTAGATTATTCACTCTTTATGTTTTACATGGATGTGGTGAATTAATAATGTAGGGACTTTATGGATGTGATGAATTAATAATGTAGGGACTTTCCGTTTTATTGTTACACACACTCATACTTTGTACTGTTTTATTTATTTATGCTGCATTTTTTCTTTGTAGGGAGCAGAGAAAATCCTTGTTTTGAGGGAAATCTCAGGAGATGGCAGCAATATTAGTCTATGACAGGTGACATTCTTTTATATATTTTATATAATTCATATAGCCTCCTTTTTGAACTTGAATGTTAGTAGTTAGATCCTCGTGCCTTGAGTGCAATTTAGCTGATACAATTAAAACGTTACGTAATAATCGGAAGTCTTTCTGATCCGTTTCGGTCTTTCAGTTGATTTGGGCTTTCAACTGGGTTATGTGTTGCTTATTCACTGCTCTTGGTTCTGATATTTTCTATTTCTCAGTTGTGCCATGTTTGATTGGAGTGGTTTGAACAGATGGTCCTGAAGCGGAGGGTTTTCGTTGAAACATAGTGTTCGATCCCTTTTCCCAAGTTTGTTGTGGTAAATTTTTTCCAAAAATAAGTTTGAATACAGCTCAGAGCTGGAGTTGTGTCCAACGGGTAAATGTTTCCTAAATTACATGTAATTCTAGCTGTTGAAATATCAAGATTGAAAGAGCAGTAGTAGAAATCTGATCAGGGATGTTATGAATGCAACCGGAAAAGATTTGAGGAATGCTGAACATTTGATCGTTTTTGTCAAATTGGAAATTTAAGACTCTAAATGCTTTATATTTTACGTAGTGATTGTCCGTTTACCCACCAACCTTGTTTTCTTAATCACTCCCTACTCTTCTAATTGTAAAATTGAACTATATGTTTTGATTATTGTTAGTCTTTTTACTGGTTTATCTCACTGCAGCCTTTTATTGCCTAGGTGGTCACAATCTTAATTCATTCTGTCTTACATATTTCTGTGCATTGCGATATTTTAACTGGACATCAGCAAACCAAGTTAGTACCTTTTTCATGGTTTATGTCGCTCAATATTTAGTTCTGCTTGTTTTTATCTTACTACTTTTTTTCCCCTGTTGGAGGCTAGTGAACCCTTCCCTGCAATCGAGGTTTTGGTCATTTATTGCTTTACATGTCATGCGAGTGAGTATTTGGAGGCAAAACCCTGGCTTCATTCTTACTTATCAATCGACCCACCGACCCTGTTTTCTTACTTATCAGTAGACCCCTTGAGCTGTGAACATTGTGAAACTGGATATTTGAGACCGCAGACTATTGATGGTGTTGATTCACTTCTTTTTGCCTATTTCAGGCAAGTTGAAAATTCAAGATTGAAAGAACAGTAGTAAAAAGCTGTTCAGATCAAGGTCAACTGCATTATTAGGTATTGCTGTTTTATTTGTTATTTCCCCAATAATCATTATCTTACCCACATTTTGATGTTCATTCACCTTTTATGCTTATTTAAGGTACGGTTGGAGAGCAGCACTAAAATGACTAGTTGAAAGTGGAACTTGAGGTTATCTTTTCTTTTATCCTCTTAGCATACCTGTTTTTACTGCTCTGTTTAATTGATTTGTGCTCTGTTATAAGACAAGAACCACTGAAGTTGAAAACTAATCTAGCTTCAGCCTTGTCGGAGAAAGGGGCTGTGGATTGTTTGAAATTGTACTTTGTGTGCGAACTGTGTGATGAGTTACCGCTGTGTAGGAATGCTGTAGTCAAGGCAAAATGAGTGATAAGGTAGTGCTTTCTGATTTTTCACCCTTTATGTTTTACGTTGCTGTGATGAATAACGTAGGGACTTTCGGTTGTGTCCTATTCTTGTGTTTTCATACATTTGTGATTGAACATTAACTTCTTGTTTTTGTTCCATTCTTTTTTTGGAGTTGGTGAGTTTCTTAGAATAGAAGTGGTTGGCTAGTTGCTGCCGGTTGGAGTCGTGGGAATCTTAACTGTGATGATGATCACCTTTGATTGGGTGAGAGATGATCATCATGATATCGTTTTTGTAATTTCTTGGATGTAGGTGTAACTTCCAAGTGTGGGTACTTTCAGCTGTTTCAGGAAATTGGTAGATCATCATTAGCCATATGAGATAGAGGGGATTAACAACGGAGACATAACCTCAGGGATTCCATAACCTCAGGGATGTTATGAATGCAACAGGAAAAGGTTGATCGGATGGGCATAGAGAAGCCTAGAACTGTGTGAACGGGTACTGCTGTTCTCTTTTTCAGTTTACCCACCAATCTTGTTTTCTTAATCACTATCTATTTTGTTCTGTTTGTAGACTACTGATGAGGTACTGCTGTTCAGGAATGCTGAAATGAAGACAAAATGAGTGATCAGGTAGTGCTGTCAGAATATTCACCCTTTATGTTTTACATTGCTGTGGTGAATTAATGTTGTAGGGACTTTCCTTTGTGTCCCAGTCTGGTGAATTTGACGTTGTTTTCTTTGTCTGTCTTTCTGTTTGGTTTGTAGGAAAAAAGTTGGCTATTTTGGCTATCTCAAATGGAAGTTCTGCTTTTGCTTTGGTGTGGTGTGCTTGCAGCTGATTGCTATATATCCTCAACCCGACAATGTGGTGGAGACTTCGAAGAGAACTATATCATGCTTCAGTTTGATGCATTAAGCAGGGATTCTTTTCCCGTTTGCATGATGTTTTAAATAGGTACAAACTCAGGGAGGGTTGTATACTTTTAATACTGATTCTTGCGATGAATTATAATTTGTGCATAGATCATGGAATCCAGCATCGTGATGAGCTGGATTATATTAGTAGATATTCAGCCGCGATGCTGGATTCCATGATCTAATGGAGGAGGAAGATTGTCTAACCATTTTAATGAGTTTATGGTGTATTAAATAATTTTGTTTCTTTTCTTTTCATAGCTATTTTTTATAAGAATTAAACTTGTACTTATTTCTTACAGGGTGATTGTTTTGGTTTGTTAGGGATTTGAAAAAAAATTCATTCCATCTGATATTTTATCAACACAAGAAATACTTGAGAATGTGATCTAGGCAATCTCAGGGCCTTTAGTTGTCTGTCTGTATTTTCTGTTTTTTTTTTAAATTATAGTATGATGCGTATTTGTGATTAACTTTGTTTTTATCCTCGACTCTGTAGGGAGAAAGATTTTAGATTTTCACCATCTTAGAATCTTGGATAGAAGTCGTCTCTTTTGGTGTTACTAAGCACAAGTTGGATGTTTCAAGTAATGTCTCATATCTATGCCTGCCAGCTTTTGGTGTCTTGCTTTGTCAAATCTTCTTATTTTGAAGAGTTTTTATGCCTCAAGGTGAGGTCTCTTTTTAATTGGCGATTCCAGAATTTTTTCTATTCCACTACTATATCCAGCTTGATTTTATAGTTCTTACTTTGGAAATTATGCCTGCAGGTTTTGGTGTCTTGCTTTGTCAAATCATCTCATTTTGAAGATCGTGCTTTCATGCATCAAGTTGAGCTTCTTCATTAATTGGTGACTAGTATTTTTTTCTATTCCACTACTATCATGTTTGGCTTTATCTTACCATCCTTGTTTTTTGGTGTGAATCGGTGCGTTTATCATAAAATTTAGTTCAATGCCCTTGTCTGGAAGAAACTTGTTTGATAAATGTATGTGTCTTTTACCTAGGGTATTTCTTATGCAGTTGTTTCCTTTTAATAGTTAGGTGTTCTTAACTGCAGATTGAAATGAACAAGGTCAATCTTGAATCGGAAATTATGATAAAATTAAGTGTATTTACTGATATAGGGTGTTGGGGACGAGGATCGCACCCAAATGGGCAGCAGGGGTTAGAGGAAATACAAGGAGATCAGGGGACTAGAGTTCGATTAACTTGGGTATACTGGAAGGTTGGAGCATATGGGATAGGTCATATAGTGAAAGATGAGGGTTTCTTTTCATTACAATTATTCTTTTACCTGATTATTAATCAGCTTGAGTGTTCTAATTTGACCGTTACTCTTTTTATGTCACCGTTTCTGGTGATTCTACAAGAAGACAATCTATGATTGAGTAATGTCAGCAATTACAGCCATTTCGACATGAGCTAGCTTACTGTGTATTAAATTCGTTGAACAAATTTCCATCTTCTGTTTTGAATCACCTCTGACTGGATTTTTATTCTGAACACTCCTGAAAGTAGCTCCCACCATTGAAGGGCAAGATCTTATCAAAACCAGGCTGGCTCCCAGTGTAGTCCTTTAGTAGATCATAAATTTTAACAATCAAAGTATCATTATCCTCATTTTTTTTTAATAAACTTGTTTCATGGCTTTTGTAAAAGTGTGTTAGAAAATTCATTTTATCTTTCATATGTCTGCCCCATAGCGATTTTAGTGGATGTGAGCACATCCAGTAAGCTTACATTGATTTGGTATTTTTTGTTGGCATGTTTTTTTTACTAGAATTTCACATCTCTTTTTTGCTTGTTTCAACACTTGATTTGTTTGCTTTGAAGCATGACTGTCATCTGCCACCATCTCGTGAAGGGACTGTTCATTGATTTGAAATGTCAGAAGTTCCTTTTGTTTATAACAAACTTTGAAACATCATCTTATGCTTCTACCATCTTGCACAATTTTCCATCTGATGAACACGTAAATAATTTTGCTGGGGTACAGGCGGCTTTACCTTTTGTCTGTTTTAGGAAAAGGTAATATCAAGATATTATTAGTATCAAAGAGGAACCCTGTCTATAATGTGGTTTATCTGAACTTTGACTAGTAACTGCGCAAGTCTTCTCTATGTGTTCTCCTCAATGATTCCATTTTCATCAAAGGCAAACACTTGTGTAATGATAGTGTGAAGGTTAGGGTGTTCCTTGTTTCTTCTGTGAAATTTGATTTTTATTAAAATTTTTAAAACTCTCACATGTATCTCCCTAAAGCCTTTTATTGCCCATCAGTGGTAGGAAACTAACGAACTTTCAACAGGAATGTGCTATGAACATAGCAGCTCCCATTTTTCGAAAGTTCCTACCAAGCAGGGCAAAGCTGGTTCTTATATATATTGCAGAATGCAGCTCCCATTGTCAAATCATCTTTTTTTTTAAGAGTATTTTTGCATTATCATGTTAGGCATCATCTTACCAAAAGTAAATAAAATTGGTATGGTTTGCGTAGAATAAAAGTTAAATGCACTTTTCTAATATCATTTTTGCAAAATTCAGATTATTATGAGTAACTGAGATTCTTTTACTGGAAAAATTACAAGGGAGAAGTTTTATTTCAAAATCAGAATTTTCATGCAAATGAAATTGCTACTATCAGAGTGTGAGTAAGTATGTTTTTCTTGATGCAGAAGATTATAGTGAAAATCTGCAAGAATGTGTAACTTATTATCCTCACATGGTACGTATAGGTTGTTTTTTTGAAGGCTTTCATGTTTGGACACTAACAGGTTTTCCCTTCTTTTTTTCTCATTTGAAGGTGGCAGATGGTCTTTTAAAGTTCATTTATTTTCATCTTGAGAAGATCAAAGGACGTAAATTTCCCAATTGTCTCCAAAAAGCTGCATTATGTAAGCACTTGAGGCTCTCCCCTGCTCCTATCGAGTGAGTGATAACTAATGTTTCATTGTATTTACTTGTTTATTTTCATATGTTATGAGTGCTTATTATGGATATATTTTATTGCTTGACATGATTGTTTGTGAGCCTAAACTCTCAAGCATGGTTTAAATCGGTTGCGGTTATGAAGATGAGAAGAGATGTTTGAGTTGAAAGACCTTGAGGTAAGTATTACTTGCCATCCCATGATTTTAAACTGGAGCATGACTGCATGAATATCGGCATGATAAAGTCTGCATTGGTTCTCTTGACTAAATGTTATTTGCATTAACTGCGCTCTAGTTACTGATGTTCAAGTTTTTTCTTTTTTCTTTTTTCTTTTATTTACTACTTGTGATTCCTTGATTAGAGTATCCTCTTCCTTGGTATTTGTTTTGCATATTACTGTCGTGTTTTTTTTTGATTCATTTAATCAATAATTTTGCTAACCTAGAATGGTAGGTTCTATCTCATATCTGACATTCTCTTTCACAATCAATTATTTATGCACACCTACCCTCTCTTTTGTGGAATGAAAAGATCTAGGAGATTAAATAGGGTCCGCCTTGAAAAACAGAATGTCTCTGTCCCAAAAAACAGAATGTCCCTGTCTTGAAATAGGGTCCGCCTTGAAAATGAGAATGGGATTTCTCTCTTGAAATAGAGTTTGGATGCTTCGAACCGAGAATGGATTTTCATTGTCCCAAAGAAGAAAATGTTCCTGTCCTGAAATAGAAAATCAAATGCCTCATTTTGGAAAGGAACATTTATTTTCAGATATGCAAAATTTCCAACAAAAATTTCAAATGCCTTGGAGAAAATGGAAATTTTACGTCCCAGTAAATGGGAAATGTCCTTGTCCTAAAAGCAAAAATATCCCGTTCTAGAAACAAAAGGTTCAAATGCCTCGAAAATGAAAATAGAATGGATTTTCATTGTTTGAAAAAGCGGAATGTCCGTGTCTCGAAATAGAAATTCAAATGCCTTGGAGAAAATGAAAACTTTGTGTCCCGTTAAAAGGGAAATGTCCCTGTCCAATAGGAGAATGTCCCTTCTTAGAAGCAAAAGGTTCAAATGCCTCGAAAATGGAAATAGAATGGATTTTCATTGTCTCAAAAAAGCGGGAATGTCCTTGTCCCTAATTTCTATTTAAAAGCTTCGGAGAAAATGGAAATTTTGTGTCCCGGTAGATGGGAAATGTCCTTGTCCAAAAGCAAAATTTCCCTTTCTAGAAACAAAGGGTTCAAATGCCTCAAAAATGAAAATATAATAGATTTTCATTGTCCCAAAAAAGCAAAATGTCTTTGCTATAAACATAAAATCAAATGCCTTGGAATGAAGATCCATTTTATTTTCTTTGTCCCGAAAAGCGGAATGTCCTTGTCAAGTGAGATGATTGGGATGCCCATATCAATCTAGGAGCTTTTTTGACAATGTGCACCTTGATTGAGAAGATAACGAATTTTTATTTACTTTGGGTGACATGCTAAGAATATGTTTTATTTTGGAAGACTCCAATTGTGATGTGTCATCAGGGGAAACTGAAGTTTATGGCTCTACAGTTTCTTTGCTGTGGCAAGGAGAAAGTTTCTGGGGTGGCTTGGCATTGAGTCACGCTTCCCTTTGATGTAGTAGGGTTGGGATTAAAGGAAATGCTTGAAACAAAACCTTTTTTTGTCTAGATGCCTGAAGATGTGTGATCTATGACTGAATTTGCCTCTATAACAGCTGTGTAGGAAGAATATCATTGGTGCCTACTGATGTGCCAGAAGGCCACAAAAAGGTTGTTGAGCTTTAAACTCTCTTGAGTTATCAGGAGTCCGAGAATTCACTGTACTGCAGGAAATAGATATTGCTTGAGGGCAATTATAAATGCCTCGGGAGGAAATGGAAAATTTGTGTCCCAGTAGGAAATGTCCCTATTCCAAAAGCAAAATGTCTCATTCTAGAAGCACCAAGTTCAAATGCCTAAAAAATGAAAATTGAATGGATTTTCATTGTCCCAAAAACACGGAATGTCCCTATCCCGAAATAGAAAATCAAATGCCTTGGATTGAAAATAAACTTTTATGTTCCGACAAGCAAAATTTCCAACAGAATTCCTAATGTCTCAGAGAAAATGGAAATTTTGTGTCCCGATAAATAGGAAATGTCCATGTCTCAAAAGAAAAATGTCCCTTTCTAGAAACAAAAGGTTCAAATACTTCGGAAATGAAAATAGAATGGATTTTTATTGTCCAAAAAAAGCGGGATGTCCTTGTCAAGTGATATGATTGGGATGCCCATATCAATCTAGGAGGTTCATTGTTATACAATGTGCACCTTTATTGAGAAGATAAAGAATTATTATTTATTCTGGGTGGGCTGCGAGGAGAATGTCTTATTCTGGTGGAAGTCTCCAGTCGATCAAGTCTGTCATTAGGGTCATCTGAAGTTAATGGCTCTAGAGTTTCTTTGCAGTGACAAGGAGAAAGTTTCGGGGGGTGGCTTGGCATTGAGTTACACTTCCCTTTGATGAAGTAGGGTTGGGATTAAAGGAAATGCTTGGAATAAAACCTTATTTGTTTAGTTTGATCTGGGTTCGTGAGCCTCAATGAGGTTTTTGTTTAGTTTGATCTGGCTTATGACTTATGTTCGTATCCATTTTATAATGCATTAACTTGATTCGACGTTTTGCTGCATTCTTTTTTGTGGTGTATATGCTGCTAGGCTTATGACTTATGTTCGCATCCATTGCTAAGTGTGATTCCTGTGGTATATATATGCTGCATTTTTTCTTTTTAGGGAGCAGAGAAAATCCTTGTTTTGAGGGAAATCTCAGGAGATGGCAGCAATATTCGTCTATGACAGGTGACATTCATTTATATGTTTTTATAATTCAAATGTCCTCCTTTCAGAACCATTTGCAATTAGGAAACAAACTACTTAAAATGTTTAAACATTCAAGTTATCTGAACTTGAATGTTAGTAATCAGATCCGATCCTCGTGCCTTGAGTGCAATTTTGCTGATATAATAGGAATTCTCTGTGATCCGTTTCGGGCTTTCAGTTGATTTGGGCTATTCAACTGAGTTATATGTTGCTTATACACTGTTCTTTGTTTTGATATTTTCTATTTCTTAGTTATGCCATTTTTTAATTTGTTAATTTTTAAGTGCCAAAAAACACAACATGCACGCAATGCCCTCTTCTTGAAAGAGAGTTAAAATGAAGGACTGTGTCTTGAAGCTAGAACAGTCCCGAAAATGGAATGTTTAACTGCCTTAAAACGAGAAAGTTCGTTTCCAAATAGACGGCTCAGGTGCCTAAATAAGAAGCGCCCAGTCACGAAAAGAAAGACAATGTCCCGAGGAAACTAAACATGGAAAGTTGCGTCCTGTGCAGCCCCGAAATGAAATTTGTGTGTTCCGAAAAAAGAGACACAAAAGTCCCAAAATGAAAGATCAAATGGCTGTATGAAAAATGGAAATTCCGGTCTGGCAACAAAAGGTGAAAAATATGTTCTTGTCCCAAAATGAAAGCTCAAGGGGGAGAATTCAATGTTTGTGCATCTTCTTTGTTAGATTTTTTCTGTTAATCGATATGGATATTCATCATAAGGCATGAAGAATATGTTCTTGTCCCGTGTCAGACCAAATGTGAAATATCGAGGAATTGAGCAAAAAACATACACTTGTGGTATGTGATAATTGATGCAAAAAAAATGCTCCGTTTTAACCCTAGATTCATTTGCTGATAAGACAGACTTGCACAAAACACCGTATGTTTTAGTCCAGTTCAGCTAATCTTCTGAAAGTTATAGGCAGAGCTCAGGTTGAATTCACCGTCTGTTTATAGTTTTTTTTTATATAAGGTTAAAACATATTAAAAGAAATTGAAATATTTACATAGTGTTGTTGGTTACCCCGTATATATAGTAAATTTTCATGTTGTGGGTAACCCACAACATGAAAATTATGCCCTGTTCCAAATTCTGATAGCCAAGCCCTGTCCCGAAAAATGAAAACAAAATGTCCATAAAAATTTTCATGTTGTGGGTTACCCCGTATATAGTAAAACTATGCCCAAATTATGTGTCCGAATTCTGATAGCCAAGCCTTGGCTATCAGAATTCGGACACATACTTTGGGCATAATTTTACTGAATTTTCATGTTCAATTTTAATCATGCTTTGGGCATAATTTTACTGAATTTTCATGTTCAATTTTGTGGATGTTAACTGTCACAAATTTGAAAGTGGAACTTGATGTCTTCTGATGTTTAACTGTCGCTAATAGTCTAATTAAATGCTTTGCATAACCTATCGTTTTTTCACATATTGGTAGATTTAGAGCTGTGGTTGAGAAAATATCATTGTGATGTATAGGATGAGGACATGGAAATGGGTACCAGGTATCAAATTGGGAATGAACTAACATGATACCTGATGTTTGGCTTCTTTGGATATGGGTATCATCAAACCCAATACGATGGGAATGTTATTCAGCCTTAACACATGAGCTTAAACACATTGAAAGCTTGAGTTTGGCACTGTTCAACAAAGTGGCTCCCGTTTGTATTGATCTTTGATAATCCTTATGTTTATGCTTGAAATGGTCCTTATGTTTATGCTGTTTATGCTTGCAAAGCGCTAAGGTTGTGAATGTGAGATAAATGTGCAATTAAGTACTCTATTGGTTATATCTATTAGCCAAGTCTGATAACATTGGCTAATGATCTTATTGGTTATATCTGTTAGCCCGATCTGCTAGATGTCTCCTCATATTTGACTTGAAACTTTATTTATATGAGCCATTGTATGAATTGTCATGAAGAGTAAATAGGCTATATGTTTTATCTGATTGTTCTGATGTTCGTGTCTGTGCAAGGGGGGAACTTTTAGCTGCCAGGAAAATAGTTCATGATTCCATGGCAGATTTTTTTGCTTGGAGTTTTGAAACATACATAAGATTTGTATTTGCTCTCACTTACATTGGATTTATCAAACTTATGGTGTTGCAAGTTGTGGTTTAATGCCTTGTTCGTTTCTGTTTGCTTTTACCATATAAATTTTAATACTAATGGTATATTGGTAGGCTTAGTTTGCATTACATATAGGAATAGTTAAAAGTAGTACAGGATAAGACATCAGATGTCAGCTTCCCTTGATGATCAGTTCAGTACACACAATAGGCATTAATTTCAATTTGTCATCCTTCATCAACTCTCCAGTATGATGTGTGAAATAAATAAATAAATAAATAAAATATTTCCAGCTGCTTATTTTGAGTGAGGAAATGCCAGAATGGATCTTATTCATCACACAGGAATAATGTAATGTTTGGACAATCGGTAATATGGTTCATGGGTTAAAGGGGTGAAGAGAATCCCTGGATACAATTAGATGAATGCTAAAAACTCAACATTGTTGTAATTGTGCAGCGTAGTGTTGATGTGTTTTGCACGACGTTTGGTGCTTTTCTTATGCTCAATTCTAATGTAGTTGTGATGGCATCACGACTACATTAGAATTGAGCATAAGAAAAGCACCAATTGATATGTAATCGTGATGGCATCACTGTGATGCATATGTAATAGAACCGAATTGATGTTTTGCTAAGATGAGTGGACGATTGACCATGCTCAGCTTGTTTTGGTTACTTGCTGGCACATTGAATAGGGGTTTTATAGTGTCTGAACTCTGAAGTTCACATGCCTTTCTGATTATTCTATGAATTAGATTAGAGGGTTTTTTCCATTTTGTTGAATGCAGGAAGCATACGAAAGGAAGATAAGCTGTTACTTGCTAGCTGTTCCTTGTAATCTGTCAAATTCACATTTCAGATTTTACCCTGTTATGATTTTCGGAGTTGGTCCAGTAAGCTTGACCCCATGGCTTTTGCAACAGAGTTGGGAAAAATACTAAACATTTTCCCAAGCCCCCAGTCTTGGTCTTTCCATGTGCAACGGAGGTTTCGGCCTTCATTGATGAAGGCCCATCTTGAACTTATCAAAAGTAGAAAACATTAAAGCGTATCCAAGGTTTGATTGGTGGATTACTGATTTGGTAATTGCAAATAGAACCATCCTTATTGGAGAGGTATTGATCAACAGGCAATGTTGAAGCATTGCCAACCCAAGTGCCATGTTTTGTTACTGTGATTTCTTGTCTCATTCTTGTACACTGAACCAGTATAAACCTGTGTGCATCCTGCCAATACAAGCTTCTGTTTGCATTCTCATGGGGTTTGGTGACAATTTCAAAGTTGCTGAAAACAAATGCAGTTAGATGAGTCTAAAATAGCCAACTCAACTCAACTCCAGAGATTTGCTTCAACATTGGAATATCTGTCTTCAAGATTTTGCTAAATTACAGAGAAAGAAAGTGTTCACTAGTTTCCCTAGAGGATCGAGCTTTCTTACTTTCAATGAGGAAGTGTTGAAGATCCAACACATTGAGAGATCGGACAGACCTAAGTACCACCTGCTTGAAAGATGAGCTTTACTGATTAAAGACACTAAGACAACATGAGTTGAAAGTGACCATTGCTACAGTTGTGTTTGGAAGTATCTTTGATCTTTTATCCTCTCTTGCCATGCTCATTTTCTTCCAAACACCAAGTCCTCAGATTCACCATGTTTGCACGAAGCTGTGCTGCATTATTCTTCATCTCTGAGGTAATCATAAACTAGTTCGGCTATGGGTGATATCTATGACAGATATACCCCACATAACACATTCACAAAGGTAGAGCTCCTTAATATGGTGGTGCATACAAACCCAATGTAAATGCTGATCTCCAAAATATTACATGGTATTCAAATTTGGAAGGTATTAATATGCAACTTGCACTCCATTGCTTTATCATTGGTTTTACAATACTACAATGCAACTGAACAAGACGAGGTTGCTAATGTTCACAAAAGTTATACGGGTTGGCTATATGCACCCATGGCGGGTGTTATATTCACTCTTTAGGACGGATCATAAATCCGTCCATTGCAAGTTTTTTAAAAAAATATATACGGACGTATCCTAGATCCGTCCATTATAAAAAAAAATTACATATGACGGATCTTTGATCTGACCTAATAAATTAAAAAAAGAAAAAAAAAAGTGAGAAAAAAAAAGCAAAGAAGCGAGATAGAGAGAAAAAAGCAAATTAGCTTTTTGCTTTTCAATAAATTAAAAAGCACTTCTTTCTCTCTCTTTTTTTATGTTTTTTACTCCGTCCGTTTTTTTACTCTCTCCGTTCATTGGCTTTTAGTATGTTTTTTAAGGAGTTAAAAACTATATAAAATAATATTTTTTATTAAATTTTTTACATAACTATATACTTATTAGTAATATATATAAGACTATGTAAAAAAATTAATAAAAAAATATTATTTTATATAGTTTTTAAGTCCTTAAAAAGTGTGCAAAAAGTCAATTGACTTATATTTAGGACGGATCAAAAGCAAAAAAAAAATTGCAACGGGCAGATCTATGATCCGTCCATTGAAGTGCATATAGCACCTGTCACGAGTGTATATAGCACAATCCATGTTAAACTGAAACACAGTCCAAGCAATCCATCTAAGTCATCATTCTATTCTCAATATTGACCGGTGAGGATTCTCTAGTCCGCTATCATGGTCTCTTATATGGTTCATCTTCTCTTATTGGTTGAAAACAATTATAAAACTACCTAATTTATTAAGAGAAATAATAAAATAATTCAGTACATCCAATCAAGCGATATGGAATACACAAGGGACCAACATATCAGTGTACGGATTCCCAACTTGACTGTGAACATATAATATAAACTATTGCTATCTCAAATATTATTAGCATAACATAACATGTTGTATAAATAAATTGTCATCAAATAAAAATGGTAGTGATCACATGAACAATCACCAAGATTAAGTAGAATATAATGACATAAAAGATACTTTATGACATGGTTAAACTAACTTATATAATATTGCTACCAACTATTGTCATCAATATGATAATATCATCTAAGGATTATAGAACACTGTCAACAACTATTGTCATTAGTTAAAAACAATTGTCATCACTCAAAAATAAAAATTGTAACCGCAACACAATTAATATCTAAACATGTCACCGTGATATTGTTACCAAAGTCATATTATTATCTGCTAAATCAATTGTGAAATATCAAAATTTTACATACCAAAAGAGTTTAATCTCGACAAACAAGCATATCCAAATTAAATCACAAACAAATGGGAACAACCACAAAACAACTCCAGTCAAAATTGTGGTCAGATTTTTCTCTTGCAACAAGTGGAGGAACTAAAATTCCATTTAAGTTGAATTTATGGATTTTTCTATAGTAAAGCCCTTAAAAAAAAGTAGTTGTAGAGTTTTCACATGATATTTTTTCTTTTGGTGAGGATCTTTGCAGGAATAGTTCAATTCCTAGTGTTTCAGTTGGACTATTACAAACTCCTACATTTTATTGTGTAAAATGATACTGTACTCCATAGCGAGTCCATACCAAATTAGTCTGGTAAGTATATTTGGATTCGTTGTTTGTTTTGGATTCGTTGTTTGTACGAAAAAAATATGCAACAGCGAACAGGTAGTGAACGAACAAGTAGTGTTTAAATAAAAGAACTCCATTTAATAGAAGCAAAAGATACAAACACCACTTCAGTCGTCTAACAGTGAATACATCCCCAAAGTACTGAAAGTGCTTGATGATGGTTGATACAAACAAACATCTCAACACAAATGAATTTCAATCGGCAAAAACATAAATAAAGAACATTAGTGTCTCTTTAGTCTCCCTAACAAAAATATATAAGATCTAATTTAATTTGTTAGTACACTTTTTCTTCTTTTTTTTTCCTTTTTGAAGGATAACACACCACCCATCCTAGAAGGCTAACAGACCAAGATTGAAAAAACCATACGTAATCCACATGGACGAAAGCAGAAACAACCAAATTCTACAAGTGAGTTAATCCTGCTCCTCTTCTTCTCCCGCTTCGGCTGCTGCTGCAGCCATCAACTCATCAAACTTATCCGACTTGCCCAGCATGATCTCAATCTAGCAAAAAAAAAAAGCAGAAACCCATGTCTATGAATGAAATAGAGATGAAACAGAGATGAGAAGAGGTTCGTCTCAGTAAATTTCATGTCATTTCAACACAACGGCAGCCCCCACTGCTGGAAAAAAGGCTAAATCCACATAGCACTCATATACTAAATATGCAACTCAAATGATGTACCAACAAAATGAAATGTTGTACAGTTTAATTACCTTGGCTTTTTGAACTGGACGTCCCCCTGATTCATTGATGTCAACAGTAGATGTTGTGATTTCTGCACATGTCAAGCATCAAGTAGCCAATTTTTAAGGTTAAATATCTATGAAGTGGAACTTCTTATTTACATAGAAAATGAGGAGCAAATGCACAGAAAATAGAATGAAAACAAGAAGCTGAAAGGACAGGAATCTAACTCTTCTCAACAGCTAGCCCGTTGTTCTTCAGAATCTCTGCGATTGTCACAACTGTAGCAATTGCTGCAAACCCCATATACACCACATACTCAATTAGAATTATCCTTGAAAAATGTAAATAAGCGCAGCTTTTAGCTGGTTGAAATGGGAAAATAACATGCATCACCTCACGGATGTTTTATTGTTAGTTGTTCAAATATCTATAAATGATTCCTCAATCATAGTAATTTCTCAAACAAGTGGAGTGTATATGCCAGGGATCGAGCAGCCTCCATGAATGAACATAATTCAATCTAACAAATAGATTAAGGATACCCCCCACCCCCAAATATTTAAGATGGCTATATGGTTACACCGCCTGCTCATGTAGAAAGGGGGACCGAACATATGACTCCCTGGAAACATGTAGGACAAGATAAAATCAATATAGGACCCACCACTAGCAGCACTAATTTTGGGGAAAATAGACTTTATTTATTTATTTTGCTGAAAAAAGTGTCCAAATAGATTCTCAGCACTAATTTTGGTTGAAGAGTAGACCACGACTATGGATCAAGGATGCACAATGAAAAAAATTTTGTCTCCTGCATCATCCAAAATGTCGCATTTCATCCTAAAGAAACCCTAAGCAACGATTTATGTGAAAATCAGACAGAGTAAACCATGTCCACACATGCCCAATTCCACCCTTGGAGAAAGGGTCCAAGAATGGTTCTTGCAGAAGAAGCCATTCTTTCTGATTATTCCCTCTTACTTTTATATTCGATAACCATAGACAAACAATCTCAATCATGCGAATCAGCTAAAATGATCCCAAATTGATACAAGATAGATCCCCACAATTTAAGGAAAAAACGAATACACCTAGCAGTTAATAAGGCATAAACAAGGTTTTCTCCTCTTCATATTATCATTCACACCTAGCAATTGATACACATATGCCAAAAATCAATGATAGTACTCAGATTGCAAATATCTTTCACAAGAGATATAATTAAAGGTCAATCAAGATGATAAAAAAAAAGCATCATACATTAGTTCAGACTTCAGAAAACTTAAAACTATCACGTTTTGATGCCCTAGGAAACAAATGTCCCAAACAGAGTTATCTTCTTGAAAGAAAAAGTTTGCATTTTAAGTTAAAAGCAAAAAATACCCATTCCAAGTGCAGAAAGCTCCACTTCATTGTGCTGTTGCATGTACCTCTACAAAAGTCAATTGCATAGTGTTAATTCCACAAAAAATCATACACATTCTCTAACCAAATAAAAACTATGATAATGTTCCAAATATGCAATTCCATGAATATTACCATGCAAAGAAGTTTTGTAAATGGATAATCTAAAAAAGATAGTGCAACAAATTCGTGCACAAAACTCAGCATTGAATGATAACAAACACATTACAAATACAATCCATCATCTATGATTGACCAATTCACCTCCAAAACCTATACATAGCTGCTATTGGAGGAATAAACAACGCCACCCTAAATGAAACACAACAGTATTTTTTTTCCCCAAAAAAACGCACTAAAACCCTAAGACCTTGAAAAATCGTGGCGAAGTAGAAGAGGATCTGGTTTTAAGCCAACATCCGAGGCAAATTGATCGAGAAGGTCAAAATGAGGTCATAAAAGGAAAGATTAATGTGAAAAGAAAGAGAGGAAAAGGGGGAAACCTTGGCGAGATTGACATAGAAGAAGAGGGGTTTCTTAGTGTTGGAGACCTGGATACGGTTCTTCTTGAAGGACGAATCGGCGATGCTAATATTGTTCACTCCCTCCGTTATCTGCTCCATTCTCGATTGATGGATGGATGGATGGAAGATCGTGGTTGGATTGTTCTCTGCAACTTCTGGTTTTGAGTTTTGTGGGAATGGAGACAATCAGACCAGTTCTGCCAATTCAGGGTTTATGCTCACCCACAAGTTAACTGATTCTTCTGCGGGGGGATCGGGGAACACAAACGACGTCGTCTAATGTCCGATTTCTTCGTTTTCCTTCACGTTATTGGGCCTTTCCGCCTTGGTATTGGGCCCTTGATCCAATAATTCCTCTATTGTTCACTTGCTCAAATATAAGTTTTTTTTTAATTTAAATATATTTATACTTAGAGAAGAGTTTGTAAAATACTAAAATTTGCGCACCTTAGGTAAATGTGCACATTTATGAGGTGTCCACTAGTGATCCATAGAGTTATCTATGTTCATCTTCTGGTTGTTGGTCGATTCGTATATTCTCTTGTCTTGTGTCATATATTGTATATGGTATGTGCTTTTCTTTTTGCATTTACTTTTATGTCATTTACATCGTGTAATTTCATTTCTGTTATTTGCTTCTTATTACACACGATGATTAGTTTATCTACTGACTTGTTCAATCTCTCGGCTTCTCTAAGCTTGTTTAGAGAATCGAATTTCTTTCATGAATTCAAAATAAAGAAAGATTCAATACGAACAAGTGTTAAATAAATAAACCGACTTGCTATATGTATGGTTTTCTATCGCCAAACGCACGGTGATTCACTGACTTTTGATGTCGGTGATATTTTTTTGCTTGAAAATAGCTTGTTGACACCGATTTTCTGTGTTAGTAAAATGTTTGTCAATTTTACCGACACGGGAAGCCAGTATCAACAAGCTATTTTCAAGTAAAAAAATTGTTGACACCAAAATCCGATGAATGGTTGTGGATATAATAACCCTAAGATAAGGACAGTGAAAATCGCAACACCTATATGCACAAGTCTGCAAACAACTAAAGGGAATAAATAAAATACAAAATCGAAATGGGAAAACCGGTTAAATGAAGTTATAAAATTAACTTTGATGGATAAAAACTATCCAATGATCTCCTCACTTTTGCACTCTTCTCCGGCTTACGGATCCTCTCCTTAGCCTCCTAATATCTCTTGGATGACTCGGACTGTAGACAAAAGTGGTAATGAGACAAGGAGTGGAGATCTCCTACGAGATTAAATAAATGCCAAAATATTTTTGTGTTGTAGAGAGTGTGGAGATCTCCTACGAGATTAAATAAATGCCAAAATATTTTTGTGTTGTAGAGAGTGGATCATATAATGGAGGTACGGAGCATGAGATCTCTACTGCAATAACCCTGACACCTGTGCAACATTTCCGCCCAAATTGGGCAAGCCTGGACAAAGGGGGTTAACTTGCTGAACCAATCTGTTCTATAAATAAAAAGGAACAAAAACTTGCTGAACCAATCTGTTTTATAAATAAAGAGGAACAAAAACTTAGGCTTCAGGTTTTGTTCTTTCATCTTTGATAACAACTCATCCTCCTACTTACTCTTACTGATACAATATACCACAATAACTTATAATAACAAAATAAATAACAAACCAGACCCCACTAAAGTTCCAACATGGGGACTGAACAGACACAACAAAAGAGCAAAAACAATACACAGTGGCCTTCCCCGAGCTTCCGCAGAGATTTGCCTTTCTCACCTTCTCTCTTTTGTATATTTCTTATTTACACGCAAGAGGCAATGGTTTCGGCTGCCCTTAACCAGAGACGGAACCCTAGCAATTGAGTCCGCACTGACCACTGGCCTTCTTGGCGGCATCGGACATGAAAGGGTTGATGCGCACCCAAAGCAAGGAGAAGATGGACGCAAGGAGAATGGACCAAACGATGACAATGGTGGGCGTCCTGTTCTGTCGGCCTAGCAGACCTTTAAGGAAGGGATAGAGGTGGACAATCACCCAGAGTGCAAAGAAGAGCTTCCCGAACAGTGGCCCCCACGATTGGTATCCGCTGTTGATTGCATAAGACACACCAGCGACGACGCCAACCAGGTTGAAGATCAGGACGGTGGTGGGTGGGATCAAGAGAGATGTCCACTTGAAGATGTAGAGCTCTGCGAAATCCCCGTCCTCGTCAGATGCCTTGGTTGTGACAGTGAAGTTGGTGTCAATACCGGCAAGCACTTTCAACAGACCCTGGAAGACAGCAAAGAGATGGGCCGAGGTACCACCAATGACCCAAAACTGCTCATTTCTCCACCAGTCCTCGATACCAACTCCGCTCCACCTCAGTTCAAGGATTGCGGTGAGAGCAATGGACACAAAGAGGAGAATGAAAAATATACTAGCAAAATTGCTGATCTGCAAAGAGTTTAAACCAACTGAATTAGTTACCCTTGAATGAGCAAACGGACAAACTATTTTTAAGCCATAAATGCATAAAGCATTTTCACAAATGCCATAATTTAACTTCATTTTTTTTTTCATGACAACTTTTTTATGAATATGGTCTTTAAAAATCACACCGTGGATTTACCTTCTGCTGTCATAATTGGATGTCAATTTCATAAATTAAGCTTTTAATTCAGGAAGGAGATGAAAAAGATTACGAACTCACCGTGGGAATGATAAATTTGTTAGTGAGGAGACAGATAGCAGGGAGCACACAGTACGCGATAAGCGGAATTGATGTCAGGGGGTAAACAACAGTGTTGATGTATGCCAATCTTTCCAAGAACCGCAATTTCCCCTTGTAGCCATACCATATGGGACAATGCCTGCTGAGCATGATCTCAATAGATCCCAAGGCCCATCGAAGCACCTGGTTCAGACGATCTGAGAGATTGAGGGGAGCAGAACCCTTAAAGGCAGGTCGAGGAGGCATACAATAGATGGAAATCCATCCCCGGGCATGCATCTTAAATCCAGTCAAAATATCTTCTGTGACAGAACCATAGATCCACCCAATCTGGAAAAAACAAGAAATCGTGAGTTCAGGAACAACCAAAGGTAAGTGATCCACAAAGAATGAGAGACATGGTTAGTAAGCTCACCTCTTTGCCCCATTCAGTCTTGTCCTCATATCCACAGCTAATAACATGAATGGCTTCTTTTAGCAACGTTGCCGGATTGGTGGTTGGTGGGATACCACCCTGTTCCATGAAAGTGGCTGCAATAAACACAGGGGATTGTCCAAATCGCTTTTCCAATCTCTTTTGAGACATAAGAAGTGACTTCTCTTCTTCGTACCCTGGGTAACACAGGTACAGGGTGAGCACGCAGCATTATTGGACAAATATCAAATGTGACAACCAAATTTTGCAACGAAGGTAAGAAATTGTAATCTGACCTTCAATACCCTCTTCAATGTCCTCCATGTTAAAAATCGGTATGTTGGATTCAGATCTCTTGACTCCTCTTTTCTTGTCTCCATACTTCTTGTTCCCGCCCTTCTTCTTTCTTGAACCAAAACAACTTTTAACAATGAAATTTGGCTCCAGATCTTCCTCTGTTAATACTGGATCATACCCATACAAAGCTTGTCTGTTGAAGCAACAACCTGTTCCCACATAAACTGGACCCTGGATGCCATCCAACCCTTTCATGTTGATCTGCAAAGAAACCCCAAGTTTTTTTAATGAAAGAATAGAAACCAAAAGATGTACCCCAAGATATAGGAAGTATCAATGAACAATTATCTCTAATCAGGACTAGAGTTGGAGAACATACATCGAAGAAGACAATATTTCTGTTTGCATATCGATCGTGTAGATCAATACCATCAAACCTCTGTGGAAACTGTACATAACAGGTTTTCTTCCCCAGAACAGGGTCCATCAAAAAACACATCGCTTCCTTGAGACATTTACTGTTGTTGAAGTAGTGATCACAATCGACATTCAGAATATATGCCCCATTTGTCAGCACAGCAGAAACTCGAATCTAGCAATCACAAGACAACTGAATGTTAGAAATGAGGTCATTTTAGCCCATAATTTCAGAAGATCAGAGAAAGTCATCTTGTATATCAGGATAATTAAGGTAGCGGAAAAGAATCACTGGAATCTCTTCACACAGCCATTTAACAAAGCCAGAAAATTACGGACCAAAGCATTCATGGCTCCAGCTTTCTTATGATGTTGGAAGCCAGGTCTCTTCTCACGAGAAACATATACTAATCGGGGTAATTCATTGCCATCGGTATCAAGGCCTCCACTGTGTCCTAAGAATACCTACAATTCCAAAACAACAGAATCCCATGTAAATAAATGCAGACATCAAGTATAAGAGGTAGGAAGAAAGATTTGAAAAAAGAGTTAGACATTACTTGAATCATTCCAGGATGGTCCCTTTGATTATTTCCAGGCCAGGGAGTGCCATCCTGCATTGTCCAGCCTTCTTCAGGCACCTTTTGCGCTTTGGCAACTAGGGCATTGATTCGAATCTTGAACTCTTCATACTCCCTCTGTTTAACAAGATTACGTTAATCATGGTATTTCCACATTGAGTAATATGCAATCCTACCTACTTAACCATGCAAAGCAACATGCAATCTAGGCATTTGTTCATGCAACATAAGCATATTTTGTTTATCTAATATTTCTTTCATATGGGATTTGCAAGGATTAAGGAAGCAGTGCCAGAGTAAGTCCACCCTTTTCTGTAAGATAGGAGGCGGATATAGCATATTGTTTTCTTAGAAGGAAGAGTGCCAATTTTCTTAGCAGTTTAATCAGCAAACAATGGTCTTAAAATCTTAATTTAAATTCATTTCAAATCAGAAAATGCATGTGCAGAAGATCTACTCAAGAAATTAAAATGAGATTCTTAGAGAGTAGGGAGTTCTGTCAATATTTGTACTAAACTCATTTTACAAAGTGCTATCTAGATCAAGAGAGATAACTGGAGCACATAGGAGTAACACGATTCGGAAGCCTGTGGCAAATTGTGGATGAGCTCATGAATTATAATGAACATTATAAGTACATGCACTAGCTTCAGATGCAAATGTTTCTCTTGCATGATTGAAGCTAAGAATTTTTTCTCACCTTCATTGCCCTGCGCTCTTTGACGAAAGAAGGTTGTATCTTGTCTTTCAAGTAATCAATCTTTTGTGCAAAATAAAACTCAGGGGCCCTTGGCTCAATATTGAACTTCTTGCAGAATGGTACCCACTTCCTTGCAAATTCAGATGTCTCGGAAAGGGCCTCAAAGGTCAACATTGCTGAACCATCATCAGAAACATAGCAAGAGACCTTGTCAACAGGGTAGTCCACAGCCAAAATGGACAGCACTGTATTGGCAGTAATAATAGGAGGCTCTTTCATAGGGTCAACAGTACTGACAAAGACATCAATAGGGGCTAACTGTGAAGGCTCTCCTTCACGATCATACCTGAGAAAAAAATACTCACATAAAAAATTTTAAACTACAAACTTCCCAAAAATACGTGATAATAGAATGACAATCAAAATAAAGAATACAGACCTCAAAGTGAGCCTGTCGAGGAAAGTCTCTCGATTGATAGGATACCATTTTGGAAATTGATCCAGGAGCCAAGACAAAGCAAACCAGATCTCACAAATAACTGATACCAACCACAAAGGGTACGCATCCTTCACTGGATGGGTAATACGATATTGCAAGAAGCAACCCAAAATTAAGAGACGTAGAATGATCACAACACGGTAGGGAGTCAATTTAGATGAAGGAATGGGAACAATACGACTCATTGGTTGACGAGCATCATCAGCCCTGAAACAGTACACATAAATCTGTAAGGCTTCATAACCAAGTTATAACCCAAAGGCCAATGGGAATAAAATTAGTCAAAACATTTCATCAACTAGACCAATATTTCCCCTATATTCTTCTACAAAAATGATTTTAATAAAAACCAAACTGAAATCACAACATTTGCTGAACATGCTTTCCTATTTTTTGCTGAATCTTAGGTACTAATTTCCCCCCGTCCCCCTCCAAGCAACCTGAAAATATCTGCTGGTATTTGAATAAAACTCATCTTATCCTTTATTTAGAAAAGGAAAGGTGCATCAGAAAGCAGAAAGAAAGAATGGGCATCTCAACATATGCTGCACTAAACTTCTTTTTTTGGCAGCAAGCAAACCTTGAGTACTAATTATTTTTCTCTGCAAGCAGCCTGAAAACATCTACTGAAAGTTGACCAAACATCCACCACTCACTGGGTTGATCAATTTATTCATCTCACATAAGTACAATTATTAGATTACTATAATCATACCTCCAATTAAGTGATGTAAAGTTAAAGAACCTTATTACATCATTGTAATTTTAGATTTTTTCTTTATTTGAGTCACCAGATGGTGAACTACTGACCTTTAACATAGAACACATGCTGAAATTGCTACTAGAAAAAAATGAACTATCAAAGTGTATTTTTTCATTTGAAAACACTAATGCAAAAGGAAAAAATTTTAAAGCCAGCTCAATATTTCAAAAGTCACAAACACACTTTTAATCACCAGCAGATTCCCCAAAAATACAGTCTTAAAAATGGCCAATAGGGGGGGGGGGGTTCTGGAAAGGAAAGGATTATGTAGAAGCTCACATTAGGAGTTCTTCGCCATTAGAACCAGATCCCTCTGCATCACCTCCTTTCCCTTCAGAGTATCTGTTAGTCATCTGCATCATATTCTTATCCTGCTTTAGTTTCCAACTCTCAACCCTTTCTTTCCAGTCAACATTCCCCAATCCATAAGAGTTTAGGTCCTTTGATGGGTCAACAATTCTGACCGGAACTGCAACATTACATATCATGTGAAGAAGATGTAGACGAAAGCCACATTTAGAAAATTGTATCACTTTACAGTCACAAAATTTACCTGGCTGGCTTGGGTCAACAAAGGGTAGTGAGTGGCCACGCTTTTCAGAATGCAGAGGACCTGATGTGCTTCTAACGGATCGATTATCTGGTGTTGCGCTTGGAATTTCCCCAGAAACCTGATGAGAATAGGACAGTAATTTATCATGCATCTGCACTGAGGCAGCTATTTGCCTGAAATTCTACTACACTATCATGGGTTCAAGAATAGAAAGATCTAACAATTGATTTATGAGAAACCAACAATGAATTAGGAAATTGAAAATATTTTCAGTTGAAAGGGAGTTTGGGAGAAGCTTGCAAGAGTAATTACAAGGATGCGACTTTTAAAAAATAATAATGATAGAGTTGGAACCCGTAAAAGTAGATACAGATGAATCATGAGGATAAAAATGTATATGAGAAACTATTGAAATTTTAAAAGAGTATTGCAACAAAATGTCAAAGATAATTGAGAAAATCCGACATCAAATGAAAATGATGCTGCATTTGCTTATCGAAAATAGATTTTACTCATAATATCAAACGCCAGACTTTAAAATAGGCTTTTATGCAGATTTACCAACTAACAAACCCATTGACAAGAATGAACTAGTGCATGATGGATTCTATCCAACACACCTGCTGCCCATTAGTGAGAAGAGGAATTGGCTGAGATTCATGTCGAGACGAAGAAGAAAGATCAGCTTCATCCCCTTGCCACTGGCGCCTAGCTTTGGTATTTCCTTGTGTGCAGTTGAACTCATTCTCCAAGTCGTCAACATCATCCTCTTCATCATCTCCATCCACTCTAGGACTCCCTAAATTTAATAGAAAATGTATCAAATCATTACTTTGATGGCATTGATGATAGATACACAATGATTACAAAAACTCTTACCTTTTTGTCTCTTATATCTAGTTTTGCACTGAGGACAACATTGGTTTCCATCTTTCCTCTCATATTCATAACATGGTCTGCAAACTGGAAAAGCACATTCATTGCAGGCAACAAAAATATCACCAGTGGCAACTTGTCCAACAGTATCTCCACATATCTGGCATAATTGTCCACTCAGATTCTTCAAGGGTTTTGACTGCATTTTAAGTAATTAACAAACTAATGAGTCTCAAAAAAAAAAGATTATGTTTCTCTATTCTCTATGAAAAATATGTACTACAAGCACATATAGAACCTAAGAGAGACAGGATATTACTCTCTGTAACCGGACTTTAGCAGTAAACTAACAAATCCCTACAAATTGTCACTTGATTGATATAAGTGAAAAGGAACCAGAGCAGATAGAAGTCAGTGGCAAATGGGCAACTGTTTCCTAACTATTAAGCACAAAAAAAAAGAGAGAGAGACTTAACTCATAACCGCCTAACATTCATCAACGAATACCTTGAACAATCTCATTTTTTAAGAGACTAAATCTGTAAATCATTACAATCACTCAGCTTAACAAAACATCAATGTTGAGTGCCAAATATTCATCCATAGGAAGGATTAAGACAGCCACCAATCAGCACTCCAAGTAAAAAAAGCCTGTTTCAGCTAGCAAATTACACACGAGGCACGAGCAAATCGAAAAAATTTAAGAAATCCAAGCAATAAAATAGCCAGATCCAGTCGTCCAGGCCACTCGTGTGGCCAAATGGTGAGCGAAAAACTAAAATTTCACAATTCAAATCAAACTGCGACGCAGCTCAAACAACAGACTATAAAACGAAACAACAAGATCGGAAGCATCATCAAGGAAAAAGAAGGCTAAGATCTGAAAATAAGAGAGGTGAAGTGTTAAGAGAAACAATACCCCACTGTCGGTACTATCATGGCGGATCCGAACGAGCTCGTTGCGCTTGTAAGATCCAGCCACCATGCCGCCGCCAGCTTCCATCTTTGCTTGATCTCTCACTAGAATCAACCACTCCTTGAGCAGTGAAACAATGAGAAATCGGATAGCGGTAGGGCCTGATCACGCAAATGCGCGGCTTTTAGGAGATCCGAGATGGTTGTACGCTCGAGTTAACAGCTGAATCAAGCATAACACGGATGAAGCTTTTCCGATTCCTTGCCCTCTCAATCGTCCATCTCTCTCTCTCTCTCTCTCTCTCTATATGCTCTCTTGGTGGTATATGCGGCTGCCACCCTTACCACGCCTGTCTCTTTCTAGGATTTTGATCGGGTTTTGCCTTTTTTTCTTTTTTCTTTTTTTTTTCCCTTACGGCAACTGGCTGGGTCGGTTGCCTCTGGAGTGAGAGTATATTAACAAAATTATTACTATATTAAAAAATAGAAAATATATTAACAAAATTAAGACTAAAGCTAAAATACAATGAAATAATTTCATCCTTAATTTTCAAAAAATCTTTTTTATTATTCTTATGTTAAAAAGTGAATATTTTAGTTTCTTTTCATTAAAAATTGAACTAATGATTTACTTTTATTTTATGTTAATTGCATGTGGTTAATATTGCAAAACGTGTTTTTATAATTGATTGTTATTTACATTATTTTAAAGGGAAAAAAATTGGCATAAGATGTGAACAAGCTGTAGGGTGCATCTCAAGTTCACCGGTAAATGCCGGTGGCTCCTAACCCAGAACTAGTAATAGAGGACAGAGGTGTCGGTGCTGGCTCTGCTTCTGTTTCCCATTGTGGTCGTTTGACCAAAATACCCTTTAGTTACCCTCAAAACCACAATATTTATCCCTTTGATCTCTACATGATCCAGCTGTATATACGTTAGAACGTCGCTTTCGGTAATCATTCGTCTTAAATGGGCTTATTCCTGTTTTAGATTGTTGGCCCATTGATCCGTGGATGTAGCCCATAGCTCTCAATGGGCTGTTTTAGAGTCCATAATAAAACGGGCTCATTTAGAATTTTGTCTATTTATATGTTTTTTTTACACTACTATCAATCTCTCATTATTGATGATTTTCCATTACTCACTATGCACATTACACTTTGTTAAACTTGTCTGGACTCGGTGGGGCTAAAGATAAGCTGGAGGGAGGTCATGTGTGGACCCACATACGAGAGACACGAACAACATACAGACTTAACGGGGCTCCATCTCAAAACCAATTGGCAGTAAGAGAAGTAACTCACCAAGCTTATACGCCCACTCAAGTGTTAAATAGTAACTAATGCCCGCAAGTCCGCGACATGTCAACAAGGCTGGCAACCCCACCAATCTGAAGCCCAAACCGATACAAGCAGAACCCGACTATGATACCATGTTAAACTCGGTTGGGCTCGGTAAGGATAAGACAAGTTAGAGGGAGGTCGTGTGCGGGTCCACGTACGGAAGACACGAACAACATACAAACCCAACGGGATTCCATCTCAAAACCAATTTGCTATGAGAGGAGTAGCCCGTTAAATTTATATGTTGTTCATGATATCTCAATTTTTTAAATATGAAATAACCCCATATTCCAACACACTTATATAATTATATTTTACTTAGTTGATATTTTCTTATGATGAGAAAACCCACAAGACAAAGGTATATATATATATATATATATATATATATATATATATATATATATATATATATATTTGTCCATAAACTTCACTTTCATTTATTTATTATCAATAGACTAATTAATAAACCGGAGTCCTACAAGGGTGCATACACAATATAATTAATATTCCCCCATATGCATTAAACTACAAAAAAACATATACAGTATATGACTATAAATTAATTAAAATTAAAGCACTGAAACCTTAATATTAATTAGAAAAAAGAACAAAAGTAGTAGCTCATAAATAAAAATATAAAATACATAAATATATTAGGGTCTAGCGCGCACTCTCCTTCACATAAAAGCATTCTTGATTTCTACATACCCAATAACGATAATTTCTTTTCTTATATAAAAAAAGACGAGCAATTTGAAGAAAAAATAACTAGAGTAGGGAAAGTAGTCTAAAATAAAAATTGAGTGATGAAGTCCATGGTACGTGCAAGGGTCACTCATCATCATCATCATCGTCTTCGTCTTTGTATCGATCATCCATGTGCATCCAACTCAAAATTGATCTTCACTACACTTAATTAGCTCGGTTTCTTCCATTGTAATTTGCTAAATCGCACCCTGAAATTGACATATGCGTTTCAGATGAAACATAACTAACATAATTGAAAATCGATTTGCAATTACGTGCTGCTATATACTATATAAATAAACAATAACATCGTTGTATTTTGGCAAAAATAATAAATAAATATATGTGAATTAATATACACACCTGAAAGCAGAAACCGAATGTGTCGATGTGATGCGATTAAATTAAAAAGGAGGAGGTCCGCCAGTGGATTCCCTTGGAGCATTGCACCTAAAACACTCTGTCCGACTTGCAAAGTTGTGCTCGTTGCATCCCGACCTTAATTAATTATAATGTACATATTTATTTCTATATTATTGATATATAAATATATAGAAACTCATATATATATATATATATATATATATATATATATATATATATATATGTTATTTTAGAGTATTAGTTTTTTAATAAAACATCATTATGGACATATATATAGATCGTCGAAAAAGTAAAAAAAATTATAATAAATAAGAATATAATAATATATTTGTTAATTTCTTTAGAATTTGTAAAAAAACTAAAATGATATATGGATGAAAAGAAGAGTACGTGTCTACTCCCATTCGGAAATACATATTTTTTTTTACTTTTTTTGACACATTTTTTATTAGTTAAAAACTACTCCACTAAATTTGGGTAAATTACATAAAACCACCCACTAAATATTGATTTTTTATTTAACTAGTCACTAAATTTGAAATTACACAAAACCTATGATTTGTTAACAAATCACCACCCAAGCAAAACCCTCATCAAAACACCAATAAAAATGACTAATTTAGCCACACTTTATAATCAATTTTTCTTTTCATATCCATTGAAACACATCAAATTTGTAATTAACCGAAAAGAAAAAGTATCTCTTTATCCAACCGTCATAATTCATACACCAATAAGACATTGAATTCATAAAATTTTAGTAAATATGCATCTAATATGTACAAATGCTAATGCTCAATCCCTCAAAAAAATGGCATATTAGTCATTTATAATCTTTTTTTCCAAAAAATTTGACATAATTTTCCATAGGTGGTGATTTGTTAATAAATTATATTTAATAGATGATTTTGTATAGTTTTTAATTTAATGTGTGCTTAAGTGAAAAACTTAATATTTAGGGGTGATTTTTTATAATTTATCAAAAATATATATTTTTTTTAATAATTATAATTATTAAAAAAAATATTTTATATAGTTTTCAATGGAGTACACGTGTATATATATGTTACCTAGTGCAAATCCAGTCGCCGGATTTCCAGCCGGAGCGGCCAGCAGCAGCAGCGGCACCGAAGCCGAAGCCGCCCCGGCGTGCGGACATGTCAGGGTCAAAGCCGGCGCCATGGCCGCCGGGGGAGGAGTCGTCCTTGAAGGCCCCACACTTGAAGCAGCTGGAGCGGCTGGCGAAGTTGTGGGCCCCGCAGTTGCCCACGGCGCAGTACCAATCACCGGGCCGGACGTCGGGCCCCGACGAGAACCCGCCGAAGGAGGAGGAAGAGGAGCCGCCCCTAAACCCGCCGTAGTCACCTCCTCCTCCTCCGCCGCCTAGCCTGGGGTCCCCGCACCGCTGGCAGGAATCCCTCCGCTGGAAGTTCAAGTGGTTGCATGACCTGCAGTTCCAATCTCCCGGCCTACTCATTTTCTTTATTTTCTTTTTCTCTCTGTATAAAAAAAGGAATTTATAAAAATGAAATGAAATGAAACGGTAACTAAATTATATTTAATAAAAATAGAAAAAATTGAACGAAGAATACCTGGAGGGGAGTATGAGGAATGGTGGAGGAGGCCATTGGAGGTGGTTTATATACAAGAAGAGGAGCCTCGAAAACGGGGAAGATTTTATGATAAAATATTCAAAATAATTAAATAAAGTATAAAACTGTATAATTAACTGATTAAAAAATACAAGAATGTTCTTTTTTTTTTTTTATCGAAATGCTCGAGTTGGACTGCGCTGCTTTTAACATTTTGGAATCTAACAACTTACGAGTACCTTATTGCCTAATTTTAATTTTCTTTTACATTTAGTAATAATTACTTAATGTATGGTACCAATTAATTAATTAAGTTAATTAAAGTAAACTTTTGTGGGAGTAGTACTAAATAAAGAGGGAGCAATTTAGGGAGGGTTCCAATGCGTACATATTTTTAAAATTTTCTTTTTGATAAAGCTAATAAAATTACACAGAATGTGCTAAATCTTCATTTTCCTTTTTTTTTTAAATATATATATGTACAAAGTAATATGATACTATTATAATTTCCTAAAATTAATCGTCTACATGAAAATCTTGAACAAATTAATATACAGAAAACCATTTACTTTATGGAACTATATATAGGTACATGTTGCAGGAGGTGATGCTAGAGGCTTGTAATAATGAAAGATTAGGCAGGGTATTTTGGTAATGGCAGTAAGGGGTTAAGTCAGTTATACAAGAAGGGAAGTAGAACTTAGAAGGCGCCAATTTCTGTTACAGGTGTGACAAAACATTGTGATCTGAACTCTTGTTCAGAGAGGGATTTCATCATAAAATCAATTGACATTAAGTGGGGTAGTCCACCGACTTATATGCAAAGTTTGGATTTATCATCTTATCAATATGTGATGTTATTTCACATATTTCCACAGTGTGATAGTTTGTTAGATCTGATGTTTTGATTCATTAAATAGAAAAAATAGATTTGATAATTAAGTAAAAAATAATTAAAATATTTATGAAAAAATGTGTAAAAATTATATGAGTTTAAGATTTAAGTAGAATAGGTTGATCGAGTTAAAATTCTAAAATAAATGTGGTTATAGCACCTAATAAAAATATATGCTTATGATGTAATAATTTGATATAGCTAGATTGATTAAAAAAACGTGTACAAATTTCATTAGTTTGCTATTTTTTTCTAGATTTAGTTGATTGAGAGGAAATTGTAAAATTAAAATGATCGATTATGTCATCTAAGCAAAAATATTTCTCATTTAATAGTTACAATAGGTAAATCTCATTGGTTAAAAAATATTTAAAAATTTTATTATTTGAAAATTTATGTAGATTAGGTTTGATTGGGGGGAAATCCAAAAATTAAGATTATTATATATAAAAAATAGTTTTCATTATATATACACACACATAGCTAGAGAGAGAGAGAGATTCGTTGCTTCGGAAAAAAATTCGTATATTTGGAACTATGTATTTTTTAAAAAAAAAGTTTTGAATTAATCTCATGGTTTAAAAAAATAGCATGAAATGATATCATGTAATAATGCATAATGAAATACGGAGTAATATTGTATAGTTAATATTAACTTTATTACATAATAGTTTAGAATTAATCCCATTGGTTAAAAAATGTAGTATAAAATGATATTGTGTAAATAAAATTAGATAATATAGTTACTATAATTAAATGATATTGTACAAATAATACCTTACAAAAATAATAATGAAATAATATTTTTTTTTCTTTTTATTTTCATCCAAAATGTTAACAAATTCGACATAGGGTTATCTGACGAAAAAATGAAAACCTTAGGGACATTTGGCGAAAATAATAAAAACCTTAAGGGTACCTGACGAAATATGTCAAACTTTTGTACACCACACGAATTAGCCTTAACCTCAGGGGTATTTGACGAAAATTCCGAAAATTTTAACTATTTTTATTTTTATTTTAAACTTTATTAGGAAAATATGAAATTAATGAAGTTTACTGAATCTCTTTTACATTCTGTAAATGTCTTCCAGAAAAGATCGAGGACCAAACAACGGCATTCTCAAGGAGATGAGCATGAACCAGCTAAGGTGATTAGGAAAAAGGAACCCTAAAAAGAATTTATTCATTATAAATTTGAAAAAGAGATAAACATACATGGCTAAGTAAGTAAATGGAATGAATGTAAAGATTAAACCCATCGATGGATTTATTGGGAGAGGAGAAAGACAAAGAGAGAGTGCAGTGCAGCAAACTGTGAAAAAAGGACAAGTCTTTTGATAATAATATAACGCAACCCACAAAGCAAAATTAAAAGAGCAAAAGAGGCTTCTTCTGATTCGATTCTCTCTTTGGGAATTGATGACCATCACTATCCCCTCCTTCTTCCCTCACCTTACCTTATTACTTATATGTTTATCTTCAATGCATTTTCGAAGAACTGATAAACTACTTAAAATGTAACTAAAGATTCTCTTTTAATTCAATCATCATGGATTAGGTTGGGTCGGAAATACTACAATTAGGGTGACGTTATTCGAGTCAAATAAACCGACTATTGCTTGATTATATTTATCTCATTTAGAAACGAGTCTGGCTCCATCCGAGACTAAACTTGAACTCGATTTTAAAGTTATATTCGACATGTTTTTAAGTAAATGAGTGAGCTCAAGTTTACTTTTTTTTTTTCGAGTATTAAATAACCCTATTTCCTTTTGATATAGTAATTTAAAGAAGATTTTATAATTTCACAACGTTTGAGCTTGAATCGAATTGAACCGAGCTTTAAATTAAATTTAAAAATGTAAACATAAGTCAATAAAGAAATACAGTACTCTGTAGTACTACAGTAACTAGTAAGACTGTAAGAGACTGGAATCCTTCCATTCTTATCATTGTGGCATCAGCATGCCTCTGGGTTAATTTACTACTATCATCAGTCATCACTTTTGAGCACAAATTAGGTTTGGTAATAAATTAAGAAAATCTTGATTTCTCTGTCACCCACTTTCTCCAGCTCACTCCTTTTTCCCTCTCTCTTTCTCTCAAATCTCATCCTCCTAAGAAATTAAAGGAGTTTTGAATGTGGGAAGAAGAGATTGAGTCCAAAATAGTGTTCAAAAAATGAAGGTGAGCATTTAGGGAAAAAAAGGGGAAACATGCATATGTAACTTGAATTGTCTTTAACATGCTTTGACATCATTTACTTTATTTCCAATTCCTTGAAGGGTCTTTATAATAATACACACATATCCTCAAATTATGTACATGTCCCCTCATATTTTTTTTATGATGAGAAAATTCAGTATTTGGTGACAAACTCTGGACGCGTGATCTAGTCGATAAGAGTTAAGTATCAGCCTATCAAATAAACCAACTTGCGCCGACTATAACTCGATCCACTGGTAGAAAACAATGTAACTCTTAGATCGAACCGAGACCTCTTAACTCTTCATTGCTACATATCACTAGACCACCCATCAGGAACGTCCCCTCATTATTGTTAAGGTCTAGTTGATCGCACCATTAGAGTCAAGGTAATAGAAAAGAATTCATTTTTATGTCAATATATAATTAATTATTATTTATAAATTTTAATTAATGCCTATAAAGTGAGATAATTAATTATTAAAATGATAATTCTAACCTAGGTAGATCATTGGTTGGCTTTGCATGATTTCTAGTAGAATCGAGTTGTAAATACCTTGTAGGATTCCCTAACCAATAAATTAGCCTCCCCATAAATATAATAAATATAAATAAATAAAATATGTTGAGTGGGATTTATTAATCAAAAAAAAGTTGAGTGGGATTTATAATCTAGAGATTATCTGGATAATTTTCAAAATAAAGTATTGAAAATTATTATTGTAAATGATGAATTTTCCTAAGAAAGATAAATATATATACTCCTTAACTTAATTTTGGGAATACGATTGCAAAACACTGTACAATTCAAATGGGATTAATGTTTGTTAACAAAATTTCCTTTTTTTTCCACCACCTATATTGATATATTTTTTTTTTCAAGTAGTCAGAAAATCAGATGACCCTAGAATTATGAACTGTCACAACACCCTCATCAAACTTGTTCCATTCCAAAAGATACCCGGAACTTTAATACAGTAGATGCTACTCTACATACTGATGAGAAAATCTGAAGCTAGCAAGAAAATCTGATCAGCATTGTTATTTTCAAAAGTAAATTGCAATCCTTTAGCACCTAAACAAGAGCAAGCTTTGTCGACGACCTTCAGTTCCAATATGGAATCAGGAATGGAGAAATATCATGACAGTGAAGATCATGAGTGTGACTATTGATACAAAAGAGATTAAGCTCTACAGGAGGAACAGAGAGGATGTTGAAGAAGTATAGATTTGGACAAATTGGCATTAACGGTAAGATGTTACTGCTTACTAGTGTTTCCATCAAGGTAATGAATGGAAGTAGAAGCACCACAAGTCCACAACATTGAAAAGTACCTGCTAAGTTGTGACCTCTTTCATCTTCATCTTTTGATTGCATTAATTTCTGATTTTCAGCTGAAAGATTTTGAACCATACTTGATTCTTGATTTGATTGTTTGAGGTTGTCTGATTGACCCTGATCTGAGCTGCCAAAAGACCTTTGAGTTTGCTGAAGTAATTAAGCATAGCCATGGATCCTTGATCGTCTCCTGTGAGCTGAAATGTAGTGAGGATCATATCTGAATTATGATAGGGATGTATGAAGAGCAGATTTTGTAGATCTGATATAGTAGTGGTAACTGGCATGGTAAACTCATTCATTTGCCTTCCCCTTTCGGTAGATTGATCTGATTTGTCCTATGAACTTGTCATTGATCTAATCTCAGCAGCAACAGATTCAAGCAATAGGAATAAATGGAAAAGAAGCTTTGATTGTGGAATGAGAATTGATGAAGAAACAATTTCAATCAATTATCTATTTATATTATGTAAATAGAATGAACAACTGAATTGACCAGCTAACCATGGTCTCCTTATCATTATCAATACCAATTACAGTAGCTTGGTTTTCTCATTAGCAAACATGGAGATGACATTTGCATGGGTGACGGTGAATATCCGAGTAGGTATGAGAGAAACAATGGCATCAACTAAAAATAAGGACCAAACCCAACCCAACCATGAGTCCATGACTTTGCAGTAAAATAAGAGAAACAATGGCATCAACTGAATCATAAATTACCATCAATCTACAAGATGATAACAATGTACTTTCCTTCAGACTTGCAGTTTACCAAGCTTGAATGCAAAGTCAAACTACCAAGTAATAACAACCAGGAGTTGATAAACAAAAAGTACAGCTAATTCATTTACTGGTCTCCCACAAGATAATGTAACAAATAGCTTGAACAAGAGTCAAACATGTTCTAAGACAATGTGAATGAAGAACAAGATTTTTTTCTACTACTAATATCCAAACAAATGCAGAAAGGAGGAACCCGTCTTTTCTATGCCGACGAAATCTGCAACAAACTATGAACCAGAAACTCCAATTCTCCAAATGAATAAAAATAAATAAAGAATCCTTCACAAACAGCAACAACAGGAAGGCTTTTCTCTTTTACCATTCAAATTGCCGGGTTTTGTCTGAAGCGTTGGTTGGGGTGGTTTAAAATCCGAGACCTTCAAATGGCAGCAACTCTAGGAACATCCACCGGGAACAAATGAATCTCATCCATCCATGGATTCTTCTCCTTGGCAGGATTCACGGTCCTCAGAGCCCTCCAGACTGCGCTGTTGCACTTGAAACCTGACCCAAATGCAATCTGCCATATCCTGTCTCCTCTCTTAACCCTGGCTTTTGCTTCTGTGTACGCTAATTCGTACCAGAGGGAGCTGCTAGACGTGTTGCCAAACCGGTGAAGTGTCATCCTAGAAGGCTCCATGTGCCAATCAGAGAGATGCAAGTTCTTCTCCAGTTCATCGAGGACAGCTCTACCTCCAGCATGAATGCAGAAATGCTCGAATGCTAGCTTGAAATCTGGGATGTAGGGCTTTAGCTTCATCTTGAAGAGCTTCTTTCCTACTAGAGTCGCAAAGAAAAGTAGTTGTTCCGACATTGGCAGCACAAGAGGACCCAAAGTGGTGATGTTAGTCTTTAAAGCATCTCCTGCAACGGCCATCAGATCCTTCGACAAAGCAACTCCAACCTTCCCGTTGGGATCCTCTTGCTGGGTGACACAAGTGAAGCACTTATCGTCTGCACCTTTGTGGGTCCTTACGGTGTGGACCAACTGGTACTTCGCCCTCCACCTATCGGACCTCTTGTTAGAGAGCAAGATAGCAGATCCTCCCATTCGAAACAAGCAATTTGAGACGAGCATTGACCTCTCATTTCCAAAGTACCAGTTAAGGGTGATATTCTCCATGCTGATTACAACAGCGTACGAATTGGGATGCACTTGAAGAAGCTGCTTAGCGAGATCAATTGAGATCAATCCGGCACTGCACCCCATACCCCCAAGATTATAGCTAACAATGTTTCCCCTCAGCTTGTAATGGTTAATAATCATGGCAGAGAGAGACGGCGTAGGATTAAATAAGCTGCAGTTCACAACAAGAATGCCTATATCCTTCGGTTTCACATTCGTCTTCGCAAATAGCTCATCAAGGGCACCAAACATCACAGCCTCAGCTTCCTTCCTGGCTTCTGCCATACACGGATTGGGAGGAACTTGGAGCACGGCTTCAGGAAGGTAAGTGTTTTCACCAAGACCTGACCTTTCAAGTATCTTCCTCTGGAACTCGAGATTTTCCTCAGTAAACGAGCCAGTCAACCGCGATCTCTCCATGAATATTTGCCTCGTGCACTTGCGAACATCCTCGGGCTTGTAGCACGAAAAGTTCACAAGGTAAACGGGGCGAGGACGGGTCAGGAAGTAAAGGGTTGTCAAGAACACAAGGAGTGTTGAACAAATGATAACCGAAATGAGGTTGAACTGGAGGTGTTCCCATAGATCATGAAGATCCTGAGGAGAAAATGTAGAGAGCTGGGCAGCAATGACCACAATGAGTGGGGTCAGTAACAGATACATGCCATGGGTTATAAGGTAATGGTAACCAAGTTTCACATACTTCAATTTCACTGATTGCTTGAAATCTGGAAGCTTCCTTGAATTTGATGGCTCAGTAGGTTTTGGTTCACTCATTTTCTTTTCAAGATTTCAACTTTATCAATCAATGGAAGATAATTCAGATTTCTAGGGCACCCAAATAGAGCAATTTTGTTTTCCTCCTGATTATCAAGAGATATTCAGAGTTTTTTTATTTTTGAATTTTCCTCAAGGAGACAGCGAAAGGGCATGCAAAGGCGCCAACTTTGTGAAAAAAGACCAAAAATCCCAAAATTGAAGCTCGAACGAACCACAAACGCAACCTGTACGGAGGCAAAAACACAAAATGGGGATGAACACTAGAATCAAACACATGAATCACTACAACAACAAGAACAATACATAATTGTATTCTCAATTTTTAACAAAATACATCAATTTCCATATTCTCACACAAAACGGTTTCAGAGATCACCCAAGAGCCCCGCATCGTAAGGAAAAAGAAATCGCCATGAAAATTGATTGCAGTGGAGATATGAAAGGAAAGGAAAGAATCCGAGAAGAGAAAGATTGCAGATTTAGATGCATACCTATATGGAAAAAGTGACCTCAAAGCATCTGAATCTGATCTAGGATGAACAACAGAAGTCACTCGCCTTACAATGGAAACGTGAAGGGCAGATAGGAAGAGAGAGGAGGAGGAGAAGGTGTTTGATTTTTCAATTTTGAAATGGAAATTCTGTTTGGGGAGAGAGAGAGAGAGGGGAGAGGAGGACAAACAGGGGGAGGTTAATAATAAACAGACTGAGGCTCGTCAGCAAACTTAATTTCAAAAATATAAGGGGTCAAATTCATGCAAATATCCCTAAAATATAAATATATTAGGAACGGCCGTTGATAAACCGAATTTTGGAAATTTGCAAAAATATCTTTTTGAATTTTAAAGAATAATTATAAATTATTAATTTGTCCAAGAAACTAACAAAACCCTCACACGAAGTCAAACTTCTTCCCACTCTATATATCCCTCTCTATTTAGGGGTGTTTAAGGTTTCGAAACCCCTATTCTTATTTTAAAACTGCTAGATTCGTTTTCTTTAAATGATAAATCTTAACTGAAACCTTATAAAAGAGAAAAAATGCTAGATTCAGTTGTATTTTGCTTGTATTGGTGTCTTGTGAGCTTCGAAATTGATTGAATCTTACATAGATGGGTTGAATTGGTGGATTGTTGTTGTTTTGGTTGAAGAAAATGTTGTTGAATAGCATCGAAAAGTCGAGTTGGGGTATTGGGTGAAACTCGAGATCCTAGGCCGATGTTTAGGGATAACTTCAAAATTTTGGTTGGACTCGTTGAATAGGCCAAGTTAAGTGATTTGGGTTCGACTTGTCCGTCTTCTTCTTCTTCTTCTTCTTCTACCATGAAACCTCGGTTTTTATATCAGTTCGATTCAACCAGTCTCAACCATTTTACGTTCGTACCATGTACTGAAATTGAATCTATAAACACAAGATCTAACAACAAAACCACTACTCTTCATCATGATACATCAATTTGTAGTGAGGTCGTCAATTTAGTTAGCAGTACTGTAAAATTTTCAGTAAACAAATCACAAGTAGAATGTCACCACTATTTTCTTTCCCAAAATAATCTCTATATGGGTTTTTCCTCTATCAAATCTATAGCAAAATTCCACATCAAAAGAAAGGGAAAAAAAGTTGTACAAGGACGATGCACTAGAGAACTTAATAGTACAATATGTTAAAGGTAGTGAGATGGTAAGGGGCCACATTGTCACATGCCAATGCCAATAAGTGATGTACTTTTCATTCTCTATGAACCCTCCATCCCCTACATTAACAACTCACATTAGCTATCCTCCTCTTGATTCTTTGCCTCGAATAATTGGTAGATCATTTCGAATGGAATATAGATCTAGGCATCTAGCCAGGGGCGATTCATTTTTTAGAATTAAGAATAAATTCTCCAGGAAAAAAAATGTGCACATAGCGTTGTCTTAACGATTTTAGACCTTGAAAATATTCGTCATAGGTTTACAGTTTTATCTCGTCGAGGAGCTTGTTAAACTAGTACAAGTTTCTTTCATGAACCAGTGCTCAACTGCTGATCATCTCTGTTGTCTCTGTCTCAACGTAGATGACACTGTTGAGGTCTCGGGTGATGGATGGATGGACCTTGTGCAAGTTTCTTTCATGAACCCACCTGTCACCCGCCAACCAAATTGATTATATTACTACATCCTTTGCCTGTTCAATCGGGATGGGTGACTCGGGTAGCCAACCAGAGGGATCACAATTTCTCCATAGTTTAAAGAAAACTGTATTCATCTCCCTGTAAAATTTGAAACCCAACGGCAAAAATGTGTGACAGTACAAGACCTAAAGATCCTAGACATTCATTCGCTATCTGCTCCATGTGTGTAGTAACCAATTTGAGATGTCAATTAGTTAAAAGCCAGCTGAAAAACTATACTTCATGGAGGAGTAATCTGACCTTCCCTCGCAGTTCACTGTAGATGAGATGATCATGACCCTGGATTGCAATTGTGCGAGTTTGGATGAATACATGTCGTCACCAGTAACCATGGAAATGCCGATTCAAGAAATACGTCAAAGGTTCCTGACTTCTGGTTGTGCGCCACCTTTTCAATATCTATCAAAAGCAACACCAGATCAAGATTAAACGGGCAAAAAATGAACATGGCATAGAAAAATCCAAAGCATGGTGCAGGCCAATCAAAATAGAAAGACCTCATAAGTGAAGGGCACACAAATTTGATACGTAAAAAGTTAAAACTGATGATAGACACATATGAGATCTAGAAGAACATTATAAGACAATCAATGGGCAGAAAAGAGGGAAAAAAAACACTCATAACTCATAGACGACCATAAAGATTTTTATTGCAATGGCTATACAAATCTATGGTTACATCTTGACCTCTTCCAAAAAATGGGTTTTAATCTTGCAAAAAGAATTGTTTTACACATCTATAATTATTAGATACATGGCTCAAACTGTTTTTATGTCAAAGAACACTTTGATAGGTCAGAAAAAAACGCTTGCAAGGGAGAAACAATGTTACTTTCTAAGACCATTTTTGTTCATTCAATCATTCTAACTGGGGTTATTCTCAAACTATCAATTGCCTTAGGAAAATAGGTAGCTAAAGAACACCTGTGCAAGACACTGCCTGCAACTTTGCTATGGAGGTGAAAACCTTCTGGTCCACCCCAATAACAAGGGTAATATGTTGATTTTCACAAAGTCTACAAATCGGTAGGCCAACAGAAATGGACACTAAAATCAATGGATTATTTGATTGCAGAAGAGACCAGAAACTCGTTCAGAGAAAACAAATCTTTCACAATCACCAGCAACTTAGAAATAGTCTCAGCCAAACCAGAGGAGACACTAACCTAATTCTTTCTCTCCAATCTATAACTGGTGATAAACAACACCTAAAGCAACTAATAGACTAATAAAAAAAATGTAAAACACGACAGCTTAAAACAGAGACCATACTGCAATATGCAATATTCTACACCATGGTATTCTAAAGATGATGATTCGCCAACAAATAAATTAGGAAAAAGGATAAGAAATTCACCAAAGCGAAATGGTACGTCTGTAAAGGACTTCATCATCACTCTCCTCTTCTTCATCTTCTGATATAACTTCATTAGTAGGCAATTCTAACTTGCCACCCATATAGAAAGAGGGTCCCGCAGTTTCCGTCTCAATGAAATCACCCTGCATTCTCTCATCGAACCTCCGATCACTACAGTTGAGAAACCAAGGCAAGGTGCATCTAATTCCTTTGCTCTGAATTCTCTGGTATCTGGGTTTTATTCGCGATTCAAGGCTATAGGTAAAGTATTCAGGAAACTCCACAAGCTCCTTTATAGGTCTGCCCATTTCACTCTTGAAAAAGTAATAACTGTTCTTCATGAGCCCAACTGGAACTGCAAGTATTTGGGGACATTTCACAACCATTCTTGCTACATCTTCTGCTGTTATTGCTCGGGCCAGAAGGAATTCAATTGGTTTCATAATCATATGTTGGTTGAGGCTAACTATCTGCGGCATCTTCTCAATGGCTCGTGCAAACCCTTCAGGCTCAATCTTGAGCTTCAAGTTAAAGAAGAATTGTTGACTGGACAATTTTGCTTTCAAAGGTAGTCCCAGAATGGAAGGATACTGCGCTATGACTGACGGAAGTGCTTCCCTCCTAACACCGAAGCTAATCAAGCACTCGACATTTGGCTTCACAGCCTCTTCCAAATTGTACCCTAAAAGATATGCTCGCTTCTCAAACATCCGGGACAATATTTTCTTGGGTAATCCCAACGAGACCAAATAATCAACAAGAGGTTTGATCATAGTCCCAACCCTCATCCCCAGGATGTATGGATACTGTGTCACCATTGGACCAATATCTCTAGGATTAACTCCTATGCTAACAAGATATGCCACTGAGGTACTCATTGTCCCCTCAAGCTTAAACCCAAACAACTCCGGGTACTTCTGCAGCACATAGCCGATATCTTCCTTCTCAACGTCGAGCCCTCGGAGAAACTTAACCACTGGAACAAGCTCAACCACAACACTAGCATTCAAAATCTGAGGGTAGCTCTTAACAAAGTCTCCCATTTTAGGCCTGGGGATCCCAATCTTCTCCAAATAACCTAACACTGGTATCATGTTCTTGCGAACGCTGCACCCAAGCATCAAAGGGTACTCGTTGATATCATCAATTGTAAACCCTAGCTTTTGCAGAAACTCAACTCGCTCCCTCATAACTTCCACGGTCGAAGGAAGCTCCACCTCCTCAAGCTCATCCGTTACAATGCCCAAACCCTTGAGATAATCGCATATTATCACCTTCGAGACAAGCCTCTCCTTGCGGCCCTGGACGACACCCCAAGTTACCGAGGGCATCTCATACTCGGGAAATTTGGAAGATTGGGTGGAAAACCAATGCTTCAAATCAGAATTGAAAACCCTAGGGCTTGAAATTGGGGGTTGATTGTGTCGTGGGAGTATGAAAAGCGAAGTTTCAGCATCCAACGAGGGTTTGGCTGATAGTGAATCAGAAGAGATGATGCTTCTGATTGTTGATATGCGTCGAAAACTTCTTCTGGAAAGTGAAGACATTTGAGCAAAATTAGGCAAGTTGGGAACTTACAGAGTTCGAGCTGTGAATGAAGTACGGTTGGGGCTTCACTCTATGAGTCCGATTAGCTCAGGCCGCCATTTTCACGCATCTCTGGCTGGTGAACCTTTGCCTCTTTGGGACAATTAGAAGAAGTGGTGGTAATCTTAGGCCTCGTTTGGGTATACAGTAAGTTTTAGGTTTTTGGTTCGATCCCAGAAATTTGTTTTAGTTTTGAATAAAAATAGTACTAGTAAAATACAATGCAGTAAAAATTCAAAATTGAACCAAATAGTCTTTGCATTCTAATTTTATTTTATTTATTTTAAAATAAGAGAAAATTTAAGAGTCATTTTGATGTGATGTTTTCGGATGCTGGTAAGGAACCAGAAATTAAAATTCGGGTGGGTTAGGTAGGCTAAATTTTTATCATACGCATAATTTTAATAACAAAACTCTTAATTTAATAAATAAATATATAATTTTTCTTAATTTTTTTACCTATTGTTTTATTTTTGTCAAAATGAGACGGGTTGGAGCGGACCTCAGTCCGTCCCTGATCGGGTGTCTGGTTTCAATTTGGACATGACATTATAGTTTATTAGTTTATTTATTTTAAAATAAGAGAAAATTTGGCTTCGTTGCCCCAACTTGTTAGATTTAGTTTTGCCTATATTCATCATTTGTAGGACGTGTTTTCGCTTATTATATTGCACCTTCTCTATTTTTTGCTCTATATATTGACGATTTTCCATTTGCCGACTTATCGGTTATCGAGATCCAAGTATATCTGATCTCGAATTCCTACCTAATAAAAAAAAAATTAACTTAATGCAAAAGAAAAATATTAACAAGTTTGGTCAATGTCCATACCATATTCAGACAAACTAATATAACATAAATAAAAATAATATTTAAGAAAAAAGGCACGATCGCGCTAAAATTTGTCTTTAACGAATTTGCAAAAAAAAGTTTAAATTATCTTGACATTTTCCATGTTAATAAAATTCTATAACATTAAATGGGAACAACGGGCACTTTAGAATTGACAAAAACATGGCATGGCATGACTAGCCAGTATAAATGAATATTAGTGTAACATGTCATATGGCATATATGACTTGTAAAATTCTATATTAACATTAAATGGGAACCGTCACTTTAGAATTGACTTGCTAATTAATTTTCTATTACATTATGTATGATTTCATCATGTTTAAGGCATGTCTATTTTACTTAATTTAAATTTACAGAGTACTTTAAGGTGAAGATGAAAAAAATACATTTTATATGAAAAAGAGAATGCGCACTACATGATTTTTGTGAAACTTTACTCGATCATATTTTTATCGTTCAACAACGATGACGAAATTTGAGGGTCAAAATGTACATATTTCCTTAACAAAATTCCTTGATCAAAATTGTTAAATTTCGAGAATTTCCACGAGAATCCTATCAAGTTAGCATTCCCAAATGAGTTGCTCCATCAACATTCAACACTATCGTACGCCTTCTCAAGATATATCTATACTAGTGTAGGTTTCGTCCCGTGTACAAATAATACATTAATACAATATTATAAATAATTTAGATAGATTTAAATAAATAATAAAATAATAATCTAAACATAAATCATTTTTCCACCAAAAAACAATATAGATATAAATAAAATTAGTTCGCATATTATAAAAAATCTAAATATCTTTTATTTAGATTCTCTCAAAATATAAATAAAATTCACATTTATAAGGTAAATTTTTTTCTAATCTACCATTAATTGAATCTCATGTAATTTAATAGAAAATTGTTTTTTAAAAATATGTTAATATTGTATTTTATTAAATATAGAGTATATATTTATTACGTTAGTTTATTTAAATATCTATCCATGGCTACATAATATTTTGATAAGTTATTTTGGTCTCAAAAAATAATATAGATATAAATAAAATAATAATTATTAAATAAATAATTTTAATATAAATAATTTTTTCCACCAAAAAATAATCTAGATATAAATAAAATAGCACTTATCAAATACTACATATTTGTCTATTAATATTTTTGATAAGTAAGACTATGAAATACAATATTTTTTATTTATGTTTCTGTCAATTAACTAATATATATATATATATATCTAGATAGATTGTGGCTTATATAACTTTCTATAAACTATGATAACATATTATTTTATTAATTTTTTTTCCCTAAAATAAACCACAACGCGCCATATAGGACACTATACATCGGTTTTAGTACATGCATGTATATATAGATATGAAGACCATATGTGTTTATGTTCTTCTTACTCGCTCTAAAAACTTCTAACATCTATCTCACAAGGTGGATAGTCTAGCTCAATTCATGGTATCACCATTATGAAGATTAAAGTATTTGAGGAAGCTTGAGTGAAAAAAGTAAAAGACTGAACCAGACACGTATCTAGAGGCGTATTGAGGACCGCTTCAACCCGCATTATTTAAAAAAATAATAAAAAATATGTATTTTTTTTATTAGAATAAGAGTTTTCTTAATGAAAATTATGAACATGTACAAAATTTAGTCTGTGCAGCTCACCGCCTCACCAAAATTTTATTTTTCTGATTTCGTGCTTGCTGGAACCAAAATCGTTCAAAATAAGATAAATTAACAACAAAGATAGAGGATGGAAGAAAGTCATAGTTGAAGGAGATAACTTAGTGGTGGTCAAGGCAATTAAGGATAATTCTAAAGTTCCATGGGAGATCTTCAGAGTCATAGAGAAGATTGAAAGACTACGAGCAACGTTCTCATCAGCAATATTCTGCCACTGCTACAGAGAGGCAAATACAACAGCTGATTTTATTGCTAGATTTGATTTTAATTGTAACCCATGTACCCTCCCTTTGAATAGGGAGTTTTCTCACATCATCTGCAGGGATGATCAAGGATGATCTTTCTGTGTAAAGACATCCTAATTTTTGCCTACTGTAAAAAAAAATATTCAGACTTTCTCAAAACAAGGCAGGTAGGAATGTAACACAACAAAATAGACAAACATAAAATACTAAAATTAGGCCCTAATGGGGTTGCTCAATGGTAAGGAGTAAGGGGGGTTAATGGGAGGTCCTGAGTTCAATCCCTGTCGTCGCTCTTTCTCTTGGTGAAATAATCAGGGTTCACCTTGCTTATTATCATTGGGTCTAGCCGGTTTATTGTGCAAGCCGGTTTATTTAGCACGTGTCTCTTGCCGACTGGGTCACGTGTCTGGGATTTACCGCCCAAGATGGGTTACCCTCGTTAACAAAAAAAAATAAAAAAATAAAATTGGGATACTAACAGAGGCTTTTATGGATCTATCTTGCTTTATTTGGTGTATGTTAATTTCGTATTTCAAAACGTTTCGACCGAGGAGCAGATATATAACATGGCAAGGGGCAAAGTACATATATGTATGACATTAGTCGACGTATATATATATATATATATATATATATATATATATGTAGTTCGGGAAGATATAAAGAGTTAACTCTCTTGTACAACAAGGTTTACAAAGAGAGATTAATGTTGAAAACTCAGACAAGCAAACTCGACATATAAAGCTTAGACGCAACCGTTACAACTTACAACAAACAAAAACAAAACATCCAAACTTACATCAAAAGATGAAAACAAACTACAATCCAGAATCTGGACCTACGTCTAGCTACACGTCTTACGTTCCCATGGAAATTAAACTAGTCAAGAATAAATTATATATTAATTATTATTATTTTTAAAAAAGAAAAGAAAAGTCGTAAACCCAAAAATAATATGGGAAACCGGGGCCAAACAAGTTGTCCTCCTTAATCTTATCCTTCCATCATCTATCATCTATATATATATCATACAGGTACCGGTATCGGCTAATATCGTCCATTCATTCAATCCAGGTATTGCATATATGCCACTACTTGATTCAGTTCATTAATTTGGCATTACCCCTGAGAATTGATCGATTTGCCTCCTTATCCGGCCCACACAATTAACTACAGTAGTCAATCAAACCTTAACTTCAATGGGATCGGAGGAGCCCAACCCAACACCTTCATCCGATCATCCTCTTTCTCTCTCCTCCTTCCCCACCAGGTCTGATTATTTTTTCACACCCTTATTTCATAATTACTTTCAGATCATATATTATATTGTTTTATAATTAATTAACTAACCCCTTCAAACTTAATTTCCACTTAATATTATATATGTTTACAGTTGTCTTCATTATTATTGCTTTGCATGTTCGAACTTAATTAATTTGGTAACAGTCAGCTATTTTGTAATTCTATAATTATTACAGCCATGAAAAATAAAATTAAAAAGAGGGATTAATATTGTGTGGTGGGATCGATGAGGCAGGTGGTGGACGAGGGGGACGACGGCGGTGGTGACCGGAGCAAACCGAGGGATAGGGTTCGAGATAGTGAAGAAGCTCGCGGAGGCTGGCCTGACTGTGGTGCTCACTGCAAGGGACGCAACGAGAGGCCTTCAGGCCGTCGAGTTGCTTGCCAAACAAGGCCTTAACAACGTGCATTTCGCCGTCCTTGATGTCTCCGATGCGTCCTCCATCTCCTCCTTCGTCGCCTCCTTCAAAGCCAAATTCGCCTTTCTTGATATCCTTGTAAGTCCAATACATGATCCATCGATATCAAGTTTGTTTAAGTAAAGATTCGAGCTCAGATTAGTCTGATGCTCGAGTAGTCGACGAATCGACAGATGACGAACTGTCGAATATACAATTACTACCTCCTTTTCTTTTTAATTGACTTTTTACTATTAATGCACGTTTTTTAAAGTGTGAAAAACTATATGAAATAATAATTTTTAAAATATTTTTTTCGATAATCTCATTCTTATTGGTGATAAGTATAATATTATTAAAAAATATTATTAAAATATTAATATTTAATATAGTTTTGATCGTTCTAAAACTACATGTATGACTTGAAAAAGTCACTTAAAAGGAAACGGACGGAGTATAAAAGAATATAAAGGCGGAGAGGTCAACCTAATTAAGATCGATATCAAGCTAATATGTTAGGGTTCGTTTGAACTTTGAAGCATTTTAATTTATTTTTTTTCAGTTGTAGTTCTTTTTGTGGGTGTGAAAACATCGACCAAGTATGTAAGGTATGGATCGCTAGGGTAATTAATTAGAGGGGGATTTGGGGATCCCGCACATAGGCCAATTTTTTTTAATTAGGGTAACCACTATAGTAGTTAATTAATCCTCTAATCTGGCATTTTGTATAATTAGTGATCGGACCACAAGGTTTACATGTTTTAATTAGAATTTTATAAACTAATTTAAAGGGCGATATTTTAATTTACATTTGAGTAGTTGAGTCATGAAAATGTATGTATCCCGCGCATAGGCCAACTTTTTGTTTGCCAACACCTCTAAAATTGATTAATTATACACTAACCTCTTCATAGGCCTAGCTAGCTAAAAAATATGCTTCTAATTAAAAGTCAAGTTTATAAAAATAAAGACTAACTTTGGTTAATGAATTATGATCATGCATGGTGGCCGCTAGAGGGGGCGAAACTTTTGTTTCATAATTTTTTTTCTTCTTGGTATATATCATGAAGAATTTTTTTAAAAAAAATTAATGAAAGAAAACTGTGATATTTTATTATAAAAATTCATACAATAAAATTTAATTATTTTTTCATATATATATATATATATATATGTAGTATGATAAATATTTTTTTGAAAATATGACTATTAATAGTAAAAAAAACTCTTAGGGATACAAATTATACTTATTATTAATAAGTATAATATTATTTTAAAAAATTAATAAAAAAATTAATATTTTATATAATTTTTAGCTTCTTAAAAAATGTCTAAAAAGTCAAACAACCTATATTTTGAGACAGATGTAGTAAGAATTTTTAAAAATATATGTGTAACATAATGAATACTCTTATTAAAAATATTAAAAGAAAAATATAAAATTAGATTTAAATATGACATTTATAATAAAGAAAATTTTAGTAGGAGTAAAAAGTGAAGAATGAGGTTTGAATCCATGACTTATTGCATTTCTTACGCTTTCTTTTCTTTGTTTACAACTAAGCTAGATAATATTTTCATTCTTTTTAACATTTTTTATTTTTTACCTTAAATTTTTGTAAACATATTACATTTTTCCGCAATTGAAGGGAGGGGCGGCTGCCCCTAGCATAAATATAAATCATCCAATTAAGCAATATGGATTATTATCTACCATTTATATATTTTATTGTTTGCCTTATGTACAAGCACAATACAAAACTATAAGCACAAATTCAAAGACAAACTAAAGAGAACCATATATCTTTAACTAGTGGTCGATCAGTTCAAATGCAACTAACCCATATGCATTATATATATATATATGCAACATGCATATATAAAGAAATTCACTTGTAAAAATTGCATGTGATAGTTGACACACACAACTCCACAAGGACCACAAGTGTGTACGTATGATAATAAGCTAATGGCTTCTGAGTTCTGATCCAAATAAAAAAGAGTTAATTAAGCTTATAGCTAGAAATAAAATATTTACGAGCAATTACCACATGATTAATTAATATATTAAGGAAGATGATTGACCTTCATCTTAAATAATTCATTCATTTTCTAAAGTCGTCCTAACTTAGTGGTTATGATCTTGATTATATACATTACTAGAGAACAGGCGTGCTACGCATGCAATTTATTTTTTAATTTATCCATATATAGCAATTCACATTATTTACTTACTCTATATATAAAATAAGTTGGTATTAACATTATATTATCTTATATAGTTTAAATATATCATTGTAATTTTGTGATAACTTACTATATTGTCATGTCTATTTAACGAATATTGATTTGATATTGTTTTCATTGAATACAATTTATTTTGCACAAATAATATAATCTAATACATGCTGATATTGTTATTTAATTTATCATTATTTGTCTGTCTTGATTTATGAATTAGATAAAATTAATTAATTGATTCTCTAATACGTAGTGCGGAGTATTTTTTCTTTATTTTATAAAATAAACCTACATGTATCACCGACTTTTTTTCTTTAGTTTTCTCCATTATTTGTCCCCCCTTTTTTTCCCAAATCAATCATTTACGTAAGTTTCAAAGAATATGTGGCTAATTTCTTCAAATATGTTTGAGTTTTCAACATTTTCCCTGTAATTTATTAATTTGTTTGTTATTATAAAATATACTCCAAGGCATATATTTATGGTTATTTTGATCCAACTTAATGTATATGTAATTTTCATATAGTACGTTATCATTTATTGCAGTGTTACTCACATAATCTATATATGTAAAACATGTATAAATTTGTGGAAAAAATACTGAAAGTAGTGAAGGAAACAATGTTTGAACTTCGTATAAAATAAATAATTGAATACAAATATTGCAACATTTGTCAAATAAGTGTAAAATACATATGATAAGATAAGATACAAATGAGATTAAATTGACTTATGATTTGAAATGGATGCAGGTGAACAATGCAGGGGTGTCCTTTAACGATGTGCACGAAAACTCGGTCGATCATGCCGAAGTGGTCCTCGCCACCAACTTCTTCGGTGCCAAGTCGCTCACCGAAGCCCTCCTCCCGCTCTTCCGATGCTCCTCCTCGAAATCCCGCATCCTCAACGTCTCTTCCAGGCTCGGCTCCCTCCATGTCCGTTTTCCCACTCTTGCTAATGTCAATAAATTAAGCGCGTGAGGGTGCCTCATCTCCTTTTTCTGTTAATATGATGCATAAAGTTAATGAGTTGTACGTTGTGGGTTTTTTGCAATGACTTCAGACTCTGAAAAACCCAAACCTCAGAGCGATGCTCGAAGACGTAGAAAGCCTAACAGAGGAACGGATCGAGAGGTTCGTAAACTTGTTCCTCGAGGGCGTGAGAATTGGGGGATGGGAACGACAAGGGTGGCCCGAAATCTGGCCAGACTACGCAGTGTCGAAGCTCGCATTGAACGCATACTCAAGGATGCTAGCTAGGCGGTTGAAAGGCTTCAACATATCCGTCAACTGCTTCTGCCCCGGCTTCACCAAAACCGGGATGACCGGTGGCAAGGGAAGTCGCACAGCCGACGCTGCAGGCCATGCTGGGGCAATCCTCGCCCTCCTCCCTCCCCAGCAGATGAAAACTGGCAAGTTCGCCACTGGACAACACTTGCTTCTTCGTTCCAAGTTTTAGCACACTCTAGTAGCTACCTTGCTTGTGTTTCATATGCGCATTTTGGCGTCGATATAACTATTAATGTAGAATGTGATCAGTTATCGATCCATATTTTGCCCAACCTGTGTTTTGAGCTGATAACGAGCGATCTGAACGGACTAAATAAACTCGATCCGAAATTGCTCGACTCGAACCCGACGTCGTTGTCAAGTGTGAATGAGTGAACAAAACGGATGGACCACATTTCTATTTTCCACCGTCAGTGCTTCACTGATAGCGTCATAGCGACTGTTAGTTGAACACGCGTGGTTATTATCATTCCCCATTTGGATCCTTCCCTTTCAATTCCAATGGAGAAAATGGAGGGGAAGAAGCCGAAGGCGGTGGTGGTCGGAGGGAGCATAGCAGGTGTATCGACCACCCACGCCCTCATCTCCGCCGGCTGGGATGTCGTGGTGGTGGAGAAGTCCGCGGCCCCCTCCGGCAGCCCTGCTGGTGCTGGTCTTGGCCTCGACTCTCTAGCTTGCTCCATCCTTAAATCTTGGCTCTGCCCACGTCCTCTTAACCACGCCACTCTCCCGCTCGCCATCGAACAGGTTGCCTGCTATTCTAAGTCGATTAGTATTTAATCTCTACAAGTACTTATCAGATGATATGCTCATCTATCGATCAGAATCAAGTGACGAGCAAGGTGGCCGAGGCGGGCTGCAGGGTGGTAACTAGGGACGAGAGTTTCAACTTCAGAGCATGGCACTGGTCGGATCTTCACGCCCTCCTTTACAAAGCTCTTCCGCCTGATGCCTTCCTATGGGGCCACCTCTTCCTCGACTTTAGAACCGTTGTTCGGGATGAACGAGCAATGGTCTCCGTCAAGGCCAAGGCTCTTCACACTGGCGAAGTGGTTGAAATCACCGGCGACTTGCTCATTGCAGCTGATGGCTGCTTCTCTTCTGTCCGTCACCACTTTCTTCCCGAGTTCAAACCCAGGTTTGCACTTCTCATGGAAATGGCCGAATCAGTGTCTAAAGGCGATGTTTCTCTGTGTAATCTAGTTCACCTGTAGGTATGCAGGGTACTGTGCTTGGAGAGGAGTTTTCGACTTCTCAGGGAAGGAGAACTCGGACACAATTCTTGGCCTTCGCCGGGCCTACCCAGATCTCGGGAATTGCATCTACTTTGATCTTGGTCCGCAAACTCATGTTGGGCTTTACGAGCTGATGAACAATAGGATGAATTGGATTTGGTATGTTAATCGATCAGAGCCAGAGCTCCAGGTGAGTTCCTTCCTCCCTTCTGTCTCATATGAGGAACCACCGAAAATGAACATGTAAGGAACCTGCATTTAATTGTTCATCAAAATATTCCTGTCAGGGGAACTCAGTGACCATGAAAGTAAGCCAAGAGATGACTCAAACCATGCATAGAGAAGCCGAGAAGGCATGGAACCCTGACCTCGCGAGGCTCATGAGAGAGACGAAGGACCCGTTCCTCAACGTAATCTATGATGCTGACCCATTGCAGCAGATCCATTGGGGAAATGTGGTGTTGGTAGGGGATGCAGCGCACCCCACGACCCCTCATTGCTTGAGAAGCACAAACATGTCGATACTGGACGCTGCAGTGCTAGGCAAGTGCCTTGAGAAGTGGGGAGTGGAGAAGCTGCAGTTAGCTCTAGACGAGTACCAATCCACCAGGCTACCGGTTGTGTCAAGCCAAGTTCTGCATTCTCGAAAGCTTGGCCGGATCAAGCAAGGCTTAGCTGTGGATGGTTTTCAGGTGCCCTTCGATCTGATGGAGCCAAGTGAGGAGTACTGTGAGCTCCTGCAGCAGAAGAGCATCCCGTTCTTTGCTCATGTTCCTCCGCTGCTGCAAGAAACTTAAGCGTGTTTGGGTCTTCTGTTGCTTCTTCAGTTGCTTGTTGATTTCAACTGTGTAAATAGACAGCTACTTTAATTGACAAGGCCTGTCATGATAAAGGATAAGGGCATTCAATAAATTAATACAAATGCACCAGCAAGTTATTAAGCAAATTAACAGTCTTACCTGCATAAATTGTAGATACTGGTTATGTAATCTATTTCAAGACGAGAGATGCTTGAATCTAGCAACGGCGCACTTGCAATCTGAACGATCACACCTTTAGGTCTTGTATATGTCATATAACTCTGAAGGTTCCACAAGCAAGCATGCAAAATTAGGGATTACAACAAAGAAACAAATCTGCAAACTAGGAAGCCATAGTGGCGTAATAACTGCAGTATCTTAACAAAATGGCGATAAACTTCTCGTATTATTATGGAATGATATTCCATATTGCACTTCATTTAATGCACTGCAAGTTATTGCAGCAGGGGAACAACATAGTGACATCGATCTATGCTAGAATACCAGGAGCCAAATCTCCTAAGAACAGCAATGCTTTAGATTTACAAGAGGCAGAAAAAATGCAAAATTTGATCACAAACAGAGCTGGCAGACCAACAGCTAAGAGACTGCACAGCTTCGGTAGAAAATTATGCTGCTGATTTTGTAGGCCATGTTGCCTGGGCAGACATAATGATTCCAACAATCACTCCAAACAGTCCCAGGGCACTACCAAAAATCTCAATGACAAGAATCTTCACAAAAAGCAAGGAATTTTGGGCATCAGACAGTGCACAGCTACTTCCAATAATTCCAACACATAACCTGTCGCGGACATCCGTCTGGCTATGTTAAGCACAAAGAGGATTCATATTTTATGGGTCAATCATATAGGAAAATCTGGGACTCACCCGCAAACGAGGTTCGCAAATCCTACAATGATGCCTGATGCAAAGATTGCATATCCTGCTCTAAGGGACTCGGGTTCAAGCATCAGGGATGATGGAACACTCTCCAACTTTGTCTGTAGAATGATGGCCACTATGACACCATATATAGCAACAGCTTCACAAAAAATGACACTAAAAAGAAAAGAGACTGTTAATGCACTATGTAAGAAGCAGACAACGTACTGTTTCAGTGTTTCTGAATTACCATCATAGGCTATAATTTATATTGAAATGCATAAGCTAAAAGTTGTAAGAATTCCCAAAATTGTTCAGGAAAGCAATGTCAACCAGCAGCAGTGAACTTCCAACACCAGACAATCTTTTGTAATGCATTCTATGAAGCAAGTCAAAACATCAACTATGAGAAGAATACCCATTGCACACCAAACTACAAGAATGCATGATCGTGATACCCTTGCCATCTGTTGAAGCATCGACTTAAGTCCAAACTCTCTTTTGCAAGTGAATGATGAAATGATCCAACAAATAGAAAAGCCAACATGGATTTCCTATATGGTTTTAGGCAACAGAAGAAAAAGAATTTGGGGCTTCGTATGGAGGACCTAACAATAATACTACAACCCCAACTCCATCCTCGTTGAAGATTTGAAGCTTTTCAAGGACTGAATTCAACCCTAATTCCTGTAATTTCCAATTCTCATATGCTAAATATCAGTTTTAATTGCTAAATTTGTCTATTTTCATTCCGGCAATTTCTCATTGTTATACTTTTAAGAATGGTTTTGGTATACACAAGTTAATGCATGATTCTCTATAGGCCTAGTGAATGACGAACAAGGAAATCATAATATTCCAGAGTTTCTCCCTTAACTTGCATCAGTCACTGAAACTGATTGTCGATTTTTAAATTTTAACCAACAATATTCCTCAATTCAGTCACTTGCATCACTAAATCAATCGGTCTGTGACATAAAACGACTACACACTTCATAGTAGTTCCAGTGGATACAACGCTACCAACATTCACAATCTAATCACAACAGTCACCAGGTAATCTCCATAAATTCAGACTCCAAAACCAGTCCACAAAACCGAACAAAGGAAAAGGAAATGAAATAGAAAAATACAAAATTGAAAGGGAGAAACACGAACTATACACTTACCTGATAAGATTTTTGGAAGTAATTCGAGGAGCCTTTATAGCTGCACCGATCAAACTGCTTCCAGTTATGTATATCCCCCTGCAAAAAAATACTAATTGATGAATCAATCATATCGATTACAGAGTCAAGAAAGGTAACTAAAAGAGATGGAGATAAAATCAGTGTACCATGCCGCGCCGAGGACGGAGACGCCAATGGAGAGGGCGATTCCGATGGCGGAGAAGGTGTAAGGAGAGATCTGAACGATAGCTCTGGACCACGAACTCGCTACTCCAACCATTTCTTCGTTCGATAATTTTCGTCTTCTTCCTGCTCGCGCTCGTCGATCGACCGATCTGGAAATTTCCGTTTGTTCGTTCGTATGGTTGTTTACACTTTGCAGAGGGAGAGTGGGGTGTTGGGGGAGGGGTTGTGACGAAGACGAAACTATGGCCCATTGGGCTCGGGCACTCTTATCTGGACCATTGGGATATTACATATATATGGGCTTACAATAGCAACAATATTCCTAGTTAGTCCCACCTAAGGCAGGGTCTTGAGGCCAAGTTGTATACACTATTTCTCTAACTATATCGAGAGAGTGTTTTCGAGTGGCTCAAATACAAACAGAAACGTATAACAAATGCAAAGGGACAAGTACAACACACGGTAACGTACAAAGAAAATAGAAAAGTCATAGTAAAAATGATACGATGTCTGCAAATCCTTTGTGATTCCACATAATCCTATTTGACTTGGATGATGCTCATCCACTATATCATATCTCTAACCAAGTTCTCATTAAGGTTCAGAAGGGTAAAATATTATTTAAATAAAGGATTGACAAAAGTTAGTACTCCTTTCGTCTTATAATTTATGTTGTTTGACTTTTTGGAACGCTTTTTAATGTGTTCAAAACTCTATAAAATATAATTTCGTTTTTCAATTTATTAAAAATAATTTTGAGCTCATTAATTATAAGTTTGATTTCAATGTTTTCAATTAAGCTCAATAATTAGTAAATATATTAAAAATAAAAGAAAAAAAAATGTGATTGATAGATAAAGGGAAGAATAAAAAAAATTAAAGGAAATAAATAATTAAAGAATGGCAAAAAAAAACTCGGTTAGTGGAAATGAGAGTACTAAGTACATATTATCACAAGACAAAAAGTATTGTGTTTTAACCGTATATGATCTATATATATAGAGAGAGAGAGTGACGAAAAAACTTGATTGGTGAAAATAAGAGGATGACGGAGAGACCGACACACATATAGACAGAAAGTATTCTCTTATAAGAGTTTATATATAGATTAATTTTTCTTATATGTTTTTTGATAAAAATGATACTCCATTCGTTTTTTTAAATGACTTTAGTATTCATGTACAATTTTTTTGAATAATAAAAATATATAGAATATAAACTTTTTAAATTTTTTTCTCACAATTTCATACTTATTACTAATAAGTATGAAATTATGAAAAATAAAATTTTAAAAATTGATATTTTATATAGTTTTTAATATTAAAAAATTTGAATTTTGACACGTTTTTTAAGTTAAAAACTATATAAAATATTAACTATTTTCCTTATTATTTTTTGAAAATAATTTTAAACTTATAAATAATAAGTATAAAATTATATATAAAAAATTAATTAAAAAGTTGATATTTTATATAAAATAGTTTTTAGCTCATTAAAAAACGTGCCAAAATGTTAAACGACGCTTATTTCTGAACGAATGGAATATTTTGCCACCATGGATTTATGACAATTATTTTTTTTATTAAATAAGAATTTGAGATCATATATATTTGAATCTTAATGATGACCGATAAGTCGACAAACGAGCCATTGTCAAAATATACAATCAAAAACCGAAAAGGTGGAATTTATGGCAATCATTGAACAAACGCAAGTGGGCTAATAAAAATGTAATCCGTATAATAAGTATGATTTGTTAAACGGAACAAACTGATAAATTCAAATAAGTAGGTAGAATATTATTAATATAAACGGATTATACAATAAAAAATAAAAATGATGATTAGGATTTTGATTAGGTTGATCGGAATGTTAGGTATAATTGTAATTGTAATAATACCCCGGTAAGGTAATAATTGTACTGCGAAAGCTATAAACCTCTGGCTTGCAAAGTGCAATCTACTTGGCTGCACGTACTCTGAACTCACTAAATTCAATCCCATCATTTCTGTTCTTTATTTTTATGATTAAAATTATAGGTACATTTTTTATTTTTCCATTTAATTTTGTATAATTTTATTTTTCATATTTTATGCAGGTATATGTTTGTATTGTTAGGCAAAAGAAACCTAACAGAAGATCAAATGAAATACACAGAATCGGCCATAGCCATGAATCCCATGATCGCTTGCGAAATGTCAGATAAAAGAAAGATGAAAATTTGTTACAGCAACTTGTCTTGAACAAAACGAAGGAGATAGTATTTAGGGTAAACTGCAGAAAACCACCCCTTACATATGCTATATTGCTGAAAACCACCCCTTATATGGATAATTGCCGTAAACCACCCCTAAAAGCATCTCTGTTAACAATTAACCACCCTCGATAGGTTTCCGTCGAGATTCCGTTAAAATTATAAAATTACCATCATACCCTTTAATTTTCTAATATAATTTACTTGAAATAAAACATTTTTTAGAAAATGATGTTTTTTTACAGCAAAAAAAAGAAAAGAAAACAAAATAAAAAAAAACCCACTACCGTAAGAAACCTTCATGAATGCAAGAAGAGAGGATGGAGATGACATATATGCAGGAGATGGAGAAACCTTGAGCCAAAAAAACCCAAAACTGATACCCCACTACCGCGAGAAGAGAGGATGTTTCAACCCCAAACATCTCAAAACCCAAGATCTGGCCAACAATTTGAGAGATCTAAAAATCCAACCACAAATGTTTCCAGATTTGGCCACAAATTTGAGTATACAAACAAAACCCCTTGCAAATCTGGTTCCAAGAAGGCATCCCATGGCGACTTCCGCGAAGAAAAGGAAGAATCAAAGAAGAACGGAAGGCGACCTCTGGCTCAAGATTTTGGGATTTTGGATAGTTTTGGCTCCGGTTTGGGTTGTTCGATCCCCGGCCCTCTCGTCTCTCCTCCATATGTGTTCTCTCCCAGCGTCTAACAGCGTTCTTCTCGTTGCGCTCGACTCCGGGCGATGTCCTCCCTCCTTCGCCTCTTCTTTCTCCTCTAATCTAGCGCTAGTTGGCAGATTGAAGTCACCTTCTTCCTCGCCGCCACAAGCCCCATAGTACGAGAACGAAAATGTCCTTGCATACCGCCCACCGGATCCGTCGCACGAAAATGAAAAACCCCATATTGCAGATCTAGGGTTAAATTATGAGAATATAAAAACCCAAAATCGTCAAGTTCTCCTCCTCCTCACTGCAATCTCCTCCAAATCTTATCCACTTACCAAATTAACATAATTTTTTTTAAAATTGTTTTATTTCAATTAATTTCTATTAAAAATGATGGCAATTTCATACCTTGACGGATTCTTAACGGAAATGTAACGAGGGTGGTTGATTGCTAACTAAGATGCATTTAGGGGTGGTTTTCGGCAATTACCCATATAGAGGGTGGTTTTGAGCAATATAGCATATTTAAGGGGTGGTTTTCTGCAGTTTACCCTAGTATTTATACAGAGTATAAAATTTGAGTTGGGCCGGCCCATATTTAAGGCCCAATCTTATTTCTCTGAATATGTGGGAAGAAGAAGACGTTGACTCCAAGCTGTGACTTCGGGTAAAAGTGGCGTGTATGAAATGAATACCCATAAATAGAATCCGACCCTAACATTTAATAATTAAATATGGTTGTATGAATTTTTACAAGTAGTTTATGATCAATCATGAATTTAATGATATAAAATCAAATATGTATGCAGTATGCACATTATTTTGGTGTTAATGTGATGAAAATGAATGCATTATTGGATCCTAGTATAAAACATATTCATAAGACCAATAATTTTTTCATTTTAGTATACAAAATTTAATGTAGTTATTTTACAGCAAAAGAAGAAGAAAATTCCACTTTAATTTACCGTCATCAACTTCAAGTAGGTAATTTTAAAGAAGGAAATGAGCCAAGAAGTCATTGCATGACTGACCTCTTCCCATTGGTCAATGGTCCTAATACCCTTTATAAAATACTCCTACTATACTCAATTAATTAATATGATAATAGATCTTATAGGAAGCAAAATATCTTATTCCAAGATTACAAAACTGAACTTCTGATAATCACGGATTATTTTTTTAATTTGTTTTTTTAACGAATTCCCTTTATTTATTTATTTTTTAAAATAACGTATACTACAAGAGTACGAGTGGCCGGTAGGAGTTACGATGCCTTCTAGAAGGAAATTATTTCTCCAGCATTGATATATTTGTCTTTAATTATCTATTATGTTTTGGTCAGACTTTAATTATCTATTCTAATTATTAATAACTACTCCCTCCGTTTCCAAATAAGTAATATTTTTAAGTCAAACACATATTTTTAGAAAGCTAAAAACTATATAAAATATTAAAATTTTAATTAATTTTTTGAATAATATTATTATTATTAACAAGTATGAGATTATCAAAAAAAAGATATTAAAAAAAATATATTTTATATTATTTTTATCACATTAAAATACGTATCTAAAAAGTAAAAAGTCACTTATTTGGAAACGAATAGAGTATATACTATCGGTGGATATATAGTATACCCTTAATTGATTGAGTATATTTTAAATTGATGAAAAAAATGATATTGGAGTAGTAATGTTTTTATATATAAGTCAATATTCCAAAGACGAAAAATGGTCTTTATTCTTACCTGGCTCAATTGTTGCCAATTATCTATATATGTATTTAAATAATAACTAATGAACGGGTCTATCACTTCAATATAACACTGCATTAGTTATAACAATATATATATATATATATATATATATATATATATATATATATATATATATATATATATATATATATATATATACACTTTTATGAATGACTCAATCAAACTAAATTTATATGTGAAGTTTGACTTTGACGTAAATTTATTATTTACGCACTATATGGAGTTACTACTTACTAAGGTATTAATAAAGTAAAATAATTTAATCATGGGTTCACAACAAGTTGTAGACCTATTAATAGTGCTTTTTTTTAATTTTTTAATTATGGGTGGACCCCGCTAATGGGTCTGTAACAAGTTGCGTACCCATTAGCGCTGTATTCAGTAAAAATTACCGGTGTATTTAACAATCTCTTTAAAATTTATAATACATTTTTTTTACCCAAAAAATAATAATTTCATATTAATTGCTTCATATATATATAGAGGGTTTTGTTGAAAGTTAATTATATATAATACATAATTTGTTGATTACTTGATTATAGTAACTTTTTGCGTCAATTATTGTTGAAAGTTACAGTAGTATACATATGTAAATTATTTAATATGTACAAACAAAAAAAATTAATTTTAAAGTCAATTCTTGAATCATAAACTTGTAAAATAAAAATTCACATATAAAAATAGAAACAAATTTTGAAAGTTGGTTTGTGAGTTGTCTTTCCAATTGCCACAATAGCTAGTCATTTGCTTTGGTTCACTAATTAAGAGTGCAATCAACTCAAAAGATTCGAGTTATATATATAATAAAACCCTAATAAATTCTTGCCATATATCGATCGCGAAGGTAATATATATTAAAAATACAGATCTCATTTGTCGATTAACCGTGTTTAAAAATCTCATTTGGTATATTCGGAGGATTCGTTTGTTACACTAACACTAGCTTGCACGATTTCTAATCAAATATATTCCCTTTGTAATGAAATTTAAAAAAAAAAAATCATACTCCGTATAATTTGTAATACTGAAGTCTGAAATGATATCTCTTTGCTTGTCACGGAGTATGTTGTAGATTTAATTTGTAATAAAAAAAACTTTCTTTTTGAGAAAGGTGCGACAATGCATATTTAAATTAGGATAAGTTGTACTAAATAGCCCTAATTTTAGGGGTAATTGTGAAAAATGATGTAAATTCTTAGGGTTAAAAAAAATAGCAGTAAGTAGTTTCAAACAGGGAAAAAAATCAATGATCACTTTTGAAGTTTTGAACGATTTTATCCGTTAAAATTCATGCAGCTAATCGATCATTTATAAGGTTAATAGTAGATAATATAATGCTATACTATAAATTTTATCCGTCAAAGACTTTTTTTTAAAGTTTTAACTAAAATTATTAATTATCCCCCTTTTTTAAATTTAAATGCAACTAACAAGTTTTTGGATTTGATTACTATTATAGAATTTAAAAGATATACTTCATTCGTTGGACAAAATATGTCATTTGTTATTTATACATATTTTTTAAAAATTATAAAAAATATATAAAATATGATTTTTTTTTACTAATTTTCTAAAAACAATTTTACCCTTATTAATAATAAGTACGGAATTATTTTTAGAAAAAAAATTAAAATCAATATGTATTTTATATATTATCATCCTAATTGAAAATACAATAATAATAATAATAAATAATATATTTTACTAAACGAAAAAATATGCACTTAGTCGATGTGTATCCTCCTCCTCCTCCACATTTCCAACTACATTTCTACCATCTAACAATTACAGATCGATGATATCACCAAATAGAGAAGAAAAAGGAAAATTTCAACAAGTCTACTTGGCACACTGACCTTCGTAGCTTTTGTATCACCATGCCTATTTTGCACACCACTAATTAGTCTCAACATGATACTAATTGGAACTCAATTTTAAGCTTCTTTTTTTTATTTTGTTTTCTTTTTTTGGGTTAAACCGTTGAGATGTGATAGTATATTGACTATAATTAAAGTTCAAGCAAGTGTAATACATAAAGTCAATAAGTTAATTTTTTGTGTAATTAGTGGGTGCTCAAGTCTTTATTGACTTTGTGTAATTAGTGGGTGCTCAAGCCTTCATTGACTTGGGTGAGCCTACTTGGTTGTTTGCCGTCTGGCTTACTCGGTTCGCGTCCTTTGCAGGCTAGGGCTCGGACCCATGGGGATTAGCCGACAACCTCGAAACCCCCACGTCACCAAAAAAAAAAGTTAATTTTTTTTATTAATTGATTTTAAGATGAAATATGTTCAACTTATGTTAAAATTTCAGTGCAACTATGCACTTGCATATACACGACTTCGATCATTAGTCTCATAAAACTTTATTATAATAATAATTAAAGGAAATTTTAGAGTTGAAATAGAGCCAAAGAGGATGCTAAAAGTCATTAAAAATTGAAATACTTTGTTAAAGTCTCAAATATTGATTAGCAAAAAAATTGCAAGTTTCTAACAAATGACATCACCGAAATAAAAAAATTTCTAAACAAGGTTAGCTACTTTGTTAGAATTGTCTTTCACTACTACGTTTATTTTCACAAATCACAACAATATTTCTTCTCAACACAAGAGAGTTGGCTCTCTCTTTTTTGTTTGGAAAAATGATAAAATCACAACAAAAACCTCAATAATCGTAGAATTGAAATACAATAATAAGTTATAGATTTCTCTCCAAAGAACTATAATAAGCTACCAAATTAACGAGTGTCTGTATATAGAGAGATGGATAGGTTCCATTTTTGGGATTTTCCTTTCCTTTGGTAAGGAGCTTGAATTGAAATCGAAGCCTCTTAAAAACCATCCACTTGGTATTTTTTAATAAAAACCATAGCAATAGTATTCTCATCGTGGTTCATATGAATGGAAACTTACGAAATAACGGTTTAGTGAAACAAAAAAATAACATTATCCATTATAAAAAAAATATCCATAGTTAAAAAAGCATTTTATATTTATCATACTTTGGTTCATATTAATGGAAACTTACGATATAACGGTTTAGTGAAACAAAAAATGACATTATCCATTATAAAAAAATGTTCATAGTTAAAAAAACATTTTATATTTATCATACTTTTTAAGGATGATAAAAAAATTTAATTTTTTTTGGTACTTCATCTATTCGACAAAACATGTTGTTTACTATTCATGCACGCTTCTTTAGAATGATAAAAACTATATAAAATATTTATTTTTTTATAATTTTTTTAACAAGTTTGTACTTATCAATAATAACTACGAAATTATTAAAAAAAATCATTAAAAAACTAGATATTTTATATAGTTTTTATCCCCTAAAAAAGCGTGCGTGAATAGTAAAGTGACATGTTTTGTCGAACGGAGGGAGTAATTCTTACTTATTATTACAAGTATGAATTATACTCCCTCCGTCCCACAAAGAATGTCTTTAACTATTCATGCACGTTTTTTAAGAATCTAAAAACTATACTCCTTCCGTTAATTAAAACTTGACGTTTTACTATTCACGTACGCTTTTTGAGGTGTTAAAAACTATATAAAATATTAACTTTTTTAACATATTTTTTAAATAATTTCATACTTGTTACTATTAATTATGAATTTAATATTTTATATAGTTTTTATCATTCTAAAAAAACGTGCATGAATAGTAAACGACAAGTTTTAATTAACAGAGGGAGTATAAAATATCAACATTTTATTAAATATTTTTAAATAACATCATACATATTACTAATAAGTATAAAATTATTTTAAAAAATTAATTAAAGAATGAATATTTTATATAGTTTTTATCTCCTTAAAAAGTGTGCATAAATAGTCCAAATACAATTATTGTGGGACGGATGGAGTAAAAAATTAATATTTTATAGTTTTTATTATTTTAAAAAGCCTGTGAAATAGTAAATATCAAATAAAAAAATAAAGGGAGTATGAACTTATAAATCCTTTTTATAAAATATTTTTAATTTTTCTTTAAGACTTATGGTGAGAAATTACAAGATTCATCCTTATATTACACATAGAATATTATTCCTAAGCCTTCCAAATATAATTATATGTATAAAATTTAAATAACGTGAAATGGTTTAGTAATATATGCATAAAATTTAAATACTATATTTTGATTATTTTATAATAATATGCCGGCCTCTTTTCGCTCGGCGTTGTCTCGTTTCTTGTTTTTTCATATAAGACAAACAAATATAAACGCAAAGTTGTAGACAAATACTAAAAAATATGGATAATTGCAATAACTTTTTCTCTTTCCCTTTTTTTGGTATACTTTGAGCCAGAAGTTAATTTAGAATTCTATATTATAAAATTAATCTTTTTAACCTATATACTATATAAAAAACCAAATTGGAATTTTTTTTTAAAAATCTGATCATATAAATCTATTTTAAAAAAGCTAAAAAATAATTAATATTTTTAAATAGATGCTCAAACTATACTAAAAAAAATATATAGATTTTGCATTTTTTTTTTGGGCAAAAGTTCTTCATGAATGGATGGTAGCAACTAGCAATTCAAGTCTTGCTGCAAATTTGAAAACAATCTTAAAAAAGCCCTCCATGGATTGTCCTCCCTCTTTGCCTGTAAACATTTTTCCGAAAAAGAAAAAGATAATTATCTATATGAAATCTATATGAAATCTTTGACTTCTGAACGCAACTAGTGGATTTCAATTCAAACATCAAGTAATGAAGTTTTGAATACGAAGATGAAGTTCATTATAAAATAACAATATTTTAATAGAGTATATATTTGAGATTTTGAGGTATATATATATATGTAAAAGTTTTGGATGAATCAAGTTAGTTTCAATTCCTAATATGAAGTCAAACGAACGTTACACACTAAACCGAACCCAACCACACATTTTAATTTGGATTGAAAACTGCCGTAATTTTATTGATAAATAACGGCATTTAATCGATTTAAAATTTACCAAATGACAACCTGAATTAATGAAGCTGAAATAATACAATTACAAGGTTAGTCAAAGAATGCGTTCTCCAAGAAATTAAATAATCCAAACACCCCCCAAAATTCAGGCACTCTTTGCTTGTCCCTCTAAGCAATGTGACTCCCTTTATTAAAATAAATAAATAAATTAACACGAAGAATTCAAAATACCCACTTTAAAAAATCAGCTAATCACATCATTGCATATATTATTAGCCCCCATGAACTGAGCATGTCAACCGCCTTTGAAACTTTACATTAATTTTTTATTTTCTATTTATTTTTTGGTAATGTATGGATGAAAAAATGGCACGAAAGTTGGAGTTGACCAACTGATATAAATACATTTAGGCTTCACATATAGTTTCCTTATAAACCAAAGCTAAAACAACAACACATTACATTTGGGTTGTGCCTGTACGTTGTTTGGTTGCCATTGGAAGCAATGGATCAAGGAACGGCAGACCTGTATAGAGTGGCGAGCGCGAGGCTGCAGGGGAACTCGTCGTCGGTGTGGCGGGACAGCGGGAGGGACGTGTTCTCGGCGTCGGGGAGGGAAGAAGACGACGAAGAGGCGTTGAAGTGGGCAGCCCTTGAGAAGCTCCCGACCTACAGCAGGATAAGGAAAGGGATCCTCACCGACGTTCAAGGCCCTCCTCGAGAAGTCGATGTCGACAAGCTCGGCTTCCAGGAGAAGAAGGACCTTCTTGAGAGGCTCGTCAAGATTGCCGAGGAGGACAACGAGAAGTTCTTGCTCCGCCTTAGGGAACGCATTGACAGGTAACTCACCTTTTTAGCTTTACCTTCATCACTGATCTACCTGTATCGATCCAGTGGCGGATCAACGGACAGCTCGGGGTGGCTGAAGCCTCCCGTTGCATAATTTCTTTTTTCATCAATTTTTTTTATAATTTTTACAAAATTTTAGAGATAAAAAATGTAAAAAGAATATAATGAATCATAAAAATAGCTTAGTTTAGTTGAAAATGAGAGATATTTATTACTTGAGTTCAAATCTAATTAGCCTCACTTTTTTATAATTTTTATTTTTATTAGTTTTATTCTACTAATAATGACTAATTAAATTTGTCTCCAATATATTTAAACAAAAACTTTCTTTTCTATATATACATATAAAAAAAATTCTCATTTTTTAAATAATATTTTATACTAAAAATGACTATTTTATACTAAAAATGACTATTTTATACTAAAAATGACTATTTTATACTAAAAATGACTATTTTATACTAAAAATGACTATTTAAATAATAAATTTAAAGTTTTTTCTAATATATTTAAACAAAAAATTATTTTTTCATATATACATGTAAAAAAAAAATTTTCCCGAATTTTGTTTTATCCCCTTAAAAAAATTCTGGACTCACCACTACTAGGTCATTCAGAAATATCATCTCAAGTAATTATAGTCTAGAAAACCTATAATGACATCTTTTCAAATGAGAATAAGATGGCAAAGTGTTTGAAACAACAAAAGTTTAGATGGTTGTGTTATTTGCTGACTTACTATATAAATTGTTTTAGAGTCGGAATCGACATTCCGTCAATCGAAGTAAGGTTCGAGCATCTTAACGTCGATGCAGACATCTATGTTGGGAGTAGAGCTTTGCCCTCTGTGTGGAATTTCACTTTCAATATAGTAGAGGTATGTAACACCTTCAAATTGAACTCAACTGTCTCTTTTTTATGGGTATTTTTAAAACAAATCTATGTTCAATGATTTCAAGAAATCCTAACTCACACTTGGAACTGTTGTCCTTTCAGAGTTTTCTAAGTTTCCTGCACATACTCCCCAGCAGGAAAAGGCCATTGTCAATCCTAAATGATGTCAGCGGTGTCATTAAGCCTGGAGGGTAAGACTTCAATGAAGTTATACCTTGTTAGTTTCGAAGACGAGTTTCGGATTTCACATGGTTGTTGTTTTAACTGCTTCCAGAATGACATTGTTGTTGGGGCCTCCCGGCTCAGGGAAGACAACACTGCTTCTGGCTTTGGCTGGGAAGCTCGCCAGCGACCTTAAGGTTTTGTCCACAACTTGTGTAACTTTGTAGTTTTAGGATTGAATTCGTAAATGGAGGGGAACTTAATAGCTTTGCGGACATTGTAGGTTTCGGGGAGGATCACCTACAACGGGCACACTATGGACGAGTTCGTTCCACAAAGAACGTCGGCTTATATAAGCCAAAATGATCTTCATATCGGAGAGATGACAGTAAGGGAAACGCTGGCATTTTCAGCAAGGGTTCAAGGGATTGGGACCAGTTATGGTAAGCTGACAAATGTAGTTTTTCAGGCTTTCTTGATCAAGATTATCCTTGCCAAGTGGTATCTTATATCGGGTCGTCTTGCCCAGATTTGCTGGTGGAATTGACAAGAAGAGAGAAAGAAGCTAATATAAAGCCAGATGCTGACATTGATATCTACATGAAGGCAGCAGCAATGGAAGGACAAGAAGCCAGTGTAACAACAGAATACATCATGAAGGTAAATGATTCAATATCAAGCTTTATTGCTAAGAACTGAAAATCAAAAGATAAGAAATCTGATTTCCAAAATTTATGGCAGATTTTGGGGCTTGACATCTGTGCTGACACTCTAGTAGGAGATCAAATGATCCGAGGTATCTCGGGTGGGCAAAGGAAGAGACTCACAACTGGTGAGAGCAAGGACTAACTGATCTCTAAGATCAAATGTTGAACTGTTGAATGGTTTTATGGTAACCTTTTGGGGCTAAAATTGTGCAGGAGAAATGCTGGTAGGACCGGCAAAGGCGTTATTCATGGACGAGATATCAACAGGGCTAGACAGTTCGACGACATACCAGATTGTGAACTCAATCAGGCAATCCATCCACATTCTCAAAGGAACAGCTCTGATTTCTCTTCTGCAGCCAGCTCCAGAGACCTATGACCTGTTCGACGACATTATCCTACTGGCCGATGGGAAAGTGGTGTACCAAGGGCCACGAGAGAACGTGCTTGAGTTCTTCGAACATATGGGATTCAAGTGTCCGGAGAGGAAGGGAGTGGCTGACTTTCTACAAGAGGTGACATCAAGGAAGGATCAAGAACAGTATTGGGCGCGTAGAGATGAGCCTTACAGCTTTGTGACCGTCAAGGAATTCGCAGAAGCCTTTCAGTCTTTCCATGGTGGCCGGAAGGTGGCAGATGAGCTGGCTGTCCCGTTCGACAAGAAGAAAAGCCACCCTGCTGCACTAACAAAAAACCAATATGGGCTCAGCAAAATGGAGCTGTTCAAAGCATGTTTATCAAGAGATGCTTTGTTGATGAAGAGGAACAAATTCGTCTACATTTTCAAAGGCATTCAAGTGAGTAATCAAAGCCAATGCAGCAAAAAAAAGGACTACCAATCCGAACTAACATCAATTTTCCACTTATCTTTCTGCAGCTGATCCTCATGGCATTGATTGCATCCACATTGTTTCTGCGAACTAAGCTCCACAAGGACACGGTCAATGACGGCGTTGTATACATGGGCGCGTTGTTCTTCTCGCTAGTCCAGCTTCTCTTCAATGGATACGCAGAGCTCTCGTTGACCATCATGAAGCTTCCGGTGTTCTACAAACAGCGAGACCTGCGATTCTTCCCTGCTTGGGCCTTTGCTGTACCCTCATGGGTGCTTAAGATACCAATCTCATTCATAGAATCCGCCATTTGGGCGTTCATAACCTATTACATAATAGGATATGATCCGAATGTTAGTAGGTTCTTTAGGCAGTTCCTGGTGCTCTTCTTCCTTCATCAGATGGCTTCCGGCCTCTTCAGATTCAATGCTGCTCTTGGAAGGAACATGATTGTTGCCAGCACGTTTGGAACAGGCGGATTGGTCACACTTCTGGTCTTGGGTGGATTTATCCTGTCGCGAGGTACTGTGAACTATTTCACAACATCAATATACATCATATTCATGTGTAACCGAAATAACTAACAAGGAACATGATTTTAACACATTGCAGATGATGTGAAGAAATGGTGGATATGGGGCTATTGGATTTCCCCTTTGATGTACGCCCAGAACGCCATTTCAGTAAATGAATTCCTTGGACACAGTTGGAACAAAGTAGGAATCATTTCTGTTTACTTTTCCTAATCTTAAACACACTTGAACTGAATGATTTTATAACACTGATTTTTTTTTTTTACAGATCATTGACAGTTCAGGGGTGCCTCTAGGAGTACAAGTCCTAGAGTCTCGGGGGATTTTCCCAGAAGCGCGGTGGTACTGGATCGGAGTAGGAGGGCTGCTAGGGTTCATACTCCTGTTCAATTTGTGTTTCTCCGTCGGTCTTACCTATCTCAACCGTAAGCCTCACAGTTTTCAATCTTGCACTTTTGGCTGCTAAACTGAAATTCTAATTCCTGTTTGTTTCCAATAGCATTTGGGAAGCCTCAGGCTATATTAACTGAAGAGACTTTGGAGGAAAAGAAGGCCAGCTTAACAGGACAGACAATTGAGCTATCATCATCAAGTAGGAAAAGATCATCTGGTTAGAAAATCAGCTCAGAACATCTTAAACTTGGTTTCACTAGATGTAGAATTTTTTGTGTTTTGATCCATATGTGAAATTGGCAGGAAAAAGAGGAGAAATTCAAGAACAAGCTAATGAATCCGCAAAAAGAGGAATGGTTCTTCCCTTCCAACCACTGTCAATCACCTTCGACGAAATCCGATATTCAGTAGATATGCCACCGGTATTTCCTCTTTACCTAGTGCTGTTATAGGAAAGATAGAATTTCAAGTGCAATGAAACAATTTATATAATACATGTTTTTTTTAACAGGAAATGAAGGCTCAAGGGGTTAGTGAGGACAAACTAGAGCTCCTAAAGGGAGTCAGCGGCGCGTTCAGGCCTGGAGTCCTTACAGCCTTGATGGGTGTCAGTGGTGCCGGGAAGACCACTCTGATGGACGTCTTAGCAGGCAGGAAAACGGGTGGATATATCGATGGAGACATTAAGATATCAGGGTATCCAAAGAATCAAGAAACTTTTGCTCGGATTTCAGGATACTGTGAGCAAGCAGATATCCACTCGCCTCATGTTACAGTTCACGAGTCCATCATCTTCTCTGCCTGGCTTAGGCTGTCTTCTGATGTGGATGCTACAACAAGGAAGGTAAAAATAAACAAATCATTGTCTAGAATAAGCAACAGAACATTTCAAGGCACCTCATGTCACAACTGAACAAAACAGCACATACAAGTTTTTTAGAAAGTAGTTAGTCACATTGAATAATTAAAAAACCGGTTTTGCAGATGTTTGTGGAGGAGGTCATGGAGCTTGTTGAGCTAAACCCATTGCGAGATGCACTTGTTGGGTTGCCGGGGGTGAACGGTCTCTCAACTGAGCAGCGCAAGAGGCTGACAATCGCAGTGGAGCTCGTTGCCAACCCATCCATCATATTCATGGATGAGCCGACCTCTGGACTAGATGCCAGAGCTGCAGCCATTGTTATGAGGGCAGTTCGAAACACTGTTAACACAGGAAGAACAGTTGTTTGCACAATCCATCAGCCTAGCATTGACATATTTGACGCTTTCGATGAGGTAAGCTAATGTTTCTTTACCATAATTAAACTCAAATAATTCAGTAATATAAACTGACCTTCTTGACAACAATTTGTGCAGTTGCTACTCTTGAAAAGAGGAGGCCAGCAGATATATTTTGGTCCATTAGGCCGTCATGGTTGCCACTTAATCAAATATTTCGAGGTAAATAAAGGATAGTAAAAGATTCAGGAAACAATATATGTGGCTTGGTTACTGACATTCATTATGAACACAATCTTACACAGGCGATTAATGGAGTCAGTAAGATCAGTGAAGGATACAACCCAGCTACTTGGATGTTGGAGGTAACTTCAATCGCTCAAGAGGCGGCCCTGGAAATCGACTTTGCAGAAACTTACAAGAACTCCGATCTGCACAGGTGAAAACATTTACAATGTCTTACAGTATATCCACATCTTGGCTCTAGCTGCTTATTGAATCAAACAAGCTAAAAACCAAGTATCTTTTCTTTTCAAATAATACAGGAGAACAAAAGCACTAATTCAGGAGCTCAGTGTACCTGCTTCCGGATCCAAAGATCTATACTTTCCGACGCAGTATTCGCAGTCCTTCTTTACCCAGTCCATTGCCTGTTTATGGAAACAGCACCGGTCATACCAGCGAAACACCCTCTACAACGCAGTTAGGATTCTGTTTACGGCATTTGTAGGCCTCATGTTTGGGACTATCTTCTGGGACATGGGATCCAAAATGTACTAAAGCAATTCATTCTACTTCGGCCCTTATACTTACATTATCAAACTCTTTCTTCAACTGCAGCAAGCTCACTAGTTGTTACTATGCAGGAAAAGGCAGCAAGACTTCTTTAATGCCCTAGGCTCAATGTATATCGCGGTTCTCTTTCTTGGTATAACGAATGCCTCAGGGGTCCAACCAGTAGTCGCTATTGAGAGGACAGTCTTTTACAGAGAAAGAGCAGCAGGGATGTATTCCGCCCTTCCATACGCATTTGGGCAGGTATGTTTCTTAAACAATACAAACTGAAATGGAAAACTTTGTCATAGCTCCTCATTAATCGTCTTTTACTATGCAGACTTTCATCGAGCTTCCATATTGTTTCGTTCAAACTGTCATTTATGGAGTCATAGTATATGCTATGATGAGCTTTGAGTGGACGGCGGCCAAGTTCTTGTGGTACATATTCTTCATGTACTTTACATTGCTGTACTTCACATACTACGGGGTGATGACAGTAGGAATCACACCAAATCAACACATTGCCGCCATCGTCTCCTCAGCCTTCTATGGTCTATGGAACCTTTTCTCAGGATTTGTCATTCCAAGACCAGTAAGTTTCGAATCCTCTCATAATCACCTCCTTTCCAACCTTTCCCTGTGATAGATACATAACATGAATTGTCTGACATTGACATTCACCTATGACAGCAAATGCCAATTTGGTGGAGATGGTACTACTGGGGAAACCCCATTAGTTGGTCACTGTATGGATTATTCACGTCGCAATTCGGAGACATAAAGGAGCCTATGGACAATAATGGTCCGACAGTTGAGGCTTTCCTGAAGGATTATTTTGGCTTCAAACATAGCTTTTTGGGAGTTGTCGCAGCAGTGATCATCCTCTGGTGCGTACTGTTTGGTTTCATCTTCGCTCATGCCATCAGAACAATCAACTTCCAAAAAAGATAGTTTGATCATACATATACAGCAGCACAGCACAGGAATGGTAGTTGGTTACAGATTCTTGTACAAAGTATATGATGGTTTCTTTAATCTTTGGCTTTGTGTGGGGTTTTTGAGATTTGGGTTTTACACTTACCACTGTCTTTTACGGAGTATAGATCAAGTTCACATGACTGATTCATATATGTTTGTAATTTACAAAAGCAATGTCAATTCAATCAAAAGAAAGAAATGTTCACCGAATGTCAATTCAATCAAAAGAAATGTACACATCTCTTTTTTTAGTATTTTATAAGCTGATATATGTAGTTGTCAGCTTCTAAGGTCAGACAACCATCTCTTGTCATGGTTTGATGTTCATATTTTCTATTGATGTTTCCATAAAATTTCAATGAATCTGCTGAACTATTTTTTGATATTGTTTGTTCATATCACATGCACTGAACTATAAGAGGTAAGCTTGCAAACCCGTTTAAGAGGAAGGAACAACTTGTTGCATTGATACACATCCAATCAACTTTCCAACAAAATTACAAGATTTTTAAGACAAAAGTAAATAAATTTATTATGTATAAAGAGATATAAAAAAGGAACGGGCTAAACATCTTGACAGTTGATAAAAGACACATAAGAATAAAAAATAAGGAAAGTTCCATTAGTTGAAAATTATTCCTTTTACGCAGCCATAAACTAAAGATCCTACTAAATCTTAGTTGATAATTACTAGTGAACTACAATGTCTTCTAAAGCACATCCTAAATTTGAACACAGCAAGCTGAGCGTAGAAACAGATTCGCAAACATTGAATCCGAAATCCCTAACCAACAGAAATTGCAAATCAAAATCCCTAAAAATATCAAATGCTAAAGTCAATAAACTCAAAAAGTCAACTCAAATCAAGTTTAATATCAAATGGCAACATCAATTCAATGCCTAAAACTCAATAATCCTCAAATTTTACGCAAAATGGATAACCGCCTGAAAACTCAGAAAAACGTTAATAGCACAATATATATTGCTGCAATATTCAGCTTTTCACCGACAGACAATTATAAATCATGAAGTAGTTTCAGATATTGTGCATTACTACAATAAGCAAAAGGTTGCAACAAACCTATAATCTGGCCTAAAATCATCAATGACAAATAGAGCTATTCCGCGACATTCTGCAAGCAATTGAAGTGGCTGTATCAATCTGAAAAGGTCTAGAGAGTTAGTCTTGCTACATGAGAATTAACATCTTCAGCAAATAACAGAAGGGTTTTCTTTCAGCTTCACCTTAGAACTGTGTCTGGGCAAACATAAATGATTTGATACATGCCACTCATTGCTTTCTGTTCTATGCTGCTGTCTAGTTGTCCGGGGAGCCAAGAAAGCATGGTGAAACACCATGTTTTGCAAGCTTTAAGTATTGATCACGCATTAAACTTATCAATGGGGAAATTACCACCGCCACCTTTCCAGTTAATAAGGCCGGTATTTGGAAACAAAGATATGCAAGATAGACAGAAAAAAGAGCAGATAGTTCATACCTGAGCCAGTTGCTGCGAGAATCAAGCAATCCTGATTGGTCGTCTAGGAGGGTCTCAGGCCTGGCAACAAAACCCTGATTTCGCCCCCAAAACGAACCGAAATCAGAAATTAAGCGAACAAAAGGCGAGAATTGAACGAAGCAAGATAGCGCATGTATGTGGGGGTGGTTCTTTCGCCATACCTTCCTCTCTGCCATGAGACGACCACGCGCAATGCCTCCAGACATATCTGAACTCGTACCCATCGATTTCAATTGCTTCTAAACTGAGAGTGGAGGGAGAGGAGGAAGAAGATGGATTTATGGAGGGAGGGGAGAATCTGGAAAAGGAGGGAGACCTTGATGCAACGCCAAGGTCATTTTTACTGCCATGGAAGCGGATGGAGGAGGAAAACGTCAGAGCGAGAACAGAACGGGAACGACAGAGAAGGGGGCTGTTTAGTTTTGGGCCGGTTCGAAGCTTTTTTTTTTAACGAACCGGTTCTTTTTTTTTAAATACCACCCTCGTCCCGGTTTTCATTAAATTACAAAATTTTACACGAATTTGAATTTATTTAATTCGATTAATAATTTCTTTTGCTTTTGCTTTAGCTAGCATGCAACTCTAATTGTAAACATATGATGAATTTATGTTAACCAATTTCTTTATTAGAGTCTCATCATATATAAATATAATTCAATCTAATTTAAAGAATGATAGTTACACAAAGCAATTAGTAGCCAATTACTAATATGAAGTTTATGAAACATGCAATTACTAATCATAAATAAAGATGCAAATTTTTTTTAAATCGATGGATCGACCAAAGTATAATAAGGCAATTCAATTGATAAGGAGTTCATATTTGTTTATTTTTTCTTGATTTTCAAGACAAAGATTTGGGTGTACTATATATTTATAATGTACTGAAAAACACACCCATAACTCCATAAGAGAATCTAGAAAACCTCAGCTATATTTATATATCAGTATCATTTTTAATATAAAAAATAATCAAGATCTAATATATATAAGTGGATAAAATATCCTAAAAATATATTCAAATTTAACAAAATTGGATTAGATATTATCTTCAGCATCTATATATTGTTATATTATCTTATAAAAAAATCTTATAAAAAAAAGTGGTGAAATATTATCTTAAAACTCATTTAAGTGTAATTGGGATAAAAATTATTGATTAAAAAACAAACGGTTGAGATTTCGTCATGTGGCACAAACGACTTCATCTTTATTATATATAATAGGTAATAGATTTATAACATAAATAATTAGATGTTACATTATAGGTTGCACGGAGGGTTGTAGAGGATCTTGTCTCTAAACTATATATAGAGACACACCAAAACCACATGTAGTACTACTAGCCATTCAAGGGCTTGACAGTGAGATGAACACCCTCACAAGGCCTAAGAGTAAAGAAATAAACTGGGGAATGGCGATAGGAAGGTGAAATTGCAAAGGAAAAGCTAGAAAGAAGTGAGCACAACACGATCTTGTACAACATTGTCGCATAGCTCTTTCCCGCACACCTTCTGCCCCCGAATCCAAAGGGTATGTATCCCATATTGTGGCGACACCCACCATGCAAAGGGTCGTCGCGAAACCTCTCTGGTTTGAACTCATTAACATCATCTCCCCATAGGTTGGGGTCATGGTGCATTCCGAGGGTGTCTACCCATATATTAGTCCCCTCGGGAATGATTGTTTCTCCTACTTTGATGTCGCTTTTTGCACGTCTTACTCCACTTGGTGATGAAGGGTAGAGGCGTACCACCTCACTCATCATCCAATCCATCTGTAAATATGTTAGTTATGCGTTAGGCCCATCGGATGATACATTTGTTAAAAAGTCTGCCTAAAATTAATGGCGTACCTTCTTCAAACGAGTAATGTTTGTCGAATCAATCCCCCCATCTTTGATCACCTCTTTGATCTCTTCTCTTAACTCTTCTTGCCATCGTTGGTTCACCGATAGAAGCACCAAGGTCCATGTTATTGCTAGAGATGCAGACTTAACCAGCAAAGAAAAACGCCTTGCATTCATCGATCACCTCTCTATCGGTCATGCACTCCGCAGGCACGTGATCATATGCCCTAGTGCCTTGAAGCATTAGCCCGAGAAGGTCCTGTTGGGTCTCGACACCAATGGTCTTCCTACGCGCACTTATGATGGACTGAAGGAGGTCATCTATCTCATTCCCTAGCCTCATTGCCTCTAGGGTTTCTCTAGGGCACAAAAACTGACCAAAGGGAACTCCTACAAATCGGTTGTACATGTTCTTGAATAGAACAAATTGCATAGCTCTTAGCTTCTTGTATATGAGCTTTCCTTGTTCATAACTGAGGCCGATGTTCGCTTTAGCTATGATTTCCGCGGCTAGAGATGAGATTTCTTTATCAACGTCAATGATCATCTCAACGTTGCTTGAACTTGCTATGAGGTTCGTCCATTGATTCGTTAGCTTCTTGGTGTGTTCGACCATTGTTTCCACAATGAGCTGCATATACATACAGGCCAATTAGCATCACCAGAGATCGAAGGAGGCCAACTAGAACTATATATATTAAGATCGATATATGTGTTGCGGACCTTCAAAGAAGGAGAAGAAAACGCAGGGCCGATGATACGCTTGTGGAGGAGCCAACCTTCGGCTTCGATCATGTTGAGGGCAAACTGACCAAACAAGGCTTGCTTGTCGGTTTTAAACACGTTTGGCTTACCCCAGTCCCTAGTAGCCACTGCATCGGACATTTGCTTAAGGAACTCTGGATCAGCTATGTACAAAAATGGTTCCGTACCCATCCAGTATACAAACACCTTCCCTGCACATATTAACAATCAATAAATTATTAAGGAGGGTAAATATGCTACCTTGCATATATATATTACATAACAATCAAACTCTATTGCATCTGTACAGATCGAGATTGGTTCAATATCAAATTGAAGACCGAATTCACTTGATCTGAGAATACTTGAAACACTTGCGGAGATACATGAAGAGACCAAAGAGTACAAAATTGAAAATATGAATAAATAAGTATTAGTTTATAAACTAATGGATTACTCATTTTATTACCAATTGGTTTGAGTATGGAACCTCATTCGACTTATGCGTTAGTCTACTAGCGCATGGACGCACGTACATGATCTCTGATCACGAGAGAATGAGATGCTAAATTCATTGTCAATTGTCAACTAGATGCAAAAACAACTCCAGTTCTTGAAATTATGAAAAAACAAACCTCACTCGACTTATGTGATAGCAAACTACTAGTACATGGGTGCCCGTGCACACAACCCGATCACGAGTCCAATGTATTTCAGTAACCCTAAATTCAGTGCAAATCTTTTGTCCCACCTACACGCCCTACAATTCCGTCCCACAAAAATATTACATCCTTACATCAACATTAAAAAATATATTTAGTTTTTTACATAATTATTATAACATATTTTAAAAAACTCAAAAAAATCAACTTACAAAAATTGCATGTAATAATTAAAAAAAGATAGAAAGATTTTTAAAAGTTATAACGATATGTTATTTTACTATATAATTTTTCAATTTTTTTATAAGTTGATTTTTTGAATTTTTTTTCAAATATGTTATAATAACCATATAAAAATTAAATATATATTTTTAATTTTTTTAAAATTAGTTTAATGGTGTGATATTTTTGTGGGACGGGATTGTGGGAAGTGAATGTGGGCAGATGATATATATGGTTCGCCCTAAATTACCCAATCTGAGCATAATAGAAATCACTCAACTCTAGAATATTCGAAACCGAAATTACCCAAAAACTTTATTGAATGTAGCATCTAATCTTACTAAAATTATTATTACCATTTCACAACAAATATAGGTTCCAAGTTGGATCAATAAAGTCTTAAGTTAATAAATGCCCATGTCCAACTTAGATAGTTAATACTATTATAAACACATTATTTACACACTATTGCGTTAATAGTACTATTAACGCAATAGTGTGTATAAATAATATGTCTATATTGTAGTTGATATATATAAAACCATTTTAAAATTATTCGATCGGAAAGGACTTATGTGTAATACTCAAAGGTCCCCGGTTCGAACCCCGTTGACCGCTCTTTATTTACCAAATTCAAGATAGATATATCAACTACAAGTATAGATACATTATTAATTTAATGTGTCTTGCATACCTTAAAAAGTTGAAATATATATTTTCCATCACTATACTATATAATAAATTTATTTTTAAAATAAATTTAGTATTAATTACATAATATTATTTCATGCTATTTTTTTTAACCAAAGGGATTAATTAATTTAAACCTCATTTTGAAAAATAAAGTCAGAAATATATAAATTCTTTTTTTAGCAACCAATCTATATATATCTAACTATTAAAGGATTTTTTATAACCATCTTAATTTTTGAATTTTAATTTACCCAGTTAACTTAATCTACATAAATTTTCAACTAATGAAATTTTTATACATTTTTTTAACCAATGGGATAAATTTATTCTAACTATTAAATGAGAAGCATTTTTTCTTAAATTTCAAACCTGCCTTAATTTTAAGATTTCCACCTAATCGAATTAATCTAGAAAAAAAATCAACTAATCAAAATTTTACACCTTGTTTTTACCAATTTATATCTAACTATTAAATCATAAATGCTTTTGCTTATGTGCCATCGTAACCACCATTATTTTAAGATTTGTACCCGTTAACTTAATCTACATAAATTTATTAACTAGTACTAATTTTTACACATTTTTAATTTTTACACATTTTTAAGCCAACTACATCCATATCTAACTATTAAAAGAGACACATTTTTACTTAGGTGTATCATCACCTTAATTTTAGGATTTTCACTCAATCAAATTTATTCACATAAATTTTCAAACAATGAATTTTTTCACATTTTTTAACCATTGGGATAAATTCAAAAGATACATTTTTAATCTTGTCTAACTATGATATTTAAAAAAAATTAACCAATGATATTAATATCTTTTTGGAGTAAGGAATGAGATTCATTTAAAATATCAATATTTATATATAGTATACTTTAAATAAGAATAATTTTTAAAATAATTTCATAAATATTTTTATATTTTTTTCATTTCTTTAATTATCCACTATACTTTTCTTATTTTATGCTAAATTTTTTAATTAAAAAAATACATGCAATGACTAGTCATTAATTAAACTTATTAAAACTACAAAAAATCATATATTTAATTAATCAAGATGATATATTTATACATATAATCATAAGATGATTAAAATCAAATCTAAATTGAATGCAAGTTATGAAAACATAATTGAAAATATGTGATAAGATAAATTTATTTGTTAGGGTGTTATAAAATAATTTAATCTATATATATAACATAAAAGATATTATTTAATTCAATTTTATATTTTTTTTATTTGTTAGGGTGTTACATTCATAACTGTTTACTCGGATATCGAATTAAGGTTATATATATATATATATATATATATATATATATATATATATATATATATATATATATATATATATATATATATATATATATATATATATATATATATATATATATATATATATATATATATATATATATATATATATATATATATATCAAAATGAAGTTATCGATGAGTAGAATACATATAAAGGGTTAGTCAGATGAGAGCAGGGGCACGTGCTCCCCTGCTCCCCCCGGAAATATATGAAACACACACACAAGGCCTATGTATGGGGCTTACCATAAGATTTCTGCCACTTTGAGAAGTAAGGCATACAAGTAGAGTGAATGTCATGGGTGATCAAAGTCGACGAAGAATTGGAGTACTGTTGGTCTTCAACAGTGGTGGTCGTCGTCGTGTTCATCATTTCGCTGCGGTTTCCGAGGGGAAAGAAAGGGGTTGGGCCAGAAAAGCCATGGCTTTTGAGCCTATGGTAAGTTCGAAGAGGTTTGAGGTAACAAGTGTGAACCATTTTCCAGAGGAGGAGGACTAGGGCTGCACACACAATATTAGCTAATCCTACAAACCTTACCATCTCCATATTTTTATCTTATTTTTTGTAATCCACCTACCTAGGCTCTTTGGATCAAGTGAGCTAGCTAGCTAGGGTTTTTGCAAGTGTTTTTGTACGTTGCTCCTAGCTTGTGGGTATGACGACCTATGGGAGTACGTCTATTTATAGAGGGAGGATGACGTATAGCCTCACAACGACTGCAAGCCACGTACGTGTATATATGACCATAAGCCCATCGTCGTACGTTTTTTCTTTATTTATGGGTTTTTTTAAGGAAAGAGAGACGTTTGAAATCCGGGTAGCTTATTCCAAAAGGTGAAATCGCTCATCCCAAACGCCCCTTACCCTCCGGTCCCACGGAAAATTGGGTTAGCTATATGTACCCAACGCAGGTGTTATATGCACTCCATATGGATGGATTATAAATCTGTTTCACCCATAACTTGACACATGTCCAATAATCATTACAAGTTATAAAAAATATATACGGACGCAGAGGCGGAGCTGGGGGGTCCTAGGGGTCATGTGACCCTCCCCTCATTCAACAAATTACCTAGATGTATTCTCCTCGTCGATAGCTTCGTTTTAATATATATATAATACGTCTTAATCCGACATCTGTGTATAATTCATCTCGAGAGCTTCGAAACCATATGTTAAATTACTTATTTTGAGAATTTGATAAGAAGTTACGCAAGTTATATCTAGTTATACATTATTACATGCTAAGAATACAATGTTATTTATTGCGTTTTATATCCTTATTTTTGTTTTATATCTTTGTAGTAGTTTATAATATCGTTTCACACTAGTTTGTATTATCGTTTGACACTAGTTTGTACTATTGAACATATTGTGTGTTTTACGACTTTTTTCTCGATCTTATTGTCTACTATTATGGTGACCCCCCGCTCAAAACTTTTTGGCTCCATCCCAGTACGGACGGACTAAGTCCTTCCGTATTTTGGCTTATATTGAATTTTTTTTCCTTCTCTTTCCACAGTTGTTGTTTTTTTAAGTCATACTCTCAACTCTCTATCTTTTTTTTTCTTTTTAATCTATTAGACCAGATCCATAATCCATCCTATTTTTTTACAACTTGCAATGATCACTGGACATTTAGTGTCGTATTGTGATTGAATCGGATTCCAGATTCATCCGTTGGATGGCATATAGCACCCGTCTCTAGGGCATATATCACAATCATTTGATATCCTATATAGGAGTGATTTTGCCGGGTTAGATCCACGTGTTAATTAACAGTTATATGCATGATTGTGAAAGGTGCATGAATGTTTGTCGAATATCTTTACATTCGGCCAAGAGTTCGAAATAATCACCATTTTCACGTACTTCAAATGCATAAATTCAAACACCTCAAGGTGCATTATATGATGCGTGCATATATAGATTGTTCACTTCAGTAATTAAGTTGAGGATTATATCGATCAAGATCGAGGGTTCTTTTAAGCCTACCCAAATAGCCATTGGCGGAGCTAGGTGGGGGGCAAAGAGGATATTTACCCTCTCTTTTATCCGACGAATTACCTATATTTGTTCTATTCATCTATAACTTCGTTTTGATATATTAGAAGTCTCAATCTGATAGTCAAGTAAAAAGTTATGAACGTTTGAAAATTAAATACAAATTATTTATTTGAAATGTCTTAAGCTTTTAAATCACGATACTTTTATATTTTACTTAATTTGATATTTTGGTAATATAATTCAACCCATGGACTTCGAAATAAGAGGTTATATTTTACTAGATTCGATGATTATATAAGAAATTATATATTAAAGTTTAAAGTCTGTATATCTTGTTACACATTATTGCATGCTAAGATAACAACAAGTTGCATATTGACTTTGTAGGTTTCAAACGATATATTTTTAGAAGAAAAGAAAATTGTTATAGATTAAAACGACATCGTTTTTTTCATTTAAAGAGAAAAAATATATAACTAATGACATAGTTTAAAAGTAAAACACTACTGTTTTAAACAAAAAAAACACTATGTTTTGAACTAAAAAAATGTTGTTTTGAACTAAAATATCATAGTTTTGGTTCGCTAAACTATAAAAAAAATTATCGAAGAGTGAATCAACAATTCGTACAAAACTTCGCCCCCCCCTCCTTCTCCGATAAATTTCTGGATCCGTCAATGATAGCGTAACCCCTTGCACCAATAACCGAGTTATGAGGAGAAAGCCTAGCACGCATTTATCGTGCATAACAACATTAGCATTATATATTATAAATTTCGAATAATATTGTCAAAAGATATTTCCCAATTAGGAGAAAGAGGATGAATCTAATTAAATTGAGTTTAAACCAATCATATTTAGGTATCTCCCATGATAAAGGAGGAGTTAATTAATATATGTCAACCTCTCTTTAATTGTAACATTTTTAACAGATTGTATTTTTTCTATTAATTAATACAATATATATATATATACTCACCATAAGATTTTACTAATTTTTTTATCCAACTCCACTTAATCAATATAGAAATATATGCTTAAAATAAGATTTTGCCTAATTTAGTTAGATCGATATATTTTTCGAAGATTAATATATCAATATATGCTTAAGATATTATTTTACCAATTAAATTTCATTAGATATTGATATCTTTTTACAAGATTTTACCCATGTTAGTTACATATGGATATATTATATCGATTTTTCTATCCTATGCCCTTGGGGCATAGGATAAGACACTAAATTGGGAAATTTTTTTAAACTTTTAATTAGTTTAGCCAAATTTTAATTAGATTTTTTAGGGTCGCTTGCCTTTTTTGTAGGGAATCTTTCCCAATTTAGTGTTTTATCCTATGCCCTTGGGGCATAGGATAGAAAAACCGATATTATATTAATATATCTCTTTTATTGGTAATTAAACATATTGGCAAAAAAATAATTAGTTAAATGTGTGTTAATACAAAATTTATTTAAAGTTTAATAAAAATAACATATATAGTATAGTTATAGTTATAGTTAATGTTTAATTAATTTATTTTATAAGTTTTTTAATATTAAACAAATTAATATTACAAAAACCGCACAAAAGTGCATGTATTTAACTAGTTTTGTATGTATATATGGAACAACATTTTTTGTTTAAATATATTGGAAAACAAAAATTACATTTATAATTTAAATATTTATTTTTAGTGAAAAATCTAATAGAAACAAAAAATTATCCAAGCATGAAGCTAAAAGGGGTTTGAGCCCAAAATATCAACTCTTTTAGTCATAAATTTGATAAAATTTATTCAAAAAATAAAACACATAATCTTTGTGACCAAGGGGTTTTAGTCACCTGATCCCACCTTCACATGATCACATCTGCTTCTTGGCAGGAGGAGGCTATGCCCCCAGGGGATAATTAAAAAAAATAAAAAAAAATGTATATATTCCCTCAAATTTTTAATATAAGTCATTGGACTTTTTAACATACATTTTAAAAAGTTAAAAATTATATAAAATATCAAAATCTTTATTAATTAAATAAATATATTTTTTTGAAAAAATATTAATAAAAAGTTAATATTTTGTATATTTTTTAGCATAATTAAAAAAAGTGTCGAATAACTCATACTCCGTATTAAGAAATCAGAGGGAGCATCATACAACAATGAATATGATTTATAAGAAAAATTGAAAACAATAAAAGTCACTGGCTTAATTGGCAAGGAAAAATTAGATAAAAATATAGTAATTGTGAAAGAGATTCCAAATTCAAATCTCTTATTTGGGGTCCTGTTATTGACACGACCAAATTTTCACCAATCGCATACTGAGTCATCGATTTTCAGTATCGAAAGAGCTTTTTTACCTCAAAAAAACTTGTCGACACCGACTTCCCGTGTCGGCAAAATATGAATATAATATTCAAATTGTTTGAATTAACATTACATAAATAATATTTTTAGAAAATGACACTCGTCTTTTTTATTATAAATTCGTCAACATTATACATCGGAAATAAATATTGAGGAATAAACTATTGACGAAGAAAAACAATTATAAAAAAGTATAAAATTATACATCGAAAATAAATATGTCTATATAGTTCTTAGCCTTGCAAAATTGACTTAAAGAGAACCGTTAAATCAGATCATAGACCATAAAAAAATCTATAAAATATTTTTTTTATAGGCTATTTTCTTTTACCATTATTATCTTATCTTATCTTACTATATAGTAAAGTTAGTTTTTTTGGCCATTTATTGTTCATTCATTAGGATCATATATATGCTATTTATTTTTCTTTCTTTTCATTCATTAGTATCATATATATGCTATTTATTTTTCTTTCTTTTCAAATAAAAAAAACTCTTCTTCTACCACAATTGTTAAAGACTCTTTAATTAAGCATGAATTTACATATTATTAAATTAAATAAGATTTTAAAATTTAGTTTGAATAAGTAAATCATATAAGAAAACTAAGTAGAAATAAAATTTTAAGAAACTTATCTAAATAAACAATTGAGTAATATAAATCAAAGAAGAAAATTACAAGAATAAAATAACAAATGAAAATTAAAAGAATAAAAAATATTATTTATATTTTATAAAAAATATAATAATTAGATTAAATATTATTTAGGTCTATGAAAAATGGATATATGTATATTAATTTAATTTATTTGAGAAAATATGATAACAAATAGCAATAGATAAAAAAAATTATATAATATATAATAATTATATTTATATATCCAGGGAAAGAAAAGTAAAATTATAAAATTATAAAATAAAATATGTTTTTCAAACTTGCTTCCTATAACAAGTAATTAATGTTATATAAAGTTACTGATGAAACAAATCATTAAAAATTGCTTGATTGAAGCTATATAAACTAATACGAGTACTATAAACCTGTGAGTAGTATGAGAACGTCCACTAATAAGAGATATAGGAAAAGAATCAAAGATGCCCTAATAATTGTGTTGTAAAAATCCTCTAAGGTCCATTTATTGTATGTACTCCGTATTTTTGCAATACAAATCCTCTACAACACTCCCTATATCACTTAATTATTTTCTCATTTATTTAATCTTAAAAAAATTATAAAAATCACATACATAGTATAAACTCCCATTTTAATATGTTTATAAGTTTTTATTTTGAAAAATCATGTTTTCAAAATTTTAAAAAATTCAAAAGGTATTATTTTATGAAATATAATTATAAAAAATTCAGAACATGATTTTTCAAAAATAAAATTTATAAACATACGAAAATAGGCGTTTAGAATATGTATATAATTTTTATAATTTTTTTAAGATTAAATAAATGTAAATATAATTTTGTAATGTAGAAAGTGTTATAGGGAGTGTTGTAGAGGATTATGATTGGTATTTTTGACGTGAGTAGACCTGGGCAAATGCGGGTGGGCCCGCTCGGCTCGCCCCACCTGCCCGCTAATGCGGGCGGGCTTGGACAGGGAGAAAAGCCCACACGGGTTGCTAGGTTTGGCCCGCGCCCGCAGCGGATACGGGATTAGACAGGTCAAGCGACCCGTAACGGGTACCCGCCTTTTTATTAAAATTAATATATATAATAAATAATATTAATTATTCATTTTTAAAATAAAATAAAAACAATAACTATATATGTAATATATATATATACAGTAACTAAATAATACTCCCTCCGTTCGGCAAAACTTGTCATTTTAGCTTTTTTCACAAGTTTTAAGACAATTAACAAATGTACTAATTTACCCTCAATTATTACACTTCTTTTTTACTTTATCGAAAACTACAACTAACAAATCATCAATCATATCAAGGGCATTTTTGTAAAGTGAAGGGCAAAATACCTACAATGACAAGTTTTTTTGAACAAAAATAACACTCTAAAATGACAAGTTTTGCCGAAGGGAGGGAGTACTAATTATTTATGCATGTATAACCTTACATATATACAACTTATGTTTTCAAAAAAAAAAAAAAAAAGTATAGCTTTAATAAGAAAACTTAATTAAGTCTGCGGGTACCCGCGGGCTATCCACATCCGCATTCGCGGACGGACTTGGACACGACTTCCAACCCATTAAGCGGGTTTAGTCCGGCCCGCGCCCGCAACAACGAGACAAAATCTCGAGTAAAGTCCGGCCCAAGCCCGCGTTTGTCCGGGTCTAGACGTGAGTAATAGTTTTTCGACCTATCAAAATAAGTGGACGATTGAATAAATGGGAAACTCTGCGCGGTGGGCATTAGTCGTAATTCCGCGTGATGATTATGATGTTTGTCCAATTATAATTACTCCGTATATAACCCCGTTATCAAATCTGGCATGTCCGTTCAATTCCATGTGATGATTACGATGTTCTGCCCCCACAACACCACAACACAACGGATGGGGTTAGCATTCGGTAATTGCTTCCTTCTTCTCTACTTTCTTTTTAAGCCCAATTTTTGGGCTCTTGTTATTCTTAAGTTCAATTTCCCTTTCTGAGATTTTTTAGTCTCTGGATTTGTCCAGATTTTTTGGGACTCCCTCGCCTTTTTTTTTTTTCCTCCCCGAAGTGTAATTGACCACCCATTTGAGTCGATTTGGCTGATCGATTTATGTTTTATGCCGATTTGAATGTATTCCATATTCTGAAATTTCTTACCACCCAATTTCGTTTATTTGGGATTTTTGTTTTCTTTTTATGCCTCTCCGATAAATTGATCTGGGTAAAATTCGGCAGTGCCTCGACTTATTTTTGGATCATTAGATGATTTTAAAGCCTGGGCCCTTGAATGTTACTCCCTCCGTTTCCTTTTAATTGATTTTTTCAAGTAAGCACGTAGTTTTAGAACGGTAAAAAATATACTCCATCCGTTTGGCAAAACTTGTCATTTTAGCTTCTTTCACAAGTTTTAAGACAATTAACAAATGTACTAATTTACACTCCATTATTACCCTCTTTTTTTACTTTATCGAAAACTACAACTAACAAACCATCAATCATATCAAGGGCATTTTTGTAAAGTGAAGGGCAAAATACCTACAATGACAAGTTTTTTAAACAAAAATAACACTCTAAAATGACAAGTTTTGCCGAATAGATGGAGTATTATTTATTAATATTTTAATAATTATGAAATTATTAAAAAATTATTTAAAAAATTATTATTGTATATAATTTTTCACACCTTAAAAAACGTATATGAATAGTAAAAAATCACTTAAAAGAAACAGGAGGGAGTATATGATATGGTAGAAGTATTTGATTCTTATTTCCATTCTTGTACTTAATAAGCTTTAAAAGTCTATTAGTTCAATGGTAGAGCAATGTGCTTATGTACAGAGATGTGGGTTCGACTCCTACATAGGCTAAATTGCTTAATTTTAATAGTTTGTATGACTTTTTTATAAAAGCGCAATTCATAATCTTAATTGTGCACGTTATAATCTTATTCTTGCACTTTATCATTTTATTTATACACTTTATGATCTTAATTGTGCACTTCATAATATTATTCACGTACTTCATATTATTATTCTTACACTTCATCATTTTATTCTTGCACTTTATCATTTTATTTATGCATTTTATAATATTAATTGTGCACTTCATAATCTTATTCACGCCCTTCATCATTTTATTATTGCACTTTATCATTTTATTATTGCACTTTATAATCTTAATTGTGCACTTGATAATCTTATTAATGCACTTCAATATTATTATTCATATACCATCATTTTATTCTTGCACTTTATCATTTTATTTTCACAACATAATTATATATGTGCACAACGTAACATTATATTACTCCGTATTAGATTTGCACAACATAATGTTATATTTGCACACCATAATGTTAATTGTGCACTTTATCATTTTATTTATGCACTTTATAATCTTAATTGTACACTTCATATTATTATTCATACACATCATCATTTTAATGGCACATGTCGCATTAAATTACAAAATCGCAATAAAAATAGCAGCCTATAAAACAAAATTTTGGTATGAAACTTACTTTACATATGAACATGCACATTAATTAATAATAACCTTTATTGTATTATTTGTTCACTTTATATTTTGCAATCTCATATTTTCACTTTTTAAAATAAATATAAAAAAATGTGATGTAACATTCTTGTTGCATTTTGTAATATTATATTTGCACCTTATAATATTATTTCAAATAAAAATTACGGGTTTAAATCTATAATTTTTATAATTGCAATAGGGCAATATTCATACGAATAGAAAGTGTGGGGAGACGGTGGCATTTACTCATAATTAGGCACATTTAACGATTTACCCATTTACCCATAAATTAGGCTCACTTACACGTTAAGCATATTTACACGTTAAGAAACATTTTCATTTGAACTATTACCTATATATACACACACATTCTTAAAATAGTATAGTTTTAGCTTACATGTTTCCCCTATTTTTTAATTAGCTTTTTAAACTAATCAAATATTTTTTCCTTTAATTATTTTTGTCTTCTTTCATTTATCTCTTTAAATCAATCATATTTTTTTTCTTTTATTTTTAACACATTACTAACTACCTATATATATTCTTAATACCAAATTTACAATGATATTATTAATTTTTTAAACAAAGTTACAATGATATTATTTTTTTTTACTGACCAATAAGAATGATTTAAAATATATCTATATATGTTGATTTAAACGAGATTTAAAAAAATATATTTTATGAAATTATTTCTAAGATATTTTTATGGTATGAATTTTTTTTTGTTGAGTGAATTGCACAATCTAACCCAATATCCGGCCAGGTTCGGATAATGGGGTTAGTTTAGAATCCCCATTTTTATTTTTATCTAACTTTTATTAATATTTTATAATATTAATTTGTTATATTACCAAAATTAGATTTAAAAAAAATCATGCTATAACATCGGGATTGTACTAGTATTAATTTAAAGGTAAAATAATTTCTGGGACGGGGTTGTGAGACAAAAGATTTGCACCTTCAAAACATGGTTTCTTAATGGGATAACAATAAAAGCATAATCTAAGTTCAATGCTTAATTTGTTTTGAAAAATCAAACTTTTTTTTTTGATCCGTTGAAAAATCACACTTAAACCTAACCATTTTTACACTAACTAAACATGTTTGGGAGGGAACATTTTCAATCATGCGATTCATGGCAGAGGGAGATTGTTTGGATGACTTGAACACAAGTAGGAGCAAAACGAAGGCAGTCAAGTTCGAGTCCGTCAATTGTTGTGTTCCCTAAAATCCTGAATTCGGTTGGATTAATTGGAGGGATGACTCCATCATAGATCAACCAAAGTTGGAATTAATTAATGCTTATGCTTTAGCGGTAAAGATCCTCTAGTATGTAATGATGGTCTTTTTTTATAATGATGGTCTTTTTTTATAGTGCATCTTCTTTTATTGGTACTTTTGATTTTTCTTATCCCACGTTTATTTCAAAAGGGGTTTATAAAGAGTAGTTTTTTAATAGATTATTGAGAGATTGGATAGGAGTTTCATGAGTCCAGATCTCCTGCTACTCACGGTGCACCACAAAATTATTTTGGATATAATTTTACTTTAAGAAAATTTTAAAAAATATATTTCAATTTCATACACTTGTATTTACATGTTTATAAACTTTTATTGGAAATAATTTCATTTAAAAAAATTTATAAAATTAAACTATCAACTATATTAGAAAATAAATTTTATGTTTTTATAAAACATTATTTTTTGAAATAAAATTTTATAAATATGTGAATACAAGTATATGGAATGTAAATATATTTTTTATTTTTTGTAAAGTAAAATTATACCTGAAATAATTTCGTGGTGCACCGTGGGTTACACCGTGTGTAGCAGGAGATCTGGACTCGATTTTTTCACATGCGCGTACCACCATTGTTGTCGTTCTACTTCGTGTTCGTGACACGTGCGCAGTGTGGTCCATTTTGCGTGAATATTTAATGGGTGTTGTTATTTATATCCAAAAATTTTACTATTTACACCTAAATTTAAAGTTTTTTTTTAAATAAATCCTACGCCTCTTGAGTCTAGGGGTGTGCATCGGTCTAAAACCTAACCGAACCGGGCCGAACCGAACCGAAACCGAAACCGAAAATCTCAAAATTTTCAAACCGAAAGTATTAGGTTCGGTTGTTTGCCGGTTCGATTTGTGTTCGGTTCGGTTTTAACATAATTGAACCGCATTTTCATAAAAAAAAATTTTGAGTATACAAATATATATATATAATACAGTATATATACACATATATACACATATTCCAATATAAAGTATACAAATATAGTTACAAATAAATATATATATATATACACGGTTACAAATACAGTGTATATATATACATTGTAGTTGTATGCTTTATAAAGTATACAAGATTAAAATATATATATATATAATTGCAAATACAATGTATATGTATATATATATACACTATATATATGTATATACAGTAAGTATGTGTGTATATATAAAATATACAAATATATATACAATGTATTTATGTAGTGTATAAAAAAATTTCGGTTTAACACAAACCGAACCTAAACCGAACACAAACCGAACCGAAACCGAAAAATGAAAATTCTCGAATCGAAAGCCGAATCGAAAAATTTCGGTTAGGTTCGGTTTGTGTTCGGTTTGTGTTGATTCGGCCCAAAAATTCGGTTTGGACCGAATCATGCACACCCCTACTTGAGTCACATACGTGTGCTCAAGAGAGGCAGAGTATGTATATAAAAAAAATTGCTCTTTTGGAATTTCTCCGTTTGGTTTGTAACTCTTCTGATTTTTTGTCAAATCATTAATAAGTTACTTGATTTGCTCCTGATTTTCCATCGGTGAAGTGTTTCTCCCTTATTTTAAAACCTAAGGCCTTTAAGTTTTGATAGACGTGTTATTCATCATCTTCTCCTCTTCTTCCTTAGGGAAAACTATTCCTAGTAGACCAGTAAAAACATGTCCCAACCCGAAAAATCCGATCCATACGTCCGATAATTTTACGGATTTAAACTCCGTGTTGTAGACCCAGGACCCGAAATTGACTTGAACTCGAATTAATCATGACTTTTAGGGTTAAGACCTGGCGACCCATTGGGTCAAAATCGATCCGATGAGTCAACACCACATAGACGCCACACAGACATCGATCAAATTGACCCCATATAGATTTGTCATATAATTGTATTCTTTAAGGTCACTTGTAAGTTAAATAATTTATATAGTTTATAATTATAGTATGTTTAGAACATTTATTTGTATAAATATAATTTTTATGTTTAAAATATTAATAAAATTTATTATTATTATAATATTTATAAATTTAATTATAATATTATTATTTAGTTTAATTTGACATATGCATTATAATTTAATTTTGATATTATTTTAATATTTTTAGAAAGTTTTTAAAAAGTTTGAGTTTTTTGACCCGGTGGGTCAACCCGATCACGGAACAAACCCGGTTTGGCTCAACCCAGAACGACCAGTAATCCGATTGATCCGAAATCCGATTTACCCGATATCCATATGACCCAATTAACCGATCTAGTTCCTAATATTGGTTTCATTCTTTCGTCGGTGAGTGCATAACGTCTTTAACCTTTAAAAGCAACGCATGTAACTCATGTAGTTAAATTTGTACTGCACCACAATATCGAAGTAAAATCACTTATAAGGCAGCGATTTCTTTTACATCGTTTTCAAACTTTTTCCACAAAATCGAGGGTTTATATTCTCTATCGCTCCAACAACGTATCAACTCATATTTGATTGTGGGGCCTTATTTGTACGTTGAAATCTCGTGGTCATCATTATGCCAAATTATTAAAATGTTAGTGTACCATGTGAAAAATGTTAAAATTTACAGTCACCGGATGAATTAGATACTGTCTGGATATATACACCACAAATCTTGCACGTTCTTTTCGACTTGCAAGGTTGAGATGAGTTAATTAATTAGAAAAGAGTGCTAATTAATTAAAAAATCTTGCACGTTGAATTGGACGTGCAATTAAAGAAGAGGATTTGCGGTGTATCTAACAACACCCATTAGATATTTAGATCAATATCGATATCAAAATGTTAATATCGGACGATATCTTGATATCAAGTGATATTTCTTTTCAGATTAGTATATCAAGTAGTGGGAAATTTGATATCAAGATATCAAGTAATATCGATATCGGGTAATACCAAACACTATATATCCTCACCTATCAACTGTAAGAAAAAATAACCAATTCTTTGTGGTAAGTGTTAACAAAGTACTCCGACTCACTTTTACAACTATAATTTGTGCCAAAACAATGACATTAAATTGATCAAATGATATCATTCTCATTAAAATAAGTCAATATCATCCAAAATGCGCCAAAATCATAATTTCGTCAATTATATGTCATCGTTTTTACCCAAATTTACAATATGAAAAAAAAGAATTGGAATACTTTATTACCACCTTCCGGAAAGATTGTGTTATTGTTCTTAATATTGAAAGGTGAATTTTTTTTAACATCTCTCCAAAAGTTGGGTTATTTTAATTAGTTTTATCTTAAAAAATAACAAAAATATCATATTTTTTTATTAAACCAAGACAATAATTTAATATGATAATCACTTATGATTCTCTCCCACTTTTTATTTATTTTTTAAATAAATTATAATACTTTTATAAAATATTACTCCCACTCTAGGCCAAAACTCATTTTAGCCTTTTTGTTTTTGGCATGTTGTCAAAAGAAATGCCAAATTTGACTTCCTCTTTTGGAAGACCAAATACTATTTTTTTTAACTGTTTAATATTTATGTAAATCTATAAATAATACAATTATTGTAACACTTTTGGGTGTGTATGGACAACAAAAAAAGCTGTTAAAAATTAATCATTTATGGGTGTTTATTTTTTAAACAGATTTTTTGGTTGTTTGGATGACCAAAATAAACAAAAACGTGTTAAAAAATTGTGCTAAAAAATAAGCTACAAAATTAAGGGTTCTTATGAGACAGAGTTAATAAACTAACTAAAATTATAAACAGGGTAAAATTTATAAATTGTTGGTAAAAATAGTTAAAAATTTAAACAACAAGATAATCTCCGTATGGGGAGAAAAACAAATTATTTGTAAAAAGTGGAGTTTATTTGGTTGTTATTAGGAGTATTGTGGTACTTTCAAACCAAATAAGATAAAGGGGAGAATAAACACCTAAAAAGGCACCATTTTGGAGCTTTTTTTAACTCCTTTTTTAAACACTTTTTTCATGTTTATTGCCCCCCATACAACCATTTTAACTGTTTATAAAATAAATACACGTTTTTACTTAATTTTTACATATTTATTTGCACACCCATACACAACCTAAGGTTATTTGAGTGTTTATTCTCCCTTTTATCTTATTTGATTTGAAAGTACCACAATACCCCTAATAACAACCAAATAAACTCCACTTTTTACAAATAACCTGTTTTTCTCCCCATACGGAGATTATCTTGTTGTTTAAATTTTTAACTACTTTTACCAACAATTAATAAATTTTACCCTGTTTATAATTTTAGTCAGTTTATTAACCCCGTCCCATACGAACATGTGTTACACCCGGTGTTGTACTAACTATTTCGGGTATGAATTTATAATAAAAAATTATATGTATACCCTATATACTTATATTAACATGTCTATAAACTTTTATTTTGAAAATATGTCTTAGAAAAATATTTTTTAAAATAATCAATCTTTTAATTATCCATATTTTTTAATAATAATTTTACATGATAAAATTTTATAAACATGTTAATATAAGTGTATAGAATATAAATATAATTTTTTAATATAAATTTATACATGAAATAATTAAGTTTAACACCAACCAGTGTTACACTGCTTCTATAAAGTCTACGTAGTATTAAAGATGCTCTGATGATTTGTGGTCAGCTTCTTTCGAATCCATCTATTTTTCTTTTCTTTTTTCGTACTTCCTGTTTCGAAAACATAAGAACCACAAAGCATTCTTATCCGTCTTTAAAATGTCTAGGGAAAGCTATCGATTCCAAACAACCACATACTAAACGTTTTTCTTATTAAAAAAAAAGAAAATGTTAAAAAAAATACAAACTTTCGTCAATTCAAAAATAATACGAACTTTAAATATTGCTTATTTATATACAAACTATGACCTAATAAACCAATTTTGATACGATCATCATTTCCAACTAGAATTCCGGTTTAAGTGCTTATTTGGAAGTCGAGAATAAACTTTGGGCTTAAAATCTAATTAAACTAAAATTTAGGGAAAATGTTTTATAAAAAAAAATTCACCTTCTTCCTCAATTTCTCCCTCCCTCTTTTGTCCCCATGGAATATTGGAAATATAGCTCTCTAGCCTTTTGATTTTCATATTGAATTGGAACCGTCGTCGGGAATGGAGTCAACCATGGAAGTAACCTTGCCTCCTCTCTCACTGCAAGTATCACCTCCTCTCATGCTCTTCTCCATTGATGACGATTTGTTTGAAGTGTTGTTGTTAATGTTTTCGTTGATCATTTGGGGGAAATCGATTACAATTTCATGTTTTAAAAAAATTAGGGTTCTTGAGTTCGAAAGTCGAAATCCACAAAATTAAATTGATTTGGCTGAAATTGTTGCTGCTAATTATGTGCAAATGCTTACATAATTTAAATCTATAACATCCCTATAAAACATCTAATATTAGTGATCAAATTTACAAATCTAAAACATCCTACAATATTAATCGGAGGGAGTATATTATTATTCAATTTATGAGTAACATTAACGAATGTCACTGCACGACACATCTTTATAAGGTTTAATGTGGTGCATGTTTGACGTTTATGTGGCGCTAACTCACCAGATCGACTTTAACTCAACAAATTGTTGAATCTTGACCATAAAGTTTCCAAGTCATTCGAGTTCGAGTCATTTTCAGATCCTGTATCTAAAATATTGTGTTCAAACCCAAAACTTTTCATGCTTTAAGATCGGGTTTTCCAGATCAAGTCTCGTTTTGACAGGTCTAGTAGTAACCCAAAACTTTTCATCCGTATCTAAAATATACTCGACACTTACACGCCCCTTCACAGATTATACCTCTAGTTAAATTGAAAGTCTTTTGCTAACTCACCTCGCATCACTTTCTTTTGCGGGTCACAAAAATGCAAAAAAAATGAGATGTACCTTTAAGTGAACTTGAGTAATATGCACAGAAGACACTTAAGGAATAAAGCAAACCCCAATGAGAAGGTTAAAAAGGAGTTCATCAGATAAGAGTACACAGCATAGCACAACTAGAAGAGAAACTAGATCATCACAAATACCAGCCAATAATTCCAAATAGTAAACTAGATCACAACGATTAGGCGAGCAAATTTTCGTGTCCGCAGTCCATAGGAAACCATCCCGCTGCTCTACTCGTGCTCTAGTGACCATACTTCTGGAACTCCCACTCGCTGTTGTCTGCACAAGAACAATAGGGAACAACATTGAGGGATTCAGGAAACCAGAAATTGCAATAACTCGAAACCTGGAGCAATAAGCAGTGTTGATTGAGCATGTACCAAGTGGGCAGACTTGACGGGTTTTGAGCCAGCGGCTGATGCAGTGGAAGTGGAAAGCGTGATTGCACACACCTTATGTAAAAAAATGTAAAGGAATTAGTTTAACATAACAAATGAGAGAAACAATACAGACCCAGCTGATCAACATGGGATAAGGGATGTAGAATCAAAGACGCATAAAGAACTGGCATGATTTGCCATGGTATTACAGAACACCTATCATGTGTATGATTATACAATCCAAGCTCTGTGGCCCAATGGTGGTATGATTATACACACCTTATGTAAGAAAATGTAAAGGAATTAGCTTAACATAACAGATGAGAGAAACAATACTGACGCAACTGATCAACATGTGATAAGGGATGTAGAATCAAAGACGCATAAGGAGCTGGCATGATTTGCCATGGTATTACAGAACACCTATCTTGTGTATGATTATACAATCCACTAATCCAGGCTCTGTGGCCCAACGGTGGTATGTAAAACAACATTGAAATCCTGTTGGCACTAAAACCAATAACGTGTTCGTGCCACAGATTCATGACCACAATTTGACATGGCAGAGTATCTAAAACATCCATCTTTCATCCACACATGGACCAAGTGAGTTTAATTTTATCACAAATAAAAGCAGAGTGACCGAAAGACAATTCTTTCAAACAAACACGGCTTGATAATGTAGCTTCTCAAAGCAGGAAACCCAAGTGATTGAATTTGGATCCTCTTGATCCATCCTAACCAGCCAAACACCTATAAAATATCCATTACCGAGCACCTAAGATATCAACAATTAAAGAGGAAGGAAAGGTTGCTCCAACCTGCACTGATTTGTTTACATATATCCAACAAATGTACCAACAATTCGCATACACAAAGAAACTTCTCAAGAGACAACTAATCCTCGTCATCATTTTTTAAACAAACCCTAAACTGCTGAAGTGCACTCATCCAAAAACACAGATTAAATTTAAACCAAAGGAATGCACATAACATCGCTGAAAAAGGCCAAGAAACCATAGAAGTAGATAAAAAAAATAAAAACTGTGCACTAAAAAGGTATAATAGCATAAATGTGCAAATAGATACACATTGGCAAGGGCAACTGCACAGACTAGGTGTCGCACAGAGATCATAAAAACTCGTATCAACCAGCAGCAAGCGAGAAACTTCAATTAATATGCATACTCAGATACTAGATGACTTCCAAGGTAGAATTTACAGAACTGTTACTCAAAACACACCATTTAAGGCTATATCGTAAAAAATACTTAATGTGTGCAAACAGAAAGAAATTTAGGGTTCAAGGATGAAGAAACGGGGGAGAACAATACATACCCCAAGCAACAGTGCACTCCTCACTCGTGGCACTCGCTTGATTAGCTTGGCACTCAATACCTAAATTTCATTCAATTGAAACCAATCTCATAAATCACAGTTTTCCTTGGAGAAAAAAAAAAGAAAAAGAAAAGAGAACAAACAAAACACAAACTTCATACAAAGATCCATGATATGGTTTCTGCAGATTGCACAGTTGTCGACGACGATATCTGCAAGTAATTAAACAAATCGATCCCGAATTAAAACAAAGAAACCTAAAATTTTCAGGATAAAAAATCCCTAATCTGTGTTGACGAACAATCGACTTACCCCAAGCCCAGAGCGCAACGGCGTTCCACTTCTTGATCTCAAATCGTTTAGGTTTCTTCGAAGACGCTCCTCCGGTGCTCGTCCCTTCGCCGGCCGGAACCATCACAACGTCGGTATCAATACCCGCCATCGAATCGACCTCCAAACGAGAATTTTTGCTAGGTGCTATTTAAAAAGGAGCAAGATTAAATAGGTGATAAAAAAACAGAAAAATATAGTATCGTTTATGGTTCATAAATGTTTTTTTTATAATAAAAATTATATAAAATATTTATTTTTTATAAATTTTTAAACAATTTCATATTAATACGCATTTATTAATAGTAACTATAAAATTATTTAAAAAGAATTATAAAAAAATGGATATTATATATACTTTATAACAATTTTGGAATAGCAAATATAAGATGACACAGAGCAAAAAAAAATGGGTTATGCATATTAGAGTCTTAACCAATATTATTTAACAAAAAATAAAGACGTTTTAAAAGAAGAATGATTATGTTCTCTTCAACTTTGATCCGTATTGTTTAATGAAAGTAAGATATTGTAAAAAAAAGAATGAAAAGTCAAATTTATAGAAGAATCTAATTTGTCTCTGTATAATTAAAATTAGAATTTATTATATAAGGAAATTTAACCAGTCATATATTAAAATCTATACTTTTATGATTTTTTCTTTATATAGATCGAAATTCACATAAAATGATATATTTTTTTTATAAAAATAATACACTTTATTTAATAAATATTAAAAAAATATTAAATATTGAAATTTGAAAATACAAGTTTTAAAGATAAAATTATATAATAAAGTGATTGGTTCACCAAAAAATATATTTAATCAATTAAATAAATAATGCCATTTTCTAAAAAATAGTATATATATGTATATTAAAAAAATAACATAATAAGGTTAGTTTTGTGTGATTTTTTTTGCCTTTAAAATGTTTTAAGCCCAGCTATTAGATCGAGGCCCACTCCAAAGCCCATTTTCTCCGTCCGTTGGTCATAACTCATAAGCATCCAAAACGCAATAAAATTTCGTCGAAGTTTCTGGCGGAAGCTGTTGAGAGCTTAAACAATCATCCAAGTTTCAGGCACTGTGAGGAATTCAAATAAAAAATCATTTCCAGAAAGAGAAAAGTTAAGAGAGCGATCGATTCTCGTTTAACGGTTGTCTGGTAAGGCCTCCTCACTTATACTTGTCAATTTGATATTCGTCTGATTCAATTCTTATCAAGAATCGCGCGTAATGAAAATTGGGGATTTTCGACAGTAATTATCTGCCAGAAATCCGAAAACCCTAGGGTTTTAATTGTTCGGATGGATCCCTAGGCGTTTTCAGGATTGATTTGCTGTTAATCTCGCCCTATTTTTGGATAGTGTTCGCAACGATCGAGATTTTGCGAGGGTATTTTTAAAGAAATGAGGGGATTGGGCTTCTTTAGCCCTAGAAAACACGCACAGGCTCGCGGGATTTTCAATGGGTTGTGTGCGGTGATTTTTATATTCCTGTTCTACAATCGTGTAGATGTGCTTATAAACCCTTTGCTCAGAAAATCATCGGTTCGGAGGTGGTCTGGGAATGTTGATTTTTTCGGGCCTGTTTATGTGGATTTGATTAGGAGAAAAGCCTCTGAAATTAGCAGTGGCTCATTAAAACCTGTTATTGAGTCTGGTGCAATTGAAAATCTAGAGGAAGTGAACCCTGCATTCTGTGTTGGGGTGCTACATCATTCGGGTTTCAGTACTCAGTGTGAGTACTTGAAGGCACACCCCGAATGCTCTTTGGGTGGGTTTTTCGATTATTTGAAGTTCTTCTATTGTGATTGCCACAATTTTAGCTTATTAGGCTATGTGGTGTTGGCTGTTTGGCTTGCGGCGTTGTTTTATCTGCTGGGCAACACTGCAGCCGATTACTTTTGTTGTTCGTTGGAGAAGCTATCTAGGCTGTTGAAATTGCCGCCCACGGTTGCCGGGGTCACCCTTCTTCCGCTGGGGAATGGGGCTCCTGACGTTTTTGCTAGCATTGCTGCTTTTGTAGGGACTGGTGCTGGTGAGATTGGATTGAATAGTGTGTTGGGGGGTGCAGTATTCGTCACCTGCATAGTTGTTGGAGTTGTGTCTCTTTTGATTGCTGATAAGGGAGTTCAGATTGATCGGAGATGCTTTATAAGGGATATCAGTTTCTTTGTCATCGCAATCCTGTCTCTTGTCGTTATTCTGGTTTCCGGAAAGGTCAGTGTCGGGGCAGCCATTGCACTCGTCATGGTTTATGCAGTTTATGCATTTGTTGTTGCTGCAAATGAGATACTGCAGAAGCATGCTCAGAGGTTGAAATTGGACTCGGTCACGCCCATGCTTCCTGTCAAAGTCTTTTCATCCCAAGGAAGTGTTGGGGAAGATGCAATTTATAACCCTTTGCTTGACTTTGAGAGTGAGAATGATGTTCCTCATCTCCATCCATCACTTCCACAATGGATGTGGGCCTCAAATGTGGCCATTTACTCGAACCAGTTCCTCAAACCTGGTCATGATGGTGAAAGGCCTCCCTGGGGTTGGACTGAGGAGGGTGCAGAAGGCAACAATGTATCATTTTCATGTTCTAAAATGTTCATGGTCATGGAGTTTCCTTTGACAGCTATAAGGCGATTAACGATTCCTATGGTTGAAGATGATTCATGGTCAAAGCCATATGCTGTAGCCAGCGCCTCGTTGGCTCCCTTACTTCTCACTTTCCTCTGGATCACACAGGACGATGTGGGTCCCTTGAGCAAAACGTTTGCCTGTTTTCTCGGCATCACAGCCGGCTTCACCTTGGGTCTTCTCGCACACTGGTACACTGTACCCGACCAACCACCCAAGAGATTCCTACTCCCATGGGTCGTCGGAGGCTTCTTGATGAGCATTGTGTGGTTTTACATGGTCGCCAACGAGCTCGTCTCTCTCCTGGTTGCAGTCGGTGTTATGTTCGGGATCAATCCATCCATACTAGGGTTGACAGTATTGGCCTGGGGAAACTCAATGGGAGACTTGGTGTCAAACGTTGCGTTGGCACTGAACGGAGAGGATGGCGTGCAGATCGCCTTGTCTGGCTGCTACGCCGGTCCAATGTTCAACATGTTGATCGGGCTAGGGGTCTCGTTGCTGCTAGGCGCCTGGTCAAGCAGACCCGGGTCATACACAGTTCCAGAAGACGGGAGCCTCTTGTACACAATTGGGATTTTACTGGTTGGGCTGATCTGGGCTGTCGTCGTGCTCCTAAGGAACAACATGAGGCCTAGTCGGATGTTGGGCGTTGGCCTAATCGGCTTGTATCTGCTGTTTCTGAGCATTAGGGCTGGAAGTGCCATGGGCATGTTATCTTTGGCAGGTATAAGGTGATCTGCATGACTGCATCTTATCATGTATCGTCTTGATATGAGATGATGTAAAAGTAGTCAAAATTCAGGGTGCTTTTTCTTCTGAGTTTGTAATTTTGTATGCCCAATAGGTATAACACAATCCTTGTTCCAGTGCTCTCTAAACACTTGTACATATGTGTATGAAATCATGGGTTTATAGATCTGTCATCTGTGGGATTGACATTTTATATCGATTTGCTCATGGAATGGGTGCGTATGGTCTCTACTCTATCAATGTGAAAGGGCAAAATCCTACACCTTTTTTCTGTTTGGGGTAGGAAAAAGGCGAGAATAAGTACTCATGGGAAAGACAACTAGACGGACTAAATATGAATCAAACGGAGAGTAGTCTTTTTCCTATAGGTCACTCTAAAGAAGCAATAAAACACCCTCGGGCGGGATTAGAGTTCGATTTTTTATAGACATGTCGGAGTTGGACCTCCCAACTCCTGGTGAGGAAGCCTTAACATTGGCTCGCAAGGTTGATCCGACAACAATCAATCTTCCCTTTAATAAGGGTAACGGCCAGCAGGGAATCCAACTCAACCACCACCTTACGGTAACCCTTCTCTCAAGCACAACGCAGCCCATAAAGAACACCCTACAACTCTTGCCACTGGGGCCGTACACAAGCCCAGGTTGTGGACAAAACTCTCTATCCACCTCCTCTTGCTATAATGTAGGCAACCACCAGTCGAGGCAAGGCCTTCATTATTCACTAATTCATCCGAGTTCACCTTGATCCATCCTTCCTCGGGCTTCTCCCACTTCACAAACGTTACCCGTCTTTTCAAGCTTCAACATATTCCTTGGTGCGGTCCGGAGACGAACCTGACATGGTCTTGTTCTTTATTTTGGGGTATTTTAGATATTTCCACCTTGTGGGGATAAGGAAATCCACTATTGGCTGGCCTTCCTTCTTTTGTCTTTCCATCAATAATAACTATTGGTCTATATGCTCATTAATACACCCAAAGTTTACCTAACCATGTGTGCTTCTTTTTATTCTCTCTCCAAGCAAATTAGCTTACACAATGACCATCCTTAAGTCTTATCTTTAGTTCACTAGTCAAATTAACAATTTAAGAGACACAGAATACTACACTTATTTCCTCATTTTGATTAAATATTTTCAGGAAATCTTACATCATTGTTTTAAATTTTTGCAAATTGTTCTCATTGATGATTGTGTGTGTTTGGTATGAAATATATGAGAGTAGAAGGTTGGAAAATCCAAAATCATAAATACAATTTATAAGTTATAAAATTTCATAGTTATCAAATATTATTCTTATTAAAATTATAATTCAAAAAAATAATTAAAAACCAAATTAATATTCGTTATTTGACTTTTTAACACATTTTTTTAAATTACAATATTTATAAGATATCAATTTTCTATTAATTTTTTAAAATAATTTCATATTCATTATGAATATATTTTTTAAAAAATATTATATATATAACTTATTTTAAAGGATATATATTTTAATATAACTAGACGACAAACTGAAAAATCTGAACTATCTATCTATCGAGTATATATTCAGATTTTTGTGAAAGAGCAGGAGAGTGAATATTCAGATTTTTGCTTTTTTGATCCACAGAAATGGCCAATCTCTCGGCACCTTCCTTCCTCCATCTCCTGCTTGTTTTCTCTCTCAGTCTCACCTCCACTTTCTCCTCCGGCCAATCCAACGGCCACCGATCCGCCTTCATCGTCCACGTGTCGCAATCTCACAACCCCTCCGCCTTCTCCGCCTCCTCCCACTGGTACTCCTCCCTCCTCCACTCTCTCTCCCCCTCCCCTTCCCCTCTCCTCCTCTACTCCTACCACCGCGTCGCCGCCGGATTCTCCGCCCTCCTCACCTCCGACCAGGCCTACGACCTCCTCCGTCACCCCGCCGTCCTCTCCGTCGTCCCCGACCACCCCCGCCACCTCCACACCACTCACACTCCCATCTTCCTCCGCCTCGCGGACGACTCCGGCCTCTGGCCGAACTCCGACTACGCACGCGACGTCATCGTCGGCGTCCTAGACACAGGAATCTGGCCGGAGCGCCGCAGCTTTTCGAGCGATGGCTCCAACTCCTCCGTGCCTGCCGGTTGGAAGGGGAAGTGTGAGGTTTCGCGCGATTTTCCGGCCACGGCGTGCAACGGGAAGATCGTCGGAGCTAGGGCGTTCTACAAGGGGTACGAGGCCGCTTTAGGCAAGCCGATCGACGAATCGGTGGAATCGAAGTCGCCTAGGGATACGGAGGGCCACGGGACGCATACGGCCTCCACCGCTGCCGGATCCGTCGTTGAAAACGCCGGATTTTATGATTATGCGAAGGGAGAGGCGAGAGGGATGGCGATCAAGGCGAGGATCGCTGTGTATAAGATCTGTTGGAGCTTGGGATGTTTCGATTCGGATATTCTTGCTGCCATGGATCAGGTACAGTAAAAAACTTCCATGGATTAATTTCGTTTAGAATTTTTTATATCTCACGCAATTAGATGTTCAATTCATAGCTTTACTGGTGTATACTTGATGGCCGAACTAGTTGCAACTTAAGTAGATGATTGAACATGAATAGAATCAATAGATAGAGGATTAATTCTTTGGTAGTGATATCAAACTACAATTGTGAATTCAAGGATTTGACTATGATTACAGTGCTGAAATCTTAGTTTTCTATAGTAGAATATAGAATGCAAATCACAATCGAACGAATCCACCTATCATGTCATGTTCATTTGAGGTTGATTTCTGAATCAACTGAGTTTGGTTTAAATGCAAGCAATTTTTTTTTTCTAAAAAATATCCTATGCTGATCATTTTTCTGCTGATAATCTATGCTGTGCTGGATAATTGTGCAAAAGATCTCATTGGTTGCATTTTATTCAGGCCGTTTCGGATGGCGTTGACGTGATTTCACTGTCAGTCGGCGCAAATGGTTATGCTCCTCCATACTATGAGGACTCCATTGCAATAGGGGCTTTTGGTGCTGCTCAACATGGGGTTTTAGTTTCCTGTTCGGCTGGGAACTCTGGTCCCGGCCCTTTCACTGCCACGAACATCGCTCCTTGGATCCTGACTGTTGGGGCTTCAACCATTGATAGGGAGTTCCCTGCAAGTGTGGTTTTGGGAGATGGGAGGATCTTCAAGGGTGTGTCGTTGTACTCTGGTGATTCCTTGGACTCGGATGAACTCATTGAGTTGGTCCATGCTAATGATTGTGGAAATAGATACTGCTATGAAGGTAAATATGTCGCCCTTTTGTATAGTATAGCTTGCATTATTTCTGCGACGAGTTAGATTGATATTACTGTAGGTGGTGGTCACTGTGACTTTGAGCTACATATATGACTATACGAGTAACATAGAAATACTTGAAATTGAAACTCTACCCGTTATTGTTGATACACCTAGTGGTCACTTCAGAGTACTGAAATTGCGAGTGCTTTGAACAGGCCATCTTGATGCTTCTAAGGTAGATGGGAAAATGGTTATCTGTGACCGTGGAGGGAATGCTCGAGTTGCAAAGGGCAATGCAGTAAAACTTGCTGGTGGTAAAGGTATGATCCTTGCCAATACAGAGGACAGCGGCGAAGAATTGATAGCTGATTCCCATTTGATCCCAGCCACAATGGTGGGTCAGATTGCCGGAGATAAGATTAAAGAGTATGTCAAGACAAACTCCAATCCGACTGCTACAATCAAGTTTCAAGGGACAATAATTGGCTCATCACCATCAGCTCCAATGGTGGCAGCCTTCTCCAGTCGCGGTCCAAACCATCTCACGGCTGATATCCTTAAACCCGATGTCATTGCTCCTGGGGTCAATATCCTTGCCGGGTGGACAGGATTTGTTGGTCCAACGGATCTTGATATTGACCCGAGAAGGGTGGAGTTCAACATCATCTCAGGCACTTCAATGTCATGCCCGCACGTAAGTGGGTTGGCTGCTTTGCTCAGAAATGCTTACCCGAGCTGGAGCCCGGCTGCTATCAAGTCTGCCTTGATGACCACTGCTTACAACATCGACAATTCTGGGAATAACATCACGGATCTTGCAACGCAGAAGCAATCCACACCGTTTGTCCATGGATCCGGTCATGTAGACCCCAACCGAGCACTCAACCCTGGGCTTGTCTATGACATTGATCCTGCTGATTACGTTTCCTTTCTCTGCTCCATTGGCTATGACTCGAAGAAGATTTCCATCTTCCTCAGGGAGCCAGCTTCTGTAGATTGCAGCACCCAGAAGCTCTCTAGCCCCGGGAACCTGAACTACCCTTCCTTTGCAGTTGTGTTTCAATCTAACAATGGCGTCACCAAGTACACTAGAGTGGTGAAGAATGTCGGTAGCTCAGCTGACGCAATCTATGAAGTCTCAGTGTCTTCTCCTCCCAATGTGGATGTTAGCATCTCCCCGACAAAGCTCGTGTTCAGTGCAGAGAACCCTACTCTTTCCTATGATGTCACCTTCACCAGCCTCGCTTCTTCTGATATGTCAATTGTGGGTTCGTCGAGTTTTGGATCAATCGTGTGGAGTGACGGGATTCATCGGGTCAGGAGTCCAATCGCAGCTCGGTGGATTCAGGGGTCCGAGCAGCAGTTGGTGGCCTCATCCTGAGATGCTGTCTTGTTACCCTGTACATTCATCTATCAATTGCATATGTATAATGGAAGGACAGGTATGTAAGTATGTTATGAATTCTGATCATCTTCCCAGACTTTACAAGTTTCATTTCATAAAATTCACCTTGTGCACGGTGATTCGGTGAAGTTCGCAATTTGTTACCATCCCAAATTGATGCTATTTTATTTGGGCCTTGTTTAATTTGGGCTTAGGCTAATTATTACTGGGCCTAGTCAAGTTAAACGTGATAAACGGAAACTGATAGTATTGTTTTAGTTTCTTTAAATCCATTTGAAATATTGAATCAACCGAATAAGATTCGGTTGATTAGTGCTTGTATGATCGAAGTCATGTTATGTTGCCAATATAAGCATAAAATCTAGTGCGAGTCCCTTGACTTAGAATTTATTACAGAATTAAAATTTATCATTCATAATAATAAATTATTTAAAATATTAAAGGTAAAATGTAGAAATTTATGCCTTGTTTATTTGAGTAGAAAGAAATGGAAGAGAAAGGAATCAAAATTTATATGAAAAACTTGTATGATCAACACTTTTTTTATTCTAGAGAATGGAAGGGGAAATAGTTAGAGCATTCTAAGGAAAATGGTTACCCTATGCTCAAAGTAGGTAATCAAATAGGGGAGAGGAAATAGATTTTGTATGTAAAATGAGGGAAGAAGAGTAATGATTAGAATAATGATGAATGAATCTTAAATTAAAAATAGACTAGATTCAGAAGGGTTACCATTACATTTTCTTACCTACAAACAAACGAGGGATTACTCTCTAATGTCACCTTATAACATCCCAATGATAGAACATGCATATATAATAATTACATAATATATACTGTATAAAATAGTTTAGATAAAGACGATTAATTAGAATTTTTAAAAATATATACTGGATCATCATAAGACTAAGATCGAGCAATATAAATATAAGTAGTTATCGACTCATTTAATATTAAGTAGTGGGGTGATTAGTGGAGTTGTGACGGTTATAATGATAGAATGATGAAAACAAATGAAGTGAAAGTTTTTAGTGATTCATACGGAGATGGAAAAAAAAATGGATAATGTGACAATCTTCATTCAGTTATACGTGGTATGGAGATTTTTTGTGTGGTCACTTGGATAGGCTTATTTATGCTTTTATAATAGGAATAGATTTGTAAATAGATGTGAATAAAATCACGACATGATCGATTTTCGAATGGTGATGGTCCAATTTGACTGCCCTAATACATAAAGAGTCTCATTTTAGAGGTAGATGAATGATTAATATTGAAATGATGTTGCTAAAAAGTACAGTAATATATGTTTAACATTTTGGAAAGATAATTATATATAATCCATATAATTTTAATTGTGCTAAATTTGGGCTTTAATTGATATTGTGCTTGGTATGGATTAGCATTTATTTTACACTAATGTTAGACATAAATAGTATACTAGATCATTTTCATGAAGGGATAGATTTATTATAAACATTTATTACCTTGTAAACTATAAATATATAGATTATATTATTCATACGTAACAAAAAGATTATTCATATAATGTAATTATTCGTATATATTATGTCTTTTAATATGAAAATTATTAGTATATGTGTAGCAACATGATTATTTGCACGAGTTATATACAAATAATCATATTGTTGCATACGAATAAATTTGGTATTTAAATTTTTCTTCAAATCTCATCCATTAATATTATGAATCCTACGTACAGTTTAGATGTATTCAAAATTTTCATCATAAAGGATGTTTAAATTGGATTCACTCCATAAAATATTGATGATTATTCTTTACGAAGAGATCTAACTTGAGCATCGGAGGGGTCCTCGAGGGAGACAAGCCCCGCCCACACCATTGTTTGTTCTTGTGTTTTCCGGTTCGGATCTTGGCACTGGACATCAATTGTGAAATTCCGAGAAGACTCCAGTCGGGTCGTATGAAACGAATGTCATGTCGGGTTTATTTTATTTTTGGTTATAAGATCGGGATCGACTCTTTTAACACAAAAAATTTAAATCATTGTGTGGAGCTTTCCCTCTCCTTATGATCTTTTTCTCGTTCCAACCAATGTGAGATGGTATTTTTATCCCAATATCGATCTCTAAGAGATCGATACTGGTTCTCAATCTCATGGAAATGAAGCTATAGAAGCTTGAACGTACCAGTGATTCATTTTCAGATTTGACTAAAAAACAATACGGAGTATTGAGATGATGTGGCATCTCAAGAGGCCAGAAATATGATTTTTTGAGATCTCATATCTTACCAATAATTGAGATTGTGTCTCGATATACATGTGTAAGATTAAAATATATATAATTCCGTCAATTTTATATGATTATATCGATCGATCTGGTGCATTATTTTTTTTAATGTAATTATTTCCAACATGGAATAGCCTCATAAGTTCATAACTCACACTTGTTTTCCACATACATATATACAACATATATAAACATCATATATGTGAACTATATATATGGTTGTCGATCTCTTTACGATATGATGGATGTTGGTTGGATGAAAATCATGAAGTTGAACACTGATGGCGTGTTCATACATAATCATTGGCGGATCTTAGAGGGGGCTCGGGGTGGCTGAAGCCCCCCTAGCCCGGAAGAGAAGCGTAGTAAAAAAAAATTTATATGGATTTTTTTGATAATTTTTACTAATTTTAGACATAAAACAATGTAAAAAAAGTAATGAATCATAAAGATAGATTAGCTTAGTTGGAAATGAGGGGTATTTATTACCTTGAGGTCATGAGTTCACTTCCCATTAGCTTCACTTTTTTACAATTTTTTTTCCTATTAGTTTCCTACTACTAAAAATGCCTAATTAAATACCAAATTTAAGGTTTTCTCCAATATAATTAAACAAAAACTTTCTTCTTATATATACATATAAAAAAATTCTCAATTTTTTTTTATAATTTTTGTTTATTGTTTTACATTTTTCCTACTAAAAATGACTATTTAAATCATAAATTTAAGGTTTTTCCAATACATTTTAAAAAATATTTTCATATATACATGCAAAAAAATTTTATCAAAAAAAATTTACCCAAATTTAAGGTTTTCTTTCTCCAATATACTTAAACAAAAACTTTCTTTTATACATATATATAATCCTCATTTTTTAAAATAATTTTTGTTTTTTTAAAAAAAATTCTACTAAAAATAACTATTTAAATAATAAATTAAGGTTTTTCAAATATATTTAAACAAAAAAGAAGTATTTTTCATACATACATGATACATGCGATAAAAAATTTCTTGAAATTTTTTTAGCCCCCCTTAACAAAATTTCTGGATCCGTCACTGTACATAATCCCGGCTTTGTTGGAGGTGGCGGTTTATTATGTGATGCTTCGAGTGACTCCTTGTGATTACTATTTTTGGGCGATTTTTCATGGTTTATATATGTATCGGTTGGAGATCGTGTGCGGGTTCACGTACGGGAGAAACGAACAATATACAAATCTAACGGGTTTCATCTCAAAATCAATTGGCAATGAGAGGAGTAGTCTGTCAAACTTATATGTTATTTATCATATTTCAACCTTTTCAACGTGGGACAACCTCATGATCCAACATGGTGATTGAGATCAGCTGATTCCCCATCTATGTCCAACTTTACTTTTATTACCTTATTGATCAATATTCGTCATGCTTGAAGTTTTGATGGGAATGCTTTAGAGTTGGTAATTACTCGATCGATCTTTAAGAGGATTGACTTTACTGCTTTAAGAATATAGGGTCATGCCCATCATGTGTTTGTTAACTCTTTAAAGTGGAGTAAATCATAGTTTGATCATCATATGATGAACTTATATATCAATCACAAGTTCAGTTACACGTTTCATCAGTGTTGTCATTCCTTAAAATACTGAATTGGATGTATAATTAAAATACTATGATTGATTGAGATTTGAGAGCTTTAATTACATTTTTTCATGTTAATTTTGCATATATGGTTTACAATGAAACAACGAACCTACCTAGCTAGCTTGGTTGTTGGTGTATCATAATCCAAAAAAAAATAAAAACAGCTCTTCTATCTGTGACACCCAGATCACCGTCGCTCCTTGACAAATTAATAATTCAGTTCCACTAGGCTATATACCCCAGTCCAAATTGCACGTAGCACTCATTGTACGATACTTAAAATAATTTTTCTATTATTTCAATTACCAATTAAAATATTTTTCTATTTAGTTCAAAAATTTTCTGATAAATGATGCATGGTGAAAAATTATATATATATATATATATAGGCAAGAGTTCCAATGAAACAAAGAATACGGTGAAACGGTGAAACGAATGAATATTATGTTATATTAATATGAATATGGCATTATGTGGATATGAATATGTGAATATTGTGGTGTGTGGATATGAATATGTTGTTATTCACTTTATATTATTTAAATATAAATAATAACATATTCATATACCCATATTTAAATCATATTCATATTCACACAACATAATATTCATATAACATAATATTCATATAAATATGACTCAATATTCATTCGTTTCACCGTTACACCGTATTATCCGTTTCATTAGAACATTTCCATATATATATATATATATATATATATATATATATATATATATATATATATATATATATATATATATATATATATATATATATATATATATATATAGGGTAATGCGTGTAGAAAATATACACGTATAGAGATCGATCTTTCGTGGTAGGAAATACAATATTTTTTTTAATTTGAATTTAGCATATCTGAAATCTAAATCCTGGTTTCGTCCCTAACGATATCCCTATAAATAAAATCTCAATCCGTATACCAAATTACTAATATATATATAGGTGGATTTTTTTTTTTTCAAAATCTCATAATATCCCATATTCCCATTGTAATTATCAAAACCATGATATCTATAAATAAAATTTCCTCAAATCTTTATAGTCTGAAATGGGATTTCCTCAAACATGGGTGTTGAGATGTGAATGATACCAAAAAGTGTCTCACATCGGAAAGTTGAACATATGAAGCCCTAGTATATGAGTCGGTGGGCTACTCCTTCTATTGCCAATTGGTTTTAGAATGGAACCTCACTCGGCTCGTGTGCTAGGCTACTAGCGCATGTGCGCCTGTGCACACGACCCTAGTCATCAGTCCGAGTCGGATTTTGATATGGTATCAGAGCGGTTAGCCTAACGACCCGTCTTTCGATCCTGGTCTGGGTTACCATGCACTTGCGGGGGCGTGTTGAGATGTGAATGAGACCAAAAAGTGTCTCACATCGGAAAGTTGAACATATCAAGCCCTAATATATGAGTCGATGGGCTACTCCTTCTATTGCCAATTGGTTTTAGAATGGAACCTCACTCGGCTCGTGCGACTTTGATAATGGGATCCCGACGTAAACTTTTCCTACAATTGTACAATGGGAGAGATGGAGGGGGGTGTGTTAGATGAGTTGTGAGTGGTTATGGTTTGGAGTATGTGAAAAACCAAAAAAGGTTTTTTTGTCTTTATGCACACTAAAAAAATGCATGAACTCACTTACTCACCAAGAGATCGAACTACTTATATATGGAACCAACCAATTAAAATCTTTTACATCATTTTCTACTCCACTTTCTAAACTACTAAATAATTTTAATTTTTTTAAAAATTATAAAAATTACATTTATATTCGGCACATCTATTTTATTATGCTTATAATTTTTATTTTGAAAATCATATAATAAATTTTTTTTTGATTGGGTAAGAATTCAGATACGAATAATCGCTATCTGACATATAATAATTTTTTTTAAATAAAAGGCATTATTTTATAAAATATAATCATAAAAAAAATTGTTAACATCATTTCTCAAAATAAAAGTTTATAAGCATATAAAAAATAAATATTTAAAATATAATTATAATTTTTTAAGATTAAATAAATATGACAATAATGTAATGATATCGGAAGTGGAGCAGGTATTTATGCAACCATTTAAGAACATTTTTTTTAATAACTATGAAATTCAAAGCATATTGAATCCTATGCTCACATGATCTCTCATTATCTTACCAATTCATCCTTTTTTCTCGTTTTGAACTAACAATCTTTCCATTTGATGCTCATTTTGACGTACTCATTCCTTCTTCTTCTTCTTCTTTTTATTTCTAAAGAATAGCCCCTCCATTGTCCACATTATTGGTCAAGAAATCATGCAATATATATGGATCCGAATAGTTTATAATAATTAGGCCACTTATAAATAATCAATCTAAATGGACACCTATTTACAATCTAATAATACTCTATATCAAATTATTTTTTTATAATACTCTATTTATGAACCCTTCATGACCCATATGGTAAGTTTGGAGTTTCAGAATTCGTTTGGCAGGTACAGTTAGGTATGGATGTCTCGTTTGAAAGGAAACATACCGACATTCTCGAATTCATACTTAGCAATATGTGGTCAAAACATCACACTTTCACAACTCACATATGCTAATGAACTTTTTTTTTATATCTTTTTTTATATAGAAAGTGATTTGATATACTAGACAAATCTAGTAAATTGAGAGCAACAATAGAAAAATAGTAATTTGTCACAATAAGAGCATCAGCAACGCCCATATGGTGGGTGTCTTACCCTGCTATTTTTATATATTAAAAAAAATAGAAAAGTCAGTAAAAATATTTAAAAAAAAAACTCGTATTTGGGAACTGGAAAGTGCATGAAAGAAGATACTTTGCCTTTTCGGTTCTAACAAAATGTGGTGCCCAACTGACACAAGAAACCCACTTGATTCAACAGTGCATTTCATTTTTTCTACTACTGTGCGCTTTTTTCTTTTTTCTTTTTGTTGTTTTTTTATATAAATATTATAAATAGGTTGTGTTGGATGATGTAAGTATGAGAGTTAAAGAAATTTTGATTTCTTTGTTGGTTGGGAGGATTATTTTTGTGATTGATTGGGACATGTCTTTCTTTTTATTATTTTTGGCTTCGTTGTTGTATCATGACAGTTAGTCGGTCCACCAGACTTGTCTGATGCGTCGAATTATTTCCGTTTTAAAAAAAAAATTGATTGAGTATGTGGGATGTATGAGAAAATTAAAAGTAGTATGTAAAATTGATGTAGTAGAGAGAGAAAGATAAAAAGCAGTATAAGAAACTTTGGATGAGAACATAGGTTGTGGATGCTCTAACGTATGGATGATGAGGATGTTTCATTAGTCGGGACACCTCCAACCAAACTCTTACCCTTCATCAATGAGAACAACTACACAAGCTTCTATTAAAGGACACAAGCATTCATGATTCTTAATTACTGCTCTCTCCCTATCCAATTCCAAACCACACACACATGACACAAAAAGTCAGTTCTTACCGATCAGAATAACTTATTGCACCAATTTATTTTCATTTATTTTTAATAATGTATAAATGTATTTACACAATCAGTCACAATGGTCCACAACTCCCAACATCATAACTAAGATCAATCATCAAGCAATTTAAGTTCACCAAAAAAAAAAACATCAAGCAATTTAAGTCACACTGCACCTAATATTTTTATTTTCCCAAAGGTTAAAAGATCTTATTAGCTCTCATACAAAGGGTAATCTAGATAAAGAGACTCTTTGTTCTCAACTTGAGGCGTTACTTGGTTTGAACCAAAAAAATAATTAAAAACCACAATACTCCGTAGTAATTTACTTAATGTTTTTTTTTTTAATATTTAATTTTCTTTTTTTATTCAAAATTTTAAGTTATATCATTTTTTATTCATCTTCCTCCATGGAAATCAAATCGGCACAGCTGAAACTAGTTAGCTGGAGAGAGTGGGGAAGCAGCTCCCGGACCTTGTCAGAGCCGGCCCTTGCATCATGTCGTTGTCGCCGGCTGCGTTCCTCATCGGGCTAGCCGGCATCGAGCGCAGTCCTCTAGGAGAATCGAAGCTTCGCCGGACAATGTGCCGGACGGCGGCGATCAGGTCGACCGTCGGATCAGTGGCCGGCGGCCACGAAGTCCGGAACTCCCGGCAGACGTTGAGGTGGCGGCCGACTGCCTCCTCCGCGCTGATCAGCCGTCCCGACCTGGCGATCTCATCCTTGACCGCCTCCGCGCACAGGCCGCAGATCCATTTCCCGGAGAATCGCGCCCGGATCCGCTCGATGTACGACGGCGTGCACTCCTCCGTGAGCCCGCAGCAGTCACATTTCGCTGATTCGATCTCCATCTGAATCGCTGAGCTCGTGATCTTGTTGGAAGTAGACATTTCTGTATCTAGATTCAATCCAATTGTTTCTCTGCAACCAAATCGAAAGCAAATCAGATCAGTTTCCAAGAAAATGCACCAGAAATTGAAACAATCAGAGCCAGAAATTACTTATTATCACACCTGATCAAGACTCAAGATATCCTCCAGGCTCCAACTTCGCCGTGAAATCAAACAATTCTTACTCTTATCTACAACCTAATACCTCTGAAAATCGCAGTTAGGGTTCTAAAAGAGGGATAAGCAAACCGTCTTGAATAACTACCTTTCCTTCTCCCAATCTCCTTCGGCTTGATCGTGTTCAGAAACAGAGGATTCGAACACTACCATAAACATCCTTTATCCTTTCTCCAAGAAAGAGCTAGAGAAAAAGGCAAAATAGATGGACAGAAAAAACAGAGAGATTTCCGGTTTGCAGCTCTGCAACGACGCAGAAAACGAAATTGTGAGTTTCTGGAAATCAAAACCTCTGTAACTCTGCAAGGAGATAGGAGAAGGAGAGAGGTAATTAATGGCGGTAGAGACGGTGGAGGGAACGACCCAAAAGAGAGGGGGGTCCAATGATTGAGGCGTTTTGAGTCGTTTAATATATACTCCGTATATTTATATAGAGAGTTTTTCTTGCATTGCGTTTGCTCCGCCGTAAGTTAAAGTTCAAAACTAATTAAAATACCATCACTTTTGAATATGATAAAAATGTATCATCAACTTTTAAATATAATAAAAATATCCCGATCTTTGAGAATAGTGGTAATATATTACCACAGGTTTTTTTACGGGTCAAAATGTTGACAAGACAGCATACGTGGATTTTTTTAACAAGGCAGCCTGTATGGAAAGCCTTTTACAAATTAGCACTAAAATTGGATTTTCTTGAACAATTTCATTAGCAAAAAAATAAGCAGATAACAAAATTAAACTCGAAACACGAAATTGATTCAACTAAGCAACAATAATCAGGTCAAAATTGCCTTAAATTAACACAACACGACTATTCCTAACACCAAACCGAAAACAACAGCAACAACAAAGAGGGGAAAAAACAAAACTTATACAGCCAAGTCTGTGAACGAATCAAAGAGGAAGAACAATATGTGAGAGAGACAACTCAAGATAGGAGACCACGAGGGAAAAAAGACTACCATTTAAGAGGAAATATGAGCTACCTGGAAAGTTTAGAAGACAGTTTAAGAGACGACCACGGAAGGAGATAGAAGGGAGGAAAAGGCGAGGGGTATGAAACCGTTCCAACTCTTTATTTATCTTTTCATAAGGAAACCGTTTAAGAAAACTCTTGTAAAAAAACGACCTATGATACCTTGTTAGCATTTTTAATCCTTGAGAAAGCTCGTGATAATATGTTACCACTAACCTAAAAGGTTGAGATATTTTTATTACATTTGAAAGTTGATGATATATTTTTACCATATCCCAAAAATGAGGGTATTTTAATTAATTTTCCCTTATAAATATTCCATGAATTATTCATATGCGTGTAGGTTTATCATTTCTTCGTATTTGATGACCCATCTTAGTGAAATATTTAGATCCCCACCAAAAAAAATAATATTTAGATGATAATAAACAATTATTTTTAATATAATATTTTTTTATTTGATCAAGTTTTTTCTGATCGAAGCTAGGTTAAGTTTTGAAACAATTTTGATGTTTATATATCAATATGTCACCGTGAAAATAAGGATTTGTTTGGTTGATTAAATTTAAGGATATGAAATTTTTTATAAATTACATTTTTTAGGAATTGAAAAAAGTTATTTTAGTAAATTTTAGTGTTTAGAAATATAAATATGAAATAAACTCGAAAATGGTGAAAGTTAAATTTACGAGTAAGTTAATAAACGTCTTCCGATTTGGTAAATTTTCAAACAAAAATTTTAGAAAGATATAGAATTTTTATTCTACTTTTGAAATTTTTTATTTTTTATTTTTTTATTTATTTTTAACTAATTAGTCAAAAAGTTTTAAATAAGTCTAAATACACATTTTTAACTAATTAACCAAACGAGTGTAAAACTTTGATGTATTGTTTTTACTGTGCCAAGGGCGATAAAAATAAACTTACTTCCACAAAAACAAGTAACATTACATAATTCATTTTATTTACAGCAATTTTCAAGTAACTCGACGTTTTGCTATTTGTTTGAGACATTTCCAGCGAAGAATACATCTTCAATAAAGTTTATAAAGAAAAATGTCGCTTTAATTTGAAACTTCTAAGAGTTGAAATTTCACATTGTTTATTTAAAAAAAATGACATCATTTCGTAATCTAATACTCCGTAATTGTCATGCTTGGTAATTGGTATGTTATTTTTTCTTTTTTCAAAATGTGATAATTGGTTAGACTCTACAACTCTAAAGGGTCTGTATGAGCGGAGTTAAAAAAAATGACTAAAATTTAAAAACAGTTAAAATTGAAAAAATATGTAAAATAAATGTTGAAAGATTATGGAATAATATAAACACTGTATGAGACGAAAAAAAGTTTATTAGTAAAAGTGGAATTTATTTGGTTGTTATAAGGAGTATTATGGTAATTTCAAATCATATAAACCAAATAAAAACAAAAAAGCAACTTCCATTAGCTTATTTTTTAACTCAAAATTTTAACCATAATTACATGATTTTTGACATCCATACATGGTTAAAAAGAAAAACAGTCTGCTTTTACTTTTTTTAACTTGATTATTTTACATCCATACACGCTTATTGTACATAAATGTACTTGGACCCTCCGATCAAAAATATAATTATATTTTTTTAATCAAATATTTTATAGAGTTAAAAACTCTATAAAAAATTAAATATATAATATTTAATTGATTAGTTACAAACCTAAAATAAAGTCTTTTGTTAGAGAAATTATATATGGAAGTAATTTGTTGAAATTTGGTAAGATTAATTGACATCAAAAATCAAATCAATCAAAAGTTGGCATGGGAATCACATTTTTGATTGGGTATAACATGGTAGCTCATCACTCTTAAATCAATATTTCAGCTACAAAAATAAATTTTAGATATATAGCGCCAACTCAACATCTACGGAGTACTATTTTAGCGCGGTTGGTTACGATTAATCATAATCATAATAATTACTCCATCATGTATATTTTATGCATGTAATTAAATTTAATTATGAAACATGCTACCGGCTTTGATTATATCCTCCATCCGACCATTTCAAATAGTGCCTTCACTTTCGCCTAATTTGATGGAAATTATATCAAATTAATTATTATTTGCAGCTTCATATCTTCACAATCTGAATGGCCAACTAAACTGAGGAAAAAAAACAACCAGAAGGAACAAAATTATTTTGTGAAACGGTGAAAGGGACGAGGCAGGATATTGTATTGACTGGTTTGGCACCTTCCACAAAATATATATACTCCTTCAGTGAATATATAAAAGACATTTGAGTTTAGATTTTATTCCCATAAAATTCATTTTAAATTCAAAATAACTAAATACATCGGTAATTTTTACTGAATACACTGCTAATAAATCTGCAACAAGTTGCGGACCCGTTAATGATGTTTTTTTTTAATTTTTTGAACATGGGTGGACCGGCCCGCTAATGGGTCTTCAACAAGTTGCGGATCTATTAGCGGTATTTCCAGTAAAAATTATCAGTGTAAACTAAATACATCGGTAATTTTTATTGAATACAACGCTAATAGATCTGCAACAAGTTACGGACCCGTTAATGATATTTTTTTTTAATTTTTTGAATATGGGTGGACCGGCCCGCTAATGGGTCTTCAACAAATTGCGGATCTATTAGCGGTATTTCCAGTAAAAATTATCAGTGTATTTAACCATCTCTTTGAAATTTTATAAGCATCGAGTACTAGAATTTTATTGAATTTTGCGTTGTTTTTTTTTTCGTTTTCCCCAATCATCATTGGTTGTAATTTTTTTTTTTTTTTATACAATCATTGGTTGTAAATGATGACAAAGAATCAATAATACTAGTACCAATAATTTATTTTTGTATTTTCTCAAAACATTCAAAATGCTAAAAACACTTATGTTTTCACGGAGTACAATGATAATAATAAAAACTCAGTCTTTGATTCAAGGTTGATGAGCCAAATTTCGATAAATATATGTTTTTCACATTGCAAGTTTGAATAAACTATAAACCTAAGTATATAAATCAATGGACTAACCTTCTGATGAATTATATATAATAGGAAGTATGGACATTTTCTGTAATTAGCTAAAATTAAGTACTTCCTCCTAGCTATAAAAAGAGGAATCAACTTGTAAATCAGTTACATTGTTCAGTTCACAAAAATAACAAACAAAACACTCTTTCTCCATCGTCTTTCTCTTCCTTTTGTGTCTTCTGTGTGATGATCTCTGTGTCATTGATAATGTTGATCAATTACTAGAGATCAACGTGTGTTGAGAATATGATGTGAGAATAGTATCCCATACGGAAAATATGGTGAAACCAAATTTTGTATATAAGTGGGTGAGCTACTTCTCATAATATCAATTGGTTTTATGATGAAACTTCATTTGACTTGTGTGTTCGGTTTGGCTAGCGCATGTGCACTTGGACGTGTGATCCCTACATCAAATGACCCACAGTAATTTCTCGTAAAATGGAGCCGTTGGGGTGGTGCTTAAACAAAATCACTGAACTCTATCTAGCGGACTGATAATATGTTGGATCAGCAACCAGAATGCGATCCTGTAGTAGCGGAATTACTTTCAAAGTGTACTGTATAGCCACAGCAACCATAATGTGCTAATAACAATTTATATGGCTAATCATGTTAATTTTAATGCATACTCGATCGGCCAAATAGCCTTAATAATAGCCATTCAAGAATTATCGGTAGTCCTATTGTTGGGCCTGAATCATCGTATTTTTAGCCCATTTGCAAATTGTGTGGTAAGCCCATATATGTGTCTTTTTACCTGTGATGGATGTTGGTAACTTCTGACAAATTAGCCCATTCACTTTGTAGGTGACAAATTTATGGGCCCAATTGCCTATTTAAACTTGTAAAGCCATTGCTTATGAAATGAAGGTAAAATTGCATAAAAATCGGCCTTTAAATATACTCATATGTCATAAACCATCTTTTAAATTGACATTTCTAGAAAATCGTCTTTTAAATAACTTCCATCATCAATTAATCATCCTTGAAATTATTTCTTCTGAATCTCGTTTAAACTTATTAAATTATAATTTTACCCTTTTTTAAATTATATGCTAGTGAAATTTTAACAATTAAAAAGTAAATAAATAAGAATAAATTTGGGAAGATATAATTGACGCTATTTTTTTCTCCCACAATGAATGTGTGTAGAAGTTAATAGAGAATTAGAGTGCGATTGAAAGGGAAAATCGAGCGAATCAATTTAAGGGGTGACAATTTTGCAAAAATCGACACCATTTTATCATTTATTTGAAACATGCCAATGACGTCAATGTTTTTCTCTCAATTTCATACTTATTTACTTTTTTATTTTTTTTAATTATTAAAATTCTATTAGAATATAATACTAAAGGTGTGGTAAATTTGTAATTTATCAAATTTGACCTGGATTTAATCGGAATAATTTCGGAATTAGTTGATTGGTGGAAAAAGTTATTTAAACGATGGTTTCCTAAAAATATTCATTTAAAATGTGATTTATGATAAGTAGATATATATTTAAAGGGTGCTTTTCGACAATTTTGCCAAAGAACAATGATTTCACTCTCACTTCTCTCATTGAGATCACCTTTACTACGAACGGGTTTTTAGATTAAATATAGAAAAAATAATTTAATCAATTACTGTATTAAAGTAAGATAAAAAAAAAAAATCTAGTCAAACTGCGCGCAAATTACAACGAAAGAATCCCTTCCTTTCCTTGTCATCGCCATGAAGGTTGATACTTAAACCAAACGTAAACCCAAATTTAAAAAAAAACACATATAATTGATTCATCCTTTCACATCATTTTATTTGTTGTCTTACATGGCCTGCAAACCAAACAAGGCATAATCCAAAACCCTACCGTCCAACTACCATATATACCTAACGATAAAACGAGGGTCGCTGTGTAGATGATTAGATACCCTTCTTTAGATAGGCCACATGTTTTATCTTTGGGGCAAAAAAAAAAAAAAAAAAAAAAAATTAGGCCACTGGATCCTTATTGTGGGCCCCCCTGCTTTGAAAAAATTAAAGTGGGTGCCATGTGGCCCACCTTGTATATAACGTACAGTGTCAGAATCTTAGTGAGAAAAATGGAGTAGGATAGGTGGGAGAGGTATATTATCACAAATTTAGTGACCCAAAAATATAGGTGCGACATTTAACATTTTGTGGTACAGTACGAGATTATGTGTTCGACTTTCACTGTCGATGAATTAGTAGTGTTAGACGCATAAATCTTTAATGGACGGTGTGATTAAAGCTGGATCATTTGCATCAGTCGGGGTGGTTTGGTGGTGTGAATTAGGGTCTTTAATTCTTTATCTCCGCCTATTTCATTGGGTGAAAATTTAAGATTTATTTTGTTTACTATTAGTGGGTTGAATCGGTCGACGCAAACCGGACGATTGAGTCATGTGACAAATGTGGATTTCCTCCACATAAAAGAAAAAGAAAAAGTTGAACCCTTTCTGAAAAGACAAAATCACTAAAATTATTAGGAATTTCGAAAAACTTGAAATAGTATGAGTTGGGGATGCTAACGAATCCCTCCAATAACAATTAGCTTGAATATTGGTCAAAGGTCGGTCATTTTCACAAAACCACTCATTTTTTTTTGAGCAAAACAAAACCACTCATTCAAATATAAACCACATACAAAATCCATTATTGGAGTTTATTTTTAAAAAACATAGACATTATTTCAGAAATATATACATATAGCAATATGTGTCATTTAAAATATCATACTAATTTGAATTTCCTTGAAAAAAAATCAATTTACAAACACTTTTCTAAATTTTTTTTTTGTAATTTTTATAAATTTTTTATAATTTTTATTTATATAAAAATGTTACTTGCATCATTGCGGGTTTTTTTTATATAATTTTTAATTAAATTAAATAAAAAACAAAGGAAATATATAACTCTTAAAATGTTCCTTGATTAAAGATTAAATAACTAAATGTAAAATATCTATTAATATTCAATTTAAATTATTATATTGAAAATATTTTTTTTAGATATGAAGTATAAAAAATATAATTTTGTAACTAGTTAAGATATATGGTTGCAAATTTATTTTATAAATTAATTAGAGTCATCAAATAAGGTGAATATATGGAATAGCGTGGATAAAATAAGTGAGACATAAGCAAATTAACGTGTTAAAAAAAACCCGGATTCAGATTAGACATATAATGACACATAAGCAAATTTGATCAGGGCTCAACACATAAGAATTCAGACCTCTATTTTAGCATTATATATAGATATATAGATAGATATAGTTACAAATATAGAGATAAATTTATAATAAAGATATCTCTATATTTTAAAAAAATGCCAAATTTAAAAATCACTTTTTCCCTTCACCCATCTTCTGGGAAATGATACAAAGTATAAGGAATGTGTTGAACAAAATTAAAAATTCTCCAAAAGTATAAATATCAATAGAATAAAAAAAGTTATTGAAAATGCTCTAAACAATTTTGGAGGAAAAAAGTCCCTTGTGAGGGTTGTATTTCGCAAGAAAATCCAATAATGAGCAATCTATATACATATACTAAAATCGATGCATAGCGTTCTATGTGGCGCGTTATGTTTGATTCTAGGGCAAAAAATCCTATGTGGCGCGTTGTGGTTGATTCTAGAAAAAAAAATTAATAAAATAATATGTTATCATAATTTATAGAAAGTATATAAGCCACAATCTATCTATCTATATATTTTAGTTTATTGACAAAAATATAAATATAAATAAAAAAAATATTTCATAATATTAATTTTTGGTGGAAAAATGATTTATATTTAGATCATTATTATTTTTTATTATTGGAATCTATCTAAATTATTTATAATATTGTATTAATATATTCTCCCCGTATACGGGACGGGATCTACACTAGTTTTATATATTCACTCCGTCCAATTTGTGGTTTTCTAATTTACTGTACTTTTGGAGAGTGACAGTGAACTAATATAAGTTGACATAATATAACCAGGTTTACATTAATTGAAAACAACATAAGTATTTGAAAAAATTGTTGCCTTTAGTCTTTAGACCGTGACGTATGAGGAAGAAAATAACGTACGTAGTTCCCATATTTTTTTTTAGGTTTAAGCTTATTTTTTTTGGTGGGCAAACGGGGAGAAGCGGCTCCCCAAACCATTAAATTAAAAACCAGAAGTACAAGAGTTTACAAAGGATGAAAAAACAAATCACACAGGGCAAGATCTAGTCTAGGCCATCCCTGGCTCATCCAAAAGTAAACGAACAGAAACATTAGAAGGAGGAACTAACAGCACATGGAAACCAAGTGGAAGAGAGAACGCGAAAGAGGCTAATTCATCCGCCACCGAATTAGCCTTACGATATGTGAAACTGGACCACCCAGTCTCTACGGAGGAAGCCATGGCAGAGATCCACCAGGCTGGAAAGCGGGTGTGAGGGCTTGACCCTCCTTTCAATGAGCTTAACACACGTAGTTTTAAGCTTATATATTGACTACTCCGTAATTTAATACAGTATGGTTTTGAAGCACCAGCACAAGGCTTTTATGACCGCATCAGACTTAGTTTGATTCATGTCTTTTTCAAAGTCGATTGTCTACTTGTAGTCAATAGCATTATTCTTAAACGCCGAAGCCCCATGGAAGATCGAAATCTTCATCTCCAACCGTCTTTGTCTTCTTTCTCGCTACAAGAGGTTTGTGTGGGTCACATTTTTTATGAGATTAACTGAGTCAGTCCGGATCCTCTACAACACCCCACGCTCCCTTCCCCGCATCACAAAATTATTTCCGATATAATTTAATTTCAAAAAAAATTCAAAAAAATATTTTTAGATTCTATACACTAATTTTAATAGGTTTATGATTTTTTATTTTGAAATTTCATGTTTTAAAAAATAATAAAAATTATTTTCTAAAACTAATCGATATTCTAATTATCTAAAATTTTATATCATGTTTTTTCTTGATGAAAATTTATAAATATGTGAATATGAAGGTATAGAATCTAAAAATATTTTTTTGAATTTTTTTTGACATTAAATTATACCGGAAATAATTTTGTGATGCGGGGAAGGGGGCGTGGAGTGTTGTAGAGGATCCGGACTGAACTGAGTAGCTAATCGGATTGCATACCTGTTGCAGACGACCAACAACAAGTCAATAACGCTCTTATTGAAAACCTTACAGGGACAAAATCGGAAATCGGACTTGAGGTAGAATGTAACCACTAAACTATTTAAATTAGGCTTACAAAAATGATAATAATATATATGGCAGAAATATGAATCGAGGTGAGCTACAAAAATGTGTGTTACATTATACCTTTGGAAATATTTTAATTTTTTTTACTCATAAATCTCATGTACATAAATATTAATGAATGGTGATTCAAATGGAGTCTCTAATTTGAAAGCACTTAAATAAATTAAATTGAATAAAAATCTAAAAAAAAAATACGAGTATATATTTGATATTTCTTAGACATAAAATTAAAGCTAATTGAACACAAAGTGAAACTATTGAGTGACTTTTTTTTTTGGATGAAACTATTGAGTGACTCGAGTCATGCATTAAATGTCACATTTATTTGGTGGGGCCATTTGATTGTAACAAGATCTTCCTATTTCCATATTCGGTCCCACAAAGTGGGAGATTGATGAGAAATATTAAGAGTGAATAGTAATACTACGTAGTAATAATTATTCGATCAACAAAAGGAGGGAATAGTAGTTGGGGTAAAAAACATTGTAGATCCCATGTATCATTCAATGCACCACTTAATTATTTACTACGTAGTACATCCATAATAAAATAATTGGTTTTGATCACTTTTTCATATAACAAAATATTTTACTTTCGAACAACAATAATGATAAAAATTTCTAATTTTTTCTATTCATCTGATTAACTGTATTTGATTTTCAAGATACTCTATTAATACTCCAACTTTCCATACTACGGAGTATTCTTTTTTTTTTCATTGATCCATTTTTTTATCACATTATTTATTTGTTAAAATTTTAGTTATTCTTCTTTCTATTTTTAGCTTTATTAAAAAGTGTGAAAATGACCAAAAGACCAATTATTTCGCTACGGAGGGAGTAGTATATAATTTAACTTTTAAAAAAATTTAAAAAATTATATTCATATTAAATACACTTATATTTACATATTTATGAATTTTTATCATAAAAAATTATTACTTAAAAATTAGATAAATTACATTCAAAACTATTTTTTACATTTTGTTAAGTACTGATTTTTCAATAAAAGTTTATAAACATGTAAATGTAATTAAGTGTGTGAAATATAAATATTTTTTAAAAAATCAATATTAAATTATTTACGAAATAATTAAGTGATACATCAAGTATTACACCATGTGACGTGGCTAGGAGATCTCCACTGGAAAAAATAGTACTATCTCAGTCTCTCTCTGTTTTATTACTCCGGAGTACTTTTATTAACATTGTCGAATTCTGTAAAAAAAATTCAAAGTATTATATTTTTTTCTTAGAATATCTTCACTAGCATGTCACAATGGCATATTACATAAAAAAATACTCATGTAGCTTAACGTCAAAATGTGTGATTGCGAGGAGTAACATAACTATTTAATTTTTTCCTTACAAAAAAAAAATATTTTTTTTACATATCAAACAACCCATAAGAGAAAAGATTCCCTTTAAAAAAATAATTTAAAACTTTTTTAACGCATTAGCCTATATGATCAATAAAATGAATGTCTATATACTCACCTAACATAATTATTCAACACAAAATTTAATTTTTTTTTGTTTTCATTTTTAGTTTTAAATATTATTAAAATTATCGTGAATAAAGATGGTCTAAAATGAAATATTTTGCTTAATAAAAATTATATTGTACCGTATATTATAAATGATACTCCCTCCGTCTTAAAATACATGTCTTTTTAGGACGGAGCACGGGAATTAAGAAGTATGTTAAATGTAATGATTAGATGTAAAAAGTAGGTTAAGTGTAATGATTAGACTTATATTTGTTTATTTTTTTTTAATTTGTGAGGAGGAGAGTATGGGTGATGTAAAAATTAGAGTAATGATTAGATGTAAAAGTAGGTTAAATGTAATGATTAAATCTAAAAAGACATGTATTTTTGACAAAATTTTATAGGCTAAAAAGACATGTATTTTGACACGGAAGGAGTAGTAGTTTTTTGAAGCGGTATTTTTATTCTATGCCTTATAAAAAAACCTAAAAAAAAATATAGTGAATATTAAAAATCTAATTAAGAAAAAATAAACTAATTAAAATGTGTAAAATATTTTATATTTTCAAATGTAAGTTCTTGTTCAATTCCGACCAAAAATAAAAAATACTCCGTATAATTATGCAGCTCTAATCATGAGCCACGGCGTGCTCTACAGGTCAAAAGACGAGATAAAAGGAGCCGATAGTCTTGGTTGCTCTTTCGGCTCTCATAAACATAACGCATCCCATTCTACGTGTCCATTTCTGATTGGCTGATTAGGAAAATAAATAGAATTTCTGTTTTTATTTTTCCCCGGAAATATTTTATCGGGCGTTGTCCGGAGAGTGGAAGAGACGTTTCTGGTAGTAATCATAAATATCTTTTCACTGCTAATTTACTTGTCTGTTCTTAAATCCCTCCATTAATAACGGAATTTGAGCTTCACATTCGCTCTCTTCCTTCTACTGTTTAATATACACTTTCCGACGATCCGTCTGCAGGGGAAGTTTCAACTTTTGCCGTTGCCGGAGATGGACGCAAACGTGTTCTCGAGGTCAGTGGAGGTAGGGCTTAGCCTCTCCAAGCGCGTGCGATACACCGAAGACACGTCGCCGGTGAAGCCGCCGAGGCCAGCGGCGAGGATGGAGAAGTCGGCGTCTGCCGTGTCGGCGGCGTCTGTGTCGCCGGAATCCTGCCTTCCTACGGCGCCGATGGTGTACGCGATGGTGTCGGACCCGTCGATCGTGGACAATCCAGACGTTCCGAGCTACCAGCCGTACGTGCACGGCCGGTGCGATCCGCCGGCGCTGGTTCCGCTACATATGTACGGCGTGGAGGTCGAGGTGGATTGCTATTTGGATACGGCGTTTGTGGCGGTGAGTGGGAGCTGGAGGTTGCATTGTGTGATGGGGAACAGGAGCTGTGATTGTTGTCTTGCGATTGCGATGGGGGAGCAGGTATGTCCACTTCTGTCTCTCTTGCGCTCTTGATTTGTGCTTGAACTTCGAATTTTGCTTCGATTTTCTGCGTTTGTGGAAATTTCCACTTCCAATTTGCCTTGTTTGGTAGGCTTAATTCGGATTGGTGTTTCCTTCCATCGTTTTCTCCTTTCAATTTACCTTTTTCCGCTGGGTGAGAACTGCCAAGGGGAAGATACTGTCGCCCGCGGGTGGACCTGGTAGGGTAGCTCAAGTGTACCGCCTGGAGCGTTTGCTGGAAAATTAGGAATTGGATTTCAATCTAGCCAAGCACACAGACATATGGGCCCTATTATATGAGGAAAATATGGAAATGTTTTTGATTAAAAAGATGTGGTTGATTCAATGAATCCTTTGTGATTTCTCAAGTTCATTGGTTTATAATCCATGTGTCTGGTCTGTTAGAGATGTGCAGACAGACAATTGTCATCTGTAGAAGAGGACATTTCAGTCCTGCTTTGGTTGGCTTGTAAAGAATCAGACTTATAGCTTAAACCTTAAAACAGCGCCTTTATAGCTTCATCTTGACAAAATTCCAAATTGTAGAGTCTATTCTCCACCTTTGGGTCCATTTGAACGGTGTTCGTTTGGATAGATAGACCTGCAATTTCATTCATAAGTTGATTGATGAGCTTTCATCCTTAGCTGTAGGAGGTAACTGCGAGCATGCCAAATGTATGGCAAGAAGCAAAAAAATAAAATAAATCACCTAGCTCAACGCCGAATCTTTATTTTGAACCAGATGATTTTCGGTCCTGCTCTATGTTACTATGTATTTGGTTGGCATCCAGGCATCCTAAGCAATTTGAAGTGGTGAACTTTTGAGTATTGGCATGGTGAGACATTGAAGGGGCCCTTTATTTTCACCTATGTCTACAAACTTCCTCTCTGTAACACTATTTTCCTTCATTAAGAAGCATCAATTGTTCCTATTATTCTTTAAATAGTCAAGTGACATCATCTAATAGTGCATAGGATATGAGTAAAAGTCACCATGCCACTATGGAGATTTCCATTAAAGAGAAATTCACTAACTAGGTTTTGTGTTTGCTTATTTACTTGGTCATGTTATTGGTATGAACATGCTGATTTACATAATATCTGTGTAGTTGATATTTGCATTCACTTCTGACATTTTTATGTTCATAATTTAGAGTTCTCAAAGAACCATGATTTGGCTAACAGGGTTCAGTTCTAGGTTTCGAGATTGAGGTTACAGGGAGATCATATCAAACCCAGTTGATCAAGGTAGAAGATACTTCGGGAACGCCTGCCTTATCCAAATCTGATAATAGCGGTTTTGTCAAACCTCATATCTTCACTCTAAAGATTCCAAAGGTATTTTGCTTCTCTTTTATTAATCATCTAGAACTTAATACTCCATATTATCATTTTGCCCACAATCGAATACATCAACATAACAGCTTCTGCCTGATTTGTCAAGGTGACCGGTGGGTCTAAACTATCAATTAAAGCCAAGTGGAGTCAGAAGTTATTGTACCATAATGGTGAATTCAGCTTAAGTTTACCATTTAGCTTTCCAGTGTATGTCACCCCTGGGGGAAAGTTCCCTAAGCGAGAAAAGATACTGTTGAATGTAAATTCGGGCACTGAGACACAAGTTTTATGCAAAAGCAGCAGCCATCCTCTGAAGGTAGATACATTGGATATTAGCATCAATTATTTACTGATGTCAGTTATGAAATTAATCATGTAATGTCACCATTTCTGCAGGAACTAAGACGTCAAGCTGGTAAATTGGGTTTCTTGTATGAAGCACAAGTCTACACTTGGTCGCATACTGACTTTGAATTTTCATATGCTGTAAGACCTTGAATCATGATAGCTTTCATCTCTTTCTCTACTAGTCGGTTCCTTGGGTGGTTTTATTATCCGATTATCCTTCCAAGATATGATAGGCATATGATTCTCGTCTTTACCAGGTATCTTCAAGCAGCATCTTTGGCGGAGTGCTTCTGCAGTCTCCTGAGTTGAATGATTTGGATCAGAGAGAGATCTTTAGTCTTTACCTTTTTCCTGGAGTTACTCAAAATATGAAGGTTCGTAAACAGCAGCACCGAGTACTTCTACTTATGCTTTGTGTTGCTATTTTGTTTGAATAGTTGTTTTGCCTCCTAATGTGCCTAAATATTCAAGGTTAACTGTTGTACTTGCATATTGATCCTTAAAATGACGAATTGCTGTCTTCTTTAGCTTCATGTAACAACCTTTGAACACATATGCCTAAACTAACATAGTATCTATTTGCTAATCCAAACAATTCTGCCTTATTTTGTAACAAAGAGAGAGAATTTAGTGTTCATTTTATATGCAGTATTGCAGTAATATATGCAAGTCTTGATTACCATACCTGTTGGATTGGATAATGCAAACTGAAATTCAATGATTATGGCAAGTTTCTTGCATTATTTTTCAGTCTTACTTGTCTCAGTTCTTCATAGATTTGTTCCCATCACCCACGTTCATGCTTGTTGTGTACACAACATTATTCCTTCAAAGAGAACATGGAAATATGGCAGTGGAGAACTTCTTTTCAGAAGATGGATAACATTTTAGAGTCGTATAACATGCTTGGGTTGTTTTAAAAGCTTCAAAACTTTCGTTTTGTGACAAATCAGATGATTATGGTTGCTTTCCTGTTCAGCTAATGGATTGCTAGTTGCTACATTATGCTTATTATTAACAGATTGTAAGTAATTTGCACAGTTTTTCAGAAGAAGAATAGTGTTTCTTGTTGATGTGAGTGGAAGCATGGGTGGAGCACCCATTCAGAATGTAAAACAAGCAATGTTGGCTTCTCTAAGTAAATTAGAGCCACAAGACTCTTTTAACATTATAGCATTCAATGCAAATACTTTTTCGTTTTCTTCATCAATGGAACCAGCAACCCAAGAATCCATAGAAAAGGCTACTGAGTGGATGAACTCAAGATTCAATGCAGAGGGAAGTACAAACATTTTGCAACCCATGAATCAGGTACCAAATGCATAACACGGTAGTTTGTAGATTTAGTTCCATTTTTTTGTTGGTGAATATTAAATACTGAGGCAGTTACATCTCTCTACACTTCTATCCCCTTTACCTACCTATTATCTAGTTGTAATCTCTGCTATTCATAATCCCAAAATGCTTGTTGTCCCTAAACATATCCTGCTTTGTAATGTTCCTAATTTTGTACTATATGGAGGCCCAGAGTACTATACTATCCATTTTGTTGAAATAGGTCTTATTGAAGAAACGAAGGATTAAATTCTCTATATAACATCTTCTTCAATTTGCAGCTAGTTTTCGTAGAATTAATTTTGAAACCCCGTGTATGCTATACCTCTAGCATTTTTATTTTGACTATCATTTTCTCGTCTGATATTTCTTCACAGGCAATGGGAATGCTGACCCCAAGAAGTGATGCACTGTCATTCATTTTGCTTATCACAGATGGGGCAGTTGAAAATGAAAGAGACATTTGCAATGTCGTCAAAGATCATCTTGCAAATGGAGGATTACTATGCCCACGAATTTCTACATTTGGCATAGGTAAATTTCTGTCGGAAGGGTGGTGATTAGAGAGAATCACCATGCTAGATAGCACAAGTAAGCCGTTTTGGCTGATGGTTTCTGACAACGACATTACTTTGAATTTGGGTTTTACTTTAGCAAACATAGCAATTCTTTGAAGAAGCAAGGTTCAATAGATATAGTATGCTATTTGAGTGTCAATAGATATATAGTCCACAAATACATGCATACATTTCTTTCCTCTTAGCAATCTATGATGGATACTTATTTTTTGCAAAAATATCAGGATCATATTGTAACCATTACTTCTTGCAAATGCTGGCTCAAATCGGGAAGGGGCACTATGACACTTCTTATGATGCAGGTCAGCTATGCCGTTTTGTTATATTGGGATTTTACATACCTGCATAGTCGAGAGCACTTCCATGTTCTTTATCTTCCTTGCAGTTTTTATTTAGTGAAGGGTCACTTTCTGTATTTTCTCAGATCTCTTCTCCTAATTTTGAACAGATTATATCGCTCCTCGATTAGAAAGGCTATGCTCCACAACTTTGTCCATTGTTCTTGCTGATATAAGTCTCGATGGCTTGGATCATTTGATACAAACGGTAAGGGAAGTCCTTAGTTTGTGGTGGTATATGGATATCCAGCACCAATTCCAAGCACTAGCATTAAGGTCCATCAAATGGAATTTCATGCATTGCTCGATGATTACAAATTCTCTGTGCAGTTGATTCTACTCAAAATCATATATGACTAATTTGTCCCCTTCTATTTTCCATGTGTCTTATTGTAGTTTTATCCATCCAGTATTCATGACCTATCACATGAAAGTCCATTGCTTTTATCTGGAAGATACAGTGGTGAGTTCCCCGAGTCGATTAAAGTTCGTGGTGCCCTGGCAGAGAACAGCAACTTTGTACTGAACCTGAAAGCAAGGCAGGCAAAGGATATTCCACTTGACAAAGTAATGCCATCATTTCTGAATCTCTGTTTCTCTTTTCTTCAATTGTGTAAATCCACATTTGTTTATACATGTATAGACCATGATTTTTTTTAACAGGTATTTGCACAGAGACAGATGAATATGCTTACAGCAACTGCGTGGTTGTTGGAGAGTAAAGAGATCGAAGAGCAAGTAAGGGCATTCCCTAAAATCCAAACCAGAACAGTTACAAAACCACATTAAAGTGGCTCATACTCTCCTTGCTTTTGGTTCTATGCTTTCAGGTTGCCAATATGAGTGTGCAAGCAGGGATACCCTCGGAATACACTCGCATGGTTCTCCTTACTAATGCAGGACAAAAACCTTCAAACTCAATTATAGTAGAGGTAAGTATCTTCATTCTTAACAAGTTCATAATGGAATCAAATATGCATATACATCAATTGCACTCGAAGCTGGTGCTTGCTTCGGGCAATACTTGAATCCAATTTTGATGGTTAATTAAAGTACCTTCCCATTGCATGTTCACAAGATAAACTCTCCCAACTCGCGTATGTCTCCTATAGCACTGTACTGATGATACTCAGGACCTTCGTCGTCTTAGTATTATTGTAAAATGTTTAACAAGGGCCCTTACAAGGGTTGAACCGAAAGGAATTCCATTACAAGTTATGTCATGAAAGGATTTTAATTTTAAGCAGAGATGAATGGCTCCAATATCATTGTTTTCTCCACTTCCACTGCAGAAGCCACAATACAGCAAAGCCGAGCTTCAGCAAATGGTGGCCAACAACACAATGCTACTGCTCCCTCCCCTAGGGATACGCTTCGGAGACCTGAAGAAGACGGCTGAAAACATCCCCCCTGGAGTCCCAGTAAAGGACCTAGATGCAACCGAGCTCTTGATGAAGGCGACCACCAACTGTTGCCACCGCGTCCTCGATCGCGTCTGCTGCATGTGCTGCATAACCCTGCTGTCTAAGGTGAACAACCAGTGCATGATAGTCGGTTCTCAGATTTGTGCTGCCCTTGCCTGCTTTGAATGCCTCGAGTGTTGCTATGATCTGTGCTCTTAATAGTTAATTGTGCATTGTAAGATTAATGCAACTCTATACGTATATATATTATATGTATTGTGTGATCAGGAATCTGCTAAGTTACATATAAGATACGTACTTATACACGTATGTATAAAATCTCTATTTTGATTTTCAACGTACGTTGATTTGTCTAAGATATTTGCTTGATAGACTCTTTTAACTAAAATAGTGGTCTATCGGTTTTAAACTAGGAACCTCGCTTGTTTTCTCTCTTTAATTGTTCATTGAAGACCTATCAATTTTTGTTCTTTAGAAGCTGTGTAGTTTTGGATTAAATCTAAGAATTAATCAGCTATAATGTAACAAGTGAAGCTAGATGCGTTGACCAGATTGAATGAGAAGAGGATCAATTGAAACGTAACTGGGCCAGGCCCAAATTTGCATTGTTAACATGACTGGGCCACTCATTATAACAACCCTTTTGTTAGCAAATAATCACCCCGGTGAGATTTTCGTCCATATATAATCCGTTAAATAATGTACAATGTCATCATATACTTCTTTTAAAAATACAATATACTACTAAACATACATTTAAAATCAATTATAAAATAATTAAATTAATTTAATAAAATAACAGAGAAACCCAAGTGAAAGAGAGAAGGTTGAATTATAATTTGATTAAACAATTTCAACCCAAAAGAATTTGATAGCTCAAAAAAAAAAAAAAATTCTCAATCTAAAAAATGTGCTGGAAAGAGAGAGATGTTAGGGTTGAAACTCATATTTTGGTGTTCTAGCGCGCATCATCTTGCACTGACTCTGAGTTTTTTTTCTTCCTCTCTCAATGGAGGTTTCAGATTGGAGAGTTTAAGACCCCTAAACAAGAAGAGGTTATCTGGATGCCAGGCTTTAGAGGAGGTGCCGAGTGGTTGCACTTATTAACCAAATGTGTATGTATATATACTACTTCATATGGATTTTCAATTATTAACCAAACGAGCCTTAAAAATTTCATCAACCCTAATTAATACTCCCACCGTTTGAAAATAAATGGCTTACAAAAAAAACTAAATTGCTTGATCCCCAAGAAATGGGATATTTTGAACTTCGAAAAAATCTTGATTCTTACCAAAGCGAGTGATTTTATTCGTAAAAATATGTAAAGATTGTGAGAAGTTGATATGAAATTCATATCAACAAATTTGGTTGATTCAGTGGTGAATCCTGAAACAGTTAATTGAGGGGGCGGAAAATTGATTTCTAATTTTTTTTCCGAAAAAATCATCAATATTTAAAGTTCTCGAGTTTAATTATAACATTAAGTTGTAAAGTTTAACAAATGATAAGTATGATAGAAGTATATGTTAATTGGTAAGTGATGTGAAAAATCATTTATATCGCTTCAGTTTTGAAACGTTTATAACTTTTTACTCAGGTATCGGATTTGAGTTTATAATATATCAAATCGAAGCTATCGACGAGAACAATATGTATATTAAATTTTATTTTTGATTGGGGGCAACTGCCACCTCTAACCCTCAAAAGGATCCGCCCCTGAGTTGATTGGAATATCAGAAAGTGGAGGCTAGCGAGAGCCAACCCTAAGTTATATTAGATAATGTTAATTAAGTCAAGTATAATTATTGTTTCCCATTTACAATTATCGTGTAAATCTTGTAGATATTGCCCTTGGAGAACAAGTCTTCCATGGCTATTTATAATGTAAATTATACCTCATGAAAAATAAACACAGTAATTACATTTTTCCATTGTTATATGGTATCAGATTGCTAAGGTAAAACTCCTTTCCACGCCCTCTGTCGATTCCAAGTTACCCATCAATGGCCTCCAATATCGGTGATGAGACTCCAAAATCACCAAAGTCCAGTGATATCTCCACAAATATCCTTTCCTCCACAAACACTTCAAACACTAATCTCCAATTTCCCAACATCTCGATCAAGCTTGATCGAACGAACTATTATTCCTGGCGCAGCATAGTGTTGTCCACACTAGAAGCCTTTGATCTGGATGACCATGTCCTCAACTCTGCACAATCCAAGCCGAAGGATTCCGCTGATGAAGCCGAGTTGCGCTCCTATCAAGCTTGGCGCAAGAAGGACCGTCTCGTCCTCGTTTGGATTCGCGCTACCATGACTGATCGCCTTCTCTCCTATGTCGCCCGCGCTTCCTCATCCAATGAAGTGTGGACTATGATCGATCGGATGTTCCAATCGCAAACCAGAGCCCGTCTCATGACCTTGAAGGGCCAACTACAGAACCTTGTCAAGGGTTCACTGTCAATGTTCGATTACATTGAACAAAAGCGCACCATTGTCGACTCTTTAGCTGAGTGCGGTTACACAGTGTCTGATGAAGACTTTCTTGGGTATGTTCTTCAAGGGCTGGACACCACCTACGGCCCGTTTAAAACATCGGTAAATATGAGGATCGAGCCTATCCTCCGTGATGATCTTACTGGGCTGTTATTACAAGAAGAAGCGAAGATTGAAGCAGAGCAAAAGGTTGCTGCTGCATCTGTCACGCAGCAAACTTCTGCCCCGGCCCCGCCCAACGCAAACTATGCCGCCTCTAGTCAACGAGGTGGGCGCGGTCGTGGTGGTCGAGGTGATCGTGGCCGCGGTAGAGGTCGGTCTACCTCCAACTCAAATCCAAACAACACTGCACCACCACCTCGAGACAACAATGGCAACTCACGTCCTGTTTGCCAAATTTGCAATCGGGTAGGTCACCAAGCCCGAAATTGTTACAATCGGTTTGATGACTCGACATACCCATACAACCCACCCAAGTCTGCGAATTTCTCATCTCCGTCTCAGCTTGAAGATCCCACTTGGTATGCTGATTCCGGAGCCTCGCATCATTTCACGACTGATATGAACAATCTGTCCATCAAGAATGACTACACTGGATCTGACCAACTTGCTATGGGTAATGGTAAGATGATCCCAATCACCCACACAGGTGACTCATTGGTAAAAGGATCAAAGTCTCTATTTCTACGCAATGTCTTAGTTGCTCCACATATTGCTAAGAATTTGCTAAGCATCTCCTCTTTAACCAGAGACAATGCCGTATATGTTGAATTTCATTCTAACTGTTGGTTTGTTAAGGACTTGCAGGGCAGGATCATTCTGAAAGGCATCGCTGAAAACGGACTGTATCGGTTGCCCACCTCCGCTGCCCCTCCATCCCAATCCCCACCATCCGTCTTTTCTGCTGTTCGCACCACCCTCCATGGTTGGCACAACCGATTTGGTCATCCCCACGAGTCTGTCCTAAGGCGTCTTATTTCTGATTTTCAATTACCTTTGTCAAATAAAACATTGCCCAATGTTTGTTCGTCTTGTCAATTGGGTAAGAGTCGTAGGCTTCCTATCAGTAGTCAACACGAGTCAAGTCGATCAATGTTTGACTTAGTCTATGCTGATGTTTGGGGTCCTTCTGCTGTTTCTTCAATATATGGAAAACATTACTATGTTTCCTTTGTGGATGATTACTCCAAATACATTTGGGTTTATTTTCTAGCTAAAAAATCTGAGGTGTTGCAGTACTTCACCACTTTCTATAAAATGATTCAAACTCAATTTCACAAGACAATCAAATGCCTACAAACTGATGGTGGTGGTGAGTTTACTGCTCTCATCCCATTCCTTCAAACAAATGGCACCCTTCACCGTGTCTCATGTCCATATACTCCCTCCCAAAATGGGGCAGTAGAACGCCGTCATAGGATCATTCAAGAAAAGGGCTTGGCTCTCCTAGCACACTCCCATCTACCCTTCCAATTTTGGGAAAATGCTTTCCATACAGCTGTATATCTCTCCAACAGAACCATTACACCTCTCTTGAACTACAAATCTCCTTATGACTTGCTCTACAATAAAAGTCCTAACTATACGTTCCTAAAGTCTTTCCGGTGTCTTTGTTTTCCTTATCTAAAGCCCTATAACCCCACAAAAATGGCCTTTCGGTCTTCTCCTTGTACCTTCATTGGCTACAGCACAAAACATAAGGGTTATCTTTGTCTTGAGCCCAAAACCGGTCGAGTCTACATCTCCTCACATGTTGTGTTTGATGAAACCGTATATCCTTACAAACACAGCTCATCCTCTCCTATTCCACCATCAAAAACACTACCCGATCAAAATGTGTCTACCCGAGTGTTGCAATCTGCGGCCGCAGCTCCAATGTGTCCCCCAACGTTCCCCTCACCAGTGTTGTCTTCATCTCCCACTTCCCCCTCACTTGACTCGCCTACGTCCAGCCCAACTCCATCCGCATCGTCTCCTAGTCCAACCTCTTCTCAGAGTTCTATATTAACACCCGAGGTCCCATCCTTATCCACTTCCGGTGACAGTTCCGTGTCAGCACCGCTCGAGGATGATCCTGCTCACACGGTCCAACGCAATTCGATAGTTGCATCCTATTTTCGACCGGCTGATAGCTCATCTCATGCCATGACAACACGTGCTGCCACGGGGAATCTCAAGCCCCGAACATTCAATGTTTCCCGTCATCCAGCTCCGTCAATGTCCCTCCTTGAAAATGAACCTGCTACTTTTGCCCAGGCGAGCAAATCAGCCAATTGGTGGGAAGCTATGCAGCGAGAATTCAGTGCTCTTCAGCTCACTAAAACTTGGTCTCTTGTTCCTAGACCACGACATGGCAATATTGTGGGAAATAAATGGGTCTATCGTGTCAAACGGAAGGCCGATGGTAGTGTTGAGCGCTACAAAGCGCGGTTGGTTGCCAAGGGCTTTCATCAGGAAGAAGGTGTTGATTATTTTGACACCTTTAGTCCTGTTATTAAGCCAACAACTATCCGTGTTGTACTCTCTATTGCATTGTCAAAGGGTTGGTGTCTTAGACAGTTGGATATCAACAATGCCTTCTTAAATGGTGATCTACAGGAAACAGTTTATATGGAGCAACCAACAGGGTTTGTTGATTCGTCCAAGCCTAATCATGTGTGCAAGCTTCATAAGGCTCTTTATGGCCTCAAACAAGCCCCTCGAGCATGGTTCAACAAGTTAAAGCATCATCTTTTGTCGCTTGGCTTCCGGTCTTGTTACTCTGACACATCTTTGTTCATTCAGACGACATCTACACATACTATTCTTCTGCTGGTGTACGTTGATGATATTATCATCACAGGTTCGGATTCAACCATTGTTTCCTCCTTCATTCAACGTCTTCATCAGGTGTTTGCTTTAAAGGATCTTGGGCAACTAACTTACTTCCTGGGCATTGAGGTATCATACTCTTCAGACTCTTTGTATTTGTCTCAATATAAGTACATTCGTGATCTACTTGACAAGAGTGGAATGCTTGAATCCAAGCCCATTTCATCACCTGCCGGTCCCATCTCTCATCCTGATCCCTCAGAAGCGTTGATGTCTGACCCTCGGGTCTATCGCCAGATTGTTGGGAGCTTACAATATGCTACAATCACTCGTCCCGAAATCAGTTATGCTGTCAATCGGGCTTGCCAGCACATGCATCAACCTCGTTTGAACCATTGGAGGGATGTCAAGCGTATTTTACGCTATCTAAAGGGCTCTTTGACTCACAGTTTAAAATTTACTCGGTCCTCTAGCTCCCAGATTGTTGCATATTCTGATGCTGGTTGGGTTTCTGATCCTGTTGATCTTCGCTCTCAACATGGGTTTGCCATATTTTATGGTGGCAACCTAGTCAGTTGGGCATCAAAGAAACAATCGGTTGTTGCCAGGTCTAGCACTGAATCAGAGTACCGTGCCATTGCCTTTACCACTACTGAGATTGTGTGGTTGAGTCAACTTCTTCATGAACTTCGCCAACCTCTTTGTACGCCCTGTGCTACTGTGTGATAATCTGTCTGCAACCTTCTTGGCAGCTAACCCTGTAGTCACTTCTCGAACTAAACACATTCGCTTAGACTACTTCTTTGTTCGTGAGAAGGTTGAAGCTGGTGAGCTAGTTGTTCGTCATATTCCTGCAAAAGATCAGCGTGCCGATGTCTTCACCAAACCCATCACTGGTCGCCTCTTTGCTGATCTACGGTCCAAGCTTCTTGTCTCGCCTCGACCATCAGCTTGTCGGGGGGTATTAGATAATGTTAATTAAGTCAAGTATAATTATTGTTTCTCATTTACAATTATCGTGTAAATCTTGTAGATATTGCCCTTGGAGAACAAGTCTTCCATTGCTATTTATAATGTAAATTATACCTCATGAAAAATAAACACAGTAATTACATTTTTCCATTGTTATACTCCCCCCACTCCCAAGAAAAAAAGCTCGCCAGTGTCATCGATCAGTCATGGCGACTACTACACATTTGCTCACTGGATCGACATCGATCCATCTGATGATGATCAGACAAAATCCAGTCCTTCAATCCTCCCTCCAATGGCGGATCACCCCTCCCTCTTTCCATCCCGGATTCACGTCCCCTCTCTCCTCAACAAAGCCCTTCAAACTCTCCCTCAAACGCACCGCCAAACCGCCCTTGAACCGATTTCCGAATCGGATATCCGACATGATGATCCGAATCCGAATCCGGTTCGAGTCACCGACGTCATGGATGCCATCTTGAACGCCATCAAGGAATTGAAAACGCCTGCGGTGGCGCTGGTTTTGATGGCGGTGTTGCTCATCTCCGACCCGCTCTCCGCTTGGGCCGCTTCGGGCGGCCGGTCTTCGTCATCATCCTCTCGTTCTCGTTCTTCGTCTTCATCATCTCGTTCTTCATCGTCATCGTCATCTTCTCGTTCTCGGTCGTCATCTAGCTGGGGCTCTTCTGGTTCTACGTCATCTGAATCTGAATCCTCTTCGCCTTCTTCGGATATCGATGTAGAGTTCCAATTCAGTGAGGTCTGCAAATTCATGGCGGGCATGGTTGGTATAGCACTAGCAATTGTGTGCATGTGTTGTTTGTTAATTGAATGTGAAAGGGGTATCCAGGAGACCACCACTGTGCTTAAGCTTCAGGTACGCTCTTGTTTCGTTACTTTATTTTCTTTTCTTTTTAGAATTAAAGGCAAGTTTTATTATCAATGGAAGATGTGAAAAAACATATTTGAAAAATTAATCCATCAAAAAATCAATTGCAACCGATATATAACGCTTCCAACATGTAGGAGTAACTCATTTTTTGTTTGCATATCCAAATTCCAAATTAACTGAGTGTACGTGTATATATATAGAGTCTTTATCAAAGAGTGAGGTAGTCATTATAAAATGGGTGAATCTAGGAAAACAGTTGAAAAAGTAGCAAAAATAATTTAAATTAGAGAATTATTTTTAAATTAAATCGATCTCTTAATCTAGGTCCTTGGACATTTGTATATGATACAATATCTACGTGATTGGGCGTGCAAGACCCATTGTTAGTAAGAGCAATTTTTCCCGGCCCTCTTATATTTAAGTCCGATTCAGACCGATGACGGGTCGTGTGCATGGATGCACTCTAAAACCAATTGACAATAGAAGGAGTAGCACACCGACAACTTTAGATGTGAAACTCTTTTAACACGTCTCTCAACATATATAATGACACTATGACAGGATTGGTTTAGATGCAGAGATTATTCATTTGATAAAATAAATATATAATTATATATAATGAATTTTGACTAATCCCATTTCATCAGTATGGTGATTAATATGTTTAATTTCAAGGTTGGGATGTTGGGTTCAGCAAGGACAGTGAAGCGCGTTTCAATGAATTATCTATTGAAGAACGAGGAAAACTCGATGAAGAGACTTTGGTCAATGTGAATAACATACGGAGACAACGTCCAACTACCAAGAGAGATGATGGGTCAAGCAATGAGTACATTAATGTGGTAAGAATATATATGTCCTTTGTTAAGGCATTGGAGGCGGGGAAATGCGCATCAACATTTTTTTAAAATTTATGTGTACTGTATATATTCAGTTCGAGCTTCTGAATCCAAAGCCAGATCACTATATTGGTGGAAGCTGAGGGTTTCCATAAGCTGCCAACCATCAATGGATGTAAAGACTTGAAAGATGCATTGCAAAAGCTCGGATCTATCCTATCTAGCCAAATAAGGGTATTTAGGAATATTGGAATTTCATGTGTTACCCACACACGTACACACATTTCATGAGTCCTTAATTTTTACAATATTGATGATGATCGATGTTGATTGTAGGCTGTAGAGGTTATCTGGACGCCACAGGATGAAAATGACACGCTCTCGGAGCAAGAACTTCTCGAAGATTACCCACTCTTGAAGCCTATTTCTTGATTTGGTTGAGCTAAAGCGCAGCAACCCATGATGTAGATCGAGATCGAAGGGTATATAAATCAACCAATTAAGTTAAATAAGGGAACCCTCCTAGAAGTGAAATTGCCGCTGGCTGCAGGTTTAGTGATGGTTGATCGTACATACTGTCAGTGTGTTGTTAGCTTTCGATTTGATCTGTTGGGAGCAACAACTTGTGTTAAGTTTTCATTTTGTGGGATTTTTTTCTCCCTTTTTATGGTAATTGTTGCTAGGGCTAGCTGTTCAAACGATCTGGATCGGACTGGAAAATTAACAAAAGTTTTTTTTTTTTTACAAAAAACAAGTCTTAGATCATGTTTGGGTTGAACACAAAAGTGCACTTCACAGGATCCGGAACTTAAAATTGGATTTGGAAGTTTTGTGTACTTAGAGCATCTCCAACAGTTTCCTCATTTTGGGATTTTTGAGTTTTTTTTTAGAATTTTAAAGTATTTTTGGTCCAACAGATTCCCCATCACATTCTCCAAAATGGAGAAGCAGCAGAAAAAATAGAGTGGATTCCCTAAATCTGCAGCATTCTTTAAACTAAATGATTCTCCAAATCTTCGAAATGGGGAAGCTGTTGGAGTTAAAACAAAAATAATTTGAAGAATATGTATTTTGTTTCCCTATTTTGAGAAAATTTTAGGGAATCTGTTGAAGATGGTCTTAGAGCATCTCCAACCGTTTACTATTTTTGGGGATTTTGGAGTTGTTTTGCATAATTTTAAGGTGTTTAAAAAGATTCTCCGTCACATTCTCAAAAATGGAGAAACAACAAAAAAGATAGAAAAGATTTCCTAAATTTGCACCATTTTCCACACTAAACGATTTTCCCAATCTTAAAAATAAAAGTTGTTAGAGTTAAAACAAAAATAATTTAAAGAATATGTATTTTTTTTCCTATTTTGGGAATAATTTAAGAAATCTGTTGAAAATGGTCTAAAGAGATTTAAAAAAAACAATCAAACACATGCATAGAACCTAGCTACTTCTTGGATTAAAAAAAAAATATATATATATATATATATATATATATTGCAAAATCCATTTTTATTTAGTTTATAAGTTGGATGGTCAAATCTTTAATTGAGTTACAGTATCATAATCACCATCCTTATATCTTCTCTCTAGTATAAAATATAAGACCTTTGCTCAAAGGCGCTCTAGTGACCTATTTTAAATAGTTAAAGATGGTATATATAAAATATCAATTTTTTATATAATAAATAAATCAATCAAAAACTGATATTCATTATAATTTTTAACTATTTAAAATGTGTGAAAAAATCAAACATTGTATATTGGATGGAATTTTTTTTTTTCACACAATAAATACTTTAATTTTTAACCTATATTTTTTCCCCTATATCTTAATCCTCCCCCTTCACTTTAATTAATAATTAATTAATTAAATCCCCTCGTGCGGTTTTCAATTCAACAAGGGTTGCGGATGCTCAATCGATCCCTCTCTGGCCTTCTACCAAAAATGGTTTTTCCCTTTCTTTTAGTTCAATGCTTCCTTTTCGTATAATTGGCCCTTTATTTGGCTTTTTATACCAGTTCTATATTGTTGAAAATTTTTGGCTTTTTATACCAGTTCTATATTGTTGAAAAAATGGTCTTAATTCTCATACAACTATATTATATTATATTATATATTATATTAATAAAGTACATGTAGTTATCATGATCAAATTATCTACTGTATCTCAAAAAAGCAACTAGTATGTCGATTTGTTTTTTTTTTTACAAAAAAGTGTTGTAATTCAAGTTTTCTAGTTATGTTACGTTGATCAAGACTACCTAATTAATTAACTTTGTTGACCATATGAATTGGTTTTATATTGGTGTTGGGTATAACTTTGTTGACCATATGTGTGCACGTACTCTCATTTATTATCTAAATAACTCATTTTTTAACTGATTTTTTTTATTCCAAATCTTATACTAAATGATTTTTTTATGCTACTCAAATTTCTCTAAATAACTCATATTAAAAGGTCGATCAAAATATATATGGAATTGTAATTAATTAACAACTTTCACCTTTTAAAGAAAATGATCAAATTAACCTAAAGAGCAAGACAATTATTTTGAGAATATTATTTTATTTATTAATAAAACATTCACTCCATTTAACTCAAAAATATACCAATCAGTAAGAATAAAATTCTTTTTTATTTTTCCTAATTTTAAAAAAACATCCAAACTATATATATATATAAATTATATCCAACTCCACCAAAGCCAAAAACACCCGACGAAATATCCTCAAAGCAAACAATTGCTCATACCTCGACCCAAGAATCAGTCGAGCAATAAAATTAGCAAACAATATTACAAGTCTCTCTTTTTTTTTTGGTTAAATATTACACATAAAAGTAGATAAGAGTTGGACAATTATATTCTAAAATGTCTGAAAATAAATAAATAATAGAAGAAGTAATATCCTTTTATATGTATAGTTTGCAAAGAAAAGTCTCTCATAAATTCACTTTAATTTCACAATTATACGAAGTCAAATATATACTCCGTATTCTTTTGTTATCCATTCACTTTCACAATTACTTTTAATTTACACAATTTACACAACGTAGTGTACATATTATTCTTCAATTATATGGAAGCTCATAAATTCGATAATTGTGACAAGACATAGATTCAAGGGGAAGATAGACCACCAGTTTCTTCGTGATGGGTGATGTCGGATGACTATCGATCTACGCCTTTTCTTTTTTCTTTCTTTTTTAAAAGGAAAGTGATTTGACTTCGATTACCTAATACGAGTAAATCAGAAAATCGAAATAAATGGATCTCTAAAAAAAAGGGATAAACAAACAACTAAACAAATACAATGAAAAAAAAACTAATTAAAATAATTCAACATTTATTTCAGAGGAGAAAAATCGGTGTATATATAATGAATTTTTTTAAAGATATATATATATAGAAATAAATTCATAAATTATGGTTTAATTTGACATTTTTAGTGCAAAACTTCGTACAATAAACATTATTAGAATATTTTTATATGTGTAGCATGGTGAATACTTTTTTTAAAAAATAATGAACTAAAGTTATAATTTTTTTTTAAATATTTCATTTTTAAATGGAAAATTTGAGAGGATTGAAAAGTATTGCAAAAAATCATGAAATAAAAATTGATAGAATTTTTTAATATATGTGTAGCATAATCAATACTTTTGTGAAAAATTAAAAGGAAACTATAAAATATTATTTAAATATATCATTTTTAATTGAAAAAATTATTAAGAATAAAAAATAATGCACAAATATAAATAATGAGATTTAAACTCATGAATCATTTTATTAATTAATCTTCATTTTTTTACTTCTATTAAACTAGACAATACATTGTGTTTTTTTTTTTCAAAAAATATTATAGTATATTTTTCCGTGGGTAGTGGCGATCATTCCATACCCCCCACTGCTAAGAAAAGCCAAGGTGGGGGTATAGGGGAGCACATGTAGGGATGTCAATTTCACCCGCACCCACTCGAATCCGAATCACCCGATCCGAAAAAGTGGGTGAAAACCCGAAAAAAAGCGGGTGGAAAGTGGATGTGGGTGAAGTGGATATGGGTGGTGGGTCGGGTGGGGTGATATTTTGTTCACCCACACCCGATCCACCACCCGACCCATCATTCACCACCCGACCCGATCCACCATCCATCTACATTATAAAATATTATTTATATATCTTATATAAAAAAATCTATAAACTTTCTAAGTTCCTAAACTCTAACTTTCTAATTGGCACTTTGTTATGCTAACCTCTTGCCCTCTTTGTCCTCTACTACTCTTGTCTTGCTGTTCCTGGGCGACTTATTTTCCTTAAGAAAATACTATTTAAACTCTCGTTTATGTTTAAGACTTAGATTATGTGTTTAAGACAATGTTATTTAAACTTATGACTTATTTAAGACTTATTGTGTAAGATAATGTTATTTTAGTCAATATTTTCTCTACATATTTTATTGGAATTCAATGATGTGTTTATAGTAAAAATCACCCATATGTCATCCATATTTCACCCATTTCACCCGCTCACCCGATGGATATGGATGAAAGTGGATATGGGTGAAGTGGATATGGGTGGTGGGTCGGGTGGGGTGATTGGTCATCCATGGTGGGTCGGGTGAAATGGGGGTCCATCCACCCACCACCCGACCCATTGCCATTCCTAAGCGCATGCTCCACCCTCATCTAACAATCCTCTTATATATTCTCCTCATCGATAGCTTCATTTTGATATATAATACGCATTAATCCAATATCTGAGTCAAAAGTTATGATTGCTTAAAAATTAAAGGTATATTAATCACTTTAATCTTATTTTAGTAAACCACAATGTTTTTATATTTTATTTTGATCGAAATTAACATACAATAATTCATTTCAAAAGCTTTGAAATGAGAGGTTATATATATTACATACTAATTTCAACAATCAGGTAAGAAGTTACTGAAGTTTAAAATTTTTTTAGTTGGTTATATACATTATTATATATATATATGTTAAGACTAACTCCAATGGTTGTGTGTAAATGTCTAAATGTGTATTTTTTAGACATTTTTGAGCTCCATTGGTACTTTTGGGGTGTGCCGTGTGCAAATGTGCACATTTGAGCATCTAATGTGCAAATTTGAGCACATCACCTCCCCCATGTGCAAAAACTTTTTAAAAAAGCAAGAAAATTTTATTCGTGTATTTTTTATGATTTTTGTTTTCTTTTTTATTTTAAATTAATTGTATTTGAATGGTTTGTAAAAAATACACATTTGACCATTGGAGCAAAATACCAAAAAGTAAGGTGTATTTTTATACATCTTGTGCAAATGTATACATTATAGGCAAAACCATTGTGGATAATCTAAGAATACAAAACCTGTCTACTGACTCAATATTTATTACTCCCTCCGTCCAAAAATACATGTCCTTTCACTTTTTAGCACGCATTTTTAGGAGCTAAAAACTACATAAAATATTAACTTTTTTATTAATTTTTTTTAAATAATTATAAACATATTATTAATAAGTTTGTAATTATTAAAAAAATAATAAAAAAGTTAATATTTTATATAGTTTTAGCTCCTAAAAAACGTGAATGAATAGTAAAAGGACATGTATTTTTGGACGGAGGTAGTATATTGTTTTTTCCATCCTATTTATTTATTTTTTTCACTTTTGCTATTTCATATATTTATTTATTTTTCTTATTTTTAAATAGGAAAAACGATGACGTTTTATTCTAAACTGACAATGTTTATACTAAAACGACGACATTTGTTGTCATATTATATAAAGTTTTACTATGGTAGTAATTTATACTAAAAAAGCGATGTGGCTTTATTCCAAAATGACAACGCTCGTATACAATTATGCTGCCACATCGAAACTTTCTAGCTCCGCCACTGCCCACTACAGTTGTCGACCTTGATCCTACTTGATTAGTTATTTTTCCAAAAAATTTATCATATTTAGATTAGACCTTTGAACAAAGTTCAAACTCAGACTTTGTTTGACACAATCACTAACTTTTTAAAATTTTTAATTTTGATATTATATAGTTTCAAATGAAATAAATATAAAATTTTACTTTAATATGTTTTTGGAAATGTAGTTTTTCATCCAAGCTTTTCGAAGCTTTTGATTTTTTTATTTACAAGTATCCATCAATTACTCCAATAGTTAAGTTTACCAACATACATCATACTACTCCCTCCGTTAATTAAAACTTGACGTTTTACTATTCACGCACGTTTTTTGAGGTGTTAAAAACTATATAAAATATTACTAACTTTTTTAACATATTTTTTAAATAATTTCATACTTGTTACTATTAATTATGAATTTATAAAAACAAATTTAAAAAAATGTTAATATTTCATATAGTTTTTATCATTCTAAAAAAGCGTAAATGAATAGTAAACGACAAGTTTTAATTAACAGAGGGAGTAGTTTATTACTCCCTCTGTTCGGCAAAACTTGTCATTTTAGTTTTTTTCATAAGTTTTAAGGTAATTAACAAATGTAATAATTTACCCTTAATTATTACTCTCCTTTTTTACTTTATCGAAAACTACAACTAACAAATCATCAATCATATCAATGACATTTTTGTAAAGTGAATGGTAAAATACCTACAATGACAAGTTTTTTTAAACAAAAATAACACCCTAAAATGACAAGTTTTACCGAACGGATGGAGTAACATATATCTAACACAATTAAATAATTTATTAGTTTCAGCTACTTTGATCAACTAATTTTTTTACCAAAAATAGGCTTACTCATATTAGATGCAAAACATTCCAATCCATCTTTACATGTAATATTATAGTGTAATTCTGCATTATCAAGTTAAGGTGGATTGAAAGAAGGAAGTTAACGAAAATGAAATAACACGTAAGGTGGCCAAATAAAGCTAAGATTCGTGCCTTTTGGGCGTGGAAGTCGTGCTGGATACCATGCATGCACATATATTTAGTACGGAGAGTAATGTTTTTGGACAACACTTTTTTTTTTAATGATTATTTTCTATTAATTAATAATGCATGAAAAGTGTAAAGGGTTCTTTTACCCCATAAACGAAACACTATATACACCCCAAATCCTACACGTCAATTCCGACGTGCAGAGTTAAAGAGGGTTAATAAATTTTTTAAAAACGCTAATTAGTCATAAAGACTTGCACATCAATTTCAATGTGCATTTTTTATGTTGGATTTGCGGTGTATCTAACAACATCCCATAAAATATATAGACACAATTAGTCATGTAAATCAACCTTGTGACGTATTGCGCTGCTATGCAACTTGTTCTTCTACATCGGTAAAGAGCAAATTTTGATAATTAATTCAACTAGACCAAATATATATATATATATATATATATATATGTATAATCCAATATTAACTTTGTCCATTAAAATATATCAATGTTAATTTTGTTAAAAAAATGTTATTTTAGCTAGTTTGATCTAAACTTTATGAAAATTTTCTTATAATGATTAATAAATTACAAATTGTAATTTTTAATAAAATAAAAAGTACTGTAATAAATAAGAGTAAATAGCATCTTTAAATTGTTGATTTTATTAAAAATTGTGTACAGAGTTAAGATGTATAAGATTTAATAAAAATTATTTATTTATATCAATAAGATTATTCGCATATAACTTGTATAAATAATTATATTCCATTAGTGCAGATGAATAATTCTATTATTTAAAATTTTCTTCAAATCTCCCTCGTTATTTTTTTAATCCTATATATACTGAGTATTGAATTTATTGTTGTCCAATAATGGAGATGAGGATTAAAAAAGAGTAGATAAGATGAGAAATGCATGGGGGAAAGATTTTTGGAAGATATGATTGGCGACGGGTGCAGTCTGCACTGCAGCTACCGTTTTCTGCATTTAACTTCCACCCCATTCCTCTCCTGCTTCATGCTTCATGTGTGTATACACTTCACCTCGCCTTTATCCAAAATAAATAACGTTAATAATGCATTACAAATCACATGGAACATATATATAACTTCATTATTTTTCAAAAATATAATACAGGATAAGTTTTTTGATAGGCCAAAATATCTATTAAAACGTCAAATCTTATTATTTTAACTTTTAATTGATAAAGGTTGACACGTCTTATAATTTAACTATTTAAGGCCATGGATTCGAAATTGATTTGGACCCTCTTGTGCTATATAATGGTTTATGTGTCTTTTTATAGACAAAAATGTTTTTTTTTTAAAAAAAAAAAACAGACAAGTCATATTCTTGATCGACTCCACAGTAATCTTAAATGGTATTTGACACATTTTGGTTGGATGATGTGGTTATTGTTTATAAGGAGTTTTTAAGAGATTTGTAAATTATATTATGAGCAAAAATATGAGGAATTCAGTACCTTAGTTTATTTTAATGTTTGTTTATATTACTATTTTATCTCGAATTTTATGAGTTTTTTTTAGTTGTGCACCAAACATGCATATAAACTAAAATAAAATGATTGCATTATGTAGTAGTTGATACCTACATTTCATGAACACAACACTAGAAGAAGACAAGAAGCTGTTTTCTTCAAATATATATTAAGGGCATGTTTGGCATGACACGATTTCAATTAGTAATCAAAATGTAATAACCTCTTACATGTTGAGATAAAAGAGAAAAAATAAGTGTACAAGTACATCATCTCTCTCAAGTTACAAGCTAAAATAAGCCTCATCACTTTAATTCTTCTGCACTTTTGCAAGTTTCAAAAACTGGACATATCCTGTAATATTTCTCAGCCTAGAAACTTCAACAAAGTCAGATAATTTACACAGCCTCTATATGGTACGTAATTGGTAATGACTACTATTATATGAAATACAAGTGAATGAATATAAACCACATTTTATTGCCATTACATCAACAGGCATTATCAACTGCAAGAAATGCATCACAACAGGTGTTTGGATCATCATGGGTCGCCTCACAATCTCGGTCCCTTGGGGGGCTCGCGAACTGGGGCAGCTGCTTTGAGCTGAAGCTTCAAAATGCCAATGCTATTGACAGATTTCGGTAACATCTTCAAATGAGCTCTGATTGAGCTGAAGATTTAGAATTGTTGATCAGTTGTTGTGGCCTTTTGATCATCTCCTATCCAGATTTGGATCGGATTCGTTGTGTTTGATCCCTTGGTTCACAGCATTCACTCGTAATCATCTGAAACTGAAAGGGTGCGACGCAACAAGGGAATGATTGAGTAGGAGGAACATGAGGTTTGCAACTGGGAAGCAGGTCTCTCTGATTTTTCGTGCTCCTCGTCGGAATGGCTGACTCCAGAATCAAGTGAGCTGAACTCAACGCTTTCTTGCTGACAACAGGTGCCTCTATCTGTACCAACAGGCGGTTTTGTCAGCAAGACACATGATTCGCTGCTCTTCGTCAGGTGATGATCAGATCCATCAACTTGATATGTTATCTCTTCAAAGCGGCCGTGCATAGCAGCACAGCCGTTCGAGCACTCAAGGAAATCAGGAGCACCAGGCTTGTTTGGAAGGAAATCCATGAACGAGCCAGTGGAAATGTGATTTGAAGCACAATTTTGGCAGTGCTTCATGATTGAGAATCGCGGGGTTTCCTCAAACCCTAGCCCAGGTTTCCATTCAGGTACCAAACTAGAGATTTCCCCATCAATCATATCGGCTATGTGGGTAACGTCTTGGTCGGTAATATCCAGCTCTCCAACCATTTCTGTAGCAACACTCAATGCTGTATCCATCTCCACATCAAAAGGAAAATATATATTTCGAATCCGACCTGCAAGCAAATCAGATATAATTGACTCTTTTTCTATGCTGGTTCATCATGTCAAAACTCTAGTTCCTGAAAGAAGCCAAAAATATACCTTCTTTATCAGCAATTCGAAGCCTGAGAAAGATGCTTCCATCCCCTCTTTTCTTGCCTTTGATGGTTATGTCAACATCTGGAGAATCGTCTTCTTCATCGTGATGCTCGAATAATTCAATGCCAGTGGCTTCAACATCCACATGATAGGCCCCCAACTCATTGTTGTATTGTTCATATTCGTTTCCAACGCAGTAACCATTCATATAGGGCCAATCAACGGCACGAGGATGAATGAATGGTGGCCTCATAAGAGGACCTCTATCATGAAATTCTCTTCGGCAATCAATTGATCTCAAATCATAATCAAAATCATCAATCCGGAGGAAAGGGTCGTTTAGAAGCTCATTCGCTGAGAGCCTAGACGACACTGTTGCAAGGCATTTCTCAATAAACCGCCTCACTTCAGGATCCTTCACCTTGTACAAAGCATCAGGCTTTTTCCCCTAAAGTAAACAATCATGTCAATACGAAGCAATGAACTTCCATGTCAGATATCGACAAAAAAAGCGAAGGAGAATTAGTTCATACCGAGATCACTTTCTTGTAGATCTGAGCAGGGTTGGAGCACTCACTATATGGGTATTCAAAAGTGACCATTTCCAGTATACACATTCCAAATGAGTAAATGTCAACCAACTCATTATATTCCTCTTCATACACTTCTGGGGCCATGAACTCTGGTGTCCCTGAATTTTCGACAAAAACCCGAAAAAAGTCTCACAATCATCACAAATGCCCCAAAAGGAAAAAGGTGAAATTGCAGATAAAACCTGTTACTATGTTAGTAATATCAACAGATGAGGCGTACCAACACAATGAGCAGCATGAGATTTTCGGAGGATGGCGGCTAGGCCAAGATCACCAATCTTGACTTCACCTTGGTTGCCATTAATGAAGATGTTGTCACACTTGAGATCTCTATGGATAACTGGTGTGTCATGGCTATGAAGATAAAGTAGCCCCTTCAAGATCTGTCTACACCAATGCTTCACAGCTCTGATGTTGACCTTCTTGTGCTTAAGCCTATACCTACCCACACCCATTAAAGAAATCAAAACCAGTTCAAAACCACCAATTGAAGCAAATTAAAAGACAAAATCATAAGCACTTACTGCCTAAGAGTACCAGAGGTGAACATCTCAGTGACAAAATTGAGGTTCCTCTTGGAAGGATCAACCCAAGAGGTGTAGAACTTCATGATGTTCTTGTGCTTGAGTGTCTTGAGAAGATGAATCTCACAGTAAAGCCTTTCCAAATCTTCAGGGCTTTGAAGGAAATCATACAGCTTTACTTGGTTCCAGGCAACTTCGATTCCTTCGTACTCATCAAATGCCTTGTACCTGCAATTGAAATCCCCGCTCAAATCAAGATCCAATCAATCAGAAGGCTGAAATCGAATCTGAGAAATGGAGAGTTCCAGATTCGTACACTATCTTTGAAGCCCCTTTGCCGAGGATTTCATTGTACTGCGAATCAAATTGAACCCGAATCAAATCAGAAAACTTCAGGCACAGAAAAAAGGAAAAAAAAACATAAATAGAGAGAGTGAGAGAGAGTCAGAGAGTTCAATTCAATCTACCCTGCCGTATCTGCCAGTGGGATCAACTTCAACAAACTCAGAGTAATCAGATTCGAGATGGACGAACCAACTCATTGTGATTTCCCCCTTTGTAATTTGTTTCCTGTATTGCCCCTTTTTATCTGCCTTTTCAGGGGTCTAAAAAAAACCTCAGCTTCTACTTTGATAACCACAAAGGTGTCTCCTTTTTGGGTTTGCTGGGTTGAATTTAATGAAGATGGGGGGAAAGTAGATCAATCATTCATCCATGTGAGCAGTGGAAGAAAAAGGAAGAACAAATTCATCGTGAGAGAGAAAGGGAGAGAGTTGGGTGTTTGGTTGAAGCAGTGAAGGTGGTGAAGAAAAAAGAGAGGAAGGGATTCTAAAATCGTCAAAGAAATGCAACTGCTCGTGAGCCGTGTCTTTCCTACTACTCTCCCTCCCTCCTTTGTTTCCTCGGTCAAACCCAGATGACATCCAACGGTCACCAATCACCAAAAATTATACTCTTAATATTTTACTTTATAGTTTTTTTTTTTAAATTTGTACCTACATCAAAATTTCAAAATTTTACTCGTAATAGAATTAAAATGTACTGGGTACTTTTGTCAAACGGTTTTTATATCCTAAGTTTGTTTGATTGGAAAAGATTTACCCAGATTAAATTATTTTAGTTTTTTGAAAATTGTTTTTCAGGGTTGATGTTATAATTGATAGATAATCTTTTCTAATTAAGGTTCTTATCATATGTTTTAAGGTATATGATAGAAATATCGTTTTTAAAATGATATTTTTTGACTTTTATTGTTTACTAATAAGTATTAAATTATTTAAAAAATTATTAATTTATACTCCCTCCGTTTCACAATACATGTTCCTTTGTTTTTCGACATGCTTTTTAAGGAGAGAAAAACTCTATAAAATATTATTTTTTTAATTAATTTTTTATATATAATTTGATACTTATTACTAATAAGTATCAAATCATACAAAAAATTATGTAAAAAATCTTATACGGTTTTTAACACCTCAAAAAGCGTGCATGAATAGTAAAACGTCAAGTTTTAATTAACGGAGTGAGTAATATTTTATAGAATTTTTTACTCTTTAAAAAATGTGCCGAAAAGCAAAGGGACGTGTATTGTGAAACAGAGGGGGTATAGTTTTTATTATCTAAAAAACGTGTATCAATCCTACTCTATCTGTCTCAAATTAATTGTTTTATTTTTGACAAGTTTTGTAAGAATGATAAAAATTGGTTTTTTAATCCGAATTTAAAAATTGATATTTTATATTAGGGCTTCTTTAAAAACAAACAAAATCAAATAACAAATTTTTTGAAACGGGGAGAGTAAAAATCACTTAATAATGAATGGATGGAGTACTTTGTACGGAGTAGTATTTACTTTTTTTTATTGTCTAATGCATACCATAAGCACACATTAGCATAAAAAATTATATTGATGCTTGTTGGACATTTCATACTACCTTCTATTTGAAATAATTGATGCTTGATTTTCAACACTCTGTTTTAGAATTTAAAATCTTTATAAAATATCAACTTTTTATAATTTTTATTATAATTTCATAATAATTAATAATTACAAAATTATTTTTAAAAATTAAAAAAAAAAGGAATTAATATTTTATATACATTAGTTCTTACCATTTTTTAGAGTTAATATTTTTATATACATTAGCGGCGAAAATAACGGTGGGTGTGTTTGGATTTTATTCAATGAATTTTATAAAATATGGGGATTTTATTCAATGAATTATGGGGATTTAGTAACAATTTTCTTGATAATAAACAAAATAAAAAAGGAAGGTGGGCTCCAGTTCTAAATTATGTACCCTCCAGATCTGCATCTGAGCCTTTCCTGGACCCATCTTCTCAATTATTTCCCTTTACCAACTTTTTTGTGGTTGTGATTACTACAGTAATTTACTAAGGAGTGTTTGTTTTACAAGTTACCTCCATTTCATAATACATGAGTTTTTAGTCATTGACACAAAATTTAATAAAATATTTTATTTTAAAAAATTATTATTTCACTAATTTTTTTAATAAATTTATTATTTTTTTAATACGCACTACACATTTCAACCAATCAAAATCACTTAAAAAGTCAACAACACACAAATCAATATAAATCATTACAATTTCCTACCTAGAAAACATAAAAGATCATATATTTGAAACAAAAATTATCTTCTAAAAATCCATATATTATGAAACGGAGGGAGTAGTATTTTTATTTTATTACATACATACAACATATTAAATATAATTTTTAATGCAATAATATTTTTTTTTGAAAAAAACATATAAAAATGAATATGACAGAAAGCATATAGTTTCGAATCACCTCGTACTATATTTGGGATTCGGATAGTAAATAAAACCTAAGATAAAAAGCCTTATATGATTATTCATATTTTTAGTTAGGCGATTGATCTTTCATATCATATCCAAACATGTATATATTCTTAATTTCTTAGGATTCCTTTTGCCTCTCTATAATTGATTAAGTTGTTCTTTGTTTTTATCGGGGGTGGCGCAAATAATTACGGAGTATGCTTGATTGATCCTTTTTAGGGCTTTTATTGGACTATTGTATAATATAGACACATCAAATATTCTAAATTGATATTGAAATGGTTAAAATCATGTTAAAGATACGGGTATGGTCACAATTTTCAAAACTGTAATAATATCCCTTAGTTGATTACCGTTGAGATGTGAAGAGACTAAAAAGTAGAGCTCATCGTATTATCAATTTAGATTTGATGTGTCTATATTACACAATAATAAAAGCCCTAAAATGAAGTTAGTGGGTTACGTCTTCTATGAACAATTGGTTTTAAAATGAAATCTTACCCGACTTATTTCCTAGTTAGGTTAATAACACACTATTTTCGATTACGAGTCCCAACGGACTTCAATAACCCCGATTTTCCAAGCCATGAGGTCTTTTTTAAATTTGATTTCAGAAACCATGAATGATTGGGGTAGCTGATACCTTATGTCTCTTATCTCAAAATAAAATAAATGATAATCACAAATTACAAAGTCATGGCCATGAGTAGGGGTGTTATTCGAATCGAACGAGCCGAGCTTGACATGTTCAAGCTTGATTTATTTGTTAAACGAGCTCAAGCCGAGTCGAGCTCAATTTTTAAACGAGCTTTCTTTTTTGTTCAAGCTTGGCTTGTTTCAGTAAATAAACGAGCCCGAGTCGAGTTTTTTTTCGAGCTCTAAGTAGTTTTACTTGGTCATAACATATTAACTTAAAGAAATTTTAAAAATTTCATAAAATTCGAGCTGTTTGAGCCTAAATTGAACGAGCCGAGTTTAAAATCACGTTCAGGCTCGACTTGTTTAGTTAAGTGAATGAGTTCGAGTCAAACTTTTTTCGAGTCGATCCCGAGTTGAACTCAAGCTTTTCAGCTCATATAACAACCCTAACAATGAGATTTCTCCATAAAGTCCGAAAATTGTGACCATATTATCCACGGTCTTTGCGATTTTAAAAGTTGTAGTCGTAATCGTGTAATTGACGAGAAATTAATTGTGAGTCTAGAAACTCTACTAGAGAAATATATAAAATTCCCCTTTCCCCTAACTGTAAATACCCTAAGTTTTTCCCTATAAACAAAAGACAAAATCCAATGCATTCACCTTCAAGTTAAAGTGTTGAAAAATATTTTCAATTATTAAGAGTGGAAAAATCTCTAAGAAAAAAGGACAAAAAAAAAAAAGGGTTACACTTATCGTAAAAATTAAAGAAAGGAGATTAGGTGATACGAAAAAGTTAATTGCGTCGTTGTCACTGCGAGGTGGAAAATAGTGCAATGTCGTGGTACGGAAACATTACGTGTTGCGGAAAATAATTAAATAGTAATGGTTTGTCGTTTACTCTTAGGAGTACTCTATTTTTCCCTTTCATTCTTTCATGAGACCATAAATTGAATTTATTTATATGGAAATGTTACTTGTCCACACAAATCCCTTACGTGACAATTTATGGAAAAAATCTAAGGGATAACTATTTTACGGAGTACTATAGATTTTCATAATTTTCTACACACGAAGTAACTTTTTTAAGTCATACGGTAAAAACAATATAAAATTTTAATTTTAATTTTAAAAAATAATATTATATTTATTATTGATAAATATAATATTATTTTTAAAAAATCAACTAAAAAATAACATTTTATATAATTTTTAAATTATAGTTTACTTCATTGAAAGGTTAAATGGTTATTTTCGGACCACCATCTTAAAAAAATATAATAGATGACTACTTTTTTTTTAATTAAACTTTCCCTGACTACAAATCTTGGAATTTTGACTTTTAGATTTTCAAAATTTCATATATATCTCATTTACTACTTGAAGAACAAAAATTTGGATGACGCGGTTAGAAGATAAGTTGCAATTGTCACCTTACACATAAACGAAAGGGGGTTAAGAATTAATTAAAGTAATTGATCTTTTGAGTTATCTCAAAAGCCAGCCTACAAAATTATTCAGAAAGTGGGGTCTGCGGAAAAAAGGCAATAAATTTAGAAGCAATTACAAACGAATGGATTAAATACAAGTGTCCCACCCAAAACAAAAAAATAATATGTGTATGATATATGTAAATGTAAATTTTAAAAAAAAAATTCAAATATATTACGTACGAAAATAATTAAGTGATGTACCGATGAACAATAAAAAGGAATGTACGTAGTATATAGTATGTGAATGCAAAAACAGAGCTTCTCTCTCTTAGGAGAGAGAAAGTCTCTTGAATAACCCATCATTCGGGATGTTTCGACCACCACCATCATCGCCGAGCCACCCTTGCGCCACCCTTGCTTAGCCCAGATCCGGAGACGGTGTGATGTTTCGTCCACCACCATCATCGCCCCTCACCGTCACCCTCCCTTGTTTCATTTCCCTCGCCTCTGCTCCGCCCCCTCCCTGTTCATCTCCTCCGACCTGGTGGTTCCGAGGCTCCGCCGCCTTTGGTCTTCTTCCCCTGGCTTCGCAGTTTTCCGACTTGATCTGGCCGATTGTGGGGTGTGCTGGTGTTGGGAGTTGTGTTTGCTCCGGCGCCTCCTTCCTTTCACCATCTTACTCCTCGTCGTCTTCGCTCGTCTCGGATCGTCTCTTCCATGGCTGCCCTTTCCACCACCGCCTCAAATTTCGCCGTCAATAGGTTTGGCTCTTCCTTGGGCTTCAAGGTGTGCTCCGGGAAATCCGGGATTCTCCCTCTCCCTGATTTTCTTCCCGCCTTGGGCTTCAAGTTTGGGTTCTTTCCTTTACTAGGCCCGGAAGTTTGTATTTATAAATATATATTTTTATATATATATTTTTTACGCAACCACCCGAAAGGGTTTGACCAAAATCCCGAAAGGGTTTAACAAATATCTCGAAAGGGATTAGAGAATGATAATATTTTATTAATAATAATATTTTCTCCCCGGACTTTTTATTTAATGTAGTTCCGGTTATCACTCAAATCTCCGTATGATGATTGATTCATTCCCTGGATTTGCCCCATACTAGTCCTCTCTGTTGTCGTCGGTTCGTTGCTTTGGCGTGGGTACGTTTAGTTCCGAGTTGGGTTGCAGCATCGGGCGTCCTGTATGATCGAGAGGATCGCTGTGTTCGTGGTCTTCGAAGATCCTTCATCTAGGTGGGGGCAACGTCGGTGATCCGCACTTCCGCAGGTTTCGCCCTTTCCAAAGGTGGGTTGCTGTTCTCCGCCTTCTCGGCGTCGAGACGCTGTGTGAGTCGTCGCGCTCGCCCGTGTTCTCGGCATTCGTGGCTCGCCTTAGATCCTCCTCGCCTCCTCCGCTCGCTGATGGGCTTTATGGGTTATTTAGGGGTTTCTTTCATTCTGGTTGATTTGAGTTATTTAGTTTGTTGTATGTTGACGGTTTATCCGTCGGCCTATTGAGTTATCAGACAGTCTGTTGTCTGGTTCTCAAATTCTTACCTAATAAAAAAAAAAAAGGAATGTACGTGTAAAAGGACGATAGTGGAGGAAACAAAAATGGGAAGTAGACGTATTTGTCGACTAATATGCAAAATGTACGTGTTTGGCAGCTACCTCATCCTTGATCTTGATCAGAGCACTCTGTTTGGGAATTGGGAGCCGCCCCCGCACCCTTTCTAGATGTCGCGTTCGTCCGATATACGTGAAGCTAAAGGCTTATATGCACCAAAACGTGTAGGTGTTATATGCATACAAACGGATTATGGGAGATATTATATATAGTATGAACATTCCAATTTTATTTAACAAATCCAGATTAGTTAGACAAATGATTTTATGTTTAAAAAAAAAGCTAGTAGAACCTAATTAATTCGATCGTCAAACTAAATGAGAAAGTTGAATGAATATCCTACAATTTAGTGGCGGCCGCAGGATCCTCCGAAAGGTGGGGCGAAATTTCTAGTGTGTATTGAGATATTGGTCTTGAATAAACCCCTTTACCTAAGCTACGACTTTCAACTTAGCAATGAATTGTAGAAAAGTAGACTTACATTTGCTTGATTGCTATGGTAGTGGTTTCTCGTCATTCATTTGAAATTCAGACATTTGTCATATTTAGGAGTGTAAACTTATCGAAATTCAATCATGCTAAATTCAAGGCTTTTGCATATTATCTAGGATTGTAAACTCATCAACTTTATAATATCTTTTGGTTCCCAAAGACATGTAAGGTACGAAAATATAAATATTGCATAAAGCTTCACAAATTCAATTAATAAATTTCATTCTCAAAATCACATATACACAATAATTAAAACAAAATTTATTCTCAAAATCACAAACTCTAATGAAAATTTCACAAAACTTATTCTCATAATCAAATCCTAATTTCACCAATTTATGGGGTTTAATTAGTTTATAGATAGATAATTTGTATATAATAAGGAGCTCGGTAAGTGAGAATATAATTAAATAAGGGGTAGAAACATAGAGAGCAGGTGCAAGTTGAAAAAAGAATAAAAAAAACTTTTTTTAAGGGAGGTGAAATTTTTTTTTTTTAAAAAAAAGAGGCTAATTTCACCAATTTTATGGGGATTAATTAGTTATAGATAGATAATTTGTATCTAATAGGGAGGTGAGAATATAATTAAATAAGTGGGTAGAAATATAGAGAGTGTGGTGAAAGTTGAACAAAGAAAAAAAAAAGCTAGAAGGCTAGTAGGAATTGAACTCTCAACCTTTGGTCTCACTTTATTTTCCTTCCTTCCCACCAACCAACTAAACAAAGTAGATTAATTTATTTTATATTCATCATGGTTTTATTTATTACAACACTGTCATATATATAAATAATTTTTTTATATTTTTTCCAAAATTCAGGGACGCGTGGGTCGAAGGGTGGGGCGGCTGCCTACGCCCGCCCCACCCTAGGGCCGCCCCTGCTACAATTGTCAAGAACTCTCAAGTGGAGCGAATGTGCTATTTGTACATACTCTCTGTCCCCTCTTTCATTTCCTCCCTACAGAAGAAAATGAAGAGGGTTATGAGTAGGAATTGGAAAAAATGACAAAAATAGGGATAAAGGATTTGAATCCTTCCAGTAAGTAGGCAGTGTAAAAAAGTCTTTCTTAATGAATTCACCCTATTGAACCGAATTTTATAGATGATAAAAAAAAAATTCAACTTTGTTATTGGTAACAAGTTTTGAAAATTTGAATTCAACCCTTACTTTTTTTTGAGAAAATTTCTCCTTTATTTTTCTTGCTATGTACATCGTACATATATAGTCAAATTAGAAAATTAATGAAAGGGAAGTAACCTTACTCAGTAATTTCAATTTTTTTGCAAATATAACCCCCACATAACAGAATCTGCATTTTACGTACGAAAATATATCATGTCAACTGAAAAACCGATCCAGAGGCGGATCGGGGGGCATGTGGGGGCATGTGCCCCCACCCTCATCCGACGAACCTGTATTCTCCTCGTTGATAGCTTCGTTTTGATATATAGTATGCATTAATCCGATATCTGAGTAAAAAGTTATAAATGTTTGAAAATTGAAAGTATATTAATTACTTTAAATCTTATTTCAACAATCCACAATGCTTTTATAGTTTATTTAGATTGACATTCCTATACTATAATTTATCTTTAGATCTTTGAAATGAGATGTTATATTACTCATTTCGATAATTAGGTAAGAAATTACGAAAGTTTAAATGAAGAAAAATGTTAGATTTTCTACTTTACAAGATAATAGTGATGTTTCTTTGAGGAGGATCTTAATTTGCCCTCCTCCTCTATGCATACTTCTAATCACCAAGGTAAACACAAAATCAAAAAACCGATCTCCTGGCGCAAACCCCCACCAGGTACGTTTAAACTCAACTTTGACGGATCTACCATAACAAACAAACAAAGTTCCTCTGGAACAGTTATTCAGGACTGGAATGGAAAACCTATACACATTGGCTACCAAATTCTGGGTAGCCAAACCCCTCTCAAAGCTGAAGCTTTAGCCTTGAAACAAGGCCTTACGGAAATCTTGCGGCTACGCCTCAACAAAATACATATTGAAGGAGACTCTCTCATCATAATTAACCACTTGTTGGGAAAACATTCCTGTCCCTGGGAAATTGAAATGATTATGACTGATATTAAAATCCTACTATCGATTGTGAAAGAAGTCTCCTTCTTTCATGTGCCTCGATTGGGCAATAGAGTGGCGGATAAGGTTGCACACCTTTGCCACTCTGCCCGGGGCGTCGATTTCTCAAACAACTCTGGTCTTCTTTACCTCATCTGCAAGGATGCTATCGGGTAGGGTCCCTCTCACCCGAATTCTTTCCTAATCAAAAAATAAAAATAAAAATAATAGTGATGTTTCTAAAAAATGATCGAGTTAGGAATTCACAAAGATTTTGATTTGGTATATCATCTCATCGAGTTTGTTTTAGTGTTATCGGTTGCAAAAACTATAGTGGAAAAAACTTTCTCTACTATGGGTATTATCAAACCATATTTGCGCAACAAGATAAGAGAAGATATTCTCTCTGAGATTTTTGTCAGCTAGGTTGAAAAGGATGTTTTCAAACGCATTGATAATGAGGTTATCATTCAATATTTTTAGGGTATGAAAACTCATAAAATAGATTTACCCCGTATCGAGTTGAACTATTTTATTATAAAACTCTTATTAGCAATGAAGAATTTTTTGTATTAGTGAACTCTTTTATTTTTATTGCTATTTTGTAGTGTTGAAGACGTTATGTGTTGTACGAGTTTGTGTTATTCATTGTTGTTTATCATCGGTGTGCCCCACCCTCTTCGGGTTCTGGCTCCGCCACTAATCCGATCCATCAGTGCTCAATATTTTTTTATGACAGATATTGTATCTTTGACATAATTAATGCATGCGTTGTAAGTCATAAAGACCTTAGTTAAGTTTTCAAACATCTTGCAATAATACTAATTAAGACAAGGAAGGTCATAATATAAATGAACTCGATTAGATTAGGTAATTTATCTATTAATTAGTGTGACTGTGAGTTTATATATGTGGAAGTTAAGATTGTTTTTAATCGATCAATCAGAATATCGATCTGGCTTAGCTTGCTACTGGGGATTAAGACCATCTGAAACCATAAGATTACCTCTTCTCTATATTTTTTCTTCTCTCCCTATAATATTTTGACATCTCATTTATTTTTTCTTTTAAATAATTTTTCACTTTATCAACCTCTTTTTTTTAAGGTTTTTATATTTTTACTCCACAACTATGAGTATACCTCATCCTTCTTTTTTTCTCATTTATTTATATCCATCATATGATTTCCACATGGTCCAAGACACTTTTTACCTCTCCACACTAAGGTAACCCTTTCCTTCTTTTACCTTAAGGTTTTGTCTACAACCATGGGCTTACCTTATACTTACCTTAAAGTAATAAAAACCCTTGGTTGTGGATGCTCTAATCAATTTCAATTGTTCAAAGTTCTAATCCTGCAAATGATTGGTAGATATGCGTCAAATTAAGAGTGAACCTAGCTGGTTAATGATGAATTCAAGCCTTGCATATAAGCCGATGGGCTACCCCACCTAACACCAATTGATTTTAGGATGGAACCTCACTCGACTTGTGGTTAATTGCGCATGTGCGGGGCCACGTCGGATGACCCACCGTTATTTAACAGGATCCCATGAAGGTGTTTTCTGAGAACATGGAGCAACAATGCCATATATAACGTACTTACGGTAAAATAAAAAAAATATTCCCACAAAATGCCATTTGCAACAAGGGAGACGATTTTTCATAGCATGCAGGATCCTTGACCTAATGCCATATATCGAGCAATTGGTTTTTCAGAGCATCAAATCAGGAGATAGGCTTCAAGTCTGGATAATCTTCGGCGAGTTCTTTCTCCGATAGCACGTCATTTTCTTCCTGTGGAGTCCACATAACCTCCACAGCCTGTAAATTGAGACAGATGAACATTCAAGTAACAAACACAAGAATCCATTGATGGTTACTACTTACTCAGGACACACATGTGACACAAGCCAAATGAGATTACATTCTAAAACCAATTGTCAATAGAAATAGTAACCCACTGACTTATATACTCACATCTCTCAACGTATACGTACTTACCGTGATTCGGCTGGAAGGGATAGATACGAGCTTTTGCAATGCGTCTTTCAAGTCTTTAACTCCATTGATGGTAGGCAGCTTATGCTCTCCTTCAGCAGCCACCAATATAGTCATCTAAAAAGCAAACCAAATTAATTGATAATCTCTAGTTTTTTTTTTCCCAACAAGTAAGGATAATTTCTTTATACCACTATGTATTCATTGCTGCAATTTCCTTCTGATTTCAGGCCAGTTCGATGCTTTCTTCGCAAGTTATTCACATTTACCAGAGTCTCCTCATCGAATTTCCCTCGCTCTTCAATAGAGAATCTATTAAACAACTTTTCGCCCTTTTCGACTGTTGTCTCAACATCCACCTGAGCCATTACATGAACATTAAAAATGCCTAATTAAGTATATGCAATCAAACAAAACAACATTCAAGAAATGCATTCTTTAGCATCATCTCCAATCGAAGCTAGCTAGGACCGAAAACTTTACATTTCAAGCTAGCTTTTTTTTTTGGTCGAAACATTTCAAGCTAGCTAGTAACATGAAAGTATTAAAAAAATGTTTGCTTACGAATGAAGCAGCTGAGATATAATAATCTGAATGGCGCAACAAAGCAACCGTTGATTCTGCAATAAACAGAATATTATCAAGAGAAGTCCTAAGATTGGAATAAGCCAGCTAAGCCAGCTAGCTGAGAAAGATTGTTACAGTTTATGTTAAATTACGGTGGGTCATACGACGTGAGGGTCACGCACGGCGCCCAAGCGCAACAGAAAAACACCCGGGTTTTCATCATAAAACCAATTGGTATTAGATGGGGTAGCCCATCCATTTATGTACAAGGCTATTCACTTTATAATCACATACTATCCCAATATCACATATTCTTAACATAGTATATAGAGGCGTAAATATAGGCCCTCAAGGGTGGATGCATTAGTAGTTTCAGCTATCTCCTTAAGAATTCTATGAAGCGACGACTTTGCTGATCCCGATAGTCCAACCTAGAAATTCAGATTTAATCACCACGGCATAACATCATAACACTGATTTACAAGAATTGTTTCGTTAGCAAATGATGGATCAATCTAAATTACAAGGAATCACATGTTGATCATCATCGATCTTTTATATCATATCATAAAATCAAACGTACAACAAAAGAGGCAATGTAACAATAGAGGCTCACTTTCTAGGAAGATATCATATATTAGACCTCCAAAACATTTCAAACTTCCAAATATATTAACAAAAGGAAAATTAAAAGCTACGATGATACACATTTTGCTGAAAATGATGCAGATTTTATATATTTATTTATTGCATCATATTGACTAAAATGTGCATTTATTTTAAAAAAACTCTAAATCACATTTTGGCCAAATTTAATGATGCACATTTTATTTTTATTAAAAAAAACATTTTTAAAACATTGCACAATTATGCCAAAATGATGCAGTTTAGATAATTTAATTAGATGCATATATATATAGTTTTAGACTAAATATCCATTTTATATATACATCATTTTCCTAAAAATTGTCATTACCTGAAGTTTAACCACAGTGGTCTTCTTCCTGCCGGACCAAATACTTTCTCCGGTGATCGTCTCGAAAGCCACAATATCAGATGCTACCAGGAAACTCAAGGATGCGATAATGCTCATGATATCGTCCCATGAAAGGCCCTGACCCGACCCCGAAGAGCTTGACTTGTCACTTATCGACGAAGACGACGACCAGTTGGCCATCAACACTACCGCAATTGCCAGATTTTTGAAAGCATTCCGAATAATGCTAGTCATCATGGGATCAACCAGAATTTGATACAGATCTTCAGGTTTGCTATACTTCACAGAATTCATGATGGTATCCACAATGTCGTCGACCCAACCGTTGTTCGAGGGCGATTTTTTCAGTTCCTTGACGACAGCCTTGAGGATGGTATCAACGATGTGGTTGACCCGAATCGCATCCGAATATTCAGATTGGGTATCCGCCTTGCCTTTCGGGTCTAAGGGCGGATTTTTCAGTTCCTTCACTGCTTTCGTGACTTTATCCATGATGTCGTTGACCCAGATCGGGATCCGGTTTTTCAGCTCCTCCACCGTGTCCCCAATGGTATCCATGATATCCTCCACCTCCGGATCGGATTTCGGGTTCGAGGGCGGGTTTTTCAGCTCTTTGACTGACTCCTCCATGGTATCCACCAAGTCCCCAACCCGATTCCGATCCGAATATTCAAATTGGGTATCCGCATTGGGTTTAGGGGTCAAGGGCGGGTTTTTCATCTCCTCCACAGCTTCCACAATGATATTGATATTGATGTCCTTGACCTGAATCGGGAGTCGGTTTGTCAGTTCCTCTAACGTGTTCGAGATTGTATCCTTTATGATATCCTCTACCTCCGGCGGGGCTTTCAATTCATTCATCGACTCGACCTTCGTATCCGCCAAGTCCTCAACCGGAATCGGATCCGACCATTCAGATTGGGTATCCGCCTTGGGCTCCTGGTTTGAGGGCGGGTTCATCACCGGGTCGTCAGCCCGAACCGGATCCGAATCTCCACATCGGGTATCCGCCGCGAGATTCCGTTTCGAGGGGAGGTTTTTCAACTCCTCCACCGCATCCAGAACTGTATCCACGAAATCATCGACCCAAGTCAGATCCGGATCTTCATCCGGAGCTCTTAGTTCGTTCAGCGTGTCGAGGATAGTATCCATAAAACCCCCAACAAGACGAAGCGGATCGAGATCTTCAGGTTGGGTATCCGAATGGGATTTAGGGTTCAAGGGCGGTTTGGCGGCGGCGCATCGGAGGGAGGAGAGTTTGAAGGGGTTTATGGAGTGGGCGGTGGATATGAAAGGGCGGAATGTGAGATTCAGACGGGGAGGGGTACGGTGGTTGGGAAGACGCCATGGGAGGGGGATTTGTCTGATTACAGGTGTCGATCCCGAAAGCAGGTTTGTGGTTGCAGTCGCCATTAGAGAGAGAGATGAATTGCAACACTTGCAGAGAGATAAGTTATAGGGCTCAACCAAGGTAAGTTCTTGCTCCCCAAGCAATGTAAATTAACGGCGGTGATTTATTTAATTATTTTTGCAAATTAATTTGAAAATATTTTTTAGATTTTAATTAGTTTAGCTTTTCTTTTAATTAGATTTCGAGGGTCGATTATTTTTTTTATAGAGAATCTTTTTCAATTTAGAATCTTATCTAACGGGATATAATATAATAGAAAGACCGAAATAAAATAAGATAATTACACCAAAAAAAAGTAAGTATCTGAGATTAGATATACCTGAATCTTAATGATCGACAACCGCTAGACGATAAACCGTCAAAACATACCATCAGAAACCCACCATACAAAACTAGGCAAAACGGAAAGGTGCATATAATTGATTTATAATATTTGCTTACGCAACCATATAAGTTGTTTCTTCTTTGATTTTTTTAAATAAAAAAGATTGTCGAGAATCATTTTTTTTTATCTTGGCCCATTTCGATTGACTTAGTCGCTCTACATCTAGATTGGATACTGTGTAATCCATTTAAGGGTTGACCCTTCCACTTACAAACCACTCCATCATTCCACCCAAAAAGAGAATGACTTGAATATATATACTTGTTGCTTCAATTGGATATTCAATTCAAACAAACCTCTATAGCGCTAATTAAGTATATTTACATAATCAACAAGCTTTACGTACGTACACTTTTGACTAGAAGGGCAATTAAAGTAGCCTTAATTTTTTTTTTTTAATCCTATGTATAAATGTATATATATACGTTATATATACTCCCAACCATCCGTGAGAATCAAGAGCTATCCGGCCACCACACAAACGCCGTTAAAAGTCTAGTAGTTAAGGGCGATGCGACCGTTGACCGCTGGCTAGCTGTCTTTGGCCGGCATAGCTGCATACTGGTTCAGCCTCGCGGCGGCTACCACAGATGCAGCAACGCCGGTTGGGTGGGTGCAGATGTCGGGGTTGTTCCTTAGCTCCGCACTCACCACACCTTCTGCGTCTTGTCTTGTCGCTGCTTTGTCTTTTGGCAACTTCGACGATGCGTCCTGCAAGCATTAACAAACTTGCGTTACTAAGTTTCGTTAGGACATACGGAGTATATATATAGTATACATAAATGTTCTTTAGAGCATTTCCAATAGATTCTCCATTTTACAGATTTTGAAATTTTTATAGAATTTTAGGACATTTTTTTGTTTAACGGAGTCTCAATCACATTCTCCAAAACAAGGAAGCAGCAAAAAAATATATAAAGGTTTTTCTAAATCTATAGCATTCTTCAAAGTTAAATGATTCTCCAAAAATAATTTCAAAAATATTTATTTTGTTTCCCATTTTCAAGAAATTTTGGAAAAGTTATTGGAGATGGTCTTATTATTTTGTATAATCGTGACAATATTGTCGCAGTTGAAGTGGTTAATCATTTTGGCTCTAGGGTTGTTATTCGAGCCGAACGAGTCGAGTATTACTTATTTGTATTCATCTCGTTTAGAAATGAGTCAAGTTCGAGCCGAGCCTAAATTTGGATTCAAGCTTAAAATTATGCTCATACTCCGCTCGTTTAAAAAATGAATGAGATCGAGCCAAGTTTTTTTCGAGCATTAAAAAAACCTATTTGTTCAAAGCATAGTTAAAGAAAATTTCAGAAAATTCACAAAAATCGAACTATTCGGGCTCAAATCGAGCGAGTCGAGCATTGGAATATCTTAAAATTGTACTTGACTTGTTTAAAAAAATGAATTAACTCGTGTGAATAAATTCATCACCAACCATCATAAAGTAAAATTTTATCTAAATTAAATTAATCAAAAATTTTAAAAAATAATTGGAATAATGTGATGAGCTGAAAAATGTTTTTTGGATCACAATTTAATTTTTTGAGTCGGCGGGATGGTACCGTAAGAATGTCAGCTAAAGTAATCTTCTCGTCGGGATTGTCGGTCCTGGCGTTGAGTTGGGCGGCTGCCTGCGCGGTGGCAGCGAGGCCTCCCGGGGTGATGTTGGTGCGGCCGGTGGCCCTCACCTCCGCCGCCTGGATGGCCGCAGCGTCACTGCGTTCAACGAGCTTGCTCCCGGCGGTAATGGCGGTTGCTTCGAGAGCTTCTCCTATGGTTATAGGAGTGTGGCGTTTTTCTTCGCCCTCCGCATTGGATCCCTGTATTAAAGAAGATATAGAAGATATTAATTAAAAAAAATGTATATCAAGGCAAAAAAATTTTTTTTATTAATATTTAATAAAAACATAGCACCAAAAAAAAATATTAAATAAAAACAATTAATAAATTTTAAATCTGAATCATAAAAATTTTAATCGGGTGATTTAATATTGTTACTAGTACCATTCCCGCGCCATGGCGCGATTTTTTTTAAATAAAATCATAATAATTTAATATTATAAATTTAAGTAAAGAATTAGCAAAATTTAGTATAAATACGAAATGTAGAGTTCATAAAGTAGAATTTTAGAAAAAAATTGTCATTATAGTATATTGGAAATATTTATTAAAATCATAATATCATTTTTTTTTTAAATAATCTTCTCATTTAGATTAGTGTATAGATATCTTGCTCAGTGTATAGATATCATGCTCAGAAAATAAAGAGTGAAGTTAAGAAAAATAATGCATAATTATTAAACGCAAAATATATTTTCTAATATATATGTGGTTAATTGTTATTATTATAAGAAAATATAATAGAAAATATAAATGACCAATAATTATAACTATGTTAAATTTGTTGATAAAAAAAACAAAATATCAGCTACATATATAATTGTGAAGAAAATATGTGTGGGTCACTCTTTTTTTCAAAAGAGGATTTGTGTTTAGACTAAATTTAAAAAAGAATGGAAGAAAAAAAAAAGGGAAGAATTATTGGGAAAGGAAGGAAGTGGAAAAAACTATAATTGGTTAAAATACCTATAATTAAGGTATGAATGACATATAAGCAAAACTCTTCTGTTTTAAAGTATTAATATAGATATATAGATATAGATTATTACTCTTATAATAATATATGAAATCATTTTTTCAATAAAAAAACTAGATTAATTTCAAATCTCAACCATTAAATTTAAATTGATTGATTTAGATTTTGTTAACAACTAAGAAAAAATTAAACTCTTTGATTGGTTTTGAATTTTGATCAATCAACTTTATATAATTCAATTCCCAAAATCACATAGGGCTCTTAATTTTTAATCTAATTCCAAACCTAATCAATCATTTGGCAAATGTAAAATTTTGGATTTGTTATTTTGTTTTATAAAGGATTAGTAATAGTAATTCGATTGATGAAAGAAAAAAACCAGAAAAAAAAAAAGAGAGAGACCAGAGTTTTCCCCGGAGTAGCGTTAACATCCTCCTCCATGTCTAAAGATTCTTGCCCATGTACAAGAAGGCCAGCTCCGGTGGCGGCGTTACTGGCGGTGCCGCCTATAACTCCCTCCTTACCCTTAGGGTTGTGTTTCGCCTCCTGCAGCCCCGCCAACAACGCCTCCGCATCCCGCTGCTCCGTCGAGGATTGTTCCAATGATCTCACCGGTTGGAGCTGGCTCATTTTTCTTTTTCTTTTTTTTTTAATTAGTTTCTAGAAAAAAAAATATGTCTTTGTTTTTTCAGATTTTGAAGTTTGGTGTGGGTTAATTATTGATATAAATCCATCAAAGCAGAAAATTAAGGATGATTGTATTTTGAGTTTTGGATGAGGAGAGTATTTTGTGACATGTGGTTGTTTGACCTTGAAATTCGTTTTAGTTTGTGGCCTTCCTTCATTGAAAGGAATTGTAATTTCCATTTTTAGTGGGTTTTGCATGATTTTCTCCATTTATAGTGTCTTTTTTGTCTTCTTCTTTTCTCTTGAGGGTCGTCATAAACAAATAAAATAATGAAGAATTACTACTAAATACCCCACTTTGATAATTGGTTTGTAAAAATACTTAGGTTTGAAAATAATTGCATTTATATATAAAAATTTGGAAAAATACCTTATTTGATTATCAAAATTACCCATCATCCCGAAAAATAAGTAAAAAAAAGTTAAATATTTTTTGGTATTTATCATTTTTCTTATATTTTTAATTATTTTTAAATTATATTAAATACTTAAATAATAAAAAAAATCTGGAATTAAAAAAAATTCCAATCCCAATCCCTAACAGCTAGCCCCGACCCAATGTTTTGATTTAGGTCAAAACCGTATCTTTACTCAACCTCCTGTCGATTATTGATCATATCTTGTCAATGTTCATATTTGAGATTGTCCAGAACGATATTCATCCTATCAACGTGATAATATTATTGTTTCAAGATATATATTAACATTTCTTTTGTAAATATGGTTAATAATCCTGAAGATATGATTTTCCGTATCTTCAGTGATTCTCTCCCCGATTATAACTTCCATCCCGTCAAAGTAAACCTACCACATTGTCACTATGAACATTACTTCTGTCGTTGGGAACAAATAACTTTGTCATCTTTGACATGCCTTTAATTTTTAGTTATGGCCATTATGGATAAAATTGTATTTTTATTCTCTTCCCTATTATAGACTCCATCATGTCAGTATTAATTATCAGTTTTGTCATAAAGAACTTATATCCTGTCAAAAAGAAATTTTATTCCTATCAGTATTAATTCTCTTACTATGACAATGTTTTTCATTTGTCTATTTTTATTATTTTTAAATTTTTGAGAAAAAAATATTAAAAACATTATTTTAATATATATTTTTTTACTTTTCTTTTAATTCATAATTCTCCTTTTAAAGACTTTTACATTTAAATTTAAAGGTAAAATCAGCCATTTTTTTTTAGCACAAATGACCCACCTATCCTATTTTTGCTATTCTTAGAAAACGGGTATACTTTTGCAAACCAAACACTGATTTGGTGTATTTCTACAAATCGGCCTAAAATAATCCCTCCGTTCAACAATATAAGTTCTTTTAGATTTTGCATGTTTTTAACAAGTTTAAAAACATAATAAAATTTTAATTTTTTTGTTAATTTTTTTTAATAATTTTGATACTTAATACTAATAAGTATTTAATTATTAAAAAATTAATGAAAAAGTTAATATTTTACTATATTTTTTAGCTTTTTAAAATACGTGTAAAATTTAAAAGGACTTATATTGTTGAACAGAGGTAGTATGTTTTAGAGATTGCAATGAGAAAATATGGTCAATATCATAAATAAATAAATAAACATATTTTATCACGAAAGAAAACCCTAAAATAAAATAAGTAAACCCCATAATTTTATTTAAAAATAGCTAAACTGAGAAGTGTTGGGCAAAATTTGGATCGGACCGAAAATATAATGGTCCAATCCATGATTCATAAAAATTGAAATTCCGGTTTACGGTCCAAGACCAGTTGAACTGGATTGTGTATGTATATATATATGTGTGCGTTTATATATGCATTTTTTAAAAATAAAACTAAAGTGACCAAATAAAAAATTATTATAAATTATTTTTATTCATGTATTAGTAAGAAAAATTTAATTAAATCTATATTTAATAAATAACTTTAAAATATATTATAAATTATTTTTTAATCTATTTAATTTTCAAATAGGTCCAACTGGTCCGTGAACAGGAAAACCCATGATCGTATATTGCGGTCCCGATCCGATCCACGGTCAAGGTTTCAAAATTTCTGTCCAGACTGGCTGCCCAGCGCTAAAACCGAGTGTATCTAGATGAAACATTTCTCATTTTGGTTTATTATCCTATATCCCAAAGGCATAGGATATTCTATACCCCAAGGACATAGGATAAGAAACCAAAATGAGAAATGTTTCTCCTATATACACCCGATCTAGCCATTTTTAAATTAGATTATCCATTGTTTTTTCTTTCCTAGTAAAATATCTTTATCATGTGTCCTTAAAACACAAAATAGACAAATCCGGAAAAAAAAATGTAGTGGTAAAAGCTCATATTTTCTGTTAAATCCAAGCAAGAGTTGATGTGAATTGTGAATACAGGGACGTGGTTTGCGAAGACCTAGATATGAAAAGAAGAGAGAAGATTGCCTGTGAGTGAAAATAGAAAGAATTAGCTAGATTTAAGATTCTTTAAGATACATACGATTTGGTGAAAACATGTTTACCAAATATACGAAAATCTAAAGTATTTGCTTGGAGTGAAAGAAGTTTTAAATACCATTAATATTGGAGATTTTCATATTATTTTTATAATTTGGTTTTTCGATTTTTATATCTTATTCTTTGGGATATAAGATTCTCCAAAGGCTTAAAATAACAAACTTGATTGATAAAGATGTTACTCCGTAATAGTTATGGTTTGAGCGCGAGCAGATGTGTCTTATGTGATTTTTGATAAAACAAGTAGTTTTATTTAAAATATAATCGATCATTGGTTCTTTTTATAGTTGCGTCTTCCAATTAAATTTTTCTCAATTACACTAACATATCTTCTAAATCCAACTTATATAATTTCAAAATATATATATATATATATATATTTAAACTCAATTGTACGTACTTTATAGACAATAAATTAAAAATCATACAAAATCTCCTACATTTATGGCCGATCAAAAGATTTAATTTTATGGGAGTTACAATCCTCTGATATTAATTATAGGTTCATTCTTAATGATATTAAAATCAAGATATCATCAAATTCATAATCTTTGTCTATTGGAGCAAAATATGCCGCCGGTCGTCATTTCCAAATAAGAACGTCATTCCCGAATTCCAGATCGCAGATCGATTCCACCATAGAACCAAAAAAAAAAAAAAAAGCTCTTCAGGTATAAATTTCTAACCTATGCCTACTAATTTAATTTCTACTTAATTTTACAAGTTTCTTGGTAAGTATATAGGGAAAAAAATATGATTTTTCAACCTTATCTTGTGCACCGTTATCTAATTTTGATAAGATGAATGTGCAATCTTTGTGTGAGTACTACTATGTTGACTTAATTCAAGCGAATTAACATTATAAATTAATCACATTTCTTATGCTTTGTGCTAACCTCGATCACTTTCCAATTTCCATCATCACCAACTCACCAACTCATTCCAACCTGCAAATTAATCAAACAGCAACTAAGCTTCAGCTAACACACACTTGTCTTTTGTTGCTTTGTCGCCCCACCAGGCATCCGTCATGTTCGCCGCCTTCCTCCTCTCCTTGTTCTTCCTCTCGGCTGCCCGAGTATCGGCCGCCCAAACCCTGTTCGCCAACACCGCCAACCAAGGCGAATGGGCGCTCCTCCACGACAGCATCGGCATCTCCGCGATGCATATGCAGCTCTTACACTACAACAAGATCGTTATGTACGACCGCACCGATTTCGGCCACTCCAATATCTCGCTCCCCAACGGCCGATGTCGACACGACCCGTTCGACACCGCCCTCACAGTCGATTGCACGGCCCACTCCATCCTCTACGACGTCGCCTCTAACTCTTTCCGCCCCCTCTACGTCGATACCGACACTTGGTGCTCGTCGGGCTCCGTCCTTCCTAACGGAACGCTCCTCCAATCGGGCGGTTACAACGACGGCGATCACGTCGTACGGATGTTCACGCCTTGCTCAGACGACGCTTGTGATTGGATTGAGTACCGCGATTACCTATCGGAGCGCAGGTGGTATTCGACTGACCAAATCTTGCCCGACGGGCGGGTGATCATCGTCGGCGGTCGGAGGCAGTTCAATTTCGAATTCTACCCGCGATCGTCGCCGGCGACATTCTGGTTCCAGTTCTTGGCCGACACCAACGACCAAAATGAGGACAACCTCTACCCGTTCGTGCACCTCTTACCGGACGGGAACTTGTTCGTCTTCGCGAACACACGCGCCATCTCCTTTGACTACAAGGCGAACCGGGTGGCTCGGGAGTTCCCTCCGATTCCGATCGACGAGCCCCGCAACTACCCGAGCTCGGGCTCGTCCGTGATGCTCCCGATCGACGAGAACCTGCCCGTCATCCAAGTCGATATCCTCGTGTGCGGAGGCGCGCCGCGCGGCTCGTTCGAGCGCGCGGGGAACAATGTCTTCATGCGTGCGAGCGATAGCTGCGGGCGGATTCGAGTCACCGATGAAAAGCCGAGCTGGGCTATCGAGACGATGCCGATCGCTCGGGTCATGGGCGACATGCTCATTCTGCCCAACGGCGACGTGATCATAATCAACGGAGCGGAGTCGGGCACCGCGGGATGGGAGAACGCGGACGGGCCGGTGCTAAGGCCTGTGATTTATCGACCAATCAACGTCAACAACGAGCGATTCGCGGTCATGGGGCCAGCTACGAGGCCACGAATGTACCACTCGTCAGCGGTGCTAGTACCTGACGGCAGGGTTTTCGTCGGAGGTAGCAATCCACACATCTATTATAACTTCACCAACGTGCAATTTCTGACGGATTTGAGCTTGGAGGCGTACTCGCCGCCTTACCTATCGATCGAGTACACGGCGATCAAGCCGAGCCTCGTGGGCGGCGAGTACGCCATAGGGTATGGGCAGCCGTTCCGGGTCACGTTCAGCGTGGAGGAGTTTGTATCCGCGAGCGTGGTGTGGGTGAACATGATTGCACCGTCGTTTACGACGCACTCGTTTGCGATGAACCAGCGGATGGTGGTCCTCGAGGCGGAGAAGAACGTGTCGGAGGAGTCGACGGGGGTGTATAGTTTGCGGGTTATTGGGCCGTCGACGAAGGAGATGGCTCCGCCGGGGTACTATATGTTGTTTGTGGTGCATGCTGGTGTGCCCAGCACTGGATTGTGGGTTAGAGTTCAGTAAAATGTAGGGCTCCCATCCCCTTTTTATTTGTACTTTTGACACATTTTTTTTTTTTAGATTTGTGGTAGGTGGTGCATTGTTAGAAATAGGATCTGTTTAATTTACAATGAGTTATACATCTTCCAAATATTAGTGTTTTTTTTCTGGGTTTTATATCTTAAATTTGATTCTCAAATTTACGGAACATACACTTGATGAAGAGATGTAAATATTATTGAAAGAGATGAAAATAATTGTGGTATCGCTACAAAAATTAGTTGATGAATTGTGGTCATATGATTTTTGGTTTAGATTATTGCTGGGCTTATAGGCCCAATATGGTTCAGCCCAAGTGCTATGCTATCTAATTATTGGGTAAATTGCACTAAACCGACTTTAAATAGGTCATTTTTTCCAAAATCATCCCTTACATTCATAATTATCGAAAATCACTCATTAAAGCAATTTTGTTTGCAAATGACCACCGGTAGCAGAATTAGTGTTTCAAAGTTAGGTGAGCGGTTGGGCCAAAATATGATATTTTTATAGGATTCCATCAGGAAATTATGATATAAAAACAAAAATTTATACAAATTCATCCTGGTAATTTTAGCACAAAATAAACTTAATAAAATAATAGATTATGCAAAGTATAAAAATACATTGATCCTAGTTTCTATAATCAAATTATCAAGCAATTCAAAACTCTAATTATGAAATTTAGGAATTAAATAAATAGTTTTGAAAGAATACTAAAAAGAGAATTTATAGATTTTTTTTTCAAAATATTCACCGCAAAATAAATATTTAACGAAATATTCACACTTTCAAACTATTTGTAAAAATATTCATTTTTGTCAGATATAACAGAGAAACGCGTTATCAAACCGTGTTTTACCCATAAAATCGAAATTTTGAAACCGCATTTCTTATTTATTTAAAATAAAAATCCAAATTACACTTAAATAAAATAAAAAAGTAGCAGCAAAAGCGGCTTTAAGTCGCACTTTACATTGAAAACAAAAAAAAGGAAAAAGAAGTCCTCGTCTTTCTAAAATCAATTGATAATATATAACTTAATAGATGCACAATATATAACTTACTTGTAACACATACATGCATACATACATATATAGGATCAACCAAGCGCACACATATATATATATTACCATTAATATCGGATTTACCGTTCATGACAAAAGAACCAATTAAGAAAGCATCACTCACAATTTATCATCGATCACCAGCAATTTAATTATTATCAATCATTTGCACACATGCACACACTAAATATAACAGGTATCACATATATACCAAATAAGAGAACTTAAGATCGACATAGGTTGCACGCGCATCAGATTATAACGAACTCGATGATGCACGATCGTTAAACGCAACAAATACAACGAAGAAGACAGCGAAAAACCCTGATGAGACAACATCCCGGCTCAGCATCTCGTTTTTGGTTGTCGACGTTGTCTTTGTTGTGCGATGGTATGCAACAAACACAGTCCGTAATACACAGACAAAGCTTGAGACAGTCTTTACCATCTTGTTGCACCATCTGTACGTGTAGCTAGTAACGTACTAACGTACAGCTCTCGATCACTCCGCCAAGAAATTTATAACTATAGCTTCTTTTTTGGTTTTGGTTTTGAAGAAACACTTGTATGGGAGCTGATGGCCGGGAATATGTATAGAGAGATCAATTTATTGGTTAATTATTGATGTGGCATATATATTTATATATATGGTGATCGAATATATATAAGGCAATATTGCGAATGTAACTGAAACTTAATATATTATATTCTTTTTTTTTAGTGCTATTCTTTAGTTGGTTCATTTTCACCTTACATGTTGTCTTTGCCCGAGATTCTCCATTTTTTATCACTTTATATAATTCTCCATTTTAACCAGAAAAAAATGTCTTGGAATTTTGATAATTTGTTTGCTTGAGGTTGGCTATTGAATGAATATATAAGATCTTTGTAATAGAAGTTTTAATGCTATAAATTAAAAATTTTTTATTTCTCCAATCTCATACTCGATATTTTACTTATCCACTATCCAATAATAATGTCTTTATAGACAAGAATACAAAGTTTGGATAAGTGACAATCGAAGCACCATCTATCAAGAAGCGAAGTTGGGAAACCTTTTTTCTGTCACTTAGTTGAGTTCCATGAAAATGTAATTATTTGTAAATACTCGTTTTGAAAAAATAAATAAATACACATTATCAACGTTGATCGATCTATAAATATAATTATTTGTAAATAAGAAATCACATGTGTATATACTTACTAAGATATGAAGAGATTAATTAAAAGACTTTTGAAGAATACAAAACTAATATATTTCTCACCCTACCTTATATTTTTTTTTTGGGTATTTTATCCTCACAATCCGATATATAGATAGACAACATTTCATTACCAACAACAACAAAAAAAAAAATCGTGTTCAAGGAATCAAGTTTTCAACATGCATATGGGTCTATGTATACACTTGCCTCTGAAAAGTAAAAATGAACATATGCCGAACAATTTCGATCAGTTATATGGACACTGGCTCATAATAAAGATACCTTCATATATATGCGCCCGCGAGAACACACACATATGTGTGTTAAAGTCAGCTGGACCCGGTGGGGCTAAGACAAGTGTTAAAGTCAGCTGGACCCGGTGGGGCTAAGACAAGCTGGAAGAAGGTCGTGTGTGTGGGCCCACATACGGGAGACTCGAACAACACATAAACCCAACGGGGTTCTATCTCAAAACCAATTGGCAATGAGAGAAATAACCCTTAATATGTTGTTCAACCGTTCTCTATATTACCGATGTGAGACAACCACATTCCAACAAGAAGTCCTTAAAAAGTTGGAAATAAATATACTCTTTTTAATAATTTTAAATAGTTTTGGAGAGTTTGGGGTGGCAGAACTAGTATACACGTAACATGAGTAAATAAGTATAAAGAGAGATTAACTTTGCTGGTAAGATGTGAGATTTATATCTTAAGGACTTTAAGGTCATGGGTTTTAAACCTCTTTAGTTTCACTTTTTTATAATTTTTTTTCTTAGTTTTTCCATTAAAAATAAGTAATTTACAAATTTTTAAGATTTTCCTCAATATATTTTAACAATAAAAAATTCTTTGTTTAGCGTAGACTGAAATTATTGTTTAGCGCATGATTGGTCGCAACGACCATATATAAATTTGGTCACAAGGACCAAGGGACGTAATGGTCGCAACGACCATGGTCTTAGTGACCATATGAAATGTTCATAGCAATGACAAGCTGTATTATATAAGAAACTGTGTTAGCTCGGTTTTGGGAAGAACCGGGCTAAAAGAACATCTTTTAAAAAAAATGATGAACACTGTTGCGCCTCCTCCATCTTCTTCTGCACTCCATAGGTGGGCCATCAATGACTATCCAAACAAGAATACCAAAACAACCACAAACACAATTGTTTGTGGAATTTCAAAGAAATATACTAATTAACTTTGTAAGCAAAAACACATCAAAATTTTCAAATTTCAAACAAATTTATAAACCCTAAAATTCATCCCTAAATTCCATAAAACATCACAAAAACATTGCATCCAATCTAGAATTTAAGCAAAAAAATCTAGATTCTCGATATAGCTTCCATTTGATAAATATTTTGCTTTTTTGCTCGAAATTGGGTGTTTAGGCTTGGATGCTATCAGAGACGGATCCAAGGACAGACTGAAATCCTCTCCAGCCCGCCTCATTTTTACAAAATTAAAATAATAGCTAAAAAAGTAAAGGAATTAATAAAAAAATTATTCATTTATTTATTAAATTAAGGGTTTTGTTAATAAAATTGTGCGTATAGAAAAATTAGCCTACTTAGTCCACTCGAATTTTAATTTCTGATTATATGTCTGGATGCTATATATTGTATTTCGTATGGAGAAAGAGAGTGGGAGATATGGGGAATATTTTGGGTAAATTACTTCAATTTTTAAGGTAATTTAGTTTTGCTCTATAAAAAAACAAATTTTCCATGTCGAGGAAAAAATATCTGCAATTTTTTGGGAACTTGAATGAAACCAAGAAGAAAACTATGGGTCCGTTTATAACTTAATTTCTATTAAGTGAGGCTTTACAAAAGGACCGAAGGTAGTCAAATAAGTGATCAAGCCAAAAAAAAAAAACACACAATTTATTAATTAGCCAGCACACACGTACATCACCATGTACCCTCCTTTAACATTACACACACTTACTCCAAATAATCAAACAACATGCTTTTTTAACCCCAACAAAAAAAAAAAAAAAAGAGAGGCAAACACATCAATTTAGTAGTCCACTCGCGTGCACGCACGCTAGATCATGTTGACATACACGCGCGCAGCTAACAATACATGCATGATAAATCGAGCATGTATATATATGTGCGCGCGCGCTTAGCAACACGCAGTAAACGTACGCCCGAAGCAGGAGACAAAGCTCGCGAAACAACCGAGGACTTTGGCGTGCGGCTTCTCAGGCTGCGCTGGAATGAAGTCATCGCCGTCGCCGCTTGGGATTTTGAGGGTGACTCCGACTCGGACGGGAGCAAGTGATTCGGACGAGGGCAGGACACCGATGAGATCGTTATTGGTAGGGGTGCCGTTGTGGTCATGGTTATGGTTATGGTTATGGTTATGGTTAGGTCCGTTAGGGGCTGTTTTGGTTGTAGGCTTGGGACTGGGCTTGGGAGCCGGACTGGGCTGATCGGCCATCTCGGTTCGGATGATGCTACTTCCGGAAATTGTTTAATTTTGATTTGTAATCAATTAAGAGTACTAGTGCTAGGCTGCTAGCTAGTGTGTTCGTTAGTGGTCACTCTGGGTATATATATATAGAGATCATCCATGTTACATGGCCTGGTGACGTTTTGTGATGACGTCAGCCTCTATGGCTCTATGAAATAGATTCCTTACTTTTGGAGAGCATTTGAGACCACCAGATGTGTTTTTTTTTATTGGGTGTTGCTATTTATTAGCAATAATTCCAAACAAGTTGTTATTTACATTCACAATTTTTTACTGCGTCCCTTTTGAGTGATTAATGTGTGAATCAAGACTAAGACATAGAGATATATATCGTAAATATAGTACAAAAATAGAGAAAATTTGGGGAAATATACCCTTATGCACATTTAATTAGGTATTTAGCCCCTCACTTTTTTTATTAGGTGGGCTAGACCCTTCAATTTTTTTTTTTTAGCTTCAGTGACCCCCTTCTTCCTTCCTTCCTCCCATCGTTCTCTTTCGGTTCTCCTGGCCGGCGATTTCCTCCGTTGTTCATCCTTCATTCTCCGGCGGCGTCGATGTCCTCTGGTGGCGGCCTCATCGTGGTAGTTGATTGCGGTATTCGGTGACATTCAATTGTCCTCAAATGGCGGTGCTCGTTGATTGGTGCTCTTATGGTTCGATTGAGAGGTACTCTTTCTTTCGGTGACATATCTCGATCGCCTTCAATCGCTCCTCCCTTGTAGCTCCAAGGTCATCTTCTCCTCCTCCTCTTCTTCGATTAATTGTTTGAATTGCTTAATTGATTCGATAGCTAGGGTTTTGAAATGAAAATTGGGGATTAATTGTTTGCCTTGAGCTTCCATTTTAGTTTTTTTTATTTATCTCCTCAATTTGATTCGGCATCAGCAATGGTTGGTGTTTGAATTGCTTGGCTGTGGATATTGAATTGTTGACCATAGTTTAAAATTTCATCTTTTGCAATTTGATTTGGCATTGGTTGTCTTTTGGATTACTTGATAGCATTATTGTTTGAAGATGCTGGCAATGAAGATGCAATTTGTGTTAAACTGCTAGATTGATAGATTGAGAGGTTGGTATTGACTTGTGTTGTTCTGAATTTTTGCTTGCTCATTTTTTCTAACACATATTACAGATTTTTTTTATCTTTTGTACAATTTTAGCATTTCAGTTATCTACTTGTGTTTCATCATTGGAGGGTAGTCAGGTGTATATCCTAAAGAAAAGGTTATTGGGTACTTCATTACCACATACTTCCATAGTTTTCTGGTGCTTGGATTGATTTGTTTCATGTCTTTCTATTCTGATGCTTGGGCAGAGGGACAGTGCAAGGCAGTCTTTTAGAAGATTGAAAAACATATTTCCTATTTGTCCCTTCATTGTTATCATCAACAAAAATGGATACAAATGCTTTGGGCTTCATTAGCAAAAGAATGAATCATGCCAATGGGGACCTCTTTCAGTTGTTTCATGCTTCTGAAATCCACAGTAAGGATGTCCTTGGATTTTATATTTGGATCTTTTGCATCCTCTGGGAAATGTCTGTTTTGATTTTTCTGAATTGCACCTGCATCCTGCATTTTCCTGTTATTTATTTACTTTATATTTCGCATTGAATCGAAGGCATGATGATTCCATGTTTCCTTTTCATCTATTATAAAAGGGGTGACAACTTCAAAGCAAGACAATGTGAGGGGGAGAGACAAGCTGAACTTGTGTGCAACACAGCTAAATGGATTTAAAAGTGTTGAGTGAGTTGTTATGAAAGAAAGTTGATTAGAGGGAATGGCGAAATAAGTTGTTGTGGAGTATAATGGAGTGCAATAGTAGGTCCAAAAGCAAAATAGGGAGGTAACTGCAACGTCGTCGACCCAGGTACAACATGAAACTAAGACAGTTGGGGGGCATGTTTCAGAGCCATGAATGGGTGTTTGTGCTGTTGTTTTACAAGTTACAGGGGTTAGATGATGGAGCTGTAAATACTTTTTGGCAGTGAATTTAGATTTAGAAGGATTAATGAACATGACAATATTTCGATATTAGGTAGAGCACATCATACTAATTTGGAAAACGTTGGAATGAATTGGCCAACTGTTGACAGTCCAAAAATAGACATTTGCAGCGTTTTGATGTACACCTTCATAATGAGGTTGGCTTGAATAGTTTTGATCTTCCACTCAATGCTCAGAACTCCTTGTTTATGACTGATGTTAGGGCTTCTGTGAAAGATGAAAGACCTATTGCTGGTATGCAGGCATTGATGTAGGCATGCATTGATGAAAGTGCTTTTTTTATATTAGTTATCTAACTATTTAAATGGTCCAGTTGATTCAGCATCTCGTTGGTGGAATCAAACTCTAAAGTCTTAAGCATAGAAAATTCATTTTATCATCTTAAGGATTTAAGTCATGATCTTTCTACTTTGTCGTATATGTTCAGCTTCGTATTAATTTCTATGGCTTGGTAACTTGTTCAACTACTGGATTATTCATATTATTGAAGTTATTTGGTTTATCTTTTACTTGGTTGATTGTCTACCATAATTAGACATTTTGCAACCAATATTTGTCCCCGGTTTTAATGTGAATTGTGTTTCATATGTCATTCTTCTAGATAATTAAATATTTGTTAACTGAAAAGCCAATTTACTGAATTTACTGAATTACAAAAGTGGCATCAAACGATTTGATTAAAAAAGTGGCATCAAATAATTACATTAGAAAAATGGCATCAAAACACTACTCTGAAAAAGTTGCATCATATTAAAGAAAAAAATGTCATCAAAATACTACTTTGAAAAAATACAGCATCACGGTAAAAAAATATCATCAAAAAATTGACATAAAAAAAAGTGTCATCAGTAGTCAACAGTAAAAAAAATGCCATCAATGGTTAACGTGACATCACAGTAAACAAAAAATGTCATCAAGTTTTGAAACAAGTGGCATTAAAAAAGTGGCATCAAAGTGTAAAAAAATGGCATCAAAAAAATGTCATCACAAAAAAAAAAAAAATCCAAATAAGTTGGTCAACGTTGACCGGTCAATGGTCAACCGTTGACCGGTCAGCTGTCAAACAGTTGATCATTGACCATTAATACTTTATTTGGATGGGGGCTATCCGACCTAATTTTATTTTTGATATGGCTAATTACCTAATAAAATTTTCAAAATTGACTAGTTACCTAAATCACCCACAAAAATATGGGTGTTAATATCTCCCCTTTTTATTTCATTTGCAACAAATTCGTAATTTTATCAATTTTACCCACTTGAAATTTAATATTAACCATGGTAAGCAAACGACGTGGAGCTACCCTATTAATTTCATTTATTCGATCACTTGCCATACTTTTATGGGTAAATTGCAACTAATATCCCAACCTTTAGGGATAGTTGCTTTTAATATCCTAACCTTGTAAAATTTCACAAAATATCCTAACATATACCATTAGTTGCACTTAACACACTAGATGAGATTCTTAAATTTTAAAAATTACCCACATCATACAAAAATTACAAAAAATCATCCATATTCATAAACTATTTTCAATAAACTCCTAATATATTTAAAATTTGAAATTAAAAAAATATATTACAATTTAAGCCCACCCAACCCAACATCCAAAAATAATTATAACAAGTATATAAAATCTACTCCTTTAAAAATATAATATAATTATTTGAGCATTTACTCATTTAATAATTTAATATAATTACTCAAAATAATTAATTATTTATCTTAAACATAATACTTTTACAAAAAATAAAATAATGTAGATTTTAATAAATAAATGGTATAAGATAAGATAACCATTTGTAATAAATAGTTACATAATAAAGATATATCAAAAATAATATGGTAAAATTATTAATTTTTACCATATTATTTTTAATATATATTTATTATATAATTATTTATTGCAAATGGTTATCATATCTTTTACCATTTATGTTTTTAAATTTACTTTATTTTATTTTTGTAAAACTATTATGTTAAACATTTCTTATAGAATCATTTTTTTAATACCATGAAATTTATGTGTGATACATTATAAGATGTTATGCATTAGTTTTAGTATATATAACATAATATTAACAAAAAAGATAGTATATATCATATCAAATAATATACAGGGAATATATAGATGCACAAATCGGATCGAGACAGACTTATACGGAGTATACATTTAGATTTTAATTATAATGTATATTTTTTAGATAAATAATTAATTATTTTGATTGATTATATTAAAATTTTAAATGAGTAGATGCTAAAGTAATTATATTATATTTTAAAGGAGTATATTATATATATATATATATATATCTATTATAATTATTTTTGGATGGTGGGTCGGGTGGGGTTCAATTGTAAGAGATTTATTTAATTCTCATTTTTTTTAAATTTATTGGGGGTTCATTGAAAATATTTTATGAATATTGGTGATTTTTTGTAATTTTTATTTGATATGGGTAATTTTTTAATTTAATAAACTCATTTAGGGTGTTAATTGCAACTAACGGTATAGGTTAGGATATTTTGTGAAATTTTACAAGGTTAGGGTATTGAAAGCAACTATCCCTAAAGGTTGGGATATTAATTGCAATTTACCCTACTTTTATTAATAAATTTAAGATTTTTGTTTCAATATTTATCAACTTATAAATATTAAACAACTTATAAAAGAAAATATTTCTATTAATAAGTATTTTTTTTATAGTTTGAATGTATTTTCCCCTAAGATTAATACATTAAAATTATAATATACTGTATTTTTTATCGACTGATCTCCCATCTCGTAATACTATTAACTGCTATCCTTTTTTATAATTGCTATCTTGCTTGAAAAAAAAAAAACTAACTATAAACTTACATAGTAATAATAATTCAATTGATAAAAGAAAATTCAATAAATTCCAGAAAAGATTCATAAAGGTTTTAACTAGGTTATCCAAAATGAAAACTAATTTATGGAAAATTTTAATCTAAAACGAAAAAATATTATTCTCCCTGAAGTGATACAGACGTACACCATGTACTCATATTCAGTTTGTCTATTATGTGCCATAATGACATAGAATAAGGATACTTTGTTGAGAAAGAAAATTTTAAAAGGAAATGAGTGAATCCATAGAGATAAGATCTCCTAACCTACAAGTCTACAACCTCTAATACACCCTTAGGTGAAACACTAAATTAATTAGTATACATATTTATAATTAAAAAAACAAAAAATTATATTTATGTTATAAATAACTAATTATATATGTGTATAAATTTATCTAAAAAAACATATTTAAAAAATATTAAAATTAAAAAGATGATTATTTAATGATAATAATTTTAATATTTTTTAAAATATGTTTCTTCAGTTAAAATTATACAAATATATATGATTTGTTATTTATAACATAAATATATTTTTTTGAATTTTTTTTATCATAAATATATACATTAGTTAATTTAGTGTTCCAGCTAAGGGTGTAGAGAATCTTATCTCCAAGGGAGGTCCATCCGTCTAATTCCTTGTGCTTTCAGTGTTATTGACTCAAACCATATGTCTGAATTGCCACATAAAATTTCATAAGTTTGGTAGAATGGAATTATTTGTCACCTCAAAAGGGAATAAAAACACCCATACTTATTCAAGAAATTGAAGATAGTGTTATAATATATATGAGAAAGAATAAGATAGTAGAGAGGAAGAAAAAGAGAGAAATCTTTTGTGTTCTCAAGTAAGGTTACAAAGCTTTATATAGGCACAGATGATAAAGAATCACAATTTAATACTTATTAGTAATAAGTATAAAATCGTGAAAAAATAATAATTAAAATAAATAAGATTTTATATACTCCCTCCGTTTGACAAAACTTGTCGTTTACTATTCACGCACGCTTTTTTAGAATGATAAAAACTATATAAAATATTTATTTATTTTTAAAATTTTTTAACAAGTTTGTACTTATTAATAATAACTACAAAATTGTTAAAATAATTATTAAAAAAACTAGATATTTTATATAGTTTTTAGCTCCTAAAAAAGCGTGCGTGAATAGTAAAACGTCAAGTTTTGCCGAACGGAGGGAGTAGTTTTTATCTCTTAAGACTACGTGTACAAAAGTTAAACATCGTTTATTTGAGATCGGAAGGAATATAGAGATGTCAAATCACATCATATAATCGAGGAAAATTTATCTTATATGATATATTTTAGTATTTTATGTCATATTAAATATTATTATCTTATTTTTTGGTTTCTTTTACAACACCACTATTAAATAATACGTACGATTAAGGCAATAGTTTCGTTCATTTTGTTTCAATTAAAATTTACCTCCAATCTAAATGATTGTGGTTAACTATACTAGCTAACTAGTTCAGTACCCGCACTATGTGCGGTTTTTTTTAATTTAAATAAATTTAATAATAAAACCCGTTTATTCAATTAATTAATTTCTTCCATACTTCTGATTTCTCAAATCTGAATGAATTTATACTCAATTAGTATTAAAGCTAATTTCTGCTTACTCCGGTCTTACTCCTTAATCCTTGCTAGTTAGTGTATATTAGTGGAAACAACATATAAAAAGCTATAATTCTCAAATCTGAATGAATTTATACTTTATTAACAATATATGAAACAACATGTGAAAAGCTACTAAATATTAGTGGAGACAACAAAATAAAATACCTTGTAACCAATCAGCACATTATTTCGAAAAACTTACAAAGGAAATCGTAAACAAAGTTGTAATGTATCTTATATGCATATATTGATTAATTCAAAAATTTGTGATTGGTTCATACGACTACGATTAAGGAGAAGCCGCCATGTGTCTCAGACGACTTCTCCTTTATTATATATAATTGATTATTAATTTATAATATCTTAATACATTTTCCTTTTCCTTTTTACCTTTTCCCTTATTCCATTTATTCCTCATATATTAAGCGAATTTTAGTTTTCATCACATATTACGGAGTAAAATCTCCTACAACACAACCTACAATTTACCACTAATTTTCATCACATATCACGGTGGGTCATACTCGTGGGGGTCACCAAACCGAGGACACAAGCCGAGTGTAGTTCCATCCTAAAACCAATTGACATTAGGAGGAGTAGTCCGCCCACTTATATATAAAACTTGAATTCACTATATAACCCATGTGAGATACTATCTCATATCACATATTCTCAACATGAAAAGTTCTAGGGTTTTGTAATGACAAGAAATCGAAAACCGCGAAGATGCACAGTGGTGCAAATTACTCTTCGATCAACCAAAAATTGTGAGTTAAACAACCAAAAATTCAAGTGATCCTTTGAACAAGGAGATGAACAGAGTACAAACGAAGAATCGGGGAGGACTGATGTGCAATTTAGCGGAAATCGTCGTATCAATAGTCGTTTCATCCTCTTATCAACTTTGAAATTAGTTAAATTAAGACCGAATGAAATCAAGAAGTACAGATGAAGCAACCGGAGTCCCATATAAGAAAATTGTGAACAAGTGCCGATCTATATTATCTTTCCCCTTTAAGGCTTTACAGCCAAAAATCATAAGCCAACCTCCAAAGCAAAAGTAAATATCCATTTCTTGCAATACAATTTATTAACCATTCGTTCTCTTCTTCTTTACATCTTTAATTAAACTATTTAATAAGCCATTGCAATCACACCCTTGCCATGGCCATGAGCTGAAAAACACACGCACATCTACACAACCACCATGGTCAACAAAATCGAACACCTACAATCCTCATTGCAAGGTGAGTTGAAAAACTTGCGAAAGATTTCCCCTAAACGTTGCATCTACAATGTCCCTCATCACCTTCAGATGGCGAACGAGGGAGCCTACACGCCCCTCGTCGTCTCCATCGGCCCACTCCACCACAACGACGGTCACCTGCTTCGCAACGAAATCCACAAGCTCAACTACTTGGAATCCTTCCTTGGCCGGTCTCAACAAATCAACCGTGGCCTCAAACGGCTCAAAGACTACCTCGAACTCGTCGAGGAAAAAGAAAACGATATTCGTGAGTACTATGCAGACCCCAAGGTGGCGGAGGTGGACAGCGGGGAGCTAATCAAGATGGTCCTAGTCGACGCAGCCTTCCTTATCGAGCTCTTCGGTAGGGGATCCAACAATTGGCTTATTGAAGATGATGACCAAATGTTCAGCAATCCAAGGATGGTGGTGGAGGTGAGCCAAGACATCCGTCTCGCGGAGAACCAACTGCCGTTCTTCATCCTCGAGGAGCTCTACAATGCCGCCGGCTTCGACAAACCTAATGGCCAGGGAAACCCCTCGAGCTTCCTTTCCAGCGCATGTAAATTCCTCAACATCAGGACCCCTAGTGCTGGTCAATACAAACATTTACTTGACCTTGTGCGGACTGATTTCTTGCCTTCAATTCGCAGGGAACAAAGGTAGGGTTAAATCCATATATGCCCCTGTGGCTCTATTTTGCGTAATGGGTTTGATTTCTTGCTCCACACCTGTGTTAGAAACCACACTAAACCTAAGCCTGGGTCGAGCTTGACCGGGCCAATGTGCATATATTGGCTCATTTTACAGGCCGGGTTTGGGCCAGGTCCGGTATCTGGTTCAACTGTCTTGTCCAATCTTATCCGTAATGAGTGGGCCCGAACTAATAGTGCAATGAGCTACCTATCAAAATTTCACGAAATATTATTTATGTTTTCTTGTTTTTGCATTGCATCTTATACTATAAAGAACGTTTTAAGTAGCAAAAAAAAAAAATTGAAACATTCTATCTTACACTATAAAAGACATTTATTTAGAAACATTGTATTCCTTAATATGATTTGAATACTATTTGTAATTTAGTATTTAGATGTAGAAATTTAAATTACATAAATTTTAATTAGTACACATCTATATAAGGGTTGAGCCTACCAACCCCGCTTGAGCTATTTGTCTTACCTAAGTCCGTAAATTTTACAATATAGGTTCACTGTGTCTACTCAGATCTACCCGGCCAATACATAAGACTAATGAGATTTCCATTATAAAACCACAAATATACGTTTGCAGGGAAAAGATTAATGGAACTGAGAAGAGCATTGATGTCTGTAAAACGGCCACGGCACTCCGGGAGGCAGGGGTGAAGTTTACCGTCAACAAAGACTCCGCACCGCCGTGCGGGTGGCTAGATATCAAGTTCAACACAAGCTGGTGCAGGGGTACGCTATCGATACCAAAGCTAGTGGTGTATGACGACACCGAGGCGCTGTTCAAGAACCTAGCGGTGTTCGAGCAGTGCCACTACTTCGATGACTCGTACATAATAGACTACATAACGTTCATGGATTTCTTGGTCAACACGGAAGAGGATGTGGAGTTGCTTGTGAATCACGGAATCATCGAGCACTGGTTGGGAAGCAACAGTAAGGTGGCGGATATGTTCAATGGGCTGAGCAAGCACTTGAGGTTGAGGTCGGGAAACTTCTACTATGCGACGCTGTGCACGCAGCTCAACGACTACTACAACCGCCCGTGCAACCACCACCTGGCGGTGCTTCGGCAGAAGTATTTTAACCATCCTTGGGCGACCATCTCGGTGGTTTATGCAATTCTGCTCTTGATTTTGACCGTGTTGCAAGCCGCAACCGGGGTCATTCAAATTCTTCCTAAAAAGTCTTGAAGAGGTAAATATATTATTAAGGTGTGTAATACTTACAAAAGGGATCCTTCTAGCCGTTAGGCCTGGTCCAAAGAGCGGCGCACGACCACTTCTTCCTAAAAAATCAAACTAAAGATCAATGATGTTTGTTTGTTTTTGTGTGAGTGTGTGTTTTGTTTTTTCAAGTTCAAGATTGGAATTTGAAAATGTGTGTATAATCATTCAATCCATGGTTCTTTTAAAAAAATTATGTAGGATTTACTTTTACATTGTGTTACATATTACAGTAGGTTATAGATGATCTTGATCCAGCCGACAAGAGTCACGTATAAGGAAAATAGACTAGACCCAAATGGTAGAATCAATGTAAATCTTGATTTTCGACCCAGGAGAAATGACGGAGGCAGGAATCGAACCCGCATTTGAATTTTTAAAAAATATTATCTTATTAAGGTTAGGGAATAAAATTAAGATTTTTCACAATGTACAAATCCCTGTTCTATAAGTCGTCGCTGGTCCTAGTGGTGTGCCTGGCCACCCAAACTTTAAGGTGTATAATTTTTTTTTACTCCAACTGTACAAGGGAAAAAATGAAATCTTTGAGGCATTTGAATGTACAGCCCAATCCTATGGAATCTTAATGGGCCTAATATATTATAGGCCCATTAGTCCCAAACACGATGGGCCTGCAGAAACATACTTATTTAATGTGATAGTTCCCTGTCCTACATGCTTTGTTTAGGCGATTCGTTGCTCTTACCTTCATCGTGTTCTCCGTCGCCGTCTCTGAAATCTGCATCTCCCTCTCCTTATCTCTCGCGAAGTCCATGGCTTCCATGACCGGTGCTTCGATTTCCTCTTCCTGTCCTCGCGCACTCCTCCAGAGCTCGGTATCACTCTTCTCCTTCTTCGATCTAATCCTTTCTGCTGCTCATTTCATCTCGATCGTTCACTATTTCGGCTGCTATCAATTCGCTGGAGAATTTCCTCTCTCTCTTTCTTTACACGATTGCTTGATGCGTTCTGCTAATCCGAATTGTTAATGTTGTCTTTCACTGTTTGTAGTCGTGTTGTGGTGTACATAGTATGAAGATGTGTTTTTTCTTCGTTCTACTTGGTTTGGTGTCAAGTTTTGTGCGAATTTTCTTTGTTGTTTATGTTGAATTAGAGAATTACAGTATACAACATTGGGATCAATTAGATTCTATGGTAGAAATTTTAAATGGCGCATGCAATTGACTGCTGATTGAGATCCATTCTGTGAGCTAGCATTGACATTTGGAGATCTTGTCATGGTCCTCGACTTTGTGGTTCAGGATCTGCCTCTTGATGACTGCGTAATTATGCACTGGGGCTACTAATGCCTTTTTTATATTGAATTGTTTACTAATTGGAGATATGGTAACTTGTTCTGAGCAGATTACAAGTAACAATGGTCTAAAGCCATCCATTGCATTCTGGAGGACAAGCACACCTGCAATGCAGAGAGGGTCGCTTCGCTTGAGAATCTCTTGTGCTGTATGTGCTTTTTCATCGTCAGTTTCTTTCTGTATATTGTACATTGTTTTGCATTCTGAAGAAATCGATTGTTTCAGTGAACTATATCGACTCATTTGATTTACGTGTAAATTCCTTAATTATGCAATTGTTGTGCTTCTATTTGATGCATAGTTTCTATCAATGAGCAGGCCAAACCCGAGACAGTTGATAAGGTCTGCGCAATAGTGAAAAAGCAGTTGGCATTGCCCGAAACCTCCGAGGTTACTGGTGAATCTACATTTACTACCCTTGGAGCTGATTCTTTGGACACTGTAAGCCAAATACATATATACACTAATACACATGCTCTACTACTGTCCTTCTGGATCAAAGTCTTGACTAATTTACAAAATTGTGCATTCCTTTCATGTGTTGGAAAACTGCTTCATTGAACAATTTGATGATTGCTACCATTCGCATGGCAGGTTGAGATTGTGATGGGTCTTGAAGAAGAATTTGATATCAGTGTCGAAGAGGAGAGCGCCCAAAGCATTACTACCGTTCAGGATGCAGCTGATCTGATTGAGAAGCTGTTGGAAAAGAAGTAGAGATCAAGTCATGGAAATCTCTTATGTTATTCTATGCAAGTGCATAGGCTGAGAGTAGTTATGGTGTGTGAGCAGAAGTCATTCATTTGCCCTGTAGACCAAGACTAGTTTTTTCTTGTTTCCAATTTCAGAGTGCATGAAGATTTTCCTTAGCTTCTTATTTATATGAATTAATAATCAACTCCCTGTGGTCTTTGTTTTTTTTGTTTTCTTTTTCTGTCCAAAAATCAATCAGCTCAATCTAATGAATATTGGCATACCCACAGGGGCCGAGCTGCCAAGACGAGTTAGCGAGACTCTCCTCTCTTAACCAAAGTCCAAGTTTAAACACTGGCATAGGTTTGAAAGACGAGAAAAACTGAGCATAGCTAAAAGCTTAATGCCCTTCATTGATCACATTATTTACACATTAGCTGTCCGGAAAGCAAGTAAACAAACTGGCAAACTATGATAACAATCAACCTCAATTGTTATGCCCGAGGAGACGGTCATGACTAACTCAGGTTTACATCCCGAAACTGAGCAAACTTTAGATCACATGGAAGATTTTTTAACAGACGCGCCATATATTAGACAACATCATGTACAACTGGACAAGTACAACACAATATGTGCCTACAAACCCATACTGGCAAAGTCATTCCCAATCTGCTTCAAAAAAGCCAGCATCCTTCATCTCAGAGTAGTAAACATTTTCCAAGTTCAGGTCTTCCTCCTGTTCACAATAGAGATGGATATATGTTAATTATCTGCCAATGAGTTAACGAAGAAACTTAACCACAAAGCTGTCCAGGTTACTAACCTGGAAGAAATCAGACAAAAAGGTAACATATAAAAGAGGGAGGTATAGCGCATGGTAGCAGATGATGGTGACGTCGTATAGCCTGCAAAAGGTGAGATTTTTGCTTCAATGCACAAGGATCCAGATAATGAATGCTTCTTAGAAGGATAAAGAGAATAGATAAATACCAGAATCCGAATCCAACCCCATTTCCGGTGAGCAGAGAAGCGAAAATTGCCAATGCATTTATGACGAACATGACCTTGATATACTTCTGAAATGCAGGTCTGGCTGTAGAATTTTATGGTTATATTTTCATAATAGGGAAAGGTCATCTCTGATTGCAAGCACGTACATACCTATGATATGAAAAACTTAAATTATGCAAAGCTTACCAGGCAATCTCTCTCTCCATTTTGAATTGTACATGAATAGTATTACTCCATACACCAAAGTAAGCACTAGTTTGTGCACAGCCCACAAATCAAATTTCGTTCGATGTGTGGCATCATCATTCTCAATAAATAAAGGGATTCCAAAGCCAAATACATAAATTCCCTGCATTAACAAAATCATTCCTCAAATGATCACCATTTATTAGAAGCTAAGAGAAAGTTGCACATTTTAGTAGTTGTAAATTCGTAAATTAAAGAAGCACCAACAGACCATTAGAAAGGTTTACATTTGTGTGTGCATACAACAGAGGGGGAAGGTAAGACAAAAGGAGAAGTACCTTGAGAACAATATCAAAGCCTACTATCATTGCAGAAACAGCAAACGTTCTTGCTAAAGCTTCCAGTCCATTCATATAATTTCCCTGAAGTAGGAATGCAATCAAGCTGACTTCTAGGAACAACATCCCCGAAGTGGTGAACAAAGATAAGATATTCCATGCCAACGCCTTGTCTGGAGTGCATTCCCATACCTGAGCAATTGCAAACCAATCAGAGTTGTGTAGAAGTATGAAAACGTGTACAATTACTGGCAATCTTTACAAATCAGAGTCACTATGGCCACATTTAGCTTCATATCTCAAGTCTTTTACTAAATTAAAGGCAAGGAATGGTGGAATGCAATAATCAGGAAGCATGATTGCATAGCTCATTGATGCACCCACTTCAATCATAAAAGACTAAACAATCTCCAAGTAACTGGTGTGAAATCATCATTTAGACAAAGAGTGAACCTGGAAACAAAAATGAGTTTCCTTTTGACATGAACATCAACCCTTGTAACTTGTAAGGACCCTTTCTAATAGACATGGTTACGGAATCATAGATGGAAAGAAATTTTTGAATTTGTAAATATGTTTCTTCTGGCACTCTTTTGTTCTTTGCTTTAATGCACTCTTTTCTTTTTCAATTCATCATTTCAAAAAAAATTAAAAATATCACATAATTGACAAACAACCAATATTTGCGCACCAAGCTGTCCTTATATGATGTCAAGTTACAAAATTGAGAACTCCTAGTCTAAAGTCTCATATCAAATAGATTGCAGGCAAAGAAAAGGATAAGGAAAAGCTCTCATCCTTCTACTCCAAGGCTCCAACAAACGCTTTGTAAGATGAATTGTTAAATGACTACATGAAACCACCAGTAAAAGATAACCACTACCATAACTCTTCTTGCTGTATAATCAAGTCAAATGATATTCCTTGCACATATCTTCAAAGGGTTATACAGTATCAAGTTGGTAAATTCATATCATATATGCAGCCTCGAATTTTCCTGCTTATTTTCTCTCCACTTCACTTCAACTTTTCTATAAAAATTCCACTGGAACTCGGTAAAATTCAGCTAGACATGAACCAGACATCTCTATCGTGCTAGGCAGATAAATGGAGTCATAAATTATCATAAAATAGAACATATTGTTCCCTGCAAATAGGTGTCTGGTCTCCCAATTCTATTGATCCATAAAACATCCAAACTACCAGTTAGGGCAGGGCTGAAAAACATCATTCACCCAACCATTTAAATTTGTAGGAGAATCACAAAATTCAATACATCATCCAAACACAACGAGCACAAAATTGGACGATCCTAAACAGAAAAGATAAATTATTCAACTGAACTTCACATCACAAAATTATGCAACCGATTGAAATCACACACATGAAATCAACTAAAAAAAGACTGAAAGAGGATAGTTGAGACCTGAAGAGAGCACCAAGCGAGATTGAGGAGGCTAACAAGCCATACGATCGCATAGTACGAATTGATAATGTAGGATCTCCCGATTGACAGCTTTCTCCAGCTCTTCTTCGCTTGAAGTGCCAAGTACAAGACGAACGACACCGACGGCAAGATCAAGGCACCGTTGTGCCAGAATCCGTGGCACTCCCACAACCACCAGCTGAGTTGGCGGACGTAGCTGACTAAACCGCCGGCCGGCGACGCCGTCTCCGCAGAAAACGTCGAATCGAGCGGATTTCGGAGGCGGGAGGGCATATTAGGGCGATCAATTTAGGGCTTTTTCGTAATGAAAGCTGGTTGGAGGAATCAAAGGTCGAATTTGCTTGGCGGTGAAGGGATTTCGACGGAGATGAATCTCAAACTCAAACCCTAGAGAACGAATTTCTCTCTCGATGTCTCTATGAATTAGGCCGGAGAGGGTTAGTTACGACCTCAATTAATTGACAGTTTGGTCAGGTCGTCGTAACCAAAATGCAATCTGTGCTTCCCTGCTTCCGTTCCAAATAAAAAAAAATGAATAAAATTCCAATATATGGACACCAAGAACACTACAAATGTCCGAAATGTTTTGACGGAGCAATTTCCACTAACTATTCTAGCTCTTACGGTTTTCTTATCCGCGATGACAAGGGTTGTGTTCTTTTTGAAGAATCTGGATCCTCTCTTTTTCCTTCCGTTATTGGATCCGAATGTTTTGGATTATGGAAGGGTGTTCTTAAGGTCGTTGAACACAACATTAAGCACATTTGCATTGAATGCGACAGTCTTAGCATTATAAACAGCCTTAAATCTGGCGTTTCTTGCTAGGGCGAGATTGAGATGCTCATTTCTGACTCTCTTTTTGCTTTGGGCTGATTTTCTGAATTTGAGATCTCCCACATCTTTAGAGAAGGCAATCGAGCGGTTGACCGTCTATCTCACCTTGGGATCGATTTCTCCGACTCTTCCTTACCTTCTGATGTTGTTATTGGTAGTATCATCCGAAAGGATGCCCTTGACTAGATTGCTCAGGCAATTAGTCAAATTCTATCATGTTCAAAAAATAAATAAATAAATAAAATGTTTTGGTGGGTCAACCGCGAAATGTCCGAAAGGGGAGCCAAACGTGTCTTTGGGAGACCGAGACGATCATTTGATTCATTTCTGACATAATCACCTTCGGTCGTGCTTTTGACTCCATCTCCTTCTTCAATATTTGCAGGAAGGGCAATCGGGTGGTAGATCGTTTTGCACATCTCAGTCTAAGGATGAACTTCTTATGTTGGAGATATGGTGCAGCGATTGACGACCTTGTCCGAAATGACGCTATTGGGTGGTATAAAAAAACTACAAAAAAATATAATAATGATAATAACAAAATGTTTATAGGGGAAACAAAAAATTGAAGTTCATTTATGTGTCACAAACTTTAACGCTTTATCATGACAAATTTTTTTGAAGTGATTTGGATAAATAAATTACTTTCTATGAAAAATCATTATTGCTACGGGATACAATCAACCAATTGAGATTTATTAGAATTGATAAAATTACAAGCGCAAGGGTTAGCATAACATGAAATCCAACTCTATAAAATTTGGTAATGTTATAATATATCAATCTTAAAAAATTTTAAAAATGTTTTTATCAAAAATCTATATTGCTGAATAATACATAATACAAAATAAAGGTAATTTTAAAACTTGTGAGTTTATTAAGCAAAAGACTTTTAATGGACATTCATTAATAATCTATATTTCTCACCTAAATGCACGCCTCATAATTTGCCCTTTGTAATATCTAAACTTTCCCTAAGGTCATGTTTATCAAGAGATGCTAAGGGATACTAGAAATACTAATATTTTATTCTTTTCTTTCCGCCACATCGTTTTAGTATCTCATTCTCATTTTTTCCACTTTATCAATAGCATCTTTAGCATCCCAAAACACATCATTTCCTACCAATTCAAATTATAAATATATACCCATCTCCAATAATTATTTTAATTCTCGATTATATTGTTATATTTATTTTTAATTAGCAAAATATATTCTAATATTTTGTATATTTAAAAAACTTCTTACATTTTTAATTATTACTACAAAAAATTAATTTAAATTAATTTTTTGGGTATTATTATACACAAATGTATAATTCAAAGAAAAATATTTTTTCAAAATATGGTTAAACATATTCGAAATTGATATCTATATGTAGGGAAAAATGAATCTAGTCTTGTAGTAATTTTTATTTTTTATTTTTACCATTTATAATATCTAAATATGTATTTTTAATATGTAAAACTAATCCCCACATATTTAAATCTTAGCCGTCCGATCAATGTCATGTGTCCACATCTAGTGGATCTTCTCTACCATCCAATCAACGCCTGCCACATGCCCCCCTTGTGTCAGCAAAGCAGTAGCCGAGTAGAGCATGAAACACAACGTTTCACTCTTCCATGCCCCAATACGATGTCGTTTGATTAAAACAATCCCAAAAAAAAACCCAGAATAGTGTCCCAATCTGACACGCATTTAATGGCCCTTCCGAGTATCGATACTTCTCTACCGATAAACTTGCCCTAACATACATCAAATGTGGTAACTATGAGCAATTTCATCATATATTTTCTTTGGACAATCTTAGTGTATTTTACATATGAGACTTTATAGTTTATTGTGGGAAAAATGACCAAAAATAATATGAAGTATCAACCTTGACCAAAAATAATACAAACTTTAAAATTGACGATTTTATATATAAACTATCACAATATTAACCAAAAATAATACGATTCCAATTTCCGACCATATTTCCGGCCAAATGATGACGTGGCCACCGGAAATATAAGTTTGGGCTAAAAATGTAATAAATACTAATAAAGTTAGGGAAAGAAATACAAATTTATCAAAATTGGATCAACATCAACTCGAACGGTTGAACGAGTTGACTCAGGCTCTACTGACCTTTCCCCTACTCTCACTCCTAAGCGAGCTCGCGATTCATCCATGGCGGTCGATTGATTCGGCTTCAAAATACTACATGTTTTATGCCAATCTTGTGTGATGTAAATTTAATTTCTAACATCATAACACTTTAATCAAGGGATTTTAAAACTAAATTAAACCCTAATTTCGTTCAAATTCGAAAAACCTCCAAACTGATTTTCGTCGATTTGGCATTGGAGACTTCATCTTCGTCCGCAATTGAACGTGATAATCGACTTAAACAATCAATGAAGGGTAGCAATCCATTCAATTGGGTGAATCATATTCAAAGGGGTTTCAACATTCTCTCCTCCATTGTTTCGAAAGGTACTGTAACTATTTGCCTATTTGTTTAATTTTTCTTTTTTTAAAAAAAATGAAAAATAAATTTATGACATGGCAAAACTTACAAGTTTGGTGACGTGGCAAAAATTTATGCCATGTGTGTTTTCCGGCGTCCACGTGGCGTATTTGGTCGGAAAGTTCACCGGAATACACATATGTATTATTTTCGGTTAATAGGGCGATAGTTCGTATATGAAACTGTCAATTTCAAAGTTCGTATTATTTTTGGCCAAAAGTTGATACTTGGTATTATTTTTGTCCATTTTTCCTTTATTGTGTGTTATATTGTAATATGATTTACAGTTGTCATGGCTCAATTGGATCAACTATTAACTAAACAATTAATTTTTATATGAAGGGTGGATTAATGAATTTTTTAGAAGGTCCAATTTAGAGTAGTTGATCATCATTTTAAACAGTGGCGATCTCTTACATCACTTTATGTAATACTCGGTGCATTACTTAATTATTTTGTATATACTTTAAATTAAAATTATACTTATATTAACCCACATACTTACATTTACATATTTATAAATTTTTATCATAAAAAAAACATTAATTAAAAAATTATTAAAAAATATTTTTCAATATAACGAATCTTTTAATTATATTTAATTTTTTTAAAATGATTTTTATGATAAAATTCATAAATATGTAAATATAAGTGTATGGAATATGAATTTAATTTTTTAATTTTTTCTAAAAGTTAAATTATATACAAAATAATTAAGTGATACATCGAGTGTTACATCATGTGATGTAAAACTCTTGTGACATAGGTAGGGCTTGAATCACTTATAAATCACTCCGAACATCCTTATTATAAACGATATGGGATGAGGTGTTACAATCTCCCCACTTAAAGAACCAACGACCATGTCAGTTCTATGGAACTGCCCTCTAGGAGAAACATATATAAGTATACTTTTAGAGTAAATCTTCAAACCCAGAGTTGGCTTTGATATATACCGTCTATAAGTCTCGGTGTCTTACTAGGCGTTAACCCATGCCACCCAACTCATTCAAATCCTTTGTTTTCACTTGGAGCCTAAAAAGAAAGAGCTCTCATTATATGAGTAGCATTTGAATTACTTATAAATCACTTCGAACATTACTTATAAATCACTCCGAATATTCTTATTATATCCGATGTGAGATGACGTATTACACGTAACTCATGCCATATTTTGCACCTCACACTTGAATCGCATAATCAGTGTTTTTGATTTGGATATTTAGCATTAACTTGTTCAAATATTTTACAACTAGGTACTTAATGCCTGACCAAAGTAACCATTTAAATAATTAGAGATATTTTGTTTTTTCCCAATAGTTATGTTACAAGAGGATTATGTGATGATGATTCGGTTGTATCACATATAAAGGGTTGCTTTATTTCTTAATAGGGTGAGGATCTGCTTTTGGGTCGAGTTTCCTCTATGGATTTTGATCAAGCGGATCTTGATTGTTATATACGCACTACATGTCGTAGCATGCGCTCTCTTCTATTTGACATCTATAGGAGACCCAAAATATGATAGCAAGACATGACTTGGTAGAATGTGGCGACGAATGCTCCAACTGTCCAATTTACCGTGTCTCAATTGCCAAAATTGGTGTGTATAATTGTATATTATACATAGCCTTGATAAAGATGGTAAGCAGGAACTTGTTCATTGTGGCTAGTTGTCAATGCCAAGAAAACCGAATTACGGATGTTACTACAATATTATCCCCGTGAGGAGATTTAAATTTGTAAATGTCTCTCGATTTGTAGGATGGAGGGAACGCCTATGATGTCTATGGAGAGCGTTTCATAATGCACTCAATTCAAACATAATTAGCACTAATGTTGAACTCATTTGATTCTTTAAAACCCAATTGTTTTAAAGTACCAATCGAAAAGAGTCTCTTGAGTACTACTTCTGAGCTAGCTACATGATACCGAAACTAATTAAGTGTTAAGTGAACATTTTCATATAAGAAAAAGATCATACAACTCAAAAGTCTATACCTACTAGCACTTGGTTGAGCTAACCACATCATATGAAATAGTTAAACATTTGTGTTGGCTACTCCGGTTTAGTGAAGATATGGGTAGGCAGCAAGTCCATAACTCGAGAGACGATAGTAGAGATGTCTGTGTTGAACTTGAGTATGAGTAAAATCACTATGAAAATCATCTATGTGGAATTATTTTTCCTCATTTCTTATGAAACATTATTTGTCACCTAATAGTTATAACTATTTTTATAGTTTTTGTATTCATATCTTTTGATTTTCGAAATAGGTCATTAAGAATGTATTAAGCTATAATAAATATTTTTTATATATTAAAAAAGCTATAATAAATATTTTTTATGATAAACTAATATTTAAACGGATTTGTCAATCTTTATTTTTTATGTAAAAATGGTCAAATATTTTGTATATATTTCTTTTGGTAATTATCAATTATATCCAGTTTTTATATATTTCAGCTATTCATCTAAATTTATCTTTACTTTCTTTGTTTACATATTCCAATTATGCATATTGTGAATAATTTTTTTTCTTACTATATATATAAACTGATGGCATATGGTAGAATTTTCAAATATACATCGTATATCCATCATATATGAATCTTCTTCTTTACTGTTACAAGTTTCATTTGCACATATAAAAGACATTACTTTCACCATTTTTTTTCAAAATATCAATTTATTTTATATATTTTCATTTTTTTCCTCTTAGTTCATCTTGATTGTACTCAGTCTCTCTATATTTAGATTGGGTACTATATACCTCAGTTAAGGATTTTACATGATTTAATAAGGAATATATATATGTATATATATATATAAACACATAGTTTAATTTGCTACACCTTGCATAGACCAGGTAGACCCAATAAGGAATTAAGTGTTCAATCCCTTTATCTACCTCATATCGAATATACCTAATAAAGGGGGTTTGGAGCTTGCAATTGCCCTTTAATTAGGACGACCGACAATTCAATTGCCTATTTTCTCACTTGAATTAAACCCATTTATATTCTTTTATCTTTTTATAGTTCTTCTACCTATATTAAATTTATTTTATTTTGACTAAATTTTATGACTATTAATTAATGAGGGAATTTTCATTTTAAACTTAAAAAAGAATCTCCTCTAATGTTATAATTTTATACTATTTTTATATTAAATCCGTGCAAAGCACGGGAAATACACTAGTTAAGCCTGAAATTAAAGTTGAATTTGAGTATGTCGTGGCGAAGGTTGAGCGAGAAAAAGGTTAGCACGCAAGGGAGATGAGATAGTTGCCAATTTCTTGTGCTAAAGATGAAATTGGGGGAATGGGAAATGTCATGGGCGGTAAGCGAAGAAAATGATGTCAAAGATTACGAGGGTATTTTATTTGAAAAGCTTAAAGAAAATAAATTGTATATTGGTTAAAAAAAAGACTAGTTTTTTAATTAATGAAGGGTTGGAGAAATTAATGCTAAAGTTAAAGTTGAAATCTAATTGGTTAGAATCTTTAAAGTTAAAGAGTGTGACACACCAACTTTAATGTTTCTCTAATACTCCGTAATAGTTAGTTATAAAAGATAGATAGATATAGATTATAGATAGTATTGATTATAGATATTGATATTGATGATTTTTTTTATACATATTAAAGGCCCAATTATTACTTATTTGTTCATAAGAAATGCAAGTTTGTGCCTATAAAACGTATAGCTGGACCAAATACTCCGTATATTTTTTTTTTAGGAAATAATTTGGATAGGAAACCTATCCAAGAGCATCATGTCGGATGAGATCACGCAGATTTGAGTTAGATGTTAAATTGACCCCCACAGCAGAATGGCCAAGGTGTGCAACCTTGTCCGCCACTCTATTACCAGCACGGGGGACATGTGAGAAGGTAACCTTCCTCATGTTTTTCACCATGAACTGAATGTCTGACATAATCAGTTCAATTTCCCATGGACATTTTGCTTTGCTGTGTAAGTAATCTATAATGATTTTTGAGTCCCCTTCAATGATTAGGTTTTGTATATTAAGTTTAGCGGCTTCGTTAATGCCTAACCTTAATGCTAGTGCTTCGGCCATGAGCGGAGACAAGTTTCCTAGCCTAGCACAGACCATTTTGCATGGTTTTCCAAGCCAATCTCGGATTATGATTCCAGCACTACTCGCCCTAGTTAGCAGTGTAGAGCCGTCGAAATTCAATTTGTAAACCCTGTACGGTGGTTTAGACCACTTTTTGACTTTTGGTTTATCCTTTCCCCTCATGTGGGGATCCTTTCCATGGGCTTTGTTATGTTGTCTAGTCTCCAGCCGATCCTCAAGAAGGCTAGCACGCTGCCAGGCCTCCAATTGTTGAGCAACGAACACCTCAATTGTGTTTGTAGTAGGTGGGATAATATCCCTGAACGCCACTCAGTTGCGGAAATACCAAATCGCCCACCAGCTGGTAACAATCTTTTGCACCTTTTTTCCGACAAGACTTTCATCCATATCATTACCTGCAAAATGTCTCGTCTGTTGGCAATAATTTGTTGTAGAGCTTGCAGCTCAATTGGAGTAAGATGATTTGTCGTGAGATCCGGGTAGCATTCAATAAGGATATGTATATCATCCTCACAGCAGTCTTGACAGATCTGGCATGTAGTAGGCAGGGGAACACCATGAGAAGCTAATCTATTTTTTGTAGGAAGACCATTCTGACCAATTTTCCACAAGAAATTCTTAATCTTCGGGGGTATGTTCAATTTCCAGATCCAAGCACTATCATCCACCCTTTCAGTGATGGCATTCGTGATGAATTTATATGCTGATAATGTTGTAAACCAACCATTCTTGTCCGGCCACGAGTACAGTCTATCATCCATAACAGACACTGGTAGGGGAATAGATAGAATCTCCTCAACAAGGGGAGGTGGAACAGAATTGCAAAGTTTTTCCTTCCACCACTGGCCCTCAATTATGTAGTCACTTACCATTTCATCGTTATTATATTGCAAGGGACAGTCCGCCCTATTACATATTGGGACGTGGGATATCCAGTTGTCCGACCAGAATTTAACGAATTTGCCATTGCCAATTGACCAAATAAGTCCCATTCTAAACCGCTGAATAAGGTTAGAAAGCTTTGACCATTGCCACGACGTAGTACCCGATCTTTTATAATTGAGTAGGTGGGAGTTTCTCAAATACTTATAGTTGATTACGCGAACCCAAGCGTTATTGGGTTCGACAATAATTTTCCATAGCAACTTCAGCTGCAACGCTTCATTCATTTCTCTTGTTTTCCTGATCTCTAGACCTCCAGCTCTTTTTGATCTACAGATTTTGCTCTATCCAATGAGAGGTTTGTGTTGAGCGTCCTTGTTCCAAAAAAATGTTCGGTTAATTTTATCTAATTCCTTATGCATTGTCGCAAGTAACATAAAATTCTGCATTGTGTATAGGGGTTTAGCAGCAAGGTTTGACCCAATCAGAGTTGCTCTTCCCTGTTGCGACAAAGAATCTGCTTGCCATTTACTTAACTGTTCTTTGGATCTATTAATAATGTCTGCAAATGTTTCCGTATTTACACGGCCATTGATAATAGGACATCCCAATTACTTTTCAAGTGAGTTGGTATGAGAAATACTAAGAGCACCCTCAAGTTCAGGAATACGATTCCGGGCAATACCTTGCGTTACTTGGAAGGCGGATTTGTGGTAGTTAACTTGTTGTCCTGAGATTTGACAGTATTCTTGTAGAATCGTTCTAATTTTATGACAAGCCGAAGTGCTGCTCTTTATAAATATTAAGATATCATCAGCGAAAGCCAAGAACGGAATCACCGGGCCAAAGGAGCCAAACCTAAATCCAACCAGCTTGTCCTCAGCACAGGACTCCAGAGCGAGGCGTCTGGCTAAAACTTCCGCTCCAAGGATGAACAGAAAGGGTGATAATGGGTCCCATTGTCGCAGACCTCTTGAAGGGAAGAAGAGGTCAGTCGGGCCGTTATTGACGAGGACTGAGAAGGATACCGTTGAGATGCACTCCTTTATCCAATTGACAAAGGTTGGGTGGAATCCGTATTTTAGTAATACTATTTCTGTGAACTCCCAGTCCACTTTGTCATATGCCTTTTCCATGTCGAGTTTTAAGGCAACCCAACCTTCCTTTCCTTTTCTGGATTTAAATGAGTGGAAATTTTCATGGGCGATAAGCACATTATCCTGAATAGCTCTGTCAGAGACAAAAGCACCTTGTAGAGGGTTAATTAGTCGACCCATGACACGTTTTAGCCTCTCCGTGAGTATCTTAGATATCACTTTGTATATCGTCGAGCATAGACTGATAGGTATGTAATGAGCCGTCGTGGTTGGGTTATCTTTTTTAGGGAGAAGCGTGATGAATGTATGATTGATTTGTTTTAACATCCGTCCTGATAAGAAGAAACTTTTGACCGCTCGTATAACCGAGGGACCTACAATATTCCAAGACGTTTTGTAAAACTCAACAGTCATCCCATCCGGGCCCGGTGCTTTATTCCTTCCCATGCAGAAAACCGCATTTTTTATTTCTGTATTGGATGAGATAGTTGTAAGCATACTATTTTCTTCTGTGGTTATATTGGGTTGGATTAGTTGTAAGTATTCATTTAGTTTTGTTTTGTTTTGTTTATAGGTTGTTTTCGGAATCTTTTTTGAAAATCGGTTCTTATTTCATTATTTATATTGATTTCCCCAATTATGTGTGTTCCTTCCTCTGTTGTGATTTGTCTTATGAACTTCCTATTCCTCTTACCAGATGCAATCTTATGAAAATATCCAGTATTAGAGTCTGCAAGCTTGATATGTCTAGCTTTAGCTCGTTGATTCCAATATGATTTTTGGAACAACAATAATCGTTCCTTCTTTTTGATCAGATGTTGTTCTCTAGTTTGGACGTTTTTGTTTCTAACTGTGTGTGTGTCTTGCTGTATCTGTAGAAGTTGATCCTCTACCAGTTGTAGCTGCCTAAAAATATTTCCGAAGGTATTTCTATTCCATTTCTTAGCTTTTTGTTTTAGTAGCATTGTTTTCCTGGTCAACTGGAACATCGCAGATCATTGACAATTGTAGCGCCAAGCTTGTTTGATAATATTATGAAAATCTCCACGTTGGAGCCATAGATTCTCAAATTTAAACGGAGGGGGTTTAAATGTTTGTTTTGTGGTGAGGTCTATAGTAATTGAACAGTGATCCGAAAAGGAGAAAGCACCATTCTTGATAGCCAGAAGAGGAAACTGTTGGATGATTTCATGTTGGACAAGAACCCGATCTAACTTTTCTTTAATATTTCCGTCGTCAGTTTGTTTTTCCAAATACTCCGTATATGTTATGACCAATAAGACCAAATAGAGCGAAAGACGGACAATTGGACAAACCACACATACACTAGGTGTATCGTGTATGGTGCAAAACTACAAATTATACACCTCCAATCCAATTTTGCCACATGTCCTTGTAAAAAGGAAATTAAAATATTAAAGAAATTGTTATAAATCTAAACCTTTTTTTGAATAAATAAAAAAATTTAAACCTTGTAACTATTTAAAATTATTTTCTTTCATAAAATACTTTTTATTTATCTTCATAGTATAAAATTTAGTAGAAGATTAAGTTGAAAAAATAACATTGTAAATAATTAATATTTTATACATGTGAATAAATTTATCAAAAATCTATAATTGAGGATCCATATAATATAAATAATATGAGCTACACAATCAGTGTGGTGGGATGAATTATATAATACATCACATAACTTATTAACTGGGTTAAAAACTTAAAATGATCAATTTTTAACGGATATAGTATAATTTGATTATGTTGGATTATAGTTTGTTTCCAAGCGAGTGACTGTGTTGTTGTATATTCAAATCAATCTACTGAGTTAAATGTATGTGATTTGTTTTTAATAAATTGTTCAATATTGTAATAGTTAAACCACAACTCTGGAATTTTTTTATTTATTTTTTTAAAAAGTGGACATTACAATAGTTTATTTTATTTATTTAAAATGATCAAGGATATGTAATAGTGTAATACGGAGTAGTTTTTTTTTTTTTTTTTGGTTATCAATGGAAATTACAATAGCGGAATTAAAAAATTAATTGTTGAAAATTTTAAACTCTTTCCCCCCAAATCGTTATTCATCTGACAGTTAACACTTTCAAATTCAAAGGCGCCTGAAGATTCGCACGATTCGACACCAAGGCCAGAACTACGCGAAAATGGCGACGCCGAGAAAAAACACGAGATCGGAATTCAGGATGCGTTAACCCAAAATTCAGTCCCGGTTTGATGCTGATTTCTCCTTCTTCTTGACCTCGGAGGTTAAACCCCCTCAATACGGAGTTCTAAATCCTCCGAAGGTTTACCATTTCTCTGGATCGAATTAGGTTTGGTTGATCAGGTTCTTTATCCAGATTCGCTTGATATTTGATGATTTATTTCCTTCGATTCTCATTTTTGCGCGAAAATCCCCTCTCCCATTTTCTGACCTTGGAGCATGAATCGTCCAAATAGTTGTCTGATGTGTATTTATTGAACTGGCATTTCGCGCAGTTGAATTCTTTGGCAGTTAAATCAATGCTTTAATCAGCGTTCAAATCTCGTTGATTGAAGAAATTTAAACTATAAAGCTCATCAGACGTTGGAAACGTACACGTTTTTCATTTTAAGATGAAAATCTAAACCTAATTTCGGAATTTCACTCAATTCCTTCTTACCTTTCTTATGCATAGCTATATTATATGAGATTGTACATGATAGTTTTCAAATGGAATGCTATATACATAGGAATCTATAAATTGCTCTAAATTCATTGTTCAATATAAGCATGTGTGGGCTTTTGGCTGTAACTCCGCTCCTGTGATTGATTACGTTATCAGTTATGGATCAATCAAGGTCTGCAGAATCTCCATTCGCAAAGTCACCTTTGAGCCGCCAAGTACGATCATCCTCTGGAGGGCCGAGGAAGACTCAGAACATGCAAGCTGTTGCAGCAGCTCAAAGACTAGCAAGGGTGATGGCTCATCACTCTGGGGATGATGAAGATGGTGAGGATGATGATGTAGCTATCGAGGCTAGCACCACCGGGCTAGGGCTTTCAGCTGGAAGAGCACGTAGGCCTCGTCCATCTGTGGTAATTGAGTTTGAGTTATGTTTTAAATTGGATTGGTTTATGTGAGCAATATCCAAGTCCAACACATGCAACTGAATGTGAGATTTCATTGCTCGCAAGCACTTGTCTTACCTAGCTCTTGGCTTTCAGATTGAGTTCTAAATGGGCGCTTTCATTCGTAATTTAGTTCAGTATTCTGAAAATTGGAAGGTTCTGGTTACTATCACATCTTGTGGTTATCATCAGATGTATAGCAACTGAAATGTTTGAAACACATTTTATTTTCCTATCAGGAATGTTTACATTGGCAACTAACCTTTTTTGTTTCTTTTTGTTTTTGCATCCATTAGCCAGTTCACCAACCAGTTGAAAATCCTCCATCCCGGTCCCCATCACTACAAATAAGGACTAATGAACCACCTTCACTTCAATCTGCTCCTTCAGTTACGAGTTCATATCAGTCTGTCTACTCTACAGAACAAACACCTTCTTCTCATGCCATACCAGCAGTAGGGCGCACATCTGTATCCACAAGCTCTTTAGAACAGAATTTATCTGGGCGATCACCTACAGTCATCAGTCAACCTGAACAACATCCACGTGCTCGTGCTATGGCACGTAGTCGTCCAATTGTAGGAATCAAGACAGTACATAAGATTATTTCTTCTACACCGGTATCTCATAAGCAACAAACGCTAGGAAGTATGAATTCAGAACGAAATTCTCTAGCTTCAGAATCTCGAGGCACTTCAGCTCTACAAGATGAGGTATCTATCTATCCATGTGAGTTCTTTTATATGAAAATTGTGGACATTTAAGAGCTGATTATAATTTCAAAATTGCAAGTGCAAATGACTTTGGAGTAGGCCTTTTGGGACTACTATGTAATTCCTACACCTCCATTTGTCATTTTGACCCTATCTGCACTCGTCAATATTGTTCAGGAACTGTGATGATTTGTGAACTTTTGCAGGTTGATATGCTACAAGAGGAAAATGACAATCTAGTTGGAAAGGTGAGACAAGATGTCCTACATTCTTGTGTCTATAATGAAAATCTTTATATTTCTTCTACATCCTATATATTGTTATATAAGACTTGAGTATGTCCTTTTTGTATCGGTGAGTGCAGGAGTGTACTATCTTAATATTAATAAGGTTTCTAAATGGAAAAGCGAAACAAGTTAATGTTCTAGATCCTGGGCATTAGCTATTTACTTATATGTCGACTCATATCATGCTTTCTCTTTGGCATTTGGTGTGATTTTTATCCCCTCAGCTTCGACTTATTGAAGAACGATATGAAGAAGCGGAGGCAAGGGCTAAGCAGCTTGAAACACAGGTAAAGGCTAATGGCTTAGTTAGCAAGGTGGAGCAATATGTTAAGTTAGCCTTGTTCTATTGCCTTTGAAATGAAAATATTTAGGTTAAGCATGCTTGTTTATATATCTTAGGTATCTAAATTGGGAGAAGGCGTATCGTTTGAAGCTCGTTTACTAAGCAGGCAAGCAACTAGTTTACAATTTATAGAATCAATCACTTGCAGATATTACTTGTGTATATATTTTTTCTCAAGTATTCTATTACATTATTTATTGTGCAGAAGAAAGACATCCTTGCAGAAAGAGGTGGACTATTAATCAACTATCATTCCCCGTTTCAATCTATTTTTATACAATCTATGTTTGGGACTCCTCTTTGGGTTTTGATCGAAACCATTCTGATCGTAAGCAGACAGTTAAAGAGGATTCAGCATCTGCTGAAGAGCAACTCAAAGAATGTGAATCTGAATTAAGATCTCTTCAGTCTGCAGTTCAAAGATTAGTGCTGACTCAGGAAGAGATGGTTTGTTTTCTTCTGCCATAAAATTTCTTTTGTATGTCCTATTATTGTGTGTGCTTCTGATAATAAGGTTTTGGTGTTTTTGCAGGAAGAGGTTGTTCTTAAGCGATGCTGGCTTGCCCGGTATTGGGGTTTATGTGTTGAGTATGGTAAGTAGCTAGCCTTCTCTCATAATTTCCAAAATTGATCATTTAAAAATTGGTAGAACACATCATTGCCTGTTCATTTTGCATATGAGGTTTCATGCTGATTCCTGAAGGAAAAAGCAAATATGTAACAAGTTTAGATGGATTTCGCACTTTTCATGGCTCAAAGTGCTCCTCTTATTTTCATATACATTTTTGCCCTATAATATGTCTTAATCAAAGAAAAGAACAATCTTATGATGCACCTAGAAAAGGTCAGCTTTCATCTTGGTAGATTTCCAGACTCCAGCTTTTGGTACTCAAAGCTGCTTCCAATTCAATTTTAACGAATTCATGGAACCATACATGGATATTTTTTTTGAACTTTTTTACTACATGTCTATGAGAATTGGAATGCTCTATGTGTACTTCTGGCTGCCTGATTCTCGATCTTCTTTAAGGTATCCATCCCGACATAGCAGAAGACAAACATGAATACTGGTCATCCTGGGCTCCACTTCCTCTAGAAGTTGTATTATCCGCCGGACAGAAAGCAAAATATGATCACCAAGGTGTACAAGATTAATACTTATATCTCACATGTTCAAACTCAAATGGTTAGAAAACCGGAATTTTATTATTTTTCAGGTTTATGTTTAGTTTCATGTTGCATATGTTCACTATCTCAGCAGTAAACAGTAATTTAGAAGAGAGGGAAAAAGTTATAAGGGATGTGAATCAAATTTCTGGAGAACACAACGCTGAGAGCATGCTCGTGGTTGAGAAGGGTCTGCGGGAACTTGCTTCACTAAAGGTCGACACATGTCCTTTGACAGTTAAAAGCTTTGCCTTCATTCTTGAGATACACACAACACCACTTTTAGTATATTGTCTTATATCTTACTTTTGCTCGTTGCGCGCAAATTTTCTTGAAGGTAGAAGATGCTGTTTTGCTTGAAATGGCCCAAAAGAGAAAGCAAAATGTGCTGAGATTTGGTTTTCCAGGTTTGTGGAGTCTGACATTTTGTCTGGCCAAAATTACATAGAATGTACTAATTATAATGACTATCCCACTTTCTGGATGGTGGAAGTAGATGAGACAAAAGCACCATTTGAGCTGCACAAATTTGGAGATCCATGTGGTGAGATTTTTTTTTTCCCTCTCATTAATATCTGTAAACTGAAAACAAAATGCGTCTGCTTTTGTTGATGTACATCTGGTTTTTAATTGGGCACGAATTTCTTTACAGAATTGAGCCAAGATGAGGTTGAAGATGTGCAGTTTAAGCTGGTATGCAACTTTAAGGAAGTTTCGTCGGTTGCTTCAAAGATGATTTAAAAGATAGGCTGCAGTACTATTAACCAATACTCTCTTGCAGGCGTGGCTTACCTACTTCTGGAGAAGAGCAAAAAGCCATGGCTTGGAGGGGGAAATCGCAGGAGAGCGTTTGGAAACTTGGATCAACCAAAGCAGTCACCAACCTAACTCTCACGACGCAGTAGACGGTACTGATCTCATGAAGTGACCTTAACAAGATTGAAATTCTTTTGTTTTCATTTTGCCTAGTGGGGTTTTTTGTGTGTTCACAGTTGAGCGTGGACTGATGGAGCTCAGGAAGCTGGGCATCGACACGATTTTATGGGAAGAGTCCCGCAAACATACGGAGAATATATAACTCGAATTCTCAATGGTCAGATACTAAGCAAGTAGAATAAAGTTAGCCTGGACCTGGTCCTGACCCGGCCTTTTATTCGCTTGTTATATAACTCGGGGAGTATATATAAGTAGTATATATTTTGAAAAAAAAAATTAATATCGATTTATTAATTATCAACAAATCCCTCTACTCCTATTTCTTCTGTCATAATTCTATCTGCGTACCTTTTTGCTATTTTAAATCAATGGTTAAGATCTTACTTACTCTATTAAATAATGACCTTTAAAATTCAAAAAACTATTTTCACCGCTAATTATTTATTTCTCAAGACCATTGTTATATGCGAATTTAGACTAATTAGAACAAATGGTGTTGGGTACAAGCTTCTTCAGCTTCTTGGGAGTTGGTCTTCCTGAGTCATCTTGTTGTAAAGCTTTTTGTGCTTGTTTCATTTCGCTTGTTTTCTGGATTTCTGTATTGTTAGGTTGTATGTTTGACGGTTCGCCGTCTGCCGACTTTGTCGGCCTCTCGTTGAGTCAGGCCTGACCGACCTTAGAATTTTTACCTAATAAAAAAAAATGGTGTTGGGTACAAATAAATAATTATCGATTGCATTGGAAAATTTGGAACTCAATGAATGAATCCCATTTTGGTCCATCATACACACATAGTATAATAGTACTCCATCCGTTTCCTTTTAAGTGACTTTTTCAAGTCATACACATAGTTTTAGAACGATCAAAACTATATTAAATATTAATATTTTAATAATATTTTTTTAATAATATTATACTTATCACCAATAAGTATGAGATTATCAAAAAAAATATTTTAAAAAATTATTATTTCATATAGTTTTTCACACCTTAAAAAACGTACATGAATAGTAAAAAGTCAATTAAAAGGAAACGGAAGTATTATTAACTATGGTCAAGATCTGCAATAATTTAACCAATGGTCTCCTATCCTAGTGATAAAAGTAGTGATAAAGTAAGGTGTTTTCTTATGTCCATTTTTACCATGAGGTCAAAGTGAAGGGTTCAAATTCCACTAATGTTGTTAAGGTGAGTACTCATGTCACTTGTGGCTTGGCTTAAAGTAGGTTAGTACTCGGGTCGTCAGAGGATTAGTCAATAAACTCGATACAAAATTAAACATCACCTTATAGCGCGGTTCCATTAAAAAACCGAGGTAATACCTTTTTTTTTTGTGTTAATACTACAACCCTTGTCACCTTGTGCAGTTGTGCGCGATAAATTTGCGGACAATAGCAGGACTGAGACGTGAAAAGAAAATCACCCTTTTACATGTCACAATTCACAATCACAGGTAACGGAGAAGGAAATCGAAGTTAGGGTGTCGAACACTTGAGCGTCAAATTAGCACTTGTCGTTGATCCGTAGAAATCCAGGTCGCAAGAGAGAGAGCGGGAGAGGAAAGAGAAAGAAAATGGGGCGAGAAGTATCAGAGAGCTGCGTCGACAGTTTGCTGATAGAGATGGTTTCGTCGTACTCCGATCGCTTCTACGCTAACAAGCCCGATCTTGCCGCTCGGAGAATCGAGGCCATTGGCTACCAGGTCGGTCAGCAGCTCGCCGAGAGGTACGTCCTTCGAAACCCTAGGTTTCCACTATTTTTTGTACAGATCTGTGAGATCTCATGTTCGTATGAAGATTTTGAGCTCTGTTTGTTTTAAGCATTTGAAGGAATTGAGGAATTCTTTTTTGCATTGTTTGGTTGCTGGCAAGTGACGTTTTTATGCCGAATTCGGTAGTATTCCATGGGGAATTTTGAATTTGGATTAGTGATAATCAGATCTTCAGTTTCATTTTTCGGTGTAGGCTCATGTTGGATCCAAAATGACCTTTTCGGACCAAATCAGTCATCGAGTTTCAAGTTTTTGTATGATGTCTTGGACTATTGAATTTCAAATGTTGTAGGATTTTTGCCATATTTAGTGTGAAAACTTTTGGCTTTAACTAGAATGAAGAGAATGAAGCTCATTGATGAAAGATTGCAATGAAATACACCATGTGATAATCAGATGTCACATTTGTTGAATTGAATTTTGATTATGCATGTTTTAGCAGACAGCGGATTAACCCTGTTAGCAATTGAAGAAGAAATTGTAAATTGAATGTCTTTCAATGAAGAACAGAGAGCAGGAAGAGTGAAGACGGAGTGCTCTGGATTTTTTTTTAATTGTTCGTTCTCTTATGGTTACAAGATCACAGAACCTTCCCCTTTAATAGTGAAGGGGAAAAGAAAGAAAGAAAGATAGCAGAATACCACCCCTTGTAAAACAGAAGAAATCATTAACAATGGATCCTAATAAAATGGCACCAAAACAAAACTTGTTAGAAAAAACAACTCTTTGACTTGCTATGAATCTAGATCGATGACCAACGTACCCTCATGGAGTAATACTCTTCACTGAAGCATTACATGATGTTACTGTGTACTCTTAGGGAGCTATCAAGCTTTTTAGTATATTCTTAAATCTTGTCCTTGGCTGAATATTTGCAAACTGACTTGATATAATTTCTTTTTTCATTAGATATACGATGGAAAGACCGCGATTTACTGATCATCTTGAAGCCATCAAGTTTATATGCAAGGATTTCTGGTCTGAGATCTTTAAGAAGCAGATAGACAACTTGAAGACAAACCATAGAGTAGGTTTAGTATTATATATGTTGACAGTTTGTTTTTGTCTAAAAGGAAGCTGTTTCTCTGGAACACCACGCCCAGCATTGATCAGATATTGATAAGCTTGTAATTTCATCTGCCAGGGAACCTTTGTGCTGCAAGATAATCACTTTCGTTGGTTTTCACATATAGCCTCTGGTCCTTCTAGTGATAATGCCGAATCATCTCCAGATGCTTCCGAGACTCCACCAGGCAACAAGGCAGCACAAGCAGCAAGTATGCATCTTTACTTCCCTTGTGGAATTATAAGAGGAGCACTTACAAACTTGGGAATTTCGTGTGCTGTTTCGGCTGATATTTCGAGTCTACCTGCCTGTGAGTACACACCAATTTATTCTTTTTTGCTTCATATTTTTAAGATGGTTTCCTGCAGAAAAAGTTTGCTCCTATTTTGCTTAGTATGGCCATCATTGGAGCGATATTATAATAGTTTTACGCTAAAAAGTATATTGGAGGGATGAAATAGCCAATGTCACCGTACTGGTGCTGGTTTGGCGATTCATGAATCGCCATCAATCTATCACTCAAGGAAATTGGTCTCTTTGATAGTTAATTTGCTTTGAATGCTCACATTCACTGTCAAGTTCAGTCCTTTGCCTGTCTATGATTTCAGCATCCAGGAAGCTTTATGCTGGTCTCTTGTTCATTTGTCTTGTTTGTATGATTCATAAGCTGTTACTGTTGTATAATTGTATTTCTTTCCCTGGCAGGTTCATTTGTGATCCGAATTAAGGCCTAACTGGAGTCATCCTGCCTTGCGCCCAGAAAAATCTTCTGTTTCAACTTTCTAGCCCTGCCTTCCTGTGAATGAAGAGATTTCTTTTCATGTATTTCTAGCTGGCATCTACTCGTGTATGAACATGGAATTGAGTTATCACCCACCTGGGTTCATTTGATATTAGCAATGCCTCTTGGTTGATACTGGCAAATTATCTCATTGTATTCTTCATCCCGTTGCCCTTGTTTGTTGGCGACGGTTTCGTTTGCTCAGTGTATTGTCACTGTTAATATGGGAAAATACACATCGGTGGGCAAGGTCCCTCGGAGCATCCTCAATGGTCGAGTTCCCAAACTTTCTTTAGCTCTTTTGGGGAGTCTCAGCTCCTGCTTATCAAAATCGTCCCCATCCCGTTCGGGGATTGAAAATCGTTCCCATTCGGGGATTGAAAACCGAGTTTACCATTTGTAATGACCCGTCAGGATGAGAGTTTTACACATAAATTAAACTTCGATTACATAATAAAACTAGTTTGTGCCCGCTTTTTTGTGCATTTTTTTACATTAATGTATTTGAGATTAAAAAGACATATATAAAATATTTGCAATGAAATCTTAAACCTACCATTATATTATATATATATATTTTTTATTTTTTATTTTAAAATAAATTTGGTATTAATGTATGTGTTAACTAATTTCTTTACATATTTATCAATTGCTGCATCAATTTTTGTAATATATACTTTTTTCGTAGAAATGCTTTTTCTTGCTCTTCACCGATATAATTTATTAATTTTTTAAAACTACTCTCTCCGTTAACCAAAACATGTAATTCACTATTTATACACATTTTTTAAGAGTGATAAAAGCTACATTAAATAACAATTTTTTTATAAATATTTTTATAGTAATTTTTTTAAAGTATTAAGTATGAAATTATAAAAAAATAAAATTAAAAATAAACATACGACTATCCTTTATTCACATAAGCCACCACTTTAAAATCAATTTTGATGGATCTAGGCTACATTCGAAAGTTGCAATTACAGTATGTGATTCTTGACTATGTAGGATTAGTTACATCTTTAGGCTCTTCATAGTGCGGCTCCATCTCTTTGATAATAGCCGAAGTTGTAGCACGTCCCCTCAGACATTATTGCGACTAGAGACTTGGAGTGTTGGACCTACAACGTGTCGAGATTAGGAGTGACAATCTCACTGTTATCAATGCAATCTACGGTGTGTGACAATGTTTTTGGGAGATTGAGATGATCATCACAAACATTCAGTTTCTTCTCTAGCAGTTTGAATGAGGACTTATTCTCATGTTTTCCGCGAGATCAACCAAGTGACAGATAACGTGGCTCAGCTCAGACAAGACATTAGACCATAGAGCTTGACACTACTCGAATATTTCCCTAAAAAAATAAAATAAAATAAAATTCCATGGTTTGGCATGTCCTCTCTTAACTATTCGCATAAGCCCGTCACGCTTCTCTCAAATTCTAAATCTCAAGCAGACGCTCGCTTCTTTCCTCTCTCTCTCGAGTCCCTCCTGGTCGAGATCCGGTAACCTGCCCCTCGGAATCTTGATATCGGAGTGTAAGTTCCACTTCTCAATTCAATCTTCGCATTTTCTCGTTTCAATCTGCTCCTGTTTTCGTAGATCTAAGGTCGTTGATCCATCTCTCTCGCCCTCTCGTGTTTTTTGGTTTGTAAATCGTAATGTACTGCCAGATCTAGGCTTGCCTTCAATTATATGTTTCTGATCCTCCCGTATCGTTTGTCTCTGTTAATTTTTGTTATTTCGTGATGAATTTTCCATTTATGCCGGATTTAGTGAGGCTGTCGGAGATCTATGGGCGAATTAGATCTAGGTTCACTCTTCTCGTGAAGAGTGGACTAGAAATTTAGATAAAAGATCTCTTTCAATGAATTATTGACTAGATCAGGGTTAATTAGGTTGGAACAGATGATTTTTATGCTGCATACAGGGAGCTGGGGTCGTCTTATCTGATAGGTCTTTGGATCGAGTGTTTTTTTTTGCTACATCGTTCATTAGCATTTTTGTGCTATTCCAACTAGAACTGTTTGGATGCTTGCTGATTGGATCTGCACTGCAATCTATTTGAGAAATATTTATAGTTTACATTTCATCTGCTGTAATTTGTTGGATAAGGTGCTGTTGTATTTGTGAAATTTGGTTGTTTGATGTCTACTATTTTATTTGTTTTTCATCTGTTTGATAATTTGATAAGTGCTAGTATTTATAGGTTTCTGATTGTCCATTTATTGGAATTTTGCAGAAACATCGTGGTTCCTTAGTTGTCAAGATGGTAAGCCTCTTCTTATAAACTTCAAACTTGCATGCTATTGCTGTATTTTCTACATCTTTCCATCAGATTTGTTTTCTTTTACAGTTTATTTAAGTAGATAGGAGAATAGTTGTAGACATAATCTGCAAGAGATAAAAGGGTTATCGTGTTAGTGTGAAACTTTGTTAGAGAATAAATTCACTGAAGCAATGTTTTGGGATGATAACAAATACATAATCATTATGTTATCATAATAGTTCTTGCAAAGCATGATTGTTTTGTTGAACGTCATTTATTTGTTGATTTATTTCTCACATCTTATCTCTGCAATTTGGCATAGGTTGTCCTTGCGGCTTCTATAATCAGTAAATCTGGAAAAGGTATGTTGATTTATATATTTTTCTTCATAGCATGTATTTTAAATGATTCTCGCAGAATTGTGGAAAGGGCTTGAGCTTGATGTATTGCATTGTTTCAAACAAGTTTGACAAATTTCTGAATCAACCCGAAGAGACAAACCTAATTGAAAATCTCATACTCCTTGCCGAACTAGTTTTCTTATCAAAATGCAAGGGTTTTCACACATTCTTCAACTGAAGGGAAAAATCACATGTTTCTCGTATCATGTCTTTTATGCTAGATACAAATCTTTCCTGATGCAACTGTAGCTTTAGATGTATTTTATTTCATTTGCTTATTTTTTTCAAGGTTTCCTTTTTCCTTTTCATGTATAATTATATATTTCAGCTAATGAGTGTGAGCTGGTCTCATACCTTAGTTTTCACTTTGTTCTCATATATGTAAACGTTCCTTTCATGTCAGATCATTTGATCTTATCCATATTGAACTATATACTGTTTGTTTTACCTGGTTTCAAACTGGCAGTTGAGGTTGACTTTTCCTTTTTCTTTTTATTAAAAAAATATATATTTCACCCCGTTTTATGTATCTGCAGCACTTGTCTCACGGCAGTTTGTGGACATGACTCGGATAAGGATTGAGGGACTTTTGGCAGCTTTCCCCAAGCTGGTTGGAACAGGAAAGCAGCATACATATGTTGAGACTGAAAATGTGCGCTATGTGTACCAGCCAATAGAAGCTTTGTACTTGCTTCTTGTCACAAACAAACAGAGTAACATATTGGAAGATTTAGAGACTTTGAGGCTGCTTTCTAAGCTCGTATCCTTCATTTTTCCACATTCCTACATTTGGTTTCTAATTCATTGCAAGATTGCATCATTGATGTTTATAGACTCAAAAGTATTTCTCTATCTGATCCATGCTTTAGTGAAGGCATTCATTTGGCTTCTCCTGAATACGGAATTTCAACCTACTTTGAATGCAAGATTACACAATTTCGGCCCTTATATTATTTTTTCCATAGGTGTAGTCGTTTGAGAATTATCATTTCAAACACAATTACCTCCTGTAACCCCCCATCCCCACCCAATGATTATAGACTGTTAGGAGATTATGGAATGGGGTTGTTTGTTTTGTAGTGAGCGACGTGAATGTGTTGGTCATGAAAAGGAAGTCTCAGGTACTAGAGATACACCAAAAGAAGCCTATTTGAGTTTATTTGTCTTAAGTTTACGAGACAATCTGATAACGGTGATAAGAATTTGGTCTAGGCATTGACCCTCAACCTTTCTCCTTTTTTGCACATTCATACTTCTATTAAGTCATTGAATGTGATCAAGTATTGCTTGTACATTTTCATGCTACAATCTGTATTACTAGTTCTAAAGATATCTTTTGTTAAAACAAACATCATACATTTGCTATGTTAAATCCTTAAGCATGAATAGGTACCGGAGTATGCAATGTCTTTAGATGAAGAAGGTATATGCAGGGCAGCATTTGAGCTAATATTTGCATTTGATGAAGTCATTTCACTTGGACACAAAGAGAATGTAACTATTGCACAAGTTAAGCAGTACTGTGAAATGGAAAGTCATGAAGAGAAGCTGCACAAATTGGTGATCCAGAGCAAGATCAATGAAACGAAGGATGTCATGAAGCGGAAGGCCAGTGAAATCGATAAAAGCAAGGTATTTTTTAACCTTTTCCTCCTGCCTTCTCTCCTTGTGATCTTAGCTTTGAGAAAGTGATAAAGTTGTTATTGTGTGCTGCAGATAGAAAAGAACAGAGGTGATAAGGGAGGATTCATGCAATCAATGGGTTCTGGTGGAAGGATGGATGGTGGCTTCAATGACGGAAGCATTTCTAGCAGTGGTGGTTTTGGTAGTGGATCTGGATTTGGACTGACTTCAGACATGGATTCATTTGCTCCCAAGTCCAAAAGTATGTACTAAAATTGTTCTTTTGTCTCCTTGTGATCTTCTAACATTTCCTATTTTTCTTTGTTACCGAGTTTGAAATTTGTACTTCCATCTCTAAAATTTGCGAAAAAGTTGTTACCTTAAAAAGGGCTTCAAACTCTGACCCTTGAGCTCTTTACTATGCCTGTTTTTTTGCGTCTATCTTGCAAACACAAAAGTACTACTGGAATTCCTACTGAAGGTTTACACTTTCTTTTGTACTTCAGCAGCAGGTCGTCCAACAGCACCTGCTAATGCTCCACCCAAGGGTAGTGGGATGCAGTTGGGAGGAACAAAAAGGACAAACCAGTTCTTGGCTTCACTTAAAGCAGAGGGCGAAGAGATTATTGAAGACGTGCGTCCTATTGCCAATAGGTCCAAGTCTGCTGCTCCACCTCCAACTGATCCCGTTACACTAGTTGTCGAAGAGAAGGTCAATGTGACTCTAAAACGAGATGGTGGAGTCAGTTCCTTTGATGTTCAAGGCACATTATCCCTCCAAGTTTTGGAGGAAAAAGATGCTTATATCCAAGTTCAGGTACTTCATTCCTTGTGTTCGGTGCAGCATGGACTCAATAATTTTTGCCAGCATTTAAACAAAAGAACTAGAACATGATCACTTACAATAAAACACCGACTGAACTAGAACATGGAGCCTATACTCTTGTGAATAATGATAGAATTCTGAAGATTAGTCGAGTATCTCTGGTTGGAGGTGGATGAGATGACAGTGGGGAAAGAAATGTTTACTGACTAGAACTCTCCCTAATGTAGCAGGAAAGTATACATAACACTTGTTTTATCTTCTTGCATATTAAACCATTGAGTTTTATTGTTTTGCTCAACTAAATCTTTGAGCTTACGTTTTATGGTCAGGTTGAGTCTGGTGGTACACCTGGGGTCATGTTCAAAACTCATCCTAACATCAACAAGGAGTTGTATAATAATGAAAATATTCTCGGTCTCAAAGATTCTAGTAGGGCCTTTCCTACAGGTCATGGTGAAGGTGTTGGCCTATTAAGATGGAGAATTGATAGATTGGATGAGTCGCTTGTGCCATTGACCAGTGAGTTAGAAATTGTGTTCTGTGCTCTGTGCTTGATACCCATAACTATCTTGCCCCTTAATTTTTAGTGCTTCAACTAAACTACAACTATTTTTGCAGTCAACTGCTGGCCATCAATTTCTGGAAGTGAAACTTATGTTAGCCTTGAGTATGAAGCTTCATCCATGTTTGATTTACAACATGTTGTAATCTCTGTTCCTCTCCCTGCTCTTCGAGAGGCTCCAAATGTTAGGCAGATTGACGGAGAGTGGCGGTAATTAAACATTTCCTCTGTCATTACAAAGTTTATGCATATGTTATTGGTTGCTAAGGTTTTGTTGGGCTTCCTTGACGCAGGTATGATTCCAGGAATTCATCTCTGGAGTGGTCCATAGTCCTTATTGATGACTCGAATCGCAGGTGAGTAATGAAATAATCAGTCTTATTGTTGGCGAATTCTCGCTTCTGATGCACTGTCTATGGAACATAACAGTGGATCAATGGAGTTTGTTGTTCCTGCCACGGATTCATCAGTCTTCTTCCCCATATCAGTGCAGTTCAGTTCTACAAAGACTTTCAGCGACCTAAAGGTTTGTGATTCTCTTCTCAGGATCTTATTAAGTTTGGGGAATAAAATGAAGATTTTTCACAATCTACAAATCCCTGTTCTATTATAGCGCCCTACTTGTGTCTCTATCTTTGCCATTTGTCAAGTTCCACTATCTTTCGGCATTGACACCCTATTCTTGGTTGAAATAGGTCGTCAGCATCCTGCCACTCAAAGGTGGTGCCCCTCCAAAGTATGCACAGAAGGTTGTGCTTCATCCGGAGAACTACCAAATCGTATAAAACATAGAAGATCGTTTACAAAGGCATTCATACTTGCTCTGGAGAGTTTCTTAAGAGGTTTAAACTACTATCCTTTATATATCCAGTTGATCGCAAAAAGACCAAACTGTTCTGGCTCTGGATGGTTTGCAACTTCTTAATTCAGATCTGTTTTTCTTCACTTTTCTTGCTACTAAAGAGTCTTCAATCGGTTAAGACAGCAATTGATCAGCTTTTTCTTGCTACTATAAATGTAGCTTCTTGTATGTGTTGGCGGATATTATTTTAGTATTTGGAAATATCTTTTAATAATACATTTTTTGTGTCTGTTGTGGAGAGACTACTTTGATCTTTTATCTCCTTGATGATTTTCTTCAACTCCATCCAAACGTGGCCTTTGGTAACGAGAGTATTTGGAATCTAAAGGCTATATTATCATTTGTTCCATTTTTAAAGGTTCAATTCTGGATGCACCCATTGGTTGCGTTTAGATCGGCAAATTTTGAAAACAAAAGCTTTAAAGTCAAATGTCTGGTTTGCCCATCTATCGGATTATCCGATCTCTTATTAAATTAGAGAGGATTGTTTGGTGTATAGAATCTTTACCTCTATTTATATATATACTAGTATTCGTTATCCGCGCGGTTGCGCGTTTTGTTAATAAATTATATTTTATTATGTTAATTATATTAAAATATTATATTAGATAATTAATTGACGTGATTTAAAAAATAAAATCAAATTAACCTGGCTCACAAAAATAAAACCATATATAAATATACTCCGTATTATATTCAATTTGATCTAAAAGGTAGAATAACGCACCAAATATTCCTTCTTCATCTTTTAAAATAATAAATAATATAGTTTATTAACAAAAGCATGAAAATAATAAATATGTATAACAACTAATTCAAGTTATATTGGATAGATTATTGATCTAAAAAGATAAGTTTTTAGCTAACTATATTCGTTTATTAATTGATGTGTACCAGAAATATAATACCACTTTAATCCAGAAAATGCCACGTAAGCAAAAATAATCCCGCTTTAATCCAGAAAATTCCGTGGACGCGAGATCGCACCAGAACCCGTTTCAGGCCTCTGTTTTAGTATTTTATATATATATATAGATATATAAAATCAAGCCCCAATAATTATTGAGACAATCGGGATCATTTATATGAGCCAAACATACTAGTGGAACCATCAAAACCACGAATATGAAGTGCCGCAACCGATAAACCTCATAGCATTTGAGAAACTCATTAAAATTGGCTTGACATTATTTTATTAAAAGGGAGTAAATAAAGGTGGGAATAATACTTCATCCGTTAACTAAAACTCGACATTTTACTACTTATGCACGCTTTTTGAGATGTTAAAAACTATATAAAATATTAACTTTTTAAATATTTTTTAAAATAATTTCATACTGATTGCTATTAAGTATGAATGTATAAAAACAAATGTAAAAAAGAGTTGATACTTTATATAATTTTGATCATTCTTAAAAAGTGTACATGAATAGTAAACGACATATTTTAATTTCCAGCCAAAAAAATTATCAAAATAATATATTGTCATAAAGCTATCATAAACCACAATCTAACTCTATATATATTAGTTAATCTAAAAAATATAAATCAAAATTATTTTATAGTCATACTTACCAAAAATATTAATGATATTTGATAAGTACTATTTTATTTATATCTAGATTTTTTTTTGTGAAAAAAATTGTTTATTTCAAAATTAACTATTTAATACGGAGTAGCTATTATTTTATTTATATCTATATTTTTTGGGTAGAATTAATTATTTATATCTAGATTAATTTTTATTTTATATTTCTCGTACACTTTGATTGTTATTAGTTCAATTTTTATATTGTAATTCATATTTGTTATTTTTAAATATATTTTAGAATATTTTATTAAAAGGAAGATGTAAATCAAAAGTGATTCTAATGGAATCAATGTTAACTTGAGATAACTGCAAACAACGCTTTTGGTGTGAAAGGAGGTCGTTCAACACCATCCCACGTTCCCTTTGCAGCGCAATAACACTTCTAACGCCTGTGGGTCACTTTCACTTACAACAACAATTCATTTCCAATCTTCCAAAATTTAAAACTTGCACTATTTTTATTTGAATCAAAATAGCGAGAGTTTATACAAATTGAAAGCTATCCATGCTACAAAATATGGTAAGCACATGATAAATAACTAAGATTTTGTTGAGTTCACAATAACTTTTTTTTTCTTAGTCCGATTCAATCGTTTTACATCTTGATCAGACATTATATTATATTTTTTTCTTAAACTTTATTTTCGAGAGGATTTAAATGAGTTCAGATTAGTCAAGGAGATTAATTTTACATAAAATAATATGTCATGAAACTCACTTCTTAATATGTATGTTTTTTTTAGATAAACTTGTAAACTATAGCAATTAAGGCCTAACTTGTTCAACAAAAAAAGAATAAAACCGAAATGGTAAACTAGCAAAAGCAAAACTTTTTCTTGAGATGGAATCAAATTGCTTGATCGAGTCAAATTCTTGATATGAAATCACATTGCCTATACCAATATAAAGTTTCGTCCCCCTTCGAGGTTTCGACATCAACCTTTATCTTCCTCTTCAACCCCAAACAAGCAAAAGCAACCCATCATCAAGCTCTATCTTCCTCTTCAACCCTAAATTAGCAAAAGCAACCCATCACGAAGCTCGCCACATCTTATCGCAATGTCGCCTGTGGAGTGTATAATTTATACCACAAAAATGTTTAGAGCGTCTTTTTATCGTTAACTGTTTTGAATTTTTTTAATTCAAAATAGAAACATAATAAATACAACAACAACAATCTTTCCAGTATATCCCACATTTAACAGGGTCTAGAGGGTCTAGTAGTACGCATCCTTTTCCCAACCAAACTGAAAGGGTGTTTTCGTGTGAACCGAAAGTAAAAAACACAATAAATATAATTAAAAAATTTGTTTTGCTCAAACCTTAATAACTTCTCTACTTTTAACAAAGTATTTGCAACAAAATTCTTTGTAAAAATCTATAGAATGCTACATATTTGAAAATTAAAATGTATATCATAAACACAACTTAACCAACTAAAAAATAAATCCTTAATTTTTTTTTCTAGTTCAATGTATTAAAACTAGATCTTTACCCCCCAAAAAAATGTACTCCCTCTGTTAATTAAAACTTGTCATTTACTATTCATGTACGCTTTTTTAGAATGATAAAAACTATATGAAATATTAACTTTTTTTATAAAAATTTGTTTTTATAAATTCATGCTTAATAGTAATAAGTATGAAATTATAAAAAATGTATTAAAAATTTAATATTTTTTATAGTTTTAACACCTCAAAAAACGTGCATAAATAATAAAACGTCAAGTTTTAATTAACGGAGGGAGTATTAAAACTAGATTCCTAAAAACCATTTGAGAAACCCTCTAACTACTCCGCCAATAATTGGCTATACCAAACTGTACCTTTTTTTTTTCCAAATTTTATTGGAAAGTTCCATTTACCATTATCACTACTCCTAGTACCTAGTACCGTATTAATTATTTTAGGTATAAATTTATATTATTTTTAAAAAAATATATTTAGATTCTATACATTTATGTTTATAAATTTTAAAATTATAAAAAATTACGATTTTAAAATTATTGATAATTAAAAAATTAATTATTTAATAAAATAAATTTTCTATTTTTCTAAACCATAAATTTTTATAATAAAGGTTTATAAACATGTGAATATACATAAATAAATATTATTTTTTGAAAATAAATTAACATAAATTTATAACTAATTTTTGCTTTCCAATGCTTTCATTTCATCTCCTTCCTTCCAAACAGTGCCGATTGCTGGTTGCTACTGTCTCTCACCTCACCTCCTCTCTTTTCGGCGCCAAGTTCTCCGCTTTCCCATTTTCCTTCTCTCTTCCAGATGGTTCTCCCCCTTTTCAAATCGGCGGTTTTCAGTCTCCTCCTCCCCTCCGCCATTGCTGCCATTTCTTGCTTCTTGCTAACTGCCTCCCCTTTCTAAGTTTCCGTTGAAGTCGGAGGCAATGTCGTCGTCTTCGGCGATCAGCGAAGCCATCGCGGAACAGACGGAAGTCGCGCTTTTCAAACGCGATACGATCCGCGAAACCCTAGCGAAGCTCCATTCACAGTCCACCGACTTGATGCATCTTACTGTGCAGTGGAAGGACCTCGAATGTCACTTCGACTCCATCCAGAAGACGATCGACGAGGAGGTTGACGATCTGAAACAGAAGCAGCAGCAGTTGGAGTGGAAGAGCAAGTTTCTCAACCAGAGGTGGAAGGAGATCGGGGTGAAGGCGGAGGAAATTGAGCGGAGGGACAAGGAATTAGTGGCCGAGAAGAAGGAAATCGACGATCGCTGTTTGGAGATTGATCAAACGTACCAGTTGGTGGCGATGTGTCATGCGCGAGCGGAGGAGACCGCCCAGGGTTTGGAGCAAATGCTGCGGAGGTTGCAGGTGAAGGAGGGGCGTTTGATTTCGAAGTTGGAGAAGGTGGAGGACAGGAGGGGTCGGTTGATTGCGAAGCGGAAGGTGTTGAAGAGAAAACTCGGATCGTTGAAGGAGTGGAAGAACGATTTGGTGTGCAGAGAAGTGAAGCTGGATGCCCGTGCGTCTGAGTTGAATTTGAGGGAGAAGACGCTGAATTCGATCGAGAGGGGACTTTTGGAGACGATTCAAGAGTTTGAACCTAAAGAAAAGAGGCTAACGGAGAGGGAAACTGAACTCAAGAGGGAAGAGAAGCGATTTCTGGACAGGTACAATGTACTCATTGACAATGAAAGGTGTCTGAATACTGTGCTAGCAAGATTGAGGGGTGAAGAGGTTGGCAATGCTGATATTCGATTCTATATCACCATGAATGGTAGGGATTTGGTAGATTTCCTTAATAGGCGTGCGAATGATCTTGAAATTATGCGCGGTGAAGTAACAAGGGCTCTTAAGCTGTCATCAAACCCAGCGAGTTTAGTGTTAGATGCAATGCAGGGGTTTTATGGGGTTAATTCGGAGGAGATTTTCGACTTGAGCATAGTTAGGAGAAGTTGCATAGTGCTGCTAGAGCAATTAACTGAGTTGAAACCACAGATTAGGATTCAAGAGAGGCAGAGGGCAAGGTCACTTGCGCTTGAGTGGAAAGCGAGGATGAAAGCAGACATTTATCAAAACTTGGAGGTGGTGGGGTTTTTGCAGCTTGTGGATACTTATAGATTAACATATGGGTTTGACAAAGATGAGCTTGCAAAAAGTATTGAGACTGCTGCTCATCTCCCACAGGCTCCTGCGTTTTGTAGGACACTGGGGCTCGACGATAAGGTTCATGGTGAGTTTCCATGATGGAACTGGATTTGCCTTGTTTATGTTGATGCTATCTCCCTAGTATCTACTATCTACTATCAGTGAAAATGTTATTTGACTTGATAAACTATTCACTTGTTATGGTTGTTGTGAACTATTACTCCGTATTAATTAGAACGGCTGTCCATGTATTAAAAGCTTGCATTATCTTTTTCTTTTTTCCATGCACGTTTATCAATTCTGATGTTTATAGTTGTATCACTTCTGTGCTGACCATTAGCTTCCACTAGTTACCAAGCTTAATACTCTTTTAAGTTCCGGAGAGGATACCAGTGGGTTCAGCATTATGAATGCTGAATTAAGTAAACCTAGCCAGGCACCATCTGAGTAACTGTAAACATTTGGTTATTTGAGGCACCCTTGGTTGTTTCCTCCTGATTCCTATATAGTTTGTACTAGCATGATATTTAGAGTACGGAAGTTATGGAGTGCATCTTACATGCAATCAAGATTGTTTGATCTTTGTGGTTCTTTCCTGCATTCTCTCTCAGCACATCTATGCGGTTGGATATGCATTATGAAATACTCAATTTGTTGTTTTGTGGAGCTACTGATTCTCAATTCATGTCTTCTGAATAGTGAGCCAGTTTTTAGTTGGAAACACTTTTCAGGGTTTTTTTTTTGCCTATGGTTTAGTTTTGTTTCCAAGTATTCAGTACGTGGATTTGCCTATGAAATAGTCACTTGGTGCAGGCAGCAGCTGCAGCTGTGCCTGCTTTCAGTGACTTTTATGATTGAACTGCATGTCATTGTTGGTAATAATCAAATGATTACTACCTCATGGAACAAATATTTAGAATACATTAACTGCTGTATATTAGGTTTTGAAGCTTGTCTAAAGTTAAATACACTTCCATCTTAAGAAGTAGGGAATTCATTGCTTTTTCTCTTTTACCTAGTGCACTCACCTTTTGCCTTTTTTTTTCCTAGTGTTCTTTCCATATTTTGTTGCAACAATCTATTCATTGCAATGTGATCAAGATCAGCATTGCTCTGTTTAAATTTTCAATAGAATATATATTTAATTCATTACTGTTTCTGTTTTTCACTATGCTATAAAACAATTTAGCTTCCAGTTTGATAAACTTCTAGTCACTCTACAGTCCAAATAGAAAATTTTCTATGCTAAAAGCTTCATGTGTTAATGCCTTCTTTGATACTAGCAGCCTAACATGACTGATATCTTTTGTGTTATTTTCACCCTTCTTTTTTATGACTGTAGAGTGATATCTTTTTGCTGTTGTTTGGATATCTAAGTTGCTTTTCCATTTTTTGTGTTGGATTAGTTCAGCTTCTCAATTCATTTTTAGCTTACCACTGTCGTCATGTTGCCTTTCCACCATACAGGTAGAGCAAATAGTCAGAACTCAGAAGTGCCAAGTTGTATGTTCTTAACCATTCTTAGTTGTTACTTTAGGATTTACATACTCTCTTGGGTCTCAAAGTGTTTGTCTGTTTAGCTTTCTAGTCTTTGTACCAAAATGTTTGTCGTTTTAGATAGTCTTGACGCAAAGGTTCTGTTGGTTTACATATACTCCCTCAGACTTTCAATTGTCACTTCCCCTCCAATGTTTGTATTCATTATTATCCTCAAAAGGGGAAAGTATAACTCATAAATCCTAGTTTTTGTGTATGACAGATATAGTGCAGCATCTTTCTGTTGGTTTACATATATACTCCCTCAGATTTTCACTTGTCACTTCCCCTCCAATGTTTGTATTCTTTGAGGTGTTTTACTATACTCAATAGGGGAAAGTATAAGATAACTCATAAATCCTAGTGTATGACAGATATAGTTCAGCATCTTATTCAAGATAGGCTTGCAGTGGAGGCTGTAAGGTTTATTCATGAATTCAATCTCAACGACACGTTTCCTCCTGCTCCCATTTTGAGGAATTACTTGGAAAGTGTTCTTTCTGCCGCGGACAACATTTCCAAAGTAGACCCCTTAGCCAAAGAACAGGTACACCTTACAGGCCTACATCATAGTAATGGACATTATCATAATCCAGTTCCAGCTCACCTCACATCATTGCTTTCTGATTTGTGTAAGCAGATCTTGCAAATCCAGGCCACAGACATGAAATTAGCTGCCCTTGTGACTGTAATCAGATGCATCAAAGAGTTCAAGCTTGAGTCTGAATACTCGACCGATAGTCTTGAAGAGCAAGTTTTGGACTTACAAAGGCAGAGGGGATGTAAACCATCAATCATTACTTCAGAAGATCCTCCCATTCAACTCCAGAACAGCGGCTCAACAACTGACTCAATCTCTCTTCCCTTGACTTCTATTGCAGCCACTGATGACTCAAACGTTGTTAACATGGATCTATCCGACGACATTGCATTTTCACCTGAGCTGCCTCTGACTTCAACTATGAAAGCCGACACATTCCTTTCTTCTCGCCATATTCCTTCACCCTCTACCTCATTCGCTGACTCCAACCTAAGCCCTATTCGCCACCCTGTTTCCTCCAACAGCCCTTCTAACCTCGTCTCAGGCTCTACCTTACCCACCCCTGATCTCTAGGTGCAGCACTGTGGTTCCCCTGGTGGTTACTTTCGCACTTTTATAGCCGGGGGAATAGCAGTGCAATGCAAGGTCCACCGGTGTCGAGAAACTACTTGTTCATATGCCTATAACTGCTTGTTAATCTGCCTAAAACTGCAATGGGCTGTTTTGGTCTATTGGAGGAGTGTATATCTAGGGTCAGATCGACTAGGGGTGCTCAAAAGATAGCATGACACCGTACAGTTAGTTAATGCCCAATATTTTCTTGGATCATCTCATCTCTGTGAATCATTTAGCTATGGATAGAGCTCTAATTTGTGCAGATTAGTTTCGGTAGACACAATGCATGTTCTGGCTACTTATAAGTTAAATGTTGATATCAAGTGCTCATCAAAACTTAGAAGTCTGATTGTGTAAACCTGCTTGTGCCGACCGGCTCGACTAGTAGTAGGGAGCAAGGCAAACGGGGCAGAGGTAGAGATCGAACCCGAGACCTCCATACCACCTCCTTGTTTCTTTTTAAAGGAAAACCTTTATATGTATTTTACTATTCAATTTGACATTTCACCTTGAAAAAAAAAACACAAGGAAATCAAGCACTATAGAAAATATATAAATGCCACAACCAATATCTATAAAAGATTTGCAATGTGAAGCGAAGAGATTTGCAATGGCTCTTGTCAGTTTTATTTCTTTCAAATGTTGAATAAGATGTGTATAAAGTCTAAAATAAATCCAGATTATTACTTTAAAAAGCTAAGACGTGGGAGCATTTTCGTCTTTACAAAGGAAATAAATGGACATTTAATAAATTGGTGGTATGATGAAAACAAATCAAAATTACGAGTGGTTTTCTTTAACTTATAATTGTATAGGTGATTATGTGGAAACTAACCTAATTTACGGGTAGTTATGTGTAATTTAACCTTCATATTAGTGATACGGCAAGTTGAAATATATAAATTTTTGGTTGCCATATTAGTGTTTTGACTTCAGTTTTGACCAAATTTTAAAACAAAATCATTTTCTATTAATATGAGCAGAATTTGTATGTGAATTATAATTTTTCAAAGATTGTATTAGGCAACTAAATATATGCAAGTCATCAAGAAGTTTCAAACATATGGGACTGATCGACTATAAATTATTTTGTTAATAAACCTTAATTCATTCCACTTATTAGTGCAATATATATTTGAAAGTTTAGGCAACCTTCCCCCAATTGGGCCATTGCAACATTTTCACGTGTTCAACTACAAACTCCAAATAAAGGACATAAATTAACCTTCCCACTTAATTTCCTATAACACACTTTCTATGCATGCCTACCTGCAATTCCCCCCCCTTTTGAAGTTCAGCCACCTAACTCTCCTGCCTCCTTCACATGAAATATATTCAATAACAATAACAATATATTATCATTATCATTTATTATTTATTATTTACTCTCTCCTATCCAAAATAAGTGTCGTTTGACTTTTCAACACGTATTTTAAAAAACTAAAAACTATATAATATATTAACTTTTCTATTATTATTTTTTATAATTTAATACTTATTACTAACAAATATTGAGTTATTAAAAGAAATTAATAAAAAAAGTTGATATTTTATACTGCCTCCGTCCGAAAATAAATAATATTTGACTATTTTGCACGTAATTTTAGGAGCTAAAAACTATATAAAATCTTATTTATTTTAATTGATTTTTTTCATAGTTTAATAGAAATAAGATTTCATATACTCCGTAGTTTTTAGCTCCTAAAACTACGTGCAAAATAGTCAAATATCATTTATTTCCGAACAGAAGGAGTAAAATTTTTATCTCCTTAAAATACGTGCTAAAAAGTCAAACGACATTTATTTTGAATCGGGCGATTATTTATTATACAGACGCACACTGAATTTTCTACTAAAATTTAATTCCATATTAATTTCCACAATTCCACCTAAAACTCTCCACCTAACCGTTCTCTCCATTTTTATTTATTTATTTATTTATAGCCTTGTTTCTTAAGTGGGGTCCAAAAATCCCCAATTTCCTAGTACTACCACTCTATATCACATGTATATCAATTGATTGCAATAGCTTCTAAAGCTCCCCCCATTTATACATGAACTAAGTTAATTCGGAGCCCATAACACCCAAACTCTCTTTATCTCAACACACCCAAAAAACCCATAACACTTTTTTGTTCAATTTTAGCTAGGGTTTATATTAAAAGTGATAATGGTATCTCAAGTAAGTACATTTTTCACACATATATATACATGTAAATTCACTTGATATATATTAATGCTTAATTTGCAAATTAATGAACAAGTGTGGTGGGTTTGAGCAGGTGGCGCCGGCGGGGGTGGGGGCGCGTGGGGGCAGCCGGAGCAATGCGACGCTGCTGTGCACGCCGCTGATGGGGACGACAGTGGAGCAGATGGTGGGGGAGATGAAGAAGGCAAAGCAGATAGGGGCGGACGTGGTGGAGATAAGGCTGGACTGCCTCAGGAGCTTCAATGGAAGGCCTGATTTGGAGGTGCTCATCAAGCAATCTCCTTTGCCCACCCTCGTCACTTTCAGGTACCTTTTTCCCATCATCATCATCAGGATCCGTTTTAATCCTATGTTTCTTGTGGTCTACACTCTACCACTATAAAAAAAATTTTTTTTTTTTTTTTGGTTTTGGTTTTGGTTTTTTCTTTTAATTAACCTTAAATTTTGAGAAGGAAATAGTAGGGCACTGGGCACCAAATCTTTGTTTCAGCTTTATAATTTATATGATATTTTTTAGAGTAAATTATATATATATATATATAATTTTCAGCTTTATTTATTGCTAACCTTTAGCAATAAATATGAATAATGTTGCTTACAATCAGTGATTTTATGACAAAAGATGCTTCCCCAAAAAACTGATAATTTTACTTTATATGTGTCAAAGCAATTATGAGTATGAACTTGTTATAATTTGAGGTTATATATACTTTAGTAAGGTTTGGTAAAAATTATGTGAATTTTTATTTATTAACCATGATAGGAAATTTTCTACTATTACTTTATTTATTTATTAATGGTTAACAAACATTATTAGTATATTGCTAAATATTAGTAACATTTTCAGTTAGTACTATAAAAAAGCATGATCATGAACTTATTAATGGTAAATAAAATTAAAACATTATACTGTATATAGTTTTTGGTTATTTCTTACATTCTATAATAAAACTTTGGTTAAACATATTAGTAACATTTTATATATTTCTTAATTTTGATATATTTTTAATAGAGTTATATATAATTAACTTGTAGTTCATTGACGTACTCATTATCGATCTTACTAAACAGTCCCGTGTCTAATTTTGTGGTTTGAAAATAGGTTAGATGTGTTGGAAAATGAGTAGATGGAATATAATAATTATATAATAATTATTTGGCATAAAATATTGCTAAAGTGGCTCAACATCTATTTATTAGATTGTGCCAGGAATATTTATTTTTATTATTATCCAACTTGCTTTCCTACTATTTTGCATATGTGTATGGAATTTTGTGACTCAAATAATATTAACTCGGTATTTTGTTTTAGTGGCTCGTGCAACACTGCAACCCATATGTCAACCAAGTTCTTAAGTACTCGTTGTCCTGATTTAAAAAATGGAAAATAGTTTTTGTTAATTAGGGTTTAATCAATTATAACAACAATTCTACACCAACCCTTCTAGGAATTATTTTTTTTTGTAAAAAAAATTGTGCTTAATTTTAAAGGGTAAAATATAGGTTGACCCAGGTTGACTTGTGGATTTTAGCCTCAAAGTTTTCTTTTTGCAATAATAATAATTTATGTTCCTAAATAATTTTTACTAATTGTTTTCAAACCTAGTGTTCTTTCATAACTTAATTCATTTCTCCAAATGCCGAAGGAGAGTTAGATAATCTCCAACAACTTTTCTAAAATTTATGTAAAATGAGGAAATAAAATACATATTTTTTAAATTATTTTTACTTTAACTCCAACAACTTTCCCATTTCTAAAATTTGGTTTTGGAGAATGCTATAGATTTACGGAAATCTCTCTATTTTTTCTATTGTTTCTCCATTTTCGAGAATGAAAGGAAGAATTTGTTTAACAAAAAAAACGCCTTAGAATTTTAAAAAACTCCAAAATAGATTGGAGATGCTCTTGCACATTTTGCTTAGTTTTTAGCTTTATGGAAACTGCTTTTCATAGTGTGTGTAGTTTTCACTTTTGGATTATCAGTACGTAGTATAAATTTGTTCCTACAAAAAAGTACTGGTATGTTTTGAACCAACTATTTAAATAAATATAGGAAAACTAAAAACTCAAACATAACAAGCTCTTATTGAGATTGATTTTCCACAACTCCAAACCATATGAGTTGCCTGATTTGGGTGCTTTGCTCCTTAGACCCATATGGGAGGGCGGTCAGTATGAAGGCGATGAAGCCAAGCGCCAGGAAGCTCTTCGCCTGGCCATGGAACTCGGTGCTGATTACGTCGATGTCGAACTTCAGGTCTATCTTCCTTCATTTTCTGCCTTCTCCTCTTTAAGTTCTAGCTACTATAAAAACCAAATGTACCTTCAATTTGAATCTCTAATCACATAACTTGTCACAAAAATGCAGGTTGCCAATGAGTTCAACGAATCCATTGCCGCCAAAAAACCCGAGAATTTCAAGGTCATAGTCTCCTCCCACAACTTCCACAACACCCCATCCGTAGAGGCCATTGGTGATCTCGTTGCGAGCATCCAAGCCACTGGAGCAGACATTGCGAAGATTGCAACCACCGCCTTGGACATCACTGACGTTGCTCGCATCTTCAAGATCACCGTGCACTCTCAGGTACATTCCCCTTACTTACCTTACTAAAACTGACCCTTTAGTACTATTTGGCATGTCCTGATTCGCGCCTTTGGGTGCAGATTCCGTTGATAGGGATCGTTATGGGCGAGAGAGGGTTGATATCTCGGCTTCTGACCCCTAAGTTCGGAGGCTACTTGACATATGGTGCACTTGAGGCCGGTGCAATATCAGCTCCCGGTCAGCCAACGGCTAAGGACTTGGTGGATTTGTACAACTTCAGGCTCATTAAGCCGGATACGAAAGTGTATGGGATCCTTGGGAAGCCTGTTGGGCATAGCAAAAGCCCTCTCCTCTTCAACGAATCGTTCAAGAAAGTCGGCCTGAATGCTGTCTACGTGCACTTGTTGGTTGACGACGTTGTCAAGTTCTTCAACACCTACTCTTCACCTGACTTTGCTGGATATAGGTACACAAAAATTTCTCCACCTCCTCTACTAAATCACTCCAAAAGATTGACTGATCGATCTGAATCAAAAATTTGGCGGGAATTTTGAATTGCAGTTGCACCATTCCACACAAGGAAGTTGTGCTCCAGTGTATGGACGAGATTCACCCGGTAGCCAAGGTACATAAAACGCGCGCTATATATAGAACTGAATCTATCAATCATGACAATGAATAACAAGCTAAGAGATTTGATTGGGATTCACTTTTGCACAGCAAATTGGAGCTGTCAACAATCTTGTAAGGAAACCGGATGGGAAGTTCAAGGCCTATAACACCGACTACATTGGTGCAATTGAGGCTATTGAAGATGTGTTAAGAGGTTAGATCATACAGACTAAGAGGCTTAACTAAGAAATTCAATTCAATCAAGGCCTTTTTAGCACTTGTTCTGATAAAATTTCTTACCTTGTTGAAGCTACAAATGGCGCGATACCTGATGGGGTGTCACCTTTAGCCGGTAAGTTGTTCGTTGTGTTGGGAGCCGGTGGTGCGGGCAAATCACTTGCATATGGTGCCAAAGAGAAGGGGGCACGAGTAGTAGTCGCAAACCGAACATTCGGTAAGAACCTAACACTAACATTTTAGTGATATCTTGACATGTTATCATCTTGAAAATGCACAATTGATGTCCATTTTGTTGCAGAAAGAGCAGTGGATTTGGCGGGAAAGGTTGGAGGAAAGGCGCTGAGGCTCGAGGAAGTACAAGACTTCCACCCGGAAGAAGGGATGATCCTAGCAAATGCGACATCAGTAGGGATGAAGCCGAAGATCGAAGAGACCCCAATTCGAAAGGTGTTTTTTGCAAATGCTTCCAAATAACCAATTCGAGAGTTTAAATTCTGATTGAACTGAAACTGATCAAAGTGTGTAACAATCCAATCTTTACAGGAAGCTCTTAAGCACTACAAGTGTGTTTTCGACGCAATCTACACGCCAAAGGACACTCGCCTCCTGAGGGAGGCGCGTGACACCGGATGCAGCATCGTTTATGGGACCGAGATGTTGATCAGGCAAGGTTTTGAGCAGTGGAAAAACTTCACTGGCTTGCCAGGTAAAAATATATACATTCATGATTCATCTCCACTTTTTGACAGTACCTAAGAAACAATTTTTACTTTCACTTGTATATATTACTGATGTTCAATTTTTGTTTGTTTGTTTGTTTGAAAATGTAATCAGCACCGGAAGAGCTGTTCAGGGAGTTGATGTCAAGACACTCGTGATCGGAGACTGGCTTTGGCTTAGATGGTTTTGGGATCGATTCGAGTTGTTAATTGTTTGTTTTGTTTCTGTTGTATGAATAAAGGTTGCACGCCCTTGAAATTGTAGTGAAGAGATTCATGTAAGATCATTCTGAATGGAATGAAGAAATGGGATTTCTGAGAACTTGTTAATCAGTTAGCTTACATATAATAATTCAATGATTTCTTTGTTTCATTTCAAAGTTCACACCCTTGTATATTTATGTTGGGAAAAAACGCGGGTAGCTGAAACTCGATCACGTGTGACTCAGATAGACAACCACTGCTTACAAACGACACTTTGTATTAATGTACAAACTTATTTTGTACAATTCTCAAAATACACCGACACGTCACTCTTTTAAGCTCACCCTCTACTGACCATCTCACGGTATGACACCGACTCACACACTCACTCGACTCACGTCTTACTCCTTACAACTCTCACACACTCACTTCAAGCATCCCCAAGAGATTCTCTATCTTCATTTTCTGGAGAATATTGAGATGGTTTTGGTCAAAGAGCTTCTCCATTGTATTCTCCAAAATAGAGAATGAAGAGAAAATTTGGAGATCATTTCCTAAATTTGGAGAAAACTCTATATATTTTAGGGTGAATTCTAAAATAGAGAAGTTGTTGGAATGAGTTAAAAAAAATATTCAGAATATTTAACTTATAATTCTCTATTTTAGAGATTGTTTTAGGGAAGGTTTTGGACATGCACTTACTCTTACAGACACTAGGCCACCTAGTCGGTTAGCATACACCGACCTACCGCTTGCATTTCTTCCAAATTAATCTAGATTATTCTACATTTCACACATCACATAATGCCCACCTAGATATCTCTCCACTCTACCGTGGCTTCTCCATCAGTTTTACTCTCCACTTTTGGGCTCCAATCCTCCATCCAATTTAAAGGACCACTTGCTAACACTGGCCCAATACATAAGCTCATTAACCCATACTTGAAAATATGGATTAAATTCCAACAATTTATTACTGTACGTTTTAGACCAAATTCAAGTACCAATTCGATCAACTTGATCTGTATTCTGTACAAATATATGGCTATGGATGATACCATTTTTTAGAACTAAGAAAAATATAATATAATTCATGCCAAGTTTATGAAATTCCAAACAGAGGCAAATAAAAAAAAGGTCAAATAGTAGGCAAAATACTTATAGTTGCAACTAGAATTTCGCTAGAAATCCAACCTACTCATCCTTGACCTTGCGTACGCATTACTTCAATCAAAATTTTGAAATACTAACTAGATAATAATATCTAAAATCTATATCAAAATATATAATAATAATAATAATATATCATTTGATGACATAATTAAATAATAAATCATATAAAATATTAAAACTTTAACAATTCTAGGTGCGCATGAATTTTAATAATTTCATACTCCCTCCGTTCGGAAATATAAGTCCATTGACTTTTTGACACACTTTTTAAGGAGTTAAAAACTATATAAAATAATATTTTTTAATTAAATTTTTTGCATAACTATATACTACTTATTAGTAATATATATAAGACTATGTAAAAAATTTATAAAAAAATATTATTTTATATAGTTTTTAACTCCTTAAAAAGCGTGTCAAAAAGTAAATGGACTATATTTCCGAACGTAGGGAGTATTATTTAGTAAGAAATTATTTAGTTAAAAAAAAAGAAATTATTTTAGAAAATTTAATGAAAAGAAGTTTACATTTATATATACTAACTAGGTGGCATGCCCGTGCGTACGCACGGGACATGTACACAAATTTTGTATGTGGAATTAATTAAATAATAATAATAATAATAATAATAAATATTATTATTATTTATGCATAATTTAATATCTAACTTTTGTAAATTATGATACATCGGTCGTATGGATGCATGCTTCATCATATTCCGATTAAACTGGAAAAAATTATTGAATAAATGGATTGTGTTTTACGTTATATGTGTCAAAACATCAAAACTACCGCCACTTACAACACATTGTGTAATGTTAAATATATGTCTAGTTGTATACAACAAATAAATTTCAAACAACACATTGTGTAATGTTAAATATATGTCTAGTTGTATACAACAAATAAATTTCAATGACCTATTCATCAATCATTTTAATTTTAATAATGAACTACATAGTTGCTCATCTTTGTTGACATTGATTATAATTGATAAAACATTTTCTTGGTAAAATAATTTAGTGCATTATTCTTTCAAATCTATCTACCCTTCGACTACTAAATTTAATTTAAAGAATTTTCTGATTATTTATTAATTATGCGAGTTTATACACAAAATTAGGCAAAATGAATATATAAATTGAGAAAATTATTAAAATTTTGTAATTAACTGGACACATTATCTCTCTCTTATATATATACACACACTCTTAACTAACATCAATAATCATTATTATATTAAACCAAAAAAAAAATCATTACTATCATATTGCAACCACATTAATGGAGAACGTGAAATGACAAAGTTTATTTGGAATTAAATCATGCAAACTGTAATCGATAACTCTAAAATTAATCAAATATATTTTGGCCAATAATCTTCTTTGTTGAAGTGTAACTGTTACGAGCTAGTTATAATAGTCCATGAAGAGCTTGAAAATTAAGGATTGTCACACTCGTTGATCCATGCAACTGTAAGAATCAAATATAGATTTCTCATATGTTAGAACATTTTTTTTCATTGAAATATCTCAAAAAAATTAACAACTAAGTATTTATCGAGACACAACTTCAATGTTTGATCAAATAGACGTTATAAATTAATGATAGTACAAATTTCTATGCTTGACGTACTTAATATACATGGTTTGAATTAAAAAATTATTTTATCTTGAATAAATGAAATAAAAAATTTCAAACTTATCAAATAATGGAACTTTAGGAGGATAAAATTTGGGTTGAATTAATGTCTCTTCCTTTGTCCTTAAAAAAACATAAAATTAGATGATAGTTAATTATATAAACTAATAAACATGCATCTATAGATACACCATATAAAAAAACTAACAATTTGTAGAAAATATGTCGTTCAAATATATTGTAAAAACAATACTATATGGCTGTGTAATTATTTGAGTGTACAATTTGTACTAACCTATGTAATTTTTCGCATGCTCCTTTGAACGAATGCATATATATGTTCCCACTTCAAATAGCTAGTTTGTGAAGGAGATACATACAAAAATATGAGAGAATAAAGAGGTTGGAAATTAGAGGTAGTACTAACCTCTTGGAATTTTTTACAAATTCTAGACCTAATAAGATGATACAAATAAAATAAATCAAAATGTATTAGTGTAAATCTGTATATACCTTGAATATAGTCCAATTAAAGATAACATACATCTTTACATAAAGAATAGAAATAGATAAGTTCCTGCAAAAAAAAAAAGAATAAAAAAAAAAGAAATAGATTAATTCATACAAAACAAAAAACAAACAAACATGAAGGCCATTGTTAAAATAAATTATTGCAAAACTCAAAGCAATAAAAAAAATTGAAAAATGAAGCAACAAACACAAAAGAGCCTATCACCTCCAACATCTCCGCCGGGATCCCGTGGTGGCATGGTTCACCATCTTAAAGAACCAGCATACCTCCGTGGCTACGCATATTTCAATTTGCCCACCACACCCCTGCATAGCGCCAAATTGATTAGTCGTTGTCACCCCGGATAAGTGTTTCACCGGAATCTTGGACATTGACGGTGTTCGAAATACTTTGGATGGTCATGAGTGCTCTGAGGAGGGTGGATGAATACGTGTTCGAAATACTCGATCAAAATACTTGATGTTGCCCCTCGATCAATTAGTATGTTGTAAAGAATGTATATATGTTGTAATTAACCATTAATTAGGCAACGCCTCTTGGTTTCAATCAGCAAGAAAATTAAGAGGGTAAATTTTTGTGATTGTAACCGTTGATATTAATTAGGCAAAATGTTTAATTTGAATGTAACCCCCAAATTTGAATGCTAGGATGACACTAATAGTCTATAACATGAATGATGGCATTATACAATAAATGACTACTTTGTGAAGCAAAAATAATGGCATAAAAATAAGAGTTAAGGTATAATAATGGGTGGGCATTAATGAGATTGAACACAACTTTTTTTTATATATTATAGATTTTAGCTCTGAAAATATGAATAAATAATAAAATACTATGTTTTGATTAACAAAATTAGTATTAATCCTAAAGAGGGGTTGCATATTGGAAAGACAAATATAACAATTTTGGTAGAAAGTCTACCTAGATATACTCTACCTAAAAGTACAGTGCATACGAAAATACGTTGCAACAAACTCTACCTAGATATACCTTCAACAAGAATAATTATACCTAACAAATAATAATCGTTTAAAATTATAGTCATCAATCAATCTCAATCATTTTCATTTATCTATTTATGGTGGATGGTGGAAGCCATACTGTAGATATATCAATTACTATATATATGTGAACCGTCTACTAAATTTGACTTGTTTTTTTTTAGGATCTAAAAAAAATGTGTATTTTTTTTAGCAGTCAAAGTGATGTTTTGAATCAAGTCAACCAGCGATAACTATAAGCCATCGATTATTAGGTACAAATAAAATACTCTTTTTCTAGGTATATTAGGTACCGTACTGTAAGAGTTTGTTGTAACGTATTGTCTTGTATAATTTTTAGTTATACCAAAAAAAATTTAAATTTGTCTTTACAATATTTATCTAATTTATTTTGTTGTGTTTTTGTATTGGAAATATAAAATAAAAACTAATCTATATATATATTTTTTATTATATCGAATATAATTTTGTTCATGCTAGTTTAACTATAAAAAAAATTAAAATAAATAAGGATCAAATAATTAATTTCGTTCATGTTAATTTAATCTTCACATAAATATAATAAAAAAAGAATTTTAATACGACAACTATAAATATAAATATAAATATAAATTATGAAATATTTTTAAATTATTTGAAATTTACTAAATCTTGCTCAATTTGTTAACTAACATGTCATTTTTTAAATTATATATTTTGATTTTTTACGTTTCATAATTATTTTTGTAATTATTAGTAGAGATAGTTATATTTGTTAGTCTCCTTAAAAATTATTACGTAGTATGTAAATGGGCAAAAATCATATGTTTTGATTTTATTTTCTTTAACTGTAAAAAATTTGAAATGATTAGTCTCATGAATTCGTCTAACCAATAGTATTCTTGCAATGGGAACTTATAATTCTAAATTAGTGTCATAAATTCGTTTAACCAAGAGTATTCTTGCGATGAGAACTTATAATTTGAAATTAGAGGGATATATGTTGCTTAATAGAGGTAATATTTTGCAATATCAATATATAAAATTGGAATTTCCTTTTTATGCGGTCTTCTTTGACTTTCAATCGGTCCGAACTTCTTGTTGTTGTGATCAATTATGTCCAGACTTATGGTTTTTTAAGATTTATCAAACAAATTGTTGTCTAATTGATCCAATCGCTCTTTTTAAATAAAATTAAGATATAACTGAGAAATACAATAACCCACAATCTATGAATTAATCGACCAACACAAAACTAAACTAGAAAAACAACCCTAAACAATTCATGAACCAAGTAGAAGATCGACTGACGAGGCTGTGAGTAAGGAATACTCGGGTGAGGCTAAACACATGAAAAAGTTGAAGCTGATGCGAAAGCAGAAATCCTCTGTTTAACGAGTAGTATATAAATGGCTGAGAAGTACGTGTACCAAACCCAGACCCCACTCTTCACTCCCACCAACCCCCGCCCAGTCACTCTCTCTCCAAAAACAGGCGGCTTTGAACGTTACTCTTTTCCAACACGCTCTCTCTCTCTCTCTCTCGGCTGCAGCAAGAGCGCCACCATGACGCCGAGAAGCGATCCTGTGAGTACCAATTTCTCTCAGCTCGGTTGAATTTCGTTTTGTTTTCTTCTTAATGATTGCCGATTTTGGAAACTCAACGAAAACGCACATTTTGATGGATGTCTGTTTTCGCTTTACGGAAGTTGGCGAGTTCGGGCGTTCAAATTGGGGAGACTGCGAGGAGGAATTCGACATTGATCTGCTCTCCGGTGATGGCCTATACGGTGGATCAGATGCTGCTTCAGGTGCGGGAAGCGAGAGAGCAAGGCGCTGATTTGGTGGAGATTCGATTGGATTATTTAAAGGATTTCGATGTTGATCGCGACCTGGATACTCTGATCAAGCAGAGCGTTTTGCCTTCTTTGGTTACCTACAGGTAGTCTACCTTCCGGAATGCATTTAATTTCCTTTTAACAAAATTAACATGAACGGAGGATTAATTCTCCGAGTAACGATTGGTTTTGCTATGATGGCCGGTTTATAGTTATTCTCCACCAAGCTTAGGTTACTGCTGATGGTTTGGGATGCTGATGATACCAAACATGGAATAGAAATTTCAAAGCTATGATCAGTTCTGTCATTGATCTGGACAGCATTGGCTACTTAGTTTGCTGATCTAAACTTAGTTAATTTCAACACAAGATCTAGGTCTATTTTGATTTTATTTGAAAGAAAATACTTTGGATCTCATGGTTCCTAACTTCCTAAATGATAGGAGGTTCAACTATTTCCATGAACAGAAAGTATTATATTTGATCTTTTAAGTGTACTCATTGATCAGTGCTTTCTGTGCATAAAATCTGTTGAATTTGCAAACAATAGTGATGGGTGAATGGTATTGGTGCCTGATGAAAAGATAGATTAGGTTAAATCGGTGTAGTCCTCTATAGATGGTTTTACAAGCAGAAGGTGATTTATTCTTCAGTTTGAGTTTTTTTTTTTTTTTTAAAAGATCTGTAACGATTTCAACGTAAGTCACTTTACATCTGTCTTTCAAATCGAATCATCTGTTTGTTGATTTTTATTTTTATTTTTTTGTCTATCCTTATTGTTCTCTAGACCAACATGGGAAGGAGGTCAGTATGATGGCCATGACAGCAAGCGCTTTGATGCACTGCGTAGAGCAATGGACCTGGGCGCTGACTACATTGATATTGAGCTCAAGGTTACTTTTCCTACACAAATCCTTTGTTCAGATTAACTTGGTTCACATTAGTATCTACTACCTCCCCTCTATAGAGTAGAGTATATCTGAATGTTGCTACTACCTACCAGTAGGGTAACAGATTAAAAGTACATACATTCTGCAGCCAAGGAAATGTTATTCCCCATCTGAATGAGATAACTTTTAGTAGCTGAGGTTTCCTTTTGTGAATTTTTCTGAATTGCATTTGCATGATATCTTGATGTATATAGTACTTTATATGGATCAGTATTTCCTCAATTGTAACCCACATTTTAGCTCACTGTGTCAAGAACAACTACACATTGTCGTTTAACCATTGAATATATTTTATGGGTGGAAAAAAATAGCTAGAAGCCTGATAAAAATAGGTACTTTTTGAGACAAACTGTTAAGATATCTGCCTTGTCTTTTTGAAGGTGGCGGATCAGTTCTTTAATATCATTGATGGAAATAAACCAGAGAATGTGAAAGTCATTGTTTCTTCTCACAACTATCAAATGACGCCATCAGTAGAGGAGATAGGCAATCTCGTGGCAAGAATACAAGCAACCGGAGCTGACATAGTCAAGATTGCCACAACTGCACAAGACATTACAGATTCAGCACGTGTTTTTCAAGTCCTCGCGCATTCACAGGTGAGACATGAAGGATTTTACATAGCCCACTCTGGACCGTCGACATGAAATGAAACTTCTTGCTTATTGTTGTTCAAATTTAGGCTGATTGTATTTGGAAGCTATTGATGTTCTAGCAGTTAGCAAGTGAAACTACTTGACATTGTTGCAGGTCCCAATTATTGGACTTGTAATGGGTGAAAAGGGATTGATGTCACGGATACTTTGTGCGAAATTTGGCGGATTCCTCACTTTTGGGTCACTGGAGGCAGGAGCAGTTTCGGCCCCCGGCCAGCCTACTATAAAAGACCTGTTGGATTTATACAACTTCAGACAAATAGGCCCCGATACCAAAGTACATGGAGTCATTGGCAACCCTATTGGTCACAGCAAAAGCCCTCATTTATATAATCCAGCTTTTAAATCTGTAGGCTTCAATGGTATCTATTTGCCTTTATTGGTGGATAATGTGGCAACCTTCCTCCAAACCTATTCATCACCTGATTTTGTAGGATACAGGTATTCATTGATCTCCGGACACTAATTTTTGTGATCCAAGCTATAGATACCTTTGTTGGTTTTGGTAGTGTTCTCAGTGTCTCATGAATGATTTTTCTTCTATTTTTATTAACTGCAGCTACACAATCCCTCACAAAGAGGCTGGACTAAAATGTTGTGACGAGGTTGATCCAATTGCTCAGGTAAGTTGTTTGAATCATGACTTCTTAGTGTGATACTAGTTTTCTGCACACAAGGTAAGGGTTTACACTTTAAAGCATGAAAATTTTGCAGGCTATTGGAGCTATAAGTTGTATGATCAGAAAACCATCTGATGGCAAACTAATTGGTTATAACGTTGACTACCTAGGAGCTATTGCTGCTATTGAAGAAGGATTAAGAGGTTGTCAAACAGATCAATTCACATAGAATCTTCCTTGAACGATTATGTTGAGTACACATCTTTATTATAAAAACACCTACTCTTTGCAGGTTCAAATAGTGCTACTCCTGCTGGATCGCCCTTGGATGGCAAACTTTTTGTTGTTATTGGAGCTGGTGGTGCAGGAAAGGCACTCGCCTATGGCGGGAGAGCAAAGGGAGCCCGAGTAGTGGTAGCCAACCGCACATACGGTAAGAAGCTTTAATGCTTTACAGCATCTAAATGCTATAACTTTTTGAGAAAGTTATTTCCCTAAATGAGGATGGTAAAATTGAAGGCTGATGTTTTTACTGTTTGCACATACAGATAAGGCAAAGGAATTGGCCAGCAAAGTTGATGGAAAAGCCATCACTTTAGAGGAACTGAATGACTTCCACCCGGAAGAGGGAATGGTTCTTGCAAATACTACATCTGTTGGAATGAAACCAAGAGTCGATGATACCCCCATTTCTAAGGTCTATCTCACTATCCCTCCATGAATTTAGCATTCCAGATGCATTAGCCTTGGAAATGACTAGAAAACCACAATAATTTTCCTCGGACCCATTCTTCATGGTCACACTAGGCCTAAATGGCCTTGAGGCCCATACACAGTAAATCCTTTAAGACAGCAGAACATCTTGAAACTTGAAAGTGTGATATTGCATGATATGTTGAGAAAATAGTGCTAATTAGTAACTTTCTTTAATTTTCTCCATCTATCCTCTCTGCAGGAAGCTCTAAAACACTACTCTCTGGTATTTGATGCCATTTACACACCAAAATTAACAAGGCTCTTAAGGGAGTCACAAGAATCCGGAGCCACCATTGTTTATGGGACAGAGATGTTCATCAACCAAGCATTTGTGCAATTCGAAAATTTCACTGGCTTGCCAGGTAAGAAGATAACATATGGAAATCTATTGCAAATTTCCTAGCATTCCTAGTGACTCTTAACGATTCCTGACTCACTGGTTTTTCCTAAATTCCAGCTCCAAAGGAATTCATCAGGGAACTCTTGACAAAGAACACATGAGACAATATCCCAAGAAAGTGTTATGAATCCTTCTTCAACTTCCAACCATATCCAACTTATGCCTGAATCAGCGCAGTTCGCTTGATCAACATCCCTTGTTCCAGAATTTCGGATGAGTTGTGTAGATAAAAAAACATTATAATGTTTAATCTTTCTACTTTCCCAAGAAGAGATTCTGAATTTGTTTTCTTGGCCCCATATAGAGTTGTACATAAGGAGAACGGATACTCAAATTAATAATGACTAAAACACCATTCATTTTTCCTTGGCTCATAGTATCCTTTGAGTTTGGATCTTGGATACCTTTGATAGTATCTTTGTAATTTTCATAATTATTCGGTGAAATAAAGTTTCAAGTGTTCAAGAGATGGGTCCATAACCTTAAGAGCACATTCAACTCCCTTGTTGCTAACAAAATTCACTTGCTTCCGACGTGTTTGTTCGACATTAATCTTAATCAGCATCCTAGCAAACAAGAGCAACTCATTCTTCGCGGTATACTCGTCCACGCATAGAGGTAATCCAATCCCACTACTAATGGTACTCAACATTGAATTCGAACAGAAAACAGGCGTCAGGAACTCTAACCCAAACTGGCACCGTTTTAAAGAAACTTTTATTTCATCTTCCTTCTTCGTACAAAGGTCACACACATGTCATCTTCCATCTTTCTTCTTCGTACACAGGTCCTTCCTTCTGCAACAGCAATGATTCATCAATTTTTAGTCATTATATTATAATTTGAGTATTCGAGTCCCTCTTCGCCGAATCTCCGAGTCAGGACGATCACATGATTTCCCCTTTGATTCGCTCCTTTTTTTCTTAATTTTCGGGGTCTGAAGGTTGGTAGTGGTGATAACAACATTGGTCATAAAAATAGCAACAATGGGACACATGGTCTTAAGTATGCAAAAACGACGTACAGGGAAGAAGGTGAAAGATCCTCAAACTTTTGTCTATCAAGCTATTTCGGTAGAATAAAGGTTATCAAACATTAAAACTCCAAACATAACTCTGACCCACACCGAAGAAGCTTTGGCATTGATGAACCAGGCTGAAAAGGGGGATGACTTGGGTTGACCACCCCTTTTATAAGATTAACCACCATCAACGAGTCAGACTCACAAACGACCTGACGAAAACCCTTATCCCAAGCAAGCTTCAAACCTCCAAAGGATACCCCATAGTTCCGCCATAGGCACCGAACAGAAGCCAATATTGAGAAGTTGTTTTTTAGCATGGGTCCTACAAAAGAGATTTCTTGCTTCTCATGGGGAGGAGACAAAGGGTTTGCGGTTGATCGTCCCAGCAGCTCGACGCAAGAACATTCTTTCGAACAAAAAATAACATTCAGGAATCTAATTAAAAGATGATAATGTCATTTTCAAAATATTTAATCATTTTAAGAAACCGGATTTGTAAAATATATATCCGTAACAAATATTATACACTCTATCCTACATTAAAGAATGAGGACTTGAAAAGTTTAGAATACTTGCAAAATGCTACGGATGACAACGTAACTTGTAAGTATTAAATTAAAATAATACAAGTCCTATGTTAATTGTATAGTATTTACCAAACTAAAATGAAATGCATCTTCAACCATCCTAAGATAATGTAACTCACTTGTTGGTAGAAAATAGACAAACTTACCCCCTTGTTTGCCTTTGTCCTTAGGTAAGTAAATGTAATGCTTAACTTTCTTAATGTAATCCATATCTTAATCAAGATTCATTGATCAATGTTATAGACATTACTCTCCTTATCTTATTTCCTAAACAAAATTTATTTTCTTTTCCATTTGATTTGTTAATTTTAGCATAGGATAACGATATACTCAAGGATACTTAACCATTTCCTTTTGTTCTTCTCTAGACTCAAAAAAATTGATTATATACATTTGATATGTAAAATTGATTTCTTTCCTTTGTATTCTCTACTCCACGAACAAACATGGCCTTAATCCGTATGATATACTCTATCTCCTTGTCAATATAGTGTTAGTACCTCTTCTAGGTCGTCCACTTGGTCTCACTTAAAACCATCACATCAATTCCATTACTTAAAAATCAAAGTAGAACAAGCTTTAAAATATCCTTGAACATTAACTCAAGTTAGTAAGCTACATTCAATAAAATAGTCACATATATTCTCTAGCAAGGTCACCTCCCTCTTTCTTTGTTAAAACCCTCTCACTTCCCTATAACAAACAGATCAATATTATACCCAAAAGTTAAAACTGCACAATAATAGATAACATTATGGTAGAATACAACATAGTGATTGAGTAAACCTAATTTACCTTTGATCAAATTTCAATAATTCAATCATGTTGAAGAAATGTGTGAAGATGTTTTTTTTTTGGTGATGGTTAAGATGTTTATTAAATACCACAAAAGCCCAACAAGGAACCAAATAACACATACTAAAAGTGTCTAGGAACAAGGTATGGCCACAAATGGAATATCAAATTCGCTATTTCTGCTGTCATACAAGAAGTACTTCAAGTTGATATCAATTTTGAATGGTATTTTGGATCTTGAATACCTTTTATAGTATCTTTGTAATTTTCGGAAATATTTGTTGAAATAAAGTTTCAAGTGTTCAAGAGGTGGTTCCATAACAGTTGAGGATTATATTTATGTTTGTTCACATAATTAAAACGCATAAAAACGAATCTGAAATTTGAGTCTGTTGACTATAACAAACACTATGCAAGTCCCCCTTTCATAACTTCTTTTTATTCCAAAATAAAAACACATTCCTGTGAGTCTGTTGACTGTCATGTATGCAGTTAAGGCGCAATTCGTAAAATCAAAGGGATAAGTAAGACCAAAATTGAAGTAAAGAGTCAAAATATAAACAAAGAATCCATCAAATGCAACAATTACATACAGATAAGATAACAGTCTCAGCATATACAAGGACTAAATAGATACATTGATCTGTATTTCTGTATTAGTTGTGTTTCTTTACAGGTAGTTTTTTTTCCTGACACTGTCATATATTGATTGAAGCACAAAACCAAGGGGCAGGAACTTACCCAAGCTGTGATGTAACTGAAATGTCAGAATCATCGATGAATTCTTCTATAACGTCAATGCAGGAGCCAACAGATCTTCCTGCTGACATGGCATCAGCTAGCTTTTCCCGCGCCTTTTCATGCCTGCGCAGGAGCAGGATCGTGTTTAGGACAGCCCACCTCACTTGTGAATCGGCTTTCTTCTGTGTGAAACCCAGACCCTTGAGCAAGCCATCCAGCTTTTGAACACAAAATTGTCCAACAGAAATCCAGTTAGCCAAAATTTGTGAGAAAGAATTAACACTTTGGTACACGACAACCAATCTTGGAATAACCTTGTTGATATCAGCCAGACCTCCCTCTGCATACCCGAACAATAGATACTCAGTTGCTACCCCTGCTAGTGCTATGCAAGAGAATCTGTTTAGCATCTGAAAAACAAAACAAGCAAATATAAGTTGTTCCCCGAATGTAAAAAGCAACTCTCTAGTCATTCCTGGGGGTAGGAATCCCATACCGTTGCTGAAACTTTTCCTGTATTGACCTGCAAATCATAGAAACCATCCAATGGTTCAGTAATTCAAAATTTTATGTTAAGATACATCGATATGGATAGGCAATGGTTTGTATTCAGATAAGCCATGAAAGAGAACCTGCCTCTTCGAGAAACTCATAGTCTACAAAAGAAGTACCAGCTTGAACATTGAGGGACCCTTCGTTCTTCAAAGCATCTATACTCGTCAGCGTATACCCCCTAGGAAGAATCCCAAGCAAATAGGCAATCAAAAAATGACCAGCTTCATGCTGCAAAAAATGTTATTCATGACGGTTAATTTTCTGCACACCAGTCACACAATATAGCTTGAAAGACAGCTTACTTGAATGACCCTGTTATGGTACTTGTTACTCACGGCGTGACCTATAGTATCGAGAATCAAGCCACTAATACCGCCACTGAAAGAGACCTATTAGCAAAACACATTTAGTAACACATGTCCACAATTTTACACTCAAGACTCAAAGTTCAACTGAAATGCTGTCACAGTGTCACTTGTCTAAACTAAGACTTTGCAGTTTGCATCAATTCATCAAATGAAGAAGAGTTTGAAGCTTACTACATCTGCTGTCCACAGAAACAACAGGCCTAAGGAAGTATAGAAGAGCTGCTGAGGACTGAGCTGAAAAGCATTCCACGCTGCAGCAGCTCCTAACACACCAGCAATTTGCAGATTCCTCTCGATCGAATTGAGTGTGGTGTCCACTGGAGATAAAAGAGATTGAGCATCAATTCCATTCAGCTTCAGTTCATCAAGAGTGTAGAGTCTCTGAGGCACCTGCACTGTGAATCGTGTTCATCCCTGTAGTTGTTCCTTCAAGGGATTCATTCAATGAAAGCCAGATTTAAAGAGAGTAAAAACTAAAAACCTGTCTAGCAGCACCAAAGCAACGGAGACCACCGGGTTTACTGAGAGAATCTCTGACAATGGAAACAGCTGATCTCTCATCCGCATTGGAGAGCTCCTTGTCCAGCTTCTCCAGTACCTCCTTCCTCAAAACCCTAGTTTCTGATGCAGTGTTAACGTTTCTGATTGTTACTGAACTCCTTTGGAGGGATCTTCGAGGCTCCGAACGATTTGAGAAGATGCCCAGATGACGATAACCATAGATGGCAGCAATTACAGAACATGTGCCCATCCAATTCCACTAGCATTTGAAGGGGGGAAGAAGTCTGATGGATGAGCGTTGCTTGAAGGGAGAAATAAACCCCATTAATTTTAAGGGCCACACATAGAGGACTTCGGAAGTTTGATAATAACAAGTTAAACGACACCGTTTCAGGTTCAGTATTCAGAAGTTATGTTTGACCATTGACCGTTTTAGGAAGGAAAGAACCTCCCCACGCCGGCGAGGGAGTACGACGCCGATCAATGGCCGGATTTTGGAACACGAAACGCAGAGGTTAAAATTATGAAAATGGAAGTTTCATTCATCGCTTAACTATGAGATTACAAAATACGAAACCCAAAACGACCTAATATAAAGCTAAAACACCACGTACGATCTACCAAATTCATATACACCGTGAAAAGTCGATCTAGAACTCCTGAGAAACAGATCCGATCTGTGCCTTGTCCTTCCCCGCCTTCTTCGGCAACAGAATCTGGTTGATATTCGGCAGAACACCTCCATTTGCAATTGTAACAGAACCAAGCAATTTGCTCAGCTCCTCGTCGTTCCTCACAGCGAGGAGTATGTGGCGAGGTACGATCCTGTTCTTCTTGTTGTCTCTTGCAGCGTTTCCAGCCAACTCCAGAACCTGCAACCAGGCAAAAACAACTATTTAAGTTTCGATTCCGGAACTCTAAACCTTAAATAGGACCATCAAATCCAATTAAGAAAAACATGTACCTCAGCGGCGAGATATTCAAGCACGGCAGAAAGGTAAACCGGAGATCCGGCGCCGACACGCTCGGCGTACCTGCCGGTCTTGAGAAAGCGAGCGATTCTACCGACGGGGAACTGAAGACCGGCCTTGGAAGACCTGGAGACGGATTTCGAAGACTTTGCCCTGCCGCGGCCACCTTTGGTAGATCCAGCTTCCTTGGTAGCCATCTTCGAATTTTGAAACCCTAACCCTGAGAGAAATCGATTGAATTTGAAGATATTGGAGCGGGAGGAGTGGAGGGAGTGGATAGATGAGGAGGCATTTCAGATGTGGTTTATATAGAAAGCGATGGTGAGATCTGATTGGTGGAGAGAGAGCGGTGCGGATTGCCAGCGTGGCAAAACCTTTTGATTTCCGCGGGAAATCAAAATACTACGTAGTTTTCAAGGATTTTGGAGTAGTCCGTGATTCCGAAAATAGAACGATTTTCGCAATGTTTTGAAATTAATACTCCGTATACTTTAGAAATTGTAGACTAGAGTTTTGTGTTGTGCTATGTTTGAAAGAAAAAACTTACTAATATGTTATCCAAAAAAAATATTATTAATACAGTATGTATTGAAAAATTATTAAAATTCAAATTTAAAAGTTGGCTGGATAATTTGGATGATTTAAATTTAAAATAGCTCGATTTCAAAATATATGAGCCTTCATTAAAAATCAGAATTTGGAATAAAATAGGATAATGTTAATAGATTTGAAAACATTTGAGTTTGGTTGGACGGTTCAAGCACAAGAAATGGTGGACTTCTTATAGTAACTCCCCAAGCGTTCCTCTTTAACATTAATCGGATATGCAGAAAGATTGCTTCTTCTAGCGGACATCAGAGGAAGAGTCTTACTGTGTTAAAATTAGAGACGCGTGAAATGATGTATTATGGGACTCCATATTTGCTTACATGTTGTACACCTAGAAATGTCCAAACACTTTAGTTTTTCATGAAACTGACACGATGTTTCGGCGTCTAGGAGGAGACAAAGGCATAAACTCATCGATGGAAAAAAATGTCTCATAGGAAAGTGTGGATCAACGACGTTGCCCTCATCACCTAGATAAGGGATTTTCAAGACTCACTAACACTGTCACAATCAACTCGATCAGCAGAGCATTACGTGATCACGTGACTAAGGTAGTGCACCAATACAACCACCCACCGACTAGTGGAGAACTCAGTGGCACAACCAAGGTGAGTTGAAGATTCACGGCTGGAAACGAAACAAATCGCCCAACCATCAAGCAAACAATGTGAATTTGGTGGAATATACTGATAAACATCATTAGACAAGGGAAATTTGCTAATAATTGGTTTCTTTTCATTTTCTTCTACTTATTTCCCGCTCAGATTTGGGGTTTTATTTCTAGATTTAAAACAGGGATCCCAAGGGAATTTTGTTAGTAATTGGTTTCTTTTCATTTTCTTCTACTTTTTTCCCGCAAATTTCAATCAGCTTGGCATGTGAAGGACAACTTGTAAATTAATGGATTGGATATATATTTGAAATAAATCGAACTTGAATCGACAATAGTTGGGGGTCCATTTTCAAGTTTATGTTTGTGATATTTGGTTCGCATGAGTCTCATACGTGGACGCGATGATGGTTTTGTCACAGGGGTTGGATTAATCAATGTTTGTGCAACCAAGGTAATAGTTTTTGGAGTAGCAAGGTGATCACAGGGTCGAGCATGATAAGCAATGGAGAGAGATCTAGGGGTGTTGTGGTAATGACTTTTGTTATGTAGGTGGCGGATTGAATAAATGATGGTTTACGCAGGTGAAGCTTAGGTGGTGGAAATAGTGAATACCTTTGCCAAAGTAGCTAGCAGAATAGAAGTTGTATGGATTAGGAATTCATCCCTCATGATTTACAATAAAGAAGATGGATGAACATGGATACCCCTGCCCCCACCCCCATGGTGGTGGTTTTTTGGTATTAGGGGGTCACCCCATTGTCGACCAAGATGCTGATTAGAAAAAAGGATAGAGGTTTAAATGTTGTTGTTGACTATTTACAGGTTTAAATGTTTTTCCCAAATCTTTTGTTGTTTGTTTGGTAGTACTGGTAGAGCGGTGTTGTCTTGTTGATAGAACATAGTTATGAATTGTTATTTTCTTGGGGATTGCCCTACTACTGTAAAAGGGATTGTCCAGAAGGGGCTAGGATATTTCTTTCTCTCTAAAATCTATATATATAAAATACTAAAAAAGAGGTATGAAACGAACTTTAGTGCGATTTGCATATGTGGTCTTTTTTGGATTAAAATGATGTTATTTTTGCATACGTGTCATTATTCTATATTAAAATGGTTGAGGCACATCAATCAATAAGCCAATATAATTTTGTCATCTCAGTTTACGGTCTCACTTATTTTAATAAATATCCAACCTTATATCTTAATTAGGTAGAAAACTTATCGTTTTATATAAAATAACATATCCAATATAATAAAATTAACACCATCATATTCCTTCTATATCTAATTTTTTGTCATTCAATCTAATAAATTTTGATAAACTAAAAAAATCTTATAAATATATCATAAAAAACACTAAATTAAATTACATATATACACAATTCATAATGAACTCCAATTCCCTGTATCCAAAATAAATGAAATATCCCACATTAAAGTCTTAAAACTTCCGTACTAATTACTACAGTAACTGTTAAAAATTCTTATCTAATCTAATATAATAAAATAATCTATCTATAATGCTATATCAAATAATCAAATCGTTCCATCTAATATAATAAATTATTTTTATATAATAAAATATAAATTAAATATTATTTAATACTCCTTCCGTCTCAAAATTTAAGTCGTTTGACTTTTTGACACGTTTTTTAATGTGTTAAAACTCTATGAAATATTATTTTTTTTTCAAATTTTTTAAATAATTTCAAACTTATTATTTACTCCCTCCGTTCGGAAATAAATAATTTTTGACTTTTGTGCACGTAGTTTTATAAGCTAAAAACTATATAAAATCTTATTTATTTTAATTAATTTTTTTCATAGTTTAATATCTATTAGTAATAAGTATTAAATTGTGAAAAAATTTAATTAAAATAAATAAGATTTTATATAGTTTTTAGCTCCTAAAAGTGCGTGCAGAAAAGTCAAACATCATTTATTTTCGAACGGATGGAGTATAAGTTATAAATTATTTTAAAATTTTTGAACAAAAATAATATTTCATAGAGTTTTGAACACATTAAAAAATATGTTAAAAAGTCAAACGATCTTTGAGAGAGTACTTAGTTTTATAGAAAAGTCAACCCTTCATGAAGTTGTAATAATTGAATACGGAGTAAATCAAAATAGAAAGACAAAACACCTTCTAGTATTTTTCATATTAAAAAAAAATAAAATAAAAATAAACTTATACAGTTATACTCCGTATCTCTAATTATTTTTTAAAATTTATTTTTATTGATTGCACAAACAGAAGTTTGAAAGGAAGAGGAGACTGCAAACAGTGGAGGGGTAGCAGATCATCCCTCTACCTAAAACAAGAAACTGAAAACACAATTGCTGAAGATGAATAACTGAAAAAACACGGAGAGTTGACAATGGTGAGCCAGAACGAAGATGAGCCATCGACGGCCCACCTACTGTTCGATGAAATGCCTAGCTCACACAGCTATGCCAACTGCACTAACACCGGCGATTCCGCTGTCACCCCGCTGCTTCTTCTCAGCTCCTTCTTCGCCGTCTCCGGTTCCTTTGCTTATGGCTGTGCAGTATGTACTCTTCTCGGTGTCGTATTGCTTTCTATGTCCTCAATTATCATCCTGATCATGGATTTATTGGCCTATGAAATCAGTTAGATCACTAGTATTTATGATCAATTAGATCACTAGTATTTCTAGGTTTTCTATGCCTATTTATGATCAATTAGATCACTAGTATTTCTCGACGGTGTAGGCTGGTTACTCGTCTCCGGTGGAATCTGAGATCATGGATGAGCTCGGCCTTTCAACGGCACAGGTAACACGAAGCTGCTGCAATTCTCAATAGTAGTAGTAGTGAACAAACACTCGATTCCTCCCTTTCTGCTTCTGGACAATCTAATTTCATGTAATCCTGCAGTTTTCACTTTTTGGATCAATGCTCACAGTTGGTGGTCTGTTTGGATCCCTAGCAAGTGGAAAATTGACTGACTTCATCGGTCGAAGAGGTGTAAGTTTCTCATATTGAGTTGAACATGGATTCATTACAAATTTTACATTAGTGACTAGGTTCATATCACTAAGCAGGCAATGGCTCTGTCAGACATCTTTTGCCTCCTTGGGTGGATTGCTATATTTTTCTCACAGGTTTGCCTTCCCTTTCGACGCGCTTCTTTATAGTGGCTAGGTTCATATCATCTGCAGCTGTGAATCCTGATGTTTGAATATGTAATAATCAATTCAAGCATTTTTGTTAATCGATTTCTTATGCTACTACTTTTCTTTGGTTGATGATTGCAGGGAGCTTGGTCTCTTGACCTTGGTAGATTCTTTGTTGGAGTTGGTGCCGGCATTGTATCTTACGTGGTAATGGTTGTGTACTAGTTTGGTACAGTGACAATCAAATTGGCTAGGTATGTGTTATGTTATAGCATTTCCATTGCAAACAGGTTCCTATCTACATTGCAGAGATTACGCCTAGGAATCTACGAGGAGGATTTGTCCTACTATTTCAGGTAAATTAGTCTTATGAGAGGTGAAGTTTCGTTACAGTTATGATCTTGCACCTTCCATTGTTCCTAAATACTAACATCTAGTATAACATGACCTATGAAGCCTTACTGGTTATGTTTTTACTCTATAAATTCACAGTTGACAATATGTTCTGGGGTTTCGGTAATCTACTTTGCTGGACTTGTGATCTCCTGGCGCATGTTAGCTCTTATTGGTAACTGTCTCTTTAATTTGACTGAATGTATCACAAGGTAAAAAAGTTGAATTTTTTGGCCATCATTATTCTTCTTCAGGTATTTTTCCGTGCTTGATGCAGCTATTGGCCATGTTTTTTATGCCAGAATCGCCAAGGTACTTGGTAAGTTCATGGAAACTCCTCCTTCATTTGTTGTCTTGATAACAAGAAATCCTCAGCACCTGTTAAAAGAAGGATACACCTCTCTAATTGACCGGGTACTAATTTATGCAGGCAAAACTTGGCAGAATTAAAGAATGTGATGCTACCTTACAGCGTCTTAGGGGAAACGATGTGGATGTATCTCAAGAAGTGGCTGACATCAAGGTATTACATTGACTCATCTGTATAAGATCATACAGGATCACACTTATATATTCCTTTTTCCAGGAGTATATTGAAGCCCTTGAAAAGATCCCAGAGGTCAACTTTTTACATTTATTTCAGAGGAGATATGCACATGCTCTTACTGTGAGTTACATAACTTGATTGAACTGAAGTTGTCTCATACTTTTCGGGATGAAAACTAAGTGTCGGTTCGCCTGACACTATTGTTCATACAACATTGATTTAGGTTGCACTTGGGCTTATGGCCCTAGCCCAGTTTGGTGGAGCCAATGGAATCCTATTTTACGCTAGTGATATCTTCAAATCAGCTGGCAAGTGAACAGCCTTTTTAAGAGATAACAAAAATGAACAACATAAGTATAGACATGACCAGCATCACTTTGTAACTGACAGGTTTCTCGAGTACTATTGGCTCTATTGGAATGGCTATCATACAGGTTTCTCTCTTTGACAAATGACTTGGCCTCTAAAATATTCATACTCGAACTGCCTATACATCTTCTTTCTTGTAGATTCCCTCGACATCCATAGGCGTATACTTTATGGACAAAGCTGGAAGAAGAACAATTCTAATGGTTAGAAGCTGAAGTAGTGGTTTAAGTTTCATGATATTTCAGCTACAGCCTCTTTTATTCTGTGTATGTTTTTAGTTTTCCGCAGCTTCAATGTGCTTGAGCTGCATCCTAGTGGCTTTATCATTCCTCCTGAAGGAGAATAACTGGTTGAAGGACTTGAGTCCCTACTTGGTCGTAATTGGCTTATGGGTACATTATCTTACTCCTCCGGCTTTATCATTTCTTCAACTGTAAACATCTCAGTATTTCCTAGCTTATAGTCAATGAAGAAATTGAACAACATATAAGGCTCTTGGATTACAACTTATTGCCAGTTGGTTTTAATCGAGATGGAACCTCATTGGGCTTACATATTGAGCTTATTGCGCATGTGCCCACCATACTTTGACAGCTTCCAGTGTGTTATATTTCAGGGGTATTCTGCATTATATCCAATGGGAATGGGAGGAATCCCATTTGTCATTATGTCGGAGGTATGCTGTTTTAAATCCTGAGAAGCTTTAAGTAACTATGGATTTGAACTAAGAGAGGAGGTTGCCATTTTCAGATGTTTCCCATGAATGTAAAAGGGGCGGCTGGAAGCCTAGCGACACTGGTTAGCTGGGCGACTTCTTGGGTCGTATCTTACTCGTTCAACTTCATCATGGAATGGAGCTCCTCAGGTGCTTTCCTCTATCACTCTTTTTAAACATTTTGAGTTGTATTAAACTCCAATGTCTTACTTTTGCAACTTCATAGGAACATTTTTCCTAATTGCGGGGATTAATGCTTTCTCGGTGCTGTTCACTGCAAAACTGGTACCGGAGACAAAGGGAAGGACACTGGAAGAGATACAAGAATCACTCACCCACATCCTGCACTAGGACAACTGCCCAGATCAATATCAACTATTACACCTTATATTAGTGATCCTTTTCTTCTTCTTTTTTCCGGACGATGTCTCAGTTGATCTCCATTCATAGATACAGTCTAAATCATCCTTTAGGATGAGTATACACACCTAATATGTTCATTGAAAATATTGAGCTTTCTTAGAGATTTACGATTCTTTGTTGAAAATGGATGTAGTCATCCTCTTCTATTAGGGAAAAATAATAAATAAATCTAATTTTGGCATAAAGCCCAATTATTCATACAAGAATCTGTTTGGTCCCAACGGTTTTTAGCAATTTTAAAGGTTTCTTAGACTCACAGTTGATATTGTTAGCTGAAAATGACTGTAATAAATAACCATAATCCTTTTCTATTTTGGGGAAAAGAGTTAATAATACTTATTTTGGCATTAAAAAAATCTCAATTATTCTTAGAAGGTATTGTTTGGTACCAAAGACTTTTAGAAATGCTCAGTAGTCAGTACAATGCATTGGGGTTTCTTAGTTGGAAGTTTCTGCAAGTCTGTAAGTATCAGTAGTCCTCTTTTATTAAGGTAAAATGATTAAATAATACACATTTAAGCATTAAAAAAAATCCCAATTACTTTTTGGTATTGTGAAGTTAATCTCGCTGGATTTGGTACATGAAGAGAGTGGGAGAGCATTTTGTTTATGAGGCTCTTTTTTTCGGGTATGCAGTGCGCCTTGTTAGGCTCTTTTTACACTAGACCCTTGGTTTGGTCTACGTCTCTTTTGTAACTTAGTTACACCTTTTCTATACATTTACGGGTTCAGAAGACATGAAGAACAGCTGAACCCGCCCGATAGCCATCTGCTTTAACCACCAACAAATCCCAACAGCCATCTGTTTGTGAGCCCATTTCCCCTTTTATTGCATATTTTTAAACCTCTATGAGAACCCAATCATTGACTTTTTCACCATACTTGCTTCTCTGTAAATTATTCCTGCTTTTCTATTTTCGAAAGAGAGTTGCTGCATTCCTTACTTGAAGGACTAAATGGAAAATGAAGTAATGGAAAATGAAGCAGCAGCCACAAGAGAGAATCTGTTGCTGAAATTGGAGGCGGATAATGGTGTTGCAGATTCTGCTGTAACTCCTTATCTTGTGTTCAACATCTTGCTTGCTTCCTGTGGCTCCCTCGTCTCTGGCTGTGGTGTAAGTACTCGTCTTCCAACTCTCCTTTGTTGTTCTAAACTTGTTCCTTTGTGAATTGTGATTGATCATCACCTTGATTAGTTACTGTCATAATGTAGGATGTTATCCCACTTCAGAAATAAAATAAAGACAGCACACAAACCAATTATTGGTTTTTGCTACTGTTTTGGTAATACAGAATCAAATATATGAATTTGGATCTCATGGTGTAAAAGAAGCTACTAGTCTCCCATGTTGACTTTACCAAACGTGACTTTGTCATGTCATCATCAAAATCATCAGCTTTCGATGCAAGCGAGTGAATACGAAGCAGCACATGTTGATGTGTGTATACACACACACACACACACACACACCTATATCCTGTCTTGCTGTAGGTTGGGTATACCTCTCCTGTCGAATCAGCACTGATGTCTGACCTGGAACTTTCAACAGTACATGTAAGTTCAGTTGTTAAGCTGTGATTTCCTCATCTACTGATTCATGACAAAGACTGAAAAAGAAGCCCATGGTTCCTACATCCATAACTACCCCAGTGTGATAATTTCCGGGTTATGGGCAATCCTAAATGAGTAAGCTTAGATGATTGGTGCTTCTTTTAGTTGTTTGCTACCAACGATTTTTGAATTTTTTTGACATACCGTTGAGATTGTTAATTGTTTGACCATCTCCAATAACTTTTTTAAAATTTCTCCAAAATAGCAAAAACAAAATACATATTTTTCTAAAATATTGGTTGTTTCCACTCCCAGGATACATCCAAGACCAAAGGTGAAGAACGTGAAAGTTTTAGGTGGAGAAACTCAAGGAGCTAATAATTCATCTGCTTAAAATCATCAACCAACCCTTCTTCGCCAGGTTGTCATACTGTCAACGGTCATCTGTTTGTGGGCCATTTCCCCATCTGTTGCATATCCTGAAACTTTATGTCAACCCAACTATTCATAATTGCTTTCTATATATAAATGTTTTCTGCATTTTACTATTTTCTTCCTTGGAGATTTGCAGCATTAATTCATTACTTGAAGGAGTAAACAGAAACTGAAGTAATAATGGAAAGTGAAGAAGCATCCACAAGAGAGAATCTGCTGCTGAAATTGGAGGCCGGTAATGGCATTACAGATTCCGCTGTAACTCCTTATCTTGTGTTCACCATGTTGGTTGTTTCCTGTGGCTCCCTCGTCTCTGGCTGCGGTGTAAGTCATCGTTTCCTACTCTCCTTTCTTGTCCTAAACTCGTTTCTTTACTGTTAGAATCAGTTTAGCATGTATCTGTTTTGATCCTAGTCTCCCTTTTGACTTCACCAAATGTGATCTTGTCATGACAGCATCAAAATTGTGGCTTTGGATGCAAGGAATTAAGTGAATATGGAGCAGCACACATGTTGATTTACATGTTTCTCTTGTCTTGATGTAGGTGGGGTATACGTCTCCTGTTGAATCAGTGCTGATGTCTGACCTGGATCTTTCAACAGTGCAGGTAAGTTCAATTGTTAAGTTGTAACTTCCTCATTTTTCAAGACAAAGATTGAAAAAGAAGCCCACACGACTTCTTACATCAATAGTTATGTTATATATACTTTCCGGGTTATGGGCAATCCTAAATGAGTAAGCTTAGATGTTTGGTGCTTCTTTTAAACATAACTAATGCAGTTTTCACTCTTTGGATCCCTGGCCACCGCTGGAGGATTGTTGGGCTCAATAATGAGTGGAAGCATCACTGACTATCTGGGTCGGAGAGCTGTAAGTTTCTTCACCATACCTTTTTAAGCGTAAAAATCCATTTCCATGTATTCGAAATCCTAAACCCTTTGTATTTGCTTATGCAGACTATGGGTGTTACTGCTATATCCTTCCTTGTTGGCTGGCTTGCTATAGCATTCTCAGAGGTTTGTCGAATCATTAGCCTTTTTTCATCTCCTCCACATATATAATGTTCCGGCTAACTGAGATCTCGTTATGTTTTGTTGGTGAAAGGCTGCTTGGTCACTCTATGTTGGTAGGCTTCTTGTGGGGATTGGAATGGGTGTTGTCAGCTATGTGGTATGTTAGTTACATCACTCTGGCCTTTCCAATCTTTAACCAAATCAGACAGTTATAGCAAAATTCATTTTCAAACAGGTTCCTGTATACACAGCAGAGATCACGCCCAAGAACCTTCGAGGAGGAGCAGTTCTTATCTATATGGTAGAGTTCTCAGCTTTCACCAGCTGCAGAAAAATTTAACCCATAAGTCATTCTTTAGCTGACCTGAATTCATTGCAGTTGTCTATTTGCGGCGGTATAGCACTGATGTTTTTCGTGGGACTCGTAGTCAACTGGCGGATCCTAGCTCTGATAGGTGAAAAATCACTAAGGCAGATATCTGGATATGAGGCCCACATGACCATATATACCTGTTTTGATGCATTCAATCTTGTTTGTACCTAAAAAGTTGTATTTTTAGCATAATGAATCTTGTGTTATCCCATTGTCAGCTACTGTTCCATGCATAGTACAGATTTTTTCTCTCCCCTTTGTCGCAGAGTCTCCTAGATGGCTGGTAAGTGCTTATTGGAAGTGTTGCGCTCTCTTCAAATGTTCTTCTTGGGTGATACCCAAATTAAGATTTGGACACAAAATGAATTATTTTTTCCGTTGATCCACAAAATGGTTCTGAGATGAGCAATGTGATGGTTTGCAGGTAAAGGTTGGCCGCGAAAAGGACTATGCAGCATCCCTACAGCGTCTTAGGGGATCCAGCGTAGATATATCACTTGAGGCAGCTGAGATCAAGGTGCAGTAATATGGTTAAATTCCATTCATTTTGCAATGGATTTCGATAATTCAAATGTTATATGCAAAGAGTGAACTCCGCGGGTTGGCATCTGTGTTGCAGGAATACACTGAAGCCCTTCAAAATATGCACGAGACAAGTTTCTCGCTCTCTTCCAACGGAAATATGCATATGCACTCACTGTAAGCCTGAAAACTCAAGTTCTTTATGTGTCATCAAAATGGTATATTAACACACTACTTTATCCTGGTGTAGCTTGGACTTAGCCTCATGGCCTTGGCTCAGTTTGGTGGGCCGATGGGGATCATATTTTACGCGAGTTCTCTCTTTGAATCAGCAGGTAAATCAACATTACTGAGCTTAGAACTGCGCTAAGAGATTACCGAAAACAAACTGCTAAATTTGATCCTTGGTTCGCAACAGGATTCTCGACAACAGTAGGGGCCATAGGAATAGCCCTTATTCAGGTTCATCTTCCTTCAGTGCAGCCAAGAATCAAGATATGATTCCTACATAATTTATTTTTTTTTCACTTTCTGTCAGTGGTTGAATTTTACACATTTCAGGTTCCAGTCACTAGTGTGGGTGTATTCCTGATGGACAAAATAGGAAGGAGACCACTTCTAATGGTGAAAACCGAAAGCGCATCAGTTTCATGATTGATGTGTTGGTTTTTAAGAAGAATAAGCAAACTGACAGCTCTACGCGTATATTGCAGTTATCGGCATCTGGAATGTGCCTAGGTTGCATTTTATCAGGATTATCCTTCCTGCTAAAGGTTGATACCTCCCTGCAAGCAAATCTATCTTCTTTCCACATACATAAAATCAAGAACAATTTTCTTTTTCCCAAGAAAGATGACATATGCTGTATGAACTTACAGGATCTTGGTTGGTTGACGAGCATCAGTCCAAGTTTGGTGTTCGTTGGGATCATGGTAATGCAACAAAGCCACTATTTCACCCGGCAGTTAATTTTCTCCTCATGAAAGAACAATGCTGTTAACTTTGATCCTCCTTGCAGTTGTTTTCTGCAGCATATCCTATGGGAATGGGAGGAATACCATTCATTATCATGTCAGAGGTAACCAAATCAAACTCTCTCCTGCTATATATTGAGACTGTAAAAATTTAACAGTATATATAAGAGAAGGTGAAACCCCTACATAATCGCTTAAGCTTTTGCAACACAATGTAGGTATTTCCCATAAATGTAAAAGGCACAGCAGGGAGCCTAGCCACTACCGTCAACTGGTCAACTTCTTGGATTGTTTCCTATGCTTTCAGCTTCATGTTAGACTGGAGCTCAGCTGGTGATTCTCCCTCCAAATTCAGTTTAATTTTTTTTTGTTGGCTTAGTTAGCATTTGACATGAAGCTTAGTTAACACTCGGGCCTCATTGATCTTGCAGGGTCATTCTTGATATTTGCGTGTGTTAATGCGGCTACATGCTTGTTCGTGGTGAAGTTGGTGCCGGAGACAAAGGGAAGGATGCTAGAGGAGATCCAAGAATCCTTAACACATGCTCTGAAGTAGGCCAGATTTACGGTTGTTTAATGAGTTTGGAGATGATTGAATGACATGGTTATCATATCAAGTGATGTAAACGGCAGGCAATATTCTCAAACACCGATCTTCTCAGTTATTCTTGGAAGATTTTGTATGGTTTCAAATATTTTTTTAGAAGTGAAAGGCCCGAAAAATGTCTCATTTGATCTCGAACGAACTCATGGCCGAGGATCGTGGGCAGGGCTCATATGGACACACAAGTACTAGAGGTTCCGCCCAATAGAAGTGGTCCATCGACAAAGGTTGTTTAGTTTGTAACTTTCAATGTCGGACTCTTTTGTTCTCTTCCGTATATCTCAATCTACCTCATCCTTTTGGTTATGTATACTTTCAAGGAAAATGTTAGATATCTAGAAATAACTACGCTCTCGAATCACCACATAACTAGTATTTTCTTTGAAGGTATTGAGGTTTCTTAGTTGAAAATGGATGTAGTCCCTAATCCTCTTTTATTAGGGGAAAAAGTAATAAATGATTTTTTTTTGGCATAAAACTTTCAATTGATTTTTTTAATTTCTTAGACATACAGTTGAGAGAGATTGTTAGACTATCTCCAATAACATTTTCAAAATTTCTCCAAAATGGCAAAACAAAATAGATATTTTCCAAAATATTTTTTTGCTTACACTCCATCAGCTTTCTCATTTCAAAAGATTCGGATAATCATTTAACTTTATAAAATGCTATAAATTTAGGAAACCTTGTCTATTTTTTCTGTTGCTCCATTTTGGAGAATGAGTTAGAAAATCTATTGGACAAAAGAGCTTAAAATTCTCCAAAAACTCCAAAATTCCCAAAATGGAGATGTTGTTGGAGATGTTTTTAGCTGTCTTAGTACAACGTAGCGAGGTTTATGAGTTGGAAGTTAATGTAAGTATGACGTAGTTCTCGTTTGTTGAGGTAAAATGATTAAATAATACTCTCTTCGTCTCAAAATTTAATTTACTAACTATTTTGCACATTTTTAAATATTGATAAAAACCATATAAAATATTAACCAATTTTATTTTTAAAAAAATTATAAAAAGTTACTCCATTAGTATCAAAATTTAAGTCGTTTGATTTTTCAACATGGTTTTTTAAGGGCTTGGAATTAAAATTTATTGAATATTAACTTTTTTATAATTTTTTTGAAATAATGTTATAATTATTAGTAATAAATATGAAATTATAAAAAATTAATTAAAAAGTTGATATTTATATATTTTTTTATCTTATTAAAAAACGTGCTAAAAGTAAAGCGACTTAAATTTTAAAACAGATGTAATAATATTTTATAAAATTTTTTAGAGTTAAAAAAAGTCAAATGATAAGGGAGGAGGGAGGGTGCACATATTTTGGCAATAAAAAAAATTCCAATTACCTTTTGACAATGTTAAAATAATCAGGTTCTCAAACCCAGAAATAAACAAATAATTAAAAAATTAAAATCAATCCTGCTTTCACTTTCCAATCACAGAATAAAAAAGGGTAAATTACAACTAATATCCTAACCTTTAGAGATAGTTGTTTTTAATACCCTAACCTTGTAAAATTTTACAAAATATCCTAACCTATACCATTAGTTGCAATTAACACCCTAAATGAGGTTCTTAAATTAAAAAAATTACCCACATCAAACAAAAATTACAAAACATCCCCCATATTCATAAAATATTTTCAATGAACCCCTAATACATTTAAAAAAAGAGATAATTAAATAAATATCTTACAATTTAACCCCACCCGACCCACTATCCAAAAATAATTATAATATATATATATATATATATATATATAATATACTCCTTTAAAATATAATATAATTACTTTAGCATCTACTCATTTAAAATTTTAATATAATCAATCAAAATAATTAATTATTTATCTAAAAAACATACATTATATTAAAATCTAAATTTATATAAGTTTGTCTCAATACATGCCGATTTGTGCATCTATATATTCCCTGTATATTATTTGATACAAAATATATTGTCTTTTTTATTAATATTATGTTATATATACTAAAACTAATACATAACATCTTATAATGTATCACACATAAATTTCATGGTATTAAAAAAAATGATTCTATAAGAAATGTTTAACATAATAGTTTTACAAAAATAAAATAAAGTAGATTTAAAAAAATAAATGGTAAAAGATATGATAACCATTTGCAATAAATAATTATATAATAAAGCTATATTAAAAATAATATGGTACAAAAAAATAATTTTACCATATTATTTTTAATAGTATATCTTTATTATGTAACTATTTATTACAAATGGTTATCATATCTCATACCATTTATTTATTAAAATCTACATTATTTTATTTTTGTAAAAGTATTATATTTAAGATAAATAATTAATTATTTTGAGTAATTATATTAAAATATTAAATGAGTAAATGCTAAAATAATTATATTATATTTTTAAAGGAGTAGATTTTATATACATGTTATAATTATTTTTGGATGGTGGGTTGGGTGGGCTTAAATTGCAAGAGATTTTTTTAATTTCAAAATTTAAAATATATTAGGAGTTTATTGAAAATATTTTATGAATATGGGTGATTTTTTGTAATTTTTGTATGATGTGGGTAATTTTTAAAATTTAAGAATCTCATAGTGCAACTAATGGTATATGTTAGGATATTTTGTGAAATTTTACAAGCTTAGGGTATTAAAAGCAACTATCCCTAAAAGTTGGGATATAAGTTGCATTTTACCCGATCAAAAAGTGCATTTGAACATTTTCTGTTGCACATTTAAATTTAAACGTGAGGTTCCGAGGTTGTCGACTAATCCCCAATTCCCCACGAGTCCGAACCCTAGCCTGCAAATGACGCGAACCGGTAAGCCAGGCTGCAAACCACCAGACAGGCTCACCCAAATCGGCTTGGGCACCCACTAATTACACAAACTGTGTAAAGAATGGGATTTGAACTCTTGACCTGGGTTACCTCTTCCTTACCACGTCACTTACCACTAGAGCAAGGGTTGATTGGTTAAATTTAATATCTGTTGTTTCCACTCCCAGAGTCCCAGGATAAATCCAAGACCAAACGTGAAGAACGTGAAAGTTTTAGGTGGAGAAACTCAAGGAGCTAATAATTCATCTGCTTAAAATCATCAACCAACCCTTCTTCGCCAGGTTGTCATACTGTCAACGGTCATCTGTTTGTGGGCCCATTTCCCCATCTGTTGCGTATCCTGAAAACTTTAGTTAATTGCTTACTATATATAAATGATGATTTCTGCATACCTATTTTCTTCCTCAGAGATTTGCAGCATTAATTCATTATTGAAGGAGTAAAAACAGTAACTGAAGTAATAATGGAAAGTGAAGAAGCATCCACAAGAGAGAATCTGCTGCTGAAATTGGAGGCCGGTAACAGCGTTGCAGATTCTGCTGTAACTCCATATCTTGTGTTCAGCATCTTGGTTGCTTCCTGTGGCTCCCTCGTCTCTGGCTGCGGTGTAAGTCATCGTCTTCCGACTCTCCTTTCTTGTCCTAAACCTGTTTCTTTGAGATTGATCATCGCCTTGTTTAGTTACTGCTAGAATCAATTTAGCGTGTATCTGTGTATCACAGATCGGAAATGGAAGAAACAACATACAAGGTTGTAGTTAACTAGTTATTGGCCTATCGGAATTTTAAGTGTTACCAAAACTACTTCTGAAATTGAAGTTCATTCTCTGATCTTTGGTTCTTAGTGGTCAGTAAAGGGACTATTCCACCTAATTCTGATTAGGCTCATCGATCAGGAAGAGTTAGGTGGAATCAAATATATGGATTTGGATCACATATTTATGCCATCAATGAAGCTCCTAGTCTCCCTTTTGACTTCACCAAACGTGATCTTGTCATGTCAGCATCAAAATTGTGGCTTTGGATGCAAGGAATTAAGTGAATATGAAGCAGCACACATGTTGATTTACATGTTTCTCTTGTCTTGATGTAGGTGGGGTATACGTCTCCTGTCGAATCAGCGCTGATGTCTGACCTGGACCTTTCAACGGCGCAGGTAAGTTCAATTGTTAAGCTGTAATTTCCTCATTTACCTTAGTAATAATGTCTTTACTGATTCAAGAGTCAAGACAAAGAATTTCATAAAATGATTCTCTTGGTGGATTTACTTATCTGCTATACCATTGCTATTATTGATGCTTTTGAATTTTGATCATATAGTCCCTTTAAAACTCTTAATACCTCTTCAAAATTTTGATTGTTTCTTTTTCAATGACTGTGCAGTTTTCATTGTTTGGATCCCTATGCACCGCTGGAGGATTGTTAGGCTCGATAATGAGTGGGAGCATCACTGATTATCTGGGTCGGAGAGGCGTAAGTTTCTTTCTTCATCATACCTTTCTACATGTAAGAGTCCATTTCTGAATTTTCTGGCATCTTACATCCTAAACTCTTCTTATTTACTTGTACAGACTATGGCCATTACAGCTATATCATGCCTCGTTGGCTGGCTCGCTATAGCATTCTCAGAGGTTTAACAGATCATCAGCCTTTATCTCTTATATATTTTTTTAACTGATCATATGAAGGGCAATGAGCCAGTCATTTGAGATCTCATAACACTTTGCTGATGAAACTTTTAACCTTTTGGTTGTTGGTGAAAGGCGGCTTGGTCTCTCTACGTTGGTAGGTTCCTTGTAGGGGTCGGAATGGGCCTTATCAGCTACGTGGTATGTTAGTTATATCGCTACAGCCTTTCCAATAACCTTTAACTAAATCAGATGGTTATATGATCTTGTACACATTCATTTCAAGGTTCCTGTATATTCAGCAGAGATCACACCTAAGAACCTTCGAGGAGGAGCAGTTCTTACCTATATGGTAAGAGTTCTTAGCCCTCACCATATGCAATAACTTAACCCATAATAACTCATTCTTCATCTAACCCGAATGTATTGCATTGCAGCTGGTTATTTGCTGCGGTATAGCACTGATGTTTTTCGTGGGACTCGTAGTCAGCTGGCGGATCCTAGCTCTGATAGGTAAAGTTTGTTACCTATCAATCTTGTTTGTATCTTGAACTTACATATATATATATGTGTATTTGTAGCATAATGAATCTTTTGTTATCACATTTTCAGCTACTGTTCCGTGCATAGTACAGATTATTTGTCTCCCCTTTATCCCGGAGTCTCCTAGATGGTTGGTAAGTGCATATCACAAGTGTTGATCCCCAAATCCACACAAGAGTTTTCGGATGAGAAATATGATTGGTTGCAGGTGAAAGTTGGTCGCGAAAAGGACTATGAAGCGTCCCTGCAGCGTCTTAGGGGCTACAACGCAGATATATCACTGGAGGCAGCTGAGATCAAGGTGCAGTAATGGCTAAACTCCATTCATTTAGCTATTATGAAAAGAGTGAACTCAGTGGTTGGATTTGGCATTGCAGGAGTACACTGAAGCGCTTCAAAATATGCAAGAGACAAGTTTCTTCGCTATATTCCAACGGAAATATGCATATGCACTCACTGTGAGCCTTACAACTCAACTCTCTCTGTGTCATCAAAATGGTATTCCAAGTTATTAACAGACGAATTTATGTTGGCGTAGCTTGGCCTTGGCCTCATGGCCTTGGGTCAGTTTGGTGGCACAATGGGGATCATATATTACGCGAGTGAGCTCTTTGAATCAGCAGGTAATCAACATCACTGATCTTAGAACCGCGCCAAGAGATTAGTAGATTACCCAAAAAAAAACTGCTAAATTTGATCCTTGGTTCGCAACAGGATTCTCGACTACAGTAGGGACTATAGGAATGGCCATTATTCAGGTTCCAGTCACTAGTGTGGGTGTACTTCTGATGGACAGAGTGGGAAGGAGACCACTGCTAATGGTAAAAACCGAAACCATATCAGTTTCATGATTTGTGTTGGTTGTTTAGAAGAATAAGCAAACTGACAGCTTAACGCGTATATTGCAGTTATCGGCATCTGGAATGTGCCTAGCTTGCATATTATCAGGACTATCATTCCTGCTAAAGGTTCATACCTCACTTGCAATACTTACAATCCAAAATGATTTTTTTTTTGTCAAGAATGATGACATATGGTGTATGAACTTATAGGATCTTGGATGGTTGACGAGCATCAGTCCAAGTCTGGTGTTCGTTGGGATCATGGTAACGCGACAAACCACTATTTGACTCAACTTAACTTTCTCCTCATCAAAGAACAATGATGTTAACATTGATCCTTCTTGCAGTTGTTTTCTGCAGCATATCCTATGGGAATGGGAGGAATACCATACATTATCATGTCAGAGGTAACAAAATTAACAATATATAAGGAAAGGTGAAGCCTCTACATAATCGCTTAAGCTTTTGTAACAGGTATTTCCCATAAATGTAAAAGGCGCAGCAGGGAGCCTAGCCACAACTGTTAACTGGTCAACTTCTTGGATAGTTTCCTATGCTTTCAACTTCATGTTAGACTGGAGCTCAGCTGGTGATTCTCTCTCCGAATTCAGTTTAATTTTTTGTTTTTTTGATGGCTTAGTTAGCATTAGACATGAAAGAAAGAAAGCACAACAGTTTGAAGCTCCTTAGATTGTAATTGCTTAGTTAGCTTCCTTAATGTTGCAGGATCATTCTTGATATTTGCGTGTGTCAACGCGGCTACATGCTTGTTCGTCGTGAAGTTGGTGCCGGAGACAAAGGGAAGGATGCTAGAGGAGATCCAAGAATCATTAACACATGCTCTGCAGTAAGCCGGATTTTTAAGTAAACTGCAGCCACATTCTGAAGAACATCTGTGGAGATCAAGGAATGGCATTGATCATCTCTCATGACATATTCCCTCTGTTTCTTGTGGAATCCAAGTTCATTTGTGGATTAAGTGAACTTTGAGTGATTGTTGATGCAGATGCTTTTTAGTAGCTTATTTTCTCTTACAAGAAATATTGTAACATGTTAATGTGTCTTGAACCATCGTTGACCGGCGACGCATCGGGGGTCTGGGGGCGGATCCCCTGGCCCCTTGTAACCCTAATCTGTTCGCTTCCTCTAATATACAAAACTGGTTCTCTGCCCATGGTCGTAGGTAACACATTGTTGTCAAACCATGTAAATATTTGTGTCTTTCTTCGCTATTTTCATTTTCGTTACAACAATGAGTTTATTTTTTTTTTGGCATAAAAAAATTATCAGTTATTCATACATGATATTTTTTGGTACCAAAATCAGTTTTCCTCTTTTTTTTTATTGGGAAAATGGTTAAATAATACCGTCTTTACTATTTAGAACAAGGTAAAATTGTTTTTTTAGAATAAAACTTTTTCCAAATTTACATCTGACCTTGGGGGTAAAAAAAATATTCCGACAATGGACATTCTACTACAAGACCGTTGCGGACAATCCTGCGCTAATAGAGATTATTATCTTGCACTAAGCAAAATTTTCGTTTTCATTTATTTTTATTTGTTGTTTATTATTCATACACGCCTTTTAAGAATGATAAAAATTATATAAAATAGTTAATTATAATTTAATGATTATTAATAATAAGTATGATTTTTTTTAAAAAAAAATCATATTATATATATAGTAGTTTTTATTATTTAAAAAAAAAAACGTGTGTAAATAATAAATAATAAATAACATTGAACAGAGGTAGTATGTATTTGGGCATAAGAAAAGTACATTAATTTTTGAAATTGGGAAATAAGTCAAATAACCAAAGTATCAAACCCATACATAACTTTTTAAAAAAATAAGATGTTCCCTTCTTCTTTTTTTTCTTTCACTTTAAATCATAGAAAATGTACTTGCACACTTTCTTTTTCCCATTTGAGGAAATCATATACACAAAAAGGAAAAAAAAAATCATTGACCAAACAAAAAAAAAGGATAAAAAATCACAGTTTCTTACTTTCTTGGGTCGTTAATGTTTTTTCACCCTTTTCAATTGAGGACAGAATCAATTAACCTTATCAAGATTAGGATATTAGGTGAATTTTGTTCAGAAATTAGAATCTTTGTTTCAATTCTAACATTTTATAGAAAATGTATTTGTTGACCAAAAAAATATACAAATTGTACATGAATCAGTCAGAATTGGAAATTAAAGTATGAAACATCTGCACTTGCTCCCTTTATATGGGTCTTGTGGTGGAAGGTTTAGCTACATTGCTTAATATCTCTCTCTCACACACACACAAAAACTTGAATAGAAATTGAAGTAATGGCGAGTGAAGAAGCATCAGAAATAAGAGAAAATCTGTTGCTGAACAATGTGGAAGACGGCGGTGTCAGCCCTTCCGATTCTTCTGTCACTCCTGCTCTCGTGTTCGGTATCTTGGTTGCTTCCTGCAGCTCCCTTGTCTCCGGCTGTGGTGTAAGTCCTCGTCTTCCAACTCAGATACACATAACTTCTAACACAAAAGTTTAAGCCATTGTTGATCATATAAAAAAAACATACCTCTTAATTTGATCTTGTTGTATAGGTTGGGTACACGTCTCCTGTCGGATCAGCACTGATGTCTAGCCGCGGTCTGGACCTTTCAAAAGCACAGGTAAGTTCCATTGCTAAATGAGCAATACAAAAAAACAAATCATAGAATGATATTTTTGTTGTTAGTTGCTTATATCAGATGTACCATTGCTTACTATCTGTCTTGTTTTGATCGTTTCTTATTCATCGATGATGCAGTTTTCTATGTTTGGATCCCTATGCACCGCTGGAGGCTTGGTAGGCTCGATAATGAGTGGAAGCATCACTGATTATCTAGGCCGGAGAGGCGTAAGTTCCTTTCCTTTATCATACCTCTTTAAGCATATATAGCAATCCATTTCCGACCCTTCGTGTTTGCTTATGCAGACTATGGGCGTTACATCTCTATCCTGCCTCGTTGGCTGGCTCGCTATAGCTTTCTCGGAGGTTTGGCTTTTTCATCATTGCTATACATTTATTTAACTTAAAGGGTATAAAAAATTCTTGGACTTACATTGATACTTAAATCGTTTGGTTGTTGGTGAAAGGCTGCTTGGTCACTCTATGTCGGAAGGTTCCTGGTTGGGGTCGGAATGGGCCTTATCAGCTACGTGGTACGTTGTTTAAATCACTCCGACATTTTTTCAATGTTTACCTAAATTAGATGCTTGAATGAATTTTGAAAAATTCATTTTGGAACAGGTTCCTATATATACATCAGAGATCACACCTAAAAACCTCCGTGGAGGAGCAGTTCTTATCTATATGGTAAGAGTCTTTCGTATTCACTAGCCGCGGATTTTTAACCCATAAGGCCACATAACTCATTCATTAGCTGGTCTGAATGTGTTGCAGTTGATCATCTGTTGCGGTATATCACTGATGTTTTTCGCGGGACTTGTAGTCAACTGGCGGATCTTAGCTATGATCGGTAAAATTTGCTTCCTTCGAGTCTTGTTTGTACCTCAAGAGTGAAGACTTAGAATATGTAATGAATTTTTGTTATCACATCTTCAGCCACTGTTCCTTGCATAGTTCAGATTTTGAGTCTCCCCTTCATCCCGGAGTCTCCTAGATGGTTGGTAAGTGCTATACCGAAATCAAGATTTGGTCACAATATGAATCCAAAGAAGGTTGTTTTTGAGATAAGTATATGATGGATTGCAGGTGAAGGTTGGCCGGGAAAAGGACTACGAAGCATCCCTGCAGCGTCTTAGGGGATACAACGCAGATATATCGGTAGAGGCAGCTGAGATCAAGGTGAATCAGCGGTTATATCTTCCATTGAATTCCCATTCAAATGTTACAATGAGGAGTAAATAAACTCAGTGGTTGGGTTCTTGTATTGCAGGAGTACACGAAAGCCATTCAAAATCTGCAGGAGTCGTCAAACTTGTTAGCGCTGTTCCAACGCAAATACGCATATGCACTCACTGTGAGCCATAGAAAGCACTCAACTCTCTTTTTGTGTCACCAAAATGGCATATTAACACACTACTTTATGTGATTATGTTGGTGTATATAGCTTGGACTTGGCCTCATGGCCTTGGGTCAGTTTGGCGGGACAATGGGGATCATATATTACGCAAGTCAGCTCTTCGAATCAGCAGGTAAATCAGCATTACTGAGCCTAGAACCGCGCTGAGTGATATGATACAAAATGGCTAAATTTGCTCTTTGGCTTGCGACAGGTTTCTCGAACACAGTAGGGGTCATAGGAATGGCTATTGCTCAGGTTCCAGTCACCGGTATGGGTGTACTACTGACGGACAAATTGGGAAGGAAGCCACTACTCATTGTAAAAACCGAACACATATAACCTTCATAACGTCGTGTGTTGCCTTAAAAATAGCATTCATACTGACAGCTCAACGCGTATATTGCAGTTATCAGCATCTGGAATGTGCCTAGGTTGCATTTTATCAGGACTATCATTCCTGCTCAAGGTTCATTCCTTACCTTTTCCTTCCACATGCTTAAAATCCAGCATGAATTGTTTTAAAGAATGATCATGATCAACATGTGCTGTATGAACTTACAGGATCTTGGTTCGTTCACGAGCTTCAGTCCATCTTTGGTGTTCATTGGAATCATGGTAACGCGACGAAACCACAATGTTTCACTCATCATGAAAGAACTTCACTGTCATATATATATAAATAAATTAACATTGATCCTTCAATTCTTGCAGTTGTTTTCTGCAGCATATCCTATGGGAATGGGAGGAATACCATACATTATCATGTCAGAGGTAACCAGATCAAACTCGGATGAGTCTCAGGTGTAAGTTGTGGAACCTCGGTTATCAAATTGCTTGTACACATTGCAGGTGTTTCCGATAAATGTAAAAGGCGCGGCGGGGAGCCTAGCAACTGCTGTCAATTGGTCAACTTCATGGATGGTTTCTTATGGTTTCAACTTCATGTTAGACTGGAGCTCATCTGGTGATTTCTCCCTTCAGATTCACACTTCAATTTTCGTCGAATCTTCCCAATTGATTAGTTAACAATGGAGCTTTGCTTGAACAATCTTGCAGGGTCATTCTTCATATTTGCCTTTGTCAATGCCGTGACATGCTTGTTCGTGGTGAAGCTGGTGCCGGAGACAAAGGGGAGAACGCTAGAGGAGATCCAAGAATCCTTGATACATGATCTGCATTAGGGCAGATTCTGTATATATATCTGCAATTGGGGTGATTCATTTATGTTTCTTTGATGAGTTTGGAGATGTAGAAATGACATGATCATCGATCATCATCATCATCATCATCATCTTTAAGTGTTGTAAACGTACGGCAACCACATTCTCATCCTGTAGATCATCAATGAAGGATGAAACAAAGTCCATTACTCATCTCCGTTTGATTTTGATAATGAAAGAAAGGAATTTTTGTCTTCAGCTTCTATTGATAGTGATAGATGCTGCTTGTTTGTCGTCTTGGTAGTTATTGAGTACTTGTTTTTGTAAGCACCAGTTTGATATCCATATCCTTATTTTGGTATCCATGTTCTCGTATCAGGGAGGGATGTTGATCATCTCCAACAACTTCTATAAAATTTTCTTAAAATGGATAAACAAAATACATATTTTTTAAATTATTTTTTATTTAACTTCAATAGCTTTTCCTTTTCAAAGATTTGAAGAATCATTTAGTTTGAAGAATGATGCAGATTTAGGAAATCCTCTCTATTTTTTCTGCTGCTTCTCCATTTTTAAAATGATGGAGAATCTGTTAGAAAAAAATACTTTAAAATTATCCAAAAACTCCAAAATCCCAAAAATAAAGAACTGTTGGAGATGCTGTAGGAGCCGACTAGCTCGAGCTCATTCATGTTCTAAACAAGCCGAGTATGAACAAATTTTTAAGCTCGGTTAAAAACTTGACTCGTTCGAATATTTTGAATTTTGTTAAATTTCTGAAATTTTCTTTTAAATCAAAATGATTTGAGCAAATATGGTTGTTTAATGATCGAAAAAAGTTCATCTCAAATTCGTTCATTTCATAAAGGAGTCTCGTATGAACACATTTTTAAACTCAAGTTTAAATTTAGACTCAGTTCGAGCTCGATCTTGAACTTAACTTGACTCATTTATAAACAAGCTGAACATGAACAAGCAAGATCGACTCGAATAACCGCCTTATACCTCTTCATTTACGTCTACAAAAAGAAAAAAAGTACCCCTTCTTTTATAAATATCCCAACTTCACAAGTCAAAAAATTTGGGATATCACTCCTATATAAGCTTCTTCTTCGCTCTTCTTCTCAACGCATGAGAGGGGATCTTCAACCTGGAGGCTGATTTCGCCCGCAAGTCCCTCAACGAGGGTGAAGAGATCGTTCTCATGGGCCTGCTTACCGACTCGGAGGGTTTTGAGCATGAAGGGAACCTACGTGGGGTATGGTCTCCGCCATTGACCGCTTCAATGCCGCTTCAATGGCGGAGACTATACCGTCTTCCTAATTGATCGATTGTACATTTGTACCTCATTTGATTGCATCCAAGTTGTCGAATTCGCAGTTTCCGTGTCCAATTCAAATCGCAAGTTTCCAATTTTTCGATTTAGGGTTTGGATTCCATACAGGTGATACAGCCACGAAGAAACCTAACCCTCCCCTAGTTGGGAATAATCGGACATAGAAACACCAAATCGGAGGCAACAAACAGCAATCGACGCTCCGAGGCCGCTTTCCTCCTCAATCTCACCTTTTGCATCCAAAAACGTTTTTTCAAGTAAGTTCATTCCTCCAAACATTGATCTAAATAAATATATATAAAAAAACAAACAAGGTGTGTATCATGCCCTATAAATAAAGTATAAACTAATAACTTCAATGTCCACTGAAAGCGTCTGCTTCTGGCTTTTGTGTGTCTTCCCACAAGAAAAAGCATATATGGAGAAACAAAGAGTGGAAGCCCCTCTTCTACTCGAAGATGATATTGCCGCGGCAGGCGGCGTTGATGCGGCCACCGCCACGGTGGTGTTCAGTACACTGGTGGCAGTTTGCGGTTCCTTTGTGTTCGGCGCCGCTGTAAGGGATTTTTCCTCAATTGATTGGTTTATTGATTTTAGGTTTGTTTGGATAAACTGCAATTGCAATACAGTTTTTCTTTTTTAATGTTGTTTTTGTCTTTTCTTCAGGTGGGTTATTCATCCCCAACTGAATCTGGAATCATTGCTGATCTTGGCCTTACATTGGCACAGGTAACCCAGTTTGAATTGGTTTTTGCTTTCCACGTTGAACTTGATACCCATCCACCAACCTCTTTGCTTGTGCTTTGTGTTGCCGTTGTTGGAATTTTAAGTTTGGAAAATTGATAGCACTGTTTGGAAATCGGGAATGAGAAATGAAATTCACCCTTAGGATTGTGTTTGAGGCTGTCGCCTTGGTGTGCAGTATTCAGTATTCGGATCGATTTTGACAATTGGAGCAATGGTTGGTGCAATATGTAGCGGAAGGATAGCCGATCTCTATGGCCGTCGAGTTGTGAGTCCTCTAATCACCTATTGTCCATCCATTATATTCTAATCGTCAGTGTCCTAGATTTCTCACTTGCTGTTGTTCTCGTCAACCAACAGACCATGGCTTTTTCTCAGCTCTTCTGTCTTTTAGGATGGTTTGCAATTGCCTTCTCAGAGGTTTTACACTTTGACACAACTCTGCCATGTCAATCATATATCCTTTGTTGTCTTGTATAACCATTTTAAGCCAACCTGTTTACTTCAAGGTTGTTTGGATGCTAGATGCTGGGAGATTGTTGATTGGCCTTGGAATCGGACTTCTTTCATATGTAGTAAGTGCTGCTGCGTGATTGAATTTCCCGCTAACTAATTCATCTGAAAACATTTATTTATTTTTTAAAAAAATTATATAGGTACCTGTTTACATAGCAGAAGTAACTCCACAGAACCTTCGTGGTGGCTTCGGAACATTGCATCAGGTTTCGCAGCAAATAGATATTATTTCATTGATATAAGAATTGTTACTACATCTGTCCTCTTACATGATGGTGATCTTGCAGTTGATGATATGCTGTGGTGTGTCACTGATGTATATCATAGGAACTTTTATTCAGTGGCGTATCTTGGCACTGCTTGGTACATTTTAACCCGACTTTTGATTACTTGGCACAAGTTGTTTTCATGCTGAAAGATTGTGTCATTCTTGTCGCAGGAGCTGTTCCATGCCTCCTCCAACTGCTTGGGTTGTTCTTCATTCCCGAATCTCCAAGATGGCTGGTGAGTTGCAGAACAATTAGTTTTCTTCCTTGTCCACTTGTCTGGTGTTGCATTTTGCAACATAAAAAAGCTTCATGTTTGGATGTGCGAATTCATTGCAGGCAAAGAATAATCAGTGGCAAGATTGTGATGACGCTTTAAGGCGCCTGAGAGGACCCAATTGTGATATTTCTTACGAAGCATCCGAGATTAGGGTAATCTTCCAAGCTAATTTGGAAATGGACTCTTTGAACACACTAAGAGCATCCCCAACAACTAACCTATTTTGGAGATTTTAGAGTTTTTGGAGAATTTTAAGCACTTTTTTGGTCCATTAGATTATCCATCTCATTCTCCAAATCAGGGAAGTAGCAAAAAAAAAAAAGAGAAGTTTTCCTAAATCTGCAACATTGTCTAAAACTAAATGATTCTCCAAATGTTTGAAATGGAGAAGTTGTTGGAGTTAGAGCAAAAATAATTTAGAGAACATGTATTTTGAAGAAATTTTGAGGAAGATGTTGGAGATGTTCTAATTAATAATCTCACACCCTTTTTTTCTGCAGAAGCACACAGAAATCCTTGAGCAGCTTTCAAAAGCAAGGTTTGTCGACTTATTTCAGCGGAGATACGCTCATTCACTCGTTGTAAGCATTACATAGTAATCCAGCCTTGGAGTATCTTTTATCTATCACATGTATATATACTATGAAGTTCCTAAATGGAGAGATTGAATAAATTCTGAACAAGGTTGGAGTTGGACTGATTGTCCTGCAACAGTTTGGAGGGGCTAATGGAGTAGCATTTTATGCGACATCCATATTCGAATCTGCAGGTAGATAATAGATTGCCTGCCTCTCCGCCTTCTTCGTTCTTTTAAAACAAAAAGGTTAGTCGAAGACATTTGAAAGCTGATCCCAAGAAATTCTTCTTCTCTATATATACAGGCTTTTCAGGCAGGCTTGGAACAATAGCCATGGTTGTTGTTCAGGTAAGGAGCTCTTGGATTACTATTTTCCCTGCAAATTCCCCCTTGAAAGAGTATAACATGGTAATGATACACTGCAGATACCACTGACCGCACTGGGCTCACTCCTCACTGATAAATCTGGGAGACGACCCCTTCTTATGGTGAGAATTCTAATGTACTTCAGTCTATTGGTATTTGCAACTTTGCAAAGAAGGGTCCTGAAGTCGCATAACCATAACAGATTTCAGCAGCCGGGACATGCTTGGGATGCTTCCTGGCTGCACTAGCCTTCTTCCTACAGGTTACAACTTGTTATTACCCGCACAAAAACAAATCTCTCAACTAACATTACCAGCTAACCAAGTGTCTGTCAAATAGGATCTTGATACATGGGGTGAGGTCACCCCCTTCATGACATCCATCGGCGTCTTGGTACTTGCTATAGCTCTACAATGCTCTGTATTTCATCATCTTGTCTCGTGGGTATGGTTTCTCGTAATGTAACTTGTTGGTTCAACCTTGGTCCAGATATATACAGGATCATTTTCTCTGGGCATGGGAGGCATTCCATGGGTGATCATGTCTGAGGTACTATCTAATGTTTGAAGAATCACTAACAAAACACAAGTAGATTGATTGTTATGTTAAATTGCACTTGGTTCAATCTTCGCAGGTGTTCCCGATCAATGTGAAGGGGGCGGCGGGGAGTCTGGTGATGCTGGTTAGCTGGGTCGGGTCCTGGATAATCTCATACACATTCAACTTCCTAATGAGTTGGAGCTCAGCAGGTGAAATTAATGTGCTTTCATATATGGGTCTCTAGCATATAGCTAGACGGTGTTCTTGAATCTTGATTCTTGATCGTGTCGTGATGCCGTGTTTGAGATGGCATTTTAACATTTATGAGTTTGATATTGATCAGGAACATTCTTGATATTCGCGGTCGTGTGTGGGTTGACTGTCGGGTTCGTGGCGAAGCTGGTACCGGAGACCAAGGGGCGAACCCTGGAGGAGATACAAGCCTCCATGAACAAAACCTCATCTGGCTAGCTAGTTTCAATTTGAGCTTAATAAGTGTCCTTCGATTTATGTTGGTATTTATTTTACTTTGGACATTTCGAATGTCGGTGTTTAAATGCTTAAATATGAACCATCGGTGTTCCGCTTAATCAACCCGCATTCGGCCGTCCCCATTTCCTCTGGTGCCGCCAGCACAGACAGTCCCTTTCGACCCCTGCAACTTGGCGAGTTTGTCCCCCTCCCTCACCATGCTTCAGACACTGTCAAACCAAATATTTCACTAGATCTACAATGAAAAACTGGTATTATTCCATCAACACTAACCCTTGAAATAGAGATGAAAAATTAGAGAGATTTGACTTCTAAAAAGGGAAAATTAGTGAGCCTCTAATTAAAAGTAGGTTCTGCGTGAGATGAAATCAAAGGGTCACCGACAAATCAGAGAATAATGTACAAGGGAGAAGAACTAGAAATTTGGGATTTTTCGGACCAAAACAGAAAAAAAAAAAATACAGGGATTTAGAAATGAAGGATGAGTGATGTGGGGAAGAGGAGATCTAGGATGTGTTTGAAATTCAAACACACCCTAAGGTATTTATTCTTTCAACATAAATACTAACCAGATGTTAATCGAGTTAGAGAGTGGGTGTTAGGGGTGGAATTGGTACATTACAAATTTATTTCTTCGTTTACCATGTACCAATCAATTTGGATCGGTAATCGTAAAACCCTTACCATTATCAACCACCAAAGGGGTTGTACCGACTTAATTGGTTACTAATTAAGTTGGTTGGTACATGTTGGTAATGATAATTTATCATCTTTTAAGTATTGAGAAAACAACATACAAATACAATACAATTTAATTACAACTTATAAGTCATTACAACAAGTTATTACAACGTAATTAAGCACTAAAGCAACATTGAAGTAGGATTGGCTTAATTCTTAATCTACGTACCTAACTTGCTAGTTTAGGATTGCTTAGATTTTTTCTGCATTAGAATGCATGTTGCTTGTTCTTTGCGTCCCTTTTTTTTATTTCTGTTGTATATTCGACGGTTTTTCGTCTGTCAACTTGTCGGTCTATCGAGAATCAGATTTCCCGATCTCGAATTCTTACTTTAAAAAGAAAATGAAAATATTTGACGTATACGGGTGGTTTTCTGTAATTGTAGAATTTGCGGGTGGTTATCTGAAAAACACTACTCCATCCGTTCGGCAAAACTTGTCATTTTAGCTTATTTCACAAGTTTTAAGACAATTAACAAATGTACTAATTTACCCTCAATTATTAGCCTTTTTTTTTCTTTATCGAAAACTATAACTAACAAACCATCAATCATATTAAGGGTATTTTTGTAAAGTGAAGGGCAAAATACCTACAATGACAAGTTTTTTTAAAAAAAGTAACACCCTAAAATGACAAGTTTTGCCGAACGGAGGGAGTATAATTTAAGGGTGTTTTACTGTAATTTACCCTTTTCTTTATTTGCACTCCTTAACCTTCTCAATTTGCTTGATCAATCTCGCAGGATCATTCATTCATTCTTCATACTTGCCTGTGCCAATAATGCGGCGGCGACATGCTTGTTCGTGGTGAAGCTGGTGCCGGAGACAAAGGGAAGAACGCTAGAGGAGATGCAAGAATCCTTGATACATGATCTGCATTAGGCCAGATTCTGTATATATATCTGCAATTGGGGTGATTCATTTATGTTGTAAAACGTACGGCAACCACATTCTCATCCTGTAGCTCATCAATGAAAGATGAAACAAAGTCCATTACTCATCTCCGTTGGATATCGATAACGACAGATAGGAATTTTTGTCTTCTGCTTCCATTGATAGTGATAGATGCTGCTTTTTGTCGTGTTGGCAGTTATTGAGTGCTTGTGTTTGTAATCTTGTATTCGATTCAATGGCGGAGATCATACCGTCTTGCTAATTGATCGATTGTACCTCATTTGGTTGCATCCAAGTTTTCGAATCCGCAGTTTCCGTGTCCAATTCAAATCACAAGTTTCCAATTTTTCGATTTAGGGTTTTGATTCCATACAGCCACTAAGAAACCTAACCCTACCCTCGTTGGGAAAAATGGGTCATCGAAACACCAAATTGGAAGCAAAAAAGTAAAAACAGCAATCGAATCGACGCTCGAGGCCGCTTCCCTCTTCAATCTCACCTTTAATAAACACTGATCTAAATAAAAACAGCAATCGACGCTCGACGCTCGAGGTTTTCTGTAATTGTAGATTTTCGAGTAAGTTCATTCCTCCAAACACTGATCTAAATAAATATATAAAAAAACAAACAACGTGTGTTATCATGCCCTATAATAAACAAAGTATAAACTAACTTCAATGTCCAGTCAAAGTCGGTCTGAATCGCATTCATCGTCAACAATCTCCCACCCAACAGTCGTTAACCTCTGCTTCTAGTTCTAGCTTTTGTGTGTCTTCACACAAGAAAAGCACGTATGGAGAAACAAAGCGTGGAAGCCCCTCTTCTACTCGAAGATGATATTGCCGCGGCAGGCGGCGTTGATGCGGCCACCGCCGTGGTGGTGTTCAGTACACTGGTGGCAGTTTGCGGTTCCTTTGTGTTCGGCGCCGCTGTAAGGCATTTTTCCTCAATTGACTGGTTTATTGATTATTATTATTGTTTGGATAAACTGCAACTGCAAATCTGCAATACAGGTTTTTCTTTTTCTTTTTTAATCTTGTTTTTGTCTTTTCTTCAGGTGGGTTATTCATCCCCAACTGAATCTGGAATCATTGCTGATCTTGGCCTTACATTGGCACAGGTAACCAATCCAGTTTGAATTGTTTTTTGCTTTCCAAGCTGAAATTGAGACCCATCCACCAACCTCTTTGCTTCTGCTTTGTGTTGCCGTTGTTTGAGTTTTATGTTTGGAAATTGGGAATGAGAAATGAAATTCACCCTATTGGATTGTGTTTGATTCTGTTGCCTTGGTGTGCAGTATTCAGTATTCGGATCGATTTTGACAATTGGAGCAATGGTTGGTGCAATATGTAGCGGAAGGATAGCTGATCTCTATGGCCGTCGAGTTGTAAGTCCTCTAAAATCACCTGTTGTCCATCCATTATGCTCGAATCGTCGGTGTCCTAGATTTCTCACTTGCCGTTGTTCTTGTCAACCAACAGACCATGGCTTTATCTCAGCTCTTCTGTCTTTTAGGATGGTTTGCAATTGCCTTCTCAGAGGTTTAACACTTTGACACAACTCTGCCATGTCAGTCATATATCCTTTTGTTGTCTTTGTATAACCATTTTAAGCCAAACTGTTTTACTTCAAGGTTGTTTGGCTACTAGATGCTGGGAGATTGTCGATTGGCCTTGGAATCGGACTTCTTTCGTATGTAGTAAGTGCTGCTGCGTGATTGATTGAATTTCCCGCTAACTAATTCATCTGAAAACGTTCATCTTCTTTTGAAAAAATTGTATAGGTACCTGTTTACATAGCGGAAGTAACTCCACAGAACCTTCGTGGTGGCTTCGGAACAGTGCATCAGGTTTCGCAGCAAATAGATATCATTTCATTGATATAAGAACTGTTACTACATCTGTCCTCTTACATGGTGGTGATCTTGCAGTTGATGATATGCTGTGGTGTGTCACTGATGTATATCATAGGAACTTTTATTCAGTGGCGTATCTTGGCACTGTTAGGTACATTCTAACCCGACTTTTGATTACTGTGTACAAGTTGTTTTCATGCTGATAGATTGTGTCATTCTCGTCGCAGGAGCTGTTCCATGCCTCCTCCAACTGCTTGGGTTGTTCTTCATTCCCGAATCTCCAAGATGGTTGGTGAGTTGCTGAACAACTAGCTTTCAGCTTCCTTGTCCATTTGTCTGGTGTTGCATTTTGCAACATAAAAAGGCTTTATGTTCGGATGTGCGAATTCATTGCAGGCAAAGAATAATCGGTGGCAAGATTGTGATGGTGCGTTAAGGCGCCTCAGAGGACCCAATTGTGATATTACTTACGAAGCAACCGAGATTAGGGTAAGCTTTCAAGCTCATTTGGAAATGGACTCTTTAAGCATCCCCAACAACTAACCTATTTTGGAAATTTTAGAGTTTTTGGAGAATTTTAATCATTTTTTGGTCCAATCGATTCTCTATCCCAAAATGGGGAAGCAGAAGAAAAAAAATAGAAAAATTTTCCTAAATCTGAGCATTCTATAAAACTAATAATTTAGAGAATATGTAATTTGGAGAAATTTTGAGGAAGATGCTGGAGATGTTCTAATAATCCCACCCCATTTTTTTCTGCAGGAGTACACAGAAATCCTTGAGCAGCTTTCAAAAGCAAGGTTTCTAGACTTATTTCAGCGGAGATACACTTATTCACTTGTTGTAAGCATTACATAGTAATCCATACTTGCCTGAGTTGCCTCCTTGGAGTATCTTTTATCTATCAGTCTATCACATGTATATATACCTATGAAGTTCCTAAATGGAGAGATTCATTGAATAAATTCTGAACAAGGTTGGAGTTGGACTGATGGTCCTGCAACAGTTTGGAGGGGTTAATGGAGTAGCATTTTACGCAACATCCATATTCGAATCTGCAGGTAGCTTGCCTGCCTGACCGCCTTATTCGTTCTTTTAAAACAAAAAGGTTATTCGAAGACATTTGACAGCTGATCCCAAGAAATTCTCCTTGTCTATACATACAGGCTTTTCAGGCAGGCTCGGAACAATAGCCATGGTTGTTGTTCAGGTAACGAGCTCTCGGATTACTATTTTCCCTGCAAACTCCCCTTTCGTGAAGAGTATAACACGGTAATGATACACTGCAGATACCAATGACCGCGTTAGGCTCACTCCTGACTGATAAATCTGGGAGACGACCACTTCTTATGGTGAGAACTGAGAACTCTAATGTACTTCAGTCTATTGGTATTCGCGACTTTGCAAAAATGTGTCCTGAAGTCGCGTAACCATAACAGATTTCAGCAGCCGGGACATGCTTGGGATGCTTCCTCGCCGCACTAGCCTTCTTCCTACAGGTTACAACTTGTTATGTTATTTACGGATTTACCCCTACGAAAGCAAATCTCTCAACTAACATAACCAAGTGTCTGTCAAAATATAGGATCTTGATACATGGGATGAGGTCACCCCCTATATGGCATCCATCGGCGTCTTGGTACGCGCTATAGCTCTAAAATGCACTATATTTCATCATTTCGTCTCATGGATATGGTTTCGCGTAATGTAACTTGTTGGGTTCAACCTTGATCCAGATATATACAGGGTCGTTTTCTCTGGGCATGGGAGGCATTCCATGGGTGATCATGTCTGAGGTACTAGCTAATGTTTGAAGAATCACTAACAGAACACTAAGTAGATTGATTGTTATGTTAAGTTGCACTTGGTTGTTCACTCTTCGCAGGTGTTTCCGATCAATGTGAAGGGGGCAGCGGGGAGTCTGGTGACGCTGGTTAGCTGGGCTGGGTCATGGATAATCTCGTACACATTCAACTTCCTAATGAGTTGGAGCTCAGCAGGTGCAATTAATGTGCTTTCATATGTTCTTGGATCTTGATCTTGTTATGATGGCAAGTTTGAGATGGCATTTAACATTTATGAGTTATATATGGATCAGGAACGTTCTTGTTATTCGCGGGCGTGTGTGGGTTCACTGTCGGGTTTGTAGCGAAGCTGGTACCAGAGACCAAGGGGCGAACGCTGGAGGAGATACAAGCCTCCATGAACACAACCTCATCTGGCTAGCTAGTTTCAATTTGAGCTTGAAGTGTCCTTCAATTTATATGTTGGTTTTTATTTTACTTTGGACACTTCAATGGCTTGTTAAGCCCGTCTCGAATGTTGGTGTTTAAATGCTTAAATATAAAACTTTTTTTTTTGGATGACGAGGAACACCTTCAATTGGGTGGTAAACCCGAACACTTGACCCAACACTCACCGGTCACACTCACCAGTCACAAGGCACTTTTGGGGGTTTGACAATAGATATTTTGATATATTGCTATTAGATTCACTCTTTAAAAAAAAAAGAAAGTGCTTCATTAGTTATTTTTTACAGAGTAGTGTTCAAATCAAATGTAAATTTGTAATGCATAAATTAGAACAACGTACCTTACAGATCAGATAAGTGTTTAATCCAGACCCGGATTTCACGAGTTCGGGTCAACTCAATGGTCATATTTAATATTTTTAATGGTGGATTATTTACGTAGTTCTAAAAGATAAAACTATTATATTACCTTATCCTTAGTTAATATTTTTAAAAAACTAAAATTATTATATTACCCTACTGCTAGTTAATATTTATTGAAAAAAAGTAATAAATGCTGTTATAATAGTAATATATATATTTTATATAAGTTACAAGTTACAATATTAAATTATAAAGTTTATTATTATTATTATTATTATTATTATTATTATTATTATTATTATTATTATTATAGAAAAGGGCAAAGACTTACATAATTAGTTGTAAGTTTCGTAACAAATTGAGCTTCAACACCTTTCTGAACAGTAAAATCAACTCTATGAAATATGAAATCGTCATTACGAACTCTGACCTATGACTTTCGTAACCAACTGAACCTACGTCAAAAACCCAATTACAAGTACATCATCTCCTAATTCACCAAAAGTAGAGAACGCAAATGTTATCAAGTAATACCCTTAAACAACACAAATATTTGCGTACTTCTTCTCCTTTCTTTCGGTGGCTTGAGAGACCGCCTTGCCAGATATAAATGAGTCATTGACTCTAGTCATGAACTGCGAAGCCCCAATCACATCGACATAAGTGTCTCTCCCCTTATCCCACCCATAAACCAAGAGAAGCTCAACACCATCGTCGGTGTGCATACCTATATGCGCTTCCTTCTGAGCTGCAATGTCCACTTTATATTAGATGTATACTAAAACATGCATCTCGAACCATGTTGTGTCGGTGCTTAGTCGCGATGCCTCGACTACAATGTAAAACATGATCTCCAAAAGAGTATCTTGTCAAGCTCACAATTGGGACAAGTCGGATAACCACTAAACAAAGGGATCGAAAAGAGCTAAAAATTATATAAAATATTAACTTTTTGATTTATTTTTAAAATAATATTATACTTATTAAAATAATAAGTATAATATTATTTTTAAAAATCAATCAAAAAGTTAATATTTTATATAATTTTTAGCTCCCAAAAAAATCATATATATATGATTAGTTTAATTATTTAAAAAATAGATTTTAAAATCTATTCATATGTGTATTAAGAAAAATAGTTCTCAACTTCTTAGATAATAAAATATATAGATTTTTTTGGGTCGGGATGAAATTTGTATATGGATGATGGATCCAGCACATATATGGTGCAAATTCACATATTTATCCAGTTGCTTCGAGTTACGTTTTGTAGATTGCAGCTGGAGTATACCTATCTTGCTGATACGCATTACGTGTTACAATTTTATATTTATATACATTACTTTTTTTTTTTGGTCGAAATTTATATACATTACTATATACAACGTACTCCAGTTTCTCCAATGTGTACCCCCTTATACTTAGAAACATTTCAATTTTCAATACATTTGTTATAATCATTAATGCATTAAAATTTAAAAAATTATTTTTTTAAAGTGAATTGTGGGAGTCTTCTCGTTGGAAGAGATATCCCACAACACAATCATCTCGCATAAATTAGATACTGTACATGTACTATTATATCTACCTATTTGACGGTGAATCTATATATCGTCTTTTTTGGAATTTTTTTTCAAAATATTAAAAAAAAAACAATTATTTATAATAATATTCACACATTTAAAATATTTACAAAAAATATTCATTTTTTGCAGAGTACACAGAGAAACGCGGGTTGAGACCGCGTTTCTTTCACAATCGTTAAGATCTGAACCTGAAGTGAGGATAAAAAAATAAAAATAAAAAACGCGGGTTAAAACCGCGTTTATACCAATTTATTTTTTAAAATTGAAAACAAGAAAAGAAAAAAGAATCAATTGCCTTGTGCCTACAAAAATACACATGAAGCGCAGCATAAGGCCGCGCTTCGCCGCTTCATTCTTCTGCTTCCTTTTTTTAAAATTAAAAAAAACAATGGTATAAAAATTATATAAACGCGGTTTTAAACCGCATTTTACCCAAAATTGATTATAAAACACGGTTTTAATCCGCGTTTTTTTCAAATTTTTTTTTACCAAATTTCAGATCTCAACGCTTTTGAATGAAACGCGGTTTTAAACCGTATTTCTCTGTGTACCCTGCAAAAAATGAATATTTTCATAAATATTTTAAATGTGTGAATATTATTGTAAATAATTATTTTTTTGTGAATATTTTGAAAAAAAATTCTCTTTTTTTAATACCTTGATTATTTTCTTTATTTACACTCCCTCGACTTCTTATCGGAGTACTACTAAGTTCGTCGCCTCAATCTTAATGATGCGACCAATAATCACTTGTCCGTCTCTTGAGTGTAAATCTGGCATAGTGTATATAATATGATGTGTACGTTGTATATTATCTGTCTTAATTATATATAATCAGTCCAGCAGCAAATTAAATCAGAGCTGAACGGCTTCCAGATTGAAGGCTTAAAGCTAACGTAAGGTTTATTATAAATAGAATAAAGTATAGTATTACGTACATAAGCTGCAATTAGCAATGGTCAGAATTTTTCAAAGTAATATATATATAGAATCATATAGGCCGGGGAAAAATTAATATTGATCACTAATTATATGTCGAGAGTTGAAAATGAAAATTCAACTTATTATTTTATATATAAATAAACGCCCTCTCTCTGGGTACATGTGAATCAACCATGGATATTTTTCTAAAGATTTCTCTGAGAAACAATATCAAAATAAATGTCCTTATTTAATTTATTAAAAAATATTTATAATAATTAATATTTTCAAATTTTAATTTTTAACTTTGTGTTAAATTAATTTATTTTTACAAGGAAAAAGTGGCAAATAACATAGATTTTAACGAACAATCGATACATTTAGCGTCACCAATTTTCAAAGTTATAACACATATTATTACCTTTTTCGGTTTAATATAATACTAATATAATCCTCGCGTCATGGCGTGTGCACGAGGAAAAATAATGTATTAGGAGGATAAATAGAAAAAATAATGAAAAAAATACAAATAGTGAATTATGTTAACAAATATATGAATGAATGAAATCGCAATGCTAGACAGCTTTGTCCATAGGATTCCTAAAAAAATGCTTATATGAATAGATGAAATTGTATGTAAAAAAATAATGTAAGAATAATTTACATAATGAAGATAAAAAAGGATTATGGGTGGGTGGCACCAAGTTATCCAAAATTATTTGTTTAGAATAGATTTGAAAATGATCGGATATTTTAGATAATTGCGTTGGAGAAAAAGGAAGGAAAGGAAAAGGGGAAAAAGGAAGGAAAGGGAAAAGGGAAGTTAGTTGGTAGGTAAAATGGTTTCTTGAGGTAAAGGACCTCAATCCGTACGGCGGTATGATTAAAAGTTAGTTGGAAAAAAAAATATAAAAGAGCAGGAAAAAAAAAGGATTGGTTGAATTAACAAAAATGGAGAGATTGACAACTCAACAAAGTCTTCTGATTTAAAGTATTATATAGATATAGATTGTCAAGGCACGACATGATACAAGCTTCTCAAGTCGGTAGAAGTTTTCGTCTTACATCAGTTAATTGACACCGATTTTTCAAGTTGACAAAGACCTGATATTTAAGCAGAAATATATGATTGAAAACTCGATGTCGAACAAAGTTGTCTCTTAAGAAGCCAATGTCATACTTGTAATGATATTTTAACCGTATAAATAATAACTCCCTTCAACTTTTAACCTAATTGCACTCTATCAATATAAGCTAATTCAATTATTATAACTATTGTTTTCGCTGCTTCTAAACTTAATATTTTGGCTTCTCATCTTAAAGTGTGAAATGTAAAGAATCCAACTATTTCAGGAAGGCAGCAGAAAATACGAAGAGAAAATTTGCCCTAGACCCCGTTTAAAAGGTTCAAATTAGGCAATTGTCCGTTTTTATTATTTATTATGTAAAAATTTCATCTAATAATCTGGAGCGCCTTGTTCTCTTCCCTCTCACCTCGTTCTCCGATTCTAGATTTGATCGTCCACCTCGTGGCTTCCCTCTCACCTCCTTGCTAGATCTGGAGTTTAAAGAAGATGGGAACGAAGGCTTGTACTAGCAACACCAGCAAGCATCAATGATGGTGGCGACCTCGACTGCGGATCCGATGCGCAGCCGGTGTAGATCTCATGGATCGATAGGTTGAGTCACGGGTTTCACTTTCAACATTATCAACTATAAATTGAAATAAGATAAACACTATGAACACTATGCAACTTAAGTTAAATAAATGTAAAGGAGGAATAAGATGAATATGTACCTTCAACCTACACCTCTTCATTGGTTGTTTAGTCGATTCGCTACTCGACATTCTTATCAAATTTCCACATTTCACTAATGAAAAATCCAACAATAATATAAAAAACTCACCAAAAAACGCACTAAAACACAGTACTAAAAGTAATACGCACTACCCAGTAACCACACATAACCAGCAGACATTTCGCACTGAAAAGGACTAAAAATTCGAGACTAGCTAGAATCAAATCAAGACTCACATTTCGCCATAAAAACGGACTGAAAAATCTGAAATATTGAACACTCACTTAGCCTATTGCCGAACTGATGAGAGCCTGTGAGGTGTGCTATTGCTACTCGCCCCCGCCCTCAATGTTTGTTGCTGACCTGCTCACTGGAGTCACCACCAGTCTGCCAGTAAATACACCACGAAATCGCTTGGCTCAATCACTTGCTGCTCACCATTCGGACCGTCGATTACTCGCCACTCGAATTAGAATTTCACATTTCAATCATCGACTCTACTGAGTGGAATGGAGCAAGAAGCCATTCAAATATCTGAGAGTACGTGGCGATGGGCTTCAAAACAAAAACCCCATGGGTTGACTTTAACAAAATCGACATATATACTATCCAACAAAATATAATTTAATACATACAACTCAAATTTTAACATTGCTAGGATCGCAGTATTTTCTTAGGATCGTAAGATCCTAACAGATCCTAAAGATCCTGCCGATTCTAGGCAGATCCTAGCACTACCGAGTATATATGACCGATCCGAATCAGAAGCTCGCCTAGGATCGTAGGATCGTAAGATCCGGATCGCGATCTTAATACTTTGAAACTTTGTCCAACTGAATTGGTCATTCATGTTCTCACTTTCAAATATAATCTTTTGTACGTTTTTGGTTCATTCATTTGTATGTTGAGATCAGTTTTAATTAATTTGTTAATGCAAGGTGGTGTTGGCATTTATGGTACTTTAAACCTGAATGTAAATTTCTAATCAATAATTTTTTTATGTCGCAAATTCTTTAGTAATAATAATTAGAAAGTAATTTGCTGCCAGCAATAATGACGTCAGTAGCGACAAAGTTAATGTCAGCATTATCGACGTCAGCAGTGTCAGCAATGTCGACATCAGCAACGTCGGTGTCGACAACATCAAGAGTGGGATGAAGGAAGGGAAGAAAAAAATGAGGGGAGGATGTGGTTGTCGGTTGGCTTTTAACTAATATGTATAGATTGATAGTACTGGAAGAAAAAAGACGGAAAATATGGATATTTTGGTAAAGAGGTTGGATCCCGTGTAAGCAACCCTTAGGGTGTAATTTGTGAGCAGAGAAATTATTCATAGCTACCAAACGATTATTCATGTATAATAATGTAATTATTCGTATGTACGAACAAATGTAATTATTCATATATAATAAAAGATTATTCATATGTATATACATACGAATAATCACTTGGTACCTATGAATAATGTCACTATTCATAAGTTACTTTTAATCTCAATCGTTTTATCTTCTTAATCCGACGTTCCAGATTTACTCACAAATTACATAGTAAAGCTTGTTTCTATTCTCTTTGAGTAAATATATCATATAAGAATCCGAGATAGGGCCAAATAATTAGATAGGGATGAGGATGGGTGGAGAACCAACCGCGTTTTGACCAAACAGGTCAACGAACAGGTACACGTTGCCGTCCGACTGGATCGAATCAACCGACAACCGGGTCAGGTCAGATATGTTCTCAAACTTACAAAATCATCGCCCACAGTGAATCTTTAATTGGTTAATCCTCCCACCGAATGGAGTTTGCTACCTCCCGGAGTAGTAGATTTATGGCTTATTATTTAGCTTAAATTAGCTTTAAAAAATGTTTTTTTCCTTGACTTATATATGCATAGATTAAGCTAACATATATGATACTCTCTCCGTTCGGCAAAACATAGGTGTTATTTTTGTTCAAAAAAACTTGTTATTGTAACTATTTTGTACTTCACTTTACAAAAATACCCTTGACATAATTGATGGTTTGTTAGTTGTAGTTTTTAATAAAGTAAAAAAGGAGGGTAATAATTGAGGGTAATTAGTACATTTGGAAATTGTCTTAAAATTTGTGAAAAAAAACTAAAATAACATGTTTTGTCGAACGGATGGAGTAATTTTCTCATAGTATAAGATAAGATAGTTTGATTATTATCAACTCTATTCTATTAGTGTGTAAGCTTCTCTGAGAAATTGAAATAATGGTATAAGATATTTTAACCATTGTTCAAACCTTTGAATTTGCCTGTTCATATTCTTCGCTATTTAACAGAGTAGTGAACATGATTGTTTGGTTGGATTACTCGATTGAGCTTAGGAGTCTGTTGTCATATCTAGTTTGCTTGTCCTCATTCGCAACGATGTTATCGAATGATGGTCTAATAATATTTAACTCTCATCCAAATTACTGTCTTGTATAAAAAATGATAATTTTCTCACCAAAATTATTCATTTTCAATTTTTTTAGAGTTCATAATTTCCATTTGAAATTTTCTTTTTCAATCAATAATTTCAACTCACACAATTAGACCATGACTTAGACAATCCATAAAACATTACATTAGAAATGAAAATCAATTTAAAAGTTTAATGCCGTTGGATGGGTTGACCAACATAACTAAATAAATAAAATGTCGAGATAGAAATTCAAATGCCTAAGTTATCAACAATACACCTCATTTTGAGGAGGACATGGGTCGGTTCTACACACTTTTTTCTCGACTACATTATAAATGGTGTTTTTAAAATTACTCTTTTCTCGACTACGTTACAAATAGTGTTTTTAAAATAACTCCTTAGAGACATAAAAGAGAAAATACACATCATCACCCAAACACAATCACACGAAAAAAACATTAAAACTGACAACATAATAAGATGATAAATAAAGGGCCTGAAAACATAAATAAATAGAGGCAAAACATCCATGAATCTTAAGTTAATGGGAGACATAAATAATTGGTTAAGGGATCTGTAAGGGGAAAAAATGAGCGTGTTCTTGGGCTATATTCACTATATTTTTTCAAATTCATTTTAAAACTTAATTTAATAGTTAAATAATTAGATGATACTCTTCGTGATATATGGTATAACATATAGAAGATCTTCGCTACAATTTGATGACCAGCACTATTAAAATATTATCGTCCATGATTTAGGCATTTGTTGAGCTGGTCGTATCTTCCATATACATGCCTCCCAAATATATATTTCCATTTCTCATTCACATTTCTCATAACAAATTCCTAAATTAAGAAAAATTCTCTATAAAAAAATTAATTTTAATAATCTAATTAAAAGAAAAAATATATTAATTAAAATTTAAAAAATCATTTCTAGTACTCTTATCCTATGCCATTGATAGTAAAACTGATAATATATTGCATATTCAATATAGATTTTTTTTAACTTGTGTCTTTAAGGTGCTTAAACTTGTAGATTTGTGAAATTTATACTAGATTAATTAATTTAGTTAATTTTTTTAAAAAAAATTATATAATTTATCCATTTCATTTTAAGATTTTTTTTATAATCAAGGATACTTAAGTACTTATTCCTCTAAAACAAAGGTTCCACAAATCACTTTAGAAATGATTGAAACCAAACAACGACATGGATCACGAGTGTAACACTTAATTATTTTGAATATAAATTTTTTATTATAAAATTATAGTTATTTTTCTTACATAATAACTTTACAATTATTGACATTTAACAAATTGATTATTTTAGAAAATAATTTTTAATTTTTTTAAAACATAAATTTTCCTAATAAAATTTAATAAATATAAAAATTTTAATTCATATTAAAAATAATTAAAAATGATGATTCCTACTTAACCTGCTATAAATAATTAAGACGAGTGGTGTTGTAAAACTAACCAAAAAAAAATGGATAAGATAATGAATTGAATCTTGAAGTGGACCATTTCCTCTCTCTCTCAAACAGCTCACAACATTAACGTGTGTTAATTGAGGGCCGATCGCTTTGGATTGGGAGTCTACTTCCATCCCCTTTCTCGATCCACCTGCTTGCTTGTTCATCCATTTCCATCTCCTGTCGGTTTGTCTCCCTCCTAATTTGATTCCCCATTTTCTGCAACAATTATTTCTCCTATTTATATACCCCCTTCTTCCTCCCTCTTTCACCCCATAAATATGCAAATTTCAAAACCTAGCTAGCCTCATCCTCTCTCTCTCCCTCCCTCTCTCTCTCTAAACACGCACACAGTCCTTCCGATTGATTCCTGAAAGAGGGAAATTGAAATAATCAGACTACTAAGATGTGCAGTTCTTATAGTAAAAGCGCTACAAACTCCTCCTTTTTCCTCTCTGGGGACTTTTGTCGAACACTTGGTGGGCTCGACCTCTTCTCCGGCACCCCGACTCCTGCTACACCCGCAGCTGTTGCTTCGGTTCCAGGCGGATCTGGATTCACCGACGGGTTTAATTGCTGCACGGAGAGTCTGGGGTTCGAGAGCTCCGATGGGGGGGTCATCGACCAAGGGCTGTGGGAGGGCGGGAAAAACGGAGGAGAGATGAGTGATTGTTCGGCGGCGTGGGGGCGTGTGCGGCGGAGGTCGGAGGAGAGGAGGAGGGTGGTGGAGTTTCCTCCACCGTTGACGTCGATGGACGAGCGCGGCCGGCGGGATTTCGTTCTCCGGCCGGTGAGGAAAGACGGGAGATTGGAGCTCACCGAGGTGAGAATCCACCGCCCGGAGATCATGCTCGCCACACGGGAGAATGGCCGCTTGACTCTCCGCCTCGTCGGGAATCCAGACGAAGAATCGGAGGAGGAGGAGGAGGAGGAGTTAATGGATGGGGAAGAATTGAAGCCTGAAGGGGAGGATAGAGAAAGGGAAGGCGGTTCGCCGGCGAGCGGCGGGGAAGGAGGGCAGGCGGCGCCGCGACGGTGCTACGAGTATGACGTGGCAGGGCATCGGCACTTGAACGTGTGGAGCCCACGGTGCGTGAGTGCGTGACAGCGATGTGTGGATTGGCGGTTTCAGCTCATGGAAGGCAATTTTTGTCGTTTACTGGTTTGTGATGATTTGGCGGTAAATTTGGATGAATCATGTAACGGTCACAATGCTGACATCTTTATTCTTTTCTCCAAACGTGTGGTCCAATTTAACGATTTGTAAATTTGATGAGTCATTTTTTGCAAATATATTTGAACAAGGGTGGGGAAAAAAATTTCTTTTTTTTTTTTGTCATTTATTTTGATCTTAATCAGCTAAATTTAACTCTACCGCTCTATATTTAATGGTACTCTGTCATTGGTGTTTCAAAGATGATTCGAATTTAGAAATTTTTGACATGAAAATTAGTCTTATAACCATTGATAATTTGATATTTTTATCATCTCTTACAACAAGGAGACTCCTACAATAAAAAAAATTGTTCAAAACTGATTAATAAAGATTTGAGTTATGAAAAAGCCAGTAACTTTTTGATTTTAAATTTGAAGATCAAATAACTAAATTGTCAATGGGTGTTTAAGACTATAAATAATAAACATGAATCAGTTTTTTTATTTTATACTTTAAGGTAATAAGATAAGAATCTTAATTGGAAAAGATTTTATACCAAAAAAAAATAAACCCTAAAAATCTACTTTAAAATATAGCTAAAGTATTTTAATTAGAGTAATATTTTCCAAAATAAGAGTCTTCTTGTCTTGGGGCGTAGATTAAAAACCCCAAACATGAATTAATGAACATAAACTAAAATGCTAAATAATTAAAAAAAATCTCATAATAAATAGGCATAAGAGGAGAGGGTCTTATAAAAAAAATGTTAATGATTAACGAAATAAATAATGAAAAATATACGGAGTATATAATTTGAAGAATATTAACAAGTCTGTCCAAAAGTAATACAATTACGGCCGAGTACCAGTAATTTGGTATTTCCCCTTTTTGGGGGGCCATGAAGAGCCCAACAGAACGTATATAATATAATATCTATTTGCTTACTTGTTGGAATATTCTAACGAAATATAGCATATACTGTACTACTTGTGTTTGTTTTAAACTTTCAATACTGTATCCATCAATCAAAACAGAAAGTGACATATTTGGAAACAATCTTAACTTTAAAAAAAAAAATATTTAGTGTTTTTCTAACATACGCCCTAACAAAATATACTCCATATTAAAAGATCAAATGGAAAAACAAATAAAATTAAATCACTTTAACTAGATGCAAAATGATTGAAATCAAATCCATATTCCTTGATTGCATTGATATTTATCGATCACCATTTGAACAATTTACAACTTAATTTTTATGAACTTCACCTCTAAAAAAACTCACCAGGAACCTATGAATCGCTCGAGCATCGCCTTGTTTCTGCTTCACAAAATCTGTTTGGAGAGCTACTTAAAACCAACTTATATATATAAATATGTCAGAAACTATCTCTAGTTCAAATTTGTGCCATTGGGAAGTAAGGTCTTAAGTAGCTCCAAACAAGGTTCTTGTAACATCTCTATTGACCGAGATGTTCTTCGACGCTTTGATTCTGATCCGGAGCTTCAGTTGGAGCGATGGGCTGGTTTGCGGCGGAGCCACTCCCTCCAAACACAGGCCTCATGAACTTGTCATCAAATTTCCTCCATAGGTAATGTACTGTCAATGTAGGGTGCCTGAATAGCAGCCTAATACCGCGGTTGTTAGCCCTCTGTCCATTTTTGTCGTCGTTTTCGTTGTTGTTGTTGTTGTTGTTGTCGTCGTCGTCGTTACCATTGCCTTCCTCAACACCGTTTTCAAGGAGAGGAAGGTTAGGAAACAGGTATTCGAGGCTGGCAAAGTCGGTGACATCTGAATGAAATGGCCCACTGCGCCCCAATAGCGCGCCAATCAAAGGCTTCGTGATTGATCCGAATACCTGTCATGCCACACATAGGTCAATAGGACACTCAAACTGAAAATGGCTCAATAAGATGGGAATGAAGACACCTACCACAGTGCTGAAGAGAACAACTACTATGGTACTTGTTATCATCAGCGAATTCTCTGACGACGTTGAGTTATCATCAGAACTCGAAAACTACATTTAAGTTACTGCAAATGTCAGAAGAAAAAAAAACATCCACAAGAGAAAATGATGATATCTTGCCTGAGCTGAAAATGTACGTAGTGTGTAATTTTACCTGATTGTAAGACAAAGCCACTGTAACTGCACCTCTCATCAGCCCTGCCCACCATATTATGAACTGCTTCCTGAACTGAATTTTTTCGGCATCTCTCCTCTTTGTCCAGTTTGCAATGTTTGCTAGCGGAAACACGAATGCTGCTCTTCCTACCAAGACCATCGCTAACAGCGTTGCACTCAATGCAAACGTCGTCCCTGCACTGAATTCGACAGTATATATATTACATTGTTTAGACTTAATCTTCAATGAAATAAACTCCAAGGACATGAACCAAGTGCCAGTGCTACCTTGCACTGCTTTCTTTCCATGTGTCGATATCTAAGGCATCCATGCCGACATACAAGAAGATGAATGTCTCTGCAATGAACGACATTGTAGCGAATGCATGCCTGAAATCAAGAAAGCCAATTTGCCATGAAATTTGAGGAAGATTTTTCAACAAGTACTCTTTTAGATTTTGAGATACATAAAGTTTGGCTCTCACTTGGTTGTAATCCTTGAGCTCTCGGTGATGTTGTGCCATGTATAATGCGACATAACAACGCCACAAAAGAAAACAGTCAAAATCCCGCTAAGATTGATAAGCTGCAAGGAAGAATTTATCAACAGTTTTCAGTGAAGTAGACAAAATAGTACAAAACCGGCGATGAAACAAAGAATAATTGTTCATTAAAGGTTCAAATTGTCGTCGTTGTATGTATATACCTCAGCTATCATGTAAGATAAATAAGCCATAAGCATCATGATTGCGATTTCACGATCTGTTGAATGTCTGTTGCATCATAAGAAAATATGGCTCAGCTCATTTATTTCGACAAAACATATTAAGTGAAATTACAGGTGTTATTGAAATATACCTTCCAATGTAAAGTATCTTTATGATGAAAGCACTTAAAAGACCAACCTGTAGATTTGCCAGAAATAACCAGTTAGGCTACTAGTCAATTTATGATACAATTTCGGTGGAAAGGACTGAATTTTTTTACCGCGACACCAAGAAGAGTGCTGGTGAAGAAGAGGTAAAGGAAGGTCCCAACCAAGCTCAGACCTGTCATGGCACTAACTTCGCTGAAATCAAGTGATTGTATGGCGTTGAAGAGCACTATGGAGGTTGCATCATTCACTACACCCTCTCCGAATACAATACTGTATAGGAATGGTGTTTCGTCTTGATTGAGAACCTACGATATGCATGACAATCAGTATAAATCTAATGTAGTCACTATGTTACACATTCCAAATTTAGATTGTAAGTACCTGCAAGGTACAAACTGAATCTGTGGCCGATAAAATGGCCCCAATTGCTGCAAAGTTTGAACGCTAATCAGTCAATACATCTGAAATCGTCATCATGAGTAGAAATTATCCATCCAGACTATGAGAATGAATTACCTAAGTAGTCTTGGACATCCAACTCCGTCACACCAAGTCGTTTGAACAGCAGAAAAGCACCTGCAGTCAGTCCACTTATTAGATCAATTTGTTTCGTTTTCGTGCAATTTTCCTTCAATTTGAATCTTACCGAGTGAAATAAGGCAGAAGGATATGATGGTCCCAAGGATTCCGAATAACAGAATCGTCGAGAAGTTCTTGAAGAACTGCTTCTTCTTGACCTGGAAACTGAAAAATATATACAATTTAGATTTTAAAAAAAAAATCTTGATGACTAATGTGTCAAATTTTGTGCATTGCAGGAAGCAAACATGAAGAGATCGAGATCGAGCTAGACAGTGAGCGAATTACCCAGCATTGAAAATGATAGGAGGGAGCAAATAAATGAAGAACAGCTCCTGACTGAACACCAATATCTGCGAACTCTGTCCTTTAGTAAATAGCAGGACAACTCCTCCAGATATCAAACCCTAATTCCATCACACACAAATTCCACAATTCAGTGTCAAAATCAATCCAAATTGAAGTCCAAATAAGAACACAGTACGCCTATATCTGATCAATTAGAAACCAGGAGATCATAATTTTAACAAAAAGGCATTTCCCCAATCCCATCACCTCCCAAAAACCCCTAAATCGGGCAAACTGAAACTGCGATATTCTGAAGCTAGAGGCGAGTTACGCACCAGAAAAAGAGCGGTGATGGATTCATTGGCCCAGCGATGCTCCTCGAGCAAATGCCCGATGATTATGCAAGCGCAGAGGAGGGAGAAGAACACGGTGATAGCTATAACAGTGGAGGTGTCGAACGACGATGAGCTGTGAAGATTTTTCGGGACGATATCGGAGACGACGGAGAGGATCGACACTATCGACATCTCGTCTCCTACGTCCGAGCTCGATCTACAGCTTTAGCATCCACAAAACTTTCCGAACTCGAATTCAACCCTCGCTCTTTAAAACCGTCGAAATCCAAACAAAATCAGGGGCGAGATTCGCAAAGTTTCAACCTTTTGAATCTCGTCTGACTTTATTATTATTTTTTTTCCCTCGCATCTCTCTGGTTTCTTCCCCACGGAACATGGCGGGGGGACTGGTTGTTACGGAGACTTCTCAAATCAGATCCTCTGCGACGCTCTACACTCGCAAAACCTGAAACCGGTGACGTGTCTCCGTATCAGCCCTTCACCGGTGACGTGTCAGATTGCTATTGGTGGTTTTCGAGAGACCGTAGGGGCTTATTGTGAGGGTCAAGGCACCGTGCCGTTGACTGGCCGTTATCTTGGCGCTTAATTTGAAAAAGTAGTTTTTTTTGGGAGGAAAAGGGGAAAAAGGCGATCATACAAAACCGAGCAACACGTGAGAACGAGGGGAGGGTCACGGAGTGATTCGTCTGGTGGGCCCCAACACGAGCTGATGTGGACGGAGATTACGTGAAGAACGTGGATTTGGACGGTGATTCGGGGGTAGTCCTCACTGTTATACCGTGGACCTGCACGCATTGTATCATTACTGATATTTATGAAATTTGTCGGTTGATGTATTAATTATCTTATGTTATCTTGGGCCCTATCATATAGTCGTGCGAACAACGACTCCAAGTTAGCGATTGCTGAAGCAAACTAATAAATTTAATTTAAGGTTTAACGTGGTTTTATAGGTTCCAATAAATATTGAAACCAAGCGCCGTCCTATTTAAAAAAAAAACATTAAAATCGATAGAATGTATAAGTGTCTTATTAGTTAAAATCATCAAAGTTTTAATTTCTGGTTTCGTCTCTTGAAACTCATAATTTTTAATAGTAAACAATGTAATTTTTTTTATTGTACATGTTCAAGAATTTATATTCGTTTGATTGTTTTACCCTTGGGTGAGTTGATATTATTATTGAAAATTCAAATCTTGAGTTCTTAGATACATCATTTAAATTAGATACATCATTTAAATAGAAAATAAAATTTGGTATGTGCATATAAAGTTGCAAGCACGATGAGTATGATGCCGAAAACACATGATTGTAATTGGATATCTCATGATCAAATTTTCTTTATATTATGAATCATATTAGAAATGTTAGGAGCCACAAGTGAGACAGTTTAATCAAATATTCACACTTATTTGCTCAGTTGATAAAGAAAAATCATTAAAAAAAAAATTGTGTGTTTGATTTTTGCTATCGATAAGTGGGACAATGTTGGTAGACGATTTGTAAGTATCTTTATTAAAGATCATTGGTTCTCAACATATGTCATAATCCTAGTGACGTGATATTGTGATGGGAGTCGGACATATTCAAACTTTTGACAACTTCAAAAAATATATTTTGAGTTCAAATATTATGCACTAAAAACCTTGTCTTATTGGGCCTGTGAGGCCCAATAGTCATCCATACACTGGGCCATAAGCCCAATCAAAGCAAGCCAAAAACTTTGCAGAAAACTGTGAAGCTGTTCAAATCCTACAAAAAAGAGTTGCTTGCAAGGGAACTTGATAGTTTCTTGATGTGGACTAGATCAACTTTAGCAGCCACTTCTTTTATCCAAAAGCTAAGCTCCAACTCTTCTAGATCGCGAGCAATGCATTGATGAATGGAGGACTAAGAGTTGCTTTGAGTCACAGGAACACACCGAGAAAGCGACACTACATTGAGTGATATTCAAGCAAAATATGTTCTAGCATTGTTTTGTTTTAGTACAACCGAACCTCGCGATCAAAACCTAACCCTAATGAATATACATTGGACTTATATGGAGCACAATGAAGTTATTACAAGACAATTCAAATTAGGTAAACAATCCCTTTCTCTTGAGACACAATCTATGAATTGATGTCTTAGAACTTAAGCTTCAGTAGGAAAGGCATCTTATCCGAGAAGGGCGGGTCCGAATACTTCCCTGTGAGTATTTGTGAAGCAACATACTGATTTGCAGCCTCTGTGTAATGAATCCCATCCCAGTTAACATACTCAGTAGAGTCATTGCACCCTTTGGCTGTCACTGATGTCCCATTTATGACCTTTGTCCTCCCACACGAGACGCGGCTGTCATAGTTCAATGGCGGTCCTCCATAGCCGCAACAAGCTGCAATCGGTTGCTCAAAGCCTGCCCCGGAAAAATAGCCTCATTTTCAGCTCCTCGTAGCCATGAAAATTGATCAAGAAACAGGCATTGAGGCTTACCGTATCGAGAGTACTTTGCAATGAGGTTTGATTTGATAGTGTAGATATCGACGTAGGTGACGTTTGCATCGGTGTACTGGCCCTGAAGCTTCTTGCAAAGGGCCTGGAGCTGCAGGTTAAAGAGCTTGGCGGCCTGGTTGTGCGCGCTAACACACCCGAGCTCATCAAGCTTTGATGGGTCAGTTCCGAATGCAGCCACATTCTGAGTCAAGCAACCAAGAGGGCCTGTGTTGTGGATCCAAAGGTTCCTTGCTCCTTCGTCGTACAATCTCTGAGGATCGGTATAGGCTGGATTTAGATCATATCCTTTTCGGATTCTTGCATATAACATTTTTTTTTTTGATCATTGAGCTTTAGTTCAATTCATCACCTTGATTCCGGATTCGAACTCCACCAAGATACTTGGAATGGAGGCAATCAGTTGATCAAAAGTCTTGGAATAGAACGCGCCAGCAATGTCGTTCTGGCCTATGTCGAACATGTAAAGCCCCTTAGAGAAAGAGTCTTCGGATGGAATGAACTTGTCGAATTTTCTACCTATAGACCAAAAAACAAGTGCATCAGTGTCTCAACTAACTCAACTAACTCACCAAATTTTATGTTTTCATTTCTGAATCATATATGGTTATGGACTATAGATCGGATCAAACCGCGTACTCTTGGAGCTCAAGTCGAGAACTTGAGCTTTGAATTGGCGAAACTGAGAAATCTGAACTCCAAAGGAAAAAGGGCTAAAAGATGATGCAGTTGCTGGCAGTATGGTTGATCCAGCTGCAGCAAAATTGCCTCCCCTCCGAAAATTCGGTAGGATTATTGAATCTAGATAGGCATTCAAGAATGGGAGATCCATTGCATCCACTGAAATGATCAAACAAAAGTTCAGAAAAATGTCAATTGAAATCACCTTCCAAAAAGAAGCTGATCAGTCATGATAAATGGATGGAGATTTTACTAAGAAAGTCGATAATGAGGCGCCCATCGCAGTATCGCCCAGACGGCTTCTGGAAGTAAGTCTGTCCATTGGGAGGATTGAGCTCTTCAATGCCAGCTGAAACCAGGTTTCCTGTATCAGAATTCGAGTCTCCGAAGTTGAAAACCGCAGGGTAGTTGAAATCAATGGAGGTTGTGTAGGGTATGAATGTGATGATCAATGTGGAGACAATGAGTTTGATGTGATGAATGGAGTTCTTGGAAGCCATTGAATGGTTTTTTTTTTTTTTTTTGCAAGGTGAGTAGTTGCTTTTTGATTCTGATATCTAACCAGTGATAGATTATGAATTAGATAGAATTTGATTGCCCTTTTTAAGAGGGTTTCTGTTGGGAAAGGTAAGTGAGTTGGTTGGTGATTTATTTCATGTCATGTCAAGTTTAATCAACAGCTAATTTTTGTTTTGCTTTGAATCATGGAAACCTACCCAACTCAAGATTTTTCTCTCTCTCTTTTTTTTTTGTTTTTCTTTCCTTGTTGTCTTGTATTTTAAATTAAATTTTCAAGGTTGGAGAAGAAGAAAGATTGATTTTCTTGTTCTAGAAAGCTTTTTTGCTACTTCATAAGGCTTGTTACTTATAACCAACAAAAAGGAAAACTTATAGGCATCAAAATGAGGATTGGTTTCCAACATTAAGAAGCAATTGAACCTTTTTGGTGAGAGTCTTAAGGATGTTTTTTGTATGACAATTGGTTTGGATAGCTTGTAGTGAAAGAGGAAGCGACTACATTCTCACAATCATATTTTTTTCGACTACTTTAATAGGACTTAAACTTCAGATATTTGAGGGGGTAACAAGAGTCTCTTTTCAACTCACCTATATGATTCGACGAAATATTTGCTTTGTTGATTGCGAAAAAGCATTCCTCTAAATGCAGAATATTGACATGCAAAACACCAATAATCTCTTTTTGGAAGACTAACGCTACTTGAAACACTAATCCATCTCCATACAGATGCAATAAATTTTCATATAAGATATAAAAGTGATTCACATCTTTTATCCCTTCCTCGTCCCCTCACAAACATTAATTAAAAAAATAAAAATAAAAAATAGATTAAAACAATTAAAAAAAAGAGAGAGTTTGTAAGAAGGGGCAGTAGAGAGGAACAAACTCGGGATAGGAGATTCGCACCCTATAAAAAGGGGTAACTGTCTCCATACATATTACACAAGTTTATACGAATATTAAGATGGTTGATTTTATAATAAATAGATGGGTTGTAAGGGCCAAATGAATCCATTAAGAAATTTAGAGGTCAAATGATCAATAGTGCTTTAAAGGTCAAATGAGTGACAAAATATGGATTTGGTCACACTTCAATTTTAAGCCCTTTATGATGCTAGAGGGGCATACTTCTATTCAGTGATTTATTATACATATAATTCACCCTAAACACACTTAAAAAATACATTTTCATATTAAAAAAAATGCATAATCATGTTATAATGCTTGCGATCCAAACAGGCCCAAATCCATATTTTGTCGGATTTCTTGATACTAACTCAATTGAGTCGAATTGACACCCGAGAGAGAAAAAGGAAAAAATTCCAAAAATAATATGAATCCAAAATTGACGGAACTCATTTATACTTGAATGAATCAGTTTAAGTGATAAAAAAATTAACCAGTTTAATAACGAAATCTAACCCCAAAATAACTTGAAACTACACTTAGGGACAGAGCCAGAAAGTATAAACTACACTCATTTATATTTGTAAGATTTAATTGAAAACTCCTACACACCTCTAACATTTCTCGTTGGTCACTTGATACAACATTAATTTGATCTTTCAAAATTGAAAATATAAATTAAATGTCTCCGTTTTTATGAATTTTTCATGTCTTAACCACATCATTTAAGCCTCATTCACATATGTTTATCAAAACATCCACTCAAAGACTTCATCAAGCAAACACATTCTAGCTCTTTCACCATATTTGTAAACAAAGTTGTACCATATTTGTAAGATTTAATAAAATATACTATATTTTACTCTGAAATAATTATTTGTGTATTTGACGAAGTGTGAAATTGATATGGAGATACTGCTTTTTAACATACTAATTAGACTTTGTTTATTGACATAATAAATCAAAGTTTGTATAGATGTTGTAGAGAGAGTTGTACCATATTTGTAAGATTTAATAGAAAATACTATATTTTACTCCGAAATAATTATTTGTGTATTTGACGAAGTGTGAAATTGATATGTAGATACCGCTTTTTAACATACTAATTGGACTTTGTTTATTGACATAATAAATCAAAGTTTGTATATATGTTGTAAAGAGAGTTGTACCATATTTGTAAGATTTAATGAAAAATACTATATTTTACTCCGAAATAATTATTTGTGTATTTGATGAAGTGTGAAATTGATAGGGGATGCTATTTTTTAACATACTAATTAATTGTACTTTGTTTATTGACATAATAAATCAAAGTTTGTATAAATGAAAAATATAAAAGATAAGACAAAATATTTGTGAGTTTTAACGAAATTAATATAGAGGTTTATAAGTTAGTCGGTTACGAACCGCATACATAATACGGCTTGTCACTAATACAAAAGAATGACTTTTTGTCGTCAAAGCCTATCCAATAGGCTTTATATTTTTAAGAAAAGAAATGGATTAAATATTTATTTAAATAAATCTAAATTATTTAAAACTACAAAAATATAAAAATAAAGCTTACCTTATCAGGTCCACAACCTAGCAAAATGCATCCAAATGCATCATTCATTTCGAATATTTTAGTCCTAGCTATATCTTTCATAATATTGTTGCTAATTTTTGCAATCATATCTATATATCACCGAATTATTCTCCTCAATTCTTTCTTTCAACTGACATGCAAGTTCTTGTGTGTGTTGTGCGAATTTTGATTATAACAGAAAAAAGCAAAATATGTTCATATACCTGAGAAGTAGGACCACATAGCATTATTCCAACCGGTGCAACTTCATTGTTGGCAAGGTTGTGCATATCACTCATCAAGCTGCCTACCAATATATCTATGATATAATCCGATGGGCCATTTTGCTTTTTGTGAGTTTCAAGAACTGCATAACAAATATTATATTTAAGTTAATATATTGTGACATAGAGGTAAGGTAATGATATAGAATAAAAAACTTTACTCTTAAGAGATCGAATGTCCGAATCCTTAAAAGCCCGACGTCGGTTATTGTTTACTTCATTTGATTCCCTCGAGTTCATAACTACCAAACAACCTCCGTTGTATTTTATAGTAACTACGATAGTGCCACGAAACCCTAAACACAAATTTAATTTAATCGGCAAAAATTTTACATTGAAATATAAACACAATATATAGCAAGGAAAAAAAAGGGGTTTAAAGTTTAAACCTTTAGCATCAAAGAAATTTTATTCTTCCATTTTTTTGAGAGTAGTGGAGGAGAGGGAAACGAAGATCGAAGTTAAAAAAAGAGATATATCGGAGTAGAGATTATTATTATTATTATTATTATTATTATTATTATTATTATTATTATTATTACAATTATCATCTTCATTCTAAATTTTGTTATTATTATTATATAAATATATTTTGTTTGTTTGTTTATGATAAAGAGGAATACACACAACACACTTGACACATAATACCCTTGTGATATATTAAAACTTGAAACTTATTTCGGAGTAAAATGTAGTATTTTCATCAAATATTAACCATACAAAATGAAGTCATTAGTTATATCGAATTTTAATGCACAAATTTCCCTTAAGTCTTAATAATACAAAATGTAGGAAACAATTAATGAAATTTAGTCATTTCTATAGTTCAATACTTGATATAAAAAAGGGAGCGGCCGTCCTGTGGCGAATTAGAAGGGAGGTAGAGAGTTTGCAGGCAGGTTTCCAAATCTTCCCGGCGTCCGGCCCCATATCCTGAGGGCTGGTCCGCTCCCTTTTCGCCCGCAACCGAATTCTGCAACAGCATCACCTACAAAGGTAATCTCGCCGATTACTCTGCTAGACATTTTCGTTTCACTTGAACTTTGTTCCTAACATTTGATAGTCCTGGCTAAAGGACAACTGTTCAATATTGTGCTTTGATATTGAAGTGAAGTTGTTTTGCACCTCCTAGGCGTTTGCTCTAGGAGAACAAAATGGGGCCTTTTTTGCCACTGGCCTTTTGTGCACCCAGATAACGAGGTCGCTGAGCTTGGAGTCCATGAGGGATCAACCATAGACGAGACATTCAAAATTGGAATCAATGAGGAATTGACCACAAACGAAGACGAGACATTGGAAGGTGAACTACCCAAGGAAATTCCTAGAGATGACACAGTTAATCTAGATATGCAAAGTCACATCCCAGATAACCCAATTGTTATGAATCCTCCCACAATTAAGATACCTGGTATATATGCCATGATTTGCAACCTTGAAACTTTTTTGGGAGTATTTGTCATGCCTTTTTTCGATAAGGTTGTATTCACCGATTCGAGCCCTTACGTTTTTTATGGGAAAAGGTTTTTCAGTACCTTTTATGGGGTCTCAGTCTTGTTTGGATTTCTTTTGTTCATAGCCTTTCTACCAAAACAAAAGAAAAAGCCTGAGAATCGTTTCCTGGCCGCTGCTTTCGATGTCCTTAAGGTCATGTATCCCTCTACTTGTAAGTTTCTGATCAAGGTTGTATTCATACCCACTGATCCTTATGTTGGTGGTGCTATAAAACTTATCGCGACGGGATATGGATGGCTGTGCTTATGGGTAGCTTCGTTTGTGGTGGCGTGGATAAAGATTGAGCATAAAGCCAAAGAGTCCAAAGAGGATATCCTTGCTGAAAATCTCAAAGGTATGTGTGTTTTTTTTTTAAAAAAAATTCCTACCCATAGATTCACTGTTGAATGTACAATTTTTGATCTGTATACAACATATTATAAGAGGTTTGGGTTTAAGAGATCTTGGTCGTTGAGTATAGGAGTATCCATGGCCTGAATTTATCCTCTGTTCCACCTTCTAATCCATTTGTTTCTCCTGTACTCCACCACCTCGTGCTTGACACAAACCTTTTACGAAGATTAAAGTGGCAGCTGTGTTTCTATAATTGTAGTCTACAATTGTGTTTCTACAATTGTTTTTCTATAATTGTAGTCTAGCTAATTCTTGCTTGGTATAAAATGCTATATTTTTGCTTCGTAAGGATATATGCTTTAAAATGGCTTTGTTGGATTATACATCAATTGAATGGTTCAAAATGAATAACATCCAACAAGAGATTAGATAAATATGTGAATTATAAATTCAATTGGTCACTAAATCTATGATTAGGAAGTAATTGCCATGTGGATCAATTAAATAAAATCTTAATAATTAAATAAGTTAATATTATACAATTAAATAAAATATTAGTTTAATATTTTGAATTAAACTTATAAGAACAAACTCCGAAGAGAAGGGTGTAATAAGTTCATTCAAGATGAACTCTATTGTGATAATATATAGACACTAGTATTTGGTACCAACGCGTTTGCGCGTTTTGTTAATAAATTATATTTTATTATGTTAATTTGTTTGAAATATTTTTTTTATTAAATTTTGTGCTTGAAATATTTTAATAAAACGTTCAATCAATTGTAAAATAAATTAAAGTAAAATCTCGTTAGATGAAATTGAATATACAACTAAGAGGTTAACTTCACTTATATGTCGCTTACTCGTGTAGTCTAAACACTTTTAACCATATCAATTAATAATTTTATATCTTTTATCTAACTTATTTGACCAAATTTGTCTAAAATTATTAGAAAATATATCAAACTCAATCAAATGATAATAACATATAATTTAACATCATTTTCACCTTAATGGAGAGAAACTAAGTCAAAATGTAGGTGGTTAGAAATATTTAAACATAATTGGATAGATTATTTGATAAATTTTTATATCTTCAGTTGTGTTATTTTTTAGTATAAACACGAGTGTTTTTCGTAGTATATTTGATCTCTTTTTATATGTTTTTTTAGATCAAATAAAATTATTTGATCTCTTTATATATATATATATATATGTTTTTAAACAATTAATTCATATTTACTATATGAGATAGATTTTGCCGATATATACTGGCGTATGATGATTCAACCAATTTATCAACTATGATTATTATATAGATCGATCTTTTCTTATTGTTGCTAAAAGTTAGTAATAATCTTTTCATGAGATTTTTTATAAACAAAATTATATATTTAAGTAAAAATCTTATCTTTTAGTGAAAATTTTATTTTAATCCCTAAAGATTTTTAAAACTAATATATAGATGACTTTTAAATTTTTAATTAATTATATTTATTAAGAAATATGGGATCGTGAAATGGGATCAATAAAGTGAATCCATATTACATAGGGTTGTTTTAATATAAATATATTTGACAAAATTTTATCATCTCTTCAAGTTTAATTTTCTTGGAACAAATCCGTTTTTTTTTCTTGTAGTTATTTAATATTTTCTAGGTACGTACAAATCCTTTTTTTCTTCTAACAGTTACCTTATCCATCTTTTGAAAATTAAAATATTTCAAAGGAAAACTATTTTGTCATTAAAATTTTAAGAAAGATAAGTTTTTAGCAAACTATATTTGTTTATTAATTGATGTGGCCCATAAATATAATACCACTTTAATCCAGAAAATGCCACGCAAGCAAAAATAATCCCGCTTTAATCCAGAAAATTCCGTGGCCGCGAGGTCGCGCCAGTGGCCTCTGTTTTAGTATATTATATATATTTTAACATAGATATATGTTACATATTAATTAAATATTTTGAATTAAAACCATTTGTTATGTAAAAAATAAAAAGGGTGTTGCTATATACACCGCAAATCCGGATTAAGGATTTGCACGTCCTTAAGGACGTGCAAGCCTTTTGACTAATTAACATTTAAAAAAAAATTAATTAACCCCTTTTAACCATGCACGTCCTTAAGGACGTGCATGATTTGGGGTGTATATAGCCACACCGAATAAAAATCAATTGAAAAAGGAAAAATGAGAGGATTAACCTAGATGTGACACATAAGCAAAAACTCTTATGTTTTAAGAATTTATATAGATATAGATAAATATAGATATAGATAGTTTTATTACTTGCGCCTACATTATTATTTCTATAAATTTTATTTTCTTTATTATAATTGCTCAATTGATACCAATATATTAATAATATACATTAATCTAATTAAATATATTTGCACATTTAAATAAAACTAAAATGTTATCATATATGATTCTTTTTAAATATATTCGACAAAACTTTGAATGTTTTATATATAATTCTTTTTAATTTACGTATTGCAATTCTTTTTATCTTAATTTATTGAGTATACGGTCAAATTTTTTAAAAATAATTATCCATTTGTACATTATATTTTAAATTATATATTTATAATTAAAATATAAAATGCTTACAAATCACATAATTACTTTTACAAAAAGGTTGCTAATTTATTTTCCAAAAATATTAATATGCTGCGCCTCTTGATTCACAACCCTGTGACTCAAGAGGAGCAGGGTAGTTTTATCTTAAAAAAAAAAACCCTGCGCCTCTTGATCCATAGGGCTGTGACTCAAGAGGGGCAGGGTATCAAAAAATAAAAATATCCTGCGCCATTGGAATCGCATAGCTACGCCATAAGAGGCGCACCAATTACGTTGAAAAATTGCTAAACGAAATTTGTGGTGAATATAGTAATTTTTTGGGTGTGAATAACAACCGCTAAAAAAATGGGTGATTTTGTTAAGTGTATATAAAGGTAATTAGCTAGTTGTACCATCTATCTATATACCTATTAAAATTGTGTCCTAGACCCCTTAATGACTCCCATTAAAGACATTCTCATTTCTTAATCATTTTCTTTTCCTTTAATTTTGACTGATATTATAATTTTTTTGTTTTGGTAAGTTGATGTTATAATTTTATAATTGTTATCACTTAGTCATTTATTAATGTATTCATAAATGTTTTATTATTCTAACTAACTTATGAAAATTTAATTATATTTTCCTAAATTTCTATGCTTAATAATGACCTCATTCACATCATTTTAAACCCCAATATATTTATAAAATTCATATAATCCGAATAACATATTTTCATATAAAAATCAATTAATCCTTAATCTTTTATATCTATACGTATCAAAGATCTTTACGATCCCAATTTATGGATTTTTTTGTTGAAACTGAATAATAAAAGTCTATTTTATTGATATATTTTGTTAGTTTTAGAATCCTTCATGGAGTATAACTTAATTAATAAATTAATTTTAAATTTCACCTAACAATTTATTGTATACAATTCCTTTTAAAAAAAACTACAAAGGCAAGTTGTTAAGAAAAATTTATTGTATACAATTCCTTTTTAAAAAAAAATGTTAGTTAAATAAGGGCATTTCGGTTATAGATTAAAAAATATCACTGGAAAATTATAATTTTAGTTGTAAAATAAAAGTTGGTGCTTCAATTGATTGAATACTATATTATATAAGGTGTTTATATTTTAAAAAAATAAAAGGTGTTTTTATTTAAAAATTATTTTATAAGGTGTCTTTAGGGATGGCAATTTCACCCGCACCCGACGGATATCCGTCTCACCCGACCCAAAAAAGTGGGTGAAAATCCGAAACAAAACGGATATTAAGTGGGTGATGGGTGAACGGGTGATGGATCGGGTCGGATTCGGGTGAAGACATTCCCCACCCGTCACCCGACCCATCACCCGATCCGTCACCCGACCCGTCACCCGACTTGTATTATATAACTATATTTTATATGTAAAATTACTAATATACCCCTAAACCCTAATTCAAGATGTCTATCAAACGATTAAAATGAAAATATCTTGTCATAAAGTAAGTTATGCAATGCCATTGGCTCCTAATTAAAATGGAAACGTGAATGCAATGAGCTCCTAATTAACGTTTATTCGTCGATGTGTTCGACGTATGTTTTTCAATAAATTTTTTTTTGATGAATTTAATGTCTTGTATTTCACCCGAATTATCACCCGATCCACCCGATCACCCGGTGGGTGATGGGTGGACAGAGCGGGTGAAATATTTGGTGGGTGATGGGTCGGGTAGGGTGAAGGGTTTTGAGAGGTGGGTCGGGTGACGGAAGTAGATCATCCACCCATCACCCGACCCATTGCCATCCCTAGGTGTCTTCTTGAAGAAAAAACCCATAAAAATATAAAGATTTAATAAATAACTTAAACCAAATTATCAAGCATATAAAATCAAGATTTAAGAATTTTTTTTAAAATATTCACTATAAAATATTTATTTATCAAAATATTCACAGTTTTAAAATATTTACAAAAATATTCATTTTTTGCAGGCTTATCAGAGAAACGTGGTATAAAACCGCGTTTCTAGGGTAAATCCACAAATTTCAACAAAGTGCTGGGGGAAATTACATTTTTGTATAAAAACGCGGTTTCACACCGCGTTTTATACATATTTTAGGGTTTTATAAGGTGTTTGTATTTAAAAAAAATAAAAGGTGTTTTTATTTAAAAAATTATTTTATAAGGTGTCTTCTTAAAGAAAAAACCCATAAAAATATAAACATTTAATAAATAACTTAAACCAAATTATCAAGCATATAAAATCAAGATTTACTATTTGTACACATATACTGTTTAGATTAGTCAATGAGATGATATAAAATATGTTCTTAAATAAACTTATAAAATAGCAAAACTTATATGTACGTCCTGTGCGTAGCACGGGTATGCCTTGAATAGTAAACCAAAAAAATAGGTAGGGTGTACCCCATCCTTAATTCAAGCCAATGGTCAATGTTTGACAATTGATCGTTTACCATTAATGTTACATTGTGTGATGCCACTTTTTTTACTGTTGATATTTATACCACTTTTTTATGATATTTTTTTTACCGTGATGCTATTTTTTTAGTAGTTTTTTATTCCATTTTTATGACTTTTTTCTTTAATGTGATGTCACTTTTTCAAAGTAGTATTTTGATGCAATTTTCTAAAGTAATTATTTGATATCCCTTTTTTAATTAAATCGTTTGATGCCACTTTTTTAATTCATTCAATTGTATATCGATTTTTTTATTGATTAATCTACTTTTATTCACTTATGACACATCTGTGATTACACTCCATTGATGCAATGAAGTGTTTGATGCAATGAAGTGTGATTAAACTTAATTGACGACATCTTTGTGATTACATTTTTATTACATGCATTTTTATACAGTTGAGGATACAAAAGCATAAAATATGATTAAACTTCATTGATGACATCTTTTATTAGGTCTTAAACTTGAGACATTTGAGAGATAATGAGAGTCTCTTTTTAATTCACCTTATCTGTGTAGTCCGACGAAATGTTTTCTTTGTTAATTGTGAAAAATCATTCCTCTAAATGCAGAATATTGACATACAAAAAAACATCACTAATCTCTTTTTGGAAGACTAACGCTACTTGAAACACTCCATATTGATATTATGCCAAAACACACACTTTTGCCTTTCCCCTAAAATTCTGAAACCAATGAAATCCATCTCCATACAGATGCAATAAATTTTATTTTTAATACAAGATTTAAAAGGGGGCAATTGCTGTTTCCATGCATAGTGCAAAAGTTTATACGAATATTAATATGGTTGATTATCAAATGAATAATTGATGGGGGTGTCAAGGCCAAATGAATCAATTAAGAAATTTAAAGGTCAAATGATAAATAGTGCTTTAAAGGTCAAATGAGTGACAAAATATGGATCTGGTCATACTTGCTAGAGGGGCAAATTAAGTGTATATTTCGGGTTTAAAATGAAACACTACTTTAGTACGTACTCTATTTAGTGATTTATTATACATATTATACATATAATCACCCTAAACACACTCAAAATATACATTTTCATATAAAAAAAATGCATAATCATGTTATAATGTTTGCCATCCAACCTAAAATATCGAATAATTAATCAAAATGATTAGAATTGTTTCTTTCCCTATATTTTATTTACCAACTTCCTTAAATTTTGACTATTTAATTCTAAATAAATGGTTTAGATTTAAAATAGTTTAACTATTTTTTAATTTATTTTATAGGGTCGATAAATTTTAATAGGCTAATCTTATTAACTCCACGGAATTCAACTCTAACCGTTATTTTATCATAATACTCGGCTAAAATGACTGATATATATAACTCATAACTTACCAATGACCTCTTGCCCTAGTGGTAAGAGTGAGGTTTACTACCATGAGTACTCACTATAGCCATTTGTTCTATAGTGGGTACTCATACCTTGGTTTACCTTGACATGGGTGACCCTGTCTTGTGGCAAGTGCTCGGCCCGTGGAGGATTAGTCGATAACCTCGGAACCTCCACGTCATGAAAAAAAAAATTAACTCATAACCTACAGAGCTATAAATATTAGGTGCTGGTGTCCCTTGTCGACTAAATTATCCCTCGTTGTATTGCCAAAATAGTTTGAATTGATATAGCTTTTTCATCTGAAACCCAACCTCCTTCAGCTGAATTAGCATCCAACTCGATCTGATTCAACCCAAACGGCCATTATATATGTATCTGACATTTACCTGACTTCGAAAATAGCCTGATGGCTCGATTCTACTGGATCAAATGGCGATGCGAGCTGTCCGAGTCTCTGAGATTCGTCCATTAGAAGGGCCCCTACACCCACTTGACCCTACCTTGGCTAGGATTTAAATTTTTTTAAAGGGGTTGATAGTTACACCCGAAAATTTTACTATTATCCAAGTTTTTGGGTTTTTTTTTAAATAAACTCTACGCCTCTTGAGTCAAAGGTGTGTGACTCAAGAGGCGCAGCTATTTTTTTCTATATACATACCCTGCCCCTCTTGAGTCATACGTCTATGACTCAAGAGGCGTAGGGTTTATTTTTAAAAAAAAACTTAAATTTTGGGTGTAAATAGTAAAATTTGTGTACGTAAAAAATAACAACCTTTTTTAATAAGCGAACAATACGCTGCACGTTGTATCGCCATTAAAGTACCCCACCGATGGAAATGGAATCCCAATCAAAACATCTCCGAAGAATCAAACATATGCGATTGGGCGCTGACCTTTCTTTTTTACTTTTAGTTTGAAGCTTGCACGGAATCATATCTCGCCAATTCATTTGAACCCCTTTTTATTATTTCTTTAATTTTTGCGGCGATTTCCATCTGGGGCTTACCATTGGTATACAACATCAGACATCAGTGCTTAAAGTCGTAATCTTTGGTGGGAATTGAACTGATCTTCTTGCCAATGGAGGAAGTCGAGGTAATCCACTCATGGTCTGCACCCAGATCCCTCAGCACCAGTCTCATGTACTCCTTTGCTCAAGTACCTACACTCACTCTCCCTCTGTTTTTGATTCTCGTCGGCTTGTCGCTGTCAGTTTTTAGTGTAATTGATCCCATCAATTAATGATTTGTTTTCCAGTTCTCTATCTTCCCACTGAAATTTACAGATTCTCGCCCCCACTTCTTTGCTGGAAATGTTGAAACCTATGGAATAATCTACTGGCAGTGTTGATGTATCACTGCAAATTTGTCTATTGAATTGCTCTATAGAAGTGCAAATGATACTAGCTTTTCACAGTTTCTAGGGTTTTGCAATTGAAGTTGATTATGTGGAAGTGTAGGTCAGATTAACTGGGTTGTGCATGATATGAGGCCATCTTAAAATTGAGTCTTCCTATCACTCAATGGTAAAAATGTAGTAATCTATCATTCAATTGCTGAATCTGTATTTTGCTTCAGCGCAACGATACTGAAGTGCTTGATGAACCATTATACGCCCATTTTCTGCAAGTTACTGGTGCAGCCAGGCCTTACCGCGAGAAGGTCCTATCGAGCATGGTATGCAGATGATCTTGTATTGATCCTGTTATTGTCTTATGTAGCACTGATTATATCACTTTAGAAGCTTACAATGTGATCGTTGAGGAAAATAAATGTTTGCTGGTATAAGGTAGTGATATCCCTGCCCTACCTAGATGGTAACTTGGTGATCCTTTATAACCTGGCCCAATATTATGTTTTACAAGATTATCTGCATCTTGGTTAAATTTATTGTCAATCATGTTTCTTTTGACTATTTTTGTGCAATAAATGCAACAGGAAGCTGATGGAGATAAAGTTATGAAACAAATCATTTTTTCACCAGGAAAGAAACGATACCGTTTCTGCAAGGTAATGGATCTCTTTTGCTTCGTCAAATGCTTATAGAAATAGGATCATGTGGATCACACAGCTGTTTTATGTGGGTGCTTCCTAGTTCCTACTTTCTGCCCAATTTCAGAATTTTTAGCAATACATTTGCTATTCGATACTAAAAGTATTTCATATTCTGAGATGCAATATAAAGTCATGATTTTCGGACTTATAATATGCTGATATTTTAACTTGAAATACAAATAAGTGAGGATCATGCTGGATCCAGCATGATCCTAAATGAAGTGAAAGTGTGTTTTTTCTAAAGAGGAGTTGATAGTTTTCTAACTGAAATCTAGCATTTTATTCCCCATTCTGAATGCGGCTGTTTTTACCTTTGTTTGCAGCACATTGCAAAACAACGCCTTCCTGGACTCAAAGATGATTTGATGAAGAAAGGGAAACACTTTATTCTGATAAGAAATCCACTTGATGTATTGGTACGGTCTTACTTTTCAGCATGTCTTTGTCATTTATGATTATCAAAACTTGAACTGTGTTTTAGAAATATCCTGTAAACATCAATTGACACTTCATCTCATTATAATTCTGCCAATTTATTGGCAATTCCTGTTTTTTATCAGTTCACTGTAAGCTTTTTACATTTCTGGTTGGGTGATATTATACAAAGTATAGGGAATTTATGTATTCACTTTGTTCATTTCTAGGCATCCTTTGAGAAGGTTGTAGTCCCGACCTTCTTGGAGATAGGTTTGGGGGAACTTGTTGACATATACAATGAGCTCTCTGAACTGGGTAAAGCACCACCTGTCATTGATGCCGCTGAACTGCAAAAGGATCCCGAGGTACTTTATCATTTCGTTAAAACATCTTGTTCAGAATTACTTGATTTTGATCATCTCATATGTCTCTGTCAATCTGCAGCGTACTATACGTGGTCTTTGTGAAGATCTGGATATTCCTTTCCAACCTGCAATGCTCAAGTATGTAATTTACATTAGCACTTCTCCTCTCAAACTTTGAAATCAAGGCTGTCTATTTGCTTGCCTCCATGTTATTACGGATTCTATAATCAACTAAGCACTCCTCTCCACTCCGGTGGAAGTTGCCATGTCGTTATCTGTTGTTACTATCTATCCTTTCAACCTTGCATATTTGACTTTCTTCTAAAACTTCCTTCTCCTAGATGGGAAGCTGGACCAAAGCCTGTGGATGGAGTCTGGGCTCCATGGTGGTACGGGAGTGTTCATAAGTCTACATGTTTTTCTCCTCCAAACAAATACCCAAAGGTGCACTGTCTCTTCCATTTGTTTATTTTTCACTCAACTGAATTTCATACAACTCCTTTCTGTTTGTCTGTTATGCATGATGAAAGTCATTTTCATATGCACATCTATATCATTCGCTGACTTCAATTGTACGATTTGAGGAATGCTTAGTAAGAGAGCATGAAAATCCAGAATTGCCATATTCTTTCACTAAGATCAGTGGAAATAGTTTTGATTTTCTTTCTGTGAAAGTTTAAAAAGTACTTTTAAATTCCATCCAGTTCTGCTTTTCAATTTATATTGATGTTTTTGATTATTTTGCAGTGTTGATCACTGCCTTAACTGGTGTTTCTGTATTTCCTTGATCCATTTTCCAGCCATTTCCGTTTTCCCACTACGAGTTACTGGAACAGAGTCTGCCTTTCTACAACTTCCTGAGACATGTGAAAAGATCATTTTCTTTACTGAAGTCGTCTTTACCTGATCCTAGTCTACCTGTCCCCGAAAATGCAAAGCTTCTTGCTTGGGTTGGTGATGAGATTTTACCCCGTGAAAATGCTAAGGTATTTTGTGATTAAACCATCAAACCTCATAGGCATCTCTTCTTCTGTGTCATGTAATTGTTATGTGCTTATATCTCATTCTTGCTCCGTGATCCTTCTCAAGGTTTCAGTCTTTGACTCAGTAGTGCAAGGTGGTGATTCAGTATGGGAAGGGCTCCGAATTTACGATGGGAAAGTATTTAAGCTTGAGGAACATTTAGATAGGTTTGTTAAAAAAAGTCATATCCTCTGTAGACACTATCTTGAACTTCTTGCTAATATTTCCAACTTACCACATCTATGATCAAATTTTGTGTGATTTTAAGATGGGTGTTAAATTTTAATGTTCACATTTTCCGCTGATATTGGCAAACACCTGAAACCTGTTTTTCCCCAGGCTGTTTGACTCAGCAAAAGCTTTGGCATTTATGAATGTACCTACACGAGACGAGGTAAGATCATCTCTTATTCAAAAAGTATTTTTAATTTTGCAGTGCTTCTCACCTTACAAACCTGTGCATGCCTGGAACTGTAGGTGAAGGAAGCCATTTTCACAACTCTTATTAGGAATGGCATGTTCAATAATGCGCATATCCGTTTAAGTCTAACGCGCGGGAAAAAGGTCATTTTCAGTGTTATTGTTATAGCTGTTCTTATTTTCCCCCAATTAGAGGCTAGGCTTTTGAGACTGTGGATGCTTGGTCCTGTCTTACATTTGATAAATAAAAATCGCAGTATTGATTTGTGGTATTGCTATGTTGATTAGGTCACTTCTGGGATGAGTCCTGCATTCAATCTTTACGGCTGCACCTTGATTGGTATCTATATTAGTACATTGGTTTATTCTTTGCTGATTTACCTTATGTAGGATGAAGTTTTTGTCGATTTACTATGGTTCCATCACCGTTTAGAAACCAGCTTGTTATGTAATAACACACATGCTTACAGATGTGATTTCATAAAATTGACCTCTAGTGAGTTTTTTACATGTGCATATTCATCCTACTATGTTTCATCTGCATCTAATTTTTGGTTATATGACCTTGAAAATGTAGTTCTTGCGGAGTGGAAACCTCCTGTTTATGATAACACCAAAGGAGTAGTCTTGGTAACTGCGACAACACGTCGAAATTCTCCAAATGTGAGTTTCTAAGATTTTTATTCTTGTGCATTTCTCCTTCTCAAAAAATTTCCAAGTTGCTTACTTCCTACTCCATCCTTATTCAGAATTTGGATTCAAAGATTCACCACAACAACCTCCTCAACAACATACTTGCCAAGGTACGATACGCCTAAGCTGCATAGTCCTGTCGGCAAATGAAACTTTTGATTGATTAGAAATGCTCTTATATCTTAGTTTCTCTTGATACTTGAGCGAATGATTGTTTGACTGATGACTTTTCAGATAGAAGGGAACAATGCAAACGCCGATGATGCCATAATGCTAGACAAGGATGGTTATGTTTCTGAAACGAATGCTACAAACATTGTAAGACATTGTACTATTCTATACTGATAGGTTGTGTTTTTCCTCCGCCTCGTTCTTTTACATTCTTAAAATGCACTTTCCTTCATGTATCAGTTCTTAGTGAAGAAGGGCCGAGTTGTAACGCCTCACGCTGATTACTGCCTTCCTGGAATAACACGAGCCACTGTAAGCCTGTACATAATAAGAACTTGCTAGAGCATAATACAGCACTTTTCCATTCGGCCAATCAAATATAAATGACAGAAATATTTGTAGTCAGTAATAATGTGCCTCAAACATTGTAGGTCATGGATCTTGTTGTAAAGGAAGGTTTGGTCTTAGAAGAGAGGCGAATCAGCCTGTCAGAATTCCATACCGCGGATGAGGTGCAGTTCTTGTAAAGCCTTAGCTTTTCCATCTGATAAACATTGAATTTCCGGGTGCTGATGAAATCATCTTGTTGCAGGTGTGGACAACTGGAACAATGGGAGAACTTACTCCGGTAAGTTTGATATAAAGATTTACTATCCGCCCCTAGCCTAGAATCCTCGACTTCAAAGGACATGTTCTTCCATTATCATCTCTTTCGCTATTCTTCAAAAAGCCTCTTGCATACCTTGCAGGCTGTGAAGATTGATGGTCGTTTAGTTGGGGACGGAGAGGTAGGACCAATTACCCGTAGACTGCAGAATGCATACAAGAACCTCACTTCAGGATCCGGTGTGCCCATACCCACCTACCAGAAACCTTGAACAATTGCCTAAACAAAAGGTGCGCTACAACACCCACCCGTTAATCTATTGGTGAAGTGATAGAAATCTAATGGAGCCTTTATGGTTTTGCTTGAACCAGCCCGGGCTAGCTCACTTGACCAGGTTATTGTGACTACGCCACTGTAGTTCACCAACATTGGCCCTTACATCAATCCGTGGGAGCCTGTAATTACGATCCAATAAGGTGGGTTCTTCTTCGGATGGCAACCCGTCAGAGCTCTCTCGCTCCCGATGTGAAGTGAAGGTAATGCCATCTTTCTATTTAATGTATTGTGGTTTGAACTTACACTGAACAACTACCATGTACACACCTTTTTTGGTCTATTCGAAGAAGGTCGTTTGTCGTAACAAAGTCCAGCAATCTCTGCATTTTATTTCAGAGTAAGAATGCACATATTAGAGCTTCCATTTACAAGCTTGAATCTTTGAACAGTTGAATGAATGAATTACGAGTGTTACTCGAATATTTCCCCACCAAAAAAAACCCGAAAACCCATCTCAAGAACATTGCCTATACACACAAAGATCATTTGATCTTCAACACCTTGGGAGCAAATAACAACAACCTGCTCAAACTGCTCGGCGGGAACTTCCTAGCGAACAAGAAGCAAGGATTTCCCGCCTTCCCGTTGTACTCGCAGGTATTGTTGTTCCGTAACCTTTCCAAGAACTCGACCGTGACCCGGGGCCTCTGGAAGGTACCCGGGTGCGCCCCACGCCGCGACCAGTCAACCCAAGTCAAGGTCCTGTTCGAGTTCTTCTTCCAGAACTCGATACTGACTAGTGTAGGCAGGTAGTGCTCGTCGCCATAGCAAGAGCCCTTGCAGTGTTTCTTGAAGACATCAAAGTACTTGTCATCCGATATCACTTCGGTTGCGAGCTCACGGTCGATTTGGAACCACTGGGAGCCCTTCCTCCACTGGGAAAGTGTGACGATCGGCTTCATCCGGGGGCTGTATCGATTACGACCAACAGGACCCGGGAGATCGTAGGCCTCCACGAAGGTCTGCTTCGAGTTGATAAGGTACGAGTACACGGTGGAGAAGTTGAACAGCGGAATGCAGGACTCCGACAGGAGAACGAATCGCTGGTTGGAGAAGTCGAGGAGTGCGTTGGCTAGCAATCGACGCTCTGCTTCGACTAGGTTGAAGTCGCCCCACCGGACTTCCTGCATCGGTCGAAAGGAGATACGATCAGTGAACATACAAAAAAGGTTGTGATCAAGTAAGGAATCAATCAAGGAGGATCTGATTCCTGAGGGATTTGTACAAGGCAATGAGATCAAAAGGTCATCTTTTTTGGTTGCCAAAAAAGAGTACAACCCAAGCAAAGGGTTATGAGTTAAAGCATTAAAAAAAATCCAATTCTTTAAGATTGAATCCATCAAAGAAGGCTAAATTATGAAGTTTTAGACTTTTGGGATATTGAAGAACAAACATTTATACTTTGCTTTCATCTCAAAAAAAAATAAAAAATAAAAAAATAAACCTATATATGGGGTTGTGAATTTGTGATATTAGTTGTCAAATTAAGCAATCATTCAGCCACAGCTTAAGCCATCAGTAACGGTCTAATTGCATAGAATTTCAAAAGTCATAACCCTATTAAAAAAAAAAGGCAAGTTTGACATTCTTTTTGGTTATTGACTGTGGAATCTTTAATAATTCGGTAATTCGGTTTTTCTAGCATGTGAAATTAAGAGCCTAAATCGGAAAAGATTATTCAGAAATCTAACCTGGCTCGGGATCCTCCGGCCATGGAAGACGGAGTCCTTAGCGAAGGAGCCATTGTAGGAAGGAGGTGAATGCACATAGATTGAGTACATCCCTTGATTCCCCTTGAAGAACCTCTCCCACAACGCACCCAAATGGATATCTCCCTTCACCAAGAACATGAAGGCAACCTTGGGGGTCCTATGGAGTGGGTCCCCGTGGACCCTCGGGACCATCGAAGCCCGCCACCTCAGCTCGTCGTCGCCCATTTCATGCATGAACCCCTCCACGGGCACACCACCATCCGCCTTGGAGGAGTTTAGGGCATTTTGATCATTAGTGGTCTTGGGTGGTGCTGTCGAGAATAGGAAGGAAGCCGGGTGGATCGATGTGGTGTTTGCGATGAGGATCGAGAAGTCGAAGGAGGAGGCGGAGGAGGAGAAGAGGGTGGTTCCGATGGCGACTCGGGTGGTGAACACTAGCAGGCAGAGGAGGAAGCTGTGGAGGTTTAGTTGGATGCTGAGGAGTTTTGGTGCTAAGATTTGGGGCTTTTCTTGGTGGGTTGTTTGGTTCTTCATTTTGTTTCTGAACTTGCAAAACGACGAAGATCGTCGTCGAAGAAGAAGAAGATGATGATTATGATAAGGAGGGAGAGATACCTATTTGATGGAGGAAGAAAATGAAAGCTAACATGCAATTTGTATGAACACTTTATATATACATTAATTTAATTCGAAGAAATGGGAAGGAAGCAAGAACCTGCAAACGTGGTGATATTATTTTGGGTTATTTATAAAAAAAATACACTTAACTCAATATTTACACAAAACAACCCTTACATATGACTCGTTATGGAAAAAAAAACACCCAAGATTAAGATTTAAGAGCATGCATGGAACTAGAAAATAGCTTTTAGGTGGGCTGAATAGACTAATTTTTTTTATATATTCATAGTTTTCATTACCAAAACTTTTATTCTAATAAAAAGAAATGCATAATTTTTTATTTATTTTTCTTTATTTTTTTACCTATTTTTTATTTTTTTAAAAAAAATGGGGCGGGTTGGACCGACGTCAGCCTGCTCCTAGATACGTGCCTGATTGAGAGATTGTTCATTAGTATATGAAAAAAGAAGTTTGTTTAGGGTTATCCGATGACTGAGATTACAAGAGTATCATGCAATTTAACTGATCTTCGTAGCTTTGATGGATGGATTTTGTTTCAAGAGGTGGACTTAAAGGGGAATTTGGTGTAAATATCAAATAAAGGGGCAATTTTGCAAAATTTTATGCACAAAGAGGTGGGTATGTGTAAATAGCCAATTTTAGGGGTAGGGAGTCAAGGACCCGCCACCCGGGCTTGTCAAAATAGGAAGGTGGCCGCGTGGGCGGGTCAATGAAGGCTGCTGACTGGCTGGATGAAGCATGAGGGGAATTGGTTTCTGTTGGATTCGACTAAAGTTTTAGACTGTTTTTTATACACTTCAACTTGTTCACCTTACCAAAAAAAAAAGTTCAACTTGTTTAAAGTTTTTTTCCTGTTATTTTCTATTATATAATGCGGTTTTTATAATTTAATAGTAAAATTCGTTTGATACTTTATTAGTATAAAAGTTAATTTCTCTTTACTCCTTTCCCTATCCTTTATTAGTATATATTACTGAAAACAACATATGAAAAGTTAATTTCTCAAATCTGAATGAATTTATACTTTATCAACAACGTATGAAAACGACATATGAAAAGCTAGTACTATGTATATACTGGTGGAAACAACAAAATATCACACCTTGTAACCATTCAGCACGTTATTTTGAAAAAGCTTACTAAGGAAGTCGTAAATAAAGTCGTAAATAACAACAACTGAAATAAGGGAGAAGATCTCAACGTTTGTGAAATAAAATTAATAATCTAACCTATATATTGGTTAAAATCTAAAAATCTATCCATAATTATATATGCATAAAATCCAAAAATATATCTCGTAAATATATAAATACCTTCAAAAAAGGAGAATTTCATACGTTGATAACTTTTACATGGCTAAATATTATTTCAATTTAGCCAAAACATTTTATCTTCTTTATATTGATAAAGTTATTAATAAATTTATTTAATTATTATGACCATGCTAAGTATTATTTCAATTATGTCAAAAAATTTTTATCTTCTAAAAATATGTTCGTATTGATGAAGTTATTGATAAAGTCATTTAATTAGTATGTCCATGTAATATACTGATAAAGTTATTACTTTCTAACAATATGGTCATATATGGTGAAAATAGTTAAAATATTTTTTTGACAAAATAACTTATCGATACCAAAAGTCGATAAAAATAACCATACATTTAACGAAAATTTAATCGTGCGTATAACGTGACCAATGAGAAACAACAAAGGTAACCAGAGATAACGTGACCAACGCTCTGTGTATTGGGCTTTGAGATCATCGGGCCGTTCTTACGATCAAATTCTTTTATTTCATTGGGCCCAGAAAAAAAAGGATACATTAGTTTTAGGCTAAATTGCAGAAACCACCCTTTAAATTATCTTATTTGTACTAAATCACTCGTTAAAAGTAAAAAAAATCGCCCTTCAAAATATAAATGCTTGCAAAACAACCCCTCTCCTTAAATATACGAAAAGACCAAAACACCCTTAATAAAACATTAAAATTTCCTTTTTGCCATTCAATACTTCAACTGAATCAACTCATTTCTTGCTCTTTACCCAATATGGCCAGGATTAAAAAAAATATATAATATATTCAACCAATATAAACGTGTAAGGTGTTTAACATTTTTAATGTCTATCTTCATCCTTTAATTTCAATCCTTCCCTAATTTCTAATACAATTAGATGGATTTTATTTTTATTAATTTCATGCCTATACATAAATACAGAATTGGAATTCGTGTGTGAAATTGGAACGAATCTCCAATTACCATTTAATTCGATGTAGCCATAGTGGTAGGAGTTAGGAGGGCGGATCTGTATAGGTGGAATGTAATTGACGTGTCATGCAATTGTTATGTGCTTATATCCCAACTATACACTACACTTGAATAACTATATCACAAGTTGGTGTAGTGGTTATGGGGCTACATCCCATGCCTCGAGGTTCGAAGTTCGAATCCCCGTAAAAACATGGAGACGCTTGTGAGTGGAGGGTCAATCCCTTAATGGGCCTACACTTGAATAACTATATTGTGATGGAATAACTAACTATTATAACAAAATAATTATTGCAGCTGAATAACACCATTACAACCAAATAACTACCTATCACAATTAAATAGCTCACGAAAGGTCTCCCAAGCAATTCCTCTTCTACATTCTCCACAAAGTTATGTAATTTGGATATTTCAAGACAATTTATCGAATTCTTATATAAATATGAATAATTATATATATGGATCTTAAGAATTTGATTTTCCAGTTTCTTTATTTGATTTTTTTAATATAAAATATTAGGCTTAATAAGAAAAAGAAAATCAAAATCTTCTTTAAATTGAGAAATTTAAGAATTCAAATAACTTGTTGGAAATACTCTTACTGTTTTTTTTACTTACAATTGAATTGAGCCGATTACATACTCTATACCTCTATAGGGTGTGTTTGGATTTTATTGCATTTTTATTATAATGCAATTATTTTACTTCATTTTAAGTGAGCTTTTTGTTGTACAAATACAATTCCATAAAAACCGAGGTAAAACAGTAATTTAGCAAACTAATCACATAAATTGAGTTAAAATAATTGTAATATATTCAACACTCCGTGCATTGCGAAATCCAAACACACCCTAAAATTAAAATATCTTGAAAATTAGTTTAACCAAACACCAATTTATCTATTTGTATTATAAACATAATACAATTGGAATCCAAACACACTCATATGGCTTTCATCAATAGAGTCACGTGTACGAAAGTTGGGCTATCAACCTACCAATCAATCTTTTTTATTATTATTAAGTAAGAATCAATCGAGATCTGATATACCTGAATTCCGATGGTCAAAACCTTTAACATAACACATAAAAGGTGCAACACCAAAAACGCGAAACACACTCTACAAATGACGAATATAGACAAAATTAAACGTATCAACCTGACAACCTATCATTGGACTGTATAAAAATCAATATATATATATATATATATATATATATATATATATATATATATATATGGATATTTTGTGCACAAGGCTTACGGTGTACCTTGTGCACAAATACCGACCATTGATCTATATGGAATGTGTGTCCAGGATCATGCCACGTCAATGTTTTTTTTTTAAAAAAAATTGTGTTTAATGAGGCCCAATTGCACTGAGAAGCGCGTGTATCTTACACTAATAAAAACCCTAGCCCTGTTTAGCTTTCTGAAGCAGCAGTTCTTTTCCTCCTCCTCTCTAGAGCGGCAATCCGCTTCCCCGATCCGGCGATCCTCTTCCTCCTTAAGACCGGCGACCACCATGGAAGCCTCTCACCGTCGGCGATCCTTTTCCTCTGCACGTCTCTCACCGCCGGCGACTCTCACGAGACCGGGGACGAGGAAGATGGTTGAGGCGGGATGGTGGTGACATCGGCAGATCTGGGCGGTGGTGGCATCGGAGACTCCTCCGCCCGCTTCCCCGACCCTCCTCCTCTCCATATCCGTAATCCTCTTCCTCTTTAATTAAGACCGACGACTACCATGGATGTCGCTCGCCGATCGCCGCCGGCAGCCTCTTCATCTACACGTCTCCAGAGCATCTCGGCGGCGATGTTGCCATAATGTGTTCCGCCTCCCCTCTCGCTCAGATCCAGCGGTGCTAGGGGAAGGAGGAGACGGGGGTGCGGGATTGGCGGCGCTCAGATCGGTGCTAGGGGAAGGAGTCAAAGGTTTCACCTCCCCTCTCGCTCAGATCGGTGGTGGCGGCGCCGAGAGCGACCGGATCCGGGCGGTGCTAGGGTCGACTCATCCCCTCTCGCTCAGATCCGGGCGGTTCCGGGCTATGGCCGGTGGTCGGGCTCCTTCAACAGCCTCCGTTCTCCGGTGCTCTGTACCGATTCGTCTCCGTCGTCGTTACGTCCTCCTTCCATTAATCTGATTGTTCTTTTTTTTTTGTGGGGTGTGGTGGGTGGCGGGGGTGGTCTGCGCTGGGGGGCTGGGTGGTTGGGTGGGTGGTGGGTGGTGGGTGGTTGGTGGAGTGGGTGGCGGGGATGGTCCGTTCGAATGCAGTGTAGTTCGAATGCATTCGATTCAATATTCGTTAATTATTCAGATGAATATGTCGAATTTTGGTTGTTAGTGTTAATGAGTTGTTAATTATTCGGTGAAATTTGGATCTTTATTCGTTGGTATATGGAGTTTCGAATTGAAAAATAACATAAAACCTCTCAAATACGACCGAATAATCTTTCCTATACCACCGCATACTAATACATTCTATTGAATAATGTTGTTTCTATTTCCCAAAAAATATAACTATTCTACCGAATAATATTTCAAAACTGAATGCATAAAAATTAACTCGGAGTCAAAACTAAAATTGATTGACAACAAAATTAAAAATTATTCGATAGTATGTGACAAATTATTAAGTAGAATTGGTAAAATTTGATCTGAAATGGATGGAAAAATGAAATATAACATTATTCGGTAGAATATGAAACATTATTCAGTGGAATGGGCAGATTTATCAACACAACGAAATCAGATCCGGAAAAAAAAAAAGCGAGTCAGGCCTTTTTAGGTGGGTCCCACCAGTTTTTCTATTTAAAAAAAATGAAACACTCATTTAATCATGACCTTCCATTTTTTTAAATCAAAGGCCAAGATTTGTGCACAAGGTACACTATAAGGGGTGTGCACTCTGGAACCACCCCCATATATATATTATAGTAAAACAGATATCTGAACTCTTCTATGGTGCGATTCACCTATGTGTCTTTTCTTGTGCAATTCGCTTATGTGTCGTTTTCTGGTGCAATCTGACCCGATTTTTTTTTTGACACGTCTGATGATCCAATATATTTAAGTCATGTTAAACGATTACCTCATCTATTTTATATATGTGTCATCATGTGTACATCTTATATCTTAAGTGGTTATAAAATCTATCATTTCACCATAAGATATTTTATAAATATTGTACCTTAAATTATTTTATCTTTATTCATTAAGATTGATTATTTTAGTTCATCATACTAATGATAAGATTTTATTATTAATCAATTATCTATTGAACAATAAAGTCTTATCATCAAAATATTTATATTAATTCTCAACCTTATATCTTAAATGGTTACGAAACCTATTATTTTTATTATTGTTTGAAATTTTTATTTCAAAAATAAAAATAAACTATTTTAATCTTCACAAAAAATTTAATAAAAAACTAATTTTAATATAATAAATATAATAAAATATACTCCCTCCGTTAATTAAAACTTGACGTTTTACTATTCATGCACGTTTTTTGAGGTGTTAAAAACTATATAAAATATTAACTTTTTTAATATATATTTTTTATAATTTCATACTTGTTATTATTAAGTATGAATTTATAAAAACAAATTTAAAAAAAAGTTAATATTTCATATATTTTTTATGATTCTAAAAAAGCGTGCATGAATAGTAAACGAATTTAAAAAACAAATTAAAAAAAAGTTAATATTTCATATAATTTTTATTATTCTATAAAAGCGTGAATGAATAGTAAACGACAAATTTTAATTAACAGAAGGAATAATTTATTAACAACACGCGCGAAATATTAGGGATAAAAATTATTTAGCGGACACATAACATTGGCTTATATTTGAGCGGGAAATTAGGGTTTGAGAAATCAGGTCGCATCCGCAGCGCTAGTGAACTGAATTCCGACGCCACTCTCACAATAAGCAATCAGTCATCTCAATTCTCAAGTCTCAACAAAATCCTCAAACCCTAATTTCCCGCTCTAATTCCCAAATCGATTTGAGCGGGAAATCAGGGTTTGAGGTGATCGCCCCGTACCCGTACGTCAGATAGACGACGGCTGCTTTCTCACAGCAGTCGACAACAATGCCGTCGATGGGAAGTTGGAAGCTTCGCATCTCCTTCCTTGTATCTCTGAATCTGGTAAACCATTTCTTGTACCCTTGTGCACTCGGTTTTTTCTCTTTGTAATCGACGCTGCTTGCGTTTTTCTCCTCCTTAATTTCCGTTTCCTTTGGAATCATTCACATATTTTAGAGGATTGCGAAATCGGTTGAATATTATGACTAGTACTTTCAATTCTGAGGCCAGTTTCCCCCTTTTGATTAGTTGCGAGAAATTTGAATGACAAGTACTGTAATTTAGTAATTTACTATTCTGCGGTGAAGGAAGTCTAAATTAGTCTGCAGAAATGAATGAGAAACTTGATCTCCACAGAGATGTGTCTGAGAGATCAAATTCCTTATGTTGCTGTATATCGCCTGTTACTGAATTCTGATTTGTAGCTGTGTGTGATATTTTGGGTGTCACTCGACTGAACATCATCACTGTTGATCTGTTGCAAACTTTTAAAAATCCCTATCTGGTTTTAATCCTAACTAATACCTTAATTAACAACTTCTGTTTATGGAACCCTATCTTCCTTTGCCCCAAAAATTGATTGTTTCAGTAACTTCATTTCTTAAATTTTTTCCTCCCTGGATTTCTTTAATAACTCTATTATGTCACCTAGTTTATAGCATTAGGCAGTAGCATAGAGACACCACCCTGTCTTTCCTTTATCATATACTATATTTTTCATTTTCTCCCCCAATTGTTGTTGAAGTGTAAGACTGTAAGTTGTCATTCCAGATCAAGATCAAGTCCAATAGGCAGTTTTTTTCCTTCCTTGGAAAATCACAGACAAACTTGCCTTCTAAGTTGCTCTACTTTTATTATATGGTGTTTTTGAATAGTAGAGTTGGGCAAATTTGAGAGATTTGTGGATGGAATATTCAACTTCAAAAGTTTCCACTATAAAACAAGAAGATAAAAACAAAGATGGATTGAGACTACTCAGCACCTGGAACCTTTGTAAAATTATATATACAGCCCCTAGACCCTTCTGTACTCCACTATTTGTCTGACATCTACCTATACTTGTAGTTATAATTTTAGAATATGTATCCAAAATTTATATGCATGTGAATGATGAACCTCATCCCCCTAAACCAAAAAACCAGAAAGAGTTCTTCACTTCTTGTTAACTGTTCATAGAGCCAAACTTTACTTTTAGTATTAGTGTATTACTTGTCTTTCCTATATCTTTTTTCTAAATTCTCTGAATTATTCCACAATGTGAAAAAAAAGATGGAAAAACACAACAAGATTGAAATCTTTCTTGGCCCTTTCCAAAGGCTTTACACTTTAGACTAAAAAAAGGACAGATAAAAAAAGAGTGGAAAAGAAATGGCAAGCCTGTGATCTTACGGAGGAAACAGCATCTCCATTTTTTTCTCCCATCCTAATAAAACTTGTCCCTTCAAAGCTTTCCAATCAACAGTTAGGCGTTCTCTATTTATTATATTCTCTTGGTGAAGATGAAAGAATCCACTTTTGTTTGATGCTGACCTTGAGCACTATTTACTATATTTTATGGGACATGTAATTATTTGTACAATATGTTTTTTTAACATAATGGATACTGCAAAGGGCCAAGGGAAATTATTGAAGCTATATATGGTTTTCCAAAACCAGCCTTATGTTTTCACACAATGGTTTCTTCCTGCAACTCTACAGTGAATTGTGTTTTCAGTCCTAGAAATGCTTGTGTAGTTAAGTTGTCCATGTAACAACAGTGAAAGTGGAAACTAATTAGATGCAAGTTATATAAAAGTTTGTTTGCTGTGATGTGCTGATTGCTTATAAAGAGCTTATTTGTTCTAATTAGGAGCCTATGATGAGTAACTGTATAAGCCCCTTCCCCCAAACGAACCTGTACATCTCGTGGCGGGAACATTACATGATGGCTTGGCAAATTTAAACCAAGGAGATAAGGACCAGTTGGGGATTGTTTGCATTATTTAGACACTTTTCTCTATTAAATGTGCGTATATAAGCTGTGGCCCATTAAAAAAAAACATACCCTTTTGATAAAAGTTGATTTGGTAGGTAAAGTCGGCTGATGGCCTTGACTAGATACCATTTGCTACTTCCTTCTCTCCATTATTGGTCTGATTAAAGAGAACTACCAAGTCATGTAGTTTGTTGGTTCTGGAGACGCTTCTTCTTTTTCTGGCTTCAGGTAGGTTTCCATCATATTAAATTGATTTCAATTCCATTATTCAAAGACAATGGTTGACATTGGCATAAAATGCCCAAATTACATAATCCCCCTTTTCTTCAAATGTTCCACAGATGGTAAGAGAAGGAAAAATGATTGAAGGGGATGGAATCAGGCATCTGAATTAGAAAAATAGCGTTGATGATCAAAATGCAAAAATAAGGCATGTATTCAACAAACTTGATCATGTCATGTTCAGCTCATGGAAGAGGAAGCCTCTTCCTGAATCCTACCTAGCAACTGATGCACTGCTGTCGCAATCTCGTCTGCTGAATTCAGCTTGCTGTTATCTTCTACCTGCATCATTAGATACATGGATTAGCTTAACTAAGAACTTTCCATTTTGTGTGCTGACAATGCAGTTGTCACAGATCTGGATGATCATGATTTTCAATCAGAAATCCATACCCTGACACTGAGAGTGTAGAGTGCAAATTGATCCGCTGTGCTGACATTGAGGTGGAGGATGCTGAGCCCCAGGCCCTGCAATCCAGAGACCAAATTTAGGAGCTGCTTTCGACGCTTCCTCAACCTGATCTTGAGATTGGCATGGCTTTCTACCATGTTCACCTCGATATCTGCCACGCTGCTTGCTTCGCTGTACGCTCTCTCGCCCCTCGTGTCACACACACCGCCACCTGAATTGCTGGTTGTTGAGTATTGTGGAAAGGTGAAGAACTCTCCAAATGGTAAGTCACCTCCTTCTCCCGGCGCCATTGGATTATGGCTCATTTCTGACTTTTGAGCACTCAACCAGTGAAGGTTTTGCTCCAACTCTTTGACAAAGTTTATAGCTCCTCCCACAATTGAAGCTTGATCGCCCTATACCCACAACCAAAAGTTAGCTCATCATAACAAAAAGAAAAAAAGTGACAAAAAAAAAAGTAGTTCTGCATTAAAAGAGAGATAGAGAGAGAGATACCCTTTGAACATAAGAATCTGGCATTAATGATTTGAGCACAGACAGGTACTCATTCATCTGCTTCCGGCGATTCCTCTCAACCGCAATGTGCGTCATCCTCTGGTTCTCGATATCCTCCTCATTCTTCCGGCTTCTAGCCCGACGCCGCTTCGGCTTCCTCGACGTCGACATGACAGTCGCTGAGGTGGTGGTGGGAGACACATGATCATTATTATACAGGCAACTTTGACCTTGGTTGTCAAGGAAATCACACCCAAGGTAACCACCACCATTTTGAATATCATCTTCTTGGTCTTGAAAGTAATGATTTTCTTGGTCTTTTGGAAAGTTGTAATCCAAGCCCCAGTTGTCTAAGCTGTAGAGATCTCTATTGCCAAAAAGGGCTTGTTGGTAGACCACAGCTTCTAGTGCCATTGTCTCTTATTATTGCTCTTTCTTGGGGATGGAGAAAGACCCTTAAATAGATGGGCTTTTTTATTTGCATATAAGATGCAGGCAGTGAAATGATAATAATAATGCATATAAATAAACACAGAGGACAGGGTGAAAGTAAAAGGTTGAGAGATGTGAAAGGAGACTCACTTGGCTTTTGGTGTTTGTGTGATGTGTTGTTGGAGAGATTTGGAGCTTTATATAGGGTGATGTCTGTGTCTACTGCCTATTCCACGTGAAATTGCACCAAAAGGGTAAAACTTCAGTCCTAAATCATTATTATTTTGTTGAACAAATTTTAATATTCTCTTGTGATTAGTTTAATCACACACACATCTATCATCTACCACTAGGCTTTGTAAGCGCCACATGTACTGATCTACATCTATCTGTTTTTTTTCCTTTCTTTTTTGGATTGAATGGTTGATCACTCGGTTCTATTTTTAAGATCTCATGTTCGAGCCTCATTAGGGAATTTAATTCTCTGAACGCTTGAGTCTATCTAGAATCAAACTCTCCCTCGATGGGAAAAGACTGCCTACATTCGTCTCCAAATCAGAGACCCGGCCCTCTACTTAGGGTTGGGCCGGTCATCCTTGTAAGTTGTAATAGGTTGTTGCATTGCACGGATTATAGAAGTGAATGAATAAAGTCATTTGATTAAATTAATTAGCCTTAGTTTGTGTTGTTTAGTGATGAATTACCATTATGTCTCTACATGTCTTCTTGTGCTAGGTTTAGGTATAATAAACATGTCTAAGTTTTTGCACAAACTTCAATTTTTGGCAACTCCAAACCTTAACTTCGTTGGCTCCTTTGGGGAAATTGTATGTAATCTGTGGAGTTTATTGGAATATTGGTCGGACTCACTTTGTTGGAAATACAAGTGACATGGTAAGTTTTTTTTTTTTTTTTTAAAAAAAATAGTCATCATATTTATGAATTTAAAGGATTTCAGTTTGTACTTTAGTTTGTACCCACTTGTCTACTTGTATCCACTATATATTATGTAAAACTTGACCCCTAATACTTAATTAAATCTATGATTTATGACTAGCTAGATCTGATAATCACTTTGGTGTGTAGAACTGTAGATCCAAAAGGTAGTTTTTAAGTTTTGAGTCATTTATGAGTTGAGTAATTTTTAGGTCCAAGGGGCATAGTTCTTATACCAAATACTGAACTTTAAAGTTGAAGGCTTTTTCAAGAAATCTATGTTAATTCCTAATCTTTTATATTTCCATCACAAAACTACCTCATCGATCATGTAACGGTGATTTTATTTTTTACACTATTTTTCACCCGTGGTAAAATATAAATGTATTTTTCTTTTTCTTTTATGGTTAAAAATATGAATCATTTTGAGCTCTGGTGAGTTTGTACACATCTAAGCCCAAATCTATAATGTCATCATGAAGGGTCTTAGTTTACTTGTCCATGTGCGTGCAGTAAAAGTGGTAAAAAATAATCCACGAGCTCCACTTGAATGATTCCCCATATGGATGCAGTAACTTTAAGGTACACTTGCAGATTTAGATGATTTTTTTTTTGGGTACCCGACTTAGTCTATCCTAGAGTATCCTTATGGATTTAGAGCTTTTGTTAACAAAGTACGAAATTAAATTTTTTTAGGTAAATATTGAACAGTATACCTTGATTTTGGTAAATAGAGAGCAATCATCCTAGAATCGAACCGAAGACATTCGGGTACTATCTTGAGATTCTTTTCGATTTGACTACCCTGACATGGTTAGTGAATGATATACCATTATAGTAACAAACACGGGTTAGCGTGATTTAAGAACAAGCTCCAATCGAAATAGCACTAGCTAGATAACCTCATCTAAGTTGCATTAAAACAAGCTCTTAAACAAAAAATGACACTTTCAAATCAATGGACTAGTGTTGCTTTAATGTTGACACTATAACTAACTAGAAGAAGTCCTTATCTCTAATCATCTTTCACCTTTAAATTTAATCAGAAGAAGGCAAACATTAGCACTAATTATGCAGAAAACGAGTGCAAAAAATGCCTAAATTGGATCTGAATCCCCTTTTTTCTTATGTCTTTTGTTGGAGCTATTTTGTGTTAATTTATTTTGGTATTGTTATTGTTGTTTGTTGTTATAAGAAAGCGAGGGGACAGAAAAAAAGCAAAAAACAAATTCATGAAAAGACCCAACTATATAGAACAAGACATAATTTAGTGACCAATTGATTTGCTTAACATGTCATTAAATCTTGGACAAATCATGAATACCGGTATTAGGCGCCCACAGATTAATTTCCTCCTATGGCTAATGCGTTACATTACAAACCTTATATAATTAGTTGTCAATTATCAACGTCTAAGCGTACGTTACACTTATTATTATATTTTGTTTAATTAGGACTTATATATGTATTGTGTATTACGGATCGAGTAATTGTTTTTCTTTGTATTATTAGCTAAATCCAATTTTGTTAGGCGATGTCTACACTCATCAATCAAGTTAATTTTTTTTAGATAATCAATCAAGTTAATTATATTATGTTTGGTGTGACGTGTGAGTTATTATTATTATTATTATTATTATTTGAGTTTAGTTATTTAAGGGTAAAAACTAAAAAAGGTGTCTTGATCGAGTTACGGATCGATCAAATTAAAGGTACTGGTATTTAATTAGCCTAATTATAAAATTTCCAAATCAGGTGAATTTTAATCATTTTAAATTCCATCAGTGTTTTAAATTGTAAGTGCTGAATTGGGTGATTTTTAGGTAGGTTTAGGCATAAATCACAAACTATATGGTGGTTAAAGATGTTCCAAAATTGCTAATATATAATAATTATATTATCATAAATAAAATATTCTATACGAATCTCAAATGTTCCAAAATTTTACAACTAATCCATTCACCAAATAGGCAAATACTTAATGTATTTTATATCAGTTTTTCTAATTTTTTAATTCTAAATTAGAAAAGATTCCTTATTGAAAAAAAATAATCAATTCCTAAGATTCTAATTAAAAGAAAAATTAAATTAATTAAAATTTTAAAAAATATTTTTAAATTAATACTCTTATTTTATACCCTTACCGATTTTCTAATTTAGAGTTTAAACATTGAGATTGTAAAATCTTTTTTAATATAGTTTATTAAATTATGTCCTTAAAATATTAAAATAACGATATTATATTATTCAAGCTAGCTAGTTGATAAATTTTAATCCAATCAGAATAATTTGAGCGGCTTATGGGAGCCTAACTTTTGTCATTTATATAGATGTTCTATTCTTAGTGGAAATTAAGTAACATAATATATACTAATTTTATTTTTAATTGCGATTACTGCAACTAATGCTTGCAAGTTAAGTCTTCACATTCACACTATCCCACACAAATACGTAATTTAAAAAAAAAACACCGAGAATGATCGATCTTATACTATTTATCGCGATTTTTAATTGGCTTTTCGTACAAATATTTCTCACTTGATTATCGAAATTTATTCACGATTTCTGTTTATACATTGCTTGTTTAATTTTCCTTCTAATTGATTATTTCTTGTAATAATAGTCGCATATTCGTTGTTTTCGTTGTCAAACTAATATATATTGCTGGTTATTGTATCTCAATTAATCATTTCTTAATTTTTGTTAAAAGTACTTTGAGTTTATACCATAAATAAATTTGTATTAATTTAATGCAATAATGAATATTATATAATGAACCCGAAAATTAATAAAGGAAGATAAAGCTACATAGAATTAATAAAAGGAGTATAATATATGTGCTAATAAGTTTGATACTGTACTAAATAATTAAGTAAACATTCAGGCGTTCAGCTAGCCAATCAACCGTACAAAAAAACAAGTAATATGTTAGGATTAAAAAATATGTATTTTTATTTTTTATTGCAAATAGTGTGTCAGTTGGAATAAGAAAATGTGCAAAATATATAGCAACTTGATCTATCCATGAATCAAAATCACAATCAAGGTGTATCATAATTTTTCTTTTTGGAATTTTCTATGCATAAAAAAAAACTCTCTGTTTTATCAATTATTGACCCGTCAAATTTAAAATTATACTTCATTCGATTCAAAATATATGTTGTTTGAATTTTCAACCTACATTTTAAAAAATTAAAAATTATGTAAAATATTACTCCGTAGTTTTTTTAATTTAATATTTACTAATAATAATTATTAAATTAAATTATAATTTTATACTTTATATAGTTTTGAACTCATTAAAATGTGAGCTGAAAAATGAAATCACATAATATTTTAGATTTAGTGGAGTATTGTAAATTGCTTAAGATAATTAGCTAGCGTAAAATTGATGCTCAAAATTTGTTGGTACACGTTTACGTAGATCTCTTCATATAAATATAATTAAAAAAACCCAACTATATATAAAGTAATATATGTTGACGGGAAATTGGTCTCCAACAATAATATGGTATATTCCCCACCGTAAGATTGAAAAAAAAAAACAAATAATTAACCTGAAAGGCATAATTTGTTGTCATAAACAACAAGTGTCTCGTAGGCATTTATCGGGTCTTACACAAATTAATTATTTTAATGGCCAATAGAAATAATTTACTTTGCGATATATATATATTTTAATGTTATTTACTGATCGATTGTAAGCATATGTAGTCTCTCTCTATATAAATTATTTATTAACTGCCGACCCCAAAAAAAATATTTATTAACTTCGACAATGGCAAATTCAAGGAAATTAATCTTTGCTTAATTACCACGTATACCAATGTTGAATTGTTGAAATATGTTTCCAAGAGATCCATATAATTAATTAATAATATTAAAATGGCGTAATTTTTGGTTCACAGCGAAATCAGCAAATTCGTGTATAATTATATAATAATTCAAAATTGTCTCTAACGATAGATACATAGTTGCATGGTACTACTTCCTTGTAATATGCATGCAATAGTAGCTGTCTTTATTTTATTTATTTCCTTTTTTTGGTAGAGTATTTTATTTATTTCCTTGTAGAAAGCAATCTTGTCTCTCTTTTAAAAAAAAATAAACATAAAAATTTGAGATATTAGACAACTCTGATGATGACTCGAATGATATAAAAGCTAAGATTAACAGGTAACCAGAAAAATAAATCTAAACTAGCAAATAAATGTAAATGTCAATCTTTACTAGCTTAGTTGGTAAGAATGACATATAGTGACTAATAAGTAATGAGTTCGAATCGCCCCTCCTCTATATTGTAATGAGCGTAGTACCTACCTATAAACAAAAAAAATGTAAATAAGGAAGTTTTTAGTATGAAATTAAGTTGTAATTGTTATATTTATGTCAAATACACTAAAAGCGTTATCAGGTATGTTGCACCATTCTAGCAACTAAATGGGCAACATATTTATATGATGAACATGACTATGCAATCGGTTTATTTGGGGATGCTTGACATTTTAATAGTAAAACTAAGAGTAAATATGTGGTTGGAGGCTAGCTTGGAGTTTTTTTTAAGGTTAAAATATATTGAAACTTTAAAAGAAATATTTACAAGCTAAGCTGAGATTTGATAGTGTTCCAATGTTTCATTGCTACCAAAATGGGATGTAAAAGCTCCTAGCGTAGCTCTGCCTCTTATGGAATATAGTCCACAAGGCTACCAATGTGGGGTTTGGTGGACATTGTCCACGTGTGGATCCACTCTCATCAAACTAAAGTTATCAAAATTCGAACACACATTAATGTAGTATAAAGTGGCACTCCCTTCGGCTATGCCATCAAGGGTGTTCCAAATTCCAAAACACTACATTAGCACCCCTAAGTTTAGCCTCGATAAGAGAGGAGAAAGCTAGAGAAATATAGTTTGCAATATTACAAGTTGGTCAAATAATACAAAAGGAGGTGGTTGCACCAGCTTGATCAGTGACATTGTTTTCCCTGTGCAAAAGGTTTTTGACTAGGGGTATGGTCTTCTTGTTTGGTCTTTGACATCTTCCTTTGGTTGTGCTTGTCCTATAGGTGTCTGATCCTCATCTATTTGTAGTTGTTGCAGGCCTGTGGATGGTGTAAAAACGAATGAATAAGAGTTATTTAAAACTATGTGCACATGGGTTTAATGAGGTGTAATAGCTCATCAATGTTGCACGCTTTAGCTTCACACACTTTGTCATTCCTTGGAGCTAGGCTTGGAGCCTTTGGATTTGTTGATCGATGTCACCAATGGTTAAAATTAATCCAACTTTTTTCCCAATTGAACTTGTATGTTTGTACACAAAAATTAACTTGAAGAGTTGATTGAGATTTGGCAACAATTAAGGATTTATTTTGGATGAATGTGTATTATAACTTATAATACACAAAAATACAATAAAATATACATTATAAATCATAATATATGGACACCAAACAAATCTTAAGCTGCATATTTTTCCATACATCAGTCCAAACAAATCTTAAGATCGAGTCATTTTGGATTATGGGTCAAGATTCAACAAGTCTAAGTTGGGTACTTATTTCTATTTAGTGTGAAGACATTTCAAGGGTAGAACGATATGTCTCCATTCAGGGTAAAGAAGAGCGACAAATAGGATTTGAGCTCGATATGGGTGTGCTATATATCGCCTGGCTTAGAAATTTGTGGTTTAACCAAGTTCAAGCTCAGATTCAACAACAGAAAAATCACTACTTTCGCATTTCTACTCGTTCAATGGTTTGCCTCTATATATAGAGAGAGATTGAGATGGTGATGACTGATGTTGAACAACTTAATAGTTCATATCGATCAAGATAGAAAGGATAATGTCCCTCCTAGCTAGTTCTGAATTAAGATAAAACAAACAAGAATGAAGATATTACCAAGCTGTATAGATCGAGTGGCCCTCTTTGTTCAGTCAAAAGAGTGTCAAACGCGCTCTTCTCGCCAAGTTTCCGAACCTCTGATTCATCTTCTAAACCATATCTCATATAGATCCCACAGTACGTTGCCGATTCCGATTCCAAGTCACTCTCTTCCGCGCGGTACGTACGATTCTCTTATTAGCTTAATTGTCGACAGAATGAAGGATAGTAGGAGGTAACTAAAGAAATCTTAGAATTCTAATTTGATCTAGCCTTTAAATTGTTTTCATATTCAAAATGAACATCTAATTAACCCCATTTCGTCAATATGAATAAATTCCTATATATTATTACACAAACATGAAAATCGATCAATATACACAAATATGAATAAATTCCTATTATATGAGGTGACAGTACTCAGCGCTAGTGTCTTTGTGGATGTAGTCTTGATTTTGCCCTCTAATTAAGAATGTGATAGATTTTGGTTGTGCCAGTGCGGTCAATGGTGTGTTTCGCTATGATATGATTTTCATTCCTTTTATTTTTTCTTTGCTTAAATTCGTTGGTGTGTGTGGAAGATTTGAAAGGATAGAAAATATATCGTTCCCACATCGGAATTATATAAAATTCAAGTCTTATATATAGTTCGGTGAGTGAATTTTTATAATATCAAATGTTTTTAGAATGGAATTTCATTGATCTTGTGTGTATGAAATTTTTATATACTTTTTATTACAATCTTAATCTTAATTGAGATTTTTTATTTTTTATTTGCTTATTGTTTTTATTTTTAACTAATACAATCCTCGTGTCATTGCGTGGTTTTTTTTAAATAAAATCCCAATAATATAATAAAATTAAATAAAAATATTAATAAAAGTTAGCATAAGATATAATTTGATTTGGTTGAAAATCTACAATTATTGTGGTGATAATGCCTCATCAAAAAACAACAGTTCTAATTATTTAAAGAAGTGTATATAATTATATATATATATATTTTTTTTTTTTTAAAATAATCTCATTGGGTACAAAAAAAAACTAATATCATTGTAACAATACTGAAAAGATTTAAATAAAGATAACTTTATGAAAATCACTTAGATGAAGGAGAGAATATATAACATGTAATATTCTCTTGCTTTTAATTTAATATAGTATATAAAGATTTACATATATGTAGATTATATATATATATATTCAATTTATTTAATGTTTTGAATTGAACTTGTTGGTTCAAAATGTAGAATATTAAGGAAAAACTATAATTAATGTGATGATGCCACATTGCCACCCATCAAAATTACTTTTCATTTAAATTATATATTAATTTAATATTAATATTAATTCAATATTTTAAATTAAACCTATTGATTAATAAATGGAGTATATAATAAATTTTTAAAAATGACTAAAAATATTGCATAAGGAGACAGCACGTGATGTAGATTTAAAAATTGAAAAATTGAAAAAAAATTATCTAAAATATCTAAGTATAATACAATCATATGTGATGATAGGTACAGTGGAATGAGTTTAAGTAATATATAGATAGATATAAATGCTATAGATTGCATTAGTTGATTGTATATTAGTAGTGAGCTATCATATGACACTCATAAGTTCTTCCATGAGAACGGTTTTATTTCCTCCTTGTACTCGGGTTTTTCATGTAAAAATCTGTGTATTATGCCTTTTTTTTTTCTCTATTTGTGATTTTGTACTCTTCTGCTACGCGCTCGTTATTCTTACCACTAATTCCTAACAGAAAGATGCAGTAGTAACAGATCAAACTCTTCTTATCATCAACCTTGGGAGCACCATGTGGTTTCTGACCCAAGATGCCATTCGATTTAACATTGAAAGATGCAGTCTCAACAGTAATAGAGGAAGAACTTGAACTCTCTCGTTGCTCTTCCTCCTGAATCAAATTAGAATAAACTTGAACCAAAGAAGGAGATGGGGACATCACCAAGCATTGACCACGAATCGGAGTATAACAGTCGCGTTGAGCCCCATTAAAAAACCGACACGACGTTGATCAACTTCAAATATATATTTGTTCAAGATCTAAGCCCCACCAGTACGTACAACAACAAATAAGAAGAGGTTGCACTCGCCGCTGCAAAGTTTTAACCATGGAGTTGATCTTGATCCTACTTTAGTACTTCTTCTAATTGCCATACCCATAGCCCATCATTGTCTGGCCTACTCGATCATTATTCATTAGTCATTGCCGTTTTAGTCCTGGCAGGCAGCCGTGCGATCCAATGATCGAAATCCAAGAAGCGCAGTTCAATCCCTGTAAGCAACGCAGATATATATAAAACCTGCAACCTGTTTGCTCATTCGGCTATCAGTATCGCAACATTTATCATCGAAAAGGAGATCAAGAAAGAGGAGTACGTCCAGGTGTTCACATACAAGGAACTTGAATTGGCCATGAATAACTTCAATGAAGCCAATGTGATTCGACAATATATATGGTGGGTTTGGCTTTGGGTTGTCGATCTGCAGGGGTCCTCGATCATATCCTAAATGCAAGCTCCCCTTGCTTCTTTCAAAGAAAAAAAGGGCAGTGACACCCTCCCAATCGCCAACCGGGGAATCACCTGTTGGAATGTAGTTATCCCACATTGGTAATATAGAGAATACTTGAACAAAATATAAGGTTAAAGGGCTACTTCGACGGAATCACCCCATCCCCGACCTTTTCTGTTGTTAATTACTTTGCATTTTGAGCCTATTTTCGTTTGATTTCATCTCCATATTCAGTCTTTATCATGTATTCACTTGATCATGGGAATTGGATTTACAACACACACGTGTGGGAATTATACCTGGTCGATCGAGATGGTTCCGCCATCGATCATATAGGAGGTTCCACAACTTCAAGAAGTTATGCTTACGCTTGACACATGTGTGAGGGAAAACACGGGTAGCTAACACTTGATCACGTACGTGTGACTCGGATGGACAAGCTCTCCTTACAAAAGGAGATTTGTATTAATGTACAAACGTATTTTGTACAACTCTCCAAATACACCGAAACACCACTCTTTTAGACTCAAGACTCTACCGACCAACTCACGGTAATACACCGACTCACACACTCGGACTAGTGGAGACACTTACACTCTCACACTTGCACTCACGTCACTCCTTACACACACCTTTGAGGACTCTATACTTGACTAATTATTCTAGACTAATCTTCACACTTCATGACCACTTAATTTGCTAGAAAAATCTAGACCATCATTGCATCCCATGTTTCTGAAATCTTCAAGCCATCCAATTGCAAAGTAATGGGCTTTATGAACTAGCCCATTATTGCCCTCACTAATTACATTGTCCATTGCCCAATTATAGATGGAAATATGAATTACACATAACAAGATGTTATATTAATGATTCAAAATTAAGTTAACTAGAAAGTAATTAAGTTTGAATTGTGTCAGTGAACGTGTGGCCAGCTAGGTTAATTGATAGTGGCCGATCAGTTAGAGATCTTAGGATAAAGTTAGTTATTAGATTAGTAGCTTAATTAGTGGCTTAGTGGACATAAAATTGCCGTTTAGTTTTAGGTTTTGATTGGAAAACGCTCTGGCTCCTCTCTTCCAACAAGATGTAAATGAGACCAAAAAAAGTACAATATCTAAAATTGAGTATGACAAGTCTTAGTATACAAGTCGATGGTCTACTCCTCCTCCTCTCAATTAATTTTATGATATAACCTCATTCGACTTATGTGTTAAGTTTACAAGTACATACGATGAGTTGGAGCCGAAGGATTATATTTCCTCTGCGATGCTTTCATGCTTTATAAAAAAACAAAACAAGAAGAAGATTGCCATGTTTGGCTATTAACAAACATCATCTTCTAATTTGAATTCAAAACATATATACAGATCTTTCAAAAGATTGGGTCACAAAGAAAACTCAAATAGTATAGTTAATTTCCACTTACAATATCGATCCATTACATTGCCTTGTAAATGAAGCTTCTTGGTTGGCATTCAAAAAAAAAAAAAAAACTTCTCGGTCGGCCAATCAATTAAGTTGACTCGGACACGGATAGAGTTTCCTCATCGCCACCACGGCGGCCCATCGGCGGACTCCATTCTCCGTCCAACCTCCCACCTTCGTCCGAATGTCGAATCATGTTTTCGTTCATGATCCTCCGCCAAACCTCATCGGACAACCTTAACGTGTACCTCTCGTCGTTATTTTCCGTAACCACAACTATCACAACCGAATCGGGCTCATCCTCGTCCTCATGACCCGGGCCCAGGTCGGCCCGACAATAAGGGCACGTGGAGTGGTGGCGGAGCCAAGGGTCAACGCAGTCCGGGTGGAAGACGTGCTCACACTTGGGGATAAAACGCAGCGTTTGGTCTTCGCGGAACGAGCTCAAGCACACCGCGCACTCCAGCGTCGGGCCGCAGCTCTCGGCGCCGGCTTTGGCGGGTTCCTTGAGCACGCTGCAAGGAATGATGGGGAACGAGTCGACCATCGCCGGGTCAAGGCCGCATGCCGGAACTTCACTCTTCATGGGGTACGGGCCCAGCACCGGGCCCGGTTGGAGTGCGGTGCTGGTTCGGAGCCCGTGGTGGCGCCGCTGCCTTCGGCGGCGGATACATCCGCAAGTCAAGTATACAACGAGGCAGAATAGGATCTGGAGGGCTATGATCAATATTAGGAGGGGTTTAGGCCCGCTGTTTGACATGGGAGCTATCAATCGGGTCAGGTGATGGGTCGAGTGAGGGAGGATGAAGAGAGCATGGTGGATTTATGTGTTTGAAGTCTAAACTGGTCGTTGTCAAGAAAAGAGGTTTTTGGTCTATGCGGTAATTTTGAAGTCATTATCTGTAATTAGATCAATTAATATATAGTTTTTGTTGGGCATTATTTGTATTTTATGAAGTTTCCACTCAAAAAAACAAAAACAAAACCAAATGTCTAATTCAAAACAGGGACTTAAATCCTTTAACAAAGATTTGGTCAAAGAATGTTTTGGGTGGATAGACGAGTCAAACATATATAATAAATGGATTATCATTTGGAATCTAATATAATATATTGCCATTGACACGAATAAAAATTACATGATTATTGTATAAATCTCATATTGGGAATCATTTCAATTTGAATTGCACAAAGATGAAATTCCTTGCACCAATCGGTGTGTTTCAAAGGTGGATTTGATTTTTTTTCCCCCTTTATAAGGTAAATTAATTAGTTTATTAGGTTTCTCCAAAAAAAAATCATTAATCTTACTGTAACTCAGAAATTGGGAAAAAGTTCGATTAATGAACAAGTCGATAAAGAGAATCATAAACTATTCTTTTGGAGTTTGTCAAAGCGGTGAAAACATGTCCTTCTACTTGATAGAGGTTTTCTACGCATTGGACAAAATTATAATTAAAATCTAGTTTAAGATTAGTTGTAGAGTTTGTTAGATACCAAATAAGATTTATCCATTTAATATATTTACAAAGATTTGGAATCAGATTTTCATTAAAAAAATTAATCTAGATTAACCATATGTTTTGAACCGAATCTAAAATGAAATTGAGCTCGGAACTCGGAAGCTATCTTTAAAGATCTCACAAAGTATAATTTTATAAACGGTTTTTCTACTAAATGGGGAAAGATATCCTACCAAAAATAAGCGACCCTAAGAATCTAATTTAAAATTTGGCTAATGGAATTTAATTAAGTATGTATTTTTTCTAAAATGAGCAACCTATCCTATAGGATAGAAAAATCGTTTTATAAATTGGTATATTAGAATCTATCAACTTCAAAAAAAAAATTTAATTTAAATCGTAGTCACTCATTTTTAAAACTAAATAATTCAGATTTTCTCACAATTATTTTTCTCTAAAATGCTGAGAAAAAAAATAGTTAGAATCACATTTTCTCAGAAAATATATTAAGGAAAAATATGATTTAACCTCAAACAATTTAGCCCTTTTATTTTTTTGGTTGGACCTTAGGCTCTTTTATATAAACTGACTTTTGGTATCCACAAAGTCACAAACTGACTACTTAATTGAGATCACCCATTTAATAAATTGTAAACAAGTGGCATGTAACGTGACCACTGTTATATTTAAATCACCTAATCAAAGAATAAGAAAATGGACTTGTAAAAAAATACTTGGCAAACGTATCTTCATTTAATTTTAATATAAATTTTTTTATTCCGTTTTAACTTTTGAGGTAAGTTGATGAAGAAGGTGATTGAGATGGCGCAAAGAAATAGCTTGGAAGTTCTCAAAGTCTTGAAATTATGTTGTAAATGGCCATTGGTCAAACACATAATCAATCAACAATAGTCAAATTTCCAGATCCGATTAATCGGAAGGTGGAAATTTCCAATCCATTCCCCAATTATAATTATCTATAAAAGAGGACATAGGATAATAACCAATTTAGAAGAAATTTCTTATAAAAAAAAATGAACCTTAATTAGAGAGATGTTGTTTCTAAAATGATACTTCCTCCGTTCGGCAAAACTTGTCATTTTAGCTTATTTCACAAGTTTTAAGGCAAACAACAAATGTACTAATTTACCCTCAATTATTACACTCCTTTTTTACTTTATCGAAAACTACAACTAACAAATCATCAATCATATCAAGGGCATTTTTGTAAAGTGAAGGGCAAAATACCTACAATGACAAGTTTTGCCGAACGGAGGGAGTATCTTATATCCTTATAACATAGGATAGAAAAACCGATTACAAGTTGCTACTATTGGGGTTTTACTATACACTTAAGAGATTGACACTGGCTTGATTTCCTAAGTTGGTAAGTATTTTGTCCGAAAACAAAATATTGATTAGGGTAATTGATGAAAATTTGTGAATAAAAATCCAAAAACTTCGAAAAGTTTGGGTGAGTAGTTATTAAAAAGCTTAGATTTCAAAAGCTAATTAAACTAAAATCTTATATTTATTTAGTTTAAAACTATATAATATTAAAATCATAAACTCTGAAAAACTACTTATTTTTATCAAACGGAACCTAATTTAAAATGCTCTAAAATGAAGAAGCAGTTGAGAATGCTCTCACGGATTCAAATAGGTTAGGTCCCTCGTCTATGTAGCTGATTCCCACTTTTGTAATTGGGCAATCTTGTTTGATTACATGCTCTTTGAATTTGATGATGCTCCCAAGTATTTAGGATTTATTATTTCTCTTTGTTGTGCCCGATCAAAGACGACATTTCCTTACGTTTTATAGAATAGGGTGAGCGAAGTGAAGTGGCGTACCCAGAAAATTTTTATTTGGGGCGGGCGAAGCTGGTTTTTTTTGTTGATTTTTTTGCATTTATATATGATTTTTTTTAAAAAATATGTTATGAAAAATATTAAATTTGTGATTTAAATAGTTATTTTTTAGTAGAAAAAATTAAGAAAAATAAAAATTATCAAAAAATGTGATTTTTTTATATGTATATATATTAAAAGAAATGTTTTTGTTAAAATATATTGAAGAAAATCTTTAATTAAGCATTTTTTAGTAGAAATAAACTAAAAGAAAAAAAAAGAAGTTAAAAGGGTTTGATTACATGCTCTTTGAATTTGATTCCCCTTGTAATAGGGTGAGCGGGGGTGAAGTGTCGTAAAGAAAACTTTATAGGGGGGGTTAAATATTTTTTTGAAATTTTTTTTTGCATTTATATATATATATAGATTTGTTTAAATATGTTATGAAAAATCTTGAATTTGTTATTTAAATAGTTATTTTTAGTAGGAAAAAATTAAGAAAATACAAAATTATCAAAAATGAGATTTTTTATATGTATATTATCAAAAAATTAAGAAAATCTTTAATTAAGCACTTTTGGACAAAAAAAATCGAGATTAAAAGGGTTTGAAGTTTGAACCCATGATCTCAACTCTCAAGGCAATAAACATCTCTCCTTACCAACGAGATTAAAAGGGTTTGAAGTTTGAACCCATGACCTCAAGACAATAAACACCCCCTTACCGACTAAACTAAGTTATTTTTATAATTCTTTATTGTAGCTCTTTAAAATCTTTTATCCTTAACATTAGCAAAAAATTATTTTTAAAAATGTAAAAAAAATCTAGTTTTTCTTTCAGACTAGGGGGCTAACACCACCTTGAACCCCCCTAGGCCTACCACTAAGCGAGTGGAGGGTATTATCTAAATTGAGGAAGACTAGTTGACACGACTAGAATATGTCTAATATTGGATCCTTTCATTCACGTTTTTGTTTTTATATCTCATCTATTTTTTTATACAAGTAAAAATTTGAGAGATCAAGTAATAAAGTTGATCATCGAGATGCCGATTGATCAACAGACAGACTAACCGTCTTGCTACATTACAATGGAAAAAACAAAACAAAAAAAGAAAGGCAAAAACAACAAGTTGCATGCATGCACTATAGTAAAAGGCAAAAATTAGGCAAAATAAAGATCGTCAAGTCGAGGACGCATGTGAAGAAGAAAGTCAAAAACCACCATGAAGTATCGCTCGTCAGCGGTATATTAGGACGCTATCTCTTGTGGGCAGTGAAAATGTACTCCAAAGATGCGCCTTTTGGAAATAAAGTCGTCCTAAACACACCACCATGACCCAAGCAGCCTCGACTTTGGACGCTGCTTCTTCAACCAAACCAAAGTACGTCTAGGATCACCAAAAAGTACAACAACAAACAACCCGAACAAGGTGCCCCAAAATGATTAAGGTCTTGTAGGACAAGGGTTTCAAGTCTCGATGAATAGAGGGTTCTCATTATATATACACACACACAAGGGCAAGATAGTGACAGATCTTGAGTTTCGTGAGTGAGAGATGTCATTGGGATCAAGCCAGGCAGATTGATGGACGGTGACTGGAGAGTGTCTGACAGTGGTGGATGGTGGACAATGATCTCTATTCTCGGTTTTTCCCCCAATTGGGTTGAATTTGTTGTTGGTGTTTGTTGCTAGGTTTTTATAAGCGGTGGTGTTGATGGTGGTGGTGGAAGATTGGTGGTTTATAAGGGTGTTTTGGTGTTAAGCCGGTGATTCGAAATAGTTTTTTGCCTTTAAAAGGAGTTTGAGTTTTCTAGAGAGATGAACTCTCTTCTCTCTTTATAAAGAGATTCTCATCTATTCTTGTTCTTCTTCTCCGTCCTCTTTTTCCTTCTTAGACAGATCTTTACATTTATTTTCATTTGTTTTTGTTCGGTTATTATGCTGAAATCATAATAACAGTAATTAAGAATATTTTGATGATTTTATAACTTGAAAACTGATATATAAACAAAATGGTTTTTCTATGTATTTTATTGAAGAAGTTGAATTGGGAAATATTTTCCAAAATTAAACTATTTTAGCTTTTGTTAGTATTGTTTTCCTATGATCACTTCCATAGGAAACCTTTCTGAAAATCTCGGTTAAGATTGTTAAATCTATACTCTTCGACCATATGTTAGAAAGACTTGGGGAAAAATGGCAAATGTGATCATTTTTTTTTGTTCACCGCAAATGTGATCATACAACAAAAGGATTCCAAGATTATATAATAAAACTAAGGAATGCCATGTAGACAAAAGTGGCCCAAACCCGCCACTTAAGTGGCCCAATTTCAGCCCAACAATTCCTGAACAGGAAGTCGAGAGGCTCCCTTTTTTGCCCGACACCACCTTCGGGGTCTGAAGTTACTCAAAGTCACAGCTGAGTAGCGATGAAGAGGGCGTGAGTTCGAATCTCAGCTCCATTAGGTTTGAGTCAGTAACAACTCATCCACCAATCACAAGTTGGTGTAGTGGTTGTGAGGCTACATCTCATGACAAGAGGTTCGAAGTTCGAATCCCCTTCAAAGCATGTCCTTCCTCACCCCACCGCCAATGCAATCTCGTCCTGACCCTCTAAAACACCCTCCTTGATCTGTTTGGATTCAGTATTTTTTGTTGTTGTTGTTGGTAATCTAATCGATAAATTATACTGAAACAATATAAATTGATTACAAGATCACGAGTGCACAAGGCAAAAGCCCTCAAAATGGGTAGAAATCCCCAAATAGAACACCACAAACATTATCAACAACAAATCACAAACCAGGGCAAAATAAGCCCCAATGCTAGAAAGTCATGTACTATTCTCAAATCCTATTACCTTTACAATGAATACAAATACGATGTTATGCATAGCATTAATCATAATAAGTCATTTGTTCGTCTTAGCCTCGATGATTTGCAAGCAACATTGGATCTAAATTCATTTTTACCGAACCTCTACTTGCAAGTTTAACAACGGTTTCTACTGACATCCCCGCGCCAATTTATCAAACCCTAAACCCCTAATTTCCCAATTTCCATCATCATCACTTCACTATGATTCATCCAATTCCAAATTGAAATCAGCCGATTTCTACATTTTTACTCCAATGTATGAATTTTAATCGAATTCGTGATTCTATAACTTACAGTGAGCACATCTCAGCCCTTCCGATCGCCAGCGTGTCCTATGAACGCGCTCCGGAGCTCCCAGAACGAATCCTCCACCGCCAATTTTAGCCTCTCGACGGAGACTTCATCTTCCTGGCCATCAACCACGCTGTTCCTGATCGCCCAAATCTTATCAAACAAGCAGGCGAGAAACAGAAACATGTCCCCCTCCTCCTCTAGATCGAACGCCAGGAATCGGCTAGGAAACAGCGACGCCTCCACCCAATTCGACGTCGTCCAGCCCACCGTCGCCTCCCCGTCGGTCCGGATCCCCCAGAAGTCGTACCACAGCGCCCTCGCCGCCGGACACCGGAAGAACAAGTGCTCTGTGGTCTCCCCGGCGCCGCCGCAGATCGCGCAGCGCCTCCTTTGGGAGACCGGGAACGCGCCTGAGAGAACACGGCAGACGTGGACCTTCAGCCGGAGCGGCGCCTTCTGCCTCCAGAAGTGGGCCCACAGCACCTTCGGCGGAGTCCCCAGCGTCAACGGGTCTTGATTTTCTCCCTCCGGGGAATCCACGGCCAATACGACGTCGTACCCGGGTCGCGATTCAGCGAGTTGGGGTTGGGGCTCAGACCGAGTCGACTCGGTGACGGGGACGAGGCTGGCCCGGCAGGAGGGGCAGGTGGTGTGTTCAGCAAGCCAGGGGTCAAGGCAGGCCACGTGGAAGGCGTGGAGGCACGTGGGGATGAAACGAAGCGTTTCATCGTCTTCAAAGGGCTCTAGGCATATGGCGCACTCCGACGGGACGCGGCCGTTGTTGAGGAGGTTGAGGGCGGCGTAGTAGTCGACGGGGAGGGCGGCGATGGCGGAGGGATCGAGGCCGGCGCCGGCAAGGGGCGTCGGGTTGAACTGGAGGTCGAAGAGGTGGAATTGGAGCGCCGCCCCGCGGGATCGGCGGCGGCGGCGGAAGAAGGGGCGGAACCAGCGGTTGCGGCGGCGGCGGCGACGGAGGCAGAAGAAGGAGTAGATGGAGGCGACGATGAGGACGGCGATCATCCATGAGAGAGGGGCTTTGATCATGGTGGGAAATGGAAAATTGGGAATATAGGGATTGAACTTGCAAGTGGAATACACCAAAGAGCCAAGCAAAAATCGCCATGTATTGTGTTTGGTAAGGGTTTTGTTTTTCATTTAAAAAATTAAAATTAAATTGGTGTATTGTTATTAAACTAAGGTGATGTTAGATACACCGCAAATTACCATCAAAAGTGCACGTCGGAATTAATGTAAAAGTCTTTTCAATTAATTAGCACTCTAAAATAATTAATTAATCTACTTCAACCATACACGTCAATTCCGGCGTGTAAGATTTGGGGTGTATTTAGGCTGTGTTTGGCGCTAGATGGAGATTATGGAGATTAACGAGATGTTGGTAGATTTTAGGAGATGGAGATTATTTTTGTAGATTAATGAGATTGTGGAGATGGAGATTATTTATGTCGGAAATCTCTTAAAGGTGTTTGGTATGCATTAGATTGTAGTGTATTTCATGGGATGAAAAAGACAATATTGCCCCTAAATTTATAAACCCCCATACCCTCCCCCATCGGCTCAAAAGTGCACTGAAGGAGCTCTTGTTCCACAGAGCAACCCCGGAGAAAACGAGGAAGCGGACGAAGAACTAGGAAGATGCTGGTGATTTGAACCACCGTCGACTACACCACCACGGCCGATCGAAGAAGCCACCGTCGTCACCTAGAACCTGCAATGTCAGGCTCCATCGATTGAAGAGGATGAAACCCGATTTGTGGGGTTTCGAGGTACAAGGCCCAACAATGGAGGCTCCATATACACCTACGCCCCTCCCAGTCGCCGGCGGTCGCCACTAGCGGCGGCAGGAAGGCCATTCCACCGCCGACCCCCGTTCCCCTACACGTCGTCGGCGGGATGAGACAGGAGGAGGTGAGATTAGAGGTGAGAGTCGTACCTGAGTAACGTGGATGGCGAGCCGGCGTCTCCTCTTCTTCTTCCCTCTTGCCAATCGCCAAATCTGATGATGGATGTGTGCAGGGGCAAAATTGGGGCACATATATTGCAATCTCCTCACAATCTCCATAATCTTGGAGTTGGGACATTGCAAAAGAATCCCCTCAATCTCCACCTCCAAATCTCCTTCCATCCACCACCGAACGCCATTTCCTACCGTACAATCTGTTTTGTTTTTTTTTTAATCTCCACAATCCCACATAATGCGACGCCGAACACAGCCTTAGTTTATCTGTTAGATTAATTAGTTTAGATTTTAGAATATTAATTGATTTTGAGTATATCTTTAAGTTTTATAATCCTAATTTCCCCCTTTCGTAGTTAATATAAACACAAGATAAAATAAAGATTAGGGTGTGTAGGGTGTGTTTGGGAGGGGTAGAAGGCATAGGAGGGGTCGAAATCTTTTTTTTTTCGGGATTTGGGTCGCCATGTTTGGGATGGGGTGGAAGTAGGACTGTTATTCGAACTGAACAGTCGGGTATTGCTTGATCATATTCCGTTCATTTAGGATATGAACAAGCTCGAGCCGAGCCTAAATTTTGACTCGAGCCTAAAAATGTGCGCATACTCGGCTCGTTCAGGAAATGAACGAGCTCAAGCCAAGCTTTTTTTTAAGCTTTAAGCAGTTCTACTTGCTCATTATACTGTAACTTAAAGAAAATTTTAGAAATTCCATAAAATTCGAGTGTTCATACTCGATTCGTGTAGAAAATGAACGAGCTCGAGTCGATTTTTTAACAAGCGAGTATGAATCCATCTTACCCAAAGACTTTCCTTCTTCTCTGCAATCCTCCAAAGGTGCTTGCACATGAACACCAAATTCTAGCTCTTGATGTCCAAAAAACCGAGACCACCCTCCTCTTTCGGGACACACACCTTGCTCCATCAGATCTTAGGTTGTTTCCATAGGAAGTTCCGATAGAGGCCTTCCACCGATCTAGCCACGGCCTCAGGGATAGGCAACATCAAGAGCCAAAAACCTTCTCTGCCTTAGAGGATCGATGAGATCAATTCCTTCCTTCTTGTAAAAGAGAGGCACTTACTAGACCAAGCATTTAACTTCTTTTTTTTTTTTCAATTTGTTCAATAAGGGGTCGGTAGTGTATCGCTCAGAGGCTATGAGGAGCAATGAGGATTCTAAGATAGCGGAAGGGAAAGACTCCGGTCTTGAATCCGGTTTCATTGACAATTGCAACAACTTCACTAGGAGGCACCGACGCAAGGAAGAAACTAGACTTATCAAGGTTGACCGCCAGCCCCGAGACATCTTGGAACTTTTTTAGGTAGCCCATGAGGACCTTAACATCACCACATCGTCGGCAAAAGCAAGGTAGGCAAGGCTCACTTGCTCACAATTTTGGTAAAAGGGGAACTCCGGTTTCCTTGTCTCCATCTTCACAAGCCGGGAAAAGAATTTCATAGTTAGGACAAATAAGAGATGGGATACAAGATCACCTTGACAGAGGCCTCTCTTGCCGGGGAAGTGGCCATGAACCTCGTTGTTGATCATAATAGAATAGGATGCGGAGGTGACACACTCCATGGTCCAAGCAATAAAAGGCTCCGGAATACCAACTGTATGCATAGTGAACCTCAAGAAATCCCAAGAAAGAGTGTCATAGGCTTTGCCAATATCCACAATGAGGAAGCATCGACGGGTGTCCCTCTTCACATTGTACCTACGTAAGAATTATTGGACAAGAAAGATGTTATCACTCATGAGATGCCCTGGCACCTTGTGCCAGACCAACAATATAATCCAAACATCTTCCAAGTCTAATGGCGAGTATTTTGGAAATGATCTTATAAGCAATATTACAACAAGAAATAGGACAGGTGGACAGCCCCCTTCGTTTTTGGAAATGATTAAGTTGCTTAAAGAGAGAGCAATTATGAAAAATAAAACTCCTTCATAGCTGCACAAACCTCTCCTCCGGTGATATTCCATGTAGATTTGAAGAACTTAGCCGTATAACCATCTGGGTTGGGGCCTTGTCATCGCCAATAGACCAAAGAGCTATCTTGATCTCTTCATTCGGGCCGACAGGCTCCATGTTTTCGATAAGTGATGATGATGTGAGTGATCTCTGCCACCTTGTGTACCTACAAAGAAAGTTCAGTGTTCATAATACTGATCCTACAATTAATATGTTCATAATACACTGAAAAGTTTTTATGAGATGCCTTGTTGAAATCGCGTTGTTATGTTATGTGTGTTGAAATCAGTGACCTCTCTAACAAATGAAGCCACTTCAAGATCGATGTTACTGCACTAAAGAATCACTGGACTTGGTAAGACATCAATGTTTCAGATCAATATATAAGCTTTCACGTTCTAGCCTAGACTAGCATTGGAGAATAAACAAGTGTTGTTCACATAAAAACTTGCTCTGATTGCATCAAATTAAGCTGTCGGTTTTCGCAGGGAGGCGTCTGAAGAAGTTCATTGGCATGGAAGGGAGCTGGCTGCGTAGCTTCGGATGCCTAAGAGCGTAGAATGCGCATCCGGTTGCGAGCAGTTTGGGAGGTGTGACATACAACACCACAGAGGCCCCTAAGCAGAACATGATAAACAAAGCAGTGGCCCTCGGGTCTCTCCAGTTGAGCAATGATTCGAGCCTCTCTCCTTGCGTCGCCAAATCCCCAGTCACCGTCTGTACTCTCCCTGCGATCCCCCTGAGCCTGTCATACCTCAGCTTCACAACCTCCTCACCAGCCCTGGAAGTCGGAAACGAATCGAACTCCTCATCCAACTCGTCTTGCCGGACCTTGTCAGCATAGGACAGCTGAACGTCCGTGTGAGGTGGGTTTCTTGGCCTCTTCCCATACTTCCACAAACCGATCACGAAGAGGCTGAAGAAGAAACTTGGCAAGATGAACCTCGGATACACAATCAGCATCAAAACAAGTACATGGATCACAATTGTGACAACAGGCCTCTTCCAGCTGCAGAGGTGATCGTACAATTCGATCATATCGCCTAAGTTAGCGCACACCCTTCGTATTCTTTGGCAGTTGGCCCTGCTTCTACGCGTGCTCCACGAGTGTGAACCCACATTCAGCATGCTGTGCACAACCTCCTTCCTCAAGGGTGGCTCAGACCGCGCGAGCCTCAACGAAAGCACCTCGGTGGCTTGGTACCTTAGATAATCGAGCTGACAGATCGACAACGGTTGGAGGTAGTGCATTCTTGGAAGTATAGGCTGGGAGTAGCTCTGCAGCAGATTGAAAAGCGACGTGCAGCTGAACCTTACCGTGAGTTGGATCTCTCCCATCTTCTTCAATCCCTGAGGCTGTAGGACTACCAAAGGATATGAAAACGCGTAGATTCGATCAGTCTCGAGACTCGACAATCTGATCCTTATCTTGCCAATGTTCGAGTCCCTTGCTCCATCCTTCTCTTGCAGATGGCAGTTATCAAAGACTCCAACCGTGACGATAGTGCAAGGATCGAACACCTCCCAAGTGTATTGCTCATTCCATTGAGGCGAAGAGCTGTCTATGATCGTCCTTGTACGAACCCACTTCTCGCCGTACTTTGCCACACAATAGGCATCCGTCGTCCCTCTCCCGTCTCTCTTTTTCATCGGTGGGAGCCCTGTGGCGTTGAGTATCCCGAGCTCGAGCACACCAATGCTCGGCCTCCACAGCTGCTTCACCGTTGGCCTAAGATCGCTGCTATAAGGAGTGGATTCATCGAGGACATGGTAGCCGCCATCCAAAGACATCCTTAGGTGAATCTTGCTGTTGATTCTCGACTCCGTCACATCTCCTCCTGCTTCGATATCATACCTCTCCAGGCAATACCACCTTGCATCCACTGGCTTGCTCACAAGCCGCCTCTCGAGCATCTTCAAATGGATCACGCACCTCCCTAACACCTCGTCCTTGTCCTCGACGCTCAGCACCAGCTTACTGTCAAATGGCTCCGCAGCCACAAACAACATATCTTCATTCCACATTGGATTGAGGTTCCTGCTTTGCGAGATCTTAGTCCTCATCACGACGTTCCCCAACGCGCCTTTCACGAAAACTTCAGGCCTTCGGGTTTTTTCTTTTGTCTCCAAGTCCTGAGCTTGAATCACATTCACCCTCAGATACCACAGCTTCGGCGACAAGTACACTTTGGATCTTGTGTTCATCAATCCGCCGGGGCTAACCCCAGCTGCATCCGAGTGCCACGCCTCAGGGAACGCTTCATCTGCCTGAGTCCCCATCCATATAGCCACCATCAAGTCTCCTGCAACGCACCCTCCCACCGGCGGCCCCTCCAGCTTGTACCACTGCGGAGCCAAGGGGCTGTCTGGCGGGACCCTCTTGGGAGCCTCATTCACATCATAGACCAACCTCCCCATGAATGAGTCAGCGTCGTCAGGACACTTTCTCCTCAAGACAATGTCGAGAAAGGACGAGTAAATCCGGTCCTTGGAGAAGGCGAACACCTGGTTCCACTCTGGGTTTGCCTTCTTGTGCACAACTTTGGTGGTTCCCTTGTAGTTTCCGAGCCTCACCTCGACGAAGGAGTCGCAGGCGTCGGGGCTGTTCTCGGGGAGGAAGAGGTCTCTTGCCTTGACAACTCTTACATACAAGTAGTGCATTTGCTCCACTAGACCGAAGGCGCTCCCGACTGACCCCGACGCTGCGGGGATCTTCGGAGACATCATCTTGAGTGCGAAATCTTCGCCGATTTGGTGATGGTTTGGGTCTAATTGTCTTCTCATTGTTCGAACTCGGACTGCTGCAAGGGTTTGATCGAGATCATGCATGAAAATGTAACCAATTCAAACAAATGAAATAAACTTGATTCAGATGAACAAATACCTGGAATGGATAAATTGCGAGGAATTATATTGGAAGAAATTGAAATGCTAATGAGCTGAGTTTGGAGAGATATATGAAAGGCTTAGAGTGGATAGAAATGTGAGATGGTGAGAGATCTTTGCAGAAATAGGAAGGAATCTGCAAAGGAATTAGGTAAACGTGCAAGGAAACCCGCCTTGAATTTCTGATTCCATTTGCAACTGATTCAAATTGGGTTTTCATGTTTTTATTTCCCAGTTAATCAAGAAAGGTATGGTAATTAATGCCATTTCATGAGGTGAATCGATCTTATTGAAATTACTGCAGCATTTAATCGCTAAATCATTTCATTAGGTTTGCCATTAAAAATGAGTTATAAACTGGTCATGTGATTGATTATTACAATAGTAATAAATAACTTGCCATTTGTAAACAAACACTTGAAAGTTTATCCTCACTAGAAATGCATTCCCGCGTAGCGCGCGGGTCAATATTTAGTATGTTAAACTTTAAATCTTATATGCAACATACCTGGCATCTTTGAAAATGTTATCTACACATTAATGTGGCTATGGTTTTGGCCTTTTATACATGCTCATGTCATTAGTCTTATATTACAATCTTTTATATACTGATTTTATCCCTTATTAATTAAGTTAAATAATATAATTTAGCATGTACAATATTTATTCTTATACTATACTCCCTCCGTTCAGAAATAAACTTTTTTTTTTCAAAAATAATTTTAAGCTTATAACTAATAAGTCTAAAATATATAAAAATTTGATTAAACATTTGATATTTTATATAGTTTTAAGCTCATTAAAAAACTTGTCAAAATGTCAAATGACACATAATTCTGAACGAATGGAGTATTTAATAGAATTGATCAGTTTTATGACAAATTAAAATATGTTTTAATGTTTAGATAAATATTTATTTTATTTTGGCAATTGATAACCACTTAATTTGCATAGAATTATATATTCTTATTTTTGGCAACATTTATTTAATCACATTTTGTAAAAAAAAATATTATTATCAATGTTTTAACATTAATATAAAGTAAGGCCCTCTATTAATACTCCAACTTCCTAATTTTGCCCCTTTGATTATCATTAATAATAAAAATTTCTAATTTTGTTAATTTATCTCATTAATTGTATTTGATTTCCAAGATACTCTATTAATACTCCAACTTCCTATATTTTTTTTTCATTGGTCCATTTTTTGCACATCATTTATTTGTTAAAATGTTAGCTAATTCTTCTTTCCATTTTTGACTTCTTTCCATTTTCATATGGTGACCACGAGATTTTGCAAAAGCCTGCGAGATTCCACAAAAGTTCATTGGTTCATACATAATACTATCTTTGTTCGGTAAAACATGTCATTTACTATTTACACACGCATTTTTAGAATGATAAAAACTATATAAAATATTTATTTTTTATAAATTTTTTTAACAAGTTTGTACTTATTAATAATAACTACGAAATTGTTAAAAAATTATTTAAAAACTAGATATTTTATATAGTTTTTATCCCCTAAAAAAGCGTGCGTGAATAGTAAAGTGACATGTTTTGTCGAACGGATGGAGTAGTTTGTATTATTTTAAACCACTTTTAATTTCATTCAAAATATAAAATAAACATTAAGAACAAATCAAAATTAAATACGTAAGATTTTAGAAAATAAAAATTGGTTGGATTATATAAGAAAATGTATATTAAAAATTAGTTTTTAGAAGGATTCAAACTAATATACGATGTTGTAAATTGTTTTTCCTAATAAACATAAATTTTTTCAAAACTTTTGTATATTATGTGGAGTTTGTAAAAGTTTGGTGGATACCACATGAAATTTCCTTAATACTATATTATTTACATGTTAATCTATGCAATTATAATATACTCCGTATTATTTACACCTCGTCAATATACATTAGAAACCACAGAAATTTTTTCACCTAATTAAGAGAATCCCTAGAGCTTAGGGTTTTCTCAACATTAATTATATTTCTTTTTTGTTTTTATCAGTACATTAATTATATTTCTATTCACTAATACATTGACCTATGGATGTAATGTAATCATGTAATAACGGAGATGAAGGCCAACTTGTTATTTTTTTATGCAAAATATATAGTAAATCAATGTAGTTGAATTTTCGGATAAGGTGTAATAAAGCTCATGGATTTTGAAATATACTGCAGTTAGGTGAATGATAATATAAAAAAAAAAACCAGAACAGAGGTAAAGGAGGAGATTAGCAAAAGATCAACTCATAGGTAGAGGCAAGGGATAAGATTTTTGTCTCAGTTTAAAATAGAGGGACGAAAATGAAAGGCCAAAATTAACCATAAAATGCACATTAACCTTTTTTTTTTGTTGTTGTTGTTGTTTATTGACTGGAAAGTGGAAACTGTAATTAATGGTTTAGAGTGAATGTAATCTATAATTAACTTATAATTTATTGATTGAAATTCTAACTACTCCCTCCGTTCAAATATATAAGATCATTTACTTTTCGGCATGTAGTTTAAGGAGCTAAATACTATATAAAATATTGATTTTTTTAAAATTATTTTTTTACATTTTAATACTTATTAATAAAAAGTGTTATATTGTAAAAAATTAATTTTAAAAAAATTAATATTTTATATAGTATTTAGCTCCTTAACCTACGTGCCAAAAAGTAAAAGATCTTATATTTCCGAACGGAGGGAGTATTATTTAATTTCTCTCTCTTTTTTTTCCAAGGATTTATTTAATCTATCCCATTATGGTACAGATTACACATCTTTTATATATTGAGAAATAGAATATTCTTAGAATATTTTTAAAAAAAGTAAATCCTACTTTTTTTTTAAAAAAAAATCAATTAATCTAGATGGATTTTTACAAAATTTAAATTCTTTTTAAAAAAATAATTTTATAATATAGGTTAAAAAGCCTTTTTTTCATGCAAAATATTTTTCACTTCTCCATTCCCTTCTATAGGCTGATTAATAAGTTATGTAAATTTGATTAATTTCATTTCCATTTCTATTCATTTTAATAGATTTTATTTAATTCCTTTTCATTTTCTACTCTTTTACTATAACCCTTTTTTGAAATTTATTTGAAAGAGTTTGGGATAAGCATATACGTAGATGACTAGATGTGGACAATATGCTCTGTTTAATAATACAAGTATTTTTCCAAAGTTTTTTAATTTTAATATGATATAGTTTTAAATAAAATAAAAATAATATTTTAATTTAATTATGGGTAAATTGCAACTAATATCCCAACCTTTAGGAATAGTTGCTTTCAATACCCTAACCTTGTAAAATTTCACAAAATATCCTAACCTATACCATTAGTTGCAATTAACACCCTAAATAAGTTTCTTAAATTAAAAAATTACCCACATCAAACAAAAATTATAAAAAATCACCTATATTTATAAAATATTTTCAATGAATCCCTAATACATTTTAAAAAAAATGAGAATTAAATAAATCTCTTACAATTTAACCCCATCTGACCCACCATCCAAAAATAATTATAATATATATATATAATATACTCCTTTAAAATATAATATAATTACTTTAGCATCTACTCATTTAAAATTTTAATATAATCAATCAAAATAATTAATTATTTATCTAAAAAACATACATTATAATTAAAATCTAAATTTATACTATAAGTCTGTCTCGATACATGTCAATTTGTGCATCTATATATTCCCTGTATATTATTTGATACGATATATACTGTCTTTTTGGTTAATATTATGTTATACTCCTATATACTAAAACTAATACATAACATCTTATAATGTATCACACATAAATTTCATGGTATTAAAAAAATGATTCTATAAGAAATGTTTGACATAATAGTTTTCCAAAAATAAAATAAAGTAGATTTAAAAAATAAATGGTAAAATATATGATAACCATTTGCAATAAATAATTATATAATAAAGATATATTAAAAATAATATGGTAAAAAATAATAATTTTACCATATTATGTTTAATATATCTTTATTATGTAACTATTTATTACAAATGGTTATCATATCTCATACCATTTATTTATTAAAATCTACATTATTTTATTTTTGTAAAAGTATTATGTTTAAGATAAATAATTAATTATTTTGAGTAATTATATTAAAATATTAAATGAGTAAATGCTAAAATAATTATATTATATTTTTAAAGGAGTAGATTTTATATACCTGTTATAATTATTTTTGGATGGTGGGTTGGGTGGGCTGAAATTGTAAGAGATTTTTTTAATTTCAAATTTTAAAATATATTAGGAGTTTATTGAAAACATTTTATGAATATGGGTGATTTTTTATAATTTTTGTATGATGTGGATAATTTTTAAAATTTAAGAATCTCATCCAGGGTGTTAAGTGCAACTAATAGTATATGTTAGGATATTTTGTGAAATTTTATAAAGTTAGGGTATTAAAAGCAACTATCCCTAAAAGTTGGGATATTAGTTTCAATTTACCCATTAATTATTTTTAATTTAATTACTCACCTCACAATTTTTTTTTTGTATCTGATTAATTAATTTATACGGAGTATCATCTATCAAAACAATTAGCTTCAAGTTTTCAACTAACTTAGTAGTTATATGTTTTCAAATTAACCCTTAATCGATTAAATTATCAAGTGTAATTTTTTTTAGGTTTATTCTAAAAAAAATGTGAAGATTTCAAAACATAATTATGCCGTAAGGTTACAAAAGAAATTGCGGACTAACATCACGCCACGTATGAAGTTTTTTTTTTGCAATTAAAAAAACGTTTATTATATAATGGTTGAATAAATAATACAATATGTCAGGACCTTGAGGTATACGTTATAGTTAAAAGGGATTTGCTCATTAAAAATTTAATGATGTTGAATTGAAAAACAAAGTCTATTTAGTACTCCATCCGTTCGGCAAAACTTGTCATTTTAGAGTGTTATTTTTGTTCAAAAAAACTTGTCATTGTAGGTATTTTGTCCTTCACTTTACAAAAATACCTTTGATATATTGATAGTTTGTTAATTGTAGTTTTCGATAAAGTAAAAAGGGAGAGTAATAATTGAGGGTAAATTAGTGCATTTGTTAATTGTCTTAAAACTTGTGAAAGAAGCTAAAATGACAAGTTTTGCCGAACGGGCAGCATCCCGTGTTCGCGGCATTCGTGACTCATCTTATATCTTCTTTGACTCCTCCGCTGACTGACGACTTTGTCAGTTATTTAGATTTTTTCTTTCATCTTTGTTAATTTGTGGTTCTAATTTATTGTATGTTCGAAAGTTCGCTGTCTGTCGACTTTTCAGCCTCTCGAGGTGTCAGGCTTGTCTGATTCTCGAATTCTTACCTTATCAAAAAAATAATAATACCAACATTAACATCCCAACACTGGGGTGCCTCAAAACTTTTCACTTCACTGTTCAATATCTTTATTTTCAACATTTTTCAATTTATTTTTCACTTATCACAATCATTGAGTTTTCCAAATTAGTTTTCTCATCTCACTTCCAATAAAAAAAATGAAAGAAAAATAATTTATTATAAGGACACGCATAATCATTTGATTGGTTTCGAATTTGAAAAGATTCCTACAGTAATATATTGAGGCACCTGAAATGTCCGTGAAAAAAGTATTAACACACGCATAAGTAATATATTGAGGCACCTGATGAAAGAAAAAACTTCCTTAATTAGTTCTATATGGTAACTGCAACTCTTTCCCAAATTCGTGGAATTTTTCATTATTGTATTATCTTGTATAATAAAATAAAATTTATGATTTTATTGGAGTACACACAAAAAAAAACGCAATACTCCATTCTTGTTTAAAAACCAAAATTATTAGAGATGATCTAAGGTGGAGTTGACCGATGATAGTTTGAGTGTAGGAGACTGGTAATATTTTTTAGTACTATAAGGGGAGGAAAAGCGACAATATGATTGTCTCTCACATGAATTTTCTTGAAAATTTCATACTCCGTATTATGGAATGAATGCTAGGCTTGTTGAATTATTCTTATACCATTAAATTGATATATAATTGTTAGATATTTCATCTTTAGAATTTTGACCTTTCTTTTTCCCCTTTTAAAATACTGAAAAGATTTCAAATAATCTGACAGCATCCTGATAGATAAGGTCGTGAAGATCTTGGCCCCTCCATAGGGCGGAGAAAGAGTAACTGTTGTCAATGTGTGCAACCTTATCAGTCACGATATTATTCAGATGTCCCACATGGGAAAATGAGACTCGGTGAAATTTACGAATATGATGCAAGATATTAAATGTAATCATTTTTATTTCTCATGGGCACTTCTATATTCTCTTAAAATATTGATGACCATTAAGAAGACTCTTTCAATTTAAAGGTCTCTATTATGAGTTCAGAGGCCTTAACCACACTATAGAGCATGGCCAAAGCTTCCACTTTCAAAGGTGATTGTATTCCCACTTTATTGTGTCCTATATAAACATGTCTTGAAAGTCCCGAATAATATACCCAATAGTATTCCGTCCTTTTTCAACAGAAATGAATTGTGTTATTTAATTCATTTTTTTTCTTTATTTCCATCAATTCGATAGTACTTTTTATTATTGCTTTGTTCCAAGTTTTTTTTTTGAAAAGGGAAGAAATTCGACGCATCGAGCATGCTCGATGAATCGAGAAGCCAAAAGATCGGAAACGGTTAACCATTATAAAACTAGCATAAAGCAAACGAGGAAAAAAAATAAAAACATCAAAGTTGATGACCTAAGGCCCCGTTTGCATAGCCCTATATTATAATGTAGTATTATACATTATACGGAGTAAGTCATAATATATGGTCATGTAAATAAACGTTAAGTTTAGTAATTATAATTTACGTTATATGCCCTTAAATTTTAGTTGTTCGAATATGTGACGCTAAATAGTATTATTATTATGGAGTATTAATCTATTTTTGTTTAAAGAAATAATTCGATCTATCTGGTAAATATTTGATGAAATCGGATAAATATATTAGAGAATATAATTACTCCAAAGTATATAATTTACTTTCTACAATTTCAGTTTAAACCATTTATTACATTGCAATGAATATTCTTTGCAATTTACAAAACATAACAATGCATTTTAAGGTTAAAATGTTTGATTAAAAAAAATTAAGTTGAACATTTTAATATGTAATCCTAAATTGTTAAGATTTATATATACAAAATATATGTCTCTTCGGAGACATCTGATAAAAGTATATACAGATTATATACAGAGCGTTTACGCCGTTTAACGGTGGTGGGTGCGGCTGCCGTGGTGTCGCCGGCGTCCCATCAAAACCCTAATCAGCCCACTGACTACACTCCTTTCACATCCAACTCTCCTCCGATCATCCACATTGCGGTCACTTCCTTCCCGCCTGAACGACGCCGATCGCATCCCCGGCGAATTACCTCCGTTTTCCAGCATCAGAATCTCTCCGCCGGGTCTCTCGACGTTTGACCTGCAACAGGGGCACGTCTTGTGGGACTCAAGCCACGTGTCGACGCACCGCCGATGGAAGAGATGGTCGCAATCGGGGAGCCAACGGAGGGTTTGATCATCGAGGAATTCCGACAAACAGATTGGGCACAACCCCGCTCCCTTGCCGAAATTGGGGCGTTTCTCGGTGGAGTAGGCGAAGATCGGCAGGGTCTTGAGCAAGGACGCCGAGATACCGGCCTTCTCCGGCGACGGTTGTATCGGCTCCGGCGATGGCCGGGGGCGTTTGATTCTGCGCACGCAAGAGCTGGAGAAATCGAGCGCCGCGTGCACGGCGGATCGAACCGGGGTTGTGAAAAAGATTGGGAATTTGAGTGTTAGAATGCATAGAAGAGTAAACACCACCCCGGACAGAAAAGCTTGGATGGGCGTGATCGCCGGGGGGGCGGCGGGTGTGGCGGTGGGGCATTTGCAGTTGCAGGTAGAATCTTTAGTTTTACCGTGTAATTTGGGGGATTTGGAATTGGAAGGAGAGGAATTCAAGAAATCATGGTTGTGAACGAGGAGGAGGGAGAGGAGGAAGAAGAACATGAGAGCATGGGTGGTGGTGCAGTTGGTGTTGCTCATCTTCTTCCACTGTCACTAACACCCAAAAAGATTGCAGCTTTGATTAAGCCATAAGCCACAAACAAGCGAATTGCAGATATTGATGGTGAGTGGGTGGGTGAGAGTTAAAAAGGGCCAAGATGATGGCAGGTAGAAGAGATGAGCGACCGGGTCTGATGTTCTTTAGCTTGCTTGAGGAGGTGGAATTTGTCAATTATTCATTTATTCCTTGCTTGTATGAGCAAATAAAGTCAATGGGAAGATTTCAACACAGCTTAAAAAAAGATTAATGAATCAGCAACTTTAGTGTGTTATTAACTAGGGGAATTACAGGGTCTTTGTCATGACTTCATCCACCCTGGTTTGCTTACTGTGTTCATTCATGACCTGCACTGTGTAACTGTAACTCCCCACCTGCTTCCATGGTCTCCATTTGCAGCAACTGGAGAGGGAAAGAGATGGAAAGATGAAACAGTGACTTGTTTTAGGTGATATTGCAAGGCAAGTGCCTTTTTTGGTCTAGTTGAAGGGTAAACTCGCCTCCTGTATTAGGTGATGTTCCAAAGAACCTTTTTCCAATTGATCTCTTGCTTTCCTCTTTGCATTAGAACTTTGAATTGATTGATGTTAATCCTCCCTTCTACATTGCTGGTAGAGTTAGGTGAAACATGTGATTGAAAATTGGAATTTCATGAGCCCTTTATTGATTTGTAGGTCTATACCTCTTGCGGCTCAGGAACCACCGGCTTCTTAGAAACCAAGAACTTGAACAAACAAAAGAATGAAGATATGGAACTGAGAGTTAAATGGGTATGTATCTGTCACTGCATATTCTGAGATCAGTAGGCCAAGCTGAATAGAGGGTATTTCTTTACAGCTTCCCTTGAACTGCTTTCATATAAAGTTTTGTCTTTTAAATGGATCAGTGGCTATGATGTTTTCCTTGTTATCAGCATGGATAATGTAAACTATTTTATGGTATTCCAAGTTCCAACAAAAGGAACTACTAAAGAGCAAGACAATAAAAATTTACAAGTTTATTGATAGGATTGACATTAGTTAAGATCAATTTTTCATGCTCGACTGCCTGATCAAGCCATCAGCTAGATATGAAATTCCCTTGTGAATGAAAATGAAAGAATTGATAGATGCTTCCCTGAGATCCTTTCCTTCTCAATAAAAGCAAGCAGTGTATCGGAGGCTTGTTCCTTGTGCTTGATAATTTGACAAGAATGGAGTATAAAAGATTTAAGAATTTTGTTTACCCTTTGTAGTTGAAGTGGCACAGATCTTGTAGGATTGAAGTAAAATTCAGAAACTAAGAAGTTTTAAAATCCAATTGGATTCAGCAAGGTGGAATATAAGTAGTAAAAAGTGGGGAAACGCATTTTGCGAATTTGCTAAATGATGGGTTATTAATATTATCCTAATCAACATGATTTGAAGAGGAAATACAACACTGAGCACATTTTCCTCAAATTTGAATGACTAAAAGGAGGTATAACATACATTATTTATAAAAATTGAATGCTTAGATGAGGCTCTTGACCTTTTGTACATTTGATTAGGATTATTTTACCAATCAAGATATTGAATCGTGCAGCAACTTGAGAGAGGTGTTTCTGACCCTGCCTATAATAGCCAGATCTAACCCTTCAATAGTCCGGAGATTGGACGAGCTATTTGAATAAATATCTGAATATTTTGCATCTTCTGCTCTGATCGCGTCACACAGGACTGCTTATTTGGCTGTGGAATCTGGAGGAGGTTGATGTGAAGGAGAAATTCTTAACCAAAGGAATCAAAGACTGGGCAACATCTGTCATTAGAGGCCTGTAATCCGCTTCTGCTTGTACACATACAGCAGCAATAGCAGCAACCTTCAGATAAGCAAGCTAGACGTTAATCGGGGGCAGGAGTGTGGGATTTGCTACAGCATTTGAATTTTGAACTAGTGATAGGGGAATTCACTGACCTGAATAAGATCCTTCTTTGAATACTGCCCTCTTAGATCCGGATCGACCATTTCCTCCATCTTTTCTCTGTTTGTCAACTTCGGAAGAGCCTAAGAATCAGAGATCAATCTCCATAAGTTTAGTATTTAGCTTTGCAGATTGAATTCTTATTAGAAATAAAAGGAACTGGATCATTAGAACAAATAGTGCAAGTTCCTGTCTATTGCATTGAATATATACTGCTGTCTGTGTTTAGATGTCTGACATTTTGGTAATTACTGAAATGCTTTCTAGTTGTTGGTAGTCAGGAAGCTACTTTGGCTTGAAGAATTATGAATCAACACTCTCACATTGATGATTGATTTTTCATTTTAAAGTGACAGGTTGATTGAGAAATAAAGGATGCGCGAAAGATACAGTTGTTATGAACACTGACCCAGGAGACGAGGACATGCTCTCCTGGAGGCCTTCTTGTATCAATTGGTACCCGGCCAGTTATGAGCTGCAGAAGAACCACACCGTAGCTGTAAACGTCAGATTTTGTCGTCACCTTCCCTGTCGAGATGTACCTGCATAACAGGAAGTGAAGATTAATATAAAACATTAGCTGCATTGAATTTCTCATATGTTTGATTTCCCTAATCATGGAATGCAGGGGACCATAGCCAATGTCCATTCCATGTGTTGCATTATTAGCAACTCTGCAGTTGCAGTATCCATTGTCATGGCCCTGAAAGAGATGCATCAAAGGAAGAGCGATAAGAGCAGTGCCACCCACTCTGGCGCTAAGTATCCGGTGGTCCCCAGGACGCGGGTAGAGATCTGGCCGTTGATCTTCTCTGAACCCATCTTAGCCAGGCCGAAATCTGACACCTTGGCCCTGAAGTTTTGATCCAGCAGAATGTTGCTGCAGTTGAAGTTGCGGTGGATTATAGACGGGGTTGCATGCTCGTGTAGGTACTCTAGCGCGCGCGCACAATCAAGGGCTATCCTTAGCCGCGTGCCCCAATTCAACGGCGTGGGATAGCCTTGGGGCAACCTGTGGAGGTGGTTTTGGAGGCTGCTGTTCGCCATGAACTCGAAGACTAGCAGCCTGTGGTGCTGGTCTGCACAGTACCCAAGCAGCTCCACCAGATACGGCGAATGTAGACGGCTAAGGAGGTCCACCTGCCCATCCAAAGACCAAGGTAACAAGCTTCCTTGTTAATACATGCAATAAACATAGTTTTTATATGCCCTCCATCCTGGATGCACTAGCGCATCCAGGATGCATTGGGCTTATCAATAAAATCGGCTCACACATCCAGGATGCGCGCAGATTGCACGCCAAACGAAGGAAAAAAAAATTCATGTTGGCCATGTGCTTGATGTGGTAAGTCTACCTTAAATGCTGATATTTTATGGGGTCACAAGATAGGTGTAGATGACATTCAAAGCAAGAGTGGATTTAAAAATTGGATCTAAGATCTGAGCCCGTGGGGTGGGGGAGGCTAAGAAGCTTTTAAATTTGATTAGTTCCTTTGACTTAAACAGATCAAGACAAACCCAAAATTAGTTAAGTATTTAAGATAAGAGACTTAGCTTTTAATGTTGACATTACCTATACAATTAAACAGTACTTGTGGAGATTTTCTGAAACTTCCATGGGAGAAATGAGGACAAAAAAACGGAAACAGAAACGGAAACGAAGACGGGAATTGAATGATGCAACAAACCTCTATCCTGAATGAACGCTCCCCTTGCTTCCTTTCCTTGTGGAGCATCTTAATGGCAGCTAGGGTTCCATCAATGAGGACCCCTCTGTAGACAACCCCAAACCCACCATTTCCAATCACATTGGCTTCATTGAAGTTATCTGTGGCCGATTCAAGCTCCTTGTAGGTGAACACCTGGACTCCTCTTGACCTCCTTTGCGACGACGAGTTACGCCGCGAGCTCGCCCCAACTGATATGCACCCATTGTTCATTTCTGAAAAATAGCATAAGATTTATCAGGAAAAAAAAAAAGGCCTCATGAATGCAGCTAAAAGCAACTTTTTTTGAGTTGATTACCTGGGCTTTCTGTGACTCTGGTTGCAGTGTGAGCAAACAATTTGCAGGGCTTATCTGTGTTCCTTACAGGGATTGAATTCCGGTTCTTGGATTTCGATCGTCGGAGCATGGCTGCCAGGACTAAAATGGCAATGAGTAGGAGAACCAGGACTATGGGTATGGCAATTAGAAGAAGTAAAGTAGGATCAAGATCAACTCCAGGGCTGGGACTTCGCGGCGGCGACGAGTGCAAATGGCCATGGCTGTGGTTTTCCAAGGCAGAGTTATCAGTTGATGATCCTGTAGTAGGATCAACAACTGTACCACTGGAGTTGGCTTCCATGAAAACTGAAAAGGGTAATAAAAGCTTGGGATTTTGATCAAGTATCCACTGATGTAGGAGACCTTGTTGCAGAGAGACTGATAGTTTCAGCTTCTAAACAAGTGAGCACAGAAAGCAAGGCAAATTGAAGGCTCTTTGGGTTTTTGTGTGATAAAAAAGATGGAGAGGAGAAATCAGTGTTTTGGGGGTGGGAAAAAGGGTGGTGGGTTTGTAAGCTTTTAAAGTATATCTTGATTCTTGACATTGACATAATGACAATTGGGAATAAACTTTTATGGGAGGTTGAGTTGGTTTGTTGTGGCCTATTGATTGCTGATCCATATTTCCTTTCGTCCTTTACTCTCTCCGTTCGGCAAAACATGTCATTTTAGCTTATTTCATAAGTTTTAAGGCAATCAACAAATGTACTAATTTACCCTTAATTATTACCCTCCTTTTTTACTTTATCGAAAACTACAACTAACAAACCATTAATCATGACAAAGATATTTTTGTAAAGTGAAGTGCAAAATACCTATAATGACATGTTTTGCCGAACGGAGGGAGTATTAATTTAGAGTGCAAGTTTTTAATCTAAATAAGTGGTTTTTTACCTCTTTATAGCGAGGGTAACCCACCTTTGATGGTAAATCCGAACACCTGATACAATCGACAAGAGCTACACAAAAGGTAAATTCTAGATTCAATGATAAGAAGTAAGGTAAATCTTGATTTTTTTCACCTAATAGAAAGGGCGGATATATGGATTGAATTTATAGTAACATATTAAGTTACAACCTAAAATGATACTTATTGCATCCATTTAAAAATATGTTATTTTATAATTTATAGCAAAATATTATGAAAAAATAAGAAAAAATTAGTTAAAAATAATATTTTATCATATTGTTTTAGCTTTTCTAAAAAACATATAATTCTGAAAAGACTTTTATTTTTTAGAAGGGGCATTTAGATTTTAGAGTATTAAACGTATTTGTGTTTGAGATGTTCACACACAAATGTAGAAGTAACGGTGTGCCGAACGAAGTTCTAAGGGATATATTGATTGCCGAATGAAATCTAGTAGAATTTTAATAAAACTTTATGGGTAGAACTTTCAAAAGTTCTCGTTAAGATGGAAAAGTTGTGGGAGGTTGAGTTGTTTAAAGCTCAAAAAAGTTCCAATTAAGATGGAAAAGTTTTGAGAGTTTGAGTTGGTTTGGATTAATTATTGATATATATTGCATCCGATTCATAAATAAATGTTATAGTGTAAATTTTGGGGTTAAAAGATGAACGAATATATAAAACTTCAGACATGTTTAAAATTCGAGAATTCCGATTAAGGTCCTCAGATGTGATGTGACACAACCGTGAATAAACATTACTAAGGTATGTGCAATACAGTAATGTAAATTTGGGTGCCTATGAGGTTTAGATTAGCAATAGGCAACAAGGACACATATGAATAAGGTGACATCTATTTGTCTTATTTATATTATATGAATCAAATTTTAATTTTATGTAATCTCGTGAGCAACGAAGAAAAGGGATGGTTCTGTAATGGATTTCGTCTCTTCCTTTGTATGATATGATTAGGAATCGTCAGTGTCTGGCTACCATTGGGAAACTTGATTTTAGATTTTGGAGCCCACCCTCCTCATTCTCCTATTTCCCAACCAAACACTTTTTACACAATTATTAGCTTGTTAAGCCATTGTTGGCATCTTCATTACTACTCGTCACCTTCTTAATCCATTGCCCACCTTTTTAAATAACTATTGGGATTTTTCAATTCGCCTTTTCGGCTCCGTTTGACATAAGAAGTAGATTTTCGAAGCTTCTGGTTTTGATATTATATAATTTTAAATAAAATAAATATAAGATTTTAATTTAATTACCTTTTTTTATTAGTTTTTCATCAGCTACTCACCCAAGTTTTTTAAAGCTCGTGGTTTTTTTATTCATAAGTTTTCATTTGCTATCTAATCGCTATGCTTCCCAAACATCATATTATCTCATTAATCTATATTTAAAATAAATAATCCATCAGTTCAGTTACCCTTTTTTCAAACATAGTCTTCTTATCCTATACCAAATTAGACAAACCGATTTTGCTATGGCAGAAAAGTGAAAGTCAATTTTTCAAGTAATTTTTCTTCTACAACTTTAACAAATTCTCTAATTTCTTCGAAATTCGAGAATTATGCATATTTGGAGTTTATTTTCAAATTTTATTCAATGGTTCTCTCACATCTCTTTCTTTGCATTTTCATTTCCAAAAACATTTTTTTTCCAGATTTTTTTTTTGCTGAATGTGGGCAGGCAAATTGGTGGTTAGGAGTAACTCTTGACCTCTTCCTAGTGGGGATAAAACAATTCACAAACATTAAACCAAAAACGGTTTATGAATCAATTCCACCCCCAAAAAACATTCATACAAGATTTTAAAACTTATCAGTATACAAATTGCTCCAAAACGTGAATAAATTTCATTATCTTACATTCTTACATTCATTTTCTGAACATATTATACAGTGTTAATGAATCAGTAGCCCATCATTTTCACAATCCATAGAGACCTGCAAGTTTTTGCTACTTGTTTCCCCCAGCTCATCTTTGCCTTTGACTTGCAGGTTTTTGTAGGCTTAACCTCTCTATCCTCCCTCTCATTTTCATTTGAGGCTTTGGTTGTCACCACACTTCAGCATTAATTGCTAAACTAAGGTCAACAACTATGGTTACTTCCCTCTCAGGGAAGAAGCAAGAACAAGCCAAGCCCTTCAGCATATGGCACAATGCCAAAGAACACAGAAATCGACAAAAACTCCAACGACGTCGTTTTGAACTAAAATCCAAATTTTGGTAACACATTCCATAGCTGTTTTATCTTGAAAGTGTCAACCAAATTCACCTCCTTTAATGAGTTTCTTTCAACTTTGAGTTCAAGGAATTAGGGTTTTCTGATTGATGCATCATTGGTTTGCATATATAGTACTGATCTCAATTCTCAACCTCGCCATTCAAACGACGCTGAAGATCAAATCGTCGGCATTACAAAAGGTCACTGTAGTGAAAATCAGCTGGACTATTGAAAAAAAAAGATTCTAAATCGCTGCAAATTTCCAAGAAATGAACTCTAATTGGTGTGCCATCGCTTTCTGAATGGGCTGGACAGTGTCTCATATCTCGAGTCCCATCTGCCCAATCTCTATCATTCGCCTTACAAATGCAACACATGCACATACAACATGGCAAAGTGGAAACTGCTGTACAAGACAGCGTAGAGTAAAAGAAAGAACGAAAGGGAGGTTTCGATACGATACCATACAAAATCAAATGCTTGCAAAGGAATCATGTGAATTCCCAAAACAGCTCTTCCCAAACAATAACACTGATAGTTGCAATATGACCGCGTGGTGTACTTGACATCACCTGAAAATCAAATCCAAGTTACCCAATTAATGAACAAGTGTGTAAGACATCACTCTTGTATGATTAATTCTGCAACTAAGCTATCATCAGAGAAATAGAAACCGCTGAGTTTAAGTCCTGCTAGCAACTCTTTGTTAAGAAAGATTCGGAAACAGGGGTTAGAGTTAGGCGAATAGTTCAATATCATCATACATGTACATTTAAGGGTAAAGTACTGTCATAAAACAGAAACACATGCCAAGCAAAATAAGACTGTACTATTCTTCAGGGAAGCCCAGGAAACTATTTATGAGCTTCGCTACTGGCTTTGCATCACCGGAAGGATAAGGAACTAGAGACTCAAGATCCATATTTGCAATAGTATCGTCAAGAGTGTTAGGGTGTGCGCAAAGCGAGTGCTTCCTGTCCGCTAATTCCTCTGCCAACTCAACTTGATGATTGTCCATCGGATCCTCATTTACTACAACGATCAAAGGTTTGTTGAGCCTCAACGTCTCAAATATGCTCCCTGACCCTACACAATAACCAAATAGTAAAGCTTAGCCTTATCAACATCTGCAGATAGCCGCAACAATCAATACGCAACATAACATAGATGGCCTACAAAGATTATAAAGAACAACACTATTACACCATCCATCCCTTGTAATTCTGCAAAAGTAATTTAGAAAGAAAAAGGGCAATAGATTAGCTACTTTTAGTTATTTCTACACCTAAATTGGTCCAACTGAATAGATTAATTCTAAGGAATGGTGGATGGCATCTTGAATTGGTAATTTGCAGCATTATGATATCGAACCCCAACTACGCAATCAAGATTGGCATTGCAGTTTTTAATCGCACACTTGAATTTCTTCAATGGCTCATGCTGGACAATGCTTTTAGGACATTAGTGTTTTTTGTCCAAAAGAAGCTCAAGTGTAGAAGATGTGACTTACCAGCATGACTTATCACAAGAGATGCTGATCTTAAATTGTCAGCTATGGTTGGTGAGAACGTGAAGTAGTCAACAACCAGTGATCTATCATCACCTGCACACTGCATTAACCAAAAATACTAAAAACACGGAGATGAAACTCCGACAAGAGCCATGAAGATCTAAAATAATGAAATCAAATGCATAGCTTGCTAGAACAATAGATGCAGCAGTTTCTATAAACCCTAAAGAGTAAAGATTGATAACTTGCTAGAAGAGATCCATAAAAGCAAAAAATTCAATCAACAAGATAACATTTTCTAACAAATGGTACGTTGAAGATAAAACCTTGGACAGAATGTATATATGATCCTCGCCCAATCAATCCAAAGCTGCAACAATATATAATCTCATCCATTCATTTCAATCAATCCAATAATGTGGTTTAATCTCATCCAATAAAACCTTGGACAGAATGTATGATCTGAAAATGTGGTTTAATCTCATAAATCCATTCATTTCAATCAGTCCAACAATCAATATTTGCTCGCATAGTAAGAACCTTCCTCGTATCATAGCTAGCCAAAGCCAACCATATATATAATGAAATAGCTAACTCAATTAATGAAATCAAGTCTGGAAAAAAACACTGTGAATCTAAACTAAGCCGTAAACGACTTAAAAGTACGTAGCTAATTATAAATGTTTAGATCGATATCTAGCTTAGCCTTTGTGAGAGATGGAGAGGCACTCCATCGTCTCCCTATAGACTGAAATGCCAACAACATTCCAAAAAATATAAGAGGAGGAGAGATAATTAACAAGATGCTCTCTATATCCGTAGTTAACATCACAAGAGATCAACTGCCTATGAACGCCTTCTTCAAAAAATATCCTTTCGATAACATGACCATCACCATCTTCATCATCTCGATCTCGATCTCGATCTCTATGGGGCCGAAAGAGGACCCCAACAAGTGTTGAGAACACACCATTGAACCCCGGGTTGATTGCATAAATCTTCGTTCATGACTCACCCACTCCATACTCCTTCATCATCCAAACATCAAGATGGTGGCACGGGCGTGGTGACTGAAATCGCTGCAAGGTGATCCTTCAACACCAAAACCCCACCACCACCTCTGCGGGCATAACTCGAAATCTCGCAGGATTTCAGGATAACGTACCTTTCTTCCTCTAACTAACCCTTTTGTAGCCTTTAGTTGACGATAATTCCTCTTCCCGCGCTCATAATCGGCGATCTTCGTCCAAGTACCACGTTGTAGGCTGTAGACGAAGCTTAGAAAGGAGGAAAACCGCTCGCCCCAACCAATGATAACCACCACTTTATAGTCCCCTTGAAAGCTGCCAAACCCAAAGTGGAGTCGACAGTTGGGCTTCCGGGCGAGGTCGTCGTCGCAGGGGAAACGATCAAGGAGCTTGTAATCACGGGTAGCTGGATTACAAAAGGCGATTTTGGCGGTTGCGATCCAGATCCGACGTACGACTGACGAACTTGTGGAGATGGACCATCAAGCAGTAGATGCCGTTGGTGATCGAGCGGCCCCAGCACGCGCACCGCGTTGCTCCAGTCTTCGTCTTCTGAACCGTCGGAAGGGCGTTTGAGGTGCGTCAACTTGCGTGGCAAGAGCATGCCCGGGGGGCCTGGCGCCAGCGTGATCAAAGATAGAGGTTTCGACTTGCGAGTAATGGCGTACGGAGAGATCAAGAGGGTCCGTTGATCAGCAGTGTTGGTAGTAGAGGATCGGGAGTGAGCAAAACTTGTCATTTAGGGTGTTATTTTTGTTAAAAAAACTTGTCATTGTAGATATTTTGCCCTTCACTTTACAAAAATGTCCTTCACTTTACAAAAATGTCCTTGATATGATTGATGGTTTATTAGTTGCAGTTTTCGATAAAGTAAAAAAAGAGGGTAATAATTGAGGATAAATTAGTATATTTGTTAATTGCCTTAAAACTTTTAAAAGAATTATAGTTTTTAGCTCATTAAACTAGGTTCACAAAAATAAAAAGTCATACATTTTTAGATCGGAGGGAGCAGTGTATTAGTGCTCGAACTGATGATATATAGTCATTTGAGTTTTTAAATACAAAACTTCAAGTTATCTTGCTGACCTGCGCCCTTGTTGTTGTTGGATCCAAGGTAGCTAGCAAGCATTCGATCAACAGGCCTTTTTACTGATTTGGGTCAACAGGACTTCAGCCCATACACACATTCTAGCCTATAACCCACTCCTTTGGCCCATTACAAATACTGCAAACCTAACAGCATGCATGTTTTTTTTTTTTTTTTTTTTGACAGTGGGCAAAAAGTAGACCGACTAAGCGATCTTGAAGCCATCAACATATGGCTTGGATGACCCTACGCAGAGGGTCGTCAGTCAAAAAGAAAAAAAATTATCTAAGGGCCCGTTTAGTATGAGTGTAGTAATCGGAATGGGAATCAAAATTGGGAATAAACCATTACCGAGACATGTTGTTTGGTATGCTAATTCCGATAACTCAAAAATTCAATCTAAACGTCCAAAAATTCAAAGTATGAAATTCAAGAACAAATCAATTCAATCTCACAAATTAAGAATGAAAATACACAAAATCAGCAAACAATTTCTGAAATTCATCACAAAAATGAACAAATTTGAACAAATTACAATCAAATGGGGGCTGAACATACCATTTCAGAAACCCTAATCCAACCATTCCCATCTACCAGTAGCGAGAGGGATGACAACAACAGAGGACGGGGGAGATCTGGGGACGACGACGGCGGAGGACGGCAGAGATCTAGGACCGACGACAACGGAGGACGGGGAAGAACTTGGGACGACGACAACGAAGGACAGGGGAGATCCGGTCGGAGAGAGAGAGAGATGACCAGATCTGGATTCGACAGTGTTCCAGTTCGGTGACGGCCGACAATGGACGATGACAACGGTGGAAGGAGGCCGTGACGGAGGACAGAGAGAGAGAGAGAGAGCACCAGGTTTGGATTCGACTGGGGAGGACGACGGCGACGGTAGCAGCGGCGACGGTGGTGGCTTTAGATCTGGACGACGGTGGTTGCGACGATGGAGGCGGTGGCGGCGCTGGACGGCGTGAGGGACACCGGTGGAGGCTGATATGCAAGGAGGCGACGGTGGTAGGTTTGGGGATATTGGGAATGAACGATTACCTGGGTATCCTGGGAGGAATGAAAATGGGTAGAAAATGGGAATGGGAAGATTACCGGGAATGATTTACAATTACAGAAATTTATAATTAAAAATGCCTAGAAAATTAAGCCCTTGATTCTACACATAAAATTGGAGTCGTTGACTCTTGATTCTGTTCTTGTGGCGTGAGAAGCGGTGATGATTGCGGATCTCGATCCCGTTACGATAACGAGCAAGCTCGCTCGGCAAGGTTGTTGCATGTGGTGGCTCGGATTCAAAAATTTGAGATCTGAAGTTGCACAATCCTTTTCAAAGAATTAAGGTGGTGGTGATGCCAGATCTAGACCCAAGGGTCATGAATCAGAGCACCATCAATCGACTATTTTGGGTTTGGAGGTTGGAGATAAAATTAGATTTGGGTTATTTGATTTTGTGCTTCTAGGGGTAAAATCATATTTGTTTTGAGATTTGGGGTTGCATGTTGAGTATGCCGGTTGGATGAGGGTGTTTGATTTTGAGGTTTGGGGTTTCAGGGTGGAGAGGTGTAACCTGACGGGGTTTTGTGGAGTCGGAGGTGCAAGGGTTGGGAACCGGTGAGGCCAGAAACCCGCCCAAACCGGTGGACAGCAAGGGGAAAGGGATGCGTCGGCCGGCCACCATACGATGGTGGAGGAGAGATTGGTGGTGTGGGGTCGGACACCGACAGACTATAGGCGGCGACAAATCGATAACCACCGAGACGACAGCGCCGGGGAAGGTCAACGGAGGAGGCTCGACAGCAGCGGCGCAGGTCGGCAGCGGCCACTATTTTTTATCTTCTTTTTATACTGGTTTTTTTTTCTTCAATAATTTGTAATTATATTACCACTATTTTTATTTGTCATTCTAATTTAATTATATTCCATTTATTTAATTTGCAATTTTAAAAAAGCTTACAATAAAAAAAATTAATTGGTCACCAGACTCACCATATGCAGAAAACTAATGAGAAAAGTGCATATAATTTTGATTTGGTTAGTATAAAATATTTTTTTATTGATTCTTTTCCTGTTATATAAAAATTTATAACATTATTGAACACAAGAATTTTTTGTCCATTTTTAAATTTGGCTCAAATTTGATCTTTTCAGTAAGAATCTAGATTATTTTTTTACTATATATGTAGTAGTAGATATTGTTTTTTTTTGTTTGAATAATAACTAGTACAGTACCCGCGCCATGGCGCAATTTTGTAAAAAATATTTAAAAAATTAATATTATAAAATATTAATAAAAGTTAGGATAAAAATCAAAAAAATAATTACCATAAAAGTATCATGGAAATAATTTTATATATTTTTTTTAAAAAAAAACTCATTTCAATTAGCATATATAAAAATTTATAGAAATTTTAAATCACTCTTGTTGGTTAGAAAAATAATAAAAACATTGTAACTTTTAAAAAAAATATCATTGTAAAATTGGTATTAAGAATATATATGGATAGTTAGTAAATGTGTTAAAAATAAAAGAAAAAAATTAATTTAAAGAGATAAATGAAAGAAGAAGAAATAATTAAAGGAAAAAATATTTGATTGGTTTAGATAGCTAATTAAAAACACGGCAAGGATAACATAGGCTAAAACTCTTATGTTTTAAGAATAAATATATAGATATAGGTATAGATATAGATATAAAGATTTACATATAGATTAATAGTAGGCATTAGATTGCATTCAAAAAAAATATTAGATATTTTAATTACTATAATATATATCATGTAATTAATATATAATGAAATAATACTATATAGTTCATCTAGTTAATATTACCTTTACTAAAAAAAGTTTTTGAATTAATCCCATTGGTTAAAAATATATTATGAGATGATATTATGTTAATAATGTGTAAATAATACTAGATAGTTTAATTACCATAATTAAATGATATTGTGTAAATAATACCTTAGAAAAATAACTTTGCGTGAGGGGACGACACGTGGTATAGGTGTTTTGGTTTTAATTAATACTCCCTCTGTTAATTAAAACTTGTCGTTTACTATTCATGCACGTTTTTTTAGAATGATAAAAACTATATGAAATATTAACTTTTTTTAAAATTTGTTTTTATAAATTCATACTTAATAGTAACAAGTATGAAATTATTAAAAAAATATATTAAAAAAGTTAATATTTTATATAGTTTTTAACACCTCAAAAAGCGTGCGTGAATAGTAAAACGTCAAGTTTTAATTAACGGAGGGAGTATATAGATTGGTTAAAAATATATTATGAGATGATATTATGTTAATAATGTGTAAATAATATTAGATAGTTTAATTAACATAATTAAATGATATTGTGTAAATAATACCTTACAAAAATAACTTTGCGTGAGGGGACGACACGTGGCATAGGTGCTTTAGTTTTAATTAATATATAGATGGTTAAAAATATATTATGAGATGATATTATGTTAATAATGTGTAAATAATATTAGATAGTTTAATTATCATAATTAAATGATATCGTGTAAATAATACCTTACAAAAATAACTTTGCGTGGGGGACGACACGTGGCATAGGTGCTTTGGTTTTAATTAATATATAGATATTTTAATATAATTGTTATTTTAAAAACTACACTCCGTGCTATTATTCTATTCTTTTAAAAATTTATATAATGTGTTATTTTTTGTCTTTATCTATCAAATCTAATCTGACTATAATGTTTGGTATAAAACATATTTTGGGCCTGTTATTTCTGTTTTTTTTTATTATTATATATGTCAATTTATCGGCCTCTCGAGGATATTTCTTTATTGCATAATCTCTCGAATTTTTTCACTATAAAAAAAATATCTCGAGCGGAAGTCCATTACAAAGTCGGCCTATCTATTAAAAAAGATACATTAAGAAAGAAAGAAAGAAAGAGAAGTAATTGTGATCGCCAATGCATAAAAAAATGATACTCCATAATAACTTAATTTTCTATATAAAATACTAAATTCGGCTTCTTGTGCGATTCGCATATGTGACATATTCTAGAGCATTTCGTATACGTGGCATATTCTGAATTGATATGGTATTAACTATTTTAGCCACATCAATTAGTAAACCAATATAATTTTGTCATCTCAATTAATGGTCTCGCTTATTCTTATAAATATTCAACCTTATATCTTAATTAGTTATAAAACTTATCTTTTTAGATCAAACAACTATCCAATATTACATCAATTTATAAGTTATTATCATATCTTACCTAGTAATTATATTGTGATAATATTTTGTTATAAATATTATCAATATTTATATATTTTTTATAAATAAAAATAAAAATGGATTTAATTTACATATTGAATTTATGTTATGTTCGATCTTTTTTGGATTAATACGTAAGCTTTTTTATCATTTAATATTTTTTTATTAAAAAGTATAAAATCTAGACTCAAGATATAAATATATTTTAACCATTTTTTAATAAGAGAACAAACATGATTAATCTAGAGTCAAACATGTGTTTACATTCTAACAAAAATAACACAATTGAATATTATATATTTACATTATATGGAGTAGTAATTTATATTAATTCAAATATGGTTTTTAATTTATATAATAAAATTTATTAACAATTCGTGCAACGAACAAGTAATAAAACTAGTTATTTTTAAAATCTTAGAAATAAATCACCTTACAACAATCATAATGGTCGAAAGCCCCTTTCGATTTCACTTTTTCATCCGATTTGGGAAATCCGACCATTATAACCAAGCTCCTCAAATTCGAGGTGTCCCAATAATTAGACATCTTCCCATATCCGAAACCAATACAATGATGACACATGTATAACTTAATAAATCATTTAATTTTTTATCTTCCTTAATAGATTTTAATTACAAGATTCAAAATTATTAACAATTTAATTAAAATATTTTAAATAATTGAAATTAATTATCAAATATAATTATATATTACATTAATAGTTTTTTCCAATTGTTGAATTTATTAATAATTTAGTTTAAATATTTTAAATTATTAAAAGTAGTTATTGAATATAATTAGAAAATTAAATTAATAATTTTTTGAATTGTCAAATTTATTAACAATCTAGATTAAAGATTTTAAATTATTAAAATTAATTATCATCAAATATAATTAGAAAATTAAATTAAATTTTTGCATATGATAAATTAATTAAAAATTTTCAATATTTAAAATTATAGAGAAAATATATAGGGTTCGTATGGGACAGAGTTAAAAAAGTGACTAAAATTTAAAAACAGTTGAAATTGAAAAATTGTGTAAAATAAATGTTGAAAGATTATGAAATAATATAAACACCGTATGAGATGAAAAAAGTTTATTTGTGAAAAGTGGAGTTTACTTGGTTGTTATTAGAGGTATTATGGTAATTTTAAACTAAATAAATAAAATAAACACAAAAAAAGCTTGTTTCTTTAGCTTTTTTTAAACTTTTTTTTTAACTCTAAACTAGTTAAAATAACATTCATACACCACTTAAATATAAACTATCTAACTCTACTACTATTTTAACTGTTTAAATGTGAAGAAATACACATTTTCCATGGACAAGTAATACTCCATCCGTTCGGAAATAAATGAGGTTTGACTTTTGTGCACGTATTTTTAGAAGGTAAAAACTATATAAAATCTTATTTATTTTAATTATTTTTTTCATAATTTAATACTTATTACTAATAGATGCTCCCTCCGTTCGGCAAAACTTGTCATTTTAGGGTGTTATTTTTGTTCAAAAAAACTTGTCATTGTAGGTATTTTGCCCTTCACTTTACAAAAATGCCCTTGATGTGATTGATGGTTTGTTAGTTGTAGTTTTTGATAAAATAAAAAAGGAGGGTAATAATTGAGGGTAAATTAGTACATTTGTTAATTGCCTTAAAACTTGTGAAAGAAGCTAAAATGACAAGTTTTGCCGAACGAAGGGAGTATTAAACTATGAAAAAAATTAATTAAAATAAATAAGATTTTATATACTTCCTCCGTTCGAAAATAAATGATGTTTGACTTTTGTGCACGTAGTTTTAGGAGCTAAAAACTATATAAAATCTTATTTATTTTAATTAATTTTTTTCACAATTTAATACTTATTACTAATAGATATTAAACTATGAAAAAAATAATTAAAATAAATAAGATTTTATATAGTTTTTAGCTCCTAAAACTACGTGCACAAAAGTCAAACATCATTTATTTCCGAACGGATGGAGTAGTTTTTAGCTCCTAAAACTACGTGCACAAAAGTCAAACATCGTTTATTTCCGAACGGATGGAGTATGAACAAGCGAGAAAGAGAGAGTTTGGGCAACAGACCATGCTCTTAAAATAAAGAGAGGGGGTCATTTTCCATGGAGGGTTGAATCTTGCTAAAATTGATGGAAACAGAAGGGTTTTTCGGTTGGGTGCGTCAGAAATCCGAAACAGAAATCAGAGAGAGGGTCAGAAAAAGGTCAGAATCGACCGAATGGAACGGAGAAAAAGGACGAAAGCGCCCAAATCAGGCGTACTAGACGACGACCAACATCTCACTACAAAGACGACGACTTTACAGTGATCCAAATTAGAAAACCTCACTCTGAGTCTCAACAACCACGCAGTGCGCACTCGCCTTTCCTCCCTCCCTGCCTCTCGGTACATCCATTCCATTCGCCTCGCTGTTTTTTCCTTTTTCAGGATATCGCTATTTGCTACTTGTTGTTCTCACCAAATCCATTTCTAAAACCCTAAATTACAGTAACATTTTCTTCTTTCTCTAGTGCTTCCGTCTTTTTTTTTTCAGTTTCTAAGCAAGCGCTTGCTTTGATTTTGGTTTTGATCGTAATATCTGGTTCTTCTTCTTCTTCCTGTTTCAGGTTTATTTGGCTTGATTTCCTGATTGAAAGGTAAAATTTTGCACCTTTTTGTTGTTGTTGCTGCTGCTGTGACATACTGAAATTTTTACGCTCCGGTTATCAGGTTCTTAAATTTAGGAAGAACCCACCTTTGCATGTTGAACCCTTACCACATTTGTGTCTGTTTTGATGTTGTGATTAATCAAACTAGTTTATCAATTTGCTAAATTTTCTTTCTAATTTTAGTGGGTTTCTGCACCGAGAAAAGTGTGAATTTTTATGTTGTTCAATCAAAGATCGTTTTGAGTTTTTTTTTTTTTTTTTTGGTTTACAAAAGAAACCTTTAGATGATGGCTTGCTTCAAATGTTTGCTTTTATGCAAAATGATATGGTTAAACTTAAACATGTAGTAAGCCTCAAAAGGTATAGTTGGTAATAAGTGTATATGAGGACCTTGAAGTGAGTTGGATTTCAACCTGATTCCAGTTGGAGATGGTTTTGGAGATTGTTTTTCTGGATTAAGTATGTGCTTGGTATAGAAAGATCATGAATTAAAATGAAGAATTACAGTTGAAGGCAAATTAAACTCATCCATTTCGGCCAGGAATTTATATGGGTTCTGAGGCCATCTGTCTGGGTAATTGATTGTTGTTAGATTGGTTTGCTTGATAGATTGGTGCTTTTATATAAAGATAGATTTTTTTTGACATAAGAAATATGATTAATTCAATTGATATGTGAGAGGAATGAAGAAAAGAGACAAATTTGCCTCATTGGTTGTAGTCAGGATTTGGTGATCGAGCACATCTTGTGCACTTCCATCTCCTTAGAAGATTGGACTGATTTTTGTATATTCGCGAAGAATTCGCCAAACTTACTTTGGTATGGGATGGAAGTACATCCATAATTCATAGGCAAACAAGAGATGGTGGGTGATTGGGGGAGAGGTTGCAGGAAATGGAAAGTGGAAGTGACTAGTGATCCGGTTTCAACGGTCTTTGGTTTTTATATCGCTTGTCGTGTCCCATTAGTGATTGACTAGTGACAACGGTATTGAAGTGGTTTCGTGCGAAGGAGATATTTTTGAAGGCTTTATTATTGATTGGTTAACGAAAAAGGCCATGTGGGGATGAAGTGGCACTTGGAAATGCGGCGGTCATGAGGTGGATTTGTGTGAGGGACAAGTTTTGTCGTTTCTTTGTCGTGTGGTTGATTTTTAGAAGTATTTAAGAACCGATTGTGACATTTTTCTTGAAAAACATTGTCTACGTGGTGTCGGTATTGGCCTTCTGCTTTTTACTTTGATAACAAACTCTTCAACTCTCCAAATGATGAAATTAAAAATAGTACCCTCTGGGTTGATAAAAAAATGATGTTGATCTTGATCTCTTTGTTACTTCCAAACATTAGGGATTAAATGTTTATAATGGATATCTGTGCGGGGAAATGCACCGCTCTATTTGACTATAATTCAAGTGGTAGTTTTTTTTGTGTGGCTTAATTTAGCCTTTCTGCTGCAATTAAAGTTCTAATTTATTTTTAAAACATAATGGCTTATATGGAATGAATAAGAGTTCCTTACCTTGCTTTGATAAGAAGAATACTAGAAGTCCACTATAGCATATATGGTATTTATAGCAAATGCGAGGTTTGGCTCATGAAGATGTGCATATTCTGTGGATAGATTCTTCCCTTTATCTATATTCAATGTTGGTGGCAAACGACTATCCATTTTGCATAATAGTAATTGTTTGTTACATGTTTGATCAACCTTAGTTTTATCCGCTTACGTGTTCATGTTGTTGGCTGATTTAATTTAAATCTCAATTCTTAATGCATTATCAATTTATATTGCAAGCTTTGGGAAGTTTCCTCTCCGATTTATCTGCTGACAATGCAGTAACTGAAATGAATTAACTATTGACATTTGAATACAGGATGGACGGGCAAGGGAACGCTGCTAATCAGCTGCCATATGGTGACGGTGCTTACCCACTAAACCAAATGGCACCAGCATCTGTCGTAGGAGTCCAGCCTACCCAGTTAGCCGGAAACCAGCTAGCTTCGCACCTGCTCTCCTATCAGCAGATCCACCAGCAGCAGAACCGTGATCTTGAGCAACAGCTGCAGACTTTCTGGGCAACCCAGTACCGTGATATTGAGAACCTGTGTGACTTCAGGAACCAAAGCCTTCCCTTGGCAAGGATCAAGAAGATCATGAAGTCCGATGAGGATGTCAGGATGATTTCCGCTGAAGCACCTGTCATCTTTGCCAGGGCATGTGAGATGTTCATCTTGGAGCTGACCCTACGCTCGTGGAACCAAACCGAGGAGAACAGGAGGAGGACTCTGCAGAGGAACGACATCTCTGCCGCTATCGCGAGGACTGATCTCTTCGACTTCTTGATCGACATCATGCCAAGGGATGAAGATATACTCGCTGGCATTCCTAGGGGAACCATGCCAGTTACAGCGCCGACTGATGCCATCCCTTACTATCCCATCGAAGCCGCCCCCCATCAGTACCCTCCTCATGTGGGAAGCAGTGGCATGATGATGTGGCCACAGAACGCGTATGCTAATCCGGGTCAGCCTTACATGCCTGCAGATCCAGCAATGTGGCCACAGACTCCGCCGCCAGGACAGCCATCATCTTCTGGGCATTAACATCTGCAGAGGTGAGTTGCTGATTTCGACATTTCAATTCCATTACACATACAGGTCCTCCATTGCTAACCGAAGAGGCGTAATTTGGGTTGTTTTCTTGGCAGATTGAAAGGAAGGCTGGAGCATTGAATAATGGAGTAACTGGTTGGGAAAGGATGATATGCATGACCTCTGATTTAGCTTTGCTTAATTGCCTTTGCAAACTTTGTAAATTTCTAGAGAGGCAAGTAAACCTTGCCTGCTCAAATGTAAAAGGGTCAGGCATTAACCGAGGTTTCGGCTTCGGCGTCTTTGCACAATCTCAAAATTGCCAGTTAAAACTTATAAGATGGTGAAATGCTTCATATGATGTGTGTCTGTTTTCTGTTCTTGGTGCCATTTTTGGATGGTCATTTGATCAATCTGGCTAGAACTGAAATTCCATAACTTTTGGGTTGGTTTTGTCAAAAAATGACTCCAAAAACAATGCAGGAATATTCCCTTTGCAGAGATTCATTAGTGCATTTTGGTGATCAAGTGATCAATATGTTTAATAATCCGCTTGTTCATGTTTGGTTGAAGTGGTTTTGTTTTTACTTATTGTCTTATTGGATAATCGAGGTTTTAGATTTGCATTTCTTGATTTTGGTAAATACTAAATAAAGAGCGACCATTCGGCAGTCGAATCAGGGATTTTTACTTATTGTCTTATTGGATAATCGAGGTTTTAAATTTTAAATTTTTTATTTTTTAATAAAATAACTTTTAAATAAATTATAAAGTATTGATTTTGGATTAATAGAGGAATTATCAACGCTATAAGTAAAAAAATTACATAAATTATTGGAGATAATGGGTATGTTTGGATTCCATTGCATTTTAATTATAATGCAATTATTTTATCTCGTTTTTTATGTGAGCGTTTGTTTGTAAAAATAAAAATCTTGTAAAAAACGAGGTAAAACCGTAATTTAATCAAATAATTACATAAATCGAGATAAATTAATTGCATTATAAATAATATATCGCGCAATCCAAAAATACCATAATTTAAACACTTTAAAAATTGTGTTAAACAAACACCGTCTTATCATTTTGCATTATAAACATAATGCATTTGGAATCCAAACACACCCAATAATGTACTCGTGTTTAGAAGAACGTATTGTAAATAGTTGTAGAAAGTTTAAAAAACTCATTTTTATGAAATTTCCCATAATAGTAATCCCAGATAATTTAATCTTACTCAAAACATTTTGAGCGAGTATAATTTATTTTTTTACTTTTTTTATAAAAGATTTATTTTTTTAAGCGGAATATTATTTTTCGTACATGATGATACACTATGTATAGATAAAAATGCTATTTCTCTTGATTTTTTTACTCAACACGCTAACTTTCACTCTGATAAATATTTTTTTTTAAAATTAAAATCTGTTTAATACTCCGTATGTAGTACTTATATATTTTTAGTAATTTTCAAAGTTAATACTGTAATCTGTATTAAGAGCATGTTTATCAGTGAGCCTCGTTTCGGGCTCTTAACTTACTTTTCAACTGCCACTTCAGTTAAAGAGCTCAACCCAATTTTTTACATTTTCAGCAAATTATCAATGAGCTCACTTCCGGACTTTTAACTTCACTTTTTTTTAAAAAAAAAAAACATATGCAATATGGGTGTCTATGTGTAAATAAAAAGAAATTACATTCAAAAATAAATTTTTTAAAATTTTTTACATTAACAAAAATAGAGAAAAATCGATTTAAAAGAAAAATTAATCAAGGGCTGCCACATGGCAGCGCTGCAGTGGCCTTCCCTGCAATGAACCCGGGCTCATCTTCAAGGTTGTTTTTCCTCGGGCTCATAGCCACCTCACTTATTCTTTCATTTTTCTTTTATTTTGATGAGCCCTTAGGCTCACCAATAAACATGTTCTAATATTGGTTCATGCATTTCTTATCTATTTTTACTTTAGAAAAATAAAATTAAAAAAAAACCGAAGATATAAAGTGGTCCCCACCAAAACGGACGGCGAAGATCTATCCATCTTGACGGTCATTTGCCGAACCTTCGACAACACACCCACCTGACTGACGATCCTGTGGTTTATCGCTTAACCCCTCCTCCTCCTCCTCCTCCTCTTCCTCTTCCAAGCAGCCGCTGCCAACTCCAATGGGCTCTCCTCCGACCAGGTTCTCTCGAATCTCGCCTCTCTGTCGTCTTCAAACTATTTTTTGAACGAATTGAAATTGAGATCTGATCTGTTCTTCCTGTTTTTGTTTTCGACGATAATTGATTGATTTGTTGGATTGAATTTTCTAGGTTTAGTGTATGAGAAATTGGTTTCCGAGGGATGTTATTTGGTTTGCATTCCTTCATCTCTTCTCGATGTGTTAGATTGTATCAGTTTCGTTGCGTTTTGTCATAATTCACCTTGCGAAGCCATTGAATTTCACTGAAATTTATTGATTCATTCAGATGGAATTGCACGTCGCGAATTTGTGCGAATCGAGTTTACTCGTCTGAATATGTTGGCTTTATGCTTTTTATGCTTCTGGCTTCTGTATGTATCCTGGATTTGTGAACTCGTTAAGCTTTTCCAGGTTGAAGGAATGATGATAGACGATAGAAGCTGATAGACAGGAATTAGTTTGCACTCGAATTAATTGTGCATTTATCCTCTCTTTCAATTTCAATTATGATGTAATTGTAGGTTTGAATCTGTCATCATTGTTAGGGTTTGATGTGATCATCCAATGTTTTGATGCAACGTCTGCTTTTTTATGGCAATCTCTGATTGGAAGATCCGGCTTTACCGCTTTCTGCACTTTGGAGGAGATCCAAAACCAATGTCATCTTGTTGAAGCTTGAAATCCGTAGAATTGTTTGAATTTGGTGAAAATCTTTTCAATTAGTGTTCTCTAGACTCTTGTCCCATAACAACTGTATTACATTTTCTGATTAGTATCACTTATCAGCTTGAATGGCATTTATGTTGCTCTTTTACCACCTTGATTGCTATTTTGATTCTCTAAGCTGATCACTTCATTGTTTGAATCATCCTGTTTTAGAAGTCATTAAAAACTCTTATTTTTAAAATGATAATTGATAAGTGGTCCTTGCCTGCTTGTTACTTTATTCTTTATTATTTTCTTCTGATGTTGCTATTCAGCTGCGAGTAATTTCAATAGTTCATTACCCTCTAAATCGTTTTCTGTTGTGTATATACAATACTGACTCACTTATTTTACTTGTTTTCCACCAACTAGTTCTTCAGATGCGTTAAACGTTACTCCTCTAAACAGTGTGCCATTCCACCCAATGCCAATGACATCAAATCATAACTCCAGTTCAATTCATCAAGTGGATCATAATGTCTCTATTGATCCTGTTCAGCCCTCTTTGATGTTCTTACCCTCTCAGCTCACTGAGGAACAAGTGAGTAACGTCTTATCTGTGAAAAACAATGCGCTGTTTCTCAGTGGAAGTGCAGCAATGGGAATGGTAGGCCCAGCTATTGGCAAGGTGGATATTGGCCAAGATGATAGTAATTACATCTTTCGTATGTTCCTGCCAGGTGTTGCAAAAGGTAGGCATTTTAAATTTGTCCCTTGGCTTAATTTTCAGATTTAAAGATTTATGATCACTCATTCACTCTCTTTGTCTTGGATTTTCGGCTTATGGAACCCTTGCATTATAATTAGAAATTAAATGTAGTTCTAGCAGGTTTTACGCAATATGTCTGTTCCAGCCACTGCAGTTAATATCTTGTTGTTGTTACTTGTGAATCGTCTTGTCATTTAAAGGCATGGGGTCTTTTGTCATGGTAATTTTTTTGATATTCAGACTGTTCGCAATCTGTCTGTCTAGAACTCGGGAACTTCCATTCTTCCATGTCACAATGTTCTCGTCTAACCTCATATTGTGCTAATGTGATACTCTACTGACCTATTTTCAGGGATTTAAAAAAAAAGGACAGTGCATCTAACCAAATTGTTGCACATTTCATCTAATTTTGTTTAGCCAAAAAGTAGTGTAAAAATTTCTATGTTGTGCTCTTGAATTTGATATATGAGTAATTTTGACGGCTAATGACAACCATTTAACCTGCAATTGCAGAAGGGTTCTCATGTAACACCACCCCTGCCGGACAAGTCCTGATTCAAGGGATAACAACTACAGGAGAGAGAACAGTGTACAAGGACTCCATGATGTTTGAGATGCTGACACAAAACCTCTGCCCACCAGGAGATTTCTCAATCTCTTTTAAGCTTCCGGGTCCAGTTGATTCACAGAAATTGACCGCTGTGTTCAATGATGGAGTTTTGGAAGGTCTCGTCAGGAAAAGTAAATCCGCAAGATGATATGAAATGTTTCTGCTGCCTTGAGTGATGGTTTGAGCAGTCGTCATCCTAAATACTTTAGAAATGAGAACTAGAAAGTAGGATCTTTGAACTATAATTCTCTACTATGCAAACCATTCCTTCTGAGATGGGTCATTGTTCGAGTCTAGGCATTGGAAACCCTGGTCATAGAATAAATCATAGCTGCTGGCAACTTGCACTCGCATCTGAACTGAAAAGACCTGCAAGCATTTCTTCCAAGATGAACAGATGCCATTTATATCAGTTGCTGAACTTTTCCGTGCTTGAAAGTAATACCGGCGAGCTTGCTAGTTTGTGCATCAAATAGACACAAACTGAAGCTAGGGTGTTGTCACCTGAAACTTTTTATGAGATTTAGTTTGTTGATTAAATGTTTCATATGTTTTAGGATTTGTGATAACAGATCATGTTGCCTACCCAGTTGGATGGATGTGTTGTGATTAGATCATCTCAGATTTCGGCAAAATAATACACAAATGAATCAAAAACTTCAAGCTACTTTTATTAAATTCAAGTATTAATTGGTAATTTCCACAGTGACACAGCAGAAGAAAGTAGAAACACACTTGTATTTGCATTGCATCCAATGGCAAGTTACAGCAAAACTGGAATGAAAGATCAAAACCCTAGATAATCATCTCATCGATGGCATTTGCAGCTTCATTTCGTTCTACCAATGTTTATCATGTATTCAACTCTCACTGATCACACTCGTTATCTTCTTCTCCTTCTCTTTGTCGTTCCCAAAATTGTCTTAATTGGGTTGATATACCTGTTAGTTGCCCTAAATTTCTCTGACCATCTCACCAAATCCCCACTCTGCAACCCTAAACCAACCAAGGAAGCACCGCAACAAAACCCTAGCAACCAGCCTCTGATCTCTCTCCTCCACGCCGATCCCAAGCAAAACAGCCCCAGCGCACTGAAAATCGGCACAATCCAGGCCGAATCACGCCCCGCGCCTCTCTCCACAGCTACAAAACAGAAGAACAAACCAGAAACTACAAGAAGCGCCCAAAGCCCTAGCTTTTTCTCTCTCCTCCTCCCGCGGCCGTCGGATCCTCCGCCTCCAAACCCGTTCCAGATCCCGATTCCCCCGCCATCGCCTCCGGCGAATTCCCGGATGACAAATTCCAGGGGCTCCGGTAGGATCTTGAGATTCGAAGCCAGGAACGCGGCCGATTGAAGCAAAATGCGGTTAGATTTGCGGGAGCTGGATCTCCTCCTGTTCCACTTGGCGAATGCAATTGGCTTCGGTGGTTGGGGTTTCGTTCTGTAGGAGATAAAGGGAGGGGAGAGGTTGAGAAGATAGAGATTGGAGAGAAATGGGGAGGGTTTGGAGAACGAGAGACTTGTAGTTGGTGATGCGAGAATCTCCATTTCTGGCTCCTCTCTCTCTGTTTTCTGTGGACTGCGTTCTTGAGATGGAAGAAAGGAACAAATAGACCGTTGGAAAGGGAGGCGCATAATATACACAGATATAAAAGAAATACAGTGTTTTTTTTTTATAAAAAGTTTAGGGTTGCGAATAAAAATAATTACTTATAAAAACTTTAATAGTGTTTGGTTATAAATGTATTTAAAATAATATAAAATTTTAAATAAAATATCTTATAAATTATGTCAGTTAATTATATTAAGTTTAGATTTATATTATAAACTTAATGTAGTTTTTTTTTTATCAGATAAACTTAATGTAGTTGATTAATATAATTTACAATGTATTTTATTTTAAATTAATGTTATTTTAAACACATTATAAAATAAGTTAAAAATTATTATTCAAGTGTTTATAATTATAATGGCATCGTAATCATAATGTATTGGAATCCAAACATGCCCTTAATCGCAAAAATAAACTTTATGTTTTTTCATTTTACAATTTTTTGACATGTCTATCAGTTTGATATATCGAATTTCTTTTATTAAAAAAAAATCTTTATCGCAACTTTGTGAGATGACATATGCATAGTAATTGAAACGAACAATACATTATTATATCATTAAATAACTAAATTCTCCCTTATCATTAGTTTATTTAGGTATTTATCTTTTCAATAGTTACGATTTATTGACTTGTCTCAATTGAGAAGTGAAGCGAAGTAGTGGATCTATTTCCTATGTCAAACAAAATTTATTAATGAGTAAGTTAGCCCTATTTTGCTTTGCCAACCAAGGGATTTCATGGGTTTTTAGGTGTTCATAATTTTAAAGTTGAATATGAGAAAAAGAATAAAATTGTGGATATAAAAAAAAATGAAAAACTTGGAATGAATATTTGTTGAAAATTCAATCTCAAAAGCTAATTAAACTAAAATATTATTTAACTTATTTAAAACTATATAATATTAAAATGAAAAGCTCTGAAAAGCTACTTGCATTACTAAACAATGTCTTATTTACTAAGTTAAAAAAATTGCTTAACTCAAAACTTTAACTTCAAAATTCACATCATTTCTACCATCACAAAAATATTATCGTATTTCATTTTATTTTTTAAAAATACTATTTTTTATTACACCCTTCTTTATTGACACTTAAATAGATTTTATATCAAATTGATAAAAAAAAGATTTTATATCAAAAGTTTATAAATATAATATTATCACTATTTCAATTTTTTTTGGGAAAAGACTATGACTTACAACAAACATTTATAAAAAACTGTAAAAAGTGAGGTGGTTAACGGAAAGTCTCAGATTTGATCTTTGTCTCTGCCCTAGGTGAAAAAAATCAATATTCGCCGATTGGTAAAAGTCAATTTACCTAATTTGTGACTGCCCAAATTTACCAGTGTTTTACCCTTCTTTAACAAAAAAAAAAATTTGTTCTGTGCTGAAAATTGTTGTAACAATCTCATGTTTAGTTCTCTCATCCGAATTACTACCTAATAAAAAAGAATTCTCATGTTTCTCTTTCATTCGGGAAGATCGTGTTATATGGAGCCCAAATAATCTTTCCCTCCACTGCCTATCCTAAATCCTAATCAGGAGTAGGAAATTATTAGGGTTCGCATCTACCGGCAATCGGGAAGTTGGGCGAGTAGAAATTCCGGGGCCGGGGGCGATGAATCAGGCAGAAGGGGCAAGCAATTGCTCCGTCTCCAAATCTCCTGACGATCCAAATCCGTGTCCCATCTGCCTTGGACCCGTCACCCGTGATGCTTATTTGGATCGCTGCTTCCGTATGCCCTTTACCCCCAAACTGATTTTGATTTCTTCTATTACTTTCATAGATGCTGAAATTTGCCTGCTTGCAGTGCCGCCCAATTCCGTTTCTTTTTAACCAAGAGCTTTTCATGCTGAATTTTGACCCTGTTTCTGCAATGGAAGCCTTAAAACTTCAAAATTTATTCGTCTTGGTGTGTTGTGGTGTGTTGTGGTGCAGATAGATATTGCTACGATTGCATATTGCGCTGGGAAAGGGTAGTTTCCAGCAGGGCTTCTTCTGGTCGATCATCTTCAGTTCAATGCCCTCTTTGCAAGGTTTGATTTCAGTTTCTCTTTTTCATGAATGCTAGAACAATGTTGAATTTGAGTCAATTCCCCGTTTATTTGAGTTTGGTTTGTTGCAAGGAACTTGGGTTTTGATGGTGGGTTTGGATGCAAGAGCAGGTCTTTGTTTGTTGATGTAATAAATTGAAGGCTATGATTTGTTGATCTGTTGAATCTTAATCCTTCACTTGCTTAGTTTGAAACTTTGAATTCCTGCTGCTATCTTTGAAACTTGAAAGAAAAGAAATGGTTGTACAACTGTTTTTTTCCGCTATCCAGCGTACTTGGTAACTTACACTGTCGTAGGTTTCACATTTTTTCAGATTCTGATTTATGTTATAAGGATCTGCATTATTGATGATTAGGTTGAATTTGTCATATGCAGACAGTGAACTCCTCTATCATATATGGTTATGTAGAAAGTACATCTCAACCGAATCAATGTATTTTTCAAAGGCATTATATTGGGCAGGATGATGGTAGAAAGAGGTGCTTTGGACTTTTTTCTTCTTGGAGTTCCATTCTCTTTGAAGTATACTTGCTACATTTATATTGTATGTCATCTGAACTTTTTTCATTTATTTTGTGTGTGCTTAGTACATTCTTTTCCGAGGGCCACAAGTTTAGATGGTGGTGTTATTCTACCGAAGAAGGTATCTTTTCTTTCCACCATATTATCGTCATCTTTATCCTCCCTTTTCTGGAATCATCTCTGTTACCGATGAATACTTCTTCCTATGTCAGGTGCTTTAAGTGATACATTTGATGTAATGCGATATTGGAAGTCTGCAAAGTATCTCCAGACAAACCCATGGCTTCAGCGCTGGTTAAAGAGGGAGATACAGGCCCTAACACAGGTCAGTCTGAACATCTTTGAAGTTAGAAAAGAAAATGGAACTGGTTATTTACCTCGTTACATGTAAGCTTACAAATTTCATGCTATTCCTAAATTATGACATTGTAAAATCTGTTTCTTGTTGTAAGCTATTGTCATGAATCAATTTGTTTCTTAACTGCCTCTGGTCTGGTACTGTCAGGAAGAAGATGTTGACATTATACTGCACCACATCCTTGGTGTGATCGAGTCATTTTCTAGAAGGTAAAATCCATGCTGGAATTCAATTGCAAGTTTGTATTCATGTTAACAATCAAACTAAGAAGATGTGTTTCAGACTCATTCCCCTTGCAACTGATCAGCTTGCAGTGAACTTTTTTCTGATAAAAATATCATGTTCATCTGGATTTTGTCAATGATTGTCACGTTGTAGTGACAAGAAAAGAAGGCCAAGGCAAGAGCCTGATCTTGAGCAGGCAGCTTTCAGGACCATGGTTGCGGATGCTGCCAGGCCTTTCCTCGTGGCAAGGACAGACCGAATCGTGTACGAGCTTGAACTGTTTCTGTCATCTGGTTTAACCGTTGAAGCATACGACAGAGCTTGCAAGAAAATGTTGGGTTGGCAAAGCCCTGAGGAGACCTCTGAGAGCACTCAACATGCAGTAGAGGGTACAGCCCTAATACGAACTGGTCCTTATTCGTATCTCTTTGAGGACTCCTCTGATGAAGCTGATTGAAAAGCGTAACAACCTGGCTTTCATTGTACCCCTACCGTGTACCAGCATATAGCAATCTTAGCACAGATTTTGTTGGAAAAAATTAACAAAAATCCCTCCATTTTTTGTACTGCAAAGGCAATAAAGTTTGTTGTTTTGCATGGATTTCTTTGACATTTGATGGGTTTTCTTACTATTTTTACAAAAGAGAAAATAGGTATGGTGTTGAATTATTAACAAAAATATAAATATTGGGTGCGGTTGTGCAAAATGCGAAAAGAAAGATGATTTTATGTAATTTTCAAAAAGAGAAAAGATGCCATCAAATAGCAGTTGGGGGAGATAAACCTCTGCTGGTTGAGGTTCAGTGAGAGACACACAATCAGAAATCAATGGAGGCCGGAGACGAGTTCGGGGCTTTCATGGAGAAATTCACATTGGAGCCATCTCCATCTCCTGAGGACCTCCCTTTGCAGGGTCTCACATTTGCCGTCAAGGACATGTTCGTTTCTCCCCCCTTGTTATTGCTTTCCTTCAGTTGGTTGATTGTAGAAATTGCTACATGTTGAAATGATTTCTGAGATGGCCTGATTGATTGTATCATCCTCAATTGGATTGCAGATTTGATGTGGAAGGGTACGTGACCGGATTCGGAAACCCCGATTGGGCCAAGACCCACCCGCCGGCGAATTCCACGTCTCCGGTGGTTGTGTCTCTCTTGAAGGCGGGTGCTACCTGTGTCGGCAAAACCATTATGGATGAAATGGCTTACAGGTCTCGTTCTCTCGATTATCTCAACAACAATTACAATAAAAATTGCATCTTGGTACCTGATTCATGGAGAAGATGGGGGGTTTTGCATTAGGGCTTTGAAATTTAGTCACTATTCCATGAAATTTGTGTTTGAAGTAGCGGTTCATGTTGATTTTTTAGCTATGATATTTGACTGGAGATTTGAAATTTAGTCACTATTAGAAGAGCTCTTGAATTACAGTGCTAGAGGTTTGTGAACTGCCATGATTTTGAGTAATTTATTCATCATCTAGAGCAAAGAACATTGTATCTGAATGTGCTTTTGAAACAGTATAAACGGAGAAAATGTGCATTACGGGACACCCAGAAACCCGGTGGCTCCTGATCGTATCCCTGGTGGATCTTCTAGCGGTTCTGCTGTGGCTGTTGGAGCCCGACTTGTGGATTTCTCACTGGGTATGATGATTAACTCATTTACATCTCCTTAGTGAATATAGAAGTTTATGGTTATCTTGTCTTGTATTAGGTACTGACACTGGAGGAAGTGTAAGAGTCCCGGCCTCTTTCTGTGGAATTCTTGGCTTTCGCCCTTCACATGGCGTTGTTTCGGTTGATGGAGTAGTTCCTATGGCACAGAGTTTTGATACCGTTGGTAAGGATATGCCACTAGATAACGAATCAAGCCCTTTGTGTTTGTCACCACTGATTTTTTTATGATGACTTAGTATCTCTCCTTCACTTCAGGTTGGTTTTCTAGGGATCCTGCCATCTTGAACCGAGTGGGACGTGTCCTACTCCCGTTACCTGATTTGGACTCTAGACCTCCCAGTCGTATACTCATCCCGGATGACTGCTTCCAGCTTCTAAGCATTCCGATTGACAGAGTAAAGCAAGTTCTTATCACAGCAGCAAAGAAACTCTTTGGAGGTGATTGCCCAGGTTTTCGGTATTCCACCTGTTGTCTTTGTCAACTCTTAACATTTGTATGTCGTTGCAGGCGATGTTATCAAGCATTTGACACTTGGAGACTACGTGAAAGACAGCGTTCCAAGTTTAACGCACTTCCTGAATCAGGGAGGCGACAGCAAGGAATACAACATTGCATCTTTAGCAGCACTTTCTAGCGCTATGCGGTTACTGCAAAGGTGCAGGCACTGAACATAAACTCCGTTTTGACTTGTTTGTAACGACATTCATCATTATACGAAACACAGGTATGAATTCAAGAACAACCACGGTGGATGGGTAACTACAGCCAAACCAGATTTAGGCCCCGGAATAGCTGAACGAGTATGGGACGCCATTAGGACAACTGACGAAAGCATTGGCATTTGCAAATCCGTGAGGACTGAGCTACGTGCTGCACTGACCTCCCTCGTTGGGGTAGGATTTCATCAAATCCTGTATTTGCTTGTTAGCTATATTTCACGCTTGACAACACACCTGAAACCATGTAGGAATTTGATGTCCTCGCGATCCCAACAGTTCCTGGCCCTCCACCGAAGCTGAAAACAGATCCTACTCCTCTAGAAGGCTTTAGGAACAGAGCTTTTGGCTTACTATCCATAGCCGGAGTATCAGGATTTTGCCAGGTTCTCTTGTTCCCCACTTTTCGTATCTCATCCATCAATAAGCAGAAGCAAGAAAAGAAAACTAACAATCTTGGGTGATTTGCAGGTAAGCATACCCCTCGGGCAGCACGATAACCTTCCAGTATCGGTGTCCTTGCTGGCGAGACATGGCGCTGATAAGTTCCTGCTCAATCTCGTCGAGACCCTACATGAAAGTCTCTAAGGAACAAAGCAATTGTGCAACATATGGTTGCTTGGTGGACAATGAATTGTGATTTGTGAATGGAGTTTTTGTATGGTTAACATTAATGTAAATACTGGAATTGTGACAACTCGTATCTAAGAGTTAATCTTTAATTGGTGTTTAATTGGTGTTTTCATTTGTTCATCTCGGTGTTTCTCAAGAACAAGTTATGAACGTTACCTAACCCACCTAAAACAACACTTTTTTTTTGGGATAAGGTAAAGATTTGAGTGGAGTCATACTCTGCTGGACCACCACCTAGGGCATCCTTACGGATGAGAACACGTATAGCTGAGTCGACGAGGAGGTCCTGTGTGGATGTTGTATGGAGGAGACTCGCAATCCTGTCAGCGGTCGAGTTGATCTCCCGGAAGACGTGGATCTCCCGGAAAACATGGAGCACTTGGTGTCTTTGGAGGAACTTGATGATGATGTAGTTTGCTAAAGAGTTTTAATTAAGCAAAAAATTACTCTCTTCGTCTCAAAATATATAAGTCCTTTTATTTTTGACTTTTTTTCTCAAAATTTATTGGTTGACGAGGGTAGTGGATAATTAATGAGCGGTATAAAGATAATAAATTTATTTGTAAATGTCTATAAAAACTTATGTTTTTTAACGGAGGTAGTATAAAATTATATAAAAAAAAATTTAAAAAGTTGATATTTTTATACAGTGTTAAAACTGTGTTAAAAAGTTAAATCAACGACACTTATTTCTAAACATAAAGAGTATTTTGGACCAAATATAGTTACTGAAAAATGAAGAAGAAAAAACTACATTTTTTTTTACAGTGTGCAAGAGGTTGAAGAAAAAATCTGCAGGTTTGAAATTGGGAATTTCCTCTTCATTTTCCTGATTTCATTATTGTTGAATTACACTCTTGTTTCAGGATTTAGGGTTTTCTTGAATCTGAATTCACAAATTGGGTTGTGAATTGGCATTGTTTTTCTCAACATTACTGGTCATTTGAATGTCTGTATAACTAAAATTTGGGAACTTGCTGATCCATTTGTATTCCAATGTTGTTTTAGAGTTGGCACTTGATAGATATGCATAATGAGACCTCTATGAATCTTGCGCATCAATCGGTAACCGTGGGAAAATTGAAAGAACAATGTAATAATTTATTGTGCAATATGCTGATAAGGATTTGAAGAGGGATGAAGGTGTTTTTCGACGAGCTGTGCGATGAGGATAAGGATTATGAGCGTGTGAATGAGGAACCCTTGGATGCGGTTGAGAGGCCGACTGTCAATGTTGACAATTGGTACGACAAGGACTACTCCGTGGTCAAAATCCGGTGCAACGATAGGCCTAAGCTTCTCTTTGACACTGTTTGCACGTTGATGGATATGCAGTACGTGGTTTTCCATGGAAGTGTGGACGCAGAAAGATATGCAGTACGTGGTTTTCTTCCTAGTGGTACATATTAGAGTTGAAATGATTTATATGTGTCATCTTTGCTTATTACCTTATTGTTTTTACTGGAGTATTACATCAGACATATTGCTGATGCACAACAAAAAGTTCAACCTCATAAGGGTTGCTATCCAGAGAACACTAGATGCACTCCCCTGATAGTGGAAAATCTCCTTCAGTGGTCTACATTGTTAGGTTTTGTCAGGCTATATTCTTCAATCTATTGTAGTTGCTATATAAAAATTTAAATATCATGTTTCAGCTCTCCATTTTGTCATGACATTCCTAGTTTCTTTCTTGTATACTTGTTTTTTTAGTGATATAAGATTCAAATCATTTGGTCATATTTTTCTTTTTCATGTGCTATAAATTAAAATGATTTGGTGTTATCTTCTTCCAGAAATTGGGTTGTTAGGTCTACTCTAAAATGTAAAGGTGCAATGGTTCTCACCTACCCGATGAAATATTAGTTATCTTGCACGAGTTGTCTTTTTCATGCTTTAGGTGAGTCTTCCTATCTTCTATTTGATTTGCTCCATTTCCCTCTTCTTATTGCGATTATTGAAGGTCTTTTTACACAAACCTGCACAAGAAAAGCTTTGTGCCTCACATTCCTTTGAATGCTAATTTAGTGATGAAATATTTTCTTTTAAAGCCATAGCGGAGGTATTGATTGTTGCCCACTTTGATTCCATGATGAAGGAAGTAAGAGGACATTTATGCAGTTGTTGCTTCAAATTATAGCAAGATTTCCAAAAAATGTGCAATTTTTTATTGCTTATTGGTGACCTAGTACACCCTGACCTGTTCCTGCGAAAAATGTTCCAGGAGTTTGCATCTTTGTCGACTTGTCATCAGGAGATTGTAATGATTTTGCACTCAACAAGTTTGTTCTGGTATTATTTCACTAGCATTTATTGATGCTGCTGAATGCTCATTGTCACTTCTTGATATTCCTTTCACTGGTATAAACAGTATTGTAATGTTTTTTTTCTCTCATTCTGTAGCAATTCATGTTTAAAGAGTTAACCTTAAAAGTTCTTAACAATGTTTTCTGACAGACCTCAGGAATTTATTGGTTATTTATCGAGGGAAAATTTTCCACTCTTCCAGTATTAGTGGCAAAGGTATACTTGTTTCCCTTTACACACTCACTCGTTTATAAATTTAAGATTCATTGTTCAAATCCTGGATATTATCCGTAGGAACACAAGATCGTCATTGGAAGCTAGCCCAGCTGTGTGGACATCATTATTTAGCGGGTCAACAAGCAAAAATGAGGCTGCTAACTCTTCCAGGAGAGCCTTCCTCCTCTGTTTCATCTCTACACCACCATCTTGGAATCGGTTGAACTGAAAGAATCGATCTATATCATCATCATCAAGGAGGACACAAATACCGTCTTCAATAGCTACTCGTGTTGCAAGCAACGACTCCTGCTCAAGTGATTTCTCAATAGCCTTATGTTCACTACCCGAACCAGATGAACTTGCAGAATCCACTTCAAGAAGCGGCCTAGGCCTGCGAACAGAAGAGAATGTCTGTTGGCAGCGACAACAAAAGCCGATTGATCGATGTATTGAGTTAAAAGACAAACAAAGTGAAAATGGGTTGCAACTGCAACTGCAATTGGAATTGAATGAATACAAATCAGCAGTCAGTAGTCCTCCTTGAGAATTGTACATACAGCAACACTAGTGCACTACATTAGTATAGTTATAATCCGTAGTTAAGAATTAAAATTTTTGTAGAGTATGAATTAAAGTTTTTATAGAGTATGAATTAAGTGATGGTCTCGAATTGTCGTGTAATTAAAATGGTTTCTAGGATGGATATAATGAATCATAGATCTTCTGCCATAGTGCATACCTCACAAATCACATGATGAGAGTTAGTTGCATCCTGATATGCATATGATGGATTGAGGAGATGCTTCCATTCCAAATTTCCAATCCACAACGCACAGATAGTACTCCTACTCCATATATTTAAACTAAATAAATTGCTCCATATATTTTTAATAAAAAAAATGTTATTGATATACAATCGGCTATATTAAAACACTTAGTAAAGTGACATCATAGTAAACAAAAAATATTATCAATAAAAATGTTATCAACAAACAATGTCATCACAAATGACTGAAATCAGTAAAGTATAATCACAAATTTCATCAATGAATAAAAATGTAATAAACATGTCACCACAAGTGATTGCATCAATGAAATGTAATCACAAACGTGTCATCAGTGAATAAAAGTAGAATCGATGAAAATATATCGATATACAGTTGATTAAATTAAAAAAAAAGTGGCATCAAACGATTTTAAAAAAGTGGCATCAAATAATTACATTAGAAAAATGGCATCAAAACACTAATTTGAAAAAGTTGCATCACATTAAAGAAAAAAAATGTCATCAAAACACTACTTTGAAAAAATATGGCATCACGGTAAAAAATATCATCAAAAAATTGACATAAAAAAAGTGTCATCAATAGCCAACAGTAAAAAACGGCATCAATGGTCAACGTGGCATCATAGTAAACAAAAAATGTCATCAAGGTTTCAAAAAAGTGGCATTAAAAAGTGTCATCAAATCACTTCATTAGAAAAGTGGCATCAAAGCGAAAATAACATGTAATAAAAAATGGCATCAAAATGGTAAAAAATGGCATCACTAAAAAAAAAAAAACCTCAAATAAGTTGGTCAACGGTCAACGTTGACCGGTCAATGGTCAACCGTTGACCGGTTGACGGTCAAACAGTTGACCATTGACCATTACTTCTCTATTTGGATGGGGGTGACTATCCCACCTAATTTAATTTTTTTAGATGGCTAGTTACCTAATTACATTTTCATAAGTGACTAGTTACCTAATTCACCCTTTTATTTTTGACTTTTTTTTTCTTAAATTTTATTGGTTGATGAGGGTAGTGGATAATTAATGAGCAGTATAAAGGCTAATAAATTTATTTGGAAATGTCTATAAAAACTTGTGTTTTTTAACGAAGGTAGTATAAAATTATATAAAAAAATTAATTAAAAAGTTGATTTTTTATACAGTGTTAAAAACCGTGTCAAAAAATTAAAACCAACGACACTTATTTCTAAACATAAAGAGTATTTTGGACCAAATATAGTTACTGAAAAATGAAGAAGAAAAAACTATTTTTTTTTTTTTTTTTTTACAGTGTGCAAGAGGTTGAAGAAAAAACTACATTTGGTTTTGTAGGATTGAGGGGTGAAACAAGCAAAATTAGTCCAAATTTAAGGGCTTGTAAGACCAAAATCAAATTTATATATAGCCTTTTTTGACTGTTAAAGCACACATATTTTGATTCATTCGGTTGAAAGTGGTCAAGCTGATCAAAGTTGAATTCATTGACGCTCAACAGTCAAACACTATACACTAAACAATAACACCCAATTACTGGTATTAATTTATCTGACAAACAACTAAAGATAAACAGTACGTATATTATCACGTTTTTTTATGTATTAATTCCTAAAAATAAAACTGCCTGTACATTTCCGATATAAAAAACAAACAAACTGCCTGTGTACATTGAATAATGTCGAGGCTCCTAGTCAGATTGTTTTGTACAAAACCAAATTACTATTACAAACGAGCTTAATTAGATTAACACAAGATTTCAAGCAACAACTTCACCATTAATAATTTATTGTCGTCAACCTTTACTTGACTCGACCAAGAACAAAAAAGATTGTTATTGTCATATCTTATTATGGGTTAATACAATTTTTTATTTTTTTTGGGTATGAACTAGCAATTTCTTTTATTTCTTTGATCAAAAAGTAGGCTCGCGCCCTTAATTATTATTTAGCTCGATTGAAACCGAGTGCCTCTGTTTAGCGTACATAATTAAGAAATCTGGTAAAACAACATTTTCAGTAAAAGGGGTAGTGGTCATAAAGGGCGAAATGGGAAGGGCATCCGCGACTGCACGGCGAAATAAGGTAATTCGCTCGCAAACCCCAACAGAGTCCGACTCAAGGATCAGACGTGTGTATCTCGAGTAGTGTACATTACACTAAATAAGCTCAATAATAGAGTAAAATATTTTCTCATAAATAAATTATTTATGTTTAGGATTCCAATATGAATATCTAATTAATATTTTTATTTTTGAAAAGTAAAAAAAACAGACATACTGGACATGTCTGATGGGTCGAGAGGCCAAATAAATTGGCAAAGGACTAACCGTTATGAATATGGAAAAAAATCCAAAAGAAAATACATAATCAACAACGAAAACAACACCGAAAAAACTAAAGAGTGGTAAGAAAAACTAACATAGACGAACGATAAAGGATCAAGAAAAATTTGAGTCTTCTCTTCTAACATTTAATAGAGACATAATGCAGGAAATCTCTGATATTTTTTTAAAATGAAAGAGATTTGAAATATCAAATGATATATCACCTGATGAATCGAGAATAAACCGTCATGAAATCAATCACACAAACAAAAGGATACCAACAGTAAAGCAAAAAACACAAAAAAAATCTCTAGGACCGACGAAGAAGTGCTAACATAGATGAAGCAGAGAGATATCAGACCAGAAATCATGATAAAATAAAAATCTCCTATTTAAACTCAATTAGATCGATCATGTTCACGACCTCTGGCATGTGAAATTCTTTTATGAGAATTTTCGTTTTGTTGACTTAACTAGAGTGAGACTGACGACCGATGGAGGGCAGTTGCAACGGGCGCCGACGGAAGAAGAAGACAGCGTCACCCCACGCGCTACCTCAAGCGCGTGTTTCTACCTGCATAGGGAAAAAAATGAAAAATTACAGTTCATAGGTGAGTGATAAATGTGCGAATATTTGTCCATCTGCACATTTTCCAGGTTCCGTCCGAGAGAAAATTCCAAGGTAAACGCTCCGATTCCGATCAATTGAAATTTGAATCCCAATCGCCATCCTCCATAAATTCGCTTGCTGCATTCGAATAATCAATTTCTAGCGGTATTGGAGGGGGGAAAGAGAGAGAATTTCTCTCTACAATTTGTGTAGAGAGCAATGGAGGTCAAGACGAGAGCTCCGGGGAAAATCATACTTTCCGGCGAACACGCCGTCGTGCACGGATCAACTGCCGTCGCCGCCTCCATCAACCTCTACACTTACGTCACTTTCCGGCTCCCCTCGCCCTCTGGTACTCTCATCTGTCCTTTGAAATTTATATCATCAGAAAGGTGTTTCTTTTGATTGACTGCTGGATTGATTGCTTTTCTTGCTGATGATCTCTCTTTGCGTCGTAATTTTTGGTTTCAATTTCTGTGCTGCTCACATTCTGTTTTCCGTCTAGCAATCCTGTGATTAGGTTTTTCACTGAATTGGCTGCGCTGTGTATTTGTTCAAATCTCTGAGAAGCATCTAATCAATTTTTTCTGTCTACTGAAATTGTTACTTGTTTCTCTGTCTGTTTTAAGAGTGTGATGGCTTGCTTAAGCTCCACCTGAAGGATGTGGATTTGGAGTTCTCATGGCCAATTAATAGGATTAAAACAGCTGTAGCAGATTTTGGCAGTCATGCTCCTCTAATACCGAAATCATGTCCAGCCGAATGCCTCAAGGTCTTGGACTCTTTAGTAGAAGAGCATAATCTTCCAGAGGCGAAACTCGCACTTGCTTCCGGGATCACTGCCTTTCTCTGGCTATACACCTCCATCCATGGGTATGCACCGTCACAAAATCTCTGCAGGATTTAACATTTATTTGGCCTGGATTGTATGATCTTGTGAATACGAGTTCCCATTTTTTGACCTTGTACAATTAAGCCGAATGACGTTCTACATGATGTTGATTTGTTTCTTTATGGAAAGGTTGATAGCCTTTAATATACAAGCCTAATTTGTCTTTTGCATCATCCATGCCAAATTTTGCTTGCCTTCTGATTGAAAATTTTATCCAACACAGGTGTAGATCTGCTTCACTGATAGTATCATCTGAGCTGCCGCTCGGTGCAGGACTTGGTTCATCTGCTGCATATTGTGTCTCGCTCTCAGGAGCCCTGCTTGCCCTATCGAGACATGTAAGCCACGATAGCAGCAAAAATGAGTGGTTGTCATTTGATGAAAGTGAGCTTGATTTGGTCAATAAATGGGCTTTTGAAGGTGAAAAGATAATCCATGGGAGGCCATCAGGCATAGACAACACTGTAAGCACATATGGTATGTGGTCTTAGAAGCATCATTTATGATACTTGCTGTCAGTAATTTCAGTTCTTGGTAGTTATGGTGCGGCTTTTGTTTTTTGCAATAATGATGAGAAATTATGCAGGTGCTTTGTTTTGAAACTGTAGTCTGCTGCAGTATGGTATATTAGAAAACAAAACCAAACACACGCACACAAAAAAAAGAGCCAGTGAAATTATATTCCACTATTCCAGTACTAGGCCATCCAGGATCATCCGATAGACTGATCAGCTGAGGACATCTAAATCATTCACATGTTCTTTACTCCACTGTTGACAGAGATGCATGTGTAAAAAGTATTTTTTCAGTTAACCGAAAGCAAGAAAATTTGATGCAATTAAGAAATTTCTAAAACTGAAAAACCTTTTTGTGATATCAGCATCTCAACTATAACAATAATATGGGCAGGAACCTCGTTACATACTAGCGTTAAGAAATTTCTAAAACTGAAAAGCCTATTTGTGATATCGGCATCTCAACTAAAACAATCATATGAGCAGGAATCTTGTAACATACCTAGCGATTATTGCAGTCATGATAACAATCATATAACACAAATCCAACACTAGTCCACATTTTTGTAATATGTGGGCCCTTGCAGCTGCCTTTCAAACCTTATTGGTTCTCAACTTCTTAATTTAAGTACTTCCCAACATGTTGGTGACTAAACTTTGTGGTGTAACAGGCAATATGATCAAGTTCAGATCTGGAGAACTCACACGCATGAAGTCGAGCATGCCTCTGAAAATGATGATCACTAATACAAGAGTTGGGAGGAACACCAAAGCATTAGTTGCTGGGGTCTCAGAGAGAACAACGAGGCACCCAGATGCAATGGCTTTGGTGTTCAGTGCTGTTGATTACATCAGCAAAGACCTGGCCATGATTATCCAGTCAACTGCCACCGATGAGATTACTTTGACTGAGAAGGAAAAGAAGCTGGAAGAACTGATGGAAATTAACCAAGGGTTGCTCCAGTGCATGGGTGTCAGCCATGCTTCAATAGAAGCTGTTCTTAGAACCACATTGAAGTACAAGCTAACTTCCAAGCTGACAGGAGCTGGTGGTGGAGGCTGTGTTTTGACACTGCTGCCAACTCGTATCCTACTTCAGTTTCTTATTTCCCTTTTCTTTTCTTCCTTTCACATTTTCATCGACATGATAACTGCATTCTCATTTGCCCGTCTGTCAATAATTGATAAATTTCCCAGGGAAAAAAATGTTTAAACTGAACAAGGCAGGTTAGCAGGAAACATAAATTGTTGACTTTTGTGCACAAATTGACCTTTTGTAGACTGAATCAAGTGACTAACATCCAAATTCATCAGAATTTTTCCTTAACCATGCAAAAACAGCTCTGTTGAGTGCAGTGGTGGACAAGGTGATGGCAGATCTCGAATCCCAGGGATTCCAGTGTTTCACAGCTGGAATTGGTGGGAACGGTGTCGAATTCTGCTTTGGGAGTGGCAGCTCCTGATACTGGTAGAGAGCTCCTCCAATCATTTATGTATGTCTAATTTCTTCGTATCATCATCATCAGTAGCACTGTAGCTTTCTTCCTTTACACACATCATGTCGATTTTTGCTTGTTGTAATTTTAGTGTCCAGGCCCTTCTGTTATTCATTGTTGGGTTAAATGTATCTTAAAATTATGAAACCTCTGCTTCATAGGCTGGAGAACTACACCCAGTTGAATTAAAAATCGTGAATTTCCGAGTAGGATACTATCCCCGTCCTTTTGTGTGCCATAGTCCATACTTCATGCCATTGCTTTTACACAAGTTGTGGTCTGAGATCTAGCATCTGATTTTAAAATCTATCATCCCTTGTGAATTACCTGAGAAATAGAAAATAAAATTCATGTTCATATTTCCAGCTCTTAGGCATTTAACTTTGTAAAGTACCCAAGAATCCCACAGAGATCAGACATGGCAAAAGGCACATCTGTTTGTCTAGCCATTGCTGCATCTATATAGCCTACAACTAGCAAAAGAGAAAGAGTAAACCAAAAAGCGTGCAATCCATCTCTATACGGGTTTGTTTGACGCGATGTGCTGACCACGTAAGTGTATCAGTATTGACGCGCCAACAACATCTGAGATGAAACCTAGAAAACCTACACAGTTCTACTTTGATTTCAATAGCAGCTAATACTGACCACATCATGGAACCAGGATTTGCTGTGAAACTGGTGGTTCTTCTGTGGATTTGTAGAGTGGTTGCCTTTGAATTGGAATCTGATTTTAAACTCATAAATCTGAACCAGTTCTTCGTTTCCGTATTGGTCTAAAATCTAAAGGCTAAATTTTTGTTTGGCGCAATGTGCTGATTTCTTAGAAGCAGCTGATAATGAAAAATATGTGTTGATAAGGAGCTGCTAAAAGGGTTTATATAATATATAAGCTGACAACTTATAATGGCTTTATTCACTGTTCTCTGTTGCTTGTGCCATTTGTGTTCCAATCTAATGAACCATGATCCTCCAAAGGCTTCCATACTGTAATATTTGGCTGGACAGAAATCAAGTGATTTGGGTATTTTGAGAGCTTTACAACAGAAGTTGCTGACCTATGAATGTTGGCATTCCGATCATGCTGGATGCAATTGTTTGTGTTTGAATTTGAAATCCACATCGGAAAATAGATGTGTGGATTCAGTATGCACAAGCAAGGGCTAACCTTGCCATAACATTGCAATCTTTTTGTGATCAAAGTTGAGTCCAATTTAATGCACAACATTTGTACTTGGATACGATACGATCGATCGGATTCACCGAACTTCAACAGTTTAAGATCCTAATTCTTGATGTACATACATTTCATTTACCTTTGTTTTATGATTTTCCTCATCACAAATGTCAACAGCCATTAGCATTTGAACTAGCACAGTGGATTTTTTATTTTTAGTTTTTTTTTGGGTTGAAAGGTTCATGCAAATGGATAAGAGAGACCGGCTATATTAATTCAGCACAAACAAAATAGTTATGTTTTTAATGTAGTTTTGTTATTATTGTTCAAGGCATTTTGGACCTTGTAGGATTATGTATATATTTCTGATTAAAAATATGTACCAAGCAAAAAAAAATAACTCATCTAGAAGAAATTAATAACTAAAATGTAAGTTTTATTTTGTGTTCTTGATTATGTAAGCATCATACAAAATCCCTAAGGCCTAGCTAGTTTATGACTTTCATGTCATGAGCTTACATATACTAAATCATTTTTGTAAAATTCAAGCAAGGTTGTGAAAAAAGGTTAATTGTCAATTAATTTCCCTTAAAAAGTTGTAAAAAGTTTATTATTAACTAAGCAAAGTTTGTGAAATTTAATATATTATTAACTTAAGAAAACCAAAGAAGTTGTGATTTTCTCTTTTGTGAACCTCAAGCAAAGGTGTGTGATTCATGCCAATTGCCAAGTTAGTAGACATTTATTCTTATTCTTTGATGCAAGATGATTAGAAAACTAAGATTAAATATATATATATATCATTTTCAGCCAGCCAGGCATAATGGTATTGGATTAGGGTACCACTTTCTTCCCTTGTCATATGAATGAAATTATTGAAATATTATAGAAAATTAATGTGGATCAATTTGTACAATGAAATATTTTATTGTTTTGTTTTTTGTTTTTTTAGCCTTTTTTTGATAAATTTTGTAATAAATTGTATATATGAAAAGTACTCCCTACTTGTTTATCAAAAAAAAAATCCGTACTTAACAAATCTTTTAAAGAAGTTTCAGTATACATATTTATGAAGAAATAAAATTTACTCAAAAAAAAAAACTAAATAATTACATATTCTTACACCAATAATTGTATCTTACTAATATATAAGGGTATTAACTTAAATGGTGTAGTTTATTAGTCTGAGCGTCAAAACTCAATAGTCTCTTTTTGAATAAAATAAAAATACACGCAACTTCATTTCAAACTCACGTTCACCACAATTATCAGAACACTAAAATTATTTATATGACACTTTATATATATAATTATAAATTAATATATTTAATATATATAATTATCAATTAACCGGCAAAATCTTATAAATTTATGATATAATTATCAATTAATATGTTTAGTGTCACCCCTAATCCAAGTTTTTTTTTGAGATCTTTTTTTTTTGGTAAGGAAAAATGAGGTAAGGCTTTTTTTTTTTGAGATCCTAATCCAAGTTGATTGTTTACAAGTCGGCGAAAACCAAGAACAAATTAACACTTGATCGTGATGAGAGCACACTAGTACAAGATAATAACAATTCAATCAAAACAACGACGATGACCTTTGATTTTAGTTATCATATCATTTTCTATTTAATTATCATCTCTCCACCTAACATACATAATAAATTATATATAATAACACATTAATCATGTCCAAACATCTTACACAATATAACCCAAGAGACCCCAATCATACAAATTAAAACCCCAAATTGCTCATTTGAATTAGGAATTTGAGCCAATCAACCCCCAATCTTATCGATCAAGAACCAAAAAAAAAACCCAAATTAATTCAACACTTTGAAGATCGATCAATCAAAGTTTTTGTAAAACCACAACGTGCAACCATGAAACTGAAACCTCCCCCTCTCCCTGTAATCTCTGTGCACTATAAGTTGCCTTCAAAGATTCCTTCATTTCATCGACGTGGGAGAATGAACATCAAACTCAGTAAGCAACACCAACAAAGTTCAACAATGGCGGTCTCCAAGAAAAGGGTTTTGATATTTTCCCTCCTTTTCGTCACCTCCGCCCTCCTCCTCCTCTCCACCACCACCCTCCAGCCGGGCCCGCTCCCGCCCCTGATCCACCACCACCACCGCCTCCCGGGCATGGCGGCCGCCACATTGACCGCCCGGGAGGACAAGTACCCCAAATGGTACGACGTCGTTTTGAGGCAAACAGGGCGGAGGAGGCTCAAAGTTGGACTCGTCAACACGGAGTTGGAAGGTCAAAACCAGCTCCCTGACGAGCTGGCGGAGCTGGTCAAAGTAGGGTTCAATCGGGCTCACGACGGCCTCGAGTGGGGCCATATTTTCCCCGAGTGGATCGACGAGAGGAAGCCCAAGTGCCCGACGATCCCCATGCCAGATTTTGAGAGGTTTCGTGGACTCGACGTGGTGGTGGCCACGGTGCCTTGTGGTAGCGGTAAAGCCAATTCCACAAAAGAAGGCATAAGGGATGTGTTTAGGGTTCAGGTCAATCTCGCGGTGGCCAACCTGGTCGTCAAGAGTCGCGGTGGTGGGGAGGACTCAAGCCACCCGGTTCACGTGGTGTTCTTGGGTGGCTGCGAGCCCATGTGGGAGATTTTCCGATGCGATGACTTGTTATGGAAGAAAGGCGAATCGATGGTATATAGGCCCAATGTGAACAAATTGAAGCACAAGGTGTTGATGCCGGTCGGAACTTGTGATCTTGCTCGTCCTTGGATCATTGATACCGATCATCAATCAGGTTGGTTAGTATAAACTTCCTAAATTGGTAATTACTTCATCTACACTTATTCATTGACTTTCGTCGATCGATCGCCAATTTCGGGGGTGCAAGACTTGTTCCTATAGTTCAATCTAGCTAGGGTTAGTGATTTTGGATCTCAGATTAGATGGTGTAGCTAATCTTAAATGGTAGTAATTATAGTTAATGATCAGGTGAAATTTTGAAGTTGCTTTGAGTTTTAGGTATCAATTTGTCAAAGAACAGTTGTAGTGTGTTGAATTAGTGTGGATTAGTCATTGGTAGAAGGTTGGAGAGGCATGGAAACAACTTCATTTATCTTTTTTTTTGAAAACAACTTCATTTATCAGTTGTGGGTAGATTTTGTTTTTCTTTTGTATTTTTCCTCTTAAATAAATTTTAGTAATAAAGGGGGATTTTAATCCTTAATTACCTAAATTATTGGGTTTTTTTTATAATATACAATAATAATTTATTACAAATAAAGAGGGTTAAAACCAATTGAATAATTTTATATTCCATAAAATAATACTCCCTCCGATCCAAAAAGAATGTCGTTTGACTTTTTAACACGTATTTTAAGGAGCTAAAAACTATATAAAATACTAGTTTTTTTTAAATTATTTTTTCACAACTTAATATTTATTGGTAATAAGTATTAGATTATAAAAAAATTATAATAAAAAAATTAATATATTATATAGTTTTTAGCTCCTTAAAATACGTGTTAAAAAGTCAAACGACATCCTTTTTGGATCGGAGGTAGTACTAGTATTGTATAGTATCAATATTATAAAATAATATTATTATAGGTTTGGTATGATTGAAGCCCTTCTTCCTAATCTCTTGGTGTTATGTGATCAATCAAATTAGTAGTTGTTTGCACGTAGTATTATTTGTTAGGCACTTAGGGAGGGAGGAGGAAAATAAAAAGGTCATATTTGGCCTGCAACTAATAACTATATTTAATACAAATAAATATTATCATTTGCATTTTATTGACTGCTTTGGTCATATTCTTGGGTATAATACAAGAGAAGAACAAATCAAACCATAACCTCATCTAATAATATATTTATCTCTTTTTTCTTAATCAAACCAATTTCCTTTAGGGTTGTGCTTGACTTCGTCATTCGTCTACGTCCTCGTCTTGTTTGGTTTAGTCGTGTATTGTTTCGCTTTTGTAGAGTTCCGGCATGTACTTTGCACCTTCTTTGTATTTTATGTTTGCTTAGACGGTTATCCGTCTGCTGGCTTGTCGGCCTTCGAGTTACAGGTGTGTCTGACCTCGAATTTTTACCTAATCAAAAAAATATTCCTTTAGTCTCATCATCGTCAAGACGTGTTGATTTTCCCATATTCTCGATATTCGCAGTATTTCCTTAGTCTTCATCGACTCTCACTTCGCTGGACTTGTTTGCTGGAAATGCCTAGGATTACTTGTATTTGGGTCGTTTTCATATTTTCTGCATTTGCTTGACTTCGTGGTTCATGACAGTCTGTCCGTCTACCGTTTTTCTTCGGTCTCTGATTACCTCGATTTTTAAAAAAAAAACCTTTATGGGTTTGAGTTTGTTAATTGGCAAAAATCCATTTATTTGTTATACCGTATCAACAGATTATCATTGTATCATTTACTTACCAAACAAGAGCTCACAATGCAGAATCAGTGACACCTTCAGAAGCAACACAAGAATCAGAAGCCAAGCTAAGTAAGCCATACCCTCGCCCAAAGGAAGCCTATGTGACAATGCTCCACTCGTCCGAGGACTACGTGTGTGGCGCGATTGCCCTAGCCCAGAGCATCCTCCGAACCAACACCACCAAAGACCTAGTCCTCCTAGCCGACAGCACCATCTCCCCGAGATCGATCAAAGGGCTCAGCCACGCAGGATGGAAGGTCAAGAGGATCGAACGGATCAAGAGCCCCACCGCGAGGCCAAACGCCTACAACTTGTGGAACTACAGCAAGCTGAGGGTGTGGCAGCTGACCGAGTACGACAAGGTCATGTTCATAGACGCCGACTTCATCCTCCTCCGGAACCTGGACCACTTCTTCGCGTACCCGCAGCTGTCAGCTGCAGCTAACAACAACTGGATCTTCAACTCGGGGATCATGCTGGTCGAGCCATCCGAGTGTATGTTCGAGAAGATGATGCACAAACGATACGAGCTCCACTCGTACAACGGAGGGGACCAAGGCTTCCTAAATGAGGTGTTCACCTGGTGGCACAGGTTGACCATAAAGCTCAACTACCTCAAGATCTACATGAAACCGAACGAGTCTCGAACTGTGCCAAATGACCGGCTCACCATACATTTTCTTGGGTTCAAGCCCTGGGTTTGCTACAAGGACTATGACTGCAACTGGGATTTGCCAGGTCGCCATAGATTTGCGAGCGATGATGCTCACAAAAGGTGGTGGAAGGTGTACGAGGCAATGCCTAAACGGCTGCAGGGATTCTGCGGGATGACCGAAAAGATGGATTCAAGGATCCAGAAGTGGAGAGGGAAGGCCAAGAAGGATAAACACCCAGATGGACACTGGAAGATAGTCGTCAAGGACCCTAGACAACGCCATTTGAGCCGTCGATGAGGTGAAAGGCGAGGATCGGAAGACAAAGGGCTTAGATTACAATTTACAAACAAAAAAGAGCAATAACAAGAGCATGTATATCTCCACATAATTTCATTACACCCACATCAAAGGTATGGGGTTTCCCTTGATCATTTTTATCTTAATTTTGTTCATTTTTTCATGAACTTTTTTTGTTACTTCTATGGCCACAAATTCACAGATGGCTCCACCTTTAGCTTTTCATTTCCATGATGATGTAAAGTTAGGTATTTCTTCAACTAACCTCTGAAAAAAAATACCAATGTTACATGAGCTGCTACTTTTTTTTATGTGGCAATTTTTAATTCTTGTCTTATATATAGAATGAAATTGGCTTTTAGGGGTCATAAGTCACTAATGTAACAGCAGAAGCAAACCAAAAAACTAAAGGACAACATATTATATGTCATAGTAATATTTTTGTTCCTCACTTAGTCAGTTGTTGCTTCTTTATGTTGTGTAGCCTTACTTTTCCTCTAACTATATAGTCCTGATCCAAAGTGAAGGCCACAGCAAGCTCTATTATCTATATGGAAAAAACACAATTACATACTAAATATTACTGTCATTACAAGCAACACATCCTTTCCTAGGCGAAGTACATGTGGTTGGAAAGTCGCATTCTGTATGACCGTTTAACTCATTTAACAGCATGTAGGAAAAGAAAGGAGGGAGGCAAGGGTGCCTATTCAGCCCTTTATGAAGCACATAAGAGCTGAATAGCCACTAGAAGGGAGGCATCTTATGAAAATGTAAAGCAAATGGCAATCCTCCCTTTCGGAAAAAGGCCAAAAAGAATGGCAAAACAGTGATTTCACCTGCCTGCAGATGCAAGTCTTGATCGCTCTTTCTGTCGATGTGAGGCTTTATCAATCGGTGATGATGCGTTCCCTACAACACCTGCTTGCCGCTTTTTCTCTGCATACATGCAAGTTCAGCATCTGGTTCTTTAGTACATGTTTACCTATCCTGGCTTTAGCATATCATTTTTAGAACCTCCCTGAATTGATTTGTGAGTATTATCTAATCTTAATTGAATACAATGCATAAGTCTGCAAACATACTGAACAAAACCTCCCATCCTATATACCACCAAAACAGAGAGAGAAACTATATCTTGTTAAACTATTACCTCTTTGACGTGCAATCTCTTGGTCAAGCTCTTCTTTCCACTTTTTCTGTATCTCTGAATAACTCATGCTGCAGTAACAGATATCGTCTCAGAACAATCTCAAACAAATTGTTTTGAAGACTATATATGTAGTGAGAAACACGTCTAGCAAATTCACCTTGGGCTATTTGAATCCCACTGACCATTGGCATCTAAACCCTTCCGTACTTTACACTGAGGGGGCGTGACATCAGGTGATGTTGTGTTGCTTGTGTTGCTGATATTGGAAAAATGCCTAGAAGAACTTGAAGGGCTTGCAGTATCACCAGAATCAACAGCCATAGAGGGTGAACCGTTAAGAACTTTACCAGGGGAACTGCTTTTTGGAGGTAGTTTCAAGAATTTTGGAGCACTGTCATTGTGCATATCTTCAGAGCAAGATCCGTTAGTTGTGTTCAAAAACTCTTCATATAATGGTGTTTGAAGCTTTTTAAGCTCGATCACCTAAGGCCAGCATGGATAAACTGTTTTATTATTCATGTTATTACAAATTCAAAGTTGGAAAAGCACAAGCACGTTCATATACTCCCAAGTTACAAACCTATGAAGGCAATACCTTTTCTTCCAAGAACGCTTTAATCTTCGATTCAGTGAGCTCAACTTCTTCCTCTGATAATGATGGACAAAAAGAAGACAGAGCATCATCTCCAACACTTTTACATGCTAAAGAAATCCTTGCACGCTTATCAACTGGTACATCATCCATGTGTCCCTCTAGTTTTTCCAATTCATGACTTTCGCCAACATTGCACCTCCAATCATCAGTTGGCTCAGACATAGGGTTAAAGCTCTAGAAGAAAACAGCTAATTAAATCATCTGCTCAATGTCTCATACTTGGGCATTGAAATGAGGAAGTATATAAGAACAAGAAAGGCAAGAATGCCTACTTGATTCAAATCAACATCAGCTGTTAAGGCAGATTCAAGCTTCAAGGAAAAATCTTCATCGTCATCTATCAGGCACATCTCATCATCACAAAATCTAGTGTCACCATTAGGAAGGTCCTATATCCAGCCACAAAATAATAAAGGTCAATTGGATAATGATCAAATTAAGACCGATGGTCAGCCATTTGCAGACCATCTAGTAACAAGGATTACCTTGGCTAGGTCATGGCATTCCACCAAAGGTTCGGTTTCTTCTCCAGTTACAAAAGGGTGCTGGGATCGTTTGTTGTGGGGATCAGAAGAACGAAAAAAAGCAAATTTCAGATGGTATAAACAAGGAGCATATTAAGATTTTAAACAAATTATGCTAAGCTATAATGTCTACTATAATTGCAAAAGCTTAATAATCACCTGGAGCAACTCAGTGGCAGTTGGCCTTAATTTTGGCTCCCTACATCAACATCACATATAGAAAACAAAACTTAATGCAGAAGAGATGAAAAAACAGAAGTAGAATAAGTCAGATTAAAATGGGAAAGTATTGCCAACTACTAATGCTATTCAAGCCAAGTTTAATCTTGGTTCAAATGAGCAAATCTTTTGTTTCATGCGTGGTTCTACAAACAATTATATCATTCCCCAATAAAGTTACATTTAGAAATAACTTTTTCATTTCTACACACCAAATTTGACTACTAGGAACCATCAAGGAATCTTAAGTAGCAATGAGCTTAAAACAGATGAGGTGAGAGCCATCCACCTTATTTTTAGATTACAGTCATTAGCAACTGCACCTTGTTAAAACTATCAGCTTGAAAAGGCAGCATACCTGTGCAAACATTTCAACAGAAAATCCTTGGCCTCTGCTGAAAGATACTCAGGGATGGGAGGATGAGACTTTGTCGTTCCAATATGGAAAAGAGCAGCAACCTAGTCAGAGGTATGAATAAGTCCATTATATTGGGAATACCTCAGGTCAAGAGAAACCACAGCTCCTAAGAATAAGCAATAAACAAAAACATGCGTATACCTCTTGGTATTGCTCACTCCAAGGAGGCTTCCCAGTAGCCATCTCAATAACGGTGCAACCAACACTCCATATATCAGCAGAGCTGTGATTCATTCATCATACATCAGCTTTTTTCTTATTTATCATTAGAATTGCGAAAGATAAAAGTCATTTGCTCAGGGTTTCAATGCATATATTAGCCTCTGATGCATGGATACATGACATAACCAGGTTGCATATGATATGAAAATAGTCACCAATAGACTTCGAAATAATCATTTTCCATTGGTGTTATTTATGCATCAACTTTTGAAGAAAAGACACTATTAAAGAGTTGAGGGTAGGAGGTAAAGTCTAGTAAGTGTCATCATCTGATGAAGTTGAATATGGGAGTCAATTAATGTTTTACTTACAAGCTGTGTCCAGTTTGAAGAATAACTTCAGGAGCCATCCAGTAAGGAGTGCCCTTCATAGACTTCGCACCTGACATAGTAGCCTATGCATACAACAAATTCAGATTAGAAGGGAAGTACCAAATTTACTCACTGCATATCGCATTGTAGCTACATGGAGAAACATATATAGCCTCATACCAACTCAACAACTTTTTTAGATGCACCAAAATCAGCCAGTTTAATACATCCTTTGTTATCAACAAGAATGTTTGCTCCCTGCACACAGAAAATTTGTTCAATAAGAAAATTAAATAAAGGGACGCAATATGACACAACATCCACTTTTACTAACTATTGAAGAGTCTGATGAGTCACCTTGATGTCCCTATGCATGATTTCACATTTATGAAGATACTCCAATCCCAATAGTAACTGTTTAGTGTATGTTTTTATGACCTGCATAAGTTATTTCATGTAAGATGCATTGATCTGCATTTGGATAAGCATGAAGAAAAATTTTAATGCCACTAGCTCATCGAAAACTTACAGCCTCAGGAAAAGGTCCAAATTTTCCCAATAGCGATGAGATTGATCCACCAGGTACAAATTCTAGCAGAATATTCAAAGAGTTCTCTTCCCTTACTGTCCCCAAATACCGCTGAAACAAGGCACTCAAACTTATTTGAACAAATTCTATGAATCAATGGGGGGTGGTCAGGGATGATGAAGCAAAAAAAACCGTACTTACAACAATATTAGGATGTGAGAGATTCTTAAGAAGGTTCACCTCCTCCTCCAACTCCCTTATATGAGCCTGCATTTAGTAATAAATATATCAAGGATCCTAACCCTCGTAACAGTTAATTGCTTGAGCATTGAGTAGGATCAATCAGTAGATATTACAGACTAAATTCATATACTTTCGGTTCATAGTGAAAGAAACCATCTGCAAAAGTTAACTGGTTATTGGAAAATCGTTTGCCCTTTGAAATATGAATGCAGCTGCCATAAGGACCGTGGGTGAAAACAGTTCAGTCAATGACATCTTAACAGTTGCAAAGTCTACTAAACCACCAACTCATAGTTGAGTACGTGAGTGACAAATCTCGATTTAGGAACAACTTACGGGTTCATACTAAACAGCAATTAGAAGAACTAGAAAGAACAATTGAAGCCTTGAGAATAATTAAAGCCACAACCTGTGCCTTCTCCCTTGAAGCATTACTGGAAGCAATCAAAACCTAAACACATCAGAAATTCAAATTAACCACAAAACCTCTAGAAACTGAAACTCAAAATCCACAATACGAAAAAGCCGATGGAAAATTAGGGTTCCACGAATCGATTGATCTACCTCTTTAACGGCAAGAAGCTCGCCGGAGTCGAGATTCATCCCCATGTATACACGGCCGAAAGCGCCACAACCGATCAAATCGCCCTTCCGCCATCTAATTGGCGGATGGGAAGCGTCCCTGGAAGCTGGCGGCGGGGAAGGCGACGGTGAATGGAGGAGGAATTTCGAGGGTTTAGAGAAGACACGGGACCTCCGGATGCGGGAGCTGATCTTGTCGGCTAGGGTTTCGCCGGTGCTCTCGCCGCTGGACGGCGACGGAAAAACGAAAGATTGCCGGATCGAATCGATTATCTCCTTCATTGGTTGCAGATGATAGGGAGAGAGAAAGAGGTGTGACTGTGAGAGTGAAATGGAGGAGAGTCGGTGGATACGCGTTTGAAAGGAGCGGAGGGAGGGAAAGCAGAGGGTTTTTTTTTTAAATAAAAAACAAATATATTTTTTTGAAAAAAGGCAAAAAAAAATGTTTTTAATGGCATCTCAAATTTGTAGTATAACTTGTTTCTTTTTTCTATAAGTTTAAATATACTATATATTATATATGTAATATATATATTGGTGAATAGTTTTCAATATATTAATTTGGGTTCTCAAATATTTATAAAACCATTATAATATGCATTTGTGCAAGCCTAAAAAAACCTTTTAATCATTACTTAGAAAAAGTTTTTTTGGGTCAAAAATTACTTGGAAAAAGTTGGTGCCACTTTAGATTCATACTCAAACATTCTAATTTGAATTTGTTGCCATGTATTATCTCCACTAAGCATAAATTGGACACCACTTTTGTGTGATTTTAATCCTATGTTCTCCCACATGACAAAGAGATGTTAATGTGTTATATATGTCCTATTGTCTAAGACATAATGTGAAGAAATGACATTATAATGAGAGACTAAAACAAAACCGCGTAGGTGTATTGGCATTACACATGACACAGCACTTCACTGATACAAGCTCTATTGTAATTTTGAGCACTAGAAGAACACATGTCATCATTGCATTAGTGGAGGGAGTGAGTGGTTGTGATCATTCGGCATGAACGATTGAGATTTACTCTGAATGAAATTAAAACACAATTAAAATATGTAATTTTCGACCTTAAAAATGTGCAAAATTTGTTATTGTTTTGTTCATTATTTGTAGAGGATATATTGTAAGTTTGAATAATATATATAGTAAAACATTTTTTTTTCTTTTCTAGTTATGTAAAATATGAAGTAAAACTATAAGTGTATACGGTAGAAACATAGTCCAAATGAAATGGACAATTTGGTTTTGTGTTACAATTGCAAAGCTTAGATGAAGAATGAACAAATTTGCCACCATGAATTAATTTAACACACACCCAAATTTAAAAGGAGATTTAAAAAAAAAATTATTCCAACCAGAATATTGGAATTAATTGGCTCAGAACCTCGGCGGCCGGAATCTCATCGCCACCACGCCTGGCCGCTGTTTTAACCCACTGACCACGGCAACGCCGCCGCCTCCGCCACCGCCCTGGACAACACTGTTACTCCTACTCTTTTTCAACGGCGACATCAACCTACTGGCGAGCCTCGCCGGCGACAGCGACCTCCTCAGCTTCGCCGCCGTAGCAGTGGCCACCATCCTCAACGGTGACGCCGCCCTCCTATAGCCCCCAGCAGCTGCCATCGCCGGCCTCGGAGGAGATATCTTTGCCACCGCCACCGGACTCCTAATCTTCACCTGAAACTTCGATTTCGCCGACGGCGGAGACTTGATTATGAATTTGTGCGGGGTCGTGGTTTTGGTAGGAGTCGTAGTATTAGCGCCGATCTGCTGAGTTGCTGCTTTCTTCTTCGCGATTATTGGCGATTTCGTCTTGCCGAATCTCTGGCGCTGCGAATTCGGCGACGAACTGAAGAGCGGGTTCGGGAACAGCACCGTCTTTTTCGCCCATGGCCTGTGCCTAGGGGAAACTCTGTTCGCCGAATACCTAGCCGAATTGGAATCCGATTTGTTCAATTGCCGACTCTCCTTCTCCAATTGCACCATTTCTGCCTTATTCGGTGACGGCACCTTGAAATTGATCCGCGAAACTCTGTTCAATTGACGACTCTCCTTCTCCAATTGGACCAAGTCTGCCCTATTCGGCGACGGGACCTTGAAATTGATTCGCGATCGAGCTCTCTGGGGCGCCGGAGTGTCCGATTCTAGTCGGATAATTCGCAACTTGTGCTGTTTCTCTCGCTTCCTCCGGGACTCGATTCCGGCTGCGCCAGTGTCGGGATCGGAAGGCCTCTGTTTCTGGCGGATTGTCACCGGAGTTTTGGGATCTTCGACGGCACAATGGGAGGATTTGTGATCGGCGATTGTTTCTGCGATATCTGTGGCGAACTGACTGGCTTTGAGGATTTCTTGGACGGTTTCGCCAAGAAGCATCGCCGGCAGGGACATCCTTCGCCAGTCTCCTGTCGACGGAACTAAAAATCAAATTTTTGCGAAGATTTCAGAGGGAAAAAAAAAGTGTGGAAGTGTGAAGATTTGAACCAACCTGCGACATTGGATGGGAGTTTTCCGGTTGGAGATCTTTTGGCACCTTTGATTCTGGAAACATTGAAATTAGAAAGAAGAAATCAAATACTCCGTATCTCTGTAATTAACAATGAACAGACACTGAAAAACAACATTGCTGGTATGAAATTGTGAAATCCCTAGAAGAAATCTGGAAAGGGGGAGAAATATGAGGGCTTGGAATTAAAATTTTGAAACTTTCCAAACTTGAAAGTAAGATGTGTACCTAATAGTTTCCTGTTTGCACCTGAGACTGGCCTTCAAGTAGCCTCTGGTGCTCCGAGGACTGAGATTGACTCCGGCAATGACCTTGTTGCCGCCGGCGACGGTGTACTGAAGCTCTTGCAACCGAGCCATACACTGGTCAACCTTCAATGGAGGTAGAATAAATAAGAAACCATCAGATTTAAAGCCACATATATATAATCATTGTTAGACGCTCCATCCATGAATCGAATTGTTTAAGATGATAATGGAGGAAATCTGGATGGTCCACTTATACCAACCACTGATTAAAACCCAGAGGCCAATCAGATCTAAAGAAGGCAACAAAGAAAGGAAGAGAAATTGGGGGTACCTTCTTTACGGTTTCTCTGATGAGAGTGGGATTGAGAGGAGGAGCCACCATGAGCTTCTTCTGATGCTTGGGTGGGGTTCTGGCCACCATTGTTTCTTTCTTTATTTTTTACAGTACAGATTGGAAAAGTGGGATTTCTGGGAAGAGGAGGGTCAAGAGCTACCACTCTACCAGATGAGCTTCCACAGAGGAGGATTTGGGGAAGGGAAAGGTAACGGATACCTTGTCCCCAACGGTCGAATTAGTCTCTATCCTAGTTACCAAAAAAAAAATATAATAATAAAAGAAAAAGAGAAATTTCATAAAACCACCCGGGTCTATTTCCCTTTTACAAAACCAAAACCTCTATCAACTTAAAAAAAATAAAATTATAATTAAAAAAAACCCATCAATTTCCTTGTTCTTTAAAAAAGTTTACCCGAGGTTCCGAAAATTGGTTTTGTTTACTCGTATCGAAATCGAAAGTTTTTTTTTTTTGGTATAGTAGAGTGGAAGTTGGATGTATTGTACATCTGTAACTTTCCGATGATGAAATTCGATAAAGATTTGACAGGTATACCACATGAGTTTATCTAAGAGTTGATTACACAAGTCAATATGTTTGCTAAAATGCAGGTGTTTTTGTCCGTTCAAGTGATAAAATTTTCAAACTTCCAAATTTAGATGTGAATTATTTATTAAACAAAAAAAGGGAAGAAATTTATGGTGGTTTTGATTAAAACTGGTGATTTTATGAAATAAGATATGAAACGGGGTGGTCTTGGAAAATTTTCTATTAAAAAACGCTGGTAAACGGCTAATTTGAATTTCGGTCAATTATTATATGCACCTTGAAGAAGATGTTTTGTTTTTGAAAAAAAAAAGGAAAACGCACATAAGTATAAAGTATAAACGATTGGGTAAAGTACGGTGCTGCTTCTGGGGAGTGTTTGACTTCGTCCTTCGTCTACGTCCTCGTCTTGTTCGGTGTAGTTGTTTTCAGTTTCACTATTGTAGAGTTCTTGCCTGTATTTTGCACCATCTTTGTATTTTTATGTTTGCTTAGACAGTTATCCGTCTGCCGACTTGTCGGCCATCGAAGTTCAGGTTTGTCTTGACTTTGAATTTTTTCCTAATAAAAAAAAAAGATTGGGTAAAGTTCATCGTGTGGTCCACAATCCAACTCCAAGTAAGAGAAATAATCCGCTACAAAATAGTTTTATATGTGTCACATATTTATTTTTATGACTTTTTATAATATCAGTTTTCTAATCTATATGATGCATATCAAAAAAAATTAACGGTGTATTAATTGTAAAGTCTTGAACTTTAAGGTTGAATTTATAAAAGAAATTTGATGTATCCTTGTAAGATTAGAATTTAAAGTTTATTATAGAAGAAAATTTGACCAAATGTGTAGTAAAATAGATATATTTACATGATTTTTCTTTTACATATATAAAGCTTTTACATAAAAAATATATATTTCTATAGAATAAATTTTTAATATGGGTATTTTTACATTATTAAGTCAACAGATATATTTGATTTTTTTTCTTTTTGAATAATAATAATATATAAAGCTTTTACATAAAAAATATATATTTCTATAGAATAAATTTTTAATATGGGTATTTTTACATTATTAAGTCAACAGATATATTTGATTTTTTTTCTTTTTGAATAATAATAATAGTACTATAATTATATAATAATATTTTACGTGATATAAAATATAATTTTATTTTAATTACTATTTAATAATTATAATATTATTTTGATTATTATTTATAGTGAAGAGGAGAGGATAAAAGATCATAAAACTCACTCTCTAATATTTTCAAACATACTGCACCAACTCTTGAGCACATAAAAAGTTTCGGGAGGGAGCAATTTATGACTGCAACTTGAAAGTATCTACATATGGGCCCAAAGTTATGGGCCCAAAATAGGTTAGGCTCAATTTAGCATGACCATTCAAGGAAGAATACAATAAAATTGAGCTTGTTATATACTCCTTTTTTTTAAGTGACGGGTTATTATTTATACATGTTTTTAAAGATATAAAATTTATATAAAATATCAACTGTTATATAAAACAAAATCAAGGTTAACACTTTGGAGAAATCCTGCTCGAAATGACTCAAAATAAATCCTGAAAGGGCTTGAATTAACAACTCTACAAATCCCGTAAGGACTTGAAATCCCGCTCGAAATCAAGGTTAACACCTTCGTGGTGCAGTTTTCTCGGGCGGTGTGCAGCTCTGCTTTGATGCGTCTAGGCGTTCTTTTTCTTTGTTGGGGTTTTGACAGTTGGGGTCGGGACTGGTTGGGGTCGAGGTGGTGTGTATGAGGCAATTCCGATCCATGATTGAGAAGGAGCTTCCTGGAGATTTGTCTTCACTTTCCACAGGGATACCTGTTGTATCGCTAGTCATCGGTATTGTTTCATATTGGTGTTTGGCTTCGTCCGTAGTCTATATCCTCAACTTGTTAGATATAGTTTTACCTAGTTTTATTGTATGTTTTGACGGTGTTCCATCTACCAATTTATCGGCTATCGAGATTCAAACATATCTTATATTGAATTCTTACTTAATAATTAATAATTAAAAAAGACAGATCATATGCATCTTGGAAAGTTCATGTGCTACATATCCATCGGTAAATAAATTGGACCATCAACACACTTGTGATTTGTGAACTATCCTTCATCACTCTTCCGGATAAAAAAAAAGGAGAGAGAAAGAGAAAAAAATATATACAAATAATTTTTCCAACATATGTTACGAGAACATAAATTAAACATTTTCATCGGAAAAAAATTCTCTCTAGATACACCAATTTAATCATAGGTTAGACAAATCGATACTTAAATACTCAAGTCAGTTACCATCTACAGTTCTACACTGTCATTATTAAAATGATTTTTGAAATAGTATAGGATAAGCAAACTATATTGAGAAAAATTTTCTATATTTGATGCATATTCCCTAAAAAAAATATTATTAAAAATAATTAAAATTATTTAAATTTGAATAATCTTTTTAAATATAGTTTCTTAACCTATGTCCCTATGATATAGGTTAGAAAAAACATTATTAAAAATATATTTATATCCGATTATATTCCTCAATGCTAAAGATTTAAACTGTATTTCCAGAATTACAAGTAAACACTATTACGTACGCATATTAAAAAAAATATCCATGGATTAGGTAGGAACACACATTTTCAATCCCACGTGGTTGATTTTCACTTGTCCACATTGACTAAACCATTTGCACTACAATGAAGAACCCCGTTCAATTCATCCTACTTTGAAATGAACAACTAGTATGCCTAGAGTACGTACTATAATGTAGAATTCAATCCATTTGAATAATCATGTGTAACTTGAACTTGATCATAGAAAATAGACTTATTAAACTGATTGGACAGTTCATTTAATCAAGGATTTGTTGAAGATCTTAAATGAAAATTAAATCCCTCCCTGGATATGAATATGGAGAACAGACACGGATCTAAGGATAGACTGGTCTATACTGCAGTACGTCTACCCCAATTTCTTATAAATGTAAATAGCACAAAGATTTTCACATTAAAATCTTCTTGGCTTGGTGATTGATCGAGTAGTTAGTTATGCACCCATTTAACCTAAGTTTGAATCCCATTTTCCACACTTTAGCACTTTGAATTTAGCATACCCGAAATCTAAATCTTGGCTCCATCCCTGATGGAGAACCAACGTTTTAGGTATAGACCGGCGAGTTATTTATTTTATTTAGTTTTATAATTGGACTCTATTGATTTTATTTGGTCCTCCGATGTTATATTGATCCGGTCACCTTAATTTTGCTAAAATTGCTTTCATGTACTAAACTCTTTTTTACAGTAGCTTGTTATATTTAATTAACTAACTCTACAAGTTAACTTAAATGTTGCCCCAAACCAAAATGAATCTCTCAATTAAGTTTTCATATATTAATTTTGCTTGACCAGGTCTATATATTGTCTTAATTTGGTCTTAATTACTTCAATTTGGTCCGTTAAAGTAAATCATCTTGCTCACAATTAAAAATGTACTAATCTTTTCTTTATTTAATACTACAAGCATAAAATTAGAGATATCACTATATATATATATATATATAGGGATATCACTTTATATATAGAGAGATCAAGTGTACACAATTTTTATTGTGTATCATATTAACAAATATGGGTAATTGAATTAAAAAAATTAACGAATGAGATTAAAAGTAACTTCTAATTATTCGTTGGTATTGAGAGATTATTCGGTGAAATAAAATTATTCGGTGGTAATGAGCAATTATTCGTTAGAATAAAATTTACATTTTTTTACAGATGAATAATTAATTATGTGAAAATAGACGAATAATCATGAATAAATAGACGAATAATTTATTAGTACATCATACATGATAAGAGATGTGCACACCGAAACTAACCTCTATATATATAGCAAAATGAAATATATACAAATTGAGGGTACTAGATAAAATGAAAATTTGTGAAAAAATAAATTAAAGGGAGAAAGATTCCACCGCGTCTGCCATGGAAACACAAATTAGTTGACTGCAATGAGAACCCAAATAACAAAATTGATTTTTTTTTTTTTAAAAAAATGATGTCACCTCTCTCAAATTGCAGTATTTTTAATTTCCATAAGAAAATAGGCAGCATGTAATCGCGTTTTTCAATCCACTTGTTGAAGTCATATGCTCAAAAGCTTTTGGAGCTATTTTCCGTGCATATATCGTGGTCACGATTCACATTTTTCTATGCTTTATCTTAATTTTAGTAGTTTTGTTCAATTTATTGTTGGAAAAAACCATTTATGAGCCCATAAAAAAAGCAAATTAATACTTGATGACCATTGTGGTTTGTAATTAAGTTTAACTAGTCTTATTACCCACGTATTACGCGATATTTTAATAAATATTATTTTATTATATATGTTATCTTTGATTATTTTATTAATTATAAATATTAAAAATAAATTGATTGAAAAACTTTCTAGGAAATCAATATACAATCCATTAAAATACCTTAATTAAATAAATAACATCATTAACAAATTTAAAGATAAAAATAAATAAAATTGTGTTGCAACTAATAAAAATGTATAAAACTTAATAAAATAAAATAATCTATTCTATTCTATTACTCCCTCTATTAATTAAAACTTGTCGTTTACTATTCATGCACGCTTTTTTATAATGATAAAAACTATATAAAATATTAAATTTTTTAAAAATTTGTTTTTATAATTGGATACTTGATAGTAAGAAGTATGAAATTATTTAAAAAAATTATTTAAAAAGTTATTGTTTTATAAAGTTTTTAACACCTAAAAAAGTGTGCGTGAATAGTAAAACGTCAAGTTTTAATTAACGGAGGGAGTATTATTTAATAATTCAAGTTTCTTCTATGACCCCACTAATAAATTTACATTAAAAATAAATGTTTTTTTTAAAGATATGGATAACTATTTATGTTATTAAAAAAATTAATTTGAAAATATAAAAAATCATTCACTAATACAAATAAAGGTTAACTCATAAATTTTAGAGGTCCATTGTTTGATTTAGTAGTCAAATATAGTCAAACTTTATCATATATGATCATATATCAATATAACTATAAAAAAAGATGTACGTAAGACATATGATAGAAAAAGATGTACATAAGACATATGATAGAAAAAGTCTCGATCCTGATTAAAATTTTCCACAAATATATAATGTTGTGACGAAATTCAAAACTTAAAATTCAATGTGTTGGGATAAAAAGATAGTCATCCCACATTGATTGTGGGTGGTATAACCATACAAAATATAAGAAATGGAGAATCCCCCACACAATGACTTAAACTTTTGTGTTAGAAGAGTGAATCCCGACCTTATAACTAAAAACAAAAATTAAAAACCCGACACGACTTCTGTTTTCTAACGACCTGATCGAGATTCTCGAAATTTCACACAATGCCAAACCCAAAAAAAAATCTCCTAAAAAAATGAGTGCCATAATTTAATTAAAAAAAAAATCTAATTTTAGTTTTTCAAATAACTCAAAATTTTAATTTTGGTAAGTCCAATTCTAACGAATGTGTTAAGACTTTAGAGGGTATTCCTAATTAAATGGTGTTGGCTTTTTCTATTGCATTCACATTAATCATCATAAAGAAGATACGGTAATGTCAATATGCATCGAATTGGGACCATCGATCAGCTATAGTTAAAATTTAAAAATAGCTTTCATGATTAAAATTCATTTTGATGGGGTTGCTTTCAAGTTTCAACGGACGTGAATTCTTTGGTTGACGATGTCACGAATAGGGGTGTTATGTGAACACGAGTAGCTCGAATTCGACTCGTACTTGTTCGATAAAAACTCGACTCGAGCTCGTTTATTTTTTAAATGAGCCGAGTATGAGCACATTTTTAAGCTCGGTTCAAAACTCGGCTCATTCGAATTAAAATCGAATAGCTCGAATTTTATGGAATTTCTAAAATTTCCTTTAACTTACTAAGTAGAATCGCCTAAAGCTTGAAAAAAGCTCGGCTCAAGCTCGCTCGTTTCCTAAACGAACCGAATATGAGCACATTTTTAAGCTCGAGTCAAAATCTAGGCTCGGCTCGAGCTCGTTCATATTCTAAATGAACTGAATATGAACAAACAATACTCGGCTCGTTCGGCTCGAATATAAGCCCTAGTCACGAATGTGTGAATCGGTTCTCTCAAAACAATAGAAATGAAGTAGAGACTTTAGGTGAAACACCTTATAGGCAAGAAGAATCTATTTATAATATATTGGGTTACAAAATATATATTCCGTACTATATACAAAAAAGGTGCGCAACTATTATATGCATTTTTCGATCTGAAAGTCGATTAATTTGATGAAGTGAAGTCGAGATGTTAGACGGAGATTGTGTGCAGTATTTAGTGTTAAAATTTTCTACATATTTCTTTTTAATCCCTAACATTTCAAATGTTGCAAACTAACCCTAAAATAGTGTTAGAATTTTTTACATGTTTCTTTTTGGTAAAATAGTCCATGTCTTTAAAGTTTAAACCACTTTTAGAAATAGCTACAAAAAAACCACCCAAATTTTATTATGATATACACAAAATCACTCATATAAAGAAAAATTACCTAAAACCATCTAACTTTATAATTTTTTTTTTATAAAAAAACTCTCAATTAAGCTCTTATATTAATTAAATTAATAAATGTATATTACATAAAATCACCCATAAAAATAAAATTTTCAAAACTACTCATAAATCCATAAATCTCGTAATTAATTATGAAAGTGTGAGATATTTTACTCTTGTTTCCCGAAACACAAATTCAATAATATATGTAAATCTCTCTCTCTCTCTCTCTCTCTCTCTCTCTATGTATATCTCTTTATAGTACTATAGTAGAGTATTAGTTGACGAGGGTAAAGTGACATTGTTATTAGAGAATCAGAATCAAGAACGCATTGATATATATTTAATCCATATCCAAATTCCAAACTCCAAATTCCGAAATGAAGGTACGTGTGAGCATTAGAAGAGCTATTCTTTACAGAGTGAGCTACAAGTTGTTTGAAAAGTTTCGAGACAAAGGAATAATATCTATTCTGCAAAAGCTAGAGAGCACTATCTCTTGTTCCTTTGCAAAAGCCTGCAACTACAATCACTTTTGATATTGAGTGGCGAACAACTGAACTCTAATTTTTTTTTAGAAAAAATCATCAATATTTAAAGTTTTCGGGTTTAATTACAGTATTAACATATGAAGTTTAACAAATGACAAGTAAGATAGAAGTATATTAATTTGGTAAGTGATGTGAAAAATAATTTATATCGCTTCAGTTTTGAAACGTTTATAACTTTTTACTCAGGTATCAGATTGAACTTATAATATATCAAATCGATAGTGACTATCGATGAAAAAAATATGTATATTAATTAATTTTATTTTTTATTGAGAGGAACAACTGCCCCCTTTAACCCTAAAGAAGATCCGCCCCTAACTCCCTCCATCCATCAACACACATATATATAACATATGCACTTATATAGGTTTAATCGAGATCCGTTGTGACATAATATAAAGTTTGTGATATAAAACATTAAATTTATATCCACAATTAACGTTGTAGTGTTCATAATAGACTAATTAACAAAGTACATTAATTACACACCTTCGACCTTGTATTCATAAATAATCGTACATTAATTACACACCTTCGACCTTGTATTCATAAATAATCAAATAATTCGACAAAATATATTATTTACTATTTGAATATTTTTTAAGATGGTAAAAATTTCATAAATACATAATCAAATACCTGTTCGACAAAATATATTATTTACTATTTGAATATTTTTTAAGATGGTAAAAATTTCATACTTCCCGGTTAATACTAATATGTACGGAATTGTGTAAAAAATTATTAGAAAAATGAATATTTTATATAAATTTTTTATCTTGTTAATATAATGTAGATGAAAAATAAATGACATGTTTTATTGAATAGAAGATATAAAATAATTACCCAATAATTATGAACTTATTTATAAAAATTGGTTGATTTGTGTAACATCTAACCAAATGCCAAAAAATATATTCTACATACATATTCTATTTAGTTAGCTCAGCCTAAAATAAATCCCCAAATACAAACTGACCAAATTTAAAAAAAAAAAACCTCTAAATTAAAAAATGCTGTACAAGAACAACTCAACAATTTAATTTAAGTCCAAGTTGGGTGTTTCCTACGTACAGCCTTACAGGGTACAGACTTCACTAAATTGTACTATAAATACCCTTTCAAAGTCTCCTGATCCCATTCAAAGTAGACCCTGCACTGCTGGGCGGAACCCTCTCTTCATCATCTGTGTACATCTCTCCAAAAACTTTGCAACGATAATTGAAAGATGAGTTGCAGCGCCACCAAGCCGATGAAGATCAACGGAACTGTGGTGTTGATGAAGAAGAATGTCCTGGAGCTCAACAACTTCGTCGCGGGGATCCATGACCGCGTCGATGAGCTGCTCGGAAACAAGGTCTCCCTTCAACTCGTCAGCTCGGTTTCTTCTGATCCCGGTAGGCGTTTTGTTTTCTTTTGCTATTGTGAATTTCAAGACTTTGGAACTCCGCGAGCTAACCGGAGTTCCAAAGTCTTGCTTGAATTAAGAATCCAAGTTTTCTTCTTCGTTTTGTTTGTTGTGTGTGTCGGTTGACTATTCTCCTGGGTCACGCGGATGCATAAATTGATTTAGCAGAAACATACAAGAATACAAAACTTCAATTCCAATTATAGTTATCATAGTCCATCAGTTAAATGGTAAGATAGGGTCTGACATAACAACAGCTAGTGTAGATAAATATTAAATTTATTTCTAAAAATTAATAAAAAATGTAATATTTTAGTATAATTTTTAATCAATTTTCAGACTTATCTTCTTTATGTTTCTTATTTGTTTTTTTTTAAAATTGTATAGGTAAATTATTTTGGATACCCATATTAAATTTTGTTATTGCCATCAATTGCAACTGGTACAATAATGAGTTTATCTCTTGCTGTGCCTGTGTGGTTGAAGGGGTGGGAGGGAGGGACCATGGTGGGTCTAAGAGCTTGCAAAATGACACTTTTTTTTAAAAAAATAAAAACTTTTTACAATAATTGGAATTAAATCATCGAAGATGACATCCTAGGGCTGCAGGCAAGTGGTCAATGTCAATGGTCTCCAGTCCAATAAAAGTCCCAACATGCAAGCTAACATGTGCTTATCCACCTATCATAAATTGTACTCTATCAATTTACCGCGGTAATTTTGAGGTCACGAGTTCGAATCCCCTCGTTAAAATGTACTTGGCACTAGATAGTTCAATTTGACCCCTTTTTCAGCAGGCAAGTAGTGCATAGGTTATGTATTATATCCTAGCTGATATGCATTTTGTACACCTTAATTTGCAGCTAACAACAAGAAAGGGAAAGTAGGCAAGCCTGCATTCCTGGAAGATTGGCTAAGCAAATTCACTGGGCTAAGAGTGGGCGAATCTGCAATCAAGGTTACGTTTGATTGGGACGAGCAACTCGGATTCCCCGGGGCATTCATTATACGCAACGAGCATCATAACGAGTTCCATCTCAAGACGGTTACCCTCCACGACGTTCCAGTCCATGGTAAAGTCCATTTCGTGTGCAACTCTTGGGTTTATCCTGCACACCGATACAAAAGAGATCGCGTCTTCTTCAGTAACAAGGTGATATGTGCATTGTTATTAGCCATTTGATCGGAGTATATAATATAATGCTTGTAGATTGATTAACATTTTGGGACATTTGTAACAGACATACCTACCTGATGAAACACCGGAGCCACTGAGAGGATTCCGAGAGGAGGAGCTGGAGATCTTAAGAGGAGACGGCCTAGGGGAGCTCAAGGAGTGGGATCGCGTGTATGACTACGCTGTTTACAATGACTATGGAGAGCCTGATAAGGGGCCTAAATACATCCGGCCTATACTGGGAGGCTCTACCGAGTATCCCTATCCTCGCAGAGGAAGAACAAGCCGAAAACCAACCAAGAAAGGTTAGGACTTAGCCTAGTTTTGGATGGTTAATGTTGGTTTCATTGAAGGTTCCTAAGATTGTTGTGGTGTTTGCAGATCCTAAATGCGAGAGTAGGATTCCGCTGGTGATGAGCCTAAACATCTACGTTCCAAGGGACGAGAGATTCGGTCATGTGAAGCTGGCTGATTTCGGGGCCTATGCACTGAAAGCCGTAACCCAGGCCCTTCGCCCTGAGCTGGAGGCCCTTTGTCACATTATCCCAAAGGAGTTTGACAGCTTCGACGACATGATGAAGCTGTATGAAGGGGGAATTCAGCTGCCGAATCATGGCTTCCTTGACAAGTTGAAAGACTTGATGCCATTTGAGTTGCTCAAGTCACTGATTCCGACAGGCGGCAAGCCACTTCTCAAGTACCCAATGCCTGCAGTCATCAAAGGTTAATAAATCTTACATTACTATAATCCATTTGTGCCATTTTTATTGAGAAAATGCAGCATTTGTAAAAGTGTTGTGATGAAGCAGAGAACAAGGATGGATGGCGAACTGACGAAGAGTTTGCTAGGGAGATGCTAGCAGGATTGAATCCACTTGTTATCCGACGTCTTGAGGTGATCTAGCTTAGTTAAAACTCATCAGCTGAAGCTACTGACTTGGAATCATACATAGAAGTGTTTTTAAACAGACATTTTCTGAATCAAATGCAGGTGTTTCCTCCAGTGAGCAATCTAGACCCTAATCTGTATGGAAATCAGAACAGCACGATGACAAAAGAAGACATAGAGGAGAGCTTAGACGGGTTAGGAGTACACCAGGTAATGTATATGCTTCATATAAGATACTAAGGCATGTTTAGTTCAGGTGACTTACGAAACCGGTGCTTCTAAACCTGTAGGCACTTATGGATAACAGGCTATTCATATTAGATCATCATGACACCGTGATGCCATACCTGAGGCGTATCAACGAAACAGCCACCAAAACGTATGCCACGAGAACACTCCTCTTCTTAAAAGACGATGGGGTCCTCAAGCCTGTGGCGATAGAACTAAGTTTGCCACACGAAGAAGGTGACAAGCATGGAGCCATCAGCAAAGTGATCAAACCAGCTCAGGATGGAGTCAACGCTGCGATTTGGCTGCTTGCTAAGGCCTATGTTGGGGTCAATGACAGTGCATACCATCAGCTGATCAGCCACTGGTAAACAAAATAAAAATCCTCTTAAAGAAATAGATAGATATCAACATTTTTTTTTACCATCTGATTCCCAAACGATGGAACTTAATTGTGATAGGTTGCACACACATGCGACGATGGAGCCATTCGTGATAGCGACAAACAGGCAGCTGAGCGTGGTCCATCCGATCCACAAGCTTCTCCATCCTCACTTCCGCGACACCATGAACGTTAACGCGTTAGCAAGGCAGACTCTCATAAATGCTGAAGGGATCTTTGAGTATACAGTTTACCCAGGGAAGTACGCCCTGGAAATGTCTTCTACAATTTACAAGAACTGGGTATTCCCCGATCAAGCGCTCCCCAGAGATCTCGTCAAGAGGTAATTTAAACGATTCGACTACATAGAACACGAATATATTAATGGATGCTGAATTGAAGCTGTGTATCTTATATGACAAAACTGTAATTTGTTCAGGGGAATGGCAGTTGAAGACTCAAACAGCCCCCATGGATACAAACTTCTAATAGAAGACTATCCATACGCAGTAGACGGACTCGAGATCTGGTTTGCTATAAGATCATGGGTGAGGAAGTATTGTTCGGTATACTACAAATCCGACGACGTGATCATCAACGACACCGAGCTACAGCATTGGTGGAAAGACGTCCGAGAAAAGGGTCATGGAGACAAGAAAGACGAGACATGGTGGCCGAAGATGAACACCTTAGACGAGGTAACTGAAGCCTGCACAACCATCATCTGGGTAGCTTCAGCTCTTCATGCTGCAGTGAATTTCGGGCAATACCCATATGGAGGGTTCCTCCCCAACCACCCAAGCATAAGCAGGCGCTTCCTTCCTAACCCGGGCACTCCGGAGTACGCTGAAATGGAAGCGAACCCAGATAAGGCGTTCTTGAAGACGATCACTAGTCAGGTCCAGACGCTGCTAGGGATGTCAGCTATAGAGATCCTATCGAACCACTCGAGCGATGAGGTCTATCTGGGTCAAAGAGACAGCCCTGAATGGACATCGGATGAAGCTGCATTGCAGGCGTTTGAGGAGTTTGGACAGAAGTTGAGGGAGGTTGAAGATAACATCACAGCAAGGAATGGGGAGGGAAGGTGGAGGAACCGGGTTGGACCGGTCAATCTGCCATACACATTGCTTTATCCTTCTAGTGAGGCTGGGCTCACTGGTAAGGGTATCCCCAACAGTGTTTCTATATGATTAAATCAAGAGATCTTATTTGTTGGTTCAGTGCATTTCCTGATTTCAATCAGGATGAGTTGTGATATGATTGAATTGCTTGGTATAAAGTTTGTGTTTGACCTAATTATTACTACTATTAAATTGAAGGAATTGGAATATTGATTTCCACCTCAGGTTTTTGAAGAGAAACAGAGTTAGGGACTTAGGGTATGTGTGTTAATCTTCAGGAATAATTGTGTCTGTAAGTTAGTAAGTTTTCCTATGGACGTTTTGGAGAACTTAATTTCCGTAAAAAAAAAAAAAGATTTTCTAAATTTGCCCGACTGAAGATGAATTTAGGGTTATTTTTATGTGAGTTGGATCTCATTAAATAGACGAACTTCTTTTACTTTTTGGGTAAATTAAAGAAAACCACCTAATATTTTTTCATTTAACCATCCGTTAAATTTAAAATTACACAAAACCACCTATTAAATACGATTTGTTAATAAATGATCACCTAGGAAAAAACATAGACAAAACCATCAATAAAAATAACTAGTGTACTACCCCCACTTTTTAATCAAACTTTCTTTTCAAGTCCATTTAAACACATCCTACTTGTAAATAACCGAAAATTAAAATATTTCTTTATCCTACCGTCATAATTCATGCACCGATAAAAACTTGAATTTGCAAAATTTGAGTAAATATATAATTATATATGCATCTAGTATGTATAAATGTGGATCTTTAATCCCACAAAAAGGGTATATTGGTCATTTATAATATTTTTTCAAAAAAAATTTGACATAATTAATTTTATCATAGGTGGTGATTTATTAAAAAATTGTATTTAATGGGCGGTTTTGTGTAATTTCTAATTTAATGGATGGTTAAGTGAAAAACTCGATATTTAGTGGGTGGTTTTTGGAATTTACCCTAATTTTTTGGAAGATTTTGGATCTTATCAATCTTACCCTTCGGATGAGATTTGAGGATTTTGATAATCATTGTTGAGCGAATTGAGTATTTAGATTAACGTATTTTTTTTTTTCAATCGATCCGATTCATAAATATTTTTTCAAATAAAAAAGGATTTATCATGCAATTTAGCAAAAATTATCTTGTCAATATTCATTTCATTGTCTTGCTAATAGCCTCACTCACAATTTTATATAAACCACCCATTAAATATCAACTTTTATATTTAACCACCTGTTAAATACAAAATTATAGAAAACCACCCATTAAATGATTTTTGTTAACAAATCACCAATCGTTGTCTTTTTCTATTAGGAATTGGTCAATTATATATGATATTATAATATTTTAAGCTTTATATTTAAATTAGAATCTCAAATAGATTTAAAAATATATTTTACTAAATTTTAAAAAAAATATTTTTTCAAAAATTTGATGTATATATGGACAAATTCTCTTATTTTATTCCTAAAAATGGCTATAAATTTTCAAAATATTTTATAGACTACTTGTAATTAATTAGCTCTTGGTGAGCCAACTTCTCCTAGATAACCAAGTAGGTAGCTAGTATAAAATAATTACCCGACCAATAATCATGAACTTGTTTATAAAAATTGAATTGGTTGATTTGTCAAACATCAAACCAAATGCCAACACATGTGTTTGGCAACAAGGGTTTTTTTTAGGGAGGTGGAGGTTTTTTTTTAGGTGGAGTTTTTTTAATACATTATGGAGATGTGGAAGGTGAGGATTTTTTTATAAAAAATCTGAATAGTGTTTGATATTTATAAGATTTGAAATGTGTTTTTGTGGTGAAAAAGACAAAACTATCCTCACTAAATACCCCTCACCTCTCTCTTTCTCTCTCCTTAAAAAAAACCTCCAAAACCTTTCCCCCCAAGGTTCCATTTTTTTTTTGGGAAAAAAAACCCCACATGCACCTCCCATCAAACATCCATGCTTCCAGAGTTTTTTTTTTAACCCCTCAAACCTCACAAACCCCCAAGGCCCCCCTAACTATTAAAAAAAAATAAAGTAAACAGCGAGTATTTTTTTTCCATTTTTAGTCATTTAATTAAATAAATACTAAGAGCAAAAAGCCGAGAGTCGGATACCTTTTGTCCAGACACCGTCCGACCCGTGAATCTTGTTTGGAACCTCTCTTCGAAGGTTGAAAACCACCTATTCGAAGGCTGCGAATCACCTCTATGGAGGTCGAAAATCCACCTCGCCGGTTGCCCAACCCGGATCTAGTATCCCTCTCACTACGAACACTGTTCTCGGTCTTTTTCCTTCTCTATCCCCGAATCCCTTTCCATTTGGGGTTAAGACCATCATCAATCATGGGTAAACCTCTTACCCATTTTCCTTTCTCTCTTCCTACCCTAATTTTACACCTCATTTATTTTTTTGTTTAAATTTATTTTTAATTTTTCTATCTTATCCTAAAAGGTTTGTTGTACAACCATGAGGAAACCTCTTACCCATTTTCAAATTTATTTTCACTTTTTCTTTCCCTTTATTATGTGTACCATTATATCATTCCATTTACTTTTTGATTAAAAAAAAAACAAAATTAGAAAAGGGAAGAGGTTACCTCTCTCTACCAAGATAACCTCTTCCATTCCCTTACCTTAAGGTAAAACCCATAACCTTGGGTTTACCTTTTAGCAACCTTAAGGTGAGCAAAACTAATGGGTTTACCTTTTAATCTGGTATATATTTCTTATATATTTTGATTAAGTATAGTATTGATTAAAACTCCACAAGGTATCAAACCTCGCTCGTATGGGCGTGTACCAAATCCCGTTAAGGTTTCTGGGTGCTCTTTAGACAAACGGTGTGCGGCTCTACGATGGCGTGACTTGACGTTCTTTTCCGTGGATGTGTTTTTTTTTTGTCGGAGTCGGGATAGTTTGAGATCGTGGCAGTGTGTATTCGCGGCGTCTCTTTTGTTCGGGTTGTCTGCTTCACTGGAGTTTCGTCCTCACTGCCCACAGGATGTTCGAGTCCTGATGCATCGCTGGCCTACGGTTCTCCTTCAGAGTGGGGCTTTGCTTCGTCCGTCGATTTTCGTCCAGATCCGTTTGGCTTTAGTCCGCTTGGTTGCACTGTTATGTTTTGTTGTATTGTATGTTTCGGTTTTTAGACGGTTTTTCCGTCTGCTGACCTGGCCGACCCTCGAGGTTTAGATATGTCTGAACTCGAATTCTTACCTAATATATAAAAATTTAATTAAATAAATACCTAAAAATGAAAAATAAAATAAAATACCACTAACTCTTTGTTTAAAACCGCAAATTTATTATTTAAAATTTTTTAAAATTATGGTCAGAGTAGTTGTTATAAACAGAGACTTAGTCTCATTTTAACTATTTTTTAAAATAGTTTGCGTCTTTACCTATTTTCAAAAAAATAATTAATTTTTTGACCAACTAAAAAAAAATACATCAAATAAAAATAAAAGACCCCTTCAATACTTATGAATTTAAGGTTGATTTGCAAAATAAAATTAAGATTCATGAAACTACAAAAAAATACGTTTCTATTTAGCACAACCTAAATCCCCCAAATCCAAACTGACCAAATGAAAAGTCCCTCCAATAATTCTGAACTTATTTATAAAAATCAATTGATTAATTTATTTAGTATCTAACCAAATGCCAAAAGATCATGCAACTACAAAAAAAAAACATATTCTATATAGCACAGCCTAATAAAAATAAAATAAAAATAAATCCCCCGAATACATACTGGCCAAATAAATAAATAAAAACCTCCAAATACATTTTATTATCAATAAATGATTCAAAATGACATCACTAGTGTAAGGTAAATCGAGAGGTCGATAAAATCGGTAGACGAACAGATCATTATAATACAAACAAATAAAACTAAAAAAGCAAAATTCAAACGCGGTGAATCCAGAAGAAGAAGTAATAGAACCAAAAAACATAGACAAAGAGGAAGGTCATCCGATCGGAGACCAAAGGAGGGTTTCTTGAAGTTGAACTTTGACAGTGCCAAAGTTTTGTCTGATTGTGCTACTGCAGGTTTATGATTTGCGACAACCATGAGAGAGTGATTACTTGTGATGCTAGTAGATGCAGAAAAGCCCATATGAAATTGAGATGTTGATTTCCGACACTCTCTTCATGTTCTAATCGTTTGATAAGGTCACCTGCTCACATACATTCAGAGAGGGCAACATGGTTGCTAATTGATGGTGCATCTTGGCTTGGATGCGGACTCTCCGAGTTGGAGATCTCATACAGAGCTCGATGCTCTCGTCCGTAGGGACGCTCTTGGTGGTACAATATATAGGGGTTGACGTCACCCAAAACTTCGTCTTGTATAAAACAAATTATAATGCATTATAACATAATACTACTTAATTGGTTACACATTTTTTTTAATGTGTTTAAAATAAAATAAATTTTAAATAAAATACCTTATAAAATATGTTAATCAATTACATTAAATTTACAATTCAATGTAATTAATAATAAAATTTTATGCAATAATGACATTAATTAATTGGCCCAATTTATAAGATATTTTAATTAAGATTAACGCTATTTTAAACAACTGTGCAACCAAATTAATATTAGTCAATGATTATAATTATAAGGGGATTATATTTAAAATAATGGAATCTAAACACACCCTTAGAGCATGTTTATTGGTGAGCCCAAGGGCTCACCAATAATCCACATAGGCAAAAAAATAAAAGAAAAATTAAAGAAAAAGTGAGGTGGCCATGAGCCCGGGGAAAAACAACCTTGAAGATGAGACCGGGCTCACTGCAGGGAGGGCCACTGCAGCGCTGCCACATGGCAGCGCTTGATTAATTTTTCTTTTAAATCGATTTTTCTCTATTTTTCTTAATGTAAAAAATTTTAAAAAATTTATTTATTAATGTAATTTTTTTTTATCTACTCATAGACACCCATATTGCATATGTTTTTTTTTAAAAAAAGTGAAGTTAAAAGCCCGGGAGTGGGCTCACTGATAATTTGCTGAAAAGGTAAAAAATTGGGTTGGGCTCGTTAACTGATATGGCAGTTGAAAAGTAAGTTAAGAGCCCGAAACGAGGCTCACTGATAAACATGCTCTTAAATTAATCAAGTCCAACTAGCTAGCTTGTCACTTGGGTGTTGATGTGTTGCATAAATATACGTACGTACATACAGGTACAGACTTTGCTAAATTGTAGTATAAATACCCTTTCAAAGTCTCCTATATATAGCTGATCTGATTCAAAGAAGGCCCTGCAGTGCTTAATTAGAGCCCTCTTTAAGACGTACGTCTCTTCGATCATCCTCCAAGCGCGCTTTAGATCGATCGATCGATCATCTCGATCTGTGAAAAACAGGAGTATGTCGATCGATCAGGAGATGAGTTGCAGCGCGGAGAAGCCGATCAAGATCAACGGAACTGTGGTGCTGACGAAGACGAAGAAGAATGTCGTCATCCTGGAGGCCAATGACTCCATCCATGACTCCTTCGATAAGCTGTTCGGGAAGAAGGTCTCCCTTCAACTCGTCAGCTCCGTTGCTTCTGATCCGGCCGGTACGCCTACCTTCTTTTCTTCTTCCTCCTCTTCTTTTTCTTATTTTGTCAATCGTCCAAATATAGCTAGCGTTTATGTGAGCTATGAAGACTTGAAACTCCGGTTAGAGTAATAACCGTGACCGGAGTTTCAAAGTCTTTGCTTCAAGAATTTACTTTTTTTTTTCCTTCACTCCGTATGTTGTATATATTATATATTTATTTGCGTAGGTTGACTATTCCGTGTTACGCGTATCAGCGTATGTATGTATAAATGATTAGCGCGCAGAAACATACAAGATTAGAAAATGTCAATTCCAATTATAATTATACCATAGCCTGTGAGACTTGTGAGTACAGTAGGTAACATTAAATATATACTGTAGGCTGTAGCATATATGAATATGAATATGAAGTCAATTAATAATGTGTTCATCTCTAGCTGCATGTGCGGTTAATTCAAAGAGTGGAAGTGAGGGACCAAGAGCTTACAAATTAAATGACACTTTTTTTTAATCCTCTATAAATAATTGGAATTAAACCATTAATGAAGATGGCATCTTGGGGCTGCAGGCAAGTGGTCAATGTGAACATTCGCGGATCTCTTTAATTTTTTTTTTTTTTCAAGTTTTACTAATTTTAAGCTCCCTACAAGAATTTCTAGACGTAAGCTTCAAAAATGTGCCTATCCACCTACCATCTCAAAGACTTGTAAATTGTATCTATTTATCGTTGTAATTTTGAGTTTAGTTATTTAACCTCCTATGCTAGCTGCCTCGCTATGTACTTGGAACTAGTTAGTTATTGGATTTCAACTGTCAATTTCAACTTTTTTCCGCGAGTTTACCTAACCGAATAAAATTGCAAACTAGTGCATATATATATATACATATGTTATCAGAGCTGATATGAATTTTGTGCAGCTAACAACAAGAAAGGGAAAGTAGGCAAGCCCGCATACCTGGAACATTGGCTCACCAAATTCACTTTCATAGAAGCAGGCAAGTCTTCGATCGACGTTATGTTTGATTGGGACGAGCAGCTCGGAGTCCCTGGGGCGTTCATAATACGCAACGAGCATCATAACGAGTTCCACCTCAAGACGGTTACCCTCCACGACGTTCCAGGCCATGGTGAAGTACATTTCGTGTGCAACTCTTGGGTTTATCCTGCACACCGTAACAAAAGAGATCGCGTCTTCTTCAGTAACAAGGTGATGCGTTGTTACTAGCCAGATGATCGGAGTTTGTACATATATAATGCTTGCTAGATTGACTAACATTTTGGGACATTTGTAACAGACATACCTACCTGATGAAACACCGGAGCCACTGAGAGGATTCCGAGAGGAGGAGCTGGAGATCTTAAGAGGAGACGGCCTAGGGGAGCTCAAGGAGTGGGATCGCGTGTATGACTATGCTGTTTACAATGACTATGGAGAGCCTGATAAGGGGCCAAAATACAACCGGCCTATACTGGGAGGGTCTACCGAGTATCCCTATCCACGAAGGGGAAGAACAAGCCGAAAACCAACCGATAAAGGTTAGGACTTGGACCAGTTTGGCTGGTTATTAGGAAATGTTGGTTTCATTGACGGTTCCTTATTGTGATGTTTACAGATCCCAACTGTGAGAGTAGAATTTCACTAGTGAAGAGCCTAAAAATCTACGTCCCAAGGGACGAGAGATTTGATCATGAGAAGGTGACTGAATTCGAGGCCTATACACTGAAAGCCGTAACCCAGGCCCTTCACCCTGAGCTGGAGGCCCTTAGTCACATTATCCCAAAGGAGTTTGACACCTTCGACGATATGGTGAAGCTGTATGAAGGAGGAATTCAGCTACACACTCCTGGCTTCCTCGAGAAGTTGAAAGACGCAATCCCTTTGCTGAAATGCCTGATTCCAACTGCCGGCAATCAACTGTTCAAGTACCCATTGCCTGCAATCATCAAAGGTAACTCTCACACTAATATAATCCATTTGTGCCATTTTTATTCAGAAAATGCAGCATTTGTAATTAAGTGTTGTGGTGAAGCAGAGAACCTGGATGGATGGCGAACTGACGAAGAGTTTACTAGGGAGATGCTAGCAGGATTGAATCCACTTGTTATCCGACATCTTGAGGTCATCTAGCTTAGTTAAAACTGATCATCAACTGAAGCTACTGAACTGGAATCATAGAAGTGTTTTTAAACTGACATTTTCTGAATCAAATACAGGTGTTTCCTCCAGTGAGCAATCTAGACCCTAATCTGTATGGAAATCAGAACAGCACAATGACAAAAGAAGACGTAGAGGAGAGCTTAGACGGGTTAGAAGTAGACCAGGTAATGCATATGCTTCATATAAGCTAGATACCAAGGCATATTTAGTTCAGGTGACTTACGAAACCGGTGCTTCTAAACCTGTAGGCACTTATGGATAACAGGCTATTCATATTAGATCATCATGACACGGTAATGCCATACCTGAAGCGTATCAATGAAACAGCCACCAAAACGTATGCCACGAGAACACTCCTCTTCTTAAAAGACGATGGGATCCTCAAGCCTGTGGCGATAGAACTAAGTTTGCCACACGAAGAAGGTGACGAGCATGGAGCCATCAGCAAAGTGATCAAACCGGCTCAGGATGGAGTCAATGCTGCGATTTGGCTGCTTGCTAAGGCATATGTTGGGGTCAATGACAGTGCATACCATCAGCTAATCAGCCACTGGTAAAAAAAAATCCTGATAAAGAAATAGATAGATATTTCAATTTTTTTACCAACTGATTCCTAAATGTTGGAACTTGTGACAGGTTGCACACACATGCGACGATGGAGCCATTCGTGATAGCAACAAACAGGCAGCTGAGCGTGGTCCATCCGATCCACAAGCTTCTTCATCCTCACTTCCGCGACACCATGAACATTAACGCGTTAGCAAGGCAGACTCTCATAAATGCTGAAGGGATATTTGAGTTTACAGTTTACCCAGGGAAGTACGCCCTGGAAATGTCTTCTGCAGTGTACAAGAAATGGGTATTCCCCGATCAAGCGCTCCCCAGAGATCTCGTCAAGAGGTAAAATAGTTCAACTACATAGAACACGAATGGATGCTGAAGCTGTATCTTATATGATGAAGATCAGGGAAACTAAATTTTCTTTGTGACAAACTGTTTGTTTTCTGTTTGTTCAGGGGAATGGCAGTTGAAGACTCAAACAGCCCCCATGGTTACAGGCTTCTAATAGAAGACTATCCATATGCAGTGGACGGACTCGACATTTGGTTTGCTATCAAATCATGGGTGAGGAAGTATTGTTCGGTATACTATAAATCCGACGACGTGATCATCAAGGACACCGAGCTACAACTTTGGTGGAAAGACGTCCGAGAAAAGGGTCATGGAGACAAGAAGGATGAAAAATGGTGGCCGAAGATGAACACCCTAGACGAGCTAATTGAAGTCTGCACAACCATTATCTGGGTAGCTTCTGCTCTTCATGCTGCAGTCAATTTCGGGCAATACCCATATGCAGGATTCCTCCCCAACCGCCCAACCATAAGCAGGCGCTTCCTTCCTAACCCGGGCACTCCAGAGTACGCGGAAATGGAAGCAAGCCCAGATAAGGCATTCTTGAAGACTATCACCAGCCAGGTCCAAACCTTGCTAGGGATGTCAGCTATAGAGATCCTATCAAACCACGCGAGCAATGAGGTCTATCTCGGTCAAAGAGACAGCCCTGAATGGACATCGGATGAAGCTGCACTGCAGGCCTTCGAGGAGTTTGGACAGAAGTTGAGGGAGGTTGAAGATAACATCACAGCAAGGAATGGGGAGGGAAGGTGGAGGAACCGGGTCGGGCCGGTCAATCTGCCATACACATTGCTTTATCCTTCTAGTGAGGCTGGGCTCACTGGTAAGGGTATTCCAAACAGTGTTTCTATATGATTAAATCAAGAGATTGTTTGTTGGTTCACTGCATTTCCTAATTTCAATCAGGATGAGTTGTGATTGCTTGGTATAAAGTTTGTGTTTAGTTCATCATGTAGGGTAAAAGAGCTGACTTTATGTGTATCAAAAAGTTCATGAATAAGTTAATCATCTTTGTGAGGAATAAGGTATTGCCAAATATTAGTACAACAACACCATATTTTAGCAATATTTTAATATCTTGTAAATTTCGAATGAAATGGAAAAATGAAGAGAACACCAAGTTCTGTTGAATGAAATTAGAGAGAACCTTTTATCAGAATGAGTTATCCATACGTACAATGAAAATTTGGTTACCTACATAGAAAGAACAGATAAGAAAACCAATAACAAGACATAAATAAGCATCACATGACGCGTTCAAAGAGGAAAGGAGACTGTAGTACATACCAAAAAGAGCCTACTTATCAAACATTTTTATTCCTTCCAGCAAACCCAGATTCCATACTTTCTCTTATTAACTGTTTGTTGAAGTTAGTCAACCAATCCCAATATTTCTGTCTTATGAAGCAGAACCATAACAGTAAAACTAAGTTGGAACGAGGAAGAGAAACAGGCGGGGAGACCTGACAGTAGAAACACATCCTCAGTTTATCAGGAAACTGGGCTTTATCTTTGAGGGGGATCCACAGTTCGGATATTCGCGCTTGCGATCTCATCAACCCTGTCTTTGGTGATCTCCACAAAGTGACCCACAACTTCATGAAACTGCCTCAGTCCTGACAATGGGAGGATGATTGATGAGCGATCTGAACCTGCTACCTGCATTTTTTTTAATAGACTATAACAGACTCACCACTGTACATTTAACTGTTGGAAGTATTCAAGAATGGAAGCAGAATGCAAACACACCTCGGATATTTTTAAGAAATGTCCTCTATTGTTGCTTCCAAGGTCAAAAAAGAATCTCTTTTGATCAGCTCTGATAACTTTTGAAACGCCAAAATTATTACCAACCTCCTCAGGCCGTGAAAGTTTAGCTGACTTGTCCACATTCAGTTCAGTTGTTGGGGCAGATTGAGGGCTGTGACCAGATATGAACCCAGCGCCTACATCATCTGAGAGCCCAACTATATGTTCTGTAGATTCAGAAGCTTGCTGTTACAAAAAAAAATGTTCCAAAACAACAATAAACAACAGGAAAGACAAAATTAGCGCAGAAAAGTGAGATTCCTGACAAAAATGAGCTTTCCAAATATCACTTATCAGAGCAAAAGGAACATTAACCTGATTAGATGTGATATAAAGGCTTGATGCTTCATTGATCTCAGCTAAGATGTTACGAAATGCTGCCCAACCTTCATCTCCGGTGCTTCCTGCAGGAACAATAATTGTACTTCGATTTCTGCTCATGGATGCTTCAGATACCTATGTGCACAACTCCAATATCATTCTTGAGATTTTTCAAAACCTGCCTTCCCCTTTACCATTTCTGTCTCAGTTCTTACAACTTGAAAAGCCAATTAAACTCATAAATGTGGTATTTAAAGAAAACTGTTGTAAAAAGGATTGAACATTGCATAATACCATTGAAAAATATACAGCTCAAGCTTCCTCAATTTTCCTTTGTGATCAAAATAAGAAACTGATTAAAGCTCTGATATTAATTGTTTATTAATTTACAAGTTTTTCACACAATGGACCACATATGTACACTTCAACCTTTAATGTTAATTAACAACAGACTAAAATAATTTTAAGTTACTGAATCTTTTGCCAATTGATGTAGAATTATTATACTTGTAAGTCCATATTTAAAATTTGAGATGCATAAAGACTGGCCTTGGGATTTGACTCAACTCATCAAACTCATAGAGGCTAGACAGAGAGAAACAGTAACACTCTCTCAAAGAAGAAGAACAGCATGGAAGGAGGAAGTAAATTAAGTAAAGACAAAAAGTAGTGCCTGGTTGTGAAGAAGAAGATTGTGGCAGGATGGAAGCAAGAAGACTATTGGAAAATGGAGGAAATGATGGAAATAATAAATTCCACATGAAGAAAGAGGGAATTGCTCATATACCTCATAGTGAGTATTATACGGAGTATGTCATATGGGGAGTGATTGAAATACTAATACACCCTAGGAGCTAGTAACATGATACTGTCTGCTGACAAGAATCAACAAACACAAGGATGAGCACCAGATGATCATTGACATGGAGCTTGACTTATCTACTACATCATTTATACTTTGGGACAGATTTGCATCACTTGAAGTTGCATTCATCCTTGAAAAAAAAAAATGCATCTATGAGCATCAGATGTTACTTTTAAAACAAAAAGTTTCCCCCTTTTCAGCTAAAAGCAGCTCGACTTGAAATCTAATTTATTGAGCATGAGCTCACAATAATTATGCTTAAAAATGACAAGCATGTTTCCATATAAAGAACAAACTAAATGATATCTGTGAGCATCTTGTGAAAAAAGCTGGTGGGGAGTTATGAAAGGGGATGATTAAAGGCCACAGCAAAAAGGAATTAATGATTCATGTGACGAATCTCAATATATTTATAGTTGACATTGGATCCTGCAACAGCTGTTATATATAACGGTACGTAAAGTCAAAGCCCAAACTCCAAAGGTGTTGCTCAACCCGAGGTAGACAAAGTCTGAGCTTAACTCTATCCTCAATTTAATTACTTTCCTCTTTAAGTTGTAAACCAAATCTATGAAAAATTCAACAAATGAACAACTGTAAGAAATCAGAATGATCCAAATATACACAGTAATCAACTTCCCACTCAGAAAGGATTTTGTCAAAACTAAACAGATACAGAACAATAAATAAGAATTAAGAAGAAGAGAGACGGAGAATGTTACCTTGAGGAATCGGCCCCTCCTATTCTCGCCGACATCGAAGTAGAAAACCTACAAAACCAGTTCAAAGGAGAGGCGTAAAAACGTAAAATCCAAACGAGAATGAATGAGAAAGAAAAAACAGTGAAATTCGAAGCACCTTGGATTGGAGTTGCAATTCCTTGCTGAAGATTTCATGATCGTCGGAGTTAACGTAGTAATTGAAGAGATCGAGGAACCAGTTGATGCCATCGGAAGGGACGATGATGGTGGATCGAGAAGCAGAGGTCTTCTCGGAGATCTTCAGATACTGGCCTCTGGGATTCTCCTTGAGATCGAAGTAGAAGAGCTTGTGCTCGACCTGGAGCGTCTTGCAGAGCAATTCCACATCGTTCCCTCCCCCACCTCCTCCTCCTGGATTTCCCTCCATCGCTCTTGCTCCTAGGGAAATCAATCCAAAACACGATCTACGAACACTAGGAAGTAGAAATCGGCGGAGAAGGACGGGAACCAATGGAAATCATCCTGGATTGGAAATTGAAGTGGGACTGGGACCACCGGGATCGGATATGCAGTGGACGTAACAGTGGTATTTAGCAATGGGGAAAACGAAAATGTGAGAGGAGAGAGAATGAGAATTTAGGGTTTAAAATGGAAAGAGACTCTCTGAGAAGAGTCACAGTTATCATTGCTTTCATCAATTTCACAACCCACTTGTCAGTCAACTTGCCTAAACCGCAACGAATTCTGCGTTTTTCCAGTTCTAGTTCCTTTTTTATATCTATAAAAAAATAATAATAAAGCCTGTGTTTTAAATTTCAATATACTTCCAAGTGCCAACAAAAAATAAACAAAATAAAATAATAATACACGTATTCAACCTAAAAAAAAAAGTTTTAATATTTAATAGTATAATAATAATACTGTAATTCGTGAATTTCTAGTTTTAATTGTCTCATCTTTAATTGTTTGTAATGTCTACAGTATTTTTTTTCACTTTTTTTTTTTATTTGTTTTAGGTTTGACGGTCTGTCGTCTACTGACTTATCGGCTTCTCAAATTTCAAGCTTGTATGAACTCGAATTTTTACTTAATAAAAAAAATTAGATTAGAATAGAACTATGATTAGGGTGCGGAAATAAAGACTGAAGAAGTAATTAAATAACGTGATAGATTAGAGGCATAAAATAAATGGTAAATTAAGTTATTAACTCTTTGGATTTAATAAATAGTAGATGGGCTCTCAAATAAATGTCTCCTACGAGTTTGATTTAGTTTGTCTAGATTCATTTGTCAACTGACGGTAAATCGTCAAAACATACAATAAAAAATAAAAAAAAAATGCAAAAACAAACAGGTCGGTAAAAACGACCCTACAAAAAACGAATCCTTACTTAATAATTAAAAAAAAAGGTTCTCGAATAAAATGAAATTCTTTTTGTCAATACTCTAAATTTGAAATAACACAAGTTTTAGATTAAGATTTTTAGACAATAGTAATTTCACTAGTATTTTTTTTATATAAACGTTGACTTTTTTTTTAATCTAGCCTCCCTCGTCTCCTTATTGAGTTATATGCTATTTGAATACTTATAAATTATAAATTATGTTAAAAGCTAAAACGTCACAAAATATAAGTCTATTGACTTTTTGACACGTTTTTTAAAAAGTTAAAAACTATATAAAATAATATTAATTTTATTAATTTTTTTACATAATCTTATATATATTACTAATAAGTGTATAATTATGTAAAAAAAATCAATAAAAGATTTATTATTTTATATAGTTTTTAACTCGTTAAAAACGTGTCAAAAAAGTCAATGGGCTTATATTTCAAAACGGATGAAGTATTAGATTCGAGAAGAATTGAAAATACATGTATTGAAATAGAATATATTGTCAAATTACCATTGCAATGATGTCAAATATATATATTGGTGTGATTGTTCTTGGCTGTTCTTTATGGCCATATAATGCTTTGAGAGGGATCCTATGATATTCCTAATGAAAGCCTCATGAGTCATGTCACTACTTACATGGCACATGAGCGGGGATCACGGTAGAGGGAGAATTTGGGCGGACGAAATTTAGGATGTCGCGGAATAGATAAATGAAGTTAAATGGTTAATCATGTGAAAATATATGTTAAATTAGATTGTTGAGAAGGTAGTAATGTGTTTGATAACCTTAGCTGATAGCTGATAAAATGAATAGATTTGTGTATAAAAAAAAAGTTCTGAAAAGTTTGAGGTCTACCCGTTGAAATTTAGTTCCAAAAATCCTAGCTTTATTTTTACTTATAACTTTTTAATATTAAAATAAAAAACTCCGAAAAGCTACTTGTGATGCCAACAAATACACCCTTAGTTACCCTTAGTTAGATATATGAAGTAACAAGCTTGAGTGGTTAGAGCCTACATTTGGGTCTAGATGACGTGGCTTTTTAGAGGAGTACCAAGATTAAGGGGTTGTTATACACACGACCAATTTTTAACTAGTGGCACGGTATCGGTGTCGACCTCCGGAGTTGCTAAGAAAAATGCAGACACATGTTCCCTAAGACGACAAGAAACTGGCGAAGCCGACTCCCTAGGTCGGCATTGTTGGGGCTGGTCAACTTGCAAGCATTGCGAGATGTCCCGTTAACTGAGCCAGTGGCGACTCCCTAGGTTGGCACTTTCAAAAGCTGCAAGATTCCTCAGCGAGCAGCAACTTGCAAGATTCCTGAGCTGAGATGTCCTATCGGCCTGAGCCATTGCCGACTCCGATCCCTAGGTCGCCATGTTCCATCGGCCTACATACAGCAAATCTGTCGACTTAGGAAGTCTATGTCTGCAGTCTGCTTACCGACCTAGTAAGCTAAAGTTTGCATTCTGCTTACCGAACTAGGAGTTCGACAGAGGTACCGTGCGGTATGCGAGATTTTGTCGTGCGAATAGCATGCCCAAAGAGACGAAGATTAATAGTTTGTCAAAAAAAAAAAAATTTACATTTCCTCTGGTGTTATGTTGTGCTTTATTTTATTGTTTGTTCTCCTACGGCTACAACAACATTGAATCACTTATAAACATTCTCTCGACTCCTAGACCTTGATTTGTTGTTGTTGTTTAATTCCTAATTGTAAATGCCTATGGATATTAGTTTTGATTTAGAGTTTAGCCATTTTATTTTACAAACATTAAATGAAAGCACATACATAGAAATTGTAGTGGACTAACTCTTGTTGTTGTTTTTTTAATAGTAGTAAAAGTAATTCAAAATTCTAGACAAGGTTGGAGTTCGAAAGGTCAAACAAGTTGATAAATAGGTTATTGATAGTTTGATTGCAAATATGAAAATATACGAAAGAAAAAAGTATTCATTAATCATACTTTTGTCGAATTTTATATTTTAAATCAGGTTCTTGACTTCTTGTATAGAGTTGTGTATCAGACCGTTGGATCCATTGAAAATTTCCGGTATTCATTATCAGACCGTTGGGAATCTCTCTCACTCCACATCCAACAATCAAATTCAGGTTGCAAAAGAGATTTTGGGAAGTAACTTTGTCCGAATTTACACGACAGTGATAACGATTCTTGAATCGACTGAATGAAGTTTCTGATTAGATTATTGATTTTCATCTGTGAATTCAGCTGTAACTTGATCGATCATCGGCTAAATCTGCCGTTTTCTTGACTGTCTTCCTCTCTGGTTGGATTTTCTTGCCTGGATTCAAGGATCAGTTTCCGGTCATTCTTAATTTAGATCTGCCTATCTTTGTGGAGAACCCCTTGGTTTGATCTTGCAATTTTGTTTTGCTTTCTTTGCAGATGATAAATATTCGGTTCGAATCAGGATCCATAGTTTCCTCCTTCCCCTCCGGGCCTCATCTGTTCTCCGGGGATCATTTTTTTTATTTTTTTTTCTTTGTTTGATATCAATCCCTCCTCCTCCATTGTACTGCTGGATTCGGGTTGCGGCAATGGTGGTAGGATTGTACCGAATCTGCGAGAATTCGGTCTAGGTTTGATCCCCGTGCCCTCCCTTTCTTCCCCTGAAAGAGAGAGAGAAAGGAAAAGACTCTTTGTGCAATAAGCTTTTGTTTCCTGTTTCTTTCCGACGAGTTTTGGAGATCAGCTGCCTTTGGTTTTCGCAGATATAAACGAGGCGAGCCACTGTAACTGACGATTAGAAAGAATGGAGGAAGTTATGGGATTGGGAGCAAGCTATTGGTGCCATATGTGCACGCAAATGGTGAATCCGATCATGGAAGCTGAGCTCAAATGCCCCTTTTGCCTGGGAGGGTTTGTCGAGGAAATGGATGCCACCACGAGAAGGTTTGATGAATCTGATATAACGTCGGATCACGCACTGTCGCTCTGGGCTCCTATACTGCTTGGCATGATGGGTAATCCGCGTAGCAGGCGAAGGTTTAGACAGCATTTACTCGAGGAAAACAATGCAGATGATGGTAACGATGACGGGGAGAGGCATAGGGAGGGAGAGACTGAGATGGACAGGGAGCTGGACTCTATTATCAGGAGGAGGAGGCGGAGTTCTACCGCGGTCCTCCAGTTGCTTCAAGGCATTACTGCAGGAATCGAGACTCCGGAAAACGACAGGGGAAGGGACCGGGAGAGGGAGAGCCTTGTCTTGATCAACCCTTTTAACCAAACTATACTGCTTCAAGGCCTGAATGGTTCTAACCAGGATCAGAACTTGGGTCACCACAACCCCTTCGAGAACTTGGGTCACCATAACCCCTTCGGGTCACTCGGGGATTACTTCGTTGGCCCCGGCCTAGATCTGTTGCTGCAGCATTTGGCCGAGAATGATCCAAACAGGTACGGGACCCTGCCTACCCGAAAGGAGGTGGTTGATGCGCTTCCAACTGTCAAAATCGAAGACAACCTACAATGTTCAATATGCTTAGACGAATTCGACGCTACTACTGAAGCAAAGGAAATGCCTTGTAAGCATAAATTTCACAATGCCTGTATAGTCCCGTGGCTTGAGCTCCACAGCTCATGCCCCATCTGCCGGTTTCAGCTACCTGCTGACGAGTCCAAGCGCGACTCAGAGGCGTCTAGGGGCGTGATTAGCAACAGAAGTTACGGGACTCACCGTGGCAGTGGTGAGAGTGAGAGTAGGTTCAATTTTCCTTGGCCTCTGAATACGTTCTCTTCGTCTCCTAGATCTCACAGAAACTCTTTGTTGCCCCAGTCGTCTCCATCGGCATCTTCCTCTGGTGGTCCTGGGGAATCTTCTCAAGCAGATGGCAACTAAGTAGACTGGTTCTCTGAGTGCCTTTTGTGGTATATTTTTTGTCTTTTCGCTGTCGTGCTGATCATGTACATAGTGTATGAATTGCCAAGTTAGCACATCTGTCACGAATGGACATGTATTTACCTTGTGATATTGTGACTCCAGTGTCCACTTTCAGATTCTTTGCGTTGTTGTCTACTTCGACCTTTTCAGGCCATATATAAAGTTATAAACACGTCAAACTTTTATGCTTTGGATTGAGTAAATTGTTGATATTGGTTGTTTGATTATATAGATGTTAGGAATCAAGAGAGCTGGAGATGAAGAGGAAGAAGACAGTATCACTGATTTCCTGAGTTCATATTAATCTAAGCCATACCGAAAGGAAATTGGAACTCCGGATTCCTATTCTTGATTCCAGAGGAGTGGTCCCAAACAGGCCCTAATATATTCTATAAGATTACTTCTCAAAACTAAACATAATATCAGTTCATATTATTTCACCTTGAATTTTGTTTATAGAAAAATGGTCAGAAGAATAAACATGGGAAGAGTTTCTTTTCTATTTGTCATAAGAGGAGTCTATTCAGGGCCAAAATTCAAAATCATACCAGGAAAAAAGGAAGTCAAGAAGAGTTCTTGACTACCCACTCCACCAAGGTGGACACGCCAAACCCGGTTGCTGCGCGCTTTTTCTCATTCCAAACGGGACCAGCCATGTCTATGTGCGCCCACTGAACTTTCTCATCCACAAACTGCAAACAAAGCCACCAATCAATGATGCATTGTTAAATACATGAGTATGCCATGGAATTGCTCCTTGTCAACAATGTTTGATGATATGATTGATTTGTCGTACTGAAGCTTTACTCAAAATGCTAATGGAAATTGTGTCAAGTATTTTACCTGTTTCAAGAAGAGAGCTGCAGTGATTGCCCCACCTTGGCGACCACCTGTATTAACCATGTCTGCAACCCCTGATTTCATCGACTCCCAATAGCTTTCTTCCATGGGCATCCTCCATAGTTTCTCTCCAGTGACTTCTGATGCGGTTATTACCTCTTTTGCAAGGTCATCACTGGGTGAAAATATACCTATATGAAAAGACGGGGTGATAGGCTGTCAAATTACAGGAGAAAATAGCCAACCTTCCTCGGGTAGTAGATCATAAGATGATGCATAATACATACTAGATAATACATTTCAAGTGTTGACTTCAATCATGCTACAAAAGTTATTTATGGCACAGTCAATAACAATGTATACTATAGAACCAACTGGAAAACATCAATTTTCTTTGTACTAAACATTTTTGTGTATCAGGATTGCAAATCACCTGTAAGAGAACTGAGAACGCTTATTTTTAATAACAAACACGCTTGAGCTACCTTCTTACTAGACCATAGATTTGTTCTTCGTATAAATTAGGCAGAGAGAGTATTCACTCTACCTGCAATAGAAGGTCCAAGGGCTACTATACAAGCTCCAGTTAATGTTGCCAAATCAACAATCTGCATACATAAAATGAAGAGTAAGAAAACCTACAAGAATTTGTTAATAGAGCAAGTAACTCACAAAACAACTTGGGAAATTATATGAAACAGAATAAATTTTCTTTATATCCTGTCAAGTATGCCTATTTTAAAATACACTAATTATGTTTAGGTCTAGAACTGCTATAGGGAGTCACCTTTTCTACACCTTGGTTGCAAGCATAAACCAAAGCATCTGCTAGGGTAAGTCTCCCCTCTGCATCAGTGTTGTTCACCTGGAAAGTTCGTAGAAGGATGCTCAATATCAAGCGAAATTAGAAAGCAGCGTCACTTTTATTTACCGATCAGAAAGACTGATATACTATGATTAGTTGGCTAGTATTATTCCATGTGCTAAATCTATTATCACTTATCACATTCTATATTTTTAGTATTGAACAAGCAAATCCATAAATTATAAAGAAAGGTGTTGGCAGACAGCAAGTTAGCGGTGAGATTGTGAGAATGAGCCCATCACAAAAGGACCCTTTATGAAAGTACATCGGCACCTCAATTGTCTTTCCATTTGAAGCAGTAAGTATATCTCCAGGCCTCAAACCAGTTCCACTGATCATGTTCTCACAAGCAGCAACAATGAAGTGAACCTGCATGGCAAAACATGTTAAGGTTCCTAGCAGATATTGAATGATGTGAGAAAAATAAAGAAGCAAAAAACATATGAAGTACATTAATTTATACTCCCTCCGTCTCAAAATTTAAGTCGTTTTAAAATTTTGCACAAGTTTTAATAAAACACTCACCCCTCAATCAACATCATCATTCCACTAATTTTTTCATAAATTTTATTGTTTTTTAATATCCACCACATTTTTTAACCTATCAAAATCTTTAAAAAGGTCAACAACACACAAATCGATACAAATCATTACTATTCCTTACCTAAAAAACCTAAAATGACATCTATTTTGATACAAGAATAAAGACCTAAAACGACCTAAATTCTGAGACGGAGGGAGTACACTATAATTAATTAAGATAAATGCACAAACTCTAAGCAATAATGTTTCTATCATATTGATTCACAAACAAATGCAGGACAAGTGATAGTAACAACATAATAGAAGCTTACCTCAACACCAGGAGGTTTGATCTGACCAATGGCCTTTGCTGCTCCAAGAACTGCTGCGGAACCTCCCATATCGAACTTCATAAGCTCAATCAAACAGCCTGGTCCCGTTTTAATGTTGTAGCCACCACTACAAATATTCAAGAAGATAAGGAGATATGAACTAAACATAAATTTTCAAGTATCTAAGAAGAAAAAGGCTTTCCTCCATAATGTGATACAAACTTCTAAGATAATGTACAGACCTGTCAAACGTCAATCCCTTTCCGACAATGGCTAATTTGGCCTTAACTGGCCCAGACAGAGGTTTGTAGCATAGATGGATAAAATGAGGGCGATTTGCGGAAGCTGCAGCAACTCCAAGATACGATCCCATTTTCAACTCCGTACATTCCTCCTCGTTCAAAATCTTTGCAGAAAAAACCTCACTATACATGGAGGCAATCTTTGAAGCCTCTTCAGCAAGAACCTCTGAGTTGCGAAATAAAATAAAAAAAGTTTAACAGCACACTAAATATATTGTCTCTGTTGAAAAAGAGATCATGGAAGGTGTGGCACAAACTTTTCTATTATTTGCAAATAACCATCAAGTACATGTATAAGTCTATTAAGCCAATGTATCAAGAACAAAACTGAGACTAATTTCCAATCTTAACTGATTAAATATAAAGATTACTGAAACCCTCCCTTGCATATAATTACAATCGTGTTCTCTTATCTGATTCAAAATCTTTAGTTAGGTTTATAAGCAAGCCTAAATAAGCACTAAAGAGTCCCATAAGAGAAAAAAAGAATATCAACCATGAAAACTTAACAAACCTGGGGTGAGTACATTTGGAGGCGCATTCACAAGCTCTTTGCCCAATATGACCCCTGAGCAAACATCTTCTACATAGTTGAGCTTCTCATTCAAATCAGGACCAGCTCCCAATCCAATAATGTCAAGCGATTTAAGAACCGGCTTCTTTGATTCCGATTTAAACCTATTATCTTCATATATCCCAAGAATTGTACCTATTTCCACAAAGCCAGTCCACTCAGTTCACACTTCACAGTATACATTAATATACAGCAAGGGTGTGACTATTGTTCTAAGGAACAAAGAATAAGTACCAGAGGCGATAGCAGAGACAATGTCGAGCTTGTGCTCAGTAGAAATTCCGTCAGGCGAAGCAAGAGCGACGGCGACGTTGCTTGCTTGAGCCGTTTTCGCAGAAGCAGCAACGACTTCGCCGAGCTTATTGTAAGCGGCAGATGCACCGGAGGGGGAACCAAGTCCGATCAGACTGATCCTCTTGGAACCTAATCCAGGAAGCCTGAGAACAGTAAACTGGCCAACCTTGCCGGTAAAATCCTCCTCGGAAGACGCTTCGGACAACGAACCTTCCAACTGCGAATCCAGCCTTTGAAGAATGGAATTTTCGAATTTCGAGTCCCCGTCCTTCGCCATATCTTTCTCCGTCACGCCTACAGCCAATAAATCCCCCTTCCATTCCACTAAATCGACGTCTTTCGCGGAAAGCGAGATCTACGAAAGAAGTTACCAATTTCAACACCCAAAACCAACAGAATCAAAGAAATCGAGAGAGGATCGAAATGAACCTCGAGCGGATCGGCATTAGATGGAGTGGTGAAGCCGAGAGCGGCCCGAGCGCGTGTGCGCGCGGCCGTGGAGATGGACCTGGATCTTCGGAAGCATAAAGGCGGCGCCGATGATGAAGGAAAACCGAGTTTAAGCACGTGGATTGGTCTGAGTCTTCTGGTGATTGAAGAAGAAGATGGAGTGCGTGAGGACGCAACGAGAGACAACAGTACAGCTTTGGCAGCCATTTTCGCCTTGAGCTCCTGCCTCTGGTATTTATAGTAGTAGAGTACTGAAGTGGGATGATGTTTTTTCGCCTGTCATTCTGTAAAAGAAAGGGGATACGGTTGGCGGTCGGTAGCTATTTTTACATGTTTCATTTAACACCTTCTAAAACAATGCCTAATTTCATTTTAATCACTAACCTCTCAAACATTGCAAAGCAATCCCGACTTTTTTTTTTGTTTTAGTCCGTATATATATTTTAACCAACCTTATGAATAATTTTAAAAACAACCCATAATCAATTACTCCGTATAGTATATATTTTTAACTATCTTTATTGAGTTGATTCGATGTAAAGTGGACTTTACCACTATTTAAAACCAAAAATAATTTATTTGTCTTTTTTTAATACAAAAAAAAAAGAATAGTGTCAACTTTTCTAGGATTGAAAGTTTTGGGGGACAATAATCAATTTATAGTTCATATCATTTTTATGATGTGTTGTTATTTTTGTTTTTATGACATTTCTCGGTCAATCAGAAACAACTTTTCGACGACAAGTGGAAATATCCTTGGGAGATAGAGATTATCATCACGGACATCATGCATCTCCTCCGACAGTTCGAGTGGTCGTCTTGTGTTCACGTTTTTCACTTGTGTAAAAAGATATTATTAGGTGGTGGGTCGGAATCCGACACCTTTCAAAACCTTACTTTGTATCAAAAAAAAAAACAACTTTCCGACTATATTGGGGTAACGGTGCGCACATATCAACCCTCAAACCTTATTGAGCAGAATATTATAATTGTTATGGTTTATTTATTAACATACATACTTTTGTAGCGAATACACACAAAAAAAACGATCATTATAGTAGAGTTCTTTATTTTATTTTTATCAAGGTAAGAATTCGAAATATCATGCAACACCTTTACATGGTAAATCGAGAGGTTGAAATAATCCACTGACGGACTAACCATCGTGAAACAATAACAGAAAAAAATACGAAACTAGGAAGATAATCCGGACACCAATGCTCTCTGCAAAATAGACCGACGGAGTCACTTATAGCAGAGTTCTTTATGTACTAATACTACTAAGAGCATGCCCAACAGCTTCTCTAAACAATTCTCCAAAATGGAGAATTATGAATCACATATTCTGGATTTTTTTGGACTGAAATCCAACAGATTCTCCATTATGGAGTTTACCCTAAAATATATAGAGTTTTCTCCAAATTTAGGGAAATATCTCCATTTTTTCTCCTCATTCTCTATTTTGGAGAATGTAATGGGGAAGCTGTTGGACCAAAATCAACCTTAATATTCTCCAAAAATCCATTATGGAGAACCTGTTGGAGTTGCTCTAAGAATGGCGTAAAAAAGACATTCTTAATTTCTTAGAGCAACTCCAACAGGTTCTCCATAATGGATTTTTGGAGAATATCAAGGTTGATTTTGGTCCAACAGCTTCCCCATTACATTCTCCAAAATAGAGAATGAGGAGAAAAAATGGAGATATTCCCCTAAATTTGAAGAAAACTCTATATATTTTGGGGTAAATTCCATAATGGAGAATTCGTTGGATTTCAGTCCAAAAAAATCCAGAATATATGATTCATAATTCTCCATTTTGGAGAATTGTTTAGAGAATATTGAGGATGCTCTTATCTCGCACATCTATCTAAAACAACTAATAATGGTTTGGAGTTAGAAGTGCATGGTCTCCAAAGCAAAAGACGGAGTCATCCCATTTGAACACCCCCACGAATCCTGCCTTAAAACCGAGAATTGTGTGAAAGAAGACGTAAATTGCGAAGATGCAGCAAAGAGAATTAACCTCTAGCAGAAGCTTCATAATATAACTTGCTTAAACTCAGACCTCACTTAGATTCAAGGTCTACAAGAAATAACTAACCTCCTCTATACTCGTTTACCATTTATGTAAGCCATAGCTGTTTGAAGCGTTTCACCCGGCTTAACAATCTAGTCATAGCTCACAGGGTGAGGGGAGTAAAGTCCTCTTCTGATATTGAATCCCTTCTAAAAGTCTATTTCTATGCTCATACAAGAAGAAATGCTGCTACTCCGGAAGTTTTGGGAAAGGGGAAAAAAATCAGGAAACCATCCGAATGAGATCTCAGATCAGTCTGCGTTGGTTAAGTTTCCAGAAGGTTGAAAAATCAATGATTCCTCCCAGCTAATAACACCTCCTATGGGTTGCTGTTCTCGCGTACTCTTGTGCAAAGGCAGATTGTGTATGCCACCAAACAAGCTACAGCTCGTCATGGTTCTGTGACCGCTGGTTGCTCATCTTCTCTAACTTGCTTTGTAGTTCCTGACAAAAAAATCATCGGATATTAGTCTAATACTACGTAATAGATTATTTGATGCCTTAATGAGACCTTGCTCTTAACTTCTCTAGGGGTACGTTTGGCATGGCCAAAAGGCTGCCTTAGCCCTTATCTGCATAATACGTCAAACACGCCCTAAGTTTCAGGTAAGGAAAGTGGTAATACCTTCAGCTTCTCTTCATGGCAAACGTTTGGTGTGGATAGAACAGCGACGTACCTGACAAAAGAAGCAAAGTTACAGATGGATTTATGCTGTGCAAATGCATTCACTATTTCCCTTTTTGCCCTTCAAACCTCCAAAACATTTTTTTTTGGAAAAAAAAAATAACGAGTGAGAAAATATACTCGCAACGGCTTGGCTCATCTACATCAGCGATCTCATTGTCCAAACCACATCTTAACCTGACCTGTGAAGATGAAGGCATCATAAGTTTCAGATATCTGAATAAGATCTATAGAATGTTACATACTCCGTAATATTTTAGTTTCAGTCATAAACCGGTGACCAAAAAGATTACCTTTAAACTCCTGTCTGGTCCATTCCAACATTTATCACCATTTGAAAATAGCATCACCTTGTATGATTCCTCAAACTTCTCCCACTGCCTGTTTTTAGAAAGCAGGACATAAGAGAGTACCATACCAAATGGAGAAAAGGTAGTATGGAATCAATTTAGAGGAAACTATCAGCATTAGGATTTAGGAACATCAACTGTTGGGGAAAATAAGAAGAAAATAATACTAACTCCGTCTCCTAATATTGCTTAAGAAACGCATAGAATAACACAAAAGTAGCTATTAAATACTACTCCTTCCGTCCCATATTAATTGTCTTTGGACTATTTATGCACGCTTTTTAAGGAGCTAAAAACTATATAAAATATTCATTTTTTTATTAATTTTTTAAAATAATTCTATACTTATTAGTAATATGTATGATATTATTTTAAAATATTTAATAAAATGTTGATATTTTATATAGTTTTTAGCTTCTTAAGAAAACGTGCATGAATAGTAAAAGACAATTATTGTGGGACGGAGGGAGTATTTTATCCCCTTTTTAACTAATACTATTAATATTTCAACTTAGTAATTGACATGTAAATTAAAGAAATATGGAAGAAAAAAGGCAACAAAAACCTAACACAACATACATTTTGAAACAAACCTACAAGTCTAAACAGAACACAATCTTTTTTTTGGTGTGCAAACAGAACACAATCTGAGACAGAGGGAGTAGCAATATTAAAAAGAACTGGTATAAATCTTGAGACAGTATGCAAATCTCATTTTTAGTGCTTAGATTAAAACCCTTGAGAGAACATGAGAGAAGGATTAGTCATAATACCATGATCCAGGGAAAATATGAGCAAAGTCGTGTTTAAGCCCATTGGGCAGTTTTTATCTACAGATAGGAGTATAGGACTTCTGGCTTGAGTTGCGGCCTCTTTACCTAATAACCTATACCCCTTAAAAACTATTTCAGAATTCAAGTTCTGCAAAGTGCATAACACGTCCCTGAGTTAAAATCTTACTCCCTCCATCTTGAAAACATGTTGTTTTAGCTTCGGACACTATTTTTATGGAACATAATAAACTATCCAAACTACCCTTGTGTTGCTAGCTCCAACTCCATACTTGATTTTCTAAAATCACTAATGAGTTTTGTCCAATGATAACCATGGCTATTAGCATTCTAACCTTAGTTATCTCGCCAAAAATTTTGAATTAAATGTTGGAGGCAAAATTCAAAGCAAGGATATAATTGAAAAAACCATGGGCAAAATATCTAAAATGACATGTTTTTTCTCAACGAAAATTCAAAGCTAAAACAACATGTTTTTCAAAACAAAGGGAGTGTTATTTTATATTAAAATGGTGCATCAGATTCCATGCAGCACACCAAGCTAGCATTTGATGAGCTTGGTACTTCAGTCAAATTTCATCGCAGCAGAACTAATAGCCTTTTTCACAAACTTTCCAATTTCTCTTGTTACAGAAGTTAGATAGGTTTATTATTTAAAGTATTATTTATTAGTCTTGGAAGTTGGGTAGGCTGAATCATTTATTACTTAGTTTCTTCCTTAGGTGTAGTTATATCCTCCTCTCTCTCTTCTGCTGAGATTTCTTGTATTATATACCTCTGATTTTCCTGAGAATGAGATGACAAGAATTCTCTTCCATCCAAACTTACATGGTATCAGAGCCACCCTATTAGGGTTTCGATATTTCCTTTAATATCTTTCCCAAACACAAATTAGGGACTGGTGTCTGATTAGGTTTCAATCAGACATCTCCAAGCTTCCTCAGAAGTATCCTTCGGTGTGGTCAGTTTGTGTCAGTTTGCCTTTTGTGCCTTCAATGGAGGAGAAGAAAGCAACCCTTCTGTCAGAAATGGTGCCTGTAATGTCCAAAATTACGGACCATAAGTTGACTGGTTCAAATTATTTGGACTGGAGCAAGACAGTCCGTTTGTATCTAAGGAGTATCGACAAGGATGCTCATATGAGTGATGATCCTCCCAAGGACGATTCAAAACAAGCATGGCTAAGGGAGGATGCTCGCTTATTCCTGCAGATTCGGAATTCGATTGATAGCGAGGTAATTGGCTTGATCAATCATTGTGAATTCGTTAAAGAACTAATGGATTATCTAGACTTCCTGTACTCTGGAAAAGGGAACGTCTCTCGCACCTATGAGGTTTGTCAAGATTTCTATCGCGCAGAGAAACAAGATAGATCTCTGACGAAGTACTTCATGGATTTCAAGAAGATTTATGCAGAGCTCAACATGTTGTTACCATTCAGCGCGGATGTGAAGGTACAACAAACCCAAAGGGAGCAGATGGCTGTCATAAGTTTCCTGGCTGGTCTTCCTGCTGAGTTTCAGACAGCAAAATCTCAAATAATCTCTGGATCTGAGATTCCCTCATTACAAGATACCTTCAGTCGGCTTCTGCGCACCGAGGTTCGTCCAGAGACCATCAGTTCTGCACCTGTTCAGGCAGAGAGTGCTCTTGTGAGTCGAGCCAATCAGAATGGACAACAACAAGAATCTGGAGGAGAGATTATATGTCACTATTGTCGCAAGCCTGGTCACATGAAGCGTGACTGTAGAAAACTGCAGAACAAAAATTCGAGAACTCAATCTGGATCTGGCCAATCTGCTCATATTGCTTGTGCTGAAACATCAGAGAAGCCTATTATCATCTCTGCCAATGAGTATGCTGAATTTTGCAAGTACCAGGAATCTCTAAAGTCTTCCTCTACTCCGATTACAGCCAGCACCAAGTCAGGTAATCCAAACACATGTCTTGTTGCCTCCTCTTCAAAGTGGGTCATTGACTCAGGTGCAACAGACCATATGTCAGGTAATCCTAACCTATTTTCTACCTTCCAACCCTACCACCAAACCTCCACTATCACTTTGGCTGATGGGTCACCCTCAAGAATTGTTGGTTCTGGCACCATTACCCCAACACCATCAATCCCATTGTCCTCTGTCTTGAGTTTGCCCAACCTATCATTTAACCTATTATCTGTGAGTAAAATCACTCGTAATCTCAATTGTAGTATCTCATTTTTTCCTGAATATTGCGTGTTTCAGGATCTTATGACGAGGAAGATTATTGGTAAAGGACATGAATCAGGAGGTCTCTACATTCTTGATACACAAGTTCCCAAATCAGTAGCTTGTCCTGGAGTAGCTACCCCACTTGAAGCACATTGTCGGTTGGGTCATCCATCTCTTCCTTTGTTAAAGAAATTGTGTCCACAATTTCACAGTTTGTCTTCACTGGATTGTGAGTCTTGTCACTTTGCTAAACATCATCGTTCTAGTTTGAGTCCTAGGATCAATAAACGAGCAAATGCTCCTTTTGAATTAGTTCATTCCGATGTTTGGGGTCCTTGTCCTCTTGTGTCAAAAACTGGGTTTAGGTACTTTGTCACCTTTGTTGATGACTATTCTCGTATGACTTGGTTATTTTTAATGAAAAATCGATCTGAGTTGTTCTTTCATTTTTCATCCTTTTGTGCTGAAATCAACACTCAGTTTAAAACCTCTGTACAAACTTTGAGGAGTGACAACGCCAAAGAATACCTATCAGAGGTGTTCCAAACTTATATGACTCGAAATGGCATTATACATCAAACATCATGTGTTGATACACCATCACAAAATGGAGTGGCTGAACGAAAAAATCGGCACTTGCTAGAAACTGCACGAGCACTTTTATTCCACATGAAAGTTTCCAAAGTGTTTTGGGCTGATGCTGTTTCTACAGCTTGTTTTCTTATAAATCGAATGCCCTCCTCTGTTCTTAATGGTGAGACTCCCTATCGTGCACTCTTTCCTACAAAATCCATGTTCTCAATTGAACCAAAAATATTTGGTTGCACTTGTTTTGTCCGGGATGTTCGCCCTCATATCACTAAATTGGATCCCAAATCCTTGAAATGCATTTTCCTGGGTTATTCTCGCGTGCAAAAGGGATATAGATGTTATTGCCCGAGTCTTAATAAGTATCTTGTGTCTATTGATGTCAATTTCCTCGAAGACACACCATTTTCTCCACCTTCTGTTCATGAGGAGGAAGAAGATGATTTGCTCATTTATACCATCACTTCTTCTGTCCCTCCTCCAGTCAAGCCTCCTATCACGCAGGTTTATTCTCGGCGTCAAAACGTGCCTGATCCATGTCCAGCGCCAACATTGTCTTCGTCATCAGATCACGATTCAGGTAATGATCTACCTATTGCTCTTCGCAAAGGTAAACGTCAATGTACCCATCCCATCTCTACCTGTGTGACCTATAATAACCTGTCATCCTCCACTTATGCATTTGTTGCATCTCTTGACTCAGTTTCTATACCTAAAACTGTTCACGAAGCCTTAAACCACCCTGGTTGGTGTGAGGCTATGAAGGAGGAAATGAAGGCTTTGGATGAGAATGGTACTTGGGATTTGGTGACTTTACCGACAGGAAAAAAGACTATTGGGTGTAAATGGGTGTTTGCAGTTAAGGTTAACCCTGATGGATCAGTAGCTCGATTGAAGGCTCGACTAGTGGCTAAAGGATATGCTCAAACTTATGGGGTCGATTATTCTGACACATTTTCTCCTGTTGCTAAATTGACATCTGTGAGGTTGCTTATTTCTGTGGCTGCAAAATACAGTTGGTCCCTACATCAGTTAGACATAAAAAATGCCTTTCTTCATGGAGACCTCCAAGAAGAGGTTTATATTGAGCAACCTTCTGGCTTTGTTGCTCAGGGGGAGCATGGGAAAGTTTGCCGTCTGCGCAAGTCTCTATATGGCCTGAAGCAAAGTCCTAGAGCTTGGTTTGGAAAGTTTAGTGAAGCACTTGAAAAGTTTGGAATGCACAAAAGCAAATCTGATCACTCTGTCTTCTATAAACAATCTGAATTAGGCATCATGTTATTGGTGGTATATGTGGATGATATTGTCATCACTGGAAGTGATACAGCAGGTATTTTATCTCTGAAAGCCTTTCTTCAAAGTCAATTTCAAACTAAAGATTTGGGGATGTTAAAATACTTCTTGGGCATTGAGGTAACAAGAAGTAAGAAAGGAATTTTCTTATCTCAAAGAAAATATGTGCTTGATTTGTTATCAGAAACAGGGAAATTAGGGGCTAAACCTTGTAGCTCTCCCATGATTCCTAATCTGCAGCTTACAAAAGAAGGTGATGTGTTCAAAGATATTGAGAGATACAGAAGACTCGTGGGAAAACTAAATTACTTAACAGTGACCAGACCAGATATTGCATATCCAGTCAGTGTACTAAGTCAATATCTGTCTTCACCAACAGTTGATCATTGGGCAGCTATCGAACAGATTTTGTGTTACTTGAAAGGAGCTCCAGGACGCGGCATTCTTTATAAGAACCACGGTCACACTGACATTGATTGCTTCACAGATGCGGATTGGGCGGGGTCTAAGGATGATCGAAGATCCACATCAGGTCAGTGTGTTTTTGTTGGTGGAAACCTAGTGTCATGGAAGAGTAAGAAGCAGAGTGTTGTTTCTCGTTCAAGTGCAGAGTCAGAATATAGAGCCATGGCACAAGGTGCATGTGAGGTTAAGTGGATATATCAACTATTGACTGAAATAGGTCTTGAGACAAATTTGCCTGCAAAGTTATATTGCGATAATCAAGCAGCCCTTCATATTGCATCCAATCCTGTTTTTCACGAACGAACGAAGCACATTGAGATAGACTGCCATTTCGTCCGTGAAAAGATACAAGAAGGCTTGATTAAAGCAATGTATGTGAAAAGCGGAGAACAATTGGCAGATCTTTTCACAAAGGCTTTAAACGGAACTACAGTTGATTATCTCTGTAACAAGCTGGGCATGATTAACATCTATGCTCCATCTTGAGGGGAGTGTTACAGAAGTTAGATAGGTTTATTATTTAAAGTATTATTTATTAGTCTTGGAAGTTGGGTAGGCTGAATCATTTATTACTTAGTTTCTTCCTTAGGTGTAGTTATATCCTCCTCTCTCTCTTCTGCTGAGATTTCTTGTATTATATACCTCTGATTTTCCTGAGAATGAGATGACAAGAATTCTCTTCCATCCAAAGTTACAAGGATTTGGAGGCCGGGGAGAGGGAATAAGATAACCATAAAAGAAGGGATTAATAGAAGCCTACCCCAACCGAGTAGTACTGTGTCCCTCGTTCTGTGTAGCTTGCTTATATGGACAGATTTTGTAAACATACCTGATAACGAAATTGAAAGAGGGAACATATATTAAAAATATAGCAGTTTCAAAAAGTATACAAATGCAACAAAGCCAAACACAGGCAATGTTTTAAATAGAAAGAATTGACAGCAAGGTGTTGGTGCATACTTGCTTTCCTTGCTTTCAAAACAACGATCATAGAATGAATAGAACTCCTTTTCAGGACCTGTAAAAAACATCTTGTCACTTCTTGAACACAGGCTAGTTTACCATATAAATAGCCCCTTGAATGAGACTATAAATAGCGAAAACACAGGTGCTACGAGTTACACTCACCAAAGTCCTGTTTTAATTTTTGAGATAAACTAGAAATTTTTGACTGCATCTTGGACAACTTGGAACTATATTCATCAAACTCCTTGCGCACACGAGAAGCATCTATGATGAAAGACAATCATTGCATCCATATCAGACATAAAAATACTCAATGGTAAATAGCCCTTATGTGCCAAGACAGGAACAATTGTGAGAAAATAAACTGTTGGCAAACACAGACAGAACAAATTAACAATTACTATAGCTTTGTCAAGCATACCTGATATGTTCACAGGTGTCTGAAACAAATTAACAGCCTCTAGAAGGTTTCCCACAGTTTTTTTAATTTTCTTAATCCAAGACGTGCTACCTGAAGATATTATTGGATTAGTTTTGAAGAACCTTACAGAAACATAAGAACCTGAAAAGTCACCCACAATAAAATAAAATAAAAAGAAAATAAATTGCTGACCTGATGAGTGTGTTTCATCTTCAGAATCTAAACTGTACGAAGAATCCTCATGGTCCTCTGTGAAGTCATCGTTTACACTGTCTTCAGAGTCATGGTCATGGTCATCATATCTTTCATCATCATCATACACCTCCGAATTATAACCATCGTATTCCTCATCATGGACATCTTTAGGAATCTCTCCTGGGCTATCGTTATCCTTCAATGTATCGGATTCCCCAGTTTTCTGCCCGGTGTTTTCTCCGGTCCAACGAGAAGCAACACGACGACCCAGCTCTTCTTTTGACAAACCTTCATCATTTTCAGAAACTTCTTCCTCCTATCAAAACATCCAGGAATCGGAACCATTATTGAGTTGATAGGAATAGGACCATAATTTATGGAGAAAAAAAAGGAACAATTAATCAATGAATGAAAAATATGGTAGGGCCACTGAAGGATTTGCAAATAAGATTATCTTATGCATTTCTACAGCTTTGTTTTCAAATCTAATTATCTGATTCTGATCACAACAAAAGTATAAAGAATCTCCAGAGGTTTGTCAAGAAAAAAAGTTCGAATTTTTTTTTTATAAAAATCAAGAGAAGCACCTCTTTGTGGGGTTGAGTACCATGCTCGGATGTAGCAGCAAGTTCATCATCCTCTTTCTCTGCATGCTTCAGAAATTTACAGAAAAATAATCAAGACTTGGAAAGATTCCATGCCTAGACGAAACAAAATTCTTGTTCCATTGGTAAAGCAACCAAAAAAAGCTTTCATAGTAAAACCTGAATATTACCAGGTCAACTGCATCATGCTGCGATTCTTTTATTTCCAAATTATCTTCCTCCACAACATCTGAGTTTGCATAGCTCTTCTCAACATCCTGTTTCATGAAGTAAATGTCAAGGCTAATGAAATTTGAGCACCTAAAAGTGAAGGAGAGAAGCATCCCATAAATTTCAAGAGGACCAAAACATCAAAACTAAAAAATGCAAAGTAATAATCACAACTTTGAAAGAGCAATGCTACATGTGGAAGCGGACAAGGAAATCATAAGACAAACTATATATAAGATAATACAATAATTAAGAACATTATTAAGAAATCAACAACGCATTAGCATAGTTGGAAGAATAGCCCAACCTTATCAATGTTTCCAATATTGTCATCATGGTCAGATTTTTCTTTCGTATTCTCTGTTTTTTCACCATCTATTGCTTCCTCCTTTGCCTTGTTTTCATCTTCCTTCTTATTCTTTTCCTCTTTTTCTTTCTCCAAACGTTCTTTTTCCAAGCGTTCTTTCTCCTCTGCTTTCTCAATTTGTTCTTTGCGCTCTACAAACAAGACGAATCAGAATAAATTAAAGTTCTTCATGGGTAAGGTTAAAGAAGATGACAAAAAGAAGAACGATGTGAGCACAACATGTAAGAAAAGGGAATTTATTTATTAAAATAAACAACTTAGGGTAAGTAACATAATTAGAAACCAGCTCAATACCATATTCTGGGCAACTATGATGCAATTTTATCAGAAGAAAGCATTTACATGCAGGACTATAAAAGTCGGTCCCATGGTTATCACAAACTTAGGCATCACTATCATCATCAAGTTACCACCATTCTGCTGTAGCACTCTTCTGTACTTGCAGCATGGCCCTTAGTTTGGCCGGCTTATTTTGTACATTCCTCGTCCCTTTCTATAAATATTTACCCATTCATTCAAAAAACTTTCCAGAAATCCCAAAAAGAATGTCATGGAATGGTACTCAATAACTTCAGGGTAGCTCTTCTTCTAAAAAGAAATAACAGTTTAATCCATAACGACAGTTTTCAGGTTATTATTATAGCAGAAACAGAGAATGTAACACATCTGGCCAAACAACAGAACAAACATACTATCTAGAAGAACAACAGACTGCAGATGTTTATTAGCAAAGGCAAGCACATGCATGATAGAATCAAAAGCATACCTTTTAGATCATCAACTAGACTCTTGAGTTCTTTCTCCTCATTCTTAAGCTTTGTTAATTCAGCTTCAGCTTTCACAAATGCTAATTTGGCCTGTTCAATTTCCTTCTTCCGGAGTGTCACTCCCTGCTGATATGTTGCAATCTTTTTCTGCAGCTTATCTCTAGCCACTTTTCCAGCCTCCCAGCACGTATTTGTACACTTAACCTTACCATCATACTCATCACTCCCATCACAGCAATCTACATAAGGTGATGGAAATTTTGCCCCTAGTTACTCGAAAATGCAAAGCATATGCAAATATAATATTTCAGAGGGAATCACAAAGGGTTCTCACCGCATATTCCATCATTCACTCTTGAAGAAAACACAACAAGGGGAATGTGACCAGCATTCAGACAAAAGAATTTTCCATTAGGGCAAGCCGATGTTCCTGTCATTTATAACACTCATATCGGCTAAGTAACACCTCAATCTACAATAAGTAGTTTACAATAACAAACAATATCATTTACCCTCACATTCCTATTACATATGTAACCAGTAATCCCGCATTGCACATACTACAGTTCTTTTTGAAGTTTCCAACCACCACAAGGAATGACTAAAGAGACGTAAGAGATAAGAGATGTACCGGGTTCATCGGAGCCATCAGGACAATCGCAAAAATCATCATTGAGCTGATCTACACGGATCTTTTTGGATCCATCCTTGCAGCTCACAAATTCCGACGCCGTCTTGAAATACTTAACATCTAGTTAGAGAAATTCGCCAAGCAAAACCATCAATTTCAGAAAGCGACCAGTAAAATTGGTGCTAATCGCACAAAGGCAGCAAGATTTCTCAAATATCCACTGCAAATCTACTGAAACAGAAGCCAAGAGAGACGAGCAGAGCAGGCAGAATACCTTCCGGAGACGCGCCGAGCAATGAATCAGAAGAAGCGGCTGATATGGAGACGATTGCGATCAAATTCAACAACAACAACAACGAAGCGAACAAGGAGGGGGAGTTTTTCATCTTGTACACCTGGTCGCGTGATGAAAATCGCAAGTATAAAATTAGTGAGGAGATAGTTTAGATTCGTTTGGATCCGATCAAGTCTCAGTTGTTGAGACTGAAATCCATGGACGATGACGAATTCACGGCGTTTCCTTTGCAAACTTTTTTCGGTTTGCGAGTTGCGACACCTCGAGTGACTCTCGGATCCCAGCCAACTAGCCAAGGGTTTTCAAGTTCAGGCAAATGGTTCGCCTGTATGATGATGTATCTTCTACCAACTGATTACCTCCTTCACTAATTTTTCGAGCAGCTTCTTTACTAATGGGACTTATTTTTATTTTGGATGTTTTTTAATACACCATAAATCCGGATTAGGGTAGTGCAAGTTCGAATCGACGTAGAATTAGACAATGAAAATAAAAAACAAATCAAGGTTTAGGGTACCGTGATCATTTTAACATACACCACGTTCGTATTAACGTGGTACCATGTAAACCCGGTTTACAGTGTATTTAATTTTAGTGTTTTATTTTTCACATTATTTTAAATTTTGTAATATTCATCTCGATCGATTTGAACTCAAGTTTTATTTTAACTATTACTAGACTACTAGTATTAGACTCGTCCCGTCTTACAACAAAAAAAAATCAGAAAATGCAATATTTCAATAAGTGTGGATGAATATCTCTTATTTGTCACTCATTAAGTGCTACTCAAATTTTCTTTGACCATAAATTGCAAGTTCTCCTCCGTAAAGATACTCTAGGGTAAACCATAATACATACGTAGTCCTTCCTAATCATTATCTTGTAAAAAAAAAAGAATATCTATGTTTGGAATAAAAAATTCTCTAAAAAAAATCCAAGAATTTAATTTCATGGGACCTAAGGCTAAAAGGGACTAAGACTTCTACATTTTTTTTTCACAACTCTTATATTTATCTTTGATTTTCATTTTCAACAAAAAAATATTTTTGTTAAATCATAAAAACACATATAAATGAAATTATCAAGAAACCAGGACTAGTATATGAAATAAACTTCTTATAACCTTTACATTTTTACCGGGCCCCATTCGGGCTAGATTAGCCCATTGCTTTAATTGGGCTATAAATGTCCAAATTTTAATTGGGCTATAAATGTAAATCGAGCCCACTTTATATAATATAGTCCTCAATCAAATCTGTAGGTCATAGGATTGGAATATTGGATGGTTAACAAGTTGATGATGGGTTGATACGTTGATGTAACATCATACAAATCCATCGTTCTTCAACTATCAACTTGGGTTGCAATCGTTCCTTCCTCCGGAGGCGCCCACCACCTGTTCGATAAAATGCTCCACCGAAAAAAAAATGGTCAGTTCTAAAATGCCCCCAAGTTTCAAGGTCTAAAGGTGTGAGCTTTTGGGATTTGTGTCATCCTGTCTACGTGTATGGTAGATATGGACCATCTGTAGTAATGTTTTTTTGTCAACAAAGGTTGGAAAAAGAAACAACAGACGGAGGAGAAAACTGCACGAAAACATTGAGAAATGAAAAGAAAGAGAGAGATGGAATGAAGCTGATGATGATGATGATGGAAATGCGCACTATTTTTGGCACACTTTCAGCCTCTGAGCTTTACCCACCACCTCTTTTGTTCCACTAATCATTTCTATCCTGAATCCTTTTTCAGTTCCCATTTCATGTCCTCACCTACAACATTCCCTCACAGGTCACACCCATTAGTCCAATACAAGTTACAAGTGTCCGATAGAGTAACTCAGTGGTTAAAAGGGGTATGAATATGTTGCGTCAATAGCCCAGGAATTGACCCCTTGTGACCAGGGACCTGACGGTGGAGCACTGGAGCTCCAATATTACCATTTTAATATTACATTTTTTTTTGTTTGTTTAAACTGAAAAATTCCTGCCAGAAAACCCACTCTCTCCTTTCCACTTTCCCTCTTTCAGCTGTGGTGGCTGATCTCCCTCTTCATGGTTGCCTGTTGCTGTTGCTGTGAATCATCTTCTTCTTCTTCTCCTTTGTTGATGATTTGCAATTGAAATCATCTCCACCCTCAGTTAAAGTTTCCATTTGTTGATTGGGGGTTTTCTCCTCAAAAAATGGGTAATTGCTGCTATGGGCGGGAACCATCCATCCATAAGGTTTCCTCTAATGCCAAATCAGGTTTCATCTCTTTTTCACTCCTCCTTTTTCCTACACTTTGATTCTCTCATGCATCATTTATAAGCTTCTTAGTCTATGCTAAAGATTGATTTCAGCTTGAGTTTTCTATGAACTGAATGCTGAATTTGTTTGTATAGTAATATATAAGAGAAGGTGAAACCTGCAGAAGGAGCAATAACTAGGGATCGATGTGGAATGTTTTCAATTTTTAGTTTTGTTTAATCGATGTGGAATATTTCCAGTTTTATCGACAACTAACCCTTGGAGATCTCCAACTGCTTTTCCAAAATTTCTACAAACGGGCAAGGAAAATTCATTTTTTCCAAATTATTTTTGCTCCAATCCCAACGGCTTTCCCATTTCGATTTTCGAAAATTTGAATATGACAAAGTCATATGACAAAGTTGTTTCCAAATTTCGGAGAATGCTACATATTTGGGGAAACTCTTTTTCTTTTCTTTTTTGGTTTGATTCTTTGTTTTTGATAATGAGATGGAGAATCTATTTGGTAAAAAAAAAAGCTTGAAATTTTCCAAAAATACAAATTTCTCTAAATGGTGAAGCTGTTGGAGATGCTAATTAAGTGTTTACAAGAAAACAATCTGTGTCTGACTTGAACAAGCTGAGAAACAATAGTGAGTTAGTGACAGACTATATGTAAGTTAATTGTGGATAAAAATATAATTGCAGAATCTGCAAGGGAGGAAGATAGCTCCTCTCACAAGGCAGCAAAACTCGAGTGTAGGTTACCTTCGAATCCCAAAGAAGTAGAAGACCTTCGCCGTGATTCTGCTGCAAATCCTCTCATTGCATTCACCTTTCAAGAGCTTAAGACAATCACTGCCAATTTTAGGCCAGACCGTTTACTGGGCGGTGGTGGATTCGGAAGTGTTTACAAGGGCTTCATCACAGAAGATCTTAGAGATGAAGGGATTGAGCCCCTTCAAGTAGCTGTTAAAGTCCATGATGGCGACAACAGTTACCAGGGTCACCGGGAATGGCTGGTATCGTTTCCGCTCTTGAAACAACCTTGTTTAGATTTGCCCTCAATTTTATAACAACAATCATTTTCTTCTTGAACAGGCAGAAGTCATATTTCTTGGACAGCTCTCCCATCCAAATTTGGTGAAGCTTATAGGATATTGCTGTGAAGATGAACAGCGGGTGTTGATATACGAGTACATGCCTCGAGGCAGTGTGGAGAACAACCTCTTTTCTAGTAAGTATTCTTGATAACCCGAATTTGCTGATCTCCCTATGACTGCATACTGTTACATTAAGTGATTCAACACTTGCTATGTTGTTGCTATCTTTACAGGAGTTCTGTTACCATTACCCTGGTCAATCCGAATGAAGATTGCACTCGGAGCTGCTAAAGGACTTGCTTACCTTCATCACGCTGAGAAGCCAGTTATATACCGCGATTTTAAAACTTCCAATATTTTGTTGGACATGGTGAGTACATCAAGATTCCCATTTTTTTTGACAGGTTCTATGATAAAATTAAAAACAGTTCAAGTTACTGATTGAAATTCACAACAGGAGTACAATGCGAAGCTTTCAGACTTTGGCCTCGCCAAGGATGGTCCAGTAGGCGATAAATCTCATGTTTCCACTCGTATAATGGGAACATACGGCTATGCAGCGCCTGAGTACATAATGACAGGTAATCCGACGCATTTTGGATGCATTCGCCTTAGTGACACAGTGATCTGCTAAACAGAAGTATCCTGGTTTGAACTTTTCAGGTCATCTTACTCCTAGGAGTGATGTTTACAGCTACGGCGTGGTTCTACTTGAGCTTCTCACGGGAAGGAAGTCGTTGGACAAATCCAGGCCAGCCAGGGAGCAGAATCTAACAGACTGGGCTCTTCCTCTACTCCGAGAAAAGAAGAAGCTACTCAACATCATCGATCAACGACTAGGGGGAGATTACCCGATCAAAGGAGTCCAAAAGGCGGCCATGCTAGCTTACCATTGCCTGAACCGTAATCCAAAGGCCAGACCACTAATGCGGGACATAGTAGACTCGTTAGAGCCTCTCCAGGCTGATGATGGCGACGCCTTCCAAGGGAAGCCGACTGTGATAACAATCGGAGAGATCTCGAATAAGCAAGTCAAGGATGGGAAGGCATCTGTCTGAGAGCCTTTCATGTATAAAGCCCATCTTTGATCTTTTTGTTGAGTAGACACAAATTACTACCATGTTGTTTTGAAATAGGATTAAAATAACATCAATTGGGATACTTATGACAGAGGTATGTTTTTTTTTTTTTTTTATGTTGGTATAGATCAATATGCATCACAATTTGCCCTCAAAATATAAGATAAATGCATCATAGTTTCATCTGCTTTGAGGGTTAAGAAAATTGCAACTTATTTTTATGAATTAATAAATTTTTGGTTTACAAGGAAGTGGGTATGGAGATGGATCAACTGATCAAAGTGGGGTAATGAATGGATCTTAAAAAAAGAAAAAAGAAAGTGGGTAATGAATTGATGACGTGGCACCATCAGAATGAGTGGGGATTGGCCACTCACCGGTGGTGCTGGTGATTGTGAGTATCATCGGTTGTGACTTCTCAGCCATTTGTTTCCTCTTTTTTCTTTCCTTTAATCTTTGAGCTCTATTAATGGTTTAATTTCTAGTTTTTAATTTTATGTGGTATATATTATTTATAAAATATATGAATTTTATAGAGTTGTATAATAACTATTCTATAGTGTTTTTTCACTATAGATAAATCGATTAATGAAAACTTTATATTATTTCATTATATGTTTTAAGTCTATATCTGTTGTGATTTTATATAAAAACTCCTAAAAATCAAGTAATTCAAAATTTCCAATATAGTTATAGTTATTTTTTTAAAAAAAAAAAACTTACAACTTATAAAAAAAAAAAGGAAAAAGAAATCAGGTGGCAGAGGATAGTTGAGGGGCAAAGAGATCTCCTCCTCTACTGGTTCTCTGTGTGTGGTGGTTTCTTGGTGGAATACCTATCAAGTAAGAAGAAGAAGATAGTAGATTAAAGATTGAGAGATGACAGGGGCCATTACAACAAGTTCAAATCCAAGCAGCTGCTGCATCAGGAGGCATAACAGGTTCCCTCTTGCACCTCCTTTATCTGTCCACAACTCAGTGTTGCTGAGCTCATGGAAGATGGTGAGCCTGAGTGCTCAACCCCAACCAAAATCAAGGGATTTGAAAAGGGTTAGGGCTTCAGAATCCACAACCAACACAGCTGAATCAGACCCAGGTGAAGAAGATGAAGAAGAAAGATATGAGGAATATGAGGTGGAGATTGAGCAACCATATGGATTGAAGTTTGCCAAAGGGAGAGATGGTGGCACTTACATTGATGCCATTGCCCCTGGTTACTCAGCTGATAAAACCGGCAAATTCAGTGTTGGTGATAGAGTTATTGCTACCAGGTACTTGCCAATTTTAGGGTTTATAAGTTTATTCATTGTTCATTTTACAAGTTCAATTGATGATGAGATTCCAAAAATGTGTGCTTGTTTGCATATTTTGACAGTGCTGTTTTCGGAACCGAAATCTGGCCAGCTGCTGAGTATGGTAGAACAATGTACACCATTAGGCAGAGAATTGGCCCCTTGCTTATGAGAATGGAGAAGAGATTTGGTCAGTTTCTGTGTCATTTTTGTGCAATTTTACTTCAACTGATCAATGTGAAGCTGAACAAAGCTTGCTTTCCGACAGGGAAGACGGAAGATACCGGCGAGCTGACTGAGAAGGAGATCATCAGAGCTGAAAGGAACGCCGGGTTTATCAGCAGCCGGATCAGGGAGATACAGGTTGCAGTTGCTACTTTGATGCTTCTTGTTTGCTGATTGATTTCAGTGATCTTGAACATTTTGTGTGTCATTCTTTGGATTCAGATGCAAAATTACCAAAAAAAGGTTGACCTGAAACGACGCAGGGAAACGGATCTTCGTGAAGGACTCCGGCTTTCCAGGTGCAGTCTTGTATCCCAATCTGTTGTGAATTCATAACTTGTGTCCTCTAACTTCTGCAATTGTTCATCCAAGGGATGGGAAATACGAGGAGGCGTTGGAGAAATTCGAGTCGGTGTTAGGATCAAAGCCTACTCCTGATGAATCTTCAGTGGCCAGCTACAATGTTGCTTGCTGTTACTCCAAGCTGAATCAGGTACTTGCTAATTTCATGTAGAGTGAGTGAATGTGGCGAAGCACAGCAGTTTCGTGATCTTCGTATGCGTGTTGTGATGGACAGATTCAAGCTGGACTCTCGGCTCTCGAAGAAGCATTGAAATCGGGGTATGAAGATTTCAAGGTAAATCAGTTCAAACATTTGCACTTTACTCTCTTGCTATCAACCTTGGAGGACTAATGGTGGCTTCATTTGATGCTGCAGAGAATCAGATCAGACCCGGATCTGGAGAACCTTAGGAAGTCGGAAGAGTTTGATCCGCTCATGAAGAGGTTTGACGAGTCATTCATAAACGAAAACGCTATCAATGCCATCAAGTCCCTATTCGGCTTCAACAAGAAGTAATAAACAGGTCATGCTTGTTAGCAGTTGAACAGCTCGGAGGAAGATGAATGCCTCTTTTGTCGCTCTCCTTCGTTTCTTCTCGGATTATAGGCTTAGGGTAGGATGATTCTTGTAAGTGCTTATAGAGGTGTACACAGCCTCGGATCATACATTACTCCTGAACTGTATCCACACTTCAAATATCAACTGCTTCATACACAATTGCAATTCATGAACAGATATTCATGGTATTATTCCGAGCATCTATAAGATACATACACGACGAAACAGGTATCAGCTTGTAAATATTGATACATTACTGTGTTACTGAAAGCAAAGCTATGAAGCGTGAGGATAGAGACGAATAGGAAGTCCCTTGGCAGGTACCGCCATTGGATCATACACAATCTTTTCTTGAGGATGGAGCAGCTCCCACTTGAAGGTGTTGACTATGTTGTACAAGAATACGAGTATCTCTACACGAGCATATTCCTTTCCCAAGCACATCCGAGGCCCCCCTCCGAATGGCATGTATGTGTAAGGAGGAGGGCCATTGCCTTCAAACCTGCAAGGCTCAAACTTGGCTGCATCCGGGAAAAATCTCGGGTCCTTGTGCGTGGACATTGGGCTCCAGTACAACTGCAATCATTTTATGCAAATCCAATCCCTCTTGATAAGCATGTTTCTGATTCAAGAATTCAAATTAGCAGGTAAGACATTTGCAGAAGATGAATAACCTTCCATCCTTTAGGGATTGTGTAGCCCTCATAGTCAAAATCGACAATGGCTTCTCGGAATCCACTAGGAACAGGTGGAATGACCCTCATGACCTCGGAGACGACATGCCAAGAGTATCTCATCTTCTGAATATCCTCCCACTGCAGCAACTCCCCTACTGCTTTTGATTCCGCGATTTCCTTCTGCTCTGCATTAACCGAACACATAACATCAATTACAGATTCAATACTACCTCATAGGAATAGCTGAATAGGAGAGAGCACCTTTGCGGACTTGGTCATAAACATGCGGCAACTCTGCCAAGAACTTGACAAGCAGAGTGATCGCAGAGCAGGACGTATCATGGCCTGCGAAGAGGAGCAAGAGTATGTTGTTGATAATCTCCTCCTCCGTCAAGAACCTTCCATTCTCGTCACAAGTGACCAACAAATGCGACAGGAGGTCTTGATCAGGGGATGCTCTCTTCTCTTCCAATTCCCTCCGTCTTTGCCCCACAAACACTCTTAGGTCTCTCCTGATTACATCTGCAGCTCTCATTGCACTGTAAAAGCTCGTTCCGGGGAAGTTCAGAGGTATGGCAATCACCCCTTTTAGAAGCACCTTGAACTGAGCTGACAACCTTGAGATGAAGGCTGGATCCTCTATGCTAGTGAACAACCGGCTAGCTAGTTCGAATGTGTACTGCTTCATCAAAGGGCTCACCACCACCTCTTCTTTACCTTCAATACAACTTACATGTCAGGTTTTCATCCAAATTGGTATCTCTACCCATCCAAGCAAGATTTGACCATCTCAAAGCAATGAATTAGACTGAAATTTCTGTCAGAAATCATAAAAAATCACTGCAATTCTAAAATCTAGTTCCCAATCAAATTTCAAAGGAGCACAGTGATGAATTTCCTGATTTCTAATTAGCCCGCCAGGTGTTTGATAGAATTCCTCAATGGCGTAACAGCAAAAACCCTAATCAATCACATTCAACCGAATAAAAATAACTGAAATTCGATCATCCTGTAGCCAATCAATTCATAAAAAGCAAGCAAGGGCGACGTTTTATCTGATTTCATATTTAGCACACCAGGTGTTCGATAAAATCCCTCAAAGAAAAAAAACCCAAACCTTGCCAGAAGGTGGAGATATGGTGGCGAGTGACAGCATCCATGGTTCTGACATACGTCACGAGAGCATCAGGACCCATGGAAGACAACAAAATCCGCCGCAAGCGCTTGGCGTCGTCGCCGACAGAGGTGGAAATGCAAAACCCGAAGAGCTTATGAACGGAAGGCGGCCACCAAACCTGAACGAGCTTGTTCTCGTTCGAGAACAGGAACTTGTTAGCTGCCTTGCCGTAGAAGACGACGGTCGGGTAACCGAACAAGGAGGTCTTGAAAGGGCGGGTGCCGTCGCCATGGATCCGGTCGGTCAGGAAGAGCTCCGGTTTCCCATTCCGTAAGGCCTTGAACAGCTGCAGAGTCTCCCCCAGGAGGGGGAAACCTAGGGTTCCTGGGGGGAGGTTCCTATGGGGTGATGTGATGGACCTGTTGTAGAGAGTGGAGATTGTGATTAACACCATTAACAGCAGGAATAGAAGCAGAGATAGTGCTGCCATGGATTCCACCATTGCTTTGCTCCTGTTGGATTGGGTGTTCACTTTTTTCCCATAAAAATAAAAAAACAAATCTTATAAAAAAAAATTATGAATTTGATCAGTTTATAAACTTGTTTATTAGTGCATTGATGATAATTACTCGTAGATAGAGAGGAAACTAAATGCTTAGATTATGGATGCATTCAACATTTTCCACTAATCATCAACATGAAATTCAACATGATTATGTAAGTTGAAAATGAAGTTTTAAAAGTCGTGTTTTCATACGAAATGATCCTCTAGTTTAATTTGATGATTTATTTATTAATGTGTTTTTATTAGTGGAAATGCATTTTAATGATTTTTAATGGTATAAATAGTTTTTTACATTATATTTTAATGATTTTATTAGTGGAAATGAGAGTATAATTTTAACTTTTAAAAAACTCATATAAATAGTATAGTGATGGATTTTAAAAAAGGAAAATTTATAGAAAATCACTTATTAAATGTGAGGATTTTCATTTCATCACTCACTAAATATAAATTTATATAAAATGAAAAGACCACCCATAATCTCTACCTCCGTTAAAATCTCTAAAATATTTATAAAAGTCTTAAATGCCCCTAAAAATAAAAGGAAATGATATCCACTTATATCACACTCAAACTAAGAACTTTTTTTCATAGGTATGAAAAACGAAACTAATTGATAAATTGCTTATATGCAAATAAACTTATAATTGTAATTAATCGAACTTAGCTTGTGGAGGTAACAAAATCTCTTTTGTGTGATACGAAACAAGACTAAAATAGTTTTTTATAGTATATTTTAATGATTTCATTAGTGAAAATGAAAGTATAATTTAACCTTTAAAAAACTTATATAAAAGACCACCTTTGGTCTCTTCTCCCATTAAAATATTTATAGAAGACTTAAATGTCCTTAAACGTAAAAGAAAATGATGTTCACTCATCATACTCAAACTAAGAACCTTCTTTTCATAGATATAAAAAATGAAACTAATTGACAAATTGGTTACATACAAATAAACTTATAATTGTAATTAATTAATTGAACTTAGCTTGTGGAGGTAATGAGAAAGACTTAGAATTTAATTGGTGATTGTCACGTATTAAAACTGCGAGAAGATGAAAAAATAGGGGTTTAATTAAGATTTAATTTATCTTTTATATTAGACTCTAATAAATAACCTAGGTAGATTTATTTAATTTAAAGTTTTAAATTTTAAAGGATTAACTAAAATCAGTATCTAAATTCAATTCAAAAACTCTGTAATAATTTCAAAAAGAAACAACAGTACATAATTTCTCCCTCATTTTGGTTCATAAAGTACTTGAAACGTTTGAAATGGTTGATCAATGGTCTCCCAATATTTTTGAATCTATGGTGGAATAGCTTGGATGTGGGTAAATATAATGAACAACAATGAAATAAGGGGTTAATACAAGTTTAATAAGAATATTTACATTTTTTCATATATTTTAATAGACTCTTAACAAAGAAGAAGGCTATGGATGATCTTTTCTAAACAAAACCTCTTTAACAAATACCTAAAATATTAGATAATGTCTCAGAAAACATTATTAACACTAAAATTATTAATACAAATTTTACAGATATCTGTTACTTATGGCACTCTATTTGGGAATTAAGAAATACAATCATTTTCCGTAATAATAATAAAAACATTAATAACTTACTAAATCAAACAATCGACAAAATCCATTGTTGGAACAAAGAACAAACCAAGGAGAAAATACCCAAATACAAAAGACCTCGTGATAAATTATTTTGGAAACATCCACCAACAGACATTATCAAAATTAATGTAGATGCGTCGATAAAAATTGGATGCGAACCACAAATTAGTTGCGTTTTTAGAAACAACTATGGCCAAGTTATTAAAATATACAAACATAATATTATGATGAGTCCAATTACCTTAGCAGAAACCCTTGCTATTTATGCAGGTATTAGACAAGCTACTGAACTGGGACTGAGAAGAATTATTATTGAAAGCGACTCTTCAATCGCCATCAACGGAATCAACCACATAAACAAGATCCCATAGATAATTGTCCAAATTGTCGAAGAAATCAACTCCTTGAGAAAAGACTTTGAGTCAATCAGCTTCCAACACTGCTACAGAGAAGCAAATCAAGCAGCTGATTATGTTGCAAAATCGTCTCTAAATTGTAATCTCATCTTGAGCCGTTCTTGTTACGAATTCCAAAACATCATCTATTTAGATGATTATGGATGCCACTAGGACATCCAAACTCTTGCACACTGTTAAAAAAAAAACCTCTTTAACAAATGTTTTCTATTTCATATTTAACAAGTAGTTAGATAAAAACTATTTAACGGATGATTTGTGTAAATTTTTCTGTAAAAAGTGGAGATAGTAATAAATATATATGCATTTGATTTTAAAAAAAATAAGAAAATCCTCCTTTATACATTTACATAATGTCACGAACCTGTGATGTGATGTCATTGTGCAACTACGGCTGATGCATGATGACCCAATTAAGTCATTAACTTCTGGATTAGGAATTTAGGGGTGTAGTTTCTTGAATTTAGGAACAATAAAAAAAGTGAAAAAAAATAATAAAATAAAATGGTATGCCGTAGTAAAAAGACAAAAAAAAAAATCATTGTCATATTTGAGGATGTCCTTTACCCTGTTGTCCATTCATAGTATTAGTAAGCAATTTAAGCTTCTTTCCTTCACAAATTTAAGTGTTGGGCATTGCATGCTTGCCTTCCATTATCTTCCATTTGCCCATTTTGGAGAAATTGTTTTTACATCAACATTTGTTATTTTGGTATATGTTCACACAAATCTTCTAACAATCTACCACACTAACACAAAAGATTACTATCCTTCAAAATTATGTCAAGCTTGAAACAGGACGGTTCGATTCCTCGTCTTATCATGAGTTGAATAAATAACGCATTTTTGTTGACCTTCAGTCTCTTGTGTGTGATACGAAAACAAGACTAAACAAATAGGAATGGAATAGAGATGAGATTATGATGTAGAAAACAAGTATCTCAAGGTGTGCATATACTAGGCACATCTTGGATCAATCATGAAGGGCACGAACGAGTACCATACTAACAATAATAAATCAGATCAAGCGAATTGGTAATTACAGCACAAGATTAAGCTAACGTGTAGAACTTCGATGGCTTTACCCTACCTTATATCCCATCATTTTTTAAATTTTATTAGTCGATAAGGAGGGAAATCCTATCTACCCATCCTCTCAACTTGTAAGTGAAATCACCTATGTCAATCTCATGACTTCACTTACAACATGCCAAGTGAATCTCATTTTCTGTCCTCCACCAAACAAAAGAAAATTTTTAAAAAAAAATTCTCAATTCCCTAGCCATCAAAATTGAAAAACAATATATAAATAAATAAATAAACCAAAGAGAAAAAGAGATCCTTTGAGCAGCAATTTGAAAGTTTGAAGTTTGAACAGCTTTGATCCTCATCTTCAAGAAGACTGAAGCCCTGAATGAATGCTTACATTACAAAACATATATACTGAAATTTTTCAAAGCTTTAGATGCTTCTATTTAATGAACATTTGCCCTTGAATTTTTCAACTTCTCTAAGCCATCAAAGCAACAGGGACATCTACTGTCCAGTTCCATAACCCCAAACCGGGCGTCGACTTGGACAAATTGTGTTGTCTTCATTTCACCACATACATGTATCATCTCACAAGAAATATCATATCCTGCATCAAGCCTCCATACTGGAAAAAGTCAAGTGCAATTTCATGGAATCTTTCCCAACTCCAATCCCTAATCTGAAGAAATAATCCAAACCCAAGTGCAATTCATAGACCGCGCGGCGCCTTATCTATCCACTCCGGATTACCCAGATGGAGTAACAAGAGTCACAGAAACACAAATATCTTCAAGGGAAGAAGCTTCAATTATGTCTCCTCAACAAACAATAATTGAATGGCATTGAAAGATACACTTTTGGAAGCAATAGTTATCTTGTAGGACTGTTCCAATGACGATCTCCAACTCGGGTGAAGAACAAAAATGATGGATTTACTTGGAGTAGCTCCCTTCCGAATGGATAGATAGAATCTACAAGCCCTTTGTACAGATTGGAATCCCTTCAATGCCTGGATAGTAGCTTTTGCTCAGGCAAGAGTTGTGTTTCGCTTCCAGAGAAGATATGTCAGAGTATGGTACAAATGCAGCCTCTATTCTCCAAACGGCCATAGACCGGATCTCCATCTTCTTCACTGTCAAGAACAAAAGACATTCCATGATTGAACAGAAACCAGACGACATAGGTTGGCAGCACAGTCTAAACATATAAACAAATATGAAGTGGCAACTCAGAAGCACCCAACTAACAGCAAAGTAGTGTAGATTAGTCAAGAAATACTTTGAAATCATTTATAGCCACAATCAAAGTTGTACAAGGGTGTTTCTTGTGAAAGGTTCATGCTTTATTGAAGCTGCCGAAGAAAAAATGGGACATATTGTTGTTAACCAAGTAACTACAAGGACAATTTTACTGCTCTTATCGTGTCTAAAGGAGAACAACTACAGCTATTTTACCAAGTTTTGCCCTACTATGACACTTTAAGCCTCTGTCAAGGACTTGTTATGAAAGATTGCCCACCTTAAGCAAAATGAAGAAATGCATTGCAATACCATATTGAAGCATAAACAGTTTCAAAGAAGAACATTCAGCGGAAGAGTGCAAGCACATTATATAACTATCAGGTGAGCACCAGATAATGCACTTTGATCAAACCAAAATAATAGGGAGGGGAATGCAGTCAGGATCGAATAGAAAGTAATGTACAATTGTACAGCCTTGGCATACCCAGAGTATATCTATATACCATCAGTTTGAACGGAATTAAACCTCACATAGTAAGAAAGGATAAATCGTGAGATAATGTGAAATTGTATCTATGAGACATTCTTGGCGAAGAAATTCTTCAAATGAAATGAACGATTGCTTTGCAGAGAAAAATATATGGTGATTGCGAATCTTTGACAAGTTCCATTTGACTTTATTTGTCGTAACATGGTACAAATCTATGGATCAAGTGCTCAAAGTTCTCTATCTCTAGGACTCCAACTTCATTTACATATATAGCACCACTAGCAAACTTAAAATCCAATTATAAACAAATCCCTCAAACAAGTTTCTTTTTAGTGACATTGCAACCAAGCCAACCATCATTGCTTTAATTGCCAGCATAGAATTCTCCATACATGATAGAACATCCGAAATTGGCAGCTTGTTACCTCAAACACAAGCGAAATGTCCAGTTTCCTATCCTAAATTGGATACTTGGATCAAATCTTGAATTTCATCAAAGAAAATTTCTCATTTGCAAGGTAGCACCAATCTCTAATTTAAGATGGGTTAGAACCTTATGCTCTACATCAACAACCACTAATTCGGTAACAGGAAGGTAAAATGTAACAGTATAAGAGAAAAAAACCAAATGCAACCAACCAACATTGACAAAAAGAAGAGGAAGAGTAGCGAGGAAGAACAAATACCTGGACTCAAACTCCTTGATCTCGGCAAGTTCCTTGCCTAAAACATCAACCCATTGAACTTTTTTCTTCTCGACGTGCGAGGATTCAGGTGATGGCTTCCGCAGACTGCTCTTCAGATTGCTAACACTCCCATTACAATTTCCATTCCCGTTGTCGCTGCTGCTGCTATTAGCATTAAACTGCTCTTCCCCTAAGCTACTGGCCTCGGAAGCAAGAGGAAGAGGAGGCGTCGGTGGAGGCGGTGGTGGTGGAGATGCATGTGGGGTGTTTTCCAATTTCAAAGGGGATGGATTGTACAAATGAGATGAGGGTTTGCAGAAGCAAATGAAAGGACAGTGAATTTTGCAGAACAAAACCCTCATCAAATACAGCAACAGTTGCAGCACTTATTATCTCTCCCTCTTATTACTGATGCAATTCTCATTCCTATTTGCAATTTTATACCCAACAAATGATCATCAAAACGATATTCAACTAACAAACCACTATCATGAATTCATGATACAGAGTCACAGACTCAAAAAAACCCCAAATTGAAAGCAGTGAAGAACAATCAACTAACAAACCACTATCATGATACAGACTAAAAAACCCCCAAATCCAAAATTCAATCAAAATATGCCTCTAGAAATGAACCCCGCAAAACTCTCCAGCAATACTCAATAAACCCAAAAGGAAAACTGAAAATCAAATTGAGAAAAAAGAAGGCACAAAATCAAATCAGGATTGTGGGAATGAAGAACAAACAAGCTTTAATAATGATTACAGAATCTCAAGTGCACATCAGGGAAGCAAAATAAATACCGCTTCCACAAAGGCCGAGCCCTAATTAAAAAAACCCCCAAAATATGAACTGGTGAAGCACACGAAATAGACGAGGTTCAGAGTATAGTTTACTAGTTCAGAATCTGAAATGGGTCTAAGATTTGCTGCCCTGGCATTTGGGTTTGATGAAGAAAGAGACAAAAGTAAGAATGACAGCAAGATTAAGAGGCAAGAAAAAAGAATAGAGGAAGGAGAAAGATTTATTACAGTTTCACCCTCAAGATAAGATGATTACACTCCCAGATCAAAGATGGAGCCTTTTCCTCTTCCCCATCATTGTCCATAGCCATCAACACCATAGGAGACAAGAAATGAACTTTCTTTATTTCTTTTCTTTAAAGAACCTTTTTTTTCATCAAAAAAAATTGGTTCTTTTAAGTTTTAAAGAACCACCCACTTAACCAACCTTCCAAGGTCCAAGACAAGGGACCAGGGGAGAACATAAAAAGGGTTTGCTTACAAAGGGACATTGTACTAAGGGAGATTATGGCTCCTCAATCTTTGCAATAATTGGCCTATTCAACTATTCAAATTCAAAAAATAAATAAATTAGGGTGTACTAATTAGACATTATTTTTGATGATTTAAGTTCTTTGATAGATATGATTATGAAAATAGAAGTAACAAGTGATTGGAATGTTATGGGCAGAAGAATCAATGCTGTAGGGTAGAAGATGACATATTATGTGTCATGTCACTTAGACCAAGTTTATCAGTTCAAATCTTCACATAAATAATAAAAGCTCTCTTTTTCTTTGAATGTTCAAAATAATTTCATCATATTTTTATTTGAGATCTCATGTGACTATGTGAGGAAGTGTTTATCCGACACAAGTAGACTATACTACTATTTTTCATGGAATGTAAATGTTTTATTTATTATTATTATTTTGATAAAGTAATAATTCGATATCAGACAAACTTGAATCTCGATAAGAGGTAAAAACGGTAGACAGAAACATTGTCAAGATACGTAAATGTTTTATTTATACTTTTTCTTTGATGCTAGTGAATGTAAAAAAACATCAAATCACAATCACACTAAAAAAAGGATCATATATAGTATAGTATAAGAAAAATATTTAAAATTTAAGACAAACAATGGTCATGAATGAAAGGTAAATAAAATATAAAGGGAAAAAACAAATCATCTCAAAAGAGTGAACGATCTAAACACAGTAGATTACGACAGCAATGGATCGATCGACATAAAAATCGAGTATGACCCTAGAAAAGATTGAGAATGCTGAAAACATGAGATAGTTAAAAGAGAAACATATGATCTCGTCAAAACATCTCTAAAGTACTCTCTTTACTAACTAAGACAGACATGTATATTTTTTTTCTTTTTTTCTTTTTTTTTTTTGTACTTTGAATTTTTTGGAAAACGGTTGTTACATGTTATTTTAAAATTTTGCATCATTTTTAAGAAAATAAATAAAAATACATTTATATCTTTAATTATTATTTTATTTTTTCACTTTATCGAAAACTACAACCAGATTTTATACCAAAAAAAACTACAACCACATTTCTCTAATTATAACAAGAGTAATTTTAATATTTTTTAACAAGATTTTCTATATAAAACGATATATTTTTATGACCATAGGTTTTTTTTCCATAGGGATGCCCTTGATCCCACACACTATGAAGCCCTATATCCACATATGTCGTCCACTCGACATACAACCCGATGTGGATACATATTATTTTCCTTTGAAATTTTATAAAATGCACAAATTAACAGAGATGGTCCATTTGTGATTAAAAAATGTAAATGAAGAGATAGTACGATCTTATTCCATCTAACACGATCTAAAAGGACAGTTTAAATTATTCGAGTTCTCATAGTAGATATATATTATAAGCTTCTAACTTAATTATACTCCTTAAAATAATCATGTCGAGTAGATCATGAAAGAGAGAGAATCGTAGACAGACAAATTCTCCAAGAAAAGCCAAACATTAAAATAAACCCTACACATCTTTACAAGATTGAGTAGCTTCGAACCCTAAAAATTGGGTAGGTTTGCATTTTTCAAAAAATATAATTGTGTACTTCAAACTCAAACTCCGTGAAAACTAAATACACCGTAAATCATCACGTCGTTTTAAACTACGTTGGAATGAACTTGGCTTTATGAGAGAGATTTACGGTGTATTTAACAACACCTTCCAAACTCCAATCCCACTTTCCATCTTCCAGTTTGGTTTGGATCACATGAAATGACTCCCAATCAACACAACATGAGATTGTCTATCAGTGTCTAAAAAGGGGTTAATTTCCGCCTTTGGTAAAAACTGAACCTCTACTACGATCAATGTGCATACTCGTAAATTCGCAATGTATGCACGCAACCTGCGTACAAGCTTCCACACGGCCTTGCACATTGACGGCATTGTTAGTTCGTTACTCGCACAAAGTGCAATCCAAGGCTCAGTACGATTTACCTCTGGGCGCAAAGAACACACCACATCTATTTATAGGGGAATCAAAAACCTACCTGAAAAAGTAAGGGTAAACACTAGTGGGGGTTTCAGGAAAAAGGTGCATTTGTGTGTCGATTGTCTACTCTTTAAGGGGTAGTGTTGATTGCTGGAGAGTCAAAAGCTCCCCTCTTTCTCGCTGTGTGCGCCCTTTGAAGCCCGGACCCTAAACCAAAAGCAGGAAAGCAACTGATTACCGAAACCAAAAGCTTTGCTCTTTGGTTTGGATCATCATAAAAAACACACATTCTGTAGTGCATATAACAGAGATGAGATTCCATTCTCTGGTTTTCTGAAAGGTGCCCATCTTATAAGGTTTCTGAGTAACCGAAAGTACTGAACAAATGGAATGGATGAGATGTAATTTATACGCGTATTTCTACTGTACAGACAACAATCTCTCTGAAGATGGAGCATACCTTTAGCAATGCAGGGAACTTGGATTCTGAAATAGGAAAGATGGGTCTTTGTTTGGTTCGAGACAAAATTGAGGGAGATCTCCTCTGGACAACTAGTGCTGATCCTTGAGGACTGGAAAAGCAATTACGTCTCGGATGCTAGCAGAGTTTGTTAACAGCATTACAAGTCTGTCAATTCCAAGCCCCTGAAAACAACTCATCAAACTTAGTCCTATTCAGCCTCAGTGGTAAAAGTTTTATGTGAATGTTAATGTTAAAGGAAAAAAGGTTAGAAAAATGATGTGATAACGAAGAATGATCTCATTTTACGCCACAAGTATATAAATGAGCATACCATCCCAGCAGCAGGAGGCATTCCATATTCCAGAGCCGTTAGGAAGTCCTCATCAAGCTTGACCTCATAGGATTCATCATCCGTGTTCTTCTTCTTTTCTTCTTCACCATCAACTGTCATGTGCTTCTTGTTATGCTGCCTCACTTGCTCTTCCAACCGTTTCCTCTGACATTATATAATAGACAAGCCATAAGCGTCAAACTTCTAACTAGAAGGTGCTGTTTATCACGTAGATTAGAATGTTTTTCCCCAGAAAAATTGCTAAAAATAACATAAACTTTAGGGAGGTAGCTTTTGGTGGCACAAACCTTGCAATATTATGAAAATAGCATGAACTTTGAGGGTGGTGGCTATTAATAGCACAAGTGTGGTCAACAAAGTCTTTCAAACCCAATTAACTAACAAATTATAAAAATTTAAATCTTGCCAAACTGAGCCATAGCTTGTAGTAGTTGTGCCATTTATACCTACCACCACCAAAGTTTGTGTTTTTTTCATGTTATTGCTAAGCTTGTGCCACAAAACGCTGCCACCTCCAAGGTTCATGCTATTTTAGCAATTTCCCCTATTTTAACAAAATGAAAATGCTATAACCTGATCCATAGGATCTGTCAGTTCAGAGAATGCATTTGCTAGTTCTCGGCCACAGATGAACAGCTCAAATCTCTCAGTTAAACCTGCAGAGCTGATAATGGAATGCCGGTTACATATTCAATGTATCAATGAACCCATGTAACAATCATTTTAGGACCAACAGTGATAAAATGAAAACACTGACACATATTGCAAATTTGCAGGAGTCATTGAATTAGTTAGCCTGAAAATATCAATATGATGCTGAAGTCAAATTTATCACACTTTACCTTCGATGTGGCTTTGCAAGAGGAGATATCTCTATAGGATAATCCAAAACAAATGTGGGCTGCAGAAGTTTAGGTTCTACAAACATTTCAAATACCTGGAACCACAAATAGAAGCAAACCTTAAGCACTGATGCTAATAAACTCTATAGCAGGATCTAAATCAGAAAGGGTCATTAGCCTGTGATTAATTACCAATTCAACAATTAGTCTTGGCCGAAAATTGTCTTTAGCAAAGCTAGAAATGAAACAGCCCATTTACCTCGTTAAGGACATGGCCAATTGATGGAGACGATTTGATTGCTAACTTGTCTTTTTCCTCCAGTTTGCTGCCAAGAGTGCTCAATGTGGCTTCTTTAGCAGCTTCTAGGGTGCTGAACTCGCTGAAGTCAATTCCTGAGGCCTCTTTAACGAGATTGTGCATTGTCTCTCTCCTCCATGGCCGTTCTAAACTTATCTCCATTCCCTGGAAATGTTCAGCACTGGCTTTATTAATTATACGATGTTCTCAGGCCATGTGATGCACTTGAATCCCATTGTAGATATATGTACATAATGATGCAAAATTTTAGATAACACAAAAAAGTTCATGGAGGCAACAGGCTGATGTCTCCCACAATAGCGCATTTACTAACAAAATTATCCACCATATTGTGGAGCTACGAATGCAAATGGTTTACTTACATCATCAGCTCTAATATCGCATCTCTTCATCTTTTACCAAAAAGATACAAGCAAAGAAGAATACCTGATAATCTATAGTAAGCTTCCCATGAACAGCTAGTGCACACTGTGTGACAATTTCCTCTGCCATTCTCATCATGCTTTCATAGTCTGAATAAGCTTCATACATCTATTTAAATATGGATTTTTTTTCACAGAAGATCAGTTGGAAAAATAAGTAAACAAAATCAATAGCCATTTTGACATAAACAACATTTACCCAAAAGTACACTAGAACTAAAATAAAATGACCACAGCGTTCAAAATTGTCACCTCTATAGTAGTAAATTCTGGATTATGACGAGTTGAAAGGCCTTCATTTCTGAAGATGCGTCCTATTTCATAAACCTTTTCAAATCCCCCAACCTGTCAATATCAGAATTAGGTACAGTGGCAGGATCTTCATTCTGGGCAGACACAATCACAAGTAGAAAATAGAGAAGATAATACTTGATCATAAATACCAACCACACTCCTTATATGGATATTATAAAGGTATCTCAAAACACATGATGCCCCATTTTATAGCTATTGAATATTGTATCATGTGCAACACACACCAAATGAAATTCCACATTCCCGCAGACTATATCAACCTATGACCATGTTTTGGTCTAAATGAAAACAATTTTAACCAGCTGTAGAGATTATAGAGAATGTTCACCAGCATTCTCTTCAAGTGAAGTTCAGTCGCAATTCTCAAGTATAGATCCCTTCCTAGTGAATTGTGGTATGTGATGAAAGGCCTTGCCTCTGCCCCACCAGCTGCTCCCTAGCCAAAAGATCCATTTAATATCAAGTCAAGGAAATGAAGTACATATGATCAGCTTATCAGATCAATAAGGACAATAATAATTAAACCGCTTTTGTATTAGCAGACACAGACCTGTAAAACAGGAGTTTCAACTTCAATAAATCCATAAGATTCTACAGTCTTCCGTAACTCTGAGATAACCTATGACAAAAAATAGGAAATCAACACATTATTAGGTCCTAATGTTCTTATTAAAGGATTGAAATTTAGAAGCATGAAACACATATAAGGGATAATAATCAAGAAGACAATGAACATCTTAGTTGCTTTAGTCATCGAGGAGGGAGATATTCGGCAAACATTAAAGCCATTGCTCCTCATAATCTACCTTGGCTCTCTTCCGAAAGATTTCAGCCACATCAGGATTTGCAATCATATCAACATACCTGAGCAAAAGATGCAGTTACCAAATCAATCAACGGAAAGGATAAAGACCAGTAAGCAATAGCACCAAATATATGAGTCTCATAGGCCATAGGTACATAATACTAATAAGCGAGAATATAAATCTGCCTATTTATTTATGATCTATAAAACAACAAGAATATAGTATAGATTCCTTTACCTCTATATGATTTTATCTACAACAAGATAAGAAATTAAGAAGGAAACGAAAGCAAAAAAAAAGGCAAAATAAGGGCTCTTTTTGCATAATAACTCAATAAGGGCCTTCAAATTTACAAAGCGGAGATCTGGGAATAAATCCATGGAATAGCAGAATAAGTAGGAAGGCAAAGGCAACACCAAGACTCAAATCAGAACTATTATAAGAAAAAATTTAACCAACTAACCGTTGGCGATAGCGTTTATCAATGTCGGTCAGTCCATGATATTTGTCAGGCAGTGGGAGTAAAGATTTGGTAAGAATTGAAAATGAACTCACACGAACAGAGAGCTCTCCTGTAAATAAATAAACATTTTAAAAGCACACAAAAGTCAGAAGAATAACTCGATGATCCGTATTTAGCAGTGTATATTTCGATACACCCTGCACGTTCTATGATTCTATGAACCTAAAAATTTATTCTAATCTTCATAGCTAACCAGTCACCACTGATATCAAACAGGAAATGCATATTCCATTTCATCGAGAATGGTTACCTTTCTCAGTGCGCTTGACTGTGCCAGCTGCTCCCAGAATATCACCAACATCTACAAGCGATTTCAACTGCTCAAAGTACTCACTGGAAAGACGTTCCTTCTCACAGTAAAGCTGGCATAAAAAAAATAACATAAAATAAAGACAAATTGACATTGGATATGTTATTGTATGAGCTAGGAGGTGATGCCAACAGAAGAAGAAGAAGAACAAATTACCTGAATTGTCCCAGAATCGTCCCGGAGAGTTAAAAAGGCGAGCTTGCCGAATGCTCGACGAGCCATGATTCTTCCGGAAACGGACACATTATCAGAATCAGACTCTTCACCAGGCTGCAACTGATCGTAAATCGTGTGAAGATCAGCAGCCAAATGAGTTCGATCCCACTTGTAGGCATAGGGTTCAAGTCCCTTATCTCTTAATTCCTCAACCTAAGCTACGAGAAAGGGATAACATTCATCATCAACCAATGAAACACTATCAAATTCACACAGATTCAGCCAAATTAAGTTGATTATCCGCAAAATCACCTTAGTGAGACGAATTGCGCGCACGGCGTACTTGTCGGAAGTAGAGGTGGTGGAAGGGGAAGAAGAAGACCTCCGATTCCTGTTGCCGGCGGTTGTTGCGGGGGCGGAGGAAGTGGAGGAACAGCATCTGGTGGCGCGGCGGAGGGTGGTGGAGTGGAGCAGTAAATTCCGCCATTGGCGGGATGGGATTGAGAAGCTCCAACTCCAAACCTTGAGAGCCTCCATCTTTTTTCGCTCGCACTGCGGTTGGCCATCGTCGACAGAAGGTCAAGGTTCACAAGTGGGCTTTTGGGCCTCCTCTATGACAATTTTGGGCGGATGAGTTCAACTGGTCGGAGGCCCACTAAAAAAATTTAAAATGAGAGAGGTTGAATAGGTCGGTCAATCAGGGATTCGGGGCTGTTTTCTCTTTCACTTAAAAGAGACAAATGAACAATATTTCATGAAGTCGTTTGTCTGGAAAAAAAAATGATGTTGTTAAATTTCAAAAAACAACAATGTGAATCGAAAGTGATGTCGGGTTTATTATTATTGTTGTTGTTGTTGTTAGATTGAGATTCAATCTTATAACTAAAAACTTGTCCTTTTATGTTTTCAATTGTATATTTTCAAGGTTTTTCGTTCACCAACTTGTCGGCCATCGAGATTCAGGTATATCTGATCCCGTTTTGATTGTGATCTATTTAATGTTTCATGCTCTTTTATATTTTAGTGTTTATTTTTACTTCACAATCAACACGGGATCTCAATAGATCAAGCTGAGAGATGTCTAGACTCATGATACTAAAAAAAAATAAACAAGACAATAATTTAGGTGTGTCAGATTCTACTGATCCACCACTCAATAGCATCATGTCGAACGAGAGCAATAAGCTCCAAGTGAGAAGCAATCGACCCTTGAACCTATTGTAGACTAAGATGAGCTTCTTTATCCGCCACTTGGTTAACTTCTCGAAACACGTGAGTGACAAAAAAAAGAGTCAAATGATTGTAGCAAAAGAAGAGCATTGACGATCATCAAATCAATCTCCCAATGACACTTCCAACTCCCTTTTATTGAGTTGATAACCGTAAAATTGTCTCATTCCACTACAATCCTTGATAACCCCAACTCTAAAGTTGCAAGCAATCTCATGGGGAGAGTCAAAGCTTCTGCCATCAAATCTAAAACATATCCACCCAACGAGGCATTGCACGCCTGGACAAAGCCATGGTGGTCCTGAATCACAAAAACCGTTGCAACTTTCCCTATGGATAGTGTTGACCCATCAAAATTGATCTTGAAATATCCCTCCAATAGTTTATTTCGGCGAAGATTCTTTTTCTTTCCTAGTTGGGTTACACTTGTAGGTTTCTTATATTTTAGTTCTTCCTAATGAAGTATATTTGATTAGTTCCAATTTTGTAGACGAAGTCTTATAAATCCTTCATACTGTTGATTTTTCATGTAGTTTTGATCATCGAATACTACTTTATTCTTTATTGTCCATATATCCCACCAAACTAAATACAACGAGGTTGTTTGAGTTTTACTGAGACTTGATAATATTTCTGTTACAACTTGCTTCGTATTTTTGTTAGTCGTGTTCACCCTTCTATTTTTTGTTTCAATATCTCTATCAATCATTCCAATCGAATCAAGAGAATTGGTACATTATGTAAACAACTGTTTTGCGTCTTCTACCAAATGGTTGCATAAAACACAATATAGGAGCACTGCCACCCCATTTTCAGTAAGTCGTTTATTTGTTGGGATTCCATTCATCATCAATTTTCACTGGATATTATCAGACAGTATCTTTAATTTCATTTATCGAATTTTTTATGTTTGTAATTTTCCTTATGATATTATCAGATTATATCTTTCTCAATTTTTCAAATTTTATCTGGCTCTTTGTATTGTTTCATTTTCTGTTGCTCATTAATTAAGTGGTTCGAAATACTTTCCTAAATAGTTTATCTCTTACAATTCATTCGTCTTTCCAGATTATAATAGTTTTTCTTCCATTCTATACACACAATCAACCCTTCACACAATCAACCCTTCATGCTACTCAAAATAATGCTATTGAAGATGGTTTAAGAGATGATTATTGGAGTATGGAGTATCATATAAAGATTGTATTGAATAAAATATATAATCATTATGCATAATTTTGAGATGAAAGTTCTTGGAGAGAAACCTTTACCGACGCTCGAATCACGGCATGACAAGTGAAGTGGGCCATATGGACGATGACCCAATAGAATGAAACGATTTATTAGTTGGGAGTTGGGACCTACATTTCTGTTAGTTAATGGCTTGATTATGGAGAGGAAACTGCAAAAAAAAAAAAAAAAAAAAGGTCTTTTTCTAAAGTGTTTTTGCCCATAAATTTTCCACTTTTTATATTTTTAAAAAGAATACTCTCTTTCGCCTTCCTTTCCCCCGAACTTTAGTGCAATTGGACACTATTTAATCACGAGTATAAAAAGAAATTATTTTGAAGCGAATCTTTTATTCATGATAATAAAAGCTTAATCCAATATATAAAAAATTGATCTTATGTAAATATCTCATATAATGGGTAATATTTTTATCTCGAATAAATATTAGATTGAGAAATATAATGTGTGCTAAATTATTATAAATATAATAAATATAGGCTTATTGATATTCATGCATCTCAATTGACTAACATAATCGCATATCAAATAAGTTACAGTAATACACATTTGTATATAATAAATCGTGATAAATATTTGTCAATCAAAAGTGGACTTTTCAACTCAACAAATTAAATATCTATAAATAATTGTGTAACTGAGTTTTTTCGTTAGAAAGAGAGACGAAACTCTCACATAAATTTATTAATAATACAAAAAAACCAGGTAAAGTTGGACCTTTACATTATCTAAAATCAAATCAAATGCATCATCAGAAGGTTTTCTAACACAAAATCTAAGGAAATATTTTTTTTTTAATTATTATTATTTGATGATGAGAAAACCCATTATTTGTTAGCAATTTTCGAACACGTGACTCAGCCATGCATTAGAGTAAATCAGTTTGTGCCGATTGACTCTATTTACTGGCGAAGAGTAAGACAAACCTTAAATTTTCACCCAATGGAAGAGACAGAGGTAGGAAGTGATCCGAAATCTCCTTACCATCCTTTATTCCACACCACTAGACCACTCCGACCTCGGACCACACATACTAAGGGAATGTTAAAAGCAATATAACACGTATATAGGCAGCTAATTTAGGGGGTACGTACGATTTGATGTGAAAGATAGGCAAATGGAAAAATGAGATGGTTAGGCAGTGTCCGATATGGAATGTGAAGGACTTTGATGCCTTTGAAGATTGATTCACACATCAGCTTCCCATGTGAGGGTGTCGAGTGTTAGGTGCAAAACGACACCCAAAGTCCATACTCAATCCTACCTATATAGTACACACCACCCAAACCATTGTGCTTGCAAATCCCACTCAAGGCCAGCCCACCTCAGGTCCCAAGGCACAGCCAGTCAGCCACCACAGGACCACCACCCACCGGTCACCACCGCTGCCACCACCGGCTCTCACCGACACTACCGTCCTATATGATCAACCCAGACAACACATTTTTTCAATCAGCTATGTTGTAAATGTAATTATAGATGCCGAGATGTTGAGGGTTTGCATATGACATTGTATATGTAGCTGTCTCGTGAATTAAAGATGTAGTAAAATCGCAGGAATTACATATGAACCCCAAAACACAGTAAATGTACGTTTTGAGAGATCACCGATTCACCGGTGACACCAACTTGTGTGAGTTTGACTCCTCGATTGAAACACCGTCCGCATACATATATTGATCGAGCTTACTTTACACATCCGTTTCCACTAGGTAGATATATGCCCTTTGAATTTGACTACGTGATAATTAATAGTGACCTTATACCCATCCTATTTAATTCCAACTAATGTAAAGTCGTTTCTGGATCCACTCGATCTCAAAGTCCAAATTCAATATTGGAAAAAATGTCTTTTTTTTACTACGACGACAATAAATCCAATATATCTTGTTTAAAACGGGGTTTAGAGTCAAATTAGAGTTATATAGGCCATTTTCTCCACTATGATGAGACGGTATTTCTGACCCAGATCAATGACTGAGAGTCGTGTGCATGGACACGGACAAATCTGTTCTAATAGCCTAACACACGAGCCGAGTGAGGTTCCGTCATACAATTGGAGAAGTAGTCAACTAACTTGTATAAAAAACTGTTTAGGCCATACTTTCGATATAAAACACTCATTCTTTCACATCTCAATAACTACTATCAATAGAATAAACATGCACGGATATTGTATAAACCAACCTAAAATTAAAAAAGAATTTTTATTTATTTCACAACCATGGAAGAAAGAGACACAAAAATAACAAACATCTATCTGAAATAAAAACAATAATGAAAAATGATACAACACTGAACACTCTACCCATACGTACAATAAGATCGTGTATTTTTTGATGGCTAAAACCACGGCCAATTCAATGTCATAAACGAGCTAGGATCTTAAACTGGCAACCTTAAGGAGCGGAGTTTGTGTACGTGTTTGAGATACTCCATACGTACTAAGTACTCCGTATAACGTATTTATTTGGGAGTTTAAATTAATTAATTAGGTGATGAACCCGCGGTGGATACAGCCATACTTAGAGGACCAGTGTTGATTTGTGTCCCCGGCAAACACTCCTTGGAGTTGGTGGGAGTCCGGGTAAAAAACAATATGACAACATTTTTTTTTAACTACAAAGGGCTGCTTTTATTTTGTCATTTTACGCCTTATGGGGTCCTGTTTACTAGATCCATATGCAATTACAAACACCACGGAATCACATAACTTCTTATTCTTTTCATGTTTTTAAGCTCCTTTAGTGGTAACTATTCATGCACGTAGCCCCGCCACAAACACAACTCAAATACGTTATCCTTATATATGTGCTCACTATTCACGTTCGTCCATCGAGTCTTCCTCTTCGATATGATTGACTCTCTTTTGTCTACACGTTTTGGTTGTTTTACTGCTGGTTTTCCCTATGGTAGAAAATGTTTTTGTAAATTATTAGCGGTTTTTTGGACATAGTTTAAATATTTTAATTTGAAGATTTTTTTCTCACCCGATTTAGTCATTTTTAAAGTAGGTTACGATATAAACCGACTTATATTTAAAGAAACAATTTAGCAATTTGACTTTTAACCTGCATATATTAGACAAACTGAATTATTAATTATCTTCAGTAGTAGTAATTTTTACCTACTCTCATTCACCAATTAGTGGTAGTAGCTAGACTACTAGCTAATAGTGAAATCATGATGGTTCATTTCATACTAATAAAAGCTAGCATTGCTTAAGTGATACTCCGTGTGAGTTTTGGCTTTAATTAATTATATAAATAGTGATTGAGTTTAGGTCAAAATCATTGTTTACTCATACTCGCCTTATATGTTGCTACATATATACTCCGTACCAATTTATTCATGACTAACCATTATTAGCGTAAAGTTGAAATTTTAATATACACACTTTAGCCTTAACTATAGATTTATCATTCACTTTTAGAGTTCATTTGTTATAATGAGTTAATGACATTTTGCAGATTTCCTAAAACATAAGCAGCGATTATTTTTCAAGAATAGCTCAAACTCAAAGTACTAACTTGCAATGAATACAAATAAAGAGGTTGATTATTCGGTGTACATATATATAGTCTTACGGTGTACACAAAAATTATTCGTCTATTTGCTTACATTGTGATTATTCGTTTATATTTATATAATTATTCGTCTGTATAAATATTGTAAAAAATATCAGTTTTATTCTAACGAACAATCGATCAATACCATCAAATAATTTCATTTGAACGAATCATTTATCAATACTACCTAATAATCAGAAATTACTTTAATCTCATCCGTTAATTTCCGAATTTAATGGTTCGGATTTACTATAGACGAATGATCTATTGTCTACAAATAAATAGCAAGTACAGGAAATGTTAAAATATGAACGATGGTACTCGGAGTTACTAGTTAGTGGTAAATTGGTAACTAGTGCACCAGTCAAAGGAGAGTGGTAACAATTTTTTAACCACACTAACATACATTGGATTCCGTTGGGGGTGTTGGGCCGTTGGCGTTACTCAAAGGAGCCCAGTGAGACAGAAACTTCCCAGTTTACTAAGCTCGTTTCAGTTACCGTTGCACTGAAATTACACTTTTACCCTTGCATTCTTATCCTTTCAAGTTTTAACAGCAACCGTCACGAGAGTTACTTCGCCGTGAGGTGTGAAACTGTAAATGACTACTGAATGGGCCATACACGTGGGCTCTGTCATTCTGATTTTAAACCTCACCGTCACCGTTTTGACCGTGACTGTGGGGCCCGCTCTGTCACAGTGCAGTCCATGTGGCAGCCGTTCATTGGCTGTCCTTAGACCTTACTTAACGGCGTTAACTGTGACCTGTTTCCCTCTCCCCTTTGCATCGGCATTTACACACGAGGAGAAAAAGGACACTGACAAAAGCATCATTTTCTTAAGGGAAAAAAATCATAAATTTTCAGGTTAAATTACATTAATAATTTAATACCACCCTTATTTAAGTTTTTTTTTAACAAAACCCACCAATAAATTATGAAATTATAGTTACTACTCCGTAGAACAAATAAAAAAAATTAATAAAAAAATATTTATATAGCTTTTATTATTATTTAAACATATACATAAATAATACTTCATCTGTTGAACAAAATATGTCATTTATGATTTATGTACATTTTTTAAAATAATAAAAATTACTTAAAATTTTTAAACTTATTATTAATAAGTACAAACTTGATTTAAAACATTAATATTTTATACAGTTTTTATTATTTTAAAAAATATAAATAAATAATGAAGATATATTTTATTAAATAAAAAAGTAAGTAATATGTAATAATTAAACGGAAAAGCTAAATGCACCGTTAAAATTGTGATAGATGCCAAAATTGTGAAAAAAATAAATTTAGGTACTCCGCAACATGCCTATTTAAAAAAAAACTAAAAAATTCATCTCAAACAGTCCACAGGTAGTTAAATTGTTAAAGATTGTTTTTTTAATGTGTGTGCCTATTTAAATAAAATAAAAAAAAAGGAAAAACCTCTATTGTTGTCCACACTTAGTTGTGAAATTTTCATATTAAATTTTTTTTTTTGTCTTAAAATTTTAGTTTCGCAACAAGTTACAAAACCCACTTCTGCACTTCGTAACAGATTGTTGTGAAAATTAGTGGTATATTCAATGGATCAAAATAATGAAATGTATTTATCGATCCCTGGATTAAATGAGAAATAAAAGTGAACAATATTAATTTCACTTTGCTTTCTTATTGGACAGGATGAAGGTAGAGGACTAGGGGCAAAAAGGTGAAACAAAATTCAACACGAGGGCAAAAAGGGAAAGTAGTGGAAAAAAGTCGTGGTTGAAACTGCAAAAAGTAATTACCTTTCAAAAACGACAATGGCATCCCCATAATGCACATTGCACGACCCCATTTTCAGCCCCTCCAAAATCTCACCCCCATTTCCCTTTTTCTTTTCAACTGGTATTAAATTACACATTCCATTTCTTGCAGATTCCATTCCAATTCTTAAGAATCAGGTAAAGTGCGGTTTTTGAGAGGTTGGAGTGAGAGGAAGAGGAAGCGGAAGCGGAGGAGTTGGCAGTTTCCGGTGTTGTTTTTTTTTGGGGAGAAATTCCCCTCCGATAAAATCAGTCTGTATTGTCACTTTACAGTGGTGGTGTTAGGCGACAAGAAAAGGTGGGGTTGGGGGGTGCGCACGATAACCAGTGGTGGTTCCAGAGTGACTGAAAGTTTTGATTGAAATTGAATACTTGCTGTTTGCTTCTTCGGATTCGGTTTTGCTTCTGTGGCTGTGTGAGCCGTTAATGGCGGAGGGGATCTTCTGAGCGGCGGCGTTTTGGTTCTTCAGTCTTCATCTTCTCGAGGTTTTATCCTCTTTCCGCATTTCGAAACTTCACCGAAGATGGAAGCGCAGATTAGCCGGAGGAGAGCGTTCGCTGTGGCTTTCTTCTTGTGTGTTGTGTCAATTCCTCTGACTTGCGCCGCTAGATTGCCGTCTTCCTCCTCCCGCCAGAGGCTTGAAGTTCAGAAGCACCTCAATCGCTTGAACAAGCCGCCCATTAAGTCTTTTAAGGTTCCCCTTTTCTTCTTCTGTGTATTGTAATTTTACTGCTGAAAAAAAATCCCCCTTTTTGGGAGACATTTGCTTTGGTTTTCTTTTTTTAAAAAAAAAAAAAATTATTGTTCCTTTATTGTTACACCTTGATTCTGCAATTTATCTCCATGTTGACTGAAATTTAGCGTTGTTCATAGAACACTGAATTACTGAATGGGTGTTTATTGTTTTGAGTTGAGGAAATTAGGTGTTCAGTATCTTGAAAATGTGTTTTGTGGTGTGGTGCAGAGTCCAGATGGGGATATAATAGATTGTGTACACATCGCACACCAACCTGCATTTGATCACCCATTCCTCAAGAACCACACAATTCAGGTGCCATTTGCTTTTAAGCCTTTTGCCTTTTGCTCAGTTGATGCATTGATAATTGATGTTTTGCTGGCATTTGTTTGGGGTTTTGTTTAGATGAGGCCTAGTTATCACCCCGAGGGGCTATTTGATGACAACAAAATCTCCACTAAACCTAAGGAGAGTAGCACTAGCACCCCAATCACCCAGTTGTGGCACTCTGTTGGTAAGTGTCCAGCTGACACTATACCGATCAGGAGGACGCAGAAGGATGATGTCCTGCGTGCGAGCTCAGTTAAGAGGTATGGAAGGAAGAAGCACAGGAGTGCACCTCAGCCGAGGTCTGCTGATCCTGACCTCGTCAATGAAAGCGGGCATCAGGTGATTCCTTACCCAAATTGGTTGAGTTCCATTCTGGGATGGTGATTTAATGAGTTATGCTCATCTCCATCGATTAATAGTTCCGTGTTTCTGTGTGGAATCTCTTGTTATGGTTAGCACGCAATAGCTTATGTGGAAGGAGATAAATACTATGGAGCAAAAGCAACCATAAATGTGTGGGATCCTATGATTCAGCAGCCAAATGAGTTCAGCTTGTCCCAAATCTGGGTGTTGGGAGGTTCCTTTGGTGAAGATCTTAACAGCATTGAAGCCGGATGGCAGGTGAATTTCCATTGGAATGATTACATTACATCCTGAATCTCATTTGTTTAGGTTAACATAGTTTTCCTAAGAACTTGAATTTAATTTCGATGAAACAGGTCAGCCCGGATCTATATGGTGATAACAACACAAGGCTTTTCACATATTGGACTGTAAGCACCAGTTTCTATCTACTACATTTTACATCTTGTTCATTGACATTAGCAACCAACAGAAAAATTTGAATCCTTGCTTATTTTACCAGAGCGATGCTTATCAAGCAACAGGTTGCTACAACCTGCTATGCTCAGGATTCATACAAGTGAACAGTCAGATAGCAATGGGAGCAACCATCTCGCCGGTTTCCTCCTTCCGAAACTCCCAGTACGATATCAGTATACTTGTCTGGAAGGTAAAGGCCAAACCTCGTCCACACACACCTGTCAATGCTTTACTACAAAATCAGTCACTAGTTGCAAGCATCTATCCTTTTTTTTCAGGGAAATAAAAAGGTTTTATATTTAATATTTACTGAAATGTAGGAATAATTTGCACACCCTGTCAGTAGATTCATTTAGGCAGAGTCCAGTGATGCAGTCCATGCAATTTCCCCTTTCCAAGTCTCAAAAACACTTGAATTAGTGTATGCTTCTACATTATAGTATGCATTATTATATGAGAAACATATAGGGTAGATTGCAGGTGCATCCATGGCATATCAACTCAAATATATTTAAAATGAATTTTTTTTTTTAATTGCCTAGATTGAATGGTGAGAATCTTTTGTAGCCAGTGGGGCAACCGGGTGAGCTGGATTTTTTTGTAATGTTGTTTGATTAGAAAGATCTAGCGGTGTAGATGGGGTCGCACGCTCTATACCTTTGTCAATGAAGACAATGAAGTTTTGAGTGGTAGTGACCTTTTGATTAACATATCAAGACAAGATTTTGGTTAGGTGCAAACATGAGGACAAAAGAGGATCACATGTAAATAGAAATGTGAAATTGAGGACCCTATTGTTTGGACTTGCTAGGAGAAGCATAGGTTGAATTCATCTTTTTTACCAAAATATTGTCCATTGACTACTTGTTTGTTTTCATTTAGTAGAAAAATGCATTAATAAACTTTAATTAGTACTGCTAAGAGTTGTTTTGGGGCTGCAAATGACTTGCAGGATCCGAAAGAAGGCAACTGGTGGATGCAGTTTGGGAACGACTACGTTTTAGGCTACTGGCCATCATTCCTGTTCTCATACCTTGCAGACAGCGCGTCCATGATCGAATGGGGAGGGGAAGTGGTAAACTCTGAGCCAAATGGACAGCACACTTCGACACAGATGGGAAGTGGGCATTTCCCCGAAGAAGGGTTTGGTAAGGCAAGCTACTTCCGGAACATACAAGTGGTGGATTCATCAAACAACCTCAAGCCACCCCAGGATATCGGCACCTTCACCGAGCAGTCCAGCTGCTATGATGTGCAAACCGGAAACAATGGTGATTGGGGGCACTACTTTTACTATGGGGGACCTGGTAAAAACCCCAATTGCTCCTAAAGAACACAAACCAGACCCATAACCCCAAACCCAAAAAAACTAAAAAAAAAAAGATCCCTGTTTTGCCTCCCTGTATCATTCAAATATGACCCAGAACCTTTTCTTTTTGGATCTTAGCCCATGCCCTCTTATCAAAGCCCCCCCATCAACCCCTCATTATCAAGGACAATGACCTTTGCAATTTGTTTGTATATTTCAAGTAATTTTTAGGGTTATGCAAGCATATGATTAATTAGCAAGCTTGTTTTTATTTTGGTTTGAAATACTGGAAAAGTGAGTAACTGGTGTGTGTTAATTTGTATCTCGTTGGACCTAAGTCCTTTCCTGCAAGTGTTTTTTACTATGAATGGAGAGGTGGCCGGCGTTTCTTTAAAGCCAATGCAGAAAGAAACGGCTTTGTGCCCTGTTGGTTTTTTGTGTTCTTCATTCTTTATCTCAATCTTTAATCCCAGTTTTGTGGTTAATTAATTAGGTCAGTTCCTGCAATTAGGGAGTAACTAGCGTGCGCCTGGTTAATAATAATTGAAGAATTCAAGGGGTCGAATAAAAGACGAAACTTTGCAGAGTGCAGCACTGACAAAGGGGAAAGGGGATGTTGCCTGGAGGGAGCACGTGAATGGACGATGAAGAAGTCATTAAGCTTTTTTTCCCGGCCAAAATTTTCTCCTGTTTTTCCAGCTTTTACCTAACTCCATTGTCGACCGACCGGGTTTGAGTCTTTTGACCGTTCTCTCTCTTTTTTTTTAAAAAAAAAAATAGGTAAGTTATACTCTTGAATTTGGTAAATAATGAGCGGTTATCCGGGGTTCGAATCGGAGACCTATGAGTATTACCAACAAATCCTTTTTGATTGAGCCATTTCGAAATGGTTAAGTAAGTTATACTCCCTTTCATCCCAAATACAGCCTTTATTTCAAAACATAAGTTGTTTGATTTTTTTACAGTCTTGCTCATCACACGGCCAATTTATCATCAAACACACGGTGACGGTTGCGGATCCGAAAACCGTAATAATTTGGCCGACCATGGATCCCAAAACCGTGAGAAATGATATGACGATGGTTCTGAAAACCGTCGCAGTAAGTGCGGTGACGAATGCTCAAACCGTGTTAATTGTTTCATTTTGAATGAATGATGGCACTTAGTGGTCAGTGCTTCATATTTATACTAATTTTCAATCGGTTTCCTCACAATTAACACGGTTTGAGCATCCGTAGCCGCACTTACTGCGACGGTTTTCGTATCCGTCGCCGGTCAAATTACTACGGTTTTCGGATCTGCAGTCGCCACTGTGTGTTTGGCGATAAATTGGCCATGTGGATTGTCTCCCCCTTTTTTAATACGATTTTTAAGGAGCTAAATTATACTCACTCTTCAACCCGTTACAAAGTTTTCTTTGACTGTCTTCTCCGATGCTGGTTAGACTTCTGACTTAGATGATTGTCGCTCTCATTTTAGCTATGTCATATACTTTGGCTAATCTCTCATCGGCTGAACATCTCGCAAGTAAAAGGTTGTCGCTCGTTCCAATACTGAGACTGGGTACCGAGCTATTGCAACTGCTATTGCTAGCTCGGTTTGGATTCAGTTTCTGCTTCTTGACCTATGTCGGCCCATGGCTCGACAACCTTTGCTCCTTTGTGATAGTTTTGAGTGTCATATTCATGACCCGCAATACCTGTCCTCAACAACCGTTCCAAATACATTCACATTGACTTCCATTTCGTTCGTGAGAAAGTTGATGCCTGTGAGCTCGTTGTTCGTCACATCAATACTCGTGATCAGATTGCAAATATCTTTACGAAAGCTTTCAGATCCTCTTGCGTAACGGGAGACCCCTTTAACTTGTCGGGGGATATTAGAGATATACTCTTTGAATTGTATTTTTGGATATATGTATATACGGAGTATTATTTATTATCATTTCTTTTCGATCTAGAGATTTGTATCTCTTGTTTTGTAATCCTAATCTCTATATAATATCATAATCTCGTATATATCATAACCTCTATACGAGAGAATCAATAGAGTTTCATATCTTTTAATACGTTAGTATATTGATTGGTTTTCATATGAATATGGCCCAAGTGAGTGAGTGTGTACTTCATTTCTCCTTAATCTCCTAAAGTTGTGACATTATTAACTCTAACTCTTCTATACTTGACACTTGAACAATTTGAAAGATCGTATGCTTGTGACGTGGAAGAAAATTAAGAATATATTTGACCAAAAAAAAAAGAAAATTAAGAATATAAAAGGGTAAAAGAAAGTTGTGACATTGTCATTTATGCGTGTATGACATGATATATTATAACTTATAATTAATATATCATTTTTTGAAATTTTTTGAAAGAAATAATTAATATATGTATAAGATAAAATTAGAACCAATTTGATTAGATATAAATAATATGATATTTTTTTGATAAAATTTTATTCTAACTCTATTTAATCAATTATCTATATATGCATAAGATAAAATTAGACCCAATCTAATTAGATATGATTATATTTTTAAAAGATATTAGCTAGATTTAAATACTACTCCGTATTATATAAGATAATTTCCTATTTTGAAGTTATTGATATATTTATGAGATATATATATATTTTTGGATTTTATACATCTATAATTATGGATAGATTTTTAGATTTTGACCTATATATAATTTAGATTGTTAATGTTATTTTACAAACATTGACTTCTTTTCTCTTCTTTTTGGTGTGTTGTTATTGCAGGTTGTTTGCTTCAATTTTTAAGTGGTATTGTTTTTTAATTGTTATTTAATAAATTTTATATTAAAAGAAAGAAAGAATATATATATATATGTGTGTGTATTACAAGACTTTTATTTAATTTTATAATAATTATGAATGAAGGAGTATTGGAAGAAATTAAGTAATTAATTAATAAACGAGTTTTAGTATCAAATTTATTTAAATTGAAAAAACCGCACATTGCGGGTAGTGAACTAGTACTCCGTATCACACAGGAATGTAAAGAGGTAAATGCAATTCGTTCGGAGTTTCTATTCTTTTATGTAAAAATGTGTGTTTCGAGTATTTCACATGAAACGAAAATGTGAAACATCATATTATCATATATTTAGAATTGCCGTGTTTTAAAATATAAGTCCATTGACCTTTTTACACGCTTTTCATTGAATTAAAAGCTATATAAAATAATATTTTTTATATTAATTTTTTTACATAGTCTTATATATATTACTAATAAGTATATAGTAAAATATTACTAATAAGTATATAGTAATATACATAGTCTTATATATATTACTAATAAATCTAGCTAGATTATAATGAAAAAAAAAACAATTGTATTTCAAATTTTGTTATATTCTCGGTTAAAGGCAGCACCGCGGCAATTCAATGAGCGATTTTGAATATACAACTTAACTACTTGAAATTCATAAATTATATAAATAACTTTTCTTTGATTGTGATGTAAGTATTCATAATAATATTAATAACTTGTTAAATAAAATCTGTACTTTGAGAAATTCCATAATGCGATTATAGCCGTAAGTAGACATATTTTAGGGAACTTTTTAACACTTTCATTTTATACTCATTGATTTCAATTTACTTTGTGCACTTATGGAATACATAATTACCTATATATATGAAACGATATTTAAGGTCTCTATGGCTACAATTTTAGCAGTTAAAAAATTAGTAAAAGTACAAGGTTAAAATTTTAGATGTATATGGGGCAAGTTTTTAGTGAGTTTTTAGTTAGAAAAGGGAGTTTAAAAAAAAACTAAAGCTAATAGCTTTTTTTGTTTATTTTGATCAAAAAGACAGTATTGCCCCTCGCCTTTTTTTAGAATTTCACCCAAGCCCAACTTAATACCCCTAATAACAATCAAATAAACCCCACTTTTTACAAATAAACTATTTTTCGCCTCATACGGAGTTTATATTATTTGATAATTTTTCAACCTTTATTTTACACAATTTTTTAATTTCAACTATTTTTAAATTTTAATTATTTTTTCAATTCTGCCCCATACGGACCCTTAGCCTCAACCGATGAACAAGAGGGACAATAGCATGTTTATTAATTGGGTAAACGGTAGAAAACCACCCTTCAAATATGCCCATATTGCTGACAACCACCCTTTAAATATGAAATTTCAGTAAACCACCCCTTGTAACATATCTGTTAACAAAACGCCACCCCTGCCTTTCTCCGTTGCTATCTCTTAAAAACATATGAAAATGACAAAAACACCCTCACCATTTAATAATAATAATAATAATAATAATAATAATAATAATAATAATAGAGGGATATAATTGTGATTTACCACTATTTAACAGATGTTTAACGGAATAGAGGAGAAGGGTGGTGTTTTGCTAACAAATAGGTTATAAGGGGTGATTTACTATAATTTCGTAGTTAAAGGAGTTATTTTAAGCAATATAACTTATTTTAGGGGTGGTTTTATGCGGTTTACCCTTATTAATTTTTTCTAGATGCATGCAGGAAAGCAGCCCAAGTAAATAGAATATGGCGAATTTGCGGATATACCCTACCAAAAAAAAAGAGTTACAAAAAAATGCATATTTGGGCATATTTGCCATAAAAGTATTGTGAGTTTAGGTCTTTTTTAATTAAAATAAATATATAAAAATAAGATTTTTGGAAATTAAAAAAAAAACAGATTTTAAGAAATAGGAAAAAATATGATTTTTGGATATTTAAAAAACATATTTTTGGAAAATGGCAAAAATAGGATTTTTGGAAATCTAAAAAAATATAATTATGAAAATCGAAAAAACATAATTTTTGAAATTTTTTGTAATAAAAAACAGAATTTCGGAAAAAACAAACCAGATTTTCATAAATTGGAATTTTTTCAGATAAGTATATAAAAAATAGATTTTTGGAAATTTGAAAAAATAGGGTTTTCGAAAAAATGAAAAAAAAAACAGATTTATGAAAATGGGAAAAAACAGAACTCCTAGAATGTTTTTATAAAAAACAGATTTTTGGAAAAAAATATAGAATTTCCGGATATAAAGGAGATAAATATATAAAAATAGAATTTTTGGAAATTAAAAAAAAAAGATTTTAAGAAATAGGAAAAAAATATGATTTTTGGATATTAAAAAAACATATATTTTAGGAAAATGGAAAAATAGGAATTTTGGAAATCTCACAAAAATATAATTATGGAAATTGAAAAAAAAAACATAATTTTTGGAATTTTTTGTAAAAAAAACAGAATTTCGAAAAGAAACCAGATTTTCATAAATTGAAAAAAAAATTTCGGAAATATATAAACAGATTTTCATTATTTTTTCCTTTTGGGTAGATTTGCAATTTTATTAGGTATTTTTGTAATAAAATTAGACATATTTGCAAAAAATGTAAAAAAAACAAAACATATTTGCAAATCTCTTATGGATTTGGGGTATTTTTTGCTATTCTTCCATAGAATAATCTATAGTGAGTCCTTGGAGGCTTGGAGGTATAAATTGCAATCCATCTCGGATTAGAATCTATATGGCACATTATGTGGATATGTAGACTAGATGATCGATCAATCCTGACGAGTCTAACAAAGACCATAAAGAGACTTTGTAGTTTGTACAACTGAACAGATCTCAATAGAGATGAATAATGATATACGGAGTATATTATAGTGAAAGAGATATGAACTTCTCCACCAAAAAATAAATAACATTGATTGAAACGTACCCTATATATATATATAAAAAAAAAAAAGGCATTATGAACATCTGACGAAGTTTACAACCCTTAATTAATAGCAACGTACAATCGATTAAATTACTTGGGAAGTGACCATCTTGATCTTGGTCGATCACAAGAGCAAAAGCTTTTGTGAAATCAACACCCTCAACTTGCCTTTTTTCCAAGCACTATATGTCAAGATTAGTAGCACTCAATAATCCATGTAAAATACATCTTCCTTTTTTAGTCCAGATTTGTCTCATCTTTCGGCATCGGATCGGTGTTTTGGTGTACCTGCGTTTGCTCTGTACTGGGTTGCAGTACCAGACGTCCCGTTTGATCGACAACGGATTATGGTTGTATATGTGGTTTTCGAAGATCCTTCGTTTAGGTGGAGGCAACGTCGACGATCCACACATCCTCGGGAGTCGTCCTTTCTGCATGGGGTATTGTTGTGAGTTTTTGTACTCTCCCGCGTTCTTGACACTCGTGACGCGTTTTGGATCTCTATCGACTTCTCTGTTCCGTTGGTTGACGACTTATATGAGTTGTTTGAGTTTTTCTTTTCTTTTTTTTTCCGATGATTTGTGTTATTCGAGTTTTAGATATACCTGAACTTGAATTTTTACCTAATAAAAAAAACCTATATAAAATTATACTTAATTCGGTGTATAATCACTTACAACCGATAACTTAATTTCTTTCTGGGCAATTTAGCAAGGACCCCGATGTTGTTTCAGCAAGAACACCAATTTCAGTCTATAGGATAGTATTACATACGCCAATTAGGGGTGTTATGAACAACTTTTTTTAGTAGGCTCATGTTTTGTAATTGTTAAAGTTGCTAGAAATAGCAAGTGTGCTTATCTTAAACGAAGCACAACTAACACATGTTGGCATGTTGCCCGTCAGGGTTTAGGACACCACATTTAAGTGTCCTAAACCCTGATTTGTTTTCAATTTCTAGTGTTTATCTACACGTTAATAAAGACGTGACACCCAGTGGCGAATCTAATGTTCAAAAGCTAGGTGAGCAAAAATATTCATGGTAAAGATAAAATTTTACAAGTCAAAATTCAATTAAGGAAACTATAACCACAAATTGGTAATACCTCGTTTGAGATTTTTATAACTCTTAATTTATTAAACTAATCTAGTGCACTATGAAAAAGGTCGATCAATTTCCAGATCTTGGAAACAAAAAATATAAATGCAGTTCATAGGAGTTGAAAGAACGAAATGTGGAAAGAAAGCGCAACAATATCTCTTCATGAACTATCATGTTATTTGTTCATCTTTTGGGTTTTGTTTAAAAATAAACTGAGATTATAATTATTTATGTCCAGCAAGATTATTATTTTTAAACTCCATCCGAAATTCTCCCCAGCAGCAGTTGGGTTTGCTTACACTGAGATCCGCCTCCGGTGACACCATGTCAATAAAAACGCGCATTTGTTAATTTGAACTTGCATTGTATATTGATTTTTTTACAAAATTTCGTTGAAATTATGTATTAAAGTTGTCTTTTGTATTGTTGGAATATGAGGTTGTTCCATATTAAAAAGATTGGATATCATGAATTACATATAAGCTTGGCGGGCTACTCATATCATTGCCAATTGAGTTTGAGATAAAACCTCGTTGAATTTGTAAGTTATTCGTATCTCCTGTACATGGGTCCACACACGGTCTTCCTCCAGCTTGTCTTAGTCCTACCGGACTTAGCCGAGTTTAACATATATAGACCCGTACACGATTTTCGGTATTAAAAGAGGTGTGTAGAGCAATCGGAGAAGAATCACTCCCCAAACCTAAAACAAGTTTAGTAGGTGTTTCAAAACACCACAGTATCAAACAGTAAGACTTAGTGACCAACCAAGTGAATAATAAGAATTATAAGATCATTTATCTCAACTACTCGTTTGGTATTGTTTCGACTATGGATGGGTCAATTGCTACGTACCGTTTTAATCAAGTCCTGCAAACATTTACCTATTAATTAACGATATTATTATCATGAAATAAATTAATGCCTTTTCAAAACGCTAATAGTAATTTACATGCCCAAGAACTAAGGGCTCGTTTGGTTAAATGTAGAAATTTCAATTCTTGGGAACTTATTTCATGGGAAATAGAATTCTCATGAATTATACTTTTCGGGAAGTATGAAAATATGTTTGTTTGCAAATAAATTCCCATGAACTCAATTACTGCATTTTGTTTGGTTCAACACGGATATTTGACAGCAATTGTTTTTAAATTACTTTTATAACCTTTGTATAAAAATAAATTTATCTTATTAATAGGGACAAATTAGATTTTTTTATGAAAATAATAAAATAAATAAAAGATTTGGGGGAGAAAAGGGGGAAGTAGATATTACCCACCCCTCATGGTAACTTGAATTCCTCCATTTTGTAGGAATTCCAATTTCTAGAAATTCTAATTCCTGTGTTTTTTAGTTTAAAAAAATTGTACCAAACGCATATATTGAAAGCCAATTCATAGGAATTTGTACTTCCTAGAAAGTAAAAGTGTAACCAAACGATGCCTATGAGCAATTACAACGTAGAAACTGAATTGAGTTTCTTTATTTTGAAGAAAAAAAAAAGAAAAGAAATTTAAAGCAGTACATGTCAGACATGTAGAGTAAAATTTTCTTATTTATTGTGTTAGTTTTTTGCAATGGGGACTTTGAAAACAAATAAGACGCTCTCTACCGAAATTATGTCGGACAAATGTCCATTTATTTTAATTTTAATTTTTTAATTAATTTTGAAAAGACATCCACCCTAATAGGGTCTTTGCATGCACTAACAAGTTTATAGGCAATTGTTGGAATGTGATTGTCCCACATCGGTTATATAGAGAATGCTTGAACAACATATAAGGTTGAAGGACTACTCCTCTCATTGTCAATTGGTTTTGACTTTTGAGATGGAACTCCGTTGGATTTATGTGTTGTTTGAGTCTCCCGTATGTGAACCTGCACACACGACCTCCCTCCAGCTTGTCTTAGCCCCACCGGACCCAGCCGAGTTTAACAGCAACTACAAACCTAATTTTGTAGTTACAAAAAAAGTAGTGTTAATTAGTAATTACTTTCAATTTTTATAAGGTTAAAAATATCAAATTACTCGGAGAAAGAAGAATTTTTGAATACAGATAATCTAAAACCTGTTTATATAAAAATTGTATATATATGAATATAATTCACACACATATATATATGAATTTAGAAATATAACTATTAAAGCTACTTTATAGATTAAATTAACACAAAAGTATATATAGATTACAAAGAGTATTTGTTAATACTGTGGGTGGGTGTTGAATATAAGACCCAGACCAAATACTCCTCCACCAAGTGTGGTACACAATTTTCATCCATTTTGAAATAGATAAAAGGTAAAAAAATATACTATGCTTATATTGATATGTCAATCAAATTTACTTTTGTAATAAATGATTAATTTTTTTTATATATATAAGGTGAAAATTTAGGGTGGTCAAGCGCGATTGAACCATTACATAACAATGCTTTTACAGACGATGTCCTCGATCTCAGCAAAACACCGCTTCTGACTAAGGTCGAAATCAAAACAAAATGAACCAACCTATAAGCTATCTAATTAACTTCCCGAAAAATGTGGGAAAAAGTTAGGGGTGTGGTGTTATATGAGCCGAAGAGCTCGAGTTCGGCTCGAGCTCAACTCGATAAAAGCTCGACTCAAACTTGTTCATTTTCTAAATGAACCGAGTATGAACACATTTTTAAGTTCGGTCCAAAGCTTGACTAGTTCGAATTAAGCTCGAATTTTATGAAATTTATAAAAATTTCCTTCATGTTACTACTCTGCTTAAAACTCGAAAAAAATTCAGCTCGAGTCGTTCATTTCCTAAACGAGTCAAGTATGAACCATTTTTAAGCTCAAGTCAAAATTCAGACTCGGCTCAAGATCGTTCATATCTTAAATAAACTGAATATGAACAAGTAATACTCGACTCGTTCAGCTCGAATAACCTCCGAATAAAAACTTACTCCCTCCGTTAATTAAAACTTGACGTTTTACTATTTACGCACGCTTTTTGAAGTGTTAAAAACTATATAAAATACTAACTTTTTTAATATATTTTTTTAATAATTTCATACTTGTTACTATTAAGTATAAATTTATAAAAATAAATTTTTAAAAAAGAGTAATATTTTATATAGTTTTTATTATTTTAAAAAAGCGTGCATGAATAGTAAACGACAAATTTTAATTAACAGAGGGAGTAATTAATAGTACTCCGTACCGTAATAGTCCTATAATTTTTTTTACATCATCCTTTAATTTTTCCAAAATTTTCAGATACTGATCGAGTACTGGTATAAAGGTGAACTATACGTCATGTCAATCAAATTTGCTGTTGCAATAAATGATAAAAACATCTGAGAGCTTTTTTTCCTCATTTATACGTATATATATTCCTCCTCACTTCATTTAAATATTCTAACTTGAATTGAAATTACCCCTTTTTTTAATAATAAAAATACTCCGTATTTCTTATCCGAAATGTAATAAGTAATCCGTATAACGACTGAGAGTTGAACACGGAAAAAAAAAAGGAAAAAGTGTAAAGTATGAAAGCAGGTAAGAAAGAAAATAATTAAAAAAAAAGGTAAGAAAGAAAATAAAATAATGTTTTCACACTGACAAAATAAGTTGCCCTCACACAAAATAAAAGGAAAAAGAAAATGGGAAAAATGTCTGTCTTTTTTTTTAAATTTTTATTTATTTATTTATTTTTTTACTTGGGGTTGGGGTTGGAAGTAGCAGCTGGAACAGTGTAGGGTTTTAATCCACTTTACTCAAAGCTGAAACCAATCTGCAGGAAGAAGGTGAAAAACCCTCAAATCTCGTGTTTCAATTCCGTGTCTTCCCCTCAAATTCAACCCTTTCGTCTCCCGATTTTCCTAATTGCTGTTCGAAACTTCCCAAATTATCTCATATCGTGTCCCAATTTCATGCATAAGCGAAACCCTAGTTTTCCGAGCTCAAATCTGTAAACTATGTCATGAATTCAGCTTCTGAGCTTGCTTCACTCGCCAGGTATGTGCTTATCTTCGTTAATCTGCTTCGAAATTAATTTCCAGTTGGTTTTTGTACCTGCCATTTCAATTTGTTTGCGTGTTTGCGGGATTCATCTAGATTTGTTCATCCTTGCAGGTGAAGTTGAAGTAGTTGAGTTCTTGAACCATGGACGGCGCTGAGCATGATATTGTGTTGGCGTGCGTGATTTGCGCCACTCTTTTCGCCGTTCTTGGATCTTCGTCTTTCTTCATCCTCTGGGCCGTCAACTGGCGTCCATGGCGTCTTTACAGGTACCTATCTCTCTAATTCTAACTTGCTGTGGAAAATGCATTATTTATTTGTTTATTAGGCACTTCCATTATCACCACTTAAATTGGACTGACCTGTTCTGTCTATCGTGAATCATCTCAATAGATTGCACTTACGCACCTACGACTTGTCTATTATACTGCAACCCTTTTGCACCATATTTTATCATTCGATGGCGGAAATGCAATCATGTTAATAATGCAACAAGTTAATTGATGTATTTGTTTGGGAATTCGTGGACCAAAGTTAGATACCATTCTTTAGTCCTTGATGTGTCTGGCTTGTTCGCCTTAGTCATTGGGATTTATTGTGTCATGTATGAATTGCTGCAATGAATTGCTTAGAGTCCAGCTTGAACAGCATCTTGCTGTGTTCTGGGTATTCCACTTTAACTCAATTGCGTGGCTTAAAAGTCTCTGTTTGGACTTCAAGCTGGGTTGCTATCGTCTATGTTTCCTTTAACTCCTTTGCAAACATTTCTTTCATTGCAATTGAAGTCTAAGGATCAAGTCTCAATGAAGGAATAAAACCACAAGAGATTTCTTAACTGATATTATATGAAATCATCAGTATTAATCTAGGATCCCCAATATTGATCATCGTTATTTTCCTTGCTGCCGGTATGCTTTCATTGTTAGCATATCATTGTTTACATTTTCTCATACTCTATGCAAATGTCTCTAGAATTTATGTTTAGGGGGAGTGGCTATATATGTCTCTTGGCTCATCATACATATATTCCCTATTTGAAGGATTTATATTCTCCAGTATTTCCTTTCTAGTTTCTAGTCTAGATTGCTGTTTATATTGCTTACAATAACTAATTCTTTATTGCCATTCCAGTTGGATCTTTGCGAGAAAATGGCCTGCCAAACTTCAAGGTCCTCAACTTGGAGTTTTATGTGGTCTGCTGAGCCTGTTTGGTTGGATAGCTGTTGTATCTCCTGTCTTCGTGCTTGTAGCATGGGGTTCGTGGTTGATTGTAATTTTGGGTCGAGATATAATTGGTTTGGCAGTCATAATGGCAGGCATTTCTCTGCTGTTAGCATTTTATTCCATAATGCTTTGGTGGAGAACACAATGGCAAAGTTCAAGTACGTATAAGTTTGTCCTCTTCTATATATTATTTGAAGCCGTTTTAGTTTTTTTTTTTAAAAAATAAATCCTTAGTTCATAGCACTCCTTTTGTCCGAACGTGTTAAAGTAACTGTTAGAGACGACAAAGAAATTCAAAGAATGATAAGTGTATTTAGTATTAACAACTTTGTAAAATCGTTAGACGTGATTCTTCTGGTTAAAGCATTTAAATGATTGGATTTAGGTTTTAACTTGTCTGTTTCACGTTTTTATACTTGATTAGGATGTTTTCCACACATCATAACTATCTACTTTGCTCTAAATTATAATTCAGCACGGAGTTGAGAGGAATTGTCTGGAATGTCATTGCATGAAATAAAAGTTCCATTGGCAATTCATTTCAGGTTTTCTCTGGAGAATGCTTTTAAACTATGCCGTCTAAGCACTATATTTGCTGTGTTGACAGGGGCTGTTGCTTTTCTCCTCCTCTTTGCTGTTGCATTACTTTGTGCCTATGAACTCTGTGCTGTATACGTGACAGCAGGCTTTAATGCTTCCGAGAGATATTCCCCTTCAGGCTTCTTTTTTGGTGTATCGGCAATTGCATTAGCAATCAATATGCTGTTTATTTGCAGAATGCTCTTTAATGGTAATCTTTCTTTCAATTGCTTCGTTTATTGAGCTACATGTTCTGCATTATGTTTTTACTATGTTTTCTTTCGCATATGAAGGGTATGTTTGTGACTGGATTGATCTGATTAATACTCGTATCTTATACTGCGGAATCTTCTTCAATATTTAATCTTCCATCTTTTATTTTTTTTCAATCATCTATCCTTACCTTCATTTGCACTTTACCTTTGTTTTCCACTAGCTTTGGGTCTTTTAGAAACATCCTCTCGACTTGTTCGGGGAATGGATGCGTAAACCTTGGTTGTTGTTGGTGTATCTTGGTTGTTGTTTTATCTTTTATTCTTCTACGGAGTAACCTTTAATAGTTATTTGATGTTTTTCCGGTGTCAAACGCTACAGGAAATGGATTGGATGTGGATGAATATGTGCGAAAGGCATATAAATATGCCTATTCTGATTGCATTGAGGTGGGCCCTGTTGCCTGCTCGCCAGAGACACCTGATCCCAATACGTTATATCCTCGACAAACCAGTAGGCAAGTACCTGGCCTTTTTTCATTTCCTTCTACTTTTAGACTTTCCTTAGGTATTAATGAGTGATTTCCATTTCTCCCAGCCTGTTTATTTCCTGCTTAACTTTGTTTCTTTAAATGTGAGTGCTGTCTTGTTAGAGGTATCTGCTTTAAAATCTTGTTAGACGTATCCTGTTTCCTGGGCTTGCAAACTCTTCTGTGTAGGAGATTGTGATACACACCCCTTCATAGGAATCAAATTTTCCATATGCATGCTTAGTGCTTTATCCTGTTATATGTTTTTGTCTACAGGGCTTCACATCTTGGTGTTCTCTACCTTGGCTCACTCGTGGTGCTCGTCGCATACTCCGTTTTATATGGTCTAACAGCCAAAGAGGGAAAGTGGCTGGGGGCAATTACTTCCGCTGCAGTAATTATTCTAGGTGTGTCGACGTTGCTTTGTGTACATTGGGCTTTTTATTCACAAATCAAATCAGAGCCCTTGAAGAAACTTTCTTGACCCCTATGTCTTCTTTGTGGAATTTTCTCTTTGCAGACTGGAATATGGGAGCATGTTTGTATGGGTTTGAGCTACTTCAAAGTCGCGTTGCTGCCCTTTTTATTGCTGGGACATCTCGTATCTTTCTCATATGCTTTGGAGTGCATTACTGGTTTGCTTCATATTCCAGGATTTGTCTATCCATTCTTAAGGCATTTTTTCTGATAGGTGCATTCATATTGTTCACGATGCTTTCTTAACAGGTATCTGGGGCATTGCATTAGCTATGTTGTTGTAGCTTCAATGCTCTTAGGAGCTGCCGTTGCTCGCCACCTCTTGGCTACCAATCCTTCGGCTGCCCGAAGGGATGCCTTGCAGGGCACTGTAATTCGCTTGCGAGAGAGTTTCCGAAGGAAGGAACAGAATAGTTCATCTAGTTCTTCGGAGGGATGTGGTTCTAGTGTAAAAAGAAGTAGTAGTGCTGAAGTGGCACATCTTACCAATGGGATTGAAATGACAAGCAAAAGTGCAATGCAGTGCACTGGTGAAGCTGGTAGCTGGAACAATGCCATATTTTGCCGAACCACTAGCTCCCATGAGGGTATCACTAGCGAGAAGAGTATTGATAGTGGAAGGCCAAGTATAGCAATACGCACTAACTCTTGCCGTTCTATCATTCAAGATCCTGATGTAGGAACGTCTTACACAGAAAAGAACTTTGATCCTAGCAATTCGTTCGCAGTATGTCCAAGTGGTGTAGTTGACAGCCAAGGCTATGAGTCAAGCACATCTACATCAGTAAACCATCTTTTGGATATTAATTTTGCTATTGCATATCAAGAAAAGCTGAATGACCCTAGGATTGCCGCTATACTTAAGAAGAGAAGTAAACAAGGTGATCGTGAATTAACCAACTTGTTGCAAAATAAAGGGCTGGATCCTAATTTTGCAATGATGTTGAAGGAGAAGAATTTGGATCCAACTATCCTTGCATTGCTACAAAGAAGCAGTTTGGATGCTGATAGAGATCACCCTGACAACAATGATGTTACTATTATTGATTCTAATAGTATTGACAACACCTTGCCTCTTCAAATTTCACTTTCTGAAGAGTTGAGACTCCAAGGGTTGGAAAGGTGGCTGCAGCTTTGTAGATTAGTTTTACACCATACTGCAGGTACTCCAGAAAGGGCATGGGTCCTGTTTACTTTGATGTTTATTCTTGAAACTGTGATCGTGGCGTTCTTCCGCCCAAGGACCATTAAACTTGTTAACGCAGCACATCAGCAGGTAAAGAACTTTTGATTTTTCAAATTTGTCTTTTCTAGGTCAGTTATCATAATTTTGCATTTTCAATTTATTGAGTACATATTCTGAATCTGATATTTTTTTTCTTATCAGTTTGAATTTGGCATCTGCGTGCTGCTGTTATCACCTGTTATTTGTTCAATCATGGCCTACTTCCGGTCTCTGCAAGTGGAAGAGATGGTTATGACATCTAAACCCCGCAAGGTACTAATACAATGTCCATTCTTGTTCAGTTCTTCAGCTATTTGTTCAACAGTTGTAGGGATAACCTCGCCCATTTCATGCTTCTGTATTTTAACTTCGTCAACTCTTTACCATTATTTCTAATGTAATGTTCCTTTCTGTGCTGTTTTGAGGTTTTCTGACCTTAACTTGATGCTCTGTGATTCGGCATTATCTTCATAATCAAGCCACATGCCATTTTGCATTCAAGTCTTAATACTGTGAAGTCTAATTGGATACTATCTGTCATTGTTCAGTGTGATTTATACAAAAAACTTTAGATTTCTAATTGTGCTTTCGATTTTTCCAGTATGGTTTTGTTGCTTGGTTGCTAAGCACATGTGTGGGCCTGCTTCTGTCTTTCTTGAGGTATGTTCTGCAAATTTATAGGGTAATTCTTGTGTTCGTCAAATAAGCCATTCAATCATAAGCTCACTGGCATTAAAATCTTCTTTTTATGTATTCTTTTTGTGTTTTCTTGATCTTTTTAGCCTATATTCACATTCTGGCCCTGTTTCTTGGTTCTGGACCATAAATCATTGTCTTTTACCTCACAGGCCTCCCTTGTTCAAGTGTGGAGTGACATAAAACGCCCATACAATGATGCCTTTTACCAATCTTCTGTCACATTTCACTTTTTAAGTTTCTTCAGTCAAATAAAGAATTTTACAATTTTTGAACTGACACTTAATGGTGTTATGCAGCAAATCATCAGTTCTTCTTGGATTGTCATTGACTGTTCCTCTGATGGTGGCATGCCTTTCTGTGGCCGTTCCAATATGGATTCACAATGGCTACAGTTTCTGGATTCCTCTATCTGAATCTGTCAGTAGAACTGGAAACCATCAAGCGCCGGGAAGAAAGGAGGTTGGTATATCTGTTCTACTTATGTATTTGCTGTTTGCTTCAAAAGCTCTCACTAATATTTTTTCTCTATGTTTGATTTTTTCTATAAATATTTTAGATAGTTATTGCTCAGGGAAAAACTGCCGGTGATAATCCCTTCTGTCATGTTGGGATTAGTTCAGTTTTTTATTCAGTGTTTAATACTTTAATCCATCCAGTGTCTCTTAAGAGACGGGATCTGGGACTATCCTTCTCCACTCATGACTGTAAATTTAAAAAGGCTGTAAATTTAAAAGACTTAGCTGGCATAAATCAGCATGAGTTATGGCTTTATCAAAAAGGTTCTACTATAATGCTTGGTCAGATAAGATAATCCTCAAGGTCTCAAAATAACCAAAAAGAATGTAAAGAGCATTTTGATAATGGGTTGGTAAGATAAAAAAAAATTTGATCTTTCCGTCTGTTTATTTTTGCCATATAGTATTCTAGGATGTGTAATTTTCTATAGGTAAAACGTGACTTCATTGATCTTTGCATATATTGAGTGGAGATGGGTGAATGTTGCCTTTTGTATTTGCCATTGTTGGAGTGACCCATTCTCATCAAGGCCTGTTTTTATATATATATATATATAATATTTTTATTTTTATTTTTTTTTATGCATGAGCTGTTGCTTTGCTGAACAATTTCACTGTGCAAGTTGTTTCATGTTTGATTACAACCTTTTTCATGGCTGATATTTTATTATTATGACTACTTAATCTCCTGCACTTTGCCCTTTCTTTTTCTCTCCAATCTTATTTATGATATACTTTCTTTCATGTGATCTGAATTTGAATCACTAAGCTTCTATTTCTTTGGTCAGGGTATCATGTTTCTCATCTGCATATCAGTCTTTGCTGCATCTGTAATATCTCTGGGTGTGATTGTAACTGCCGAGCCATTAGAGGAGTTGAGATACAAGGGGTGGAATGGTGTGGAGAGAAGTTATGCATCTCCTTATGCATCATCTTGGTACCTTGGCTGGTTGGTGGCTTCAGCAATCACTTTAACTGTTACCGGTGTGCTACCTGTAATATCATGGTTTTCAACTTACCGATTCTCAATATCTTCTGGCATAAGTTTAGTTATTTTTGCTGGTAAGCTTTGTGACATATTTTTCTGTTTACAATTTGTTGCTGCTACTGGGATTTCACTGACTGTGTCTTCTTTGGATTGCATTATTTGCATGGGTGTAGTTGTCCTTGTGGCATTTTCTGGTTTGTCTTACGTGAAGGTTGTTAACAGTCGTGTTGACAACATCCCGACAAATGTTGATTTTCTGGCTGCTTTACTTCCACTGCTGTGCGTCCCAGCCTTGTTATTTCTCAGTTGTGGCTTGCTTAAATGGTGAGCATGGATGCCTATTTTATGGCCTCATTTTCCTAATGCTAGAGGCTATTATCTAGGAATGCTAATTTGGATTGTCACATGTTTACAGGAAGGATGACGACTGGAGACTTTCTCGTGGTGTCTATATTTTTGTTGATATTGGTCTTCTTCTCTTGCTATGTGCAATATCAGCTGTTATAGTTTTAGTTAAACCTTGGACAGTGAGTGGAATTAAATCTCATTTATGGTTTTTATTTTTCCTGTACTTAATCAAGTGTATGGCTTGACAAGTTGGCTGTTATTTCTCTTCCACAGATAGGGGCGGCTTTTCTGCTGGTTCTTCTATTGATTGTGCTTGCAATTGGTGCCATTCACCTTTGGGCTTCAAACAATTTCTACTTGACAAGGGCTCAGACATTCTTCGTTTGTTTTCTTGCCTTTCTTTTGGCTTTGGCTGCATTTTGGCTTGGACGGTTTGAAGGTAACTTCAAATTTCTTGCTGGTCCCTTATATTCTCCAGCCGTAATCATTCTTATTCCAAAGGTGTATAATTCATCTTTTAATTCTCTTAGGCAAACCTTTTATTGGAGCTTCAGTTGGCTATTTTTCATTCTTGTTCCTTCTTGCTGGAAGAGCATTGACTGTAAGTTTCCAGTGCCGTCATACAGTATTGAATCCATATACCCTTCGTTTACCATCTTTTTCACAAGGAGCAATATCTTTGTTAACCTTCTCTATTTTTACTTATGCATGCGTGTGCAAATATGCAATATCCCCATTTGGTAGGTCCTTCTTTCTCCCCCAATAGTGGTATATTCTCCGAGAGTGCTTCCTGTTTATGTGTATGATGCCCATGCCGACTGTGGGAAGAATGTCAGGTTTGTCAGAGATTATGGTGGTTAAGATTAAATAATCATTTCTCTGCTGCTGCAACTTCTCTTCTTATGTGGCAATTGTTTCTTAAAATGCTGATGAACTGCCATGTTCCCTGACAGTGGTGCTTTTCTTGTGCTCTATGCAATTGCTTTGGCAACCGAGGGGTGGGGTGTTGTCGCTAGTCTTAAAATTTATCCACCTTTTGCTGGTGCTGCTGTTTCTGCGATAACCCTAGTTGTTGCCTTTGGGTTTGCTGTCTCTCGTCCTTGTTTGACTCTTCAGGTGTGTTGAATTGTTGAGAATTAGATTTTCCGCCTGCATCTCATTTATTCCAAGTTATTTTACATAGAAGTTTGTGCCGATATGCTGGTGTATATGAGATTTCTTTTTCAACATTCAGATGATGGAGGATGCTGTTCATTTCCTCAGTAAGGAAACTGTAGTTCAGGCTATTGCTCGATCTGCAACAAAGGTGAGATTATCTCCAAAGACTCCTACTAATATAAACTAGTGGCGCTTTGTTGACTATATAACATTTGATTGTTCACTGAAGCTAGTTTTCTTGTCCCTCCTTTCAAATTACACCCCTTCGTTAATTAACTATACTATACAAGATGCAGTTCTTTATATTCCTGCAAATGCCTCCATTGAATGCTTCCAGCAGTTCCGGGCATTCAGGAATTCCTAGAACTTTTCTCTCAGGTTGTCTTTGCAATTTGAGATGTGCCTTTTTCATCCATTGCACCATTTCTCTGCCTCTATTGAAATAGAACGATTTCCCTAACCTGCCAATCTATAATTTGTTCCCTTTTCTTGTTAAAGCCCCCTTGTAGTTCACAAGGTCTGCATGATAAGAACTTCATCGTATGGTACTATTTTTCGATCATTGTTAATTCGGGCTGTTATCTTTCAATAACTTGTGAATCAAATGACCAATTATCTTTCACTGTGTGGAGTTTGTTTCATTTAATAAAATAGTGGAGGATTTTTATTTTTTATTATTTTTTTATTTATTTGTGTGTGTGACATATTTCTAGTTGATGTGCAGACCAGAAATGCTATTTCTGGAACATACTCAGCACCACAGAGATCAGCTAGTTCAGCTGTTCTTTTAGTTGGAGATCCTACAATGATGCGTGACAGAGCAGGGAATTTTGTGCTTCCTAGAGCAGATGTTATGAAACTGAGAGATCGTTTGAGAAATGAGGAGTTAGCTGCAGGTTCTTTCTTATCTAGGATGAAAAGGATATTGAATATGCGCCAAGAAGCAGCCACTGATATGGGTAGTCGGCGAGAGCTGTGTGCTCATGCACGTATTTTGGCTCTGGAGGAGGCAATTGATACAGAATGGGTGTATATGTGGGATAAATTTGGTGGCTATTTGCTTCTGCTGTTGGGTTTGACAGCTAAAGCGGAAAGAGTGCAGGTAGAGAAGCCGTGCGTTACATATGCTTATGCATGTAAAATATTTGCTTACTAACAATGCCCCTTTGCTGTGACAGGATGAAGTACGTTTGAGACTTTTTCTCGATAGTATTGGCCTTTCAGATTTAAGTGCCAAGAAAATTAAAAAGTGGTTACCTGAGGATCGAAGGCAGTTTGAACTCATTCAGGAGAGGTGCTATTTCTTCATATATAATGTGTTTCCTTTAATAAGTTCTCTTCTGCCTTTTTTCCCCCTCATGTGCAATTATGTTTGCAGTTACCTAAGGGAAAAAGAGATGGAAGAGGAAATTTTCATACAGAGACGAGAAGAGGAAGGAAGGGGCAAAGAGAGGAGAAAGGCTTTGTTGGAAAAGGAAGAACGCAAGTGGAAGGAGATAGAACTGTCTCTCTTATCTTCGATTCCTAATGCAGGCAGTAGAGAAGCAGCTGCAATGGCAGCTGCAGTTCGTGCTGTTGGTGGCGACTCTGTTCTGGATGATTCCTTTGCCCGGGAAAGAGTTGCAAACATTGCATGTCGTATACGCCGGGCTCAATTGGCACGCCGGGCTCTCCAGGTTATCATTTGTTGGCATTTAGGGTCTTATTTCTCCATACACGTCTGGTTCCACCAATGAAACTTGTTATTGTTTTTTCTACAGACTGGGGTGGTTGGGGCTGTGTGTGTTCTCGATGATGAAGCAACTTCAAGTGGAAAACACTGTGGTGAACTCGATCCAGTTTTATGTCGGAGTCGGAAGGTCAGCTTTTCTGTTGCAGTAATGATTCAGCCTGAATCTGGGCCAGTTTGCCTCTTGGCTACTGAATTCCAGAAACAAGTGTGCTGGGAACTCTTGGTTGCCGGTTCAGAACAAGGCATTGAAGCAGGACAAGTTGGGCTCAGAATAATTACTAAAAGTGATAGGCAATCAACGGTAGCAAAAGAATGGAGCATAAGTGGAACAAGTGTTGCCGATGGAAGGTTTGTGTTAATTTCATAAAGGTCTTTGATGTTTGTCAATCGTTGGTAGTGGGGTTGGGGAGCCAACAATGTGGTTTAACCTCTTTTGGTTAATTTGCTACCTTGGCCAACCACTTATCATTTGAAACTTGTTTTTGCTTAATGGAACTGCCTGTGAAATTCCTCTATCACTCTTTGTTTTCCTGTATGCCAATATTTTCTCATCAACGATATATTTGGATGACATGAGCATTATTTATCAGAAATAGTCAAGATAGAGTTGTGTTCAATTGTAAAACTAAAACTCTGGATTTTATTGCTTTAGTTGATTGTGATTTTTCTTTTATGTGTCAGATTCAATTACCAGAATAAAGATTTTGTACTTTTTTCTGTATATGGTTCACAGGTGGCATATTGTGACAATGACTATTGATGCTGACCTGGGCGAAGCAACTTGTTTTCTGGATGGTGGTTTTGATGGATATTTGGCAAATTTACCATTGCCTGCAGCCAGTGGTATTTGGGAGCCAGGAACTGAAGTCTGGGTGGGTGTAAAACCTCCTACTGACGTGGATGCCTTCGGAAGATCAGACAGTGAAGGAATTGAATCCAAAATGCATTTAATGGATATCTTCTTCTGGGGAAGGTGCTTGACAGAAGATGAAATAGCTTCTCTTCATGCTAGCCTGGGTATACCTGACTACAGTATGATTTATCATCCTGAAGATAATTGGCAATGGGGTGATTCGCCTTCTAGAGTATGTTAAAAGAATTTTTGTCTTCATTGCAGTCCTATTAAACTCAATATTTTCCAACATGCATGAAATCTGTCCATGTTTTACTGACAATATATTATTTTGCAGCTTGATGAGTGGGACAGTGGTCCTGCAGATGTAGATCTGTATGACAGGGATGACGTGGACTGGGATGGTCAATATTCCAGTGGAAGGAAAAAGCGATCTGGTCGTGAGAATGTTGTTCTTGAAGTGGATTCTTTTGCGAGAAGATTCAGAAGGCCACGTATAGAAACTCAAGAAGAGATAAACCAGCGGATGTTATCTGTTGAACTGGCTGTTAAAGAAGCTCTCTCTGCCAAGGGAGAGGTTCATTTTACGGACCAAGATTTCCCCCCAAATGATGAGTCTTTATTCATTAATCCAGATGACCCCCCTTCAAAGTTGCAGGTGCTGTAGTTATCAAATTATGCTTATGTTTCCATGATTGTCTTCATATTGCTTAATGTAGTGTCTTGTGTAGGTTGTTTCTGAATGGATGAGACCTACTGAGCTGGTGAAAGAGGGTCATATAGAATCTCAGCCATGCTTAATTTCTGGAACTGCAAACCCATCTGATGTTTGTCAGGTTAGTTGCCTTGGTTCAACTTGTAACATTTGTTGCTCTTTCAACTAGTTCAATATGTAGTTTTGTAATGTAAGTTTTTATTGTCTACACAGGGCCGACTCGGTGACTGTTGGTTTCTAAGTGCTGTGGCTGTTCTCGCTGAGGTTTCTAGAATATCGGAAGTGATCATCACACCTGAATACAATGAGGAGGGGATTTATACTGTTCGTTTCTGTATTCAGGTAATGCTTCAAATATTTTTTCCTGTATTTCCAGTGAACAGTAGTAAATATGAATACACTCCCTTTTTCATGTGGGTGAGAGGAAGGAAAAATCCAGTGAGTAGTCAATTCTGTATTGCATTGGAGCTTGTCTTTTGACTGCCTGTGCTTTATTTTTCTGAGTAGTCTAAATCCAGTGAGGGTAAAAATAGTAGTGAACCCTATACTAATTCTGGTTTATAAATAGCCCTATTGAATCTCTTCACTTATGTTGGACATATAGGACCTTTGGCTCGTCACTGTTTTTGAAAAGTAATGCCTAAACATCAGATTCTGTTTGTGCTGGTGATATGCATCTTTAAGTTCTTGCAAATAAACGAGCCACACTGCAATTTTTTAGGGTGGTAGAACCCTTAATGTGCAGAATGTTTCCTCAAGTTGATGCTTCTTTTTCTTGGAGAATAATAGATTGATTTGAAGAAGGTATACCTTACTCTCTCCTTCAATGTATTCTGTATAGGGTGAGTGGGTTCCTGTCATTGTAGATGATTGGATTCCATGTGAATCTCCTGGAAAACCAGCCTTTGCTACCAGTCGAAAGGGGAACGAGCTCTGGGTGTCTGTACTCGAAAAAGCGTATGCAAAATTGCATGGATCTTATGAAGCCCTGGAAGGAGGGCTTGTTCAAGATGCTCTCGTAGATCTTACTGGAGGTGCAGGAGAGGAAATTGACATGAGAAGCTCACAGGCCCAGATAGATCTTGCAAGTGGCCGACTATGGTCTCAGCTATTACGCTTTAAACAGGAGGGATTTTTGCTTGGTGCCGGTAGTCCGTCAGGTTCAGACATACATGTATCTTCCAGTGGTATAGTGCAAGGTCACGCATACTCGATATTGCAGGTTTATTACAACATACCTTTTTCTGTCTCTCCAAGCTGTTCTAATGGAAAATGCAATATTTAAAGTATTTATTATTTGCTGTGTAACCAAAGGTAAAAGAGGTAGATGGTCACAAGTTGGTTCAGATTCGCAATCCATGGGCCAATGAAGTTGAATGGAACGGACCATGGTCGGATTCATCACCTGAATGGACTGATAGGGTGAAGCATAAACTAAAGCATGTATCCCAGGTATTCAATTTACTATTCTACTACTTTTCAGCTCTTCTGACTGGTTTATATACTCTTTTCAACTGCTCTTTTGTGACCTGTATGTGAATTTGTTGATTTACTTGCTTGCAGTCAAAAGAAGGTATATTCTGGATGTCCTGGCAAGATTTTCAAATTCACTTCAGGTCGATATATGTTTGCCGCGTCTATCCACCCGAGATGCGCTACTCTATGCACAGTCAGTGGCGAGGATACAGCGCAGGTGGTTGCCAGGATTATGATACATGGCATCAAAATCCGCAGTTTCGGTTAAGGGCTACAGGGGCAGATGCATCACTCCCTATACATGTATTTATTACCTTGACACAGGTATAGCTAGTGACAGGACTATTAATTTCAAGTAATTGTTGTTTACAATCTAATACGATTGTTGGCTGTGCTGTATGGACAGGGGGTTAGTTTCTCTCGAACAACAGCCGGTTTCAGTAATTACCAGTCCAGCCACAACTCCCTGATGTTTTATATTGGAATGAGGATACTCAAGACCCGGGGAAGGCGCGCTGCTTATAACATATACTTGCACGAATCAGTTGGAGGGACAGATTACGTAAATTCACGAGAAATATCATGTGAAATGGTGCTTGACCCCGATCCCAAGGGTTACACTATAGTCCCTACCACCATCCACCCTGGGGAAGAAGCACCCTTTGTTCTATCTGTTTTTACCAAAGCGTCAGTGGTGCTAGAAGCTTTATAGAAGGGCCATGCTTTCTTGGTGTACTATAAACCTGCACAGGCTCAACATACACCTATATTTGCCTTGGTCTCAAGCAAGGCAGGGTAGCCATTTGATTGAGCTGCAGACGCTCTGCACAGAATTGGTATATCTTCCATCTCTATCCTCATCACTAATCGCAATGCAGAACGTATCATTAACTATATATGAGATTTTTGAGAGGTGTCCATGTATCTGTGATACGGATTACGTTTCATGTTGGGAACATCCATGCTAATGGCTTCGCTGATTCCTGGCAGGAATCGCCGCTATTTGGAGCTCAAGCAGAAGACTCTTCTTGTTTGGACAAAAGATGACAAGGCACCCTGAAAGCATGGCTCGATTCAACCGGGGGATCCAAACACTCTCAAGCCTGCATTCCGGTCTTCTTCGGCCGAGGTTTGTAGAGGGTTTCTTGGATGGTGAACTGTATAGGAAGTACTTGTTAGGATATAGCTCTGATCCTGATCATGTAAATGAGAACAGATTGAAGTAAATAGGATAATCAAAAATAGGGAAGACAAGCGGCAGCGCCCGTGGCTGTCCGAGTTTACAAGGTCAGCTGCAGTTTTGATGCTCTGGTTTTAAATTGTTCATAGACTAACTTCTGTATAGAAGCTTATTGTATTTCTGGGGTTTACCAATATAGTTCAATTTTACAAAATCCTTGGCTTGGTGATTGGTTACATTCCTAGTTGCGATGTGAGGTTGGCTTTGGTATGAATGTGGTGAAATGCCGATGACCGGAATTTAGAAAAGCTAGAGGCGATCCAAGGCGATTAGTCAAGCCTGTAGCCTAAGCGTGATTTAGAGGCAAAGGTGATAGGTTTTTTCATAAACCATCTTAAAACACCTTAAAAATTTGTTGGTTTCAAGATTAATACTATAAAGGATGAACGGTTTGTCTACCATGTGCCCCAATGACATAAGATAAAATTACTTTATTGGAAAAAAAAAACCCTAAAAAGAAATGGGTGAACCCCATAATCTAATTTAAAAATAGCTATAACATGTGTATCTATGGATTTTTGGGTTCATTCATCTACAATGGGCATAGCATCTAAACAGATTTTTCAATACCTTGCATGCCATGCAGATTGAAACAAGCAATCACAAGCACTTTCTCATTAAAAAGTAGTTAAGATCAGGAAGAACAATGTCCGGAAACCTAAATACTAAAAAATATACAAGAGGGGGAATCACTGGGAATGTCGATCTATGATTTACAACGATCACTTTTACACTAACTCTTACAAAATAAACAAAATCAGGATGAAATGAGGGAAACATCACCTTTGGGTTCTCAACACTAACAGTAATGAAGCAGATATGCCAAAATGCAAATCTGAAGAGAAGACAAACTAAAACAAGAATAAGAATAAATAAGATAGTCTTCCTCAACTATGAAGGAGGTCGCCGTATCATACTTTCAGCTGAAATCAGAAGATGAAATCTCTTCCTAGGCATAGAGGCTTACTTGCTCATTGTAAGTTCAGTTGTTGAAGCTGATCAAGCTGAACTGGTTTCACCCAGTGAGACGGACGCCAGGGAAGACGCCCATACACGGGCATTCCTTGCTCCTCTGTGAAAGTTCCTTGTTTTACACAACTTGAGCTTGTTCCAAGCTCTTTTTACGTCAATTATTTGCATAACACGTCCCAATAACTGCCTTGACTCCCCAAAGACTCCCAAGTTCAAATATCGCTTGCATGTATTCCACAAAGCTGATAGTCCTCTGAGTAATCGCGGGCAAAAGTGGAGGAAAATCCTCAATATTAGGAATGAGATTGCAAACAGCAAATATGGTTCCTTCACTAACATCTCCTTCCATGATGATGCTTGGTACCAAAGTCGATGGGTATTCTCAAGGCAGGCATTCACCAAGCCAGATGAGTTAGGTGGAAGGAAATCTTTCACTGGAGCAAGTCCTGGATTCAACAAAAGAGGAAATACATTACTAAATATGATTGTTTGAGATTTAGAAATACCTTCCTACTGAATTTGAAAAAGTTCCAAATAAGAAGGGAAAATCAAAGAGAAACAGATATCTAAAAAATGACAGAAGAGGCTAAATGCAGGAAGGGAAATGTGAGGTTTCAAGTTAACAGCTTTCGAAAATTGTAAACATTTTCAATTAAAGTTTGCCATGAGTAACTTGCTTGTATCAGTACCTGTAGTTTTCTGGTAAAATCGCGCCAATGAATTAAGATCTTTTTTGCCATAATACCGCACCTTTGATGTCTGATTAATAATTATTAATGCAGGCAAACTGTGTATTCCATACCTCGATAACAGACTGCAAATCAAACAAATCAACTAGATGTCAGATCTGATGACAGAATATTGAAGATTGATTATAATACACCCTCATTACATGCCAGGTATTTAGCATTTACTTAAAAATTCCTTTTCTCACCTTGGCATGGCTGATGATTGTTCAACTTCTATGTGCCCAACCTCTGGATACATTGAGCTTAGTATGTCAAATTTGTCTCTGATGCTAGAAGAGAATGGACACCATGAACCATAAAAGAGCAAAGCAGAGTATTGATTCAGTGATTTAGTACTCAAAACTCGTTCAAGGGCTTCTCCATTCATCTGCAAACAAGTCATTGTATCATTTAATGTAACTTCCATTTCATTACTGTGTTGGTGACAAGCAATGGTGCCAAACAAATGGCTGTTAACTTACAGCCTTAAAGGTTTATGAATGATGTCCAGACAAATTTGAATAATTATTATATCAAAATCATACCAAAAGAAAAGACAAAAAATTGTGGAAGATAGTCATACTTGAAAACAAATTTCTTGCATCTACTCGGTAAAAAGTCAACACAAGAAGGGATCATTCTCAGAGCAAGCATGATAATTGAAGAGAATTAACCCAACTCTATCAAAAGCAACCATATGTCTCTCTTCCTCAAAGTTTTGCCATAGGGAAACACAGATCATACCACTATCAAAAGCATCATAAGCTAACCAGAAGCATCAAATAGCACCCCTTTCCATTGGATGTTTGATCATAAACAGTACCCACCAAATACCGCAACATTCTTTGCATTTCACCTCATTTGAAATCCGGAAAGACATAATTTCCTAACAAATATGGCATTCAAGTTTGGCCAATAACCAATTTGAGGTGGGTAACAGGATTTTAAACCCATTCCATTACAGGGAGGGAATTGAAATTCAAGAAACAAAGAATAATTACAGAAAAGAGAAATGGAAATTCAAAATAACTGAAATTACAGAAAAGCAATTAAATTTTATATCCATTTCATTACGCTGCGAAACCCTAGCAAAAAGCTAAGATGCAGATGCCAGAAATTCAAATTCAAATTTGACACGCGACGGAACAATTAATTAAGGATTAAACAAAATTGGAACAAAGAGGGCAAATAACCAGATGTACCTGAACGGGACGGGTCGATGAGATCGATAAAGGACATTGGAGTTGAATATCGTAGAGAAATGGAGTCGCGGATTGGGGAGGGCACAGAGACGAAGAAACCAATCGAATCGAAGAGCAACTCAGCGTGAAGAAGATGGCAACATACAAAATCGCGGAAACGGATGCGCGGGACCCCATCAGGAAGAACGAGCGGTCGAAGATTCGGGAAAAAGTCCTCTCTTCCTAATTCCTACCCTAGCAAGAAACAGTAAATTGCCTTCTCTCTCAGACAACGAAATCCGTTTGCACAACAGAGATGAAGGAAAGATGGCAAATTGATGCGGTGCTTCGTCGAGAACTTGAATCTCTCTCTCTCTCACCAAACCAGCTTTTTTGGGAAGCTCGTTCCTCTCTCTCTCTCTCTCTCTCTCTCTCTCTCTCTCTCTCTCTCTCTCTCTTTCTGTGTTCCAGTTTCTCTCTCTAAATTTCTAAACCAGCTAAATATTTCGTTTTTATACATTTGTTGATACGAGATCCAAATATTATATGATCCTTTTTTGTGCGATAATGTTGATTTTTTTAAAAAGAAATCATATGATAAGTCCATTTTTAATAATGAGTTTGAAATAAAATTTAGGCGAAACTAATTAAAATAACCCAACCTTTAAGGTGATGTTAAAAATATATCCCCACCTTTTAAATGTAAGATAAATATCCCGACCTTTTTAAGGGATGGTAATATAATATGCCAAAATTTTCTCCTCCACAAAAATGCTTATATGGCACATATGTGGCAAAAAATAATGATCATATTCACAAGTGTGCCCTTGGATCTTAATGCCCGAATTATACAATATAGTCTAGATTGTCATGATAATTTTTAAAAAATAAGTCTCTTTTGTAACTGAAAAAAAAATCACTCAATTTAATATGTATTTATAGATTATAATTAAATTTAATCAAATCAAATATAATAAAACAAGAAAATATTTAAAATATAATTTTCAATATCTTGATTATGTAAAATATCATTCAAGTTTATTAGATTAAATTAGATTGGTTTTTAAGTTTATCTTAATTTTTTATTTTGGATTTAAGAAAAAATAAAAAATTTACATTCTTTTATGTATTTTTTAATAATAATAATTTACTTCTTATATATATAAATGAACACCATTGAATAATATAAATAATTAAATTTTCATTTCAATTTCGTAGTAACATAAAGTTTATAATTGACAAAATATTCTTCAATTTTGATAAGTTAAATCACTAGCTAATCATTTACTAATTGAAAATATGTTACTTTGATTTACATTTTTTTATTTGGCTTGTTATAGATATTGATTTAAAAAAAGATATATAAAGTTAGGTACAAATTAAATCTAAAACTACAAAATTTTATTAAATAAACTTTTAAACTCATCTAATTTAATTTGATATGTTTTATTTGAATTGAAAATACATGAGTAATACAATACAAAACATAAGAATTTTATTGGAGAGAAATCATGAGGATATTATATTACCATCACTTATAAAGGTCGGGATATTTATCTTACATTTGAAAGTTTGAGATATATTTTTAACACTCCCTTAAAGGTTGGGTTATTTTAATTAGTTTCCCCTAAAATTTAAAAACAATCTTATATATATACTACACCAAAATCAATACTCCCTCCGTTCGGCAAAACATGTCATTTTAGCTTATTTCACAAGTTTTAAGGCAGTTAACAAATGTACTAATTTACCCTCAATTATTACCCTCCTTTTTTACTTTATCGAAAACTACAACTAACAAACCATCAATCATATCAAGGGCATTTTTGTAAAGTGAATGGCAAAATACCTACAATGACAAGTTTTTTTGAACAAAAATAGCACCATAAAATGACAAGTTTTGCCGAACGGAGGGAGTATAAGATACTCCCTCCGATCTAAAATGTACTACCTCCGATCCAAAATACGACACGAGCTAAAAACTATACGGAGTATTAACTTTTTTATTATTTTTTTTTACAATGTAATACGGAGTACTTATTACTAACAAATATTAAGTTGTAAAATAATAATTTAAAAAAAGTTGATATTTTATATAGTTTTTAGCTTCTTAAAATACGTGTAAAAAAGTCAAACGACATGTATTTTGGATCGGAGAGAGTAAGATTTTTTTACTTTTGGCACGTATTTCAATGAGCTAAAAATTATATAAAATATTATTTTTAATTTTTTTTTACAATCTAATACTCCATCCGTTCGGCAAAACTTGTCATTTTAGCTTATTTTACAAGTTTTAAGGCAATTAACAAATGTACTAATTTACCCTCAATTATTACCCTCCTTTTTACTTTATTGAAAACTACAACTAACAAATCATCAATCATATCAAGGGCATTTTTGTAAAGTAAAGGGCAAAATACCTACAATGACAAGTTTTTTTGAACAAAAATAACACTCTAAAATGACAAGTTTTGCCGAACGGAGGGAGTACTTCTTACTAATAAATATGAAACTATAAAAAAAATTAATAAAAAAATAATATTTTATACAATTTTTAACACGTATTTTTGACAGGAGGGAGTATTAAGATATGAGATCCACGTTAGTATATATTCCCTTCGTTCGGCAAAACTTGTCATTTTAGGGTGTTATTTTTGTTCAAAAAAACTTGTCATTGTAGGTATTTTGCCCTTCACTTTACGAAAATGTCCTTGATATGATTGATGATTTGTTAGTTGTAATTTTCGATAAAGTAAAAAAGGAGGGTAATAATTGAGGGTAAATTAGTACATTTGTTAATTGCCTTAAAACTTGTGAAAGAAGCTAAAATGACAAGTTTTGCCGAATGGAGGGAGTAATGTTTTGACAAATTTTATAAATAAAAAAGGTTAAAAAAAGACAATAAACTTGATATAAGTAAAAAAGATGATTTTTCGACAGCTTTGTAAATAGGTAAAAAACTCTAGCATTATTTAAGCACTAATCCCTTGGTTTTTCATTAAGAGCTAATTGTTTTTGTTCGTAAGGATATTTTTTATGGTGGACCAATAGAGGCTAGCACTACTCAAATTATTATATATATAGAGAGAGTTCGAGCTTTGACATCATCTAATTATTGAATCTATCCACATTAATCCCTCGTTTATTTTTAGGTAAGCAAATATAATGGTTATCCTTCCAAATCTAGTTCATCTGTAGTTTAAGATTTATTGTTCATTGTTCTAATCATTACCCTTCTTTTCTCGTTTTACATACAAAATCTATTTTTTTTACCATTTAATTACCTACTTTGAGCATAGGGTAACCATATCCCTTGTGATAGCTAGGGCTGTGCATCGGTCTAAAACCGAACCGAACCGGGCCGAACCGAACCAAACCGAAACCGAAAATCTTAAAATTTCAAAACCGAAAGCCGAACCGAAAGCATTAGGTTCGGTTCGGTTATTTGCCGGTTCGGTTCGGTTTTAACATAGTTGAACCGAATTTCCATAAAAAGAAATTTAAAAAAAAAATCTTTTAAAAAAATTCGATTTAACACAAACCGAACAAAAAAATAATAAATGTATTAGTGTATATATGTGTGTATATACACTTTATATATGTGTATATATACACAGTACACAGTACACACACAAGACAATATGTGTATTAGTGTATATATACACTGTATAGTGTATATATATTTTATAAAGTGTATAAATACATATATATAATTTATGTAGTGTATAAAAAGTAATATATATAATTTATGTAGTGTATAAAAAGTAATATATTTATATATATTGGAATATTTAAAAAAATCGGTTTAACACAAACCGAACCGAAACCGAACACAAACCGAACCGAAACCGAAAAATGAAAATTCTCGAACCGAAAGCCGAACCGAAAAACTTCGGTTAGGTTCGGTTCGGTTCGGTTTGTGTTGGTTCAGCCCAAAAATTCGGTTTGGACCGAATCATGCACACCCCTAGTGATAGCTCTAACTATTTCCTCATCCCCTTCTCCAGACTAAAAAAAGTAGGGGTGGGCGTGGGACGGGACGGGACGGGATGGGGGTCGTCCCACGTCCCGTCCCACGTAATTTTTACGGGACGGGACCGGGACGGGATTCACTACTTTTTTTTCAATCCCGCGCGGGCCTTGTCCCTCACGGGACGGGACGGGCCCTGTCCCTCAAATAAAAAACATTATGAAAAAAATATAAAATTCCTATATATTTTGCGGTTTTCAAAAGCGTAACCTATATAAATTTATAATGTTTTTAATATTTTAATATTTTCTTATATATATAAATACGGGGCACATTATACATATAATTACACATAATATAAAAAATATATATATTGTGCATATATGTAGATATACACTTACATACACTGTAATACACGTAAGTGTATGTATACAGTGAGTATATAAGACCACAAAAAAAACAGTGTATATACAATACACTGACAGTGTATATATATCGAGAGCTTGTGCTCTTATTCCACCAAAAAAAACAGTGTGTATATATAAAGTATATAATAATAATAATAATAATAATAATAATAATATGCGGGACGGGACGGGATTTGCGGGATAAGGAATCCTCGTCCCGCGTCCCGTTCCGCATAATTTTTACGGGACGGGACCGAGACGGGATTCATTATTTTTTTTTCAAATCCCACCGGGATCGGGACGGGACCGGGACGGGCCCGGAATTTACGGGATTTGTACCCACCCCTAAAAAAAAGCGTTAATCATACAAATTTTTCATTTAAATTTTGATTCAATTCCCTTCTATTCCTTTAGCCGTACGTAGTCTATTACAACGGATAGAGGGACGGTGAAGAATGCGTGAGGGATAGAACATGTAACGTATTGGTCATCGGTTAAAGATCTTTAGTCCATTTTCATATTTCATTTTGTAGTTCACCCAATTTAATTGGAGAAAAACGTTCAAATACAATATAAATTTCAATTTAGTCAATTAAATCGACTGGACTATAAAACGAACTATTAATAATTAAACGAGTACTAGAGTGTTATCACCAATTAATCATCACATGTTATTTTTTTTAGCGACCGAGTTAGTAAATTTTGTTATTTTTTTTAGCGACCGAGTTAGTAAATTTTTTTTAGAGGTGGGCACAAATCCCGCAAATCTCGTCCAATCCCAATTACGGTGGGATTTAAGAAAAAATGACAATCCCGTATTCCCGTCCTGCAAAAATTACACGGGATGGGACGCGAGACGGAGAGTTCGCAACCCGCAAATTCCGTCCCGTCCCACATATATAAAATTATATATATAATTAAAATTAATAAAAACATCTAAAAATATTTTATACATTATACATTGACATTTATTTAAACACAAAATTTAAAATAATAATAAAAGATTAAAAACATATAAGAATTTTAATACTAACTACCAACACCACTACCGCATATATATTACTTACTGTATAACTGTGTTGGTTTGCTGTTGGAATGTGGTTGTCCCACATCGGTAATATAGAGAATGTTTGAACAACATGTGAGGTTGAAGACCTACTCCTCTAGTCCTCTCATTGCCAATTGGTTTTGAGATGGAACTCCATTGGGTTTATGTGTTGTTCGAGTCTCCCGTATGTGGGCTTGGACACACGACCTCCCTCCAGTGTCTTGACTTGGTACTTGCTACTGTATTTTGTGTTTAATTTGTAATGCGATTATAAAGACTCTAATTTGCACCTTTGTTAGTTGCTAATTTTGGAGTCAATTGGATTTTTTTTGTTAGTTGCTAATTTTGGAGTTAATTGGATTTTTTTACGAGAGACAAATCCCGTCCTGTTTCGTTCCATGAGGGATAAGACCCGACATGATTTTTTTTTAAAATATCAATCCTGTCTCAAACCAGTCCCGCAAAAAATATGTGGGATGAGACGCAAGATTACCCCAATCTCATCTGTCCCACCCATACTCACCCCCTAAATTTTTGTTGTTGTTATTAATCCCGATATGGGCCCTAGTCCAAAGTAATAAAAGCCCAATTAATGATCAAATCAGTCCAGATTTAATACGAGGACCGATTTATTGTGTTGTTATTTTTTAAAATAGAAACATTTAATTGAACACCTACAATATTTTTTGTGGTCAAAGACTCAAAAGTTGTTATACGTAAAATGTTTCATTTCTCTCTCTGATTTTTTGTTCACTGGTACCTTAATAGATTATCATTCATGTTATTATCAGTTATCATATCTTAATTAATTTTATTTTTTCCTAACAATTTGATGTACTTAATAATCAAGTGCATTCACATAGCTTAAAATTTGGATGTTTGTGAAATGTAGGGCTGCCCTGTATAATATTGATCAATATGGGCAAGCCGACAATGGGACCTGAAATTAATAAAATCAAAGTCTTGATATAACTTAATTTTATCATGTAGTGTTTCCCTTCATTTGCAAAGACAAACATATACATATATTACTTTTATCATGTAGTGTTTCCCTTCATTTGCAAAGACAAACATATACATATATTACTTTTATTTGTTTATTTGAAGGTAGAAGAATTAATGAAATTATTGGTGATGGGACTCATCACCCAACCAATAACCAATCAGTAATCACAAAACGAATCCAACAACAAAATAAAATAAAATATGAGTGTTTTATTATTTGCAAGATATTGACAATAAGTACTATTTTACCTATTTTCATGTTTTTTTTTATACAAGGCAATAATTAGGGAGTAGTGAAGCAGTTAAATTACTGTCCAAGAGCGTCATTTCGGAAGATGTCTTCAATCTCAACATGACATCACACCCCAACAAAGATCGAACTCAACCCAAGATGTGCCAACATGTCCGCCGCCTAATTACCCTCGCGAAAGGATTGAGAGAAAGTGACCACCTCAAACGCCTTGCATAAGCCAAGCGCATCAGAGATCGTCATCTCAACAACCCACGGGCACGACCAGAACTCTTTGAGGGTGTTGATAGCTGTCAAACAATCACCCTCCACTTCAAGGCGAGTAGCCGGCCCCATCTTCACGGCTTCCAGAAGAATAAGATTTTCTGCTTGGATCGTGGACACCTTGTCATGGCTCTACGCACCACATGACAACATGTGACCGAGGCGATCACGGATGACAAAACCCAACGCAGCGTGTCCAGAGGCAATTCCTTTCTCGGTTCGGATAAAGATTAATAAAATAAATGAACACTTGGAAGTTGGAAAGGAATGTACATTGTTGTTGTTGAAACTTTGTAGGAATTCATAATAATAATAATAATAATAATAAGATTGTAGAAATTGTTTCCTAGCATTCGCGTTCTCCACTTTTGGAGAACTGGGGGATGATGCTATTGGTTTTATGAAACGGGTTCAATTGGTTACGAAAAGTCATGGGACAAGGTTTGATAATGGTGATTTCATATTTCATAGAGTTGGTTTCACTATTCAAAAGGGCGTTGGAGTTCAATTTGTTACTAGACTTCCAACTAACTTTATGTAATTTTTTTTCATCATAATAAAATAATAATAATAATAAAAAAAAAATAATGTGTATTTTGCTGACTATTAAGACATTATCTATTTATAAATATAAAAAAAAATAACTGAATAAAATTTTATAAAAATATTAAAAGAGCTACAGTAAAAAAGAACCCATAAGAACACTATTAATTGATTTAATATGATAAATATCTTCTCGCAACATTTTAACATTGCCTACGAACAAAAGAAAAAAAAAATGAAACAAATGGGGCAAAAGCTGTAAATATACGAAAACAGGGGACCGTTGGTAAAAATATCCATTTCTTTTCATTTTTATACCGTTAGTATGCGGTTTCACCCTCGTAAAATCACCCGCCATGCCAGCTGGCAACCGTGGCCCCCACCGTTATCTTCATTCATTCAAGAGTGAGCAACTTCCACCTTCGCATAAATAGCCACTTGATCAGTTTCCTCCGCAGGTAAGCAACAGCGGAGGAGATCTAGGGCTTCAATCTCTCCGAATCTGCAGAGCTCAATCTCGATTTCTACACGAAAATGAGAGAAGTGATCAGCATTCACATCGGCCAAGCCGGAATCCAGGTCGGCAATTCGTGCTGGGAGCTCTACTGTCTCGAGCATGGCATTCAACCCGACGGCACCATGCCTAGGTAAACACTAATCAGTTCTCTCCCAATTTCCGCTTCCTGTTCTCAATTGGTTGCCGATTGCGGTTGTGTTGATCGATCTGCTGCGGAATCGGCGGTTTTTACACAGCGATGCCACGGTCGGGGCGGCTTGCGATGCGTTCAACACCTTCTTCAGCGAGACCGCGGCGGGGAAGCACGTGCCTAGGGCGGTGTTTGTGGATCTGGAACCGACGGTGATCGATGAGGTCAGGAGTGGCGGTTACCGGCAGCTTTTCCACCCCGAGCAGCTGATCTCCGGCAAGGAGGACGCGGCGAACAATTTCGCCCGAGGACACTATACTGGTTTGAATTTTCGATCCCTAAATTACTACTGTTGTAATGAGTTTACTCTTCCTCTGGTTGAATGCTGATCGAATTTAGGGTTTATGACTGCTTATTCCTCCAGTTGGGAAGGAGATTGTGGACATCTGCCTTGACCGAATCCGAAAATTAGCTGATAACTGCACTGGTTTGCAAGGATTTCTTGTCTTTAGTGCTGTTGGTGGAGGCACTGGTTCTGGATTGGGCTCCTTGCTGTTGGAGCGATTGTCGGTTGATTATGGCAAGAAATCCAAGCTCGGTTTCACCATTTATCCCTCTCCTCAGGCACGAATTGCTATCTGATTTCAGATTATGATGAATCTCGTGTTGTTCGGAATTTGTGTGCTTATGATAGCTTCTGATGCGTTTAAAGAGTGAAGTATAACGATTTCGATTTCAGGTGTCAACTGCAGTTGTAGAGCCTTACAATAGTGTCCTCTCCACTCATGCCCTGCTCGAACACACGGATGTTGCCGTCCTCTTGGATAACGAAGCAATCTACGACATCTGCCGCAGATCATTGGACATTGAGAGGCCAACCTACACCAATCTCAACCGGCTGATCTCCCAAATCATATCATCTTTGACCACTTCCTTGAGGTTCGATGGAGCCATCAATGTCGATGTCACAGAGTTTCAAACCAACCTGGTGCCTTATCCGCGGATCCATTTCATGCTTTCTTCGTACGCCCCTGTGATCTCAGCTGTGAAAGCTTACCATGAGCAGCTATCGGTTCCTGAGATCACAAATGCAGTTTTTGAGCCAGCAAGTATGATGGCCAAATGTGACCCGAGGCACGGAAAATACATGGCCTGCTGTCTAATGTATCGGGGAGATGTAGTCCCTAAGGACGTCAATGCTGCTGTCGCGACTATCAAGACCAAACGCACGGTCCAATTCGTGGATTGGTAAGACGAGTAATCAATCAAACCAAAGAATCAAGAGTTCATCATTTTCTTACCAAAGATCATGTTTGATTTCAGGTGTCCAACCGGCTTCAAATGCGGTATAAACTATCAGCCTCCGACAGTGGTGCCTGGTGGAGACCTGGCCAATGTGAGTAGAGCAGTGTGCATGATCAGCAACAACACTGCAGTGGCTGAGGTTTTCTCAAGGATCGACCACAAGTTTGATCTCATGTATTCGAAGAGGGCCTTCGTCCACTGGTATGTTGGGGAAGGCATGGAGGAAGGAGAGTTCTCAGAAGCTCGTGAGGATCTGGCTGCTCTCGAGAAGGACTATGAAGAAGTCGCTGCTGAAGGTGTTGAGGAAGATGATGAAGGGGAAGACTACTGAGAGAGTGTGTGTGGTGACTGGTGATCGCGTCTCGTGTATGCATCACTTCTATCCCTATGATGTGGCAATGCCGAGAAACAATGTTTTACGTCTTTTGTTTTTCGCCATTGAAGAATGATTGTGCTCTTCATTTGCATTGTAAAATATGACAGATTTCATCTCTGCTTGTTTTGTTTACAGCTTCCTGTCAAGGTATTACTTGATTCTTTGTTTCATCAACTTGTTTCGAGTGTTCATTTATCCCTTGTATGATCTTTTCTTCCAGTTAGTAGTACTTTGCTACTGTACTTTGGTTCCTGAAAATAACTTACTGTCAATGAGCAATAAACAGTTTCATATCTTATTTCAGATGTTTCAGTGCATTGAAAAGATTTAGATTTTTTTTTTGGTAGAAATAGATTTAGATTCCAAAGGGTAGGCAAAATGAATCAAATCTTATGTGGGTCAGAAACATGGTTGGAATTTTATCATGATGTCGACAATGACATGTTACTTGGTCCATTATTGGAAAGATGCAAGTTTGTATACATTATCAGATATTATCAGATATGAGAATCCTATGCTATGCTTTAAGATATTATTAGCTATTTTACACCCTCCAGAAAATACAGTTATCAGGCTTCAATCCTTTTCTTAAACATCTTTTTTTTAGGGTAGGCAAAAATTAGGATGTTTTCGTAACTAAAGACCTTCATAGATCATCATTTTGGATGATTATAGACAAATATCTATAAAAATGGTGAAACCTAGATTTCAGAGTACAATCATTTTTAGCAATGAAATAAGTTGCTAGATTTGCTTTTTACTAGTATTTTATTTCATTGATTATATTAAATGTACATTTTACCCCATCCCCTTCTAAATACATAAAATTAATTTTAAAAAGGGTAAAAAATATTCCAAAACCAATCAATAGAGACTTTTACCTTGTTGAAAAGTGGTAAAAGTTTTTACACGTTGAAAAGGTTAAGCACTTGTGTGCAAAATGTAGACATTTTAAACGTCCAAAAAGTGTAACCACTTAAACACAATTTATATCAAAATATACCTATTCAAGCATTTGTACCGTACCCTACTACTGATGGAGATGAACTAACATAGTGTGAATTTATTGATTAAATTCCCAATTTCAAAGACTAAAACTGTATTGATAATAACCTTATGTAAGGCTCCCACGTACCAAAGCTGACACAACATAATCAGATAATTGTGTAACTTTATAAGAATTATATTTCATGAAAATCAAGAAAAAAAATTTGGTTGCATTTTTATGTTTAAAAATGAAAATGGGAGAAGAAATTTCAAATGATTAAAAATATTAAAATAAATAAATAATTTTGTTTTGAGCAACAAATAAATTTATATTTGAATACAATAATTTTATTTTTTCATAGACACCCATTTTGACTATATTTAAGTAAAAACAAAAAATGAGTATAATTGAATTATTGCAATTTGAATATATATATATATATATATTTGAATATTTTAATGTGATATGTTACTTTAATAATTTTAATAATTGTTAAAAAAATTTATCATTTAAATTTAAATAAAAATAATATAATAATCCAAAAGAATTTTCAATATTAATTTAATAAACAAATAAATTTATAATTTCATATAATAAGACTAAAATAAATGATTAAATACCAGTGCCAAATGCCATCATCAATAATGTTAAACTGGTGATCATCCCAAAATCTCTATCAATTAGGGAGAACCTTGGTGATCATCCCAACTAAGAAACATGAAAATACCATCGGTAGAAGCCTGGACAAATACAGAATGTAAGAATGCGAGGTTTCCTGATGTTCTTCATTTAACCAAACGGTGCCGTTTTGCTTGCGTGCCTTGTTTTGTTTCAAAACTGATTTTATGCTCAAACGACGTCGTTTTACTTCTTCTTCTTCTTTTGTTCAAACTGTAACACACAGTACTCAACATCCCCCCCTCAAATTGGAGCCGATTGGAGACCCAATTTGGCGCAAAGAAACTCAAGCTGCGCCTGAGAGAGGCCCTTGGTGAACATGTCAGCTAATTGCAGCTGAGAGGGAACGAAAGATGTGCATAGAAACCCTGATTGGACATGTTCCCTAGTGAAGTGACAATCAATGTCTAAGTGCTTCGTTCTCTCATGGAAGCACGGATTTGCAGCAATCTGTTGAGCAGCTCGATTGTCACAAAAAAGGGTAACCGGCAAGGAGACTGGAATCTGAAGGTCACGAAGGATATAATAAACCCACATGAGTTCTGCAGTTGTAGTGGCCATACCTTGATACTCAGATTCAGCAGAACTCCTGGACACAGTAGCTTGTTTCTTGGTCTTCCATGAAACCAAGGCATGTCCCAAAAACACACAATACCCAGTAAGAGACTGTCTTGTGGTTAGGCAAGAACCCCAGTCAGCATATGAAAACCCCACAAGCTTGAGGCTAGACTGTACTGGATAGAACAATCCTTTGGAGATAGTACCACACAAATAGCGCAACACATGTTGAGCCGCATGCCAATGAGGAAGTCTCGGAGACGACACAAATTGACTTAAGTGCTGAACTACATAAGAAAGATCAGGGCGAGTCAATGTGAGATAGAGAAACCGACCAATTAGAGTCCTGTAAGTCTTTGGATTGTCCATCAATTCTCCTGAATCAGCTGATAGCTTCAACCCTGTAGGAAAAGGATACCCAGAAGCTTTTGCTGAGATCATGTTATAATCGGTGAGCAAATCAGTGACATATTTGCGCTGAGTGAGGTGAGTGCCCTCAGTTGTTCTGAACAATTCAATCCCCAGAAAATACCGAGCAAAACCCAAGTCCTTAATGGTGAATTTGGTGTACAGAGCCTCCTTGATTGAATCAATATGAGACATATGATTTCCAGTGAGGAGAATATCATCAACATAGACTAAACCTGCAGTAAACACCCCATTTTTGTTGTATACAAACAAGGAGTAATCATGAGTTGACTGAATGAACCCCAGAGAACAGAAAAATCTTATGAGCTCAGTGTTCCATTGCCTTGATGCTTGTTTGAGGCCATATAATGAACGTTTGAGCTTGCATACCAAGTCAGGAGAATCAACTGCATACCCATCAGGTGGTTTCATGAAGATTTCTTCATCTAGAAACCCATGTAGGAAAGCATTGTTTACATCAACTTGACATAAAGGCCATTGATAAGCTGTTGCCATGACTATAAGAATTATGACAGTAGCTATCTTAGCAACAGGGGAAAATGTGTGCTTATAATCTTTTCCCAACCTCTGGTTATAGCCTTTAATCACTAACCTAGCTTTGTACTTGTCAACTGAACCATCGGGTTTGAATTTTACCCTGTAAACCCACTTGGATGGCAAAGCTTTCTTGTCAGGGGGTAAGGGGGTAACTTCCCAAGTGTGATTCTTTTCCAAGGCCTGAAGTTCAACATCCATGGCACCTCTCCAGCAATCATGCTTCACAGCTTCTCTGTAGAACTGAGGCTCATTAGTGCTCATGACATTAGCTAGAGAGACTGAAAAGGAAGCAGAATCATCAACCAAGCCTGAAGCCAGAGCAGTGGTGTTCATGACAAAATCATTGTGCCAAGCAGGTGGTTTACCAACCCTTTTGGAACGAGAAGGAACAATGAGTGCTTCAGGAGAAGTGTGATCAGCTGAAGGTAGTATAGGAACATCCTCAGAAGAAGATGATACTAATGGTGATGATGATACAGGGGATGAAGGTACAACTGGAGACAGTGAAGCAGAGGGCAAAGGGGAATCATGAGAGTTTTGTTGTGAAGAAGTAGGGGATAGATGACCTTTGATTGGAACACAACTCACATCCTCATCTGAAGGGGTAGGTACTGAAGGAAATAAGGCCCCAGGAGATACTGATGTAAGAACTTCATCTGGCATACTTCTGAAGGGGAACTGATCCTCTCTAAAAAGAACATCTCTACTACAAAATAATTCCCTTGTAGTAAGATCAAGAAGACGATAACCTTTCTGATTAGGAGGATAGCCTACAAAAATGCATTTACGACCTTTGACAGCAAACTTATCAGTTCTAGGACCAGCATGAGCAGCATAGCAAAGACATCCCAAAATCCTCAGATGATCATAAGAAGGAGCCTTGCCAAATAACTTTTCAAAAGGAGTTAACCAATTCAAGGCTTTTACTGGCATGAGATTGATAAGATAAGTAGCTGCTAATATGCACTCTCCCCAAAGAAAGGAAGGAAGATTAGCAAACACAGATAAAGATCTAGCTGTATCAAGTAAATGTCTGTGCTTTCTCTCTGCACAACCATTTTGCTGAGGAGTGTAAACCATAGATCTTTGATGTAAAATCCCTAGGGAAGCAAATAAAGCAGAACATGCTTTATTCACAAATTCAGATCCATTATCAGATCTAATAAATTTGGGTGTGATCCCAAAATGATTCTTAACATAAGCAAAGAAGGACTGCAGCAAGGCACAAACTTGATCTTTTGATTTCAACAAATAGGTCCAAGTGGCCTTTGATCCATCATCTACAATTGTGAGGAACATCCTTTCATCATTCAAGGTACAGAACTTGTAAGGACCCCACACATCTACATGGATAAGCTCCAAAATCTTGTGAACAGAAGAACTAACAGGAAATGGAAGTCTGTGCATCTTGGACATATCACAAGTATCACACACAAAATCCTTAGCATTACATGAACTAGACACTGGCAAATGCCTTATCTTCCCAGCAGAGGGATGTCCTAAACGATTATGAATCATAGACATAGAATTCATGACAGTAGAAGCTCCAGCAAACTGAGAAGCCACACCCTTGGATCTCTGAATGACACCATCAAGCACCAGCTTGTATATGCCATCAGCTATCCCTCCTTCAGCTAAGATTTCCTTACTCAAAAGGTCATGTATGCAACAGTAATCTTCAGTGAAATAAGCCCCCAACTTGTGAGTTTGAAGCAACTTGTGCACAGAAATCAGATGATGATGAAAATCAGGAACATATAGCACACCAGTCAGCACAATATTGTTCTTGATACACACAGAACCAGTAAGCTTAACCTCTCGTCGAGAATGATCAGGCAAAACCACATATATAGGATTTGAGATCTTTTCAACAGTAATAAAATGATGCATAGAACAAGTGACATGATCAGATGCACCAGAATCAAGAATCCAGGAAACACCATGAGAGTCACACAAGGTAGTATTCATGACAGATGATTCAGAAAAGATAGTACCTGCAAATCCAGAGTTACTGGATGAGGGACCACCATTGAAATATCCAGAATTATCCACTCCTTTCCCTTTGATGACACGAAGAACTTCCTGACATACAGCCTGCACAAAATCTGGATTCATATGCACATTAGAAGAAGGAGCATCATCTGACATAGGAGTATCCTTCATTTCTTGACCATTTGTGCTCACTTGAGCAATCACTTTCCCTTTCTTATTCTTCTTTCCTTTGTACCAGTCTGGATAGCCAATTATCTCAAAGCACTGATCGATTTGATGACCTTCCTCCTTGCAATGATCACAGAACCTCTTCCCTCCAGTTTTCTGCTTCTTTGAATCCTTCTTAGATCCTCCTCCACTGGATCCATTTTGAACAGTGAAAGCTGTTGGTTCTGATGTGATGTGCACCACTTGATTCTACCTTTCAACTTGCTGCAGCAGATAATATGCCTTGTTCACAGAAGGCAAGGGATCCATAGCCAAGATTTGGCTTCTCACTTGATCATAGTCAGAATTAAGATTCATCAAGAACTGCATAAGTCGGTTTTGATTTTCCATTTCCAAAACTCTTGACAGAATAGCACATGAACACAAATCCAGATTTCCACAAGTACAAGTAGGAATTCCACACAGATTATCCAGTTCATCCCAACATCTTTTCAGTTTTGAGAAATAAGCAGCAATTGACACATTCACTTGCATAACACGACCAATTTCTTGTCGTAGATGAAATATAAGAGGAGCATTAGACTGACCATACCTTTCCGCAACCTCAAGCCACAGTTCTCTAGCGGAATTCGCATACAGGAAAGCACTGGAGAATTCCGGAGCCATGGAGTGCAAGATCCAGCACGTAACCATGTAATCACACCGAATCCACCTCTCATAATCAGCACTTCCTGGTTCTGGCTTGACACAGGTTCCGTCTATGAGTCCAAGCTTCTGCTTAGCACCAAGCGCCATCCGAATCTGTCGCTTCCATCCTAAGTAGTTCCCTCCATTGAAAGGAACTCCTGTGAGGCTCATTCCAGGATGATCGGAATTGGACAACGATGGCGGATCACTCTGCATCGCATGATTGAGTGCATACGCTTCCAGATTCCTTCTAGAACTGGATCCTTCTTCAAACGCCAAATTGTTCTTCTGCGAACCTTGACCACTTGGCTTCGTGTTCGATCCTTCCTCGAATGTCGTCTTCATTGTTGAAAGGTGCAGCGGAAAACGATCGACAACTCAAAATCTCAGAGAATTCTTTGAATGAGCTCTGATACCATGAAGAATTCGAGATTTGTAGAGGAAATTGAACAAAATTTCTATTGAAGAAAGTCGATTATTACAGCTTACAATCTAAGAAATCTAACAACCATATTTATAGGCAAACTACTATCTAATCTAACGATCTAGAATCATCCACGTGGAGCTGGTTTCCCGCCAAACTCAACCGCCGTTGACTGGGCGTTGAATCTCCGGGGAGCTTGAGCTCGAAGGTGAACGAAGCTGATGAATGTTGAAGAAGGTTGCAACGACGTCGTTCCTCTTCTGTTTCCTGATGTTCTTCATTTAACCAAACGGTGCCGTTTTGCTTGCGTGCCTTGTTTTGTTTCAAAACTGATTTTATGCTCAAACGACGTCGTTTTACTTCTTCTTCTTTTGTTCAAACTGTAACACACAGTATTCAACAATACATTATATAATGTAATCAATTATAAGCATGCATTACAAATACTCCAAGGATTATATTAATGGGTCCGTGCAAATCAACGAGCATATCATTAACTCGATCATATATATTCTTTGATAGAACCTACGTACAATAAATGGAACACGGTATCATCTTAATTGGCCACAATTTGAGTTCATCATGAGGATCGATCTTGATCCATCAATGAATGAACCCTAATTATCACAAGGGGCTAGAACTTGCGTTTATATATAATAAATCAGACACTCCTTTCCAACATTTGTTGAAACCTCTTGAATGACTCCAACTTCTGCAACCGAATCTGCTTCTGAAACCGCTTGATGAACAAATCCGCGACTTGATCGATCTCGTTCTCCAGCACGAAATCTTGCCCCTGGTGCTCCTTCGAGTTCTTCACCTGATCGATCAATCACCGACGTCTCATCCGTGTTTTGCAGATCCTGGTCGTCGTCGTCTTCATCTCCAACGTCGCCAAAATATATATGAGTGGTTAAGATCCGGGAGCTTCCCATCATCATCATAATCATCTCCGTAACCATAATTGAACGACGTCGCATTATGAGACAACGATGACGAGGCATTGTGGAGAACAATCGCCCTGCTCTCCACCTCCGCTTTTCGGTCTAGCAATGCGTGGAACTTGTGGGAAATCAGTGAGGCCGTGAGGGATGGCCTGCTTTCGGTCTTGAGCAACGAGAGAACGACAAGGCGAGCTTTAATGGCATCGGCTTTGGCTTTAGAACCGACTGAGCTTAGAAAGGAGATTATGTTCTTCGATCACCACGCTGTGATCGAAGCTTTGTTCTTCATCTTTTTCTTATACAGTAGTATAATTTTGCTTCACCTGATAGGCTGATACACTGAAAAACATCAAATAAAATTAAAGCACGTTAAACTTCTAGTTAATTAGTTTCTTTCAAAGGAAGAAAACGAAAGGAAGCATAAAACCTTACGTACATTTGCTAACAAAATGTATGGATTAGTGAAGAGGTAATCAAATCAAGATTTGAATGAAGTTAGGGTTGGCTTGGATTTGTGTATAACTGTATATATAGAGATGAAAAATGATAATTTGTTGTGGCTTTAATTTGGGCATTGTTAGAGGCAGGTTCCTGTGGAGCATTCGACGAAAAAAATTAGGAAAAAAACCTCAGGGGCAAGGGAGCTAAAAAAAAGTAGAAAAAAAAACCTCAGGCCATTCGACGAAAAAAATAAAAACCCCAAGAGTATCCGAGGAAATATGTCAAATTTTTATACACCACGCAAATTAGCCTTAACTGCAGGGCATTTGGCGAAAATTCAGTTTTGTTAAATAATTACTCCAACTTGATACCTGGGCGGCTGCGCCAGCCAACGAACGGCGTCGCATCACGTCTCTCCAGCCGCCCAAAACCTGCAGTCTACGGAGATGTACTCCGTAAACAGTAACCCCCATGTTACTAGCTGATGTGTTCCAGCTTTTCCTTAAAAATCTGTACTTATCAGGTGATTTTGAGGGATGTTACAAAGGCAAAAGATGCTAGCATTTGGCGCACATGTGTTTTTCCAACTTGTTCCATTAAAAACGATCACTTGATTATTGATTAAGTTTGTTTTATATAAAAATTGCAAAACTTGCGTTCGCCCATGGTATACCCAAACAACTCTTGCCAAAAAAAAAAAACCATAATGGATTGGTGGCAAAGTCACTCAAATTTCACATTATAAAAGCATATATCCACAATTGCACATTCACAGATTCATATATTGTCAAGTGAAGAGAAGTTCTATGGCAGAAACAATACTTTCGATAGACCCTTCAGCCGACGCCCAAGAACAATTTCCAGCGTTCGTAATGAAGCAAGGGAATGGAGTGAAGGGTCTATCAGATATGGGCATCCCCAGGTTGCCCAAGCAATACATCCAGCCAGTCTCCGAAAGGACCGGTTCCATCGCCATCAACAAGCGATCTATGATCCCTATTATCGACCTCTCCAAGCCCATGTCGGAGTTGGAGGGTTCGATATGGGCTGCAGCCGAGAATATGGGGTTCTTCCAGGTGATCAACCATGGAGTGCCGTTGGAGGTTCTCAAAGAGGTCAAGGAAGCGACACACCGGTTCTTTGGGCTGCCGGCTGAGGAGAAGAATAAGTACTCCAAGGAGAATTCGCCGAGCAACCATGTGAGGTTCGCCACCAGCTCCTCCCCGGAAGCAGAGATCGCTTTGGAGTGGAAGGATTATCTTAGCCTCTTCTTCGTTTCCGAGGAGGAGGCTGTCTCTCTTTGGCCCCCTGTTTGCAGGTGGTCTTCGTCGAATATCCTCGTGAAAAATCTAACTTCTTACCATCCTCTTTAGGGCAGAGGGTCAGAAGTGGCCGTCGCCCCCTAATTAAAATGTCGATAAGTTCGATTTGATATATTATAAGCTCAAATCCGATACATGAGTAAAAACTTATAAACGTTTCAAGACTGATGCGATATAAATTACTCTTAATTAAAACTTGTCGTTTACTATTCATGCACACTTTTTTAGAATGATAAAAACTATATGAAATATTAATATTTTTTTAAATTTGTTTTTATAAATTCATAATTAATAGTAACAAGTATGAAATTATTTAAAAAATATGTTAAAAAAGTTAATATTTTATATAGTTTTTAACACCTCAAAAAGCGTGTGTGAATAGTAAAACGTCAAGTTTTAATTAACGGAGGGGTATTTTCCACTTCATTTACCAAATTAATATACTTCTATCATCCTTATCATTTGTTAAACTTCGTAACTTAATATTATAATTAAACAATATTAATGGTTTTTTGGGAAAAAAATTAGAGGTCAATTTTCCGCTCTTTCAACTAACCGATTTAGGATCCGTCAATCCGTCATGCTTCTTACTCTATATTGTTTCGATTGCTTGATGAATGACTTTGATCAGGGATCAACTGTTGGAGTACATGAAGAGGTGTGAGGTGCTGATCGAGTCACTGGTGGCGGTGTTGATGAAGGGGCTCGGTATCCAGCTGATCGACAAAGAAATGGAGTCGATGTTAACGGGCTCAAAGCGGATAAACCTCAACTACTATCCGAAGTGCCCGAATCCTGAGCTCACCGTGGGAGTAGGGCGGCACTCTGACGTCTCCACCATCACAGTCCTCCTGCAGGATCACGTAGGCGGTCTCTATGTTCGTTCCCCGGAGGACGAAGGCACGAACGAGAGCTGGATCAATGTACCTCCAGTGGAGGGGGCGTTGGTGATCAACATAGGAGACGTGTTGCAGATAATGAGCAACGGCAAGTACAAGAGCGTCGAGCACAGGGTGGTGGCCAATGGGACCGAGAGCAGGATCTCGGTCCCGCTGTTCGTGAATCCGAAACCGAGTGATGTGATCGGTCCACTGGAACAAGTGTTGAAGAACGGGGAGAAGGCAAAGTACAGGGCAGTTCTCTACTCCGACTATGTCTTGCATTTCTACAGAAAGGCTCATCGCGGAAAGGACACCTTGGAGTATGCAAAGCTTCAAGATTCCAATTCAGCATGCAACTAAGATTGTAGTTACCGATTATTGGTACACGAAATCTTCCTAAATAAGCAATGCGGATTCTGTTTGAATTGATTGGATTGGACCACTTGTACTCCTTTTTCATTTTTTAGTTTCGATCTTATAGAGTGTTGTATGTTGCACCGTCTATATATTTTATATTTGTTTCGACGATTATCCGTCTGTCGATTTGTCGACCTTCGAGGATCAGATATTTCTAATTTCGAATTTTTACCTTATAAAAAAAACACGAACTATGTTTAGCGCCGAGTATTTTTTATTGTTTAATGCATTGTCGCAACGATTATGGTCGCAATTACCAAAATAGCAACTAGTCACAACAACCACCCGTGGTCGCAATGATCATATATGGTCATTGCGACCAATTGTTGTTTTGGTCATTGTGACCATGGTTGGCTTCACGTAAAAAAAGAAAACCCTAGATTGCTCATATAGTCTATAAATATATACGAATTGAAGCATGACCAATTAATTCCAAATTGAATTAGTAATCAACTATACACATGTTATCTTAGAACGATAATTTGAATAAGGATCTCAAAGATATATCATTGGAATACGACCTTCAACGGATATGTATATGTTTTACTTTAATGTTTTTTGGTGTGTTTTGAATGCGATCATTACACTTATCCACCCGTTAAATAGGAAATTGCAGAAAACCACCCGTTAAATGGATTCCATTAACAAAACAACGTCCACAACATATTTCCATTATAATTCCATTCAACTTGAATATATTTAAATTATATTTATGGTAGTGATAAAAAAAATAATTATATTAATATATTAGGGGCAAAAAATATGTAAAAATTTAAAATTATATATTCACAAATTTTCAATTAGGAAGGTGGACAAAATAAACGAAAAAAAGTTATTGAATTTTTTTTCGAAATATTCACTAAAAATTATTTATTTATCAAAATATTTTTAAGTTCAAAATATTTACAAAAATATTCATTTTTTACAGGTTTATCAGAGAAACGCGGTTTAAAACCGCGTTTCTTGTATAAATGACAAATTTGAACCCAACGCCAGGGAAAAATTACAAATTTTCAATAAAAACACGGTTTGTTTATTTTAATTTTTATTTTTAAACAAACAAAAAAAATAAAAAACATTGCAGGTGGCCAGTCACTCCCCAAGGCCCATCCTATTCCTGTAATGAATCCTTCTAATTAATGGCCACTCCCCAAGGCCCATCCTATTCATGTAATTAATCCTTCTAATTAATTCTACTAAGTACTATGCTCTCACCCTCTCTCTCTCAATTTTTGATCCATTTTCATTATAATTAATTAGCTTTATTTTTAATTCAATTCAATACTCCGTATAAAAAAGTCATACTAAGTTAGTAACATATGTTTATATAGTAATATGGATATTTTATATATTTTTTATCATCATAAAGAAGCGTGCCTGAATAGTAAACGACATGTTTTTCAAACAGGTTCGTACTTAATAATAGTAACTATGTAATTGTTAAAAAAAATTATAAAACAACTAGATATTTTATATAGTTTTTATCCCATAAAAAACGTGTGTGAATTATAAAACGACATTTTGTCGAACAAAATGAGTAACAAATTAGTATATATATTAACCGTATAATAAATAAAATATCAATCTACATAGTAAACTTGCTCACTAATTTATATAATTAAATAGATTTATTAGTCTAGCCAACTCTCGCATTATAATTCAGATAGATTAATTTAACAGAGTAGATAATTAGATAGATTAATTTTTAACCTAATCCATATTACCATATAAACATATATATGTTAGTAACGTATGACTTTTTTATACGGAGTATTCAATTGAATTAGAAAATAAAGCTAATTAGTTATAATGAAAATGGATAAAAAATTGAGAGAGAGAGGCTGAGAGCACAGAGCAGTACGTAGTAGAATTAATTAGGACTGACCAGTTGCTGCAGAGTCTACAGGTAAAACGCGGTACAATATTTTTTATTTTTTTGTTTGTTTAGAAATAAAAAATGAAATAAATCCTTAAAAACGCGGTTTAAAACCGCGTTTTTATTTAAAATTTATAATTTTTCCTGGCATTAGGTTCAAATTTGTCATTTATACAAGAAACGCGGTTTAAAACCACGTTTCTCTGATAAACCTGAAAAAAATGAATATTTTTGTAAATATTTTGAATTTGAGAATATTTTGATAAATAAATAATTTTTAGTGAATATTTTGAAAAAAAAATTCAAAGTTATTCACAATTTCCAAAGACAAACTGTACTAGTCAAGTGTCATCGAAATTTTTACATACAATCTCTAGTGGCGTTCATAAAAAGAGACTAAAAGTTATTGCAGAGGATCAACAAACGTTTCAACACACGCATGCAAAGACAACTTATCCAAAAAGAGACCAAATTATTTTGGATTTTAAAAAAATAAGACTAATTATTGCACAAGGGCATCAAAGTCGTGACATACAACCAGATGAAGACCAAAACTGCAATGAGGATTGTCTCCTTGGCAATCCTCGGATGAAACACATTCATCCATCAACCGACCCAAAACTTTGCATCTTTTAAAGGTTCGACGTAATTCCTTTCCCAGCTCAGTGAATGTTTTCCTTTCTGTATACATATTCTACAAGACTCTTGCCTCTTGGCTTTAAGACTGACAAAATCACTCTCAACCACCGGATGACACAGAAGATGGTTGACGCAGCAAATGCAGAGGTGAAAAAATGAAGGCCAATAATTTAACTTTTTGTGTCGGAAAAAAGAATAAAAAATTTCATTTCATTTGATTGCACACGATGACCGGACTGGCCTGACTTGTTGACCATGAAGATGCGAAATCATCACCGCCTTATGATGAAAGAATTGATTGCAGAGCAAGCTGCTGCTGTGGTTGTAAAGACGACAATGTCGAAGCCAAGGTGGCTGGTGGTAGTGTCTGCTGCAGCTGCCTCAAAAGGATTATCATTCGGCTTGCAGTTTGCTCTGTTGCTAAATCCTTTCCAGCACACAAAACCTGCAACCAACGCCTCATGAGCTTTAGATAACTTTTAACAATATATCCTTTCTTCGATCAATTCAAACTTCTCAGCTCACTTTGAAGTGCTTGAAAATTTAGTAAACCCATAATTTCTCCCTTGTCTACCTCTGGATTTAAAAAAAAATGCACCTTCTGATATAGTGATCATCGACTAATATGCACACTAGGGCTCCAATAGTCAAAATATTTGTCCTCACATCATCAAAACAGATCCCAAAACGAAACTCGAAGCACGAAACAATTGCATTTCATATTTCACAATGCATAATAAAATGGAAGACTAACCTCCGCAAACACGCAAACAATTTTGGGCAGATATTGATTGTTAGGACCCAACAGTTCTCTATCGGATCTGCAAAGATTGAAAGAGCATTTACAATGACATTTTTAAATGCCAACATGAACTAGTAGCGACCTTGGTAAATTCTTACCTTTCAACCATAGAACAAAGTTGGTCATGGACAAGTTTGGCTTCTATCAGATCACCTTTTATGGGCAAGCAGCTCAACCAAGCCGGTATAACCTAGCAAAATACAGAACAAACAGTGTTAGAGACCAGCCACATGCATTCACAAGTTTTACCAATAAGAGCATACATTTACAAGTTATCAAGATAACAAACAGCCAAAATTGCCTTCTCTATTATCGGAAACTTTGGACTGATGATTGATTGACAACACCTACAATAACTAGTTATCTAGACAATAAATAGGAATTACCTACTTCCGCTATTGAAAGTAATAATCCTAAATGTCAACATAAGAGTGGATTCTTCTACATTCCTGTATGATGAAATCAATTTTTCTCTCCCCTTACAACTCTTGGATTTACTACTCTCTAGCTTCCACTCACGTAGAGGATCAGCAAGTTACCAAACATGAATAGTCAACAAAAGAACAAGGGGAAAAAATGCATACCTGGGTTGGATCAATACTATCCCTGTGAAATTGGCATATCTTTCCTAGAGCAGATACAGCATTATCATATGCCATCACATTTTCAGATTGTCGAGCATGTGGGTGTTGAATGAGAACATTAAGTCGTGAAAGAGCCTCTGTGCATGAACATCACACACTATTTGTGTTATGTATGAATCGTATAATTGTGATAATAAAAAAAATATATCAGAAAAAGCATTACCGCCGACTAAAGGCTTAAACACCGGACCACCAAACTCAGCACAAACCCCTAGGCCATATACTGCAGCCTGAACAAGAAAAGCAACTTTCAGACACCAAAGCAAAGCACAAGAAATGATTCACTTCAAGAGAGATCATATGTGGCACAAACCTGTCGTACGTCTTGACTCTCATCACTGCAAGCTTCGAACAATAGAGGAAGGTACGTATCATAATACCTGTTGCAGAAAGTAGTAAAGCATTCAGATACTGCAAGAATGCTGGTTACCACTGCAATCAAATAAGTGAAACTGCTTACTTAAGTGCAGCTTCATGACACTGCTCAGCAACATCATCAAATAAACAAATTGCAATTCGTCGCTCTTCAGATGTTTTATCTTTCCCCTGAGTAAAAATATGGATGAGAAGTTGCTTGCCACAACAACAAAGGATCAAGAATTGCAGCTAGCTCAAACTGTAAAACTTCATAAAATAAGTGAGGACTAGCAAGTCACTCAAATCAGAGAGAGGAATGATGAACTGAAATTTTGAAATGACTCTTCAAGTAAAAACTATAACATGTCAAAACTTACCCACATAGGTGTTAGGTATGAGGTGAGGCCGTCAAATAATGGCAAGAACGAAGACTTAAATGTTTTAACCAGAGTGCCAAGTATTTCACCCACCTAAATCCAAATACAGAATGTGAGATTTGGAATACAAACTCAATAATCGAATCATTAACTGCAGAGTTTAGACTACACACTTGGTAAAAAATCTCCTCCTCCTGTTCATTCTCCTCTTTGAGTAACTCTCCTTCTTCCGCATCAAAGTCCTCGGCATTAGCCCTCTCTGCCCTTTCACTTTTTCTACTTGCACTAGCAGTAAGCACCTGCTTAATTTCATCAACAATGGACTTCACCTGGCCTTCATCTAGAATTGGTCCAGAAATCTGACAAGAAAAAGGGTGATTAAAAAAAACATTGTCGCAATTTATAATGAAATAAGTAGTTTTCATCAAGGAGTCAAAAGCCAATACAAAACCAACCAACCTGTACGCATTCATTTATTGCATCCAACATACTAGAAGATATTTCTAGGTCAGGCTCCTGCATATCAATCAAAGATTTACGATGTTACATATCAGGCTAATGAGAAATAACATACCATGTCCATAAGAAAACCAACAATACCAAACTAATAATCACCTTATGTAAGGCTTCCACCAAAGCTGGCACAATATAATCAGATAATTGTTTGACATATGATTCATTACGACCTTGAGCCAGCCCTTTCTCTATTGCTAATTTTGCTGAACGTAACAATTCTGGCATAGCTGCCAATTGAAATAAATGTGTTTATCATGAATACAGTAGTCTGAATATGGAAATAAACTAGTAAGAGGACTATACAGATGGCAAAATTTATCGACTTCAACTTCATACCAGAGACGGCAGCTTTGCGAACTTCTTCATGGAAATAAAACTTCAACAGTGGTACCAGAGTGGGAGCAACCTGGATGAATAACGTTAAAGCTGATTACTTCATTAACGGTTTAAATTTTCATTTTAACTAATGTGCTAAACAAACCTGATCAATCCAGGGGAAGAATCCTTCCTTCAATTCATCAGCATAACAGCATAGCATGTTACAGGCAGTAGCTTTTTCCTCCAGGACACTAGTCTTGATCCCAATCCTCTTATCGCCGAGTGTAATGGTCTCCATGCTAAAAATATAACCATACTTGTCATCAAGCAGACATTCAAGATTTAAACATGAGTGGAAACATCAAAATGGACCTTTCTAATCCACAAAATGACACAAGGATACACAGAAAAGTGTAGATGGAAGCCTCGATTACAAAGTGGACTATTTATGGAAGACAATCAATATCAGAATTTGATTAAAATGAAGAACCCAAACACTGACCTGTCATCATCAGAGTCATCATTCTCATCATCTGAATCAGCAGATGTGATGGTTACATCAGGCTTAAGTTGAGCTGACTGGAGTAGGGGCGGCATGACAACACTCATATAAGGTAGAAAATCCTGTCCCAGGCACTTGCAAAGTCTGGCCCATGCCTGATACAAAACTCAAAATTAATCCAAAGCAGCTTCAAAGAGCAACAAAATTGTATTTGACATTATAGAATCGAGAGAAACGTGCCTGCAGCATGTAACTGGTAGTTGGGTCATCTGCTTCCATTTGAGACCCTTGCAATGACATGAGCACTTCCATAACCTTGAATGCAATTACATTTACAAATTAGTTTTATGACAACTATCATGACTTCAAATTAAAGCATAGATCATTTAATAGGTACAAGAAAAAAAACTTAATTACCAAGAAACAGGTTCAAGACGACTGACATTCTTACAAATACAGAGATTGTGAACCATACCCAATAAAACCAACAAATGATGATATTGCTTAAAAGAACTTCGAGTAGAACAAGCTAGATAAAAATAGCAACATCAAACTACAAGAAAGGATAACACACACAAGCAATCATAAACAACCTGCTTAGCATCATTCCTGAACTTTTCCTTGCCCACAGCCATTCCAACCAAACTAATGCATTCCATTGCTTTTGCACGCAACATACGGTTAGACTTGTCAGTTGCATTAATCAAAATAGTCTTCAAGTAAGGCATGACAGAGTCATAATACTTCTGGAAATGCTCCTGTTAATTAAAAAAAGGCATTAGTGAAACCTGATCAAGATAAAATAGTAGATCTAACACACTTGGAAGGAAATATACTTGAGATGAGTCAGCTACTGAGGCCAATGCAGTCAGTGCTCCCTCTTGTACCATTTGCTTTCCATTCTGCATAAGATAACAGAGATTAATAACCAACGAGTCTTTCCTTACTGAAAAAAAATAAAGGAAGACAAAGAAGCCACATAATAAAATGACTCCCACGTTCATAAAATAGGCATAAAAAATGCACCTGCAGAAGTACAAGCAACTTGCTAACAATTCCATCCATGTATGGTGTTAAGATCTCCGGAGTACAGTTTTCACTGAAATTGAGGACAGCGGAAGCAGCATGTGCCTGCAAATACCCAAAAAAATTATCATTGAAGTCCAAGCTTTTCAAATCCCCAATCACTCAATGTGAAAGCAGAAAAGTAATGCTCATGTCCAAAAGAACAAAGTAAACATTCCTTTTTTTGCAAGGAAACTATTTAACAGAGTTCACGAAAAAAATGAAGCAAGAAAAAAAAGGGGAAAAGAGGGATGTACAATACCGAGTGGTTTAGAGGACAGAACTTATCACTTGTCAAACAGATTATGACAGAATCGATAGAGCACTCACTACCCACTCTTGAAGTTTGTTCTTCTAAACGTGCATTGACTAGGTTATGAGATACAATTAATTACAAACAATTTGTGCATGGATATCTCGTGTAAATTTGTAACAAGCCGATACCTAGCAGTCATGATTGCCATTTGAAATAGCAGATCAAAGTTTTCTTGTTTACAAAGTACCATACATTTCAAGGAGTCACGCCACAAATAAAAAATAATAAAACAGAGATATCATGGTCAACTAACCTGCACTCTGGGGTTCTGGAAATCATCCATAGCTCCAGCAAGAGCTGGTAGCACTAGCTGGTGATACTGAAGTTGCAAATCTGGACCTAAGTCTGTAGACAGCTGCCCAATTGCATTTATAGCTGCCCATCTCACTCGTGGGTGAGGATCTTGGAAGGAACGCAACACCATATTCACCACTTGCTCTAAATTTTTTATCATTACCTGCACCAAAAATTTGTATTCAAACCACAGGACTAATTGAACTTAAAGCTTGGTATCCATATTCAATGTTTCATGGGCACTGACTATCCTATACTACTGATTTCGGAACAGATCAACTGTTTGAGGGGGTACGCACTGAAACCCACCAGTGAAATTGAATCAGCTCGATCCATTCCTTTCAGCCATACCCATACACACACCCAGCAATCTAAAAAGCCGTTAGCCCTGAGCTATTGGAAACATGAAAAGGAGATTAAATTACTGGGGAATACCTTGGAGCAACCTTCAGCAATCTGGGCGAGTGCAATTAATGCAGCATGGTGCTTTTGCCACTCGGGAGCAGCCAAATAGGCAGGCAGCAACTCTGATGCAACTGGGACGACTGTGTTTCCACCGAGTGCAATGGCTAACCTATCAAGACACTCCTGGCCAACACTAAAATTGCTAGTCTCACCCGCATCCTCATCCTCAGTCTCAGCAGTATGCCACGCAGGATCATCCTCTACGTCCAACAACATCTTCGTCAATACCCCAAACAACCTGCTAATGAATTGGGGAAGCTTTCTCATCATTCCGGGGGCTCTCTCCCTAGCCTCAGCAAGGGTGATTACGAATTCGACGGCCAAGTGTCTAGTACCTTCCTCGAGGGCCTCTGCCTCAGCGATCTGAATCATGGACCCCACCACCTCGACGAGTTGCCTTCTTAAAAACCTAGGCTCCGCACCAGCCAATTCGATCAAGAGCTCAAGTGCTTCCTGTGCCGTTGCCTCTTGGCCAGAGTTCAAGGCCTCATTCAAAGTCTTTATCATGAACGGCAGGAGATCTTGAAACCTGTCCCTTTCAGCGGAGCTCGGAAGGCACTGAACGAAATTGATAACCGCGCTCAAGGCGGCAATTCGAACATCCGGATTGGGGGAATTCGCCAGGCAATTGAGGAACACGGCGTGAAGGTCCTTGATGAAAGGGACCAGAATTTCTCCGACGTACTGAGACAGCTGAGAGAAAATCAGAAACGCAGATTCCTGCAATTTAGGCGAATCGGAGGAAACACACTGAAACATAAACGGAAGCAGCTCCGGCCACCCATTATCAACAAGAATACCAGAAGCAAGCTCAGAAACGGTATCACAAAGCTTCTTGGTGATGGACTTGACCTCCTCGCGCTGAACGCACGCGAGAAGCACCGATTTGAGCGAGGACTGGGAGGCGGGAGAGAGGCGAGGCCAGACGTAAGAGTCGTCACGAGTGAGCAGCTTCCGAAGAAGAATTGCGGACATAGCGCGGGCCTCGTGGTGTGGGGAGAGCTGGAGGAGATGCGCGAGCTTGAGGGAGAGGGAATCGGGATTGGTTTGCTTGCAGAGATTGAAGAGAAGCTCGGCCTGGGAACGGAGGTCGTTGGAGGATGACATGAGGTGAGAGACTAGGGTTTCGAAGGGAGCGGAATCGGGGCCGAGGATGGCGGCCAACTGAGCTTGCTGCACCTGGTTGGGAGCGGAGGAATCCATGGCTGGGAATCGGAAGGGGAATTAGGGTTGCGGGAGGAGGAAGACGATGGGGATTGGGATTTGGTTGCCTCCTCTGCAGACCTTGAGAATGAGAGTGGCGGCGAGAGAGAGAGAGAGAAAGGGAGGGGATGATGTGGAGGGGTTTCGGGGACATGGATGGGAAATAAAGGAAAAGATGAGGGGCATAATGGGGTGGGGGAATGGTGAGCTGGGATTGGTGCGGATAGAATAATGATGACGGGGAATTTCCAGCTGGAGGGAAACTAAAAAAAAGGCGGTATTTGAGCGGCAATCCCCAAACCTACCCAAATATTTTTCTCTTTTCTATACTCCCTCCGTTCGTAAATATAAGATCTTTTATTTTTGACACGTAGGTTAAGAAGTTAAATACTATATAAAATATTAATTTTTTTAAAATTAATTTTTTTTAATATAACACTTTTTATTAATAAGTATTAAAATGTTAAAAAAAATAATTTTAAAAAAATCAATATTTTATATAATATTTAGCTCCTTAAACTACGTGCCGAAAAGTAAATGATCTTACATATTTGAACGGAGGGAGTAGTACTTTTTTATACTCTCCGTCCCACCATAATTGTCTTTTAACTATTCATGATTTCATACACGATTTCATACACGTTTTCTTAAGAAGTTAAAAACTATACTCCCTCCGTTAATTAAAACTTGACGTTTTACTATTCATGCACGCTTTTTGAGGTGTTAAAAACTATATAAAATATTAACTTTTTTAATATATTTTTTAAATAATTTCATACTTGTTACTACTAAGTATGAATTTGTAAAAACAAATTTGAAAAAAAGTTAATATTTCATATAGTTTTTATCATTCTAAAAAAGCGTGCATGAATAGTAAACGACAAGTTTTAATTAACAGAGGGAGTATAAAATATCAACATTTTATTAAACCTTTTTAAATAATATCATACATATTACTAATAAGTATACAATTATTTTAAAAAATTAATTAAAAAATAAATATTTTATATAGTTTTTAGCTCCTTAAAAAACGTGTATAAATAGTCCAAAGACAATTATTTTGGGACGGAGTGAGTAGTATAGAGAAAAAGATATACAGAGTATATTTTTGTTTTTTTATAGGGAAAACCCGAATTTTGTTACGGAGGATTAAAAAAAAAGTGGAATCATGGTGAATTATACACCATAAAAGTAGCTTATTCTAAAATATATTTTTGAATGAAAATTTATAATTTTAAATATGTGGTAGAATTTGTAATGATGGTTGTATGCTAGAAAGATCAATATATCTTTTACGTTGTTACTTTTTTCTAAACAATTGTCAAATATTAACATCCTCGAAATAAAAAAGGTCAATTAAAGAATTAATAAAGGACATTTAGTATATTAATAATGCAAAAGTTGTTACTATTTATTTCAATCTTATAAATATTACGGGTAAGTTTTAATACTTCTCGAATTCCAACTCTTAAAAGGGTTGGTTTCAACTCTGATAATTGAACATAACGTGATTCTAAAACTCTTTTATTGAGCCTCAGTTTGATTCATAAATGTTCATGAACACAAACTTTAGCAAAATAATATGTGTGTGTAAAAAAGTAGCTTTTAAGAATGTAATACTTATAGCCTATATGGCTATATAGGAGCAATAAAATGTTGATGAACACAAACTTTCCATGTTTTTAGGTAGATTTTTGCAAATACGATAAAATGGAAGATCGGTGGCAAAAAGTGCTCACTCAATTGAGACTATTGAGTTATGATTTGTCGATTCTTCAAATACCGTATTAATGAAGGGTATGGCTGCTATTTTGTACGTGTTCAATGGGCTTGCATAATTACACACTCATTTTATCACTTCCATGTGAATGGGCTGTAACCCGCCCATTTAAATGGTTATTTTTAGTACTCCCTCTGTTCGGCAAAACATGTCACTTTACTATTAACACACGTTTTTTTAGAGGATAAAAACTATATAAAATATCTAATTTTTTAATAATTTTTTTAACAGTTTTGTAGTTATTATTAATAAGTACAAACTTGTTAAAAAAATATAAAAAAAATAAACATTTTATATAGTTTTTATTATTCTAAAAAAGCATACGTGAATAGTAAACGACATGTTTCGCCGAACGAAGGGAATATTATTTATTTCTAATAAAAAATTCCCACTTGGTTTACAACCATAATTGTTGATGAGTTTTCATACATCAAATTGGCCATTTGTGACCCTACTCGAGAGGAAGGCGAGGTGGAAGGAAGTCTCGGGTTTAATCTCTGTTTTTACCTCTTTTTTTTAGTGAAAATCCAAAATTTACATTGTTCACCGATTTACATGGTGCATGGCTCTTGGGGTTTATCACAAAATGATTCGTTAAAAAACAAAAAAAAAATTGGTCATTTGTGTCTGGATTCCAAGTTTGTTTCACTTAATTTAAAATAATATGAATGTAAAATAAAATAAATGTATATTATATTAATTAAATGTTTACTATTGTATTACTACCTCCGTTCGGCAAAACTTGTCGTTTACTATTCATGCACGCTTTTTTAGAATGATAAAAACTATATAAAATATTTATTTTTAAAAAAAAAATTAACAAGTTTGTACTTATTAATAATAACTACAAAATTGTTAAAAACAATTATTAAAAAAATAGATATTTTATAGAGTTTTTATCTCATAAAAAAGAGTGCGTGAATAGTAAAACTTCAAGTTTTGCCGAACGGAGGTAGTATGTTATAAATACCGTGCAAATTTAATATAATTATTTTATACAATTTTTATAATATTTTATTTTAAAATTATATTAGTTTAAATACACTATAAATTATTATAAACATGTTGATATGAGGGTATAGGACAGGGGAATCATCGGTGTCTCGATTTTCTCTATTTCCTTTAACATTATTCACTCGAAATTCACAACAATTCGTATAAGAGACAAGTTATACGATGACATCCAAATATATATCTAATGTGATTTTGAGGTCATGTTTTTGCGGTGGCATTGAAAACTTCAATATTTGGAAACATTGAGTGAATGATCTCCCGATACATTAGAGTAAGTTGAAGGTGTTGAAAGATGACATCAAACGATAAGAGAGGCAAGAGAAGACATCATTGGGTATACGACTTTATTTGTCAAATAAAGTGGCATACCACTTGATTCTCTGTTTGTTTGAGTAGTAGGAAATAAAAAAAAAATTAAATTTTATGTGTAAAATTTGTATAATTATTATTTTTATTTGTGAATTAGGAGAAATGGAGAGGAAAATCGTTAGAACATTCTAGAGATATTATTATCATATCCTCAAATTAGATAATCAAATAAAAATGAGAATTATTGTAATGGTTAAAATATTGATCAATAAATCTTAACTTTAAAATGTGTAATGTTTATTTAATCTAAGCTTAGACTTGGTTTCCAATATGAGAAACCGAAACTCACTCAGAATCACAAAATGGACTAGATTTAAAAGGTTAATCATCATATTTCCTTGGGCCAAAAAGACAAATCAGTATATTAAAAGACCCCCTAAGGACAAATTGGTATATTAAAAGACTTTATGGACAAATAGGTATATTAAAAGTGTTATTGTGGACAAATTAGTATAAAACTATTGGATTTTTATCATTATTTGTCACTAAAAATATATATTATATACATTTTTTAATAAATAATTTATTACAATGGTTGTTTATATAAATTGCACAAATTAAATTGTCCCGCAAAATATGAGCTAGTATTTGTTTATAAACTACACAAAAAATGTTTAATAAAATAAAAATGAAATAGGAGATTTTTTATAAAAACATGTAGGATGAAATAAGTTAAAATTATATTTCATATGCGATTATTATTATTATTATTAATTAATTAATTAATTTATAAAAATAAGCAATAAGTGTTTTTACTTGCGATCTGTAAACCAACTATTAAATAAGTATTTTTTTTGTAATTTATACAAAAAACCAATAAATTTTTTATGTAATAATATTTGATACAACATTATTAGTTGCAAACATATGGCAAAAAAATATATTTTTATAATTTGATAGAAATATATCCATTTTTATGATTATATAGTCAAATGAATAAGAGTTAAATAAAGAATCAATTATTTAAAAATAGATAAAAAGGTTTTTATTAAGAAAAACCAAATGACATGAAGCCAAATGAGGCAAAAGGGCTATTTGTCCCTTAGAGTTTATTAATATACCAATTTGTCCACAAGAGCACTTTTAATATACCTATATGTCCCTTGAGTCTTTTAATATACCAATACGTCTTAGGGGTTGTTTAATATACCTATTTGTCTTTTCAACCTATTTCCTTGCCTAAAAACAAAAGAGGAATAAATTTATTTAAAAAAAAAAAGATTTTGATCCATTTGGAGAAGATCTAGCAAATCGTGTAAAATTTAAAGTAGTTTGTGTTGAAAATGGTGCTGAATACCGATTTAGTTGAGCATATATATATATATATATATATATAGCGCTGAACCGGTGAGAAGGAAAGAAGTAATTTTATTGGTCCGTCTACGTCCTCAAGCGTGCGCGTCTGCTCAACCCACGCGCCTAGCTTTCTCTTGTGCGTTCCATCCACGCGCGCTGTACATTTGAAAAAAAACACAGCAGCCTTCCACACGGAGGAATCGAACACGGGCCTGCTGGCAGCAAGCACGAAAGTCACAGCGTACCACTATAATAATATGACTTCAATGTTCAATTTACATTGTAATTGATTTTGACCCGTTAAAATCTTTCTTCTCAAAATTCAATTCAACTTCGTTTACTTATATTTTTTTTTGAAAATTAATTAAAACATCATCATTAAATTTTATTAATTATACATTACAAAAAATATATATTTCATTATAAAAAATTGAGTATTTTTATAATTGCAAATTATCTTTTAAAAAAATAAAATTATATTAACTATACGAACAATATATTTTTAATTTGATAAACCACTACTCTTTATTTGATGAACCACTAGTCTCTATTTATTTGATGAACCACTTGGTATAATAACCTTGAACCACTCTATATTTAGTCACTGAACCACTCTCTATTTAGTCACTGAACCATTCTCTATTTAGTCACTGAACCACTCTCTTTTTAGTCACTGAACCACTCTCTATTTAGTTAATGAACCAATCTCTATTTTGTCACTGAACCACTCTCTATTTAGTCACTGAACCAATCTCTATTTAATCACCGAACCACTCTCTATTTAGTCACTGAACCAATCTCTATTTAGTCACTGAACCACTCTTTATTTAGTACCGAACCAATCTCTATTTAATCACTAAACCAATCTCTATTTAGTCACTGAACCAATATATATTTAGTCATTGAACCACTCTCTATACATGTGTTGAACCACTACTCTTATTTTGATGAACCACTACTCTTTATTTGATGAACCAATAGTATTAAAAACCCTGAACCAATTGGTATAAAACCCCTGAACCACTTGGTTTAAAACTCTGAACCACTTGTTATTAAACCCCTGAACCACTTGGTATAAAACCCCTGAACCACTTGGTTTAAAACCCTGAACCATTTGGTATTAAAACCCTGAACCACTTGGTATAAAACCCCTGAACCACTTGGTTCAAAACCCTGATCCACTTGGTATAAAACCCTTGAACCACTTGGTATAAGAACTCTGAACCACTTGGTATTAAAACCTTGAACCACTACTCTTAATTTCATGAACCACTTCTATTTATTTCATTAACCAATACAATATATTCATGAACCACTGAGTTGAATTATTAACCAAGCAGAGAATTGAATTATGAGGACAATGGGGATCAACTAACTGAGTTGCTCCAAAATGAGGTCTAAAGTGCATTCAACTGCAGGAATCATCCCAAAGCAACAATCTTGCAAAGTTCAAGCTTGAATCATTCAACCCGATCAATTGAGAGTAAATAATCATGGGGCACGGATAAAAAATTGCACTTCAATGGAAAATCAAGCATGAATCGAAAACCAAAACAAATATTATTCAACCGTGTCACTCAAAAGCTACCACATCATCCTACACACCGCATTCAATTTACAAATATGTTTGATAGAAGATTTTACCGCAGATTTTGCAGGAGTTTAAGTTGCTAGGCCCTCGATCATTCTCAATCTGCTGCCTCTGCTTCTCGATGAGATTCTCAAGTGCCTGATTAACCTCGTCCCGGTCGTCGATCAACAACCGAGTAATGACCTCCGGATCCTTCTCGAACCTCGCCTCCTCGAACTCTCTCCGAGCGTTCTTCGGCGAGAGAGGAAGGTCGGAGTCTTCCGCTTGACGGTCCACAACACAGATTGGAGGCGAGGTGTGCGGCCTTCAATGGTGGCGGAATCAGCGCGAGAGAGATAGAAGGAGGGGGAAGAAATCGACCTGTTCAGATCTGAAAGAGAAGAAGGAGGAGTCGAGCGGTCTTCAATGGTGGCGTGTCCACGTCGCCACCACCACTGTCCAACGCCGCTGCCAGCACCATTGTCGCCGTCGATTGATGGGAGGGAGGAGAGAGGTAGAAGCTATGGTGAAGGCGTGAAGCAGTGAGGAAGAAATTGAGAACGCGTGATGTTAAAAACAAAAAAGAAGCGCGTGTGCTATTTTTTAATCAACCAATCAGATCACTTCTTTTCTTCTCACTGGACCCAACACTTCTCACTTGAACCCAATCCTCTATATATATATATATATATATATATCACTAGGAAGAGGTTAATGCGATACTACTTAAAGTTGATCGATATCAATTTATAAAATTTGAGTAAGAAGCTCATAAATAGAAGAGTACAAGAGGACCTGAAGCAGCTAAAGATGAGTGATTTGTTTCATTTGTTCGGTATAAAGTAAAACTCATAGATTTGACCCAAAAAAAAAAGTAAAACTCGGAGATATATTTGTAATGAAAATGATGGATCCTAAAGTTTTGGTATTAGGAAAGGGATTGGGTGAGCGATAAATTAGAATCAATAATTAAATGTGAATGCAATAAAAGGAAGGAGATGCCCCATGATGATTCAGACGCAAAGCAACCACGTGGTTGCGAGTATATATTAAAAAAAATATACAATCTGAAACACTTTTTTTTAAAATGGAAAGTAATTAGAGTACTATATAATCCATTCGTGTAGTTTGGCCTTGATCATCTTTTTTAACCGGACTTCCTAAAATGCTATCTTTGGAGAGCCCCAACCCTCTTCATTCGGGAGCCTAAATCTCTCACGGGAGCCACCAATCCTTCGTGGCATGAAAAATCTCAGCTTCGACCGCCTTTACATCGGCTACAGCCACCACTGCCTCAGCTCTAGTTGTCCTACCTCGGCTTTAGCCACCTCTGACTCTCGTTCCAACCGACTCCAACCTGTTGTTACGACACCTATCCCTTGATTAGATGTGTTGAAGAACGTGTACTGGTAAAACTCATTCCGACTTGTAATGGTTGAAATTCATTCAAAGCCAAAATAAAGGTGGGGATTTTGTTGATCCTGAGTTATTATCCCCGAATCCATCTTCCTCCATCTCCAATTGAATCTCCAGACCGCGATTGACACCTCTCATGTCGACGATTCGCACCTTAGCCTTCGCCAACGTTGTCTCCTTCCTTCAGCGTTGCTTGGGTCGTCGTTTCACGCCTAGAATGGCTCGGTCTTTTTTCCTTACGGCCACTTTCAGTTCTGTTACCTGGGCGGCGTTCGAACCAGCGGCGTCTTCGATGCTGATCTCTCCGGTGCGAATCGGATTCGACACTTCCATATTGTTAGCCAAATCATATTGGCAAAAGTAGAAGCCCACCTAGCCTCTTTGTTGACGTTCTAAAAGACCCGTTTTTAATGTCCATAGAAGAGAAGAAATTCAGACATTCATGTTGGATAGGGGGTATCAAGCATCCTTGTTTGATAAGAAGGCGTCATGGACTGTCAGATAAGTGAGTGATCGAACTCTTTACTGTACAGGAGCCCTCCACATGTGTCGCTAGTTGCTATCATGTGGAAGGATGGACTTGCCCTTCCTTATTAAGCATTGGAGAGCCCACTTGGTGGCGAAATCTCCCGAACGAAGATAGTTCGTAATAGAGTCTGTCACGTGCCAATGGATCATGTGTGATCTGAATTGACTAGAGTCTTATTAGGCGTGTATACTTCGCCAGACACTGGGAGATAACCGGCTAGTCCCAGGAGTTGTCCTTCCACAAGTCCGCAATCGTAGCCCCACTAAGCTCCTTCGGAACGTCTGTGAATAGGTCAATAAGAGGAGTTACACACCGCCACGGATGCAACCTAAAGGGAGTCCCAATTTATTTATTAACTACAAATCATAAACCTTAAATTAAAAATGATAATTTAATCCTTACTTCGGATTATAATCTTATGAATTATATAGTCGAGGGACATATATATTAGAAAAAATTTGGTAAAATATCCATTTAGGATTTGGAATTAAGTAAATGTCCATTTTTATTTGACAATTAAGTAAATGTCCATAATTTTATCTTAATACCTAAATTACCCCTCTTTTAATTTAACCTGTTTCTCACACCTTCTCTCTCACTGTCTATAGAGCCGCCTCTCCATTTCTCAAACCAGCAACACCCAATCTCCATCAACTTTTTCTCCTTCTATTCACTCCCACCCCCTCCCGCATCGTTAGTTTTCGCCGGAGCTCCACCACCGACATCATCTTCTACCGACGGAGCGAGGGAGAGAGATTGGAAGCTTGAGAGCACGCAATTGTCATGGCGATCCTTTATGCGCTGGTTGCAAGGGGTTCGGTGGTGCTGGCGAAGTTCACGGCAACCTCGACGAATGCCAGCGCCATAGCCAGGCAGATCCTTGAGAAGATCCCTGGTGCCAACGACACGCACGTATCCTACTTGTAGGATCGCTATATCTTCTATGTCAAGCGCACCGATGGACTCACTGGACAACGTAGGACGTAATGATGCTCTTCTCTTTTAAGCTATTGCAGATTTTGGTGAATTATTTGCTAACTGATTTGAATTTTCTTTGAAGTTTGTTGGATTTGGCCTAATTTATTCATATCAAAAGTCAAAAGAAGTTCTTTGAGCCGAATTGTTTTTTTTTTTAAAAAAATATTTACGTTGTTCTTCTTGTAATTGATTGATTTATTGGTTGCGGTGGTGCCTTGTCGGCTAATTGGTTGAAGTTCATCCCAAATTTCCAATTTATGTGGGAAGGAGCGAGGGAGGGTGATGTGATTCTTCTTGCAGTTGAATTTTTCTTAATAAATTTGTTTATGTTTTTTTAGGGTTTGTGTGTTTCTATCTACTTCAAATGGATAATCTAGGTTAGTATTCTTATTGATGAATCTAATTCGTTCTTACTTTATAGGTTGTTCAATTTCAAGTGTTTATCATTGCTTGTTTGTTTTGGTGACAATTGTTTGTTTGGTGACAATTAGTATTTAGCTTGATTTTATATCATCAATTTAATTGAGACTATAAGGGGTTTGCTTCATTGTTTGGTGACAAATGGAATTTATGTTGTTATTTTGTTGTTTTTTTAGATTGGTGACAATTGGTAGAGTTATATATTCTGTTTTGGTGACAAATGGAATTTATGTTGTTATTTTGTTGTTGTTTTTAGATTGGTGACAATTGGTATAGTTATATATTCTGTTTTGGTGACAAATGGAATTTATGTTGTTATTTTGTTGTTGTTTTTAGATTGGTGACAATTGGTAGAGTTATATATTCTGTTTTGGTGACAAATGGAATTTATGTTGTTATTTTTAGATTGGTGACAATTGGTAGAGCTATATATTCTGTTTTTGTGACAAATGGAATTTATGTTGTTTTTTTTAGATTGGTGACAATTGGTAGAGTTATATATTCTGTTTTGGTGACAAATGGAATATATATCTCATTTAGCTATAATGTAATTTTCATTATCCTTCTGTTCAATTGTAGTGGAAGTTGTGGTATGTATACCATCAAATATATCGAGGGTCTTGCATTTCATGGTGGTATTGAAGCTATTTCAGACAAGTATATGGATGCGTATAGAGAGAGAAGATGGCTATAGAGGGTCTTGCTATTTTGGATGTTAAGTATGAATGTCTCAACTGTTCCCCTTTGTTTTGATATTTTTGCAAGTTGATGTAGTCTGACAATTAAGTATTACAAAGTTAAACTTTACATCAAATTTCATCTACTTAGGGTTATTATTGTAACAAAAACGCGTTATATATTAGATGACAAATGTGATGCCATTATAGTATTGTACATCGAATTATTCGTTTGCTCAAGTTTAGCCCCTCTAGGGTCTATGCTCCCCTAGTTCTAGGGTTTCAGTTTCGTAACAAAAATGCGTTAATATTAGATGACAAATCTGATAACATTGGTACTGTACACACATTTTAGGGTTTAGGGTTTAGGATTTAGGGTTTAGGCCCTAAACCCTAAATCCTAAACCCTAAACCCTAAACTATACTGTACATCAAATTTTCGTCTGCTCAGGTTTAGCCCCTCTTGGGTCTATGATCCCCTTTGTTCTAGGGTTTCAATTTTGTAACAAAAATGTGTTAATATTAGATGACAAATGTGATAACATTAGCATTGTAAACATTTTAGTTTGAAGAAAGTGCTTTGTAGTTGGTGACACTGTTTTGTCGTTGGTGACAATTAATTTCTAAAAATAAGTGGTTGACACTAGATTGGTGACAAAGTTTTGTAATTGGTGACAGTAGATTATTGACCAAAGCTTGATGAAAATAGGTTGGTTAGACTGTTTTATTGTTGGTGTCAATAGATTACTGAAAAGAGGTTGGTGACAATGTTTTTTATAAGTTGGTGACAATACGGTTGATTAAACAATATGAAAACAGTGTTCTGTAGTTGGTGACAATGTCTTGGTAATGTATAATGTTATGGTGACAATTTTTTTAAGGTTACAATATCATGGTGACAATATATTGTCATCAACCTCGTCATTAATAGTTGTCATCAACAATTGTCATCAGGAAAATCATCTATTAGCAGAAAACCCCCATTTGTCACCGAGGAAAAGTGTTACTGGCAACTGTTACTGGAAGAAAATCAATTGTCACCCAAATTTTTTTGTCACCAACAATTACCACAAGAAAAAAAGAAAATCAATTGTCACTAGAAAAGATTTTCCCGTAACTGTCACCGGAAAAAATAAAATGTCACAAAAAATCAATTGTCACCAAAATAATTGTCACCAGAAAAATATACTCAACTGTCACCAAAAAATTGTCACCAAATGCAGGCGTTGACCGGAATGGTCAATGTTGACTAGTCAATGTTAAAATTAAAAATGGTCAAAGGGGAAGGAGGAAGGGTTAGGGATGGGGAAGGAGGGGTATTTTTGGAAAAAATGGACATTTACTTAATTATGTAAAAAAGTGGACATTTACTTAATTTGACATGAAAAATGGACATTCACCAAATTTAACCTAATCCTTTTTTAAATTTATAAAGAGTCCACTAAATTTATTAATTTAGTAAATTTTTGAATATTTTTTTATATAATTCACTCACTATCATTTATGATTTTTTCAAATCAATAATATTTAATATATGTTTTACGGACAGGACTTAGACAAATCGAGCAATATTTGTAAGATCTTTTGGTTTCCATTTTGCTTTGTTTTGTTTTTTTTTTCACGAAAAATATAAATAATTTAGCAATTTTACACTTGCCAACACATCTGGCATGCATGATGCCAAAAACTGCCAGTACATCTGGCATATTTTTGCCATGTTTAAACAGGGGAAGAGTAAAATTGAATAATTTTGTCATATATGTGTGTATTTTTTGGTCTGTACATTTTTTTTTGTCATATTTTTTTTGGTCTGTACATATATGAGGTTTATGAGACTTATTATTTTTCGCTATAATGATTTTTTCCCCAGGTTTCCCCTGCTCACCAATAGAAATAATTATCAGATCAATCTAGGCCCGTTTGGTATGGGGAAACTACTATGAGGTTACACTTGGGAAAAATAAAAACAAAAAATTATAACTCAAAATTAACCCTGAGTTATTACCACATTTGCAAAATGTGATTTTTACCTTGTGATACATAGCAAATTTCACCGTATCTATCTCGGGTTTTGTTAAAATTTGATAATTCGTTGATGGTTTAATCCAACAGTTTTTCTAGGGCATAGTATAAGCCACTAAATTGGGAAATATTCCCTACCAAAAAGGTAAGCGACCCTAGGAATCTAATTTAAAAAAAAAATTAAATTGATTAAAATTTAAAAAATATTTCTCAATTTAGGGTATCCAAATTTAAAATCTCTATTTTTAGAGTATATTTTAGTGATACTATTTCTTACTTCTATCAATCGTACTCTTGGTTTTACTTTTCATGACCAAATGTCAATCTATCAATAATTTAGTCGATCAATTCATTAAGCGATTTGTGGTTTGTTATTTCGAATCTATTTTATTTTAAAAAAATTAATAAAACAAAATACCAAAAAAACCATCAAAGTAAAAAAAAAAAAAAAAAAAGTAGATAAATCATCAATCTCACCCCCGTGGTCCCTCGCAGGCCACCTTTGTAAAGAACCCACTCATCGCCTGCCACATCTTTATCAATTTAAAATAACAATAAAAAAATACGAGTAAATAAAAAAAGGGAAAATCTATACCATCACTGAGCTTTAGAAATCATTCCACAGGTCGACTTCGGCGGAAATCTTAGCTACCTACAGAAACGTGAAGAAGACCGATCGGCAATCGGATGAGGAATCCGGCGTCGTCTTCGCCGTCAACAGATGCGGCGGTGGCAGCAGCGGCAGCTGTGTCCGCCGGGAACGGAGGAGCGAAATTGACGCCGTGTTGCAGCAAGGTAGGGCTGAAGAGGGGCCCATGGACGCCGGAGGAAGACGAGCTTCTCGCGAATTACATCAAGAGTGAGGGTGAAGGCCGCTGGCGGACTCTCCCGAAGCGCGCCGGCCTCCTCCGCTGCGGCAAGAGCTGCCGCCTCCGGTGGATGAACTACCTCCGTCCCTCCGTCAAGCGCGGCCAAATCGCTCCCGACGAGGAAGATCTCATTCTCCGCCTCCACCGCCTCCTCGGCAACAGGTCGTTCTAATCGATTCGCACCTCTCTTCAATTCCTCAATTTCCAATTTCTAGGGTTTCGTCTCCCTCTCTCTTACTTTATTGGTCAATTAGGGTTTCCGAATCTCTCTCTCTTATTAGCCTCATGAAATTTCGATCTCTCTGCTCGAATTTCGATCTCCAAATTCCATTCTAATTAGTTCAGATCGATTAATGTGCAGGTGGTCGCTGATAGCTGGGCGGATTCCAGGGAGGACAGACAACGAGATCAAGAACTACTGGAACACTCATCTCAGTAAGAAATTGATAAGCCAAGGTATAGATCCAAGGACTCACAAACCACTCGATGATGTCCAGGTAGCAAAAATCAAGGCGAACAATAGCCACAAATCTAAACCATCAGCAGCACCTCCAAACCCTAATCCTCTTAACAGCCACACGATTGCCTCTTACATATCTGATGATTCCAACAGTGGAGCTGTAGTTGCAGATGGTGATATCAATGGTGGAGATGCAGATACATATACTCCTCCCCCTACTCAAACTGCACCCCCTTTCCATTTCAGTACCTTTGATCCCATAAAAAACAACACTCCGTTCCCCAATTTGAATGCAAATGGTTTGATCAGTAGTATCAACCCAAGCTATCATTTCGAGACGAGTCTTCCAAACAACAACAACAACAATGGCAGAAGCAATGGGTGTGGGGAAAGCCCGGGCAGCCTTGAAGACCGAGACAGCGATCCCAATTACTGCACTGAAGATGTCTTCTCAACGTTCTTGAACTCGCTTATCAACGAGGATCTCTATGCTTCTCAAACCCAGCAACAGATTCCGCATTATGAAGCTTTACACACTCAACCAATGACTTCTACTTCCTTGGCTTTCGGTGCTGCTGGTTGGGATGCCCCTCTCATGGCTTCTTATACTACAAGTACTAGTGCTGCTGTTATGGGCGCCTTCCACCTCATTCCTCCTGACGATCATCAGCCTCAATGACACACCAAGCCGGCCTGCATCGGCTTTCCCTTCCATCTTTGGCAGTTGTGCACAATCCTTCGTTATGAATCTGCCATGCATCATTTCATGTCAAGTACACATGGAAGGGTTTCATATATTTAAATATGCAATGGCACTTGCTAGATGCATGTATAATTAAGATCTATCTATCTTTAATCTAGATAGGAGTTGCATGTATCGGTCGTCACTTGTAATTTTATGTATTCTAGCTTCACCATTGTTGTATCATCCTTTTCATGTATGATTTTCTCGTGTGTTTTGTATGCTTTTGTGGCAATGTAACCGACCATGAGATCATAAAACATGCTTCTTTTAAGTGCTGAATAAATATATATCTATGTGGCTCATTGTATTTCCAGTAACTAGTACATGTATATCTTAATTAGTTAGTACAGCAATGTTCTTATACAGTAGTTTGTGTAATGTTTGATTATGTCCACATAGCTCTTAAGACACACTCGATCTCGCTGCTTAATTAATCCATACATATATACCAAGTATCCATTTAGTAGATAATAATGTAAATGCTTCCACACCACCAAAAGCTAACATTTAATTAACATGTGTTTGACAATTGGCAAGAGTAACCGAGAAAGTCTACTGTTCAAATTATTGATAGTTTTATGTCCATTGTGTCAGACTGGATCTGTATTACAAACAGAAGTGTTAGCGTTGTAGGGATCGATGAAGATAGCTATCTTAGAGCATTCCCAAGTGCTTCCCTAAAACAATCTCCAAAATAGAGAATGAGAAATCAAATATTTTGAATATTTTTTTGCCTCATTCCAACAGTTTCCCCATTATAGAATTCACCCCAAAATATATAGAGTTTGCTCCAAATTTAGGGAATGACCTCTATATTTTCCATCCATTCTCTATTTTGGAGAATACAATGGGGAAGCTCTTGGAGCAAAAACCATCCCAACATTCTCCAAAAAATGAAGATGGGGAATCTCTTGGGGATGCTCTTAAAAGGGTTAAGGAATGTGATTCTAAAAGAAGAGAGTCTTGGCGTAATCAATGCTATCAATGATGAGAATAACATACCATGGAAAATCCTCAGATCTATATTGAGGAGATTTGTAGCACGAGAAGGAGCTTTAGCAACATCCAGTTCAAACACTGCTATAGAGAAGCCAATTGAAGTGCGGGCTACATTGCAAAATCAAGGATAACTTGTTGAATCTCCCTTTGAATAGAAAGTTTTGTAACATGCATCATCTTTATGGATGATCAATGATGATGATCCTTGTTGATCAAATAAATCTTGCGGTTTGGCTACTGTAAAAAAAAAGTAATTGAGAAAGTGATAAACTAATTTACTGTATAGCCGATCGATCAACTATTTTATGAAAATTATCTAAAATAGCTTAAGCTGTACATAAGCTATTACTAACAACGTACTTAACTCTCAGTTCTAAGTTCTAACATATATTTTCAGTTCTAACATACATATAGTTAATTATGCTTTGTTGATAACAGATAATTCACTTAGAGTTGGTTAGGGTGTGGGAAGGTAAATATAAAATATTATCTTAGGTAACCCAAATACAAATGTGCCCTTTGATTGTAGTGTATAATTGTATATAAATAACGGAAATGAGTGTAAACGTATCATTGCTAAGAATATATCGCTGTGATCACTGTTCTAAAAATCGATCGTGCCTAGGTGCCGCCTGGGCACCGCCTGGGAAATCATCAATATATAGGATGGATTAATTAGTTATCGAACTCTATAATTATATATACACTCATAATCACATCAGTTTAATTAAAGGGCGGCTTGGATGAAATCTATAGCCCTAGCTAGCTACACTGTTCAATTCACCACTATATATATACGTATCCACCACCGCACACGCAAAGCTAGATGTGTTCATTTTAATTAATTATATATACCTTTCGGGCGCCTGTGGGTTGGTAGCCTGCGCGCAACCGTCCAGCGATCAATGGTAGCTGCAGCCATGGAGTCGCATCATCCTTAGATCGCGAAACCTGCCGATGAACGATGCAGCTCCGCCATTCTTCAAAGGAATCAAAGCCGATCACTTAAACTGCTTAATTTGTAAGCGGAAGAATGTTTTCAGTATGTTTGTTAGTCAGTAACATGCAACTGATTCGGGCTGATCCATCCAATGGCGGGCTGATCAATTTTTTTTTTTTTACCGTTTTCTTCCAAGTTAGAGGAAGACACCATCCCAAGCCCCCTTGAGCCGCCAATGGATCTATCTAATATCTATCCATCTATATCTATATTTTATTATTAAGACTAATGCATAGCATAGCTTGTTGGGAGAAAATTTATTAAAATGGTATATTATCATGTTTTTTTAGTTTGCTTTTTAGGGTTCACTAAGTTTTCCTTTCATGGTTTTTTCTTTCTAAATAGAGTATCCTTATCTTATACATTTGTAACACATAATAGACAAATCGGTTAGTTAATTGATAAAAATATAAAGTAGGTTTTATTTTATCTATATTATTTTATTTATATTTATATTATTTTTGATGAAAAAAATATTTATATCAAAATTTATTATTTGTATGAAGTAGGTGTTATTTTATCTATATATTGTTTTTTTTTAGAATGAATTATTTATATTTAGATTAATTTTTATTTTATATTTTCTGCATATTTTGATCGCTATTAGTTTAATTCTGATATTGTAATTTAGATAAAAAAAATAAATATTTTATAATATTATGTTAAAATATTTTGAGTGTCTTCCCCTGAACAAAAAAAAAACAAAAAAAAAAAACAACAAAAGAGAGAGAAGGTGGGGTGGGTAGGTTATACTGTCAACAGCCCATCCGCACGCCCACGCCAAATACCCATTATATGAAACTCCCTTTTAGTACGTGTTTGGGCCTTGGCCCAAATTAAACGATTGTGGGCCTAAACCAATAAAAATAGAAGATGAATTCCATTTATAGGCCTCACTCCTAAGCAAATAATACTCTTTTTTATTAGTTAAAAAATTGACAGACATATCTAAACATTGAAGGCCGACTGACTTTTATTAGGTAAAAACTTGACATCAGTCATATCTAAACATCGAAGGCCGGCCGACAAGTCGGCAGACGGATAAGCGTAATATAAAGACAAGCAAATAATACTAAAATCATTGTCTAATACTCCATCCATTCAACAATAAAAGTCATTCTAACATATTACCTACTCCTAACAACCAATAAATATAATATTATACTTTCAATTATTATTTTATTAAAAACTTGTAGCTAATAACTCCTGATAATTGAAAGAACCAAAGTGTAAAGAAAAGATTAAATATTTTTCAACAAAAATAAAAAATTAATTAAAAAATCAGAGTCCAAAAAGTCAAGGGATAGAACTCCTTTGTCTTGAACATTGAATTTAATTTCCACTTGTAAAATCTAGAAAAAAAATAATAATTACAAAATAGTTATTCCTATTGTAGAGTTTGATGAGAGATATGAAGAGATGAAAGAGTCGCATATTTAAAATACGAAAGAACAAACCTTAGGATATAAGCTAGTGAGTTAATTACTCATTTTATTGTCAATTGTTTTTAATATGAAATCCACTCAGCTTATGTGCTATTGTTAGGCTATTAACGCATGAGCGCAAGTGTGCACATGACTCTCGATCACGAGTACTAACGGATTTCAGGGTGGGTTACTCCTATTTGCAGTAGAGTTAGACCGTTCGTCCTTCTCAATTACACAAACTAATTGATTTTGTTTTACCACAAATAAAAGAGAGAAAGGAAGAACACAACAATTAGCACACACACGTGACCTATTAATGGTGCAATAGCAACTACCAGTCGCAGTTAACCGTTTGGCTGCTGACTCAGTGATTGGTAGTTTGTTGACTTTACCTTTAAGTTTTACATTACAAATTGCGTAGGGTTTGACTGTTCGATTTCTCTATTTTTTCTCCTACCCGTTACCTTTTTTAATTCTTACATTATACCCAAAATCAGTACAACGGCAACGAAAATTCAAATTTATAATATAAAACTCATAAATGTTTGTCCTTGTTACTTGTTAGTTAACTGCTTGGTTGCATTTTAAATTTGTCGTTGGGAAACAACCAAATGCAATTTTTTTTTTATATATCAACTCTTTTGTGTGTACATATCATTTATATAATATAACCAGTACTATCTGTGTTCTCCTGTTAAGCAACAACTTTTTAAGAATAACTAACGGTCCATTCAAAACTTTACAAAAAATCTCTATCTATATATAGATATAAACTCTATTTTTTACACCCATAATTTCCAATTCCTAAGAAAAACTATTTTTTTAAATAAGGTGATTCGACGTACTAAATAAAGGGGTTGTTTTTTACACCCACAAAATTTACTATTTACACCCAAAATCTAAGTTTTTGTTTTTTTTTTTAAATAAACCCTACGCCTCTTGAGTCATAGGTGTGTGACTCAAGAGGCGCAACTATTTTTTTCTATATACATACCCGGTCTGTCCCTCTTGAGTCACACGTCTATGACTCAGGAGGCGTAGGATTTATTTAAAAAAAAAAGAAAAATTTAAATTTTGGGTGTAAATAGTAAATTTTGTGGGTGTAAAAAACAACACCCCTAAATAATTAAGTTTAGTGTACCGAGAGAGGAAAAAAAAATAGAATAACCTTGTTTTTTTTACTCGTCAAAGAAAATTAGTACCGAAAAATTCAAATTTTGTACGAAGCATGAGTCTCATCAAACATTCAATGGGATATTTTGCATTTGAAGGCAATCTGCAAGTCTAACAGGAATCCCATATATAAACTCATTATTTTATTTTTGATTTGCATATTAATTCTTAAACCAATAACTTGTTCAATATTTTAAAAAAAATCTAATCACTTATTCAAGCACCACAAGAATCTATCTTTTTTTTTTCTTGCATGAGATTGAAATTCTAACAAAATTGTTGAAGGATAAGCTATAAAACTAATTAACAAAGTTGCAAAAACCTTTTAAATTACTTTACAACTTCTCATTAGATTTAACCTACTTATGCAAACTTCTCAATCAAGGGTACACAAAAATTAAAGCATAGGGTTTTCCATCAAACAAGCGCTTGTTCCATATCATATCTCTATGCAAAACACAAGGATATGATACCGAGTTTCGGCTTAAAGAACCGCGTCTATATAAGCCCTAGCTAGGGAGGACAAGGCGAAGTACGACATACTCGAAACTCGATAATGACAAGGAAAGGAGAGCTATAGGACAAAATTTAATTACTCACCTCATTAGATTGAAAGCTTGAGGAATCCTCCATTTTGGGTCTTGATGATCTTGATTGCTTAAGCATAAACAATGCCTTTGGTGATAGTTGCATTTTTCTGGTGGGTATGAAGAGGAGAGGAGATGTACGGAAGATACAGAGAAATGGGAGAAATGTTTGAAAGGAGTTGCACCATTGACATATATAAATAGGACCCAAATGAGGAATGAAGTTTCTTTTATTTTTTTAATATTATAAAGTCGGAGGTGATGCCACGTGGAAAGGGTTAATTGGGTGGGTGTGGTTGGGGCCCACTTGGAATCTACTGAGTTGACTGGTAGATCAATTCAATTCAACTCTCTTTATTTCTTCTTCTTGTGTTACTGTGGAAGAAGAGAATGGAGAATGGAAGAGGGGCAACCAAACGGTCTAGTTCATCATAAGGGAGGGAAAGGACTTGTTTGTTAGACATAACAACCTTTCTTTCTCTAATGCAATTCGAAACCCTAACCACAATCGACACAATCTCGGTTCCAACTATGATCTCATTTTTTTTTAATTGAGTACAGAATATTGTTTACACGATTTTCATCGAATAAAAAAATATCTTGTTCAACTTAAATGTCTGAAAAATTGGTCATAGATATTCAGATACTCGGACATTGTTGTGACATTTGCTAGATTTTAGTCCATCATAACTTATAATCTAATAAACATTCGATTCTAAAATCTATACTAAATCTTGTCATCTTTGTTTGGTTTTGGTTTGTGTTTATTAATATAATTGAACCCTCAAACCTACCATTCCACTTGTAAGAAAAAAAGGGACAATGCAACAACTTGTTTTGTTTTTTTCAACAATATTATACGGATTGCTGTGTACCTATATATGGGCCTAATGGGCTTCATATTATTTGGCCTAGTCCCAATAGGCCCAATTACCACACAAAATTCATATGGAGGATCTTCTTCCATGTTTCATCCATCACCACCAGGAGAAAAAACGTTTCTTGCGGGAGTTTTGGGGCTCTCCTGCAATTTCACCCGCCATTGATATCTGTTCGTTCATAGCGCTTATCAGAGCATCAGAAATGAGGATTGGGAGTACGGCCACCACTTCTTCTTCCTCCCTCCCTACCATTTGCAGTAGAAGAAGCAGATTCACCTGCAGAACACCATTGATCAGTTCCCTTTTCCTTCACCAAAACCCCCATTTTCCCCTTCCTTTGAAGGTAAATCCAAATGGGTTTGTGGTAAAATCACAATCTGATGATCTTAAAACCACAATTGATGCCGGCTCTGGGTCCACTTCAACTCCTTACCCACCTGTTCAAACCTGGTCTGTCTAATCGTTTTTCTGCAATAATTTTGATTTCCCATTTGCTATATACATATAAATTGTTGATAACTGAAGTTTAATTTTATGAAGCAAGTGGAATTGGAGGGGCTACAGTGTCCGTTACCAGTGCTGTGGGAGCTCTGGCCCTGCCTTGGTTCTTGTTCATGGCTTTGGTGCCAACAGGTTCTCACTCTTTGATCTCTTCTTGATACTTTTTTTTACTATTACCAAGTGGAAAATGCACATTTTAATATAATCCATTAAGTTCAGGATTCTTTAAGCTTAAGTCATTAAGTAGGGATTCACAATCTTACACAATCTTATATATTTAGGTATTCAAACAGAAACCACAAGCAATTAGATGTATCTATTCTTATAAGTGTGTGGAATTTTCATCTACATTTTGCTTTGAAATTGAAGTGACCATTGGAGGAAAAACATATCAGTCCTTGGAGGGTCACACAGGGTTTACTCCATTGATCTCCTTGGCTACGGTTACTCTGACAAGCCCAATCCTCGCGATTTCGGCGACTCTTCCTTCTATACATTTGAGACCTGGGGTGCTCAGCTCAATGATTTCTGCCGGGATGTGATCAATGATAAGGCCTTCTTCATTTGCAATTCAATTGGAGGTTCTTAATCTTACCTCCAATGTTTACACTCAGGACTAGTTTTTTAGGGATTATGTCAAACTTCTTCTACCTTTCTTTGCAAGTAAAATGTTGGATTTCATTTTCATGTTCGCTATTGGTATTTAGGTGTTGTTGGTCTTCAGGCAGCCGTGATGGAGCCGGAAATCTGCCAAGGCATTCTCCTTCTTAATATTTCTCTTAGGATGCTTCATATCACCAAGCAACCTCCATTTGCTAAACCTCTTATAAAAGCTTTTCAAAGCTTGTTGAGGTAAAGAATCTTGGATAACCATTGCTCGCTGCGAGTTCTTGCATTTCAGATAACCTCCATTTGGTTTTGTTGTGGCAGGAATACAGATTTAGGTAAATTATTCTTCAGAAGTGTCGCAACGCCCCAATCTGTCAGGAACATTCTACGCCAAGTATGTCACTTTTGAATCTGTTTGTTTATTTGTTTTGTATTTTCAGTATTGGTGTTTTGTGCTTACTTGCAGTTGCTTACATGGTTTGTTGTTCGCCGTGTTGTTGCAGTGTTACCATGATACTTCACAGGTCACAGACGAGCTGGTTCAGAGTATCCTTCTTCCAGGACTTGAGCCTGGTGCTGTCGACGTGTTTCTTGAGTTCATTTGTTATTCAGGAGGCCCTCTTCCCGAAGATCTCCTTCCACAAGTAAAGGTAAAGGGAGATTGTAACGTGATCCAGTCCCTATGTATCAGCTGAGAAGCAAATCTGTTGATCTTTTTCCCATGAGGAGAGTTTAATTTGCATGATCTTTGATGATGCAGTGCCCTGTGTTAATCGGTTGGGGTGATAAGGATCCATGGGAACCAATAGACCTGGGAAGAGCATATGGAGATTTCGAGTCTGTTGAGGATTTTGTTGTCCTCCCCGACGTTGGCCACTGTCCTCAGGTATCTCTCTTTCCCACAGGAAACATAACAGTATCCCAACTTGAGATTGCCCTTATCGACATTTCTTTGAGTCTAAGATGAGCTTTGGCTTTTGACTCCATTCTCTCATCTCTGTGGTATTTTCTTAGATAAACTGAAGATCTAAATGATTGTCTTTGTGCATACGTAGGACGAGGCGCCCCAGTTGGTGAATCCATTGGTGAAGTCATTTGTGTCACGCCATTCCTCTTCCTCCACAAGCAGCGTTCCTTCAATTGCGGCATGATTTTGTCATACACATTGGTAGTTGCATCTCAACACAGTGACAAACGACGCCAAACAACCAGTGCTTTCTTCTTGTTACGATTCTTAATTGTATATATAAGTATAATACCAATTGAATTGTCTTGTAAATCATACCAGATGTTCGGATCCCATATTTTGCAAGGTTAGCTTCACTGAGCAGTCTCTTCCCTTTATTCTTCGGGTCTTTTTCGTAAGCTGAAAATAGGTCTCATTGTATCTTGTCAAATATGTTTTTAACTCATATACAATCTCTGTGAGTTTACAAGACATTGTAAGTTCTTATAAACAAAAAGTACCGCATACCAAACATACACAAATCAACGCAGCAATCACATATCCTTATCTACAGATTGAAAGTGCTCTTCTTGTGTCAAAACTCACTAGTACAGCAATCGATGCTAATTTCAGCCCCTGTTGAAATCATTCCAGTTACTGAACTACAGAAATCCAATTGTTACATTAATAGCGAATGTCTGGATTACATTACATGGCCATTGGATGCCAGTTCTCAGACTCACAGGGTTTCGGTATCAATCCAAGCCGAATTCCATCACACGTGATCACAACATGTTCTCAAGGCATTACAAAAGGTTCTGAGGTTCTTGTATTATGCATGAAGCTCCTGTACTAATAAACTAAATATTCACAGGCGGAGATTGAAGGTATATCAGCAAAGGGCACTGCTTAGACGAGTGCGTGGCTGTAGTCGTGATAATGGAAGTTTTTGTATATGAAGTGTGACAGCCACTTCGAAGCAGCAAAGCAAAGCACTGCTAACGACACCAGTGAAATCTTTACAGCTGCCTTCATTGCTGCTTGTGCTGTGACAGCAGCAATCCCAATCAACCCGACAGATAATACCTGAAGCACCACTTCAGCTACGTTGAGTCCCTTGTATGCCGCGCTGCAGCTGCTGCAGTTCTTCACATGAGACCAGTACCTGATGAGCATGCATCCGACAACAAATTCACCGTGTCAAAATCCAGCCTTTCTAAGCTAACCATTTACAAAATATCCGACAACAAGTGCAGCCAGTTTGTATTGCTTAATCACTTACCTATCCATCAATTGTTCGCGGGGAGGAGTAGGCGGGAGGGAGCCATCAAACTTGCTACCCCAGTCTACTTGACCACCGGAGTATTTCTTCAACCACTTCCTGAAAGCAACCACCAGGGCATCTGATTTTGCTGGCACGAAACAAGCTTTTTGCCAGTTGGAGGGGCCAACCTCCATTATCTTGTGCTCCTAGCCATAAGAAAAATGGAACAGGTAATTAAAACTAGAGCACACAAAGTGCCGAGTGATATCTAAATTCAAACAGTTGAAATCTGTGTTACCGACAAGATGGAAATTACCTGTACATGCAGGAGATACAAGTCAGAATCCAGGATCAGGTTTTGCCCTACATGAAAGATCCACCTGGGGACAATCTTATCAACCCAAACTGCAACATTCCTCGGAAAAGTCCATATTAACCGGCTGTTTCCTGGACTAACCGGTATACATATGAAAATCAGCAAAAACTTCTTCTGAAATGCAGGCTTTGAAGGCTTCTGACCCTGCCAGACAAAACAACAAATCAAATCCATAACCGAAAAGTGGAGGCACCTGTTCAGCTTAAAGTTCATGACATGAAGTTCTCTTAGGCATACATTCATAAGAATTAAGAGCAACAAGCTCCAACATTGCCCCTAGCCCCATCTGCATTCCCTTGTCTTCCATATCATCCAATAAACATCTAAAATGGGAAAAGAATAAAACAAGTAATCACCTGTTCAGCCTCGGCTATGGAAGATGATTCATTGGTTTGATTTCCCAAAGCACTAGGAAAAGCATAAAACAAACAGGGTGCAATAAACTTGTTCAAGCCGCGCTCTTGCTTGGCAAAGAACCCGTTTATGTCCATAGTTTGTACATTTATGTCCATGGGCTTTCCTCCTTCTCTATCCGCCTTCGGAGTGCAGATTAAAAACTCAAGTGTAAGTCATTCAAGCTACAAAAACATTCAATAAAACAGCATACATGGCATAGATAGGAGCTCTTATCTGTCTTTGCTTCTAGGCATGTTCATTATCTTATAATGAGCATAAGGAACATGAGATGGGTCCATGAGATTCTCAATCAAAACCTCATACCTGAAACACAAATTCCCTAAAATTACTCACTGTCATACACAAAACTGTAACAGACACAGCAGTAAGAAATGCACCACGGATCACTGAAGAATTGGAAATTAGCAAACATACCCATAGGGGATTTCTCTAGTGGCCATTGTATGAGTAAATGAAGGGTCATCAAGTTCGGGAATATAAGGAGGAGTTTTCTCGGTAAGAATGTCCTTGAAAAGCGGATTACTATTCGGCCAAAACCAAACAATCCCATTCTGAAGAGTGCAAGGATAAGCAGCAACACAAGCCTTCTTGGAAGTATGAACCTGCATCATTATATTACATTGGCCCCAAATCACAACTTCTTCCTGCTTTCTTGATCACATAATAGTACAAATTATAGGGCTAACATTAACATATTAGTGTGATCCAAGACAATAACTATAAAAGGTTCTTTCTTCCTGATCCAAGTGAGGACAACAAATCAGTTGGATTAGCATTTGCAAAAAAAAAATATAAAACACTCCGTAGTGTTTTAGTGCATTGTCATTGCTCATTGAGAAATCTAACCCATTTAAAGTGGTGCATTTGCAAAAAACAACCCTGCCAAGTGCATTATCACCTTTAACTAAGTGTTAATTTTCCAAATAGATTGTAAAAATTGGGTTAACCAATTGCCTAATTTTGCAAACTGAGCTTCAAAACGACCGGTTTCGCAAGTCGCCTTCTTACCGGAGGGCCATCAGGAGGTAGCTGAGGAATAAACTTGCAATCCCCAGAGCCATTAAAACACCAACCATGGTAAACACATTGCAAGCGACCCCATTGATCAATCCTCCCTTCGGACAAAGGAGCCAACCTGTGAGGGCAGCGGTCATCAAAGACTTTCCAAGAAGATTCATTTCTGTCCCACCAAACCACCACATCAATGCCCATAACTCTCTTGGCATGAGGAACCCTCTTATCGAGATCGCAGACGGGCGCAATCGGGTACCAGTGCGAGAGCCAGTCGAATTTCTCATCTGAGGCTAGGGTTTCGGGCTGAGATTCAGACTCAAATGGGTCGATTGAAATGGTAGGGGATGAAGCAGTGCGGAGTTTGAAGGTGGGGTTTTTTCTGGGGTTGAGAGGAAGAACGGGGGAGATGGGTTTGGTTTGGGGATTGAATCGGAAGCCATGGAAATCAGAAAGTTTTGGTCTTGTTGGTGTTAAGGGTACGGTTGAGAGGTTAATGGAAGCCATAGGAACAAGACCGGAGATGAGTGTGGTTCCTTTCTTCTTCTTCTTCCTGTTTCTTCTGCTTGGTTCAGATCAGAGCCTCTTGTTAAACGTGACACGTGGCAATCTCTAATTGGCCAATTGGCGTGACTTTTCTCTTTCTATTTGTGGCGGTTGATTACTTTGATTTTATTGGTTATTATATTATTCAAATGGATGGATAATTTACATAAACTATCCATAATTTAGGCCTTTTGTGCCAAATCACCCTTTTAAACAAAATCGCAGCTAATCGCTTGAATTATCTAGTTACATCTAATTTATTGATATTTCATTCGTTTTGAATCTTTTGATGGTCATTTAGCTTAAATAACTACATTATTACTTTTCCGTTGGTTCATGTTTTTTGGATGATTATCCTCTTCGTATTGATACCCTACTTTTTGATGATGTACAATGCCTATTGCTTTGAATATATATTTCATGTACATTCATCCAAAAATTGTTAGCGAAATGGGTAGTTAGTGGTTAAATATAACTTTTTCATGGAGGTTTTCTGCAAAATTGGTTGAATTAAGATTGTTTTTATGCAGTTTACCCATGACTTTACATGACATTACTCACAGTAGCAACTAGCAAGTGGTTATAAATTCTTAATCCTTCATAATCACTTTGTTGAGGCAAATTTCAGATGATAAAAATTCATTCATTCTTTCATCTTTAAACCCCATAGGATATATTCCTTTACAAGATCAAGAATCTAGCACATACTCAAAACTCAGGTATGCAGTATTATGAGAACTCTAAAATTCAGTTAAAAGATGAGATCTCACCAAAATCTGTCATCTCACCAACTAAACCACTTCAACTTCAGTTACGCAGTCATCATTCTTTCCCTGGTTCTCTCCTTGCCTAAAGCCGAAATTCGAAGGAGGCCTATCTACAGAGAGTGTACCTTCTAACACCTTCACTACTTCACCTATTGATGGCCTTAAAAATGGCTGATTCTGCATACACCACATTGCTATTTTAACCACTCTTTCAACTCTTTCCTTGTCTTCATGGCTTTCAAGTTGCTGTCTTTCTATTACCGCCTCCACCAATGCGCCTATGTCCTCTCCTGAGTACTCTCTTTCGCATGTCATTATCTGCAGCAGCATCTGACCAAACCTGTAGATGTCTCTGTCAGATGGCGACTCAGCTGTCGAAGAGGATGCCTCCCCCTTAAGCAAGCTCTGAAGCCCAAAATCCATCAACTTAGGAACCAACATCTCATCAAGCATCACATTTTCGAGCTTCAGGCTGCCATGAGCAATGCAGTTTTGGCACTCGGTGTGCAGATAAGCAAGACCCTTTGCTATGCCAAGCGCAATGTCAAGCCTTTTCTGCCAGTGCCCCTCTTTCCGATTCTCTTCCTCATCCAACAGCCACCTGTACAGGGATCCATTCGGAATGTACTCGTAGAGTAGTATCTTGTGCTTCTGGTCAAAGCAGAAGCCCTTGAGAGCTGCAACGTTGCGATGGTGTATTCCACCCAACACAGAAACCGCTACCCTGAAACTCTTGTCGGTCACAGCCACGTCATATAACACTTTGGCAATGATTAGACTTCCCTTGGGCAGCGCGCCTTTGAAAATAGATGGGCCAAGTTGAGTTGTAAAGTTGGAAGTAAGCTCCTTTATCTCCTCATAGGATAACTGGGTAAGCACACTAAAATTCCTTTCCATCTCACTGTCAGTACCTTCCTTGAATGCAATCTCTCTTAGATCCTTGATTTTTCGCTGGCCATAGACGAATATAAAAACGAACACCTGCACAAGGAGAGAGCCAACGGCAGTGACCAAGCCAACCAAGGCAAGAGCTCTAACAAATTCATTACTGTGGGCATGGTTAATCAAAACAGCAGCTGCTGAATCTGAATTGCCGGCTGGCTTAGCTTTCCGAGCTGACACTGCTTGAGGGACCAAGCACACTTTCATGTATGACACGGAAACAACAGAGGGATTCGTATAGCCACTCATGAAGCTCGTCCTTTTGATCGTGCAAAGGCCTGATCCGTCATTTTTTGAAGTTGCAGCTACACAAGAAGTGTCATTAGCACAGTACATTTTGCAAGCATCCTCATTCAGCATGATATCCATGTCATGAGGAGGATATATCCCGTAAAGGACCGTGTGCTTCATAACCATCATGCTAGATGGCATCTTACAGTTTGCCAAATCCACCAACTTGTTGCACCCAAGAGTACCCGAGTCTGTCCCTGGAACCCCAGAGTTCTGACCAAGTGAACTCTCATACAGACAACTACAAACAGCTCCCGTTGAGTTAAGACCACACAAGCTATACAGTCCACAGAAACCAAACACATCACATTGGTTTTCGACTGCTTGCCAACTAATCTTCCACACATGGAGTGCATCATCCCAAGAATATATCCTCAAATTTCCATCTGGGTCAATACGAAGGCGCCTCAGGGCGATAGAAGGATCCTTGAAATCCTTGCTTGAAATAGACCAAACACTTGCATTAGTAGCATCATAAAGACCAAAAACACCACTGGAATCAAATCTTGCTTCCTTTATTCTAACAGAGGAGCTAAATTCACTCCTCCAGTAAGTCACATTGGCTTCCCACACTAAAGCAAGCTCACCAGACCGACGAGTCACAAAGCTGTAGTAGCTCGAAATTGACTTCGTCGAAGGGGCTCTAAGGGATTGAGGGAAGTGGAAGCTTTGGCCAGGAAGTAGAGTGCTTGTAGGGCTATTGAAGCTCTGCCAAATCACCTCGTCCCTCAAACCAACGAGAACCAAGTTGCCATCATCCAAAAGGGTAGCCCCTTGGACACCCAAACCAGAAGTATTACTGCTCCAAATGACCAACCTATTAGGGCTATCAAACAACACAAGCCTCCCATCAGGAGAAAGCCCAAATGTGGAGTTCTGAGAAACCCTAATTCCCCCACCAACAGTCCAAACAGGCACATTTGCAGCATTAGACCCTAAATTGTACCTAATTCCAACAACAAACCCTCCTTCAGTATTCAGGAACCCAAATGCAAAAACCCCATTCTGAGACACCCAGGCGGTGCTTTTATCAAGGGCAGAGATTTCAAACCCTAGTGGAACTGTAACCGACTTCAACTCCTCACAAGACCCAGAAAAGGCAAATGCAAGCAAAAGGGACAGTTGCAATAGTAGTATCTCATAGCCATAGCTCCTAAAGAACCGAACTTTGCAGCTCTTACCTTTCAAGTGCTGGAAGGTTCTTGCATACTCCGGTCGATTGGGCCAATCAACACGCATTTTTCAGCAATCAGGCAAATTGGGTGTTCTTCCTGATTGTCAAGCACAGGAGATGCAGGAGAAAAGCTTTGGAGCTGTTGCAGATAAAAAAGTGGGCAAAGAAACCGAGATTGTCACCGAGAGATGCAGATAAAAAGATGTTCTTTTGAGGCATAAAATAAGGGCATTTTTTTTGCCTTTGTGGTCTGAGAGGATGGATTTTGAATCTTGAAGGGAACCACCAGATTTCAGTTTTTTGGGCACCCAGCAAACAAACAAATTTCTTCTGCTTTTGAGGCAAACGAGTGGTTCCCCCCTTTATTTTTAATCCAGAATTCATTCAAAACCCCACTCATGATGCACACTCTCTGTGTAGTCAATAGTCACTCTCTTCTTTTCAAAGAGTTGTCTCTCCAACCCGGTTTCAAGAAGGGGTTTTCATGCTTGTCATTTTCCCCTTCAAAACTTTGACAAACACCTTACATTCACTAAACCTAAGATGAAGAAAAAATACAGTGGACCTATAATGAAAAGGTAAAAAATGATGCATAATTGTTTCAGGGAAAATGGTGTGGGAGTATCATCATTGTCCAATAAGATTTGACCTTGTGAGCAATGGAGTATATGAGATTCCAATTTGTGTGACAAGGACCCCCATGTGGAGATTTTATTACCAAAGGCCCCCCACATTTTTTATCAGCTAGCTCCCCAGAAAGACAAAAATCATTCAACTTTTTGGAGGATGTTGTCAATTTGTCATCCCAAATATTTTTGCTGAGCAATGAATAGTTTGAAAGTAGCAGTGTATCAGAATAAGAAATTTAACATGTTGTAATTTTGGGCCCGTGGGCCAATTGGAGATGGCCCATTTTCAAGGCCCAGTCCAACAATTTTTTCTTGGTCCATTGATCCCATTTGAAGGGAAGTAACAGTAGCTTATCATAATCATGTATGGATGTATGTTTTTACAGCAAGAGCTGCATAAGTGATAGGTTTAATATGATGGAAATTGGATTTGTTCTCTAGCTACTTCAATCATGAATATTTTTAATTGGAATTTGTAATCGATAGAGACGCAAGATGTGTCGAGAGAGCAGGATAGACAAGTGTGGTTGCTTGTTATAATGTTATGTATATACTTAATTAGTTATGAGTTAGGTGTACTAACTAGAGTCTCCAATTGTATGAATCTGACTTCACAAATTGTTTCCAAATTATTATAAGTGATGAGAGATCAGGTTACATGTCCTCAATTAGCTTGTAATTAGTTGAAGGATCGCTTTTGCGATCATGTTGATGATAAGGTTGGTTTGATTCCAGACATACATAAAACAAGTGTCAGCTCTACTAAGCTGTCATTTTACTCATACATGCCTTGTAGAATCTGCATCATCTACTTCCTAATTGAATTTTTAATGTCAGTTCATGAATGTCTATTTATTTCTCTGCTGATTGAATTATAAAAAAATCAGCATTTTGTTTCATTTGAGGGGCACACAGCATATGATTGATTTCAATTTTGCATCTTGATTCATGAACTGACACTATCAAATTGTTTTCAAAGTCTTGTTTAGCGATATTCTTTCTCAAGTACTGATTTCAAGTTTGTGTCTGTACTTGTTCAAGTACTGATAATTGTACATCAGAGGAACATATGCTTACCAATTTGAGCAATTATAAAAATTTATATATCTTTGAAGGGATCAAGACAACCATAGTAGTTAGTATCTTATTGTTCTATAAGCTTTTTTGAGTTTGAACAAGTCAGGGATGCGTGTTAATTTGAACTCGACATTGCAAGGATGAAGACGAACCATTGGATTTTTCGCTATATTGCTTTTGTGAGCCCCTACCATAGGCACAACTTAATCTGCACTTGGTTTTCCACATGAGGCATAAAGTTGGCCAACCAAGAAAACAAACAAGAGGAGCAAAAAAAGGGGGCAAGTTGGTCCTGGCAATCGGCATGCCATAAATAATTAATCACGAGTGATATATAATTGAGGCTCACAAGAAACACAATCATCTCATTTTTCAATTCTCAACAGGAAGGAAAGTAGGGCAAGTCCTGGATATTATATACATCAAATGCCAGGTCTGAACTATGATACATGTAATAAAACAGAAAAGTTTCAATTATTTGATCATGGTTGCTTTTCTACTTCCAGGAAGCTTCATAGTAATGCATTTTCATGGAGCATTGACAGCTGAAATTAGCCGTGACAGTGTGTGTGTATTGGTAGCTAGCTAGGAGCTAATGTGTCGAACAACTTCCTAGCTTATGCACCAGCCACATTCAGATCAAAAGATCTCCAAGTTGTTCAAGTGCTGTAGGGGAAAAAAAACGAGGATCATCTCCTGAATTCATACCTGATGCTGCAGCAAATCAGAAAAGATTCATAGAAATAACAAACCATTGAACTGAGGAACCCTTTTCTGTATTCATTGTGTGGGTGAAAATTACACAAAATTGTATCCCATATTGTACAAGATGAACAACCTGAATAGAGGTATTAGGTATAAATATATACTATGGCATAAAATTCCTACACCTTTTTTCTCCTATGTTTTTCCCTTTATCCCTCTAAATCACTTAACAAAAATAAACTTCTCTGGCCTATATCACCTTGTATTTGTTTACATTTGAAAGAATGAAAAAATAAACAAAAATTTGTGACGAGTCATGACGAATTAGCTTGATGGAACTAAGAAGGAACCCTCAGTCATTTCACACAGCGGAGAAGAAGACTTGGTTCTGTACGGTACAGCACTTGTTTCCAGTAACATTCTGTTCGGCGTTGTCACCTTTGGGCTCAGATTAAACCCAGGTCGTGGAGTGTATGCACACTTAAATTGACCACAGCTTCTTGGGGACAAATTCACTTGCTCCAGCGCGCGGAATTGGAGCTCAGAGGGATAATCCCTCACACAACTGATTCGTGGTCCTGCCCCTGATGTCCATTTGCACGAAAGCTGCTTGCCCAGCTGATAAGACTTGGTTTCCTTGTGGGAATTAATCCTCTTCAGGATTGATTCCTCTGGAACTACATCATTGCTTTCTTGATCTTCGTCGTCAGAAAGCTGTTGTGCTTCAGCATTTTTAGAGCCCAAATCTGATCTTGCTTCCTTTGTTGTTCTACAAGGAGTCATCACTCGCTGAATGAGTGGACTAAGTCCAGATGAAGTATTTTCATGTTGCATTCTCCTAACCAAGTCATCACTTTTCGGTATCAGAAGCCTTGAAAGCTGTGCGCTTAGGATGCTTCTACTTGGCCTGGGACTGGCCTTCTGTTGAGGTACTGTTACAACCTTTTGCACCTCAGTGTTCGGCACTTCTTTCTCCGATTGAATCTGCTGAATCAAATCTTCTTCAGATGAGTTGCTTCTAAAGTGATTGCTAGACCTTTGCTTGCCTATAAGCTGTTCCTCATCGTCTATTGGATCCATCTGTATTAACCCAAACGAACAACTTTAATCAACTAAGGAATCAGAAAATCTAATGACAAGAAATAAGGTTATAGAGGAAATTCTTTCTTACCTTAACATCTGAGAGATCCACATTGTTTTCCCTAAGAAATGAGATGAAATCTTGAAAATTTTCCTGTGTTGGTCTATAATGTCCGCTGTGAGGCCACACTACCTGTTTAAGATCAGCATAAAATCTCTATTATAAATATAGCACTAATAGGCTTGTGACAGGTTTGAAAAACTTTCATCTAGACTTATGTTTGAAGTTTTAGTCTTCGTACCTTCAAGTCGCCATTTTCAACCACTAATCTCCCAGCTGCAGACGTGGCACCTCCAGCCAAGAAGCTAGAATGCTGAAATGTTCCTTTACACTTCTTGCCAACATAGAGTGTCTTTGATGTGCTAAGCACAAAGATCCACTTGGCATGGGGTTCCGATGTAGTATCAAGAACCTCGCCACTTTGCTTGTAGAAAAGCTTTCCATTCTCAACACCTACTTCATAAGCCAGCCTCTCAATCTGTTACAAGAATATGCACATATACATGTTAAACGTCAATCCACATCCAACCGGAGATGACAGAGTAATGAAGCATCAGAAAGAAGGCTCACCGGACCAAGATACTTGATGCACTGCTGCTGAAGCTTTGATCTTGGGCACTTCTCTAGGTTCACCTCTTTTCCTTCTCCTATATCAAGCCTGCATATCATGATCATCATAGATAAATAGGAATCCAAATTTGGATTTTGAAAGTGAATGATTCAAGTTATTTATATATATTCCTTCAAAGTAGTTATGGTGGTTCAGTAATTACCAGTAAAAGAAGGGCTCCCGGCTCTGAGACTCGAGCCACTTGGCATAATAGAAATGAAGATTGTGTCCATAACGATGTCGTGGATCAATCTGATTGAAGATGAAGAGAGATACATCAGTACAAACCCAAAATTGAAGATTTGGAGAACAAGGAAAAACAACATTGATCAGAAGTGCACTTACCGCCTCTAACCAGTGCTGCAAAGCCAGTTTCTGAGCTTTTTCGTTCTTCGACAAACCCTTTCCCACCTGCATCATGTTAGAAAAACTCGTCAACAAAGAGTTGAGATGACAAAAACACACTAATTCAAAGATAATATGCAATACAGCAGCATGGATTCGAGAGGTATGTACCTTAGCTGCTCGTGTTTTCGCCCTAGACCAGCGAGAAATAGCAGTTTCATGATGTTCAATGTCAAAGAATGATATTGAGCTGTGCTTGAGTTCAGCGAAATCTAATAGCTTCCACCTGTCATCAATAGTTCACAAACAAACAATCAGAAACAATCCTAATGATGAAAACAAAATATAGTAATCCAACTTCCAATTTTCCTTGTTAACATACCAGCTCTGCTCAACAAGAACAGCACAATCTGCAAGCTTTCGTCGAGTTCTAAAGCTTTTATACACTTTCTGCAACTTCACAGCGGCATTGTGCTTGGGATTACCCAGATCCACAGAAGATGTTCGAGAAACATCTGATCTAGGTGACTGAACATCAACCTCCAAACTCTTTTCGCTAAACGATCTACTGAGTATATCCTCCTTTATGCTAATGGAAGGAGCAGTGATTGAGACCATGGTTTCCTTCTCCCCTTTCTTGAAGCTAACAGAACCTTCAACCACCATCTTTCCAGAGCCCAAGGACTTCAAAATCTTCGGGTCTGAATCTCGATCGTTAAAGCTAATGGATCTCTGGGCAGTCTTAACTTGGTCATCTCCCAGGCTGATGGATTTCACAATGATGGATTCAAGACCAGCCTCCACATCATTGTAATCAGCAAGTGGGCATGAAGGGGAAATTCCCATTCGACGGCGAGACGAAAATATATTCCCTTTTTTTTATCTGTTCAACAGTATTCAATCCTGAAATTCAAAGGTCAATTTGCAACCATCAGTGCTTCAATTCAACAGCCAGCCAAATGTGCCTTATTCCATTGAATAAACATCACACAGAGAAAATAAAGATTCAATCTTTAGTTCAAATCAGTCCAATTGGGAAATTACACAAGCATCAACCTCGCAGAAAATGCACATAAACCTCCCTAACAGGCACTAAAAGATACAAATGCAGATCCAGTTCCGTATGTTAGGAGGCAAAGAGATCTACTTTCAAACCCAACATGAAGCATTCAACAACAGAATATGTATGAATCCATGAAACCAATCAATCAATACCCACATGAGAAAAAATGCAAACTCCTGGAAATTGAAAAAAGAAAGTAACAAAAAAAGGCGGAAAACAAGGAAGGGTCTTTGTTACCTTTGGAGCCCTAAATCGGCTGTTGAGAGAGTGTCGGTTTGGGTGTTCTTCAGGAAATGAAAAATGAGAGGAAGGGAAAAACAGAGAGAGAGGATGTAATGAAAGAATGAGAGTTAAGGGAGATTGAGGCTGAAGGGTGGGTGCTACTTGCTTATATATACACGATTAGTAGACCTCCTTTTCAATTCATTCGGAATTCAAGGGTTTACAGTGTGTGAGAGAGAGAGAGAGAGAGAGGGAGGGAGGGGCACGTGGTGTGGACTATAAGAAGAGGTTGGTCGGTAAACCTGGGTACCATTTCCGTGCTATTTACACTTGTATCGCTTTACCCCTTCAATTGAATTGAATCAATTCCCAATCCCATTTTCGAACTTCATTCAAACCCTAGAAATTGGAATTTAACAATCCAAGGGTGGGTTGAATTTGAATCATTTTAATGAAAACCTTTAAACTAATGTAGATAAGGGCATACTTCAAATAAATTGAGACTGACAAAATACAATTAAATGACAAATGTGAAATTATGGAAGATTTTCCATTGTATTAGAGCATCTCTAACACTTTCTCCATTTTAGGGATTTTGAAGTTTTTGGATAATTTTGAGGTATTTTTTTGTTCAATAGATTCACCATCACATTCTCCAAAATGGAAAAACAATAAGAAAAATAGAGAGAATTATCTAAATCTGTAACATTCTCCAAACTAAATGATTCTATAAATCTTCGAAATGGGAAAGCTGTTGGAGTTAAAACAAAAATAATTTAAAAAATATGTATTTTGTTTCCCTATTTTAGAAAAATTGTAAGAAAGTTGTTGGGGGTGATCTTATATGTAGGCGAGTTACAAGAAGAAGTATATGTTTCTATTGTTTCATGCATTTTTTTTTTACATCTTCTTTGTAGTTTCATGGAAATTTGGGGAAGCCTTCATAATTTTAATCGGCAGAATTTAGGAAATTGTAATTTTTTTTAAAAAAAAAAAGAGTTGATTTAATTTTGTATTTTAGGGGGGTCAATTAATTGTGTGAAAAGTACATGGGAATTGTTAAAACTAGTGTGGTATGATCTTACGTGGATTTAGTTGGAAGTAGATGGTCGTATTAGCCTATGAATTTTCTTGACTTTGATTGATGATTTTAATAATAGTAATAAAAAAAGATGATTATGGATTAAATATGGATAATCAGTGTCATCATATGAATAAAGTGGGGTTATTGACTACTTCTAACTATCGCCATTGCTTATGTCATCTACTTCATTCCTTGCTCTCCAAATTTAAGCCTAAATAAGCAATTACGTAGCCCCCCAAACTTAATTAGTCTCGATCCAAGTTACTCCCTGTATTCGTATAATTGACCTTTTGGTTAACTTTATATTTTTTAAAAAGTTAAAAATCAAAAGAATAATAGCTAAAATTTTAACAAATATAATGTGAATAAATGGACCAATGAAAAAAAGAATAATATGGAAAATTATAGTATTAATAGATTGACTATCTTGAAAAAAAATTGATCATTAATGATTTTCAAAGAGGCAAATATTTTGTTCAATGAAATTTTTTTTTATCAAAAGACCAATTATACGGATACGAAAGGAGTATGCTTTTTTTTATTACTGCTAAAAACTAATCCATTAATTGAATAAGCACAAATTCAGAGCATATTCTGATCTAAAATAAATATAAGAGGTCTGAATTTTTAGCATATATTTTAATAAGTAAAAAAATTATAAAAATATTAATATTTTATGTAGAGTATGTACGTTTTAAAATTTAAAAAATTTTGCATTTTAAATCAGAAAGAATATATAATTAAAAAAAAAGATGAGTAAACGCTCTACTATCAATTTTTTATGGTAATTGATAAATTACACGCTCTACTAGTACCATCTCTTTTTTTAAAAGGCATTGCATGCATTTTATTCGATAAATATTGGAAACGAGACTGTAGTTTGTATTGCAACGAAATCTTAGCCTAAAAGTCTAAAACTATCTTGACTGGTTGACCAAGTACGAGAACGTGAACTACAAGTAATTTTGACTCAGACAATAATCAAATCACAAATTCAAGAAGTTGAATTGCACTAGCTTCGAATTTAAGCTAATTAGTTAAAGTCACCAAGGAATTGTCATTAAAGTAAATATATAGTATAATAAAAGTTATCAAGGATTGATGTTTTTTACCTATACAATCAAGTTTCAAAACTTATATTATTATTTTTTTTTACCTATAAATTATTATGTATGAGTTTCACTGGTGTTTATTTTCATTTCATATTTAATGTGGGACTCCAATAACTTTGGAGGGGTGATAGCATTTTTCTAAATATCGAACGTATATATCAACGATATTTGTAATCCGATATAAAAGAATATCAGTTAAAATATATCGATCAACGCATAAAAAATAGCAAGCGGTAATATTATTTTCCCATACTTATTTATAAATTTTAAAGTATAAATTATGATGAGTGTCTCACATCAAAAATATAAACTAAACATATCTTATATATAAGCCCACCATTTTCACCCAAAGAAAGGACGGAGACCTACATTGATCGAACCTGAAACCTCTTATTAACCCTCCATGAGCCACCTCGTTAGGGGTTATGAGATGTGTCATAATTGATATTGGCATATGGAGACGAGCTCCTCTCTACTCCTCTACAAAGTTGTTGCAAATATACGAAGGATATTTTTGTAATTGTAAAAATCGAATTCACACTAGATAGTACTCCCTCCGTTTTGAAATATAAATCCATTGACTTTTAACACGTTTTTTAAGGAGTTAAAAACTATATAAAATAATTTTTTTTATTAAATTTTTTACATAACTATATACTTATTAGTAATATATACAAAAATATGTAAAAAAAATTAATAAAAATATATTATTTTATATTATTTTTAACTCCTTAAAAAACGTGCTAAAAATCAATAGACTTGTATTTCAAAACGGATTACTATATACTATGTATGTGTCAATTGTATTATCTCCGGTGGAGAATTAAATGATAAATTGGGGGTACGGTAGAGCCGGTGGCATACCCAGTAGTGCGTGCTTTGGTTGGATTAGGGATTTTGGGGGGCTTTCGAAACTTCTTACAACCTTCGTTATATGGCCCACTTATATACCTTGTTGACTCTTTGAATCTTTTTTCTTTTGGCGATTCCATTCCTTCAAGTGTTTGGTTCGACGAGGTAATAACAACAAAAACGTACGTACATGCACCACGCTTGTGAATTCACGTTTTTAAGCGATATGATGCTACTGTTTAAGAATATGCACGTCTATCTTCATTATATCAACCAAAATCTTATACTACGTATATAATAGGAATGAAAAATCATGTTTTATCTAATTATATTTATATTTTTAAAAATGATTAGTACATATGTTTACGGGGTAAAAGATTATGAAAAATTGTGTTTTAAAATTTTATAGAAATAGGGTTATTGTTGGCCCTAGTCCCTAATAAAAAAGATATATAAAATACCTTTTGATGTTATTTAATACACGGAATATCTAAACAAATAATTTATCTAAATTGATTTGTCTCGTTTTATAAAGCAATTCACCAAAATTATATGTTATTGAATATCTTATAAATATTTATATTAATTAGTCTCAATATTCCAACAAAATGTATTGGCCTCTAGAGGTCATCAACTCTATCAAATTCGAATTGTCCAATTATGTGCTCGCCCATCGACATTTTGTTTTTTGTTTTCTTTAAACAAAAAAAGGATTTATACAGTACATCAGAATTGAAAACAAGGAAAGGAAAGGAAAATAAATCCACCGCCCACAGGCAATAAGTTGAAAAGGGCGCTAAATCAATACTCCATCCGTTCCGCAAAACTTGTCATTGTAGCTTTTTTCACAAGTTTTAAGGCAATTAACAAATATACTAATTTACCCTCAATTATTACCCTTCTTTTTTACTTTATCGAAAACTAAAACTAACAAACCATCAATCATATCAAGGGCATTTTTGTAAAGTAAATGGCAAAATACCTACAATGACAAGTTTTTTTGAACAAAAATAACACCCTAAAATGACAAGTTTTGCCGAACGAAGGAAATATATTTACAGCCATAATTAACATTATCCAGTGAAAAATAAGGGATTGTACGTGCTGTACGATATATCATATATCTACACAGCATGCTGTATTTTAATCGTAAAGTGCAATAAAAAGCAGGTATGAAATTATGAATACGCGCATTAATTGTATAGATGGAGTGTGTGTAAATGCGTCATTAATTGAGAAAACCAATATGTTTATAATTCATTTTGTAAAGTCGGACGCGCCTACATAATGTAGGTTACTCGGTGGATGGTAGTATAAAATTAAGGGAAACTTACATAAAATAACTTATATTAGCCTCTTTTTTTTCACTTGGTTACCTGTTAAATATTAAATATCAAATTGTAGAAAATCACTCATTAATTGAATTTTTTTTTTAAATATTCACTCAAAAATAATTATTTATCGTAATATTTACGGTTTCAAAATATTTACAAAAATATTCATTTTTGCAGGGTCGTCGGAAAAACGCGGTTTGAGACCGCATTTTATTCGTAAGTTTAAAATTTTGAAATTGGAGGAAAAGTGGGAAAAAATAACCGAATAAAACGCGGGCTCAAACCGCGTTTTATTCTTTTATTTTTTAAATGATAAATAATTTAAAAAAAAAAACAAAAAGGTAAAGCGCGGTTTCAGTCCGCACTTTACCGTGCTTTCTCCTTCCATTCATCAAAGGAGACCGACGCAAAATTGAAGTTCGGGTAAAGGCAGCCTCGGAGGGTGGGCGGGAAGGAAGGCGCCGTGGAAGGGGGATCCGGGGAGGCGAGGCCGATGGTGGAGGCCTGGGAGTGGCGTCGGAAATCTGGCAGAGGGAGGGAGGTTGCAACAGAGAGGGTGGTCAGGGACGGAGGTTGCAGCAGCGAGGGTGGGCTGGTACGGAGGCTGCTTCGGCGAGGGTGGGCGGGGAGTCGTCGTGGAAGGGGGGGACCGGAGGTGGAGGCCGGGGAATGGCACCGGAGATCTAGCAAAGGGGGGGAGGCTGCAACAGGGAGGAGGACGGGGACGAAGGCTACAGCAGCAAAGGTGGGCGGGGAGGAAGGGGGCGATGGCAGTTTTGGCGCCGACCTCCATAGATGGAAGGAGAAGTCAAATCGTGCTTCATCTTTTTTTTTTTTTTTAATTCTTTGTCATTTAAAAAAAACGCGGTTTAAACCCACGTTTTATTCAGTTATTTTTTTTTCCACTTTTTCTCCAATTTCAAAATTTTAAACTTACGAATAAAACGCAGGCTCAAACCGCGTTTTTCCGACAACCCTGCAACAAAATGAATATTTTTGTAAATATTTTGAAACTGTGAATATTACGGTAAATATTTATTTTTTAGTGAATATTTAAAAAAAATTCCATTAAATGGGTTCCATTAATTAAATATTGTATCATTCACCAAATATTTTCATTAAAATTTTATCAAATATATTATATTTTAATATTTTATACTTCGAATTTAAATTTTCAACTTAATATATTTAAATTATATTTTTGGTAGGATTAAAAATTCAATAATATATTAGGGGAACAAATGTGTAAAAGCTTTAAATTCTATATTTATATGGAGGGAAGAGGTTCTAAATATTGAAAATATTATTGGATTTTATTTGAAAATTTAAACAAATTTTTAATAAAAATACTTTTAGTAAAAATATTTTTAGCTTGGCAAATATTTTTAAAAAATATATAGATTTTTGTTTCTTTTTTACTATATGGTGTAGGTGTTTACGAATAAAAGAAAATGAGACATTGATTATTAGTATAAAAATATTATTAAATTTAAACAATGTTAATGATTTGTAAACTTATTTTAATTTTGATTAGAAAGTAGTCTATAATTTTAAAATTTTATAACCCTTTTTAGGAATTAAATAGGACAATTATTCATACATACATCAAGTTTTAAAAAAATATTTTTAAAAAATTAGTAAAATACACTTTTTAATGGGTGATTTTCTATAATTTTATATTTAATTGGTGATTAAGTATAAAAACCCATAAAATTAATTAATATATGCACCTCTTATACTCTTATAGCATGCACATTGTATGTACTCTTGAGAGTGTCTTTAAATAAATAATAATAATTAAAAGCAAAAAGTGTCAGACAATTGCAAAGAGAGTTTCTTTGAAGGAGAGAGAAGTTTTTGGAAGAAGAAACTTTTCTTCTATATTAGACACTCATCCATCATTATGATCCGATTTTTTTTAATTTTTTTTAACTAAATACACATTTGGGAGTATTGGGTTGTCGGTATGGTTTTTTTTTAAAGGTTGCACTTTATTGAGTGAGCAATTACATTTTACAACAAAAGTCTATGCTTCTTGAGTCACAACTGCATGGCTCGAGAGAAATAGAGTATTTATATAATTAAAAAAAATGAATGAATATTTTATTTCTTGAAAAAAAAAAATCAAATGCTACAACTCACGAAATGTAGCTCTACGGTATATGATACACATAGTTTACAATTTAAAACAAAGGAATGTGATGCAAATAGTAATTCTAGTAATTTTGATGGTTGCAAAATGAAAATAGCAACCGCCGCGGAAATAAAGGAAGATGTGGCGAGTGGGAAAATAAATGTCGGACACACCAATGTTTGTCCCACTACGGCTTTCTCTCACTAATTACATTAATTAATTTACGTCAATTAATTAATTTATGTTTACAGCTATACTTTCTTTGACCAAACGGTACCTCGACTACGGGTGGAAATGGGGCGGGTTATGGGTGGTTGAAGCCACTCCATCACCCGCCCCGCGGGTAAAAAATTTCACCCGCTCCATCCATCACCCGCAAACCTTTTCACCCGCATCCGACCCGCGCGGGTGATGCGGGTGGAGCGGGTACCCAATGGGTGAAACAAAAGAAAAAAATAAATCAACACAAGTAGTCCAATTCTAACTCAAAATTACAAAGGGGGTGGGTTTATGTATTTATATTTTTGATTGGCAAAGCACTGAAATCACGAGCTAATTGAAATTTGAAAGTGGAAGGGTATATATCTCTATACTAATCATATACTAATCCAATATATCCCTTACTATAACGTGGAAGAGCAAGCCGAGACCATATTCATTCTAATTGAAATTTGGTGGGCAAAGCACTAATCAAGGATTAGGGTTTGTAGAAGTTAAACTTAAAAAGGGTAAAATAGTAAAATCACACACATTATATATATAAATTTTAGGGTTTTATGCGGGTTTGCGGGGCGGGTGTGCGGGGCGGGTTAATGGGGCGGGTTATGGGTGAAAAATCTTCACCCATAATCCATCCATCACCCGCTTCACCCGCACCCGCTCCACCCGTCACCCACTTTTTTGCGGGTTTTCACCCACAAAATTAATGCGGGTAAAGCGGATGGAGCGGGTACCCGCGGGTTATTTCCAGCCCTAACCTCGACCTTCATCTTCAACTTTATAATTTATATATCAAATGAATTTCCTTCGTCTTTTTTTTTTCCCTACTTGTAACGACATTAATGACCGCCTCTAACTCTCTATTGATGGGGTAGATTGTTTTTGCTTACTATATATATCTCCCCTATAACTTAAAGCTCTCCCCTTTGGAGAACAACTAGAATATCGACGTGACGAGCTCATTAGTTTTTGCTTACTATATATATCTCCCCTATAACTTAAAGCTCTCCCCTTTGGAGAACAACTAGAATATCGACGTGACGAGCTCATTAGTTTTTCTTTTCTTCCAATTTTACCTCTCCTTCTTTTTCTTTCTAAAACCAATTCTTCTTTCTAAAACCGCTTATAGCTTCTATTCTCTCAGATCTCATCCTAAAACCCCTTTCTCTTCACGTTCGGTTCACTTTTTTTTTTTTTGCTAGGAACGCCTGGATCCCTCTTGAAGATCGTCCTCATCGGAGACTCCGACTTCAACCGGTTAGGATTCGAGGTTATTGTGACAAGATTTTGCTTGAGTAAGTTCTTTCATATGTTTCTCATAAATAGATGTTGTTTGACTTTTGACACGTTTTTTAATGAGCTAAAACTATATAAAATATTAATTTTTTAAACAATTTTTTAAATAATATGACACTTATTATTAATAGGTATTTATATTATATTAAAAAATTACTAAAAAATTGATATCTTATATAGTTTTTAGCTTCTTAAAAAATGCGTCAAAAATCAAACGACATCTATTTCTGAACGAAGGTAGTAAGTGTTTTGTTATGAATACAATAATGAAACACATCAATACAGTATCAATTAAAGTTCTAATTTTGTAGTTTTTCTAACCTAAACCTTTGGGTATAGATTTCTTGGTGTCAATACATTAGATTTAAGGAAATTTTTTCAATGTGGTTTTTAAACCTATGCCTTTAGAGCATATGTTAAAAAAAAATGATTTTTACCTGAGAAAAAATGTATATATTAAACTATGACTTACCGATATTCAAATATTAAGAAAATACTCAAAATGTATATATTGAACTATGTTTCCCGGACGAGTACTATGTTTTGTACATCACTTAATTAAAACGCATTGATTAATATGATAACACCTGAAAAATAAGATGAGTGTACAAAGAATATTAATTTTAAAAATCTCGTGCATGGCGCATGGGGTCTAGACTGGTTCACTTTTATTTGTCATTTACTATTTATACACATTTTCTTAAAATAATAATAATAAATTATATAAAATATTAATTTTTTTAATTAAATTTTTTTAACAATCTCATACTTTTTCGTAATAAGTATGAGATTATTAACAAAAATTAATATTTTATATAGTTTTATTATTCTAAGAAAACGTCTATAAATAGTAAACGACAAATAAAAGTGAACGGAGAGAGTGGTATATATTTAATGAATCAAAATTTCTAACATATATCTAAAAGCTAGTATAAATAAGAATCATAACTTGGAATTTTTTTCTCTAGAGTCACCAATTAGCTAGTCAATTTTTAAATATTTTTGATATGATTCACGTATTTTTATTTAGGTTTTCTTTCTTAATAAAAAAAATTACGGAGTATAGATTAGATAGACCATTAATAAACATGATAAAATATAGTGAAAATGTGGTACAACGCACTTCATCATGTAGTAGATTTCTGTCTCCTCTAGTCCCTGCATGCATATATATCGGGTAACTAAAGCTAATTATTAATTTATTAGGATAGTAATAATGTGAGTTAATTATGTACAACATCAATTAAATAAATTACTTGATATATCATACGCATAAAATAATTTCCCCCGATCGATGAGATCTATAGTATATACGTACTGAATAATAATAATAATAATAATAATAATAATAATAATAATAATAATAATAATAATAATAATAATAATAATAATAATAATAATAATAATAATAATAATAATAATAATAATAATAATAATAATAATAATATAAACGAGCTAGATGTAAAGAAAGGTGTGGCTAATTAATAGGCCAAGTATCACTTATATAGTAGCTTACTTATTTTAATCATTATTATAAATTATGTAGTTGATACATGATATTTGTTCTGATGATCTCGTATCCAAATGGAATCAAATATCGTTTTTCTATTAAAATCTTGCAAAATATTTACATTATACATAGAGAGAGAGGAATGATATATGTGAACGAGCTGATAGAAATTGCAAGCGAATTTAATTACTAATATATAATAACAAGATTATTAATTTATAGGAGTTACATATATACTGTATTTACAATTTATTTTAAATCTTATTCTTAAATTATATTCTATTTTTTAATTTTATTCACATAATTACACCGATCCCTTAAAAGGTGTTTTTTTATACAGGGCAAGAATTCGAGTGGTGTCAGACCCTGTCGATCCACTACCCAATAGCGTCCTTTCGGACAAGAGCAAGCAACTCTGGGTGAGAAGCAATCGACCCCTGAGTCTGCCTCAGTCTGAGATGAGCTGCTTTGTCCACCACTTAGTTGACCTCTCGGAAAACATGGGTGATAAAAAAGGACTCGAAGACGATTACCGACTCAATTTCCCAAGGGCACTTCCAACTCCCTATGATGGAGTTGATAATTGTAAGATTATCTCCTTCCACTTTGATCTTTGAAATCCCCATCTCTAAAGCAGCAGTAAGGCCTAGTCGAAGAACCAAAACTTCGGCCATCAATATTGAAATAGTACTACACAACGAGACATTGCAAGCCTGGACACTACCAAGATGGCCTTAAAAGGTGTTTAAATATAAAGTTTATATTGAAAGTAAGGTAGGATTTTTTTGAAGGAAAAAAAAATAGAGATGATCACTCAATACACATGGTTTTGACACATGCATTATCTTGTAGGGGAAGAAGAAGAAGAAACAATGGGGACAAAATGAACTGTCAATGGTTTAAAAGCACACAACTGGCAACTGAGATCTGCATCCATCCGATCCCTACATTTATTAATTATTTAATTAATACTCCATCGAACCCTCCTTATTTATTATGGAGTATACATTATTTCTCCGTATTATAGCGGTATATACTCCGTATTTAAATTAATACAGACTACAGTATATAAAATCATAGATGGATGATTTATATACTACAGTCTTTATTCTAATTAATTTTGTACAAGAAAGGTACTGTCCACCGTACCCTGATTCGTGATTAGCCATTTATCTCCATTAATACTCTTTCACATTAATTAGTTAAAGATGCCACCCTGGGCTCTCCACGTGTCTTCAGCCAATGCTGCCACGTTCTTCCTACTCCACTCCCCACTCTATGTAGTCATCTTATATAGGCTATAATGGTATGTACCGAGCATATGTGTTATATGCACTCATACTTCTGATTTTAAATCTGTTTGAACCACTATCTAATATGTTTCTAGCGGTAAATGTGTTTGACATCTCAAAAGCTACGAATGAATCCTAAATCCACTTGTGCAATTTAAAGGAAAAAAATAACTAAGAACGGATCCATGATTCATTCATATGAAAATTTTAAAAACAAATTACTTAAAATACTATAAAATAAGAAAAAAAAAACAACCATCTGCATATACATTTTATTTTTTCAAACAATTTTAACTTGTAGTATTTTGTTTTAGAAATATCACATGAACGGATCAAGAATCCATTACTAAAGACATATTAAAAAGATTCTTGATAGTGCATACATCAACTAAACTCTTGGCTTATATTAAAAAAGAGCATACATGCCTACCTACAATATTATGAAAATAATATATTGAGCAACATTAGTTTTATTTACTAAATTGATTAAAGTTATTGTGAGTACATTTTCTTCATAAACAATCTCTCAATGGTGTTTTAGATTTATTTTTTACTTTGCCCTGGAATTTGTTAATTTAGCCTTTTTAATTATTAATAAATTTTTACTAAGTGCTTGCTTGGATAAATGTAGAAAGTATTTTTCTTATAAATTAAATTAATGGGAAATTATATTCCTAAGACTAAATGTTGAATTTTATAGTTAAAAAAAGTGGAATAAAGCTAATTACATATATAGGGGCACTAGGTAGGGTTTAAATTGTATGTCCTCGTTCCCGTCCCCCTCTCATATCCCCTCTTATAAGAAGTTTATTTTTTTTTTAAAATTCTTTTAATCTATTTTTTAATTTAGTTTAATTTTTCTTTTTCATTTTAGTTGGGGTTTGTGAGCGGAGGGGTTCGGGATAGGAGAAAGACATAGAGGACATGGGATTTGAGGAATCCTGATAATAGTAGTTTTTGTGTTTTGCATTAAGTTTAAATATTTAAAATAAGCAAATATTTTAGTGAGAAAAAATAGAATAATAAAATAAGTGGGGTGATATGGAAATTCAAAGGGGTGAAACTTTGAATTGGGAAATGCAGGGCTGTCCAAATTTCCAAAACGCGCTCTATCTTTTGATCCATCTGCACCACCGACTTCTTACTTGTAAAGTCATTATCAAATCTTCCTCAACTTTTAATCAGTTTAATTTAGTAAAATATCTTAATTTTCTCTCAATAATTTCTCCCAATATATATACTCTTAAATGTTGTCGAAAAACTTTGATAAATAATTGAGTGACTGTGATGAATATTTGATAAATTTTGCAGAATATTGATTTGTTAACATTTAACACCGTAAGAGTTGTTAACATTTGATCCGTATTATATATATATATTTGTAAAATGGCCATGTATATAATGGGTCTCTATAAAATTGGTCCATGTGTATATTATAAGTTTTGTAAAATTTTAGAGGATTTATCTCTTACTACAAATTAACAGAATTTCTACTCGGATCTCTAAAAAATAAACAATTTCTATAGTTTCATAATAAGATGTCAAACATCGTTAACCTCTTAAATGAGTCACACAATACCCGAATACCCGATTAAGATATAGAGTGGCTGAGTTGTTCGAACTGGATTAAGATAAAAAAAAACTTAATTTTTTAAAAAAATATCCATTTTTCTTCAACAAATACGATCAACTATCCTATATACTCCATCCGTTCAGCAAAACTTGTCATTTTAGCTTATTTCACAAGTTTTAAGGCAATCAACAAATGTACTAATTTACCCTCAATTATTACCCTCCTTTTTTACTTTATCGAAAACTACAACTAACAAACCATCAATCGTATCAAGGACATTTTTATAAAGTAAAGGGCAAAATACCTACAATGACAAGTTTTTTTGAACAAAAATAACACCTTAAAATGACAAGTTTTGCGAACGGAGGTAGTATATATATATATATATATATATATATATATATATATATATATATATATATATATATATAGAATGTGGTTCAAATGTTAACAAGCCTTACGGTGTTAAATGTTAACAAATCTTAATCGTTGATTTAGTGTAATTGAATGGTTGAGATTAATCGATAAATTAGATTAATTTGAAAAAGAAAAAAAGAAAACCTCAAATCCACCCCTTAACAAGCGCGTGTAACAAATCCTCAACCCTACCTCCATAAATTACAGTTACACATTGTTGCAAAAGGGCGATAAATCCCATGGCGCCGCTCTACACTGGTGCTTGATGTCCAGCACCACCGAGTTCCGGCAAGTGAAGGCAGCACGAACGGAGATGGTGAAGATGTCGTCGCACCAGAAGGCGCCGCCTCTACACATTGTTGAGGACCAATTGCAAGCGCCGCCTCTGTCGCACCAGAAGACGTCGTCGCTCCTCCGGCGACAGCGATGAGGACGGTTTGTTCGACGACGAAGGCGACGATGGCGATTACTGTCCGATCGGTGGAAGTGGCGGCGGTGGCGGATATATGGAATTATGAGTGGTTCGGAGCGTTTGGCTGAGACGATTCGTCTTCTTCTCCAGCGGATTTGGTGTTTGATTTGGTCTATGGGTAAGCACTGGCAATTAGAGAAGCAAGGAAGGGACCTTTCGGTACAAAATTGAATCTGTTATTGTTTCAATTTATGCAAATTTTTGTTCAATCGCTGCAAGTTTTTGAATCTGTAATGGTGGCTGCTAACCCTCGTCAATTGCCTCCTTTCAATTGCCGCAAGTTTTTGTTCTTTTTTCTTAGTAAAAAAATTGAATTTGTTATTGGAACAATTTCTATGCAATTTCTATCCTAATAAGGTCTCTCGGATATCATCTTTAATTCCTTTCGATAGTTTTCTAGTTTTGTTCTTTGTGTAATACCCCGTTCCACATCGGATATCATAAAGATGTTGGGAGTGATTTATAAGTGATTCAAGCCCTACCCATGTTACAAGAGCTCTTCCTTTTCAGGCTCCAAGTGAGAACAACGGACTTGAGAGGGCTAGGTGGCATGGGCTGGCGCCTCTTAAGACCCCGGGTCTTATAGATGGTATCAGAGCCGACTCTGGGCCCGGAGGTACTCTGACAGTATGCTCGGGTACGCTCCTCCCGGAGGGACAGCGCCTCTTAAGACCCCGGGTCTTATAGATGGTATCAGAGCCGACTCTGGGCCCGGAGGTACTCTGACAGTATGCTCGGGTACGCTCCTCCCGGAGGGACAACGCCTCTTAAGACCCCGGGTCTTATAGATGGTATCAGAGCCGACTCTGGGCCCGGAGGTACTCTGACAGTATGCTTGGGTACGCTCCTCCCGGAGGGACAACGCCTCTTAAGACCCCGGGTCTTATAGATGGTATCAGAGCCGACTCTGGGCCCGGAGGTACTCTGACAGTATGCTCGGGTACGCTCCTCCCGGAGGGCAGTCCCTTAGGCCTGACGGGGTCGTCAGTGCTTTACCCCCGTCCCACATCGGATATCATAAGGATGTTGGGAGTGATTTATAAGTGATTCAAGCCCTACCCATGTTACAAGAGCTCTTCCTTTTCAGGCTCCAAGTGAGGACAACGGACCTGAGAGGGCTAGGTGGCATGGGCTGGCGCCTCTTAAGACCCCGGATCTTATACTTTGTTCTATTAATATTAATTTCACGTTTAGAGTCATTCGGCAAGTTCAGAGTTTCTATTCGTTGATAATAAGGAAATATTCATATGTACGTGGTTAATTAGATGTGGTAAATCAAGAATTACATTTGCATACTCTTTCAACCTAGCGAATAATTACTATCAACTTAGTGAATAATTACTATCAACCTAGCGAATAGTTGTAAAATTGACGAACCCTTTTGCTATTATCTAAATGATAACTCCTCTTTACAGACGAATAATAACGATCAATTTAGCGAATAATTACTATTAACCTAGCGAATGGTTGTTTTGCTATCATCTAAATGATAACTCCTCTTTACAGACGAATAATAACGATTAATTTAGCGAATAATTACTATTAACCTAGCGAATAGTTGCAAAATTGACCAACTCTTTTTCTATTATCTAACGAATAATAAGTATAAGTTAACGAATATTTTTTATCACCTTATCGAATAGTTAAGACAATGCACCACACAAAAAAACAACGTTACCCCACCAAAAAATGTTACACAAAAAAAAAGTACAACACACGCACGTAATTCAGCAAGTGGGCAAGGAAAGAAGTGGGTCCCATTGATTTTTAATTAAAGAAAAAAAACCAAAATTGCCAAATAATCTCAGCCACCCATTTCATTCAATCAAAGGCCCAGATTTGTTAACATTTAACGCCGTAAGGCTTGTTAACACAGGACCCAACCTCTCTATATATATATAACAACACGTCGTGCAAGAAGTAAATTGAGAAAATTATCTATTTATTTGTCGAGTCCAATAAATAACACTCATTTGAAAATGTTTTTTTTAATTTTAATTATTTTAGTTTTTTTTAATTAAATTACTAGAGTCGCTTATATTTTTTGCTTATATTTTTTTTATAAGAAATCTTTTTCAATTTAGGGTCTTAAATTATGGTGGGCCATACGTCCAAGCGCACACGCGCTAATCAAGCCGAGCACATAAATCGAGTGGGGTTCCATCCTAAAACCAATTGACATTATATGAGGTCGCTCACCAAATATATGTACAATGCTTGAATTCAATTTATAATCAATGTGGGATACTATCCTAATATCATACGGAGTATATTCTTAACACAATTGCTTTCTATCCCACCCCTTATATGTAAACTTACAAAGGTGCCTAACAAATTTGATCCCGAAATGCACGTAAAATCCCCAATTAACAATATAAAATCATTTATAGAATTGCACAAAGTTACATGTATTCAAAAGATTGGAAAAAGGGACTCTCATAAATTCAAATTTGACTTGTTCTTATTTATATAGTACGGTCACGGTGGGTAAGAAAGACAACGCAATCTTTTGATTCAAAGGCTTCGTACACTTAAATATATGTGGAGTACTAAAATCAACTTTTTTGGTTCAGACATCGAATCTCCAGCCCTAAAAGCTAAAACAAGGCTGGCATTTCTTGGAGCTTCCCTATTTGTTTTGTTTGTGTTCTTGTTTCCTTCTACAAAAATACACACAATTTAAAGCTATGCCTTATCACTTCCACTTGCTTTTGACTCTTGATCGAGTTGTGCATAGCTTATATATATATATATATATATTTATATTTATATATATAGTTGCTCTTTGACATATGTGTAATTGATTCAATTTGTTTAAGTACCGACTCGTACTTGAGTAGAAGCTATAGGGCACAACTAATCACACGCGGGATTCAACATGCCATTGCCTTCTATGTGGAATCCAAAGCTAGATCCTGTTCATATATACTTTCTCGCCAAACATTTAGCTCCCAATGCAAGTTTGATTTTTCATATGAATTAATGCATGTAATGTATTATTGTCTTTTTTTTAAATAAAATAAAAATGCTTATAACAAGTAAATTAATGGCCTAATGTGTTTGTTAGACCATCTCCAATAACTTTTTAAAAATTTTCCCAAAAAGAAGAAACAAAATACATATTTTTCAAATTGCTTTTGTTTTTGCTTTAACTCAAACAATTTCTTCATTTCGAAGATTTGGAGAATTATTTAGTTTGAAAAATGCTGCAGATTTAGGAAATCCTCTCTATTTTTTCTACTACTTCTATTTTGGATAATGTGATGAGGAATCTATTAGATTAAAAAATACCTTAAAATCTTCTAAAAATTCCAAAATCCCTAAAATAGGGAAACTTTTGGAGATGTTTCCGTTTGGCAAAATACTAGCTGATGGGCTAGTTGAAGCTGATGGGGTAGCTGAAGCTGATGAATTATTTCTGTTAAATATAGGTTAATAAACTAGTATGGTGTTTGGTAAAACTAGCGGTTGGAGTAGCTGATGGAAACTTGTGAATAGAAAATCACAAGCTCTGAAAAGCTTCGGGGAGTAACTGTTGAAATACTCTCATTCCAAAAGCTAATTAAATTAATATTTTATTTACAACTATATAATATTAAAACTCAAATGTCCAATTGGCTAACTGATGGAATATTTTTTGCCAAACGGAGCCTAAATATTTCGGGAAAGACAAGAGGTTCTTTAAAGTTATATATAGCGAACACTTGCAAAAAAAGGTTCATAGAAATCGCTAGGACTTGCAAGGGAATAGGTTTAAGATATTCACAAATGTGTTTGTGCTCTGTTGGTATTATTATTGTTATAGAAATTAATTAGTTGAGTTCCTTCATTAAAAAAAAAACTCAATTTAAGTTGCTAATAGGGCCCCTCAATTAATCCAACAAACAATATTCACAATATAAACATGTCTCGCAAACACATTTTTAATGTTGATGGATACACTTTATACCATCTTCCTTGAAATAACATATATTATAACTTGTATTTGAAAGAAGATGGTCTTCACACTAAGCACTCTTTATCAAACACATTTTTAATATTAATCCATTTTTTCTCTAGCAGATTTAAAATATAAGACTTTTTATTTTTCATCATACATACTCTGAAAAGCTAAAACTTTTAAAATTTTCAAAATCAATTTAATATTTTTTAGTAATAAATATTATATTTTAAAAATATATATATAATATTTTATATAATTTTTAATTTATTAAAATATACGATGAGATTAAACTTTTGCTTAGATCAATATATATATATATATATATATCTTCACTAGGAGGTGGAATATAACTTCCAACTTTAAAAATTCAAGCAAATATGTAAGATTTAATTTTAGCCTTCCACATATGCGGAGTATTATATTTTGATTCGGATCGATGTGGGAAGAGTAGAAGATCCATAGTTCATAACAACCAACTAATTAAATTTAAGGTGACAGGTAAAAGGGAGGAGGTGTCATCACCTATTGGACTACTGGGGTTCTCTTCCTTGATTCCTCCTTATCCACATTCCACAATCAACCATCATTCAATCCTCCTCTGCATTAATACTAAAATTAAGTACGCATTTGCCACCAATAATTATAGTTATAAATTATAATAATAATAATTAATAAAGTCAAGCATTATTAGTATCTAATCCGTATTTGTTAATTAAAGTCGTCTGAATATATGAGATGAGGTTAAGATAGTAGGAGAGTTGTGTGTTCGCAGTGTTATAGCGGGATTTTGTAGAGGGGGGCAATTCTTTGTGTTGGAGATTTTTTTTTATGATTTAAAAAAAAATTATTGAAACAAAAATAGGAATTGTAATTTAAATATGACATTTTAAAAAATTGAAAAAAATAATATAATGAAGTATATTTTTTTTGAAAAATATTGAATGAAAATTATACAATATAATTTAAATATATCGTTTTTAATTAAAAAATTAATATAGATAAAAATTATTACAAAAAGATAAATATTAAGGATTGAATTAATAACCTCATACATTAATTGTTTACCATTTATCAACCTTTTTTTAATATATAAATAAAAAGTATTTTTTTTATCCGATAGAGGATTCCATCTTTCTTTTGTTATTTAGACCAACAACAATTATGGGAAACCTCTTACCCATTTTATTTTCTCACTTCCTATCCTAATTTTAAACCTTATTTTTTTTATTAAATTTATTTTCACTTTTTTCTACTTTATCCTAAAAAGTTTGTTTTACAACCATGGGAAAATCTCTTACTCATTTTCAAATTTATTTTCACATTTTGTTTCTATTTATTACGTGTGTAACATCATATCTTTTCCTTTACTTAAAAAGAAAATAAAATTACAAAAGGAAAAGGTTACCTCTCTACCAATGTAACATTTTCCATTTCTTTAGCTTAAGGTATAATCTATAAGGGGTTATTTTTTAGTGATCTTAAGATAACCAAAATCTTTGGTTGTTGATGCTCTTAAACCCCAACACCCGTTATGACCACTCCTTTGTGTAGGTAGATCATGCAACAACATCAATATATAAACTTTTTTTTTTTTACACTAGGTAAGATTTTATAGTATGTCAAACCCTATTCACCCAATATATATATATATATATATATATATATATATATATATATATATATATATATATATAAACACTAGTAATACAACAACAATAAAAAGGGGGGCTTTCTCCAATTCTTTGTTGTATTTTTACAATGCATTGGATCGACTCATGGGTCAGCTTATATATATGGGTGAGCCGCTGAGGTCATATACCCATTTTAATACAACCCTAACTCAAACTCTATTTTAAACTGAAAATAGGAAATTAAAACACTATTAATATCAATTCAATAGATTGATTATATATATATATATATATAAATAAATAAAGAACACTTGGTACACGCGGACATGTATTTTTCGAAAGACTTAGCTATCCTATTTTGAGTATGTAATTTTGACGTGTGGAGGTTGTCTCTACAAATAAGCAGGTCAAATCTCGTGCACTTAACTTCAAAAATTAGGGGCAAAACTAAGACACGGTCTTTGGGCGGGGACGCTACGAGAGCACATAAACTAAGTTGCACAAGAAACCACATTCAAAACTCTTAAAACATGAAATTCCAGTCCTTTGAAAACTGCACTTTGTGTGAATTCAAGGACCCATTCCAATTTCCAAGTCTTCTTTCAATTCTCAAGTTAACTTTACATCCACAATAAAGTCTCCACACGCTCTCCGTTTATTTTCTTTCTTGGCCCAAACCAAACCCTCCTTGTACTGTACGTCTCACCCGGATATATCATAAATTCATAACCCATATAGTTTTTTTTTAATTGAAAATGATGACACCGGATTAGTTGTTTTATAACTCCATTGGATTGCGACCAGATCTCACTGAGTTTACCTATCAAATCAGCGATGAAGTTGAAAAGGTCTTAACCGTTGAATATTTTGATGGTTAGATCTTCCCGGCTTTAAAATCTTCACCGTAGAGTTTGCCTAGGATCAACCCTCCCCCTTTGTGGGAGATATAACACTTAATTATATTGAAACTATATTTGTTGATAATAAAAATATACGGAGTAATCCATGCTTGGTCCAATTCAAGCAAAATGTTAGGCCCAGTGGGCTGGTTATCTGGATTGCTTGGTCCAATTCAAGCAAAATGTTAGGCCCAGTGGGATGGTAATCTGGATGGCCTAACAAAATTATAATACATAGTCTTTAATATAGTGAAGTTAGAGCTTGTCTAAATGCAAACCATCAAGTACCAAATTGAATCAAGTCCAACCCTATTGATAGATGATGGAAAACATAGTCATTTGATCAAATTACTCCGCAAAGTTCTCTATATATAAAGCTTGTTATATTGAACATACAGGTTCTCCTCAGCAAGAACAACAATAATTTGTAGACTTTGTATTGGATAGATCCTTCACCAAAAATTAAGATGCAGATCCAATTTAAGAGGTAGGGTTGGGTTTCTTACTTTCTTGAGGACGTATGATTATAGGTGAGTTGAAGAAGAAGGCAAGAGGTAGTGTTTGTTTTGTGTATTTTCATGACTATTCTAGGTCATCCAGATACATCTTTTTGATGTAGTCGGATCGGAGAAAGAGTGCGTATAACTTTTAACCCCCTAACCCTGCTATGCTATGAGCTGAATATACAAAGATCTTGCTGCACTCAATAACAGTAACAACTCAAACTTCTGTATTAGAACATAAATTGAGAACTTGATGCGGAAGTTTAATCTCAGACATCATTTTCTGATATGTTATGGGCGATTTATCACCACACCTGAATCATCCAGTAACGCATAATCTCTGGGTTTACCAGACCGAATATCTTTCCTATCAAACATGAAACAACATTCATAGCTGAGTTTACTGTGAATTCGCATTGCTGTCTCACAGCGCTAGACACTACATCCACCTCTTCAAGACGTTTTACAAGCTCTTGGTGTCCACTGTGCTGTAAACACAAAAGAGAGTCCTAAGTTCAATAATATAAAATCCACATGCGAAGCCCTGGGATCTGAAACAAGTAGGAAAGCAAGCATGATTGAACGCGTGGGAGCACATTAACCCATACCTTTCTTTCTAGGGCTTGCTAGGTAGAACTAACAAGGGTTTCCCCACTCTCTTGCAAGATCAATATTGCTATATAGAGTCATCAGAGTCATCTGAATCACTTTTCTCAGGCTCCTCGGTGTTGGCTGCAGGCTCTGGTTCACCAGCCTTTACTGCTGGCGTCGGTGTGGGCTTCTTAGTGGCGTTGCGTGCAGTCTCTTCACCATCTTCCTCTTGTGTTGCCGCTTCAATGCGTTAATTTCAGTTAAGGTATAATCAACATTACACTGTCAATGCACTGCAGCAACTACCTTGATGAAGACAGAACAGGGTAAATGCTTAAATATTACAATTCTAATAGTATATCTTTTCTTTTTTCATATCCGTCAATTTTCTTTTAAGATAAATCGCATGGCTTATTTTCCAAGCGCTAGAACATGAACTATGCTATTTTAGTCATATATAATCTTCTCTTTTAGCCTACAAAGGAATCAATCTAAAATAAATGTACAAAATAAAGAAAGAACAAAGCTGCTGGAAACTATAAAGGAAGAAGATAGAGAAAAAGAGGTGAGTAGGAAGTATCAAGCCAACCATAACAAATAATCTAAACAGAGACGAAGAAAATGCAGATTGGTGTTACATCTTATATCATGTCTGATGTAAGAAATAATTCCCTATTTGCATAGCCAAGATAGATGAAGTAAAAACACAGAGGACTTGAGAGGTAAAAGGATATTTCCACTTGTCATAATCTTAAAAAGATCGTTCTCGACGCGCTTCACAACTTCTGGCTGTAAAATGAAGAAATGGAAATATTAAGCAGATCAAGATAATGAAAACAAGTAATCATATGACGATGTGAAATACTAATCAATTTTGCTGATAGTTGCGTGTTGTTTATACGGATTCGAAAAAGTGAAATTTGTTAGTTAGTTGAAAGACGAAAAAGTCTAGGGGGTAAATAAATGTTCCTAACATGGAACTAAATTCCAGCACCTCAAAATGGGATATGAAAAACAAAAATTGCCGAGAGAATGCATTAAGTCACATACATTCAGATCTGGCTCCCTGCGAAACCGACGCCTTCGTGCATCTCTCATGGGAGGAGTTATGCCATGTCTGGACTCTACAGTATCTGGCACGGGATCACTCTCTTCTCGCACCATAATCATCTGCATCAACAGCAAGATTGAACTAACTAGAAGACTAGGCACGTGAGAATTGGTCAATTAAGATGGTGAATGAACTCTACTTGACCGATATCAGCGGTTTTAATCAATACACTGTCATCATAAGTTTTATATGACTCCAGGATACAAGGAAGATCCAATAGAGAGGCGGGAAAATGCTCACTCCCAATGGAAAATGTACCATTCCTGCCATCCTCTGCAAAGGCAAAGGCAACAACAACAGTCAAATTAATTGGCATATTTTGCTACTCTTCGTCTCTTCTTGCTGAGGTTAAAGCAACCGCTTCCATAGAGAGGCCATCAGAAATAGTCAGATTGATGCTAATGAAAGCTCTAATGCCAATTTTATAGACTGAAAACAGACAGAAAAGCAAATTTACAGTTGATCTGGCTACCATAAGAAAAACAGAGTTCATAACACCAAAAATGCCTCGGACCTTATACCATGCCCATATTAGGTTCATGAAAACAGGCTAGTTAATGGAGTTCTAGAAAGCGCAAAAGTACCAGTGGATGAAGAGGAGAATGACGGTACCAGAGAAGGACAGGTCCAGTGACTGTTCCTCGGCAGAAGAAGAAGTTTCACTCAGGAGGCGGTCTAATTGTTCAGCAACAGAAGGCGGAACTCTTAAGATAAACTGCTCTTCCATTTTCCTCCCTGTGAATCAAATTTAACATCAATGGAGTTCCTTTCCTAATAACATTGAAAAGAATCTCAATGAGATAATTCCTTTTCCTTTTATAACAGATGCACTAGCATAGAAAAGACGTTTGCAGACCTTCACAAGACATGTTGAAAGGCCTAATCCTGACATTAAAGAATCAAAGAAACCATACTGAATCTCTGTCGATTTGATTCCTTCTCCATTTTGCAGCTGAACTTTCAAAATACACTAGCCTAGACCGGTATGAAAATTCACTGTTCGGGGATGAAATTTCAAATCAAACATATTCGAACACAAGCACATACTCATTCATAAAAAAAAAAAAATTAAAAAAGTATCGAGTTGTTTTGTACATGCGAAACAAGAAACGGTAACTGCTGGCAAAAAAATCAACAAGAGAAAAGTTTCTGCAGCAGCTAGGAAGAAGAGAAATCAAGGTAGCTTTAATGGCTTCCGGAAACCCCCTGCAAAGTTATATAGTTTTAAGCGGGAGAAACTCTGGCAAAATTTCACCAAATTGGTTCTTTATAAAAGTGTTAATTTAACCTAACAAATGGAAATCTAGCTTTTGTCAGGTTCAAACCTCTGTATTTTCTTTTTATTTTTAAATAGGAGTGTGTGAGGAGGGACGAGAGGGGGACAGAGGATTTGGCTCCTTCAAAAAGAGGGCCTTAGACATAAGCTAGAGATCACCAAAGAAAAAAAAATCAGAAATCAGCAGCAGTGGCAATTTGAGAAGAAGCAAAGTCACGCCTAAACAAAGCCCTAAAAAAAATTATCAAAGCTGGATATTATCAAAAGAAAAAAAAAAGCAACTCGAATTTGGAGAAGGGAGTTACAGAAGGGATAAAAGCAACCTGAAATAATTCCCAAAATTCATACGCCCAAATTCAACTCAGCCTATAACTAAGATTCCAAATCAGGAGAAACAAAGGACAAAGGGGAAAAGTTAAACCAACCTACTTAAGCCAAATCGATGGCCGCACTCCCCGTTCTTTCAATTGTTTGAAGTCGGAGCTTCTCGGACGCCTCCTCAAACTTCCCGAAGCACTGAATTCGTTTGCCCCCTTCTTCGATTGCCCTAATTCAATAAATCAGTCGAGTTTAGAAACTGAGCACCCAATTGGAAGTGGATTTGAGAGGAAATTCGAGATTTGGGGCACGAATCACCTAAACGCCAGGCCAGAGATCAAATTCCAATCGTCCGAGTCGGGGCTCATCAATCTACCGTCAGCCGTGGAGCGCTCGTCCTACGTACTGCTGCTCGCCTGCTCCCTCTCTGTCAATCGCGTGGAGAAGCTAATTGGGCTGGGCTATCCGAAACTAATTGGGCTGGGCTAAGCTCACCTTGGAAACTAATTGGAATCCATATGAAGCTATCTGAAAGGAAAAATACAAGTACATATGCACATGCCTTCGGCTTAGTAAAACAAAATGTGTGTGTTTAATTACGAAATTGACCTACTAAAAAGAATTATAATTGTCACAAATTTTAAATTATATTTGACAAAAAAAATTATATAAATTAAACTTATAAAAAAAAATCATTGCCAGTTTATTTTAATGGTCGACTTCCAAATAAAATAAAACAGAGTCAAAACCTAAAATTATTTCAAGCAACAATCAAAGTAACAACTCATACAAAACAAAATCAATATCACAAAATATAATAGACTATAAAAATATTTAGGATTCCCCATTATCAATAGATGAGTAAACGTATCCACATTTGAATAAGGATATGCAAAACTAAGAACCAATTAACAAGATGGCGGGCAAATGCTCTTTCACAATAAGGAAGAGCAAAACTCATAAGATCAAACTTAGCAACAAACCCAAACTTCATAATGCAAAACTTCATGTTACCAAACGAAATACATAAAAAATTAGACAAGATAAATAGTGTTTTTTTCCGAAACAAAGATAACTCGTTTAAACCGCTCATTGGATGGTACAAGATAGGTAAAAGAAAAGAAGATGATGTAGCATGTCTACACAAAACGAAACACATGAATAAGGTCATTCAAATGAAATTAATACGAAAAGTTCTTGTTGAACAAAAAAAACCCTTGGGTCCCCAGTCCATAGAATTGTGCTGCAAAATTTCAATTCTCATCTAGCTCTAGTTTTTATGCTGCAGAATTTCAATTCTCTTCCAGGTCTAGTTGTTTGATCTTCTTATTTTTATTGTGGTTCATTCACGTTTTTATGTTTTCCGAGGAATTTCTGTTGTTCAATGCAAGATCAAAGGTGTAGCTAGAACATGGCACGACGACTGGGAAGGGGAAATTTGGGCTTACGAGATGGTCCTATCAGTTAAGGGTCAAGCTGGAATACATAATTATTATCTCAAGCAGATGAGGTGAAAACCAACTGCTAAAGACTTCCATGTCTTTTCTCCACTTGCTTGACCTTTGATTTCACATATCTATAGGGTATTATTTTTTACACCCACAAAATTTACTATTTACACCCAAAATTCAAGTTTTTCTTTTTTCTTTTAAATAAACCCTACGCCTCCTGAGTCATAGACGTGTGACTCAAGAGGGGCAGGGTATGTATATAGAAAAAAATAGCTGCGCCTCTTGAGTCACACACCTATGACTCAAGAGGCGTAGGGTTTATTTAAAAAAAAAAACAAAAACTTGAATTTTGGGTGTAAATAGTAAAATTTTCGGGTGTAACTAACAACCCTTTATCTATAACAAGTTAACCATGGCATTTTCATTACTTCTCTGAACTTTACTGGCATTTTGATGGTCATTAACCTTTTATGTTTATGTGAAGCATTGATGTAGGATACAAGATTCAGTGAGCAGGGCCGGCACATTTTGTGTGATAGAGCTTCGGTGATCCAATGTAGAGAAATAGAGAAGCACTCCCCAAATCTGAATTCACTAGAATTTCTTTTCTTACAAGGCTAAAGCTCCCCCTCTACGAAGAACCCAAGACGCAAGATTCATGTCAAAGTCCGTTAGACTCGTGATCCGGGGTCGTGTGCACAACGAGTGGGGTTCCATCACACCCCTACAAGTGCAACTAGGGTCGTTTTCGCCTCTAGTTGACACTTGGACAAGCCACTAGCTCATATTCTAAGACTTTGTTGATCACCGATTGCTAGTTAGTTTCTAGCTTTTCGCCCCAAACCCATAAACCAAATTGCATCTCTGAGATTTGACATTAATCCAGGATTCCAGCCTCACACAGATTAGTTGTAAGAGTAACCAAACCATCATCAATTCCATGGAGAGTTTGGAGCTGGTATGTATAAGCCATCTAGTAAAAAAAAACACAACAGTTGGAAATATCAAAGATTGGTAAAACCAATTTGGGCCAAGGATTTGTTCAAGTATACATCATTTGGGTTTTGACGATGGAATCAGTTGCTATCATTCATCAAACACACTCATAACAAATCAAACCATCTTTAACAGCATCTCTGTGAAATGTTGAGTACTGAACTTTGAACAACAGATGCAATACAATCCAAAGTTGAATGCTTTATTATCTTGATCATGCCATATTTACAACACACCTATGGTATAATAATTTCTCAAAAGAGGTATCCAAAGCACAATCAAATTCAAGTCTCGGAGGAAATCAAGAGGGCCTTGGTCTTGAATCGGTACCTGGAAACCCTAGGGATGACCTGGCTAGGGCCGAACCCTAGCTGACCATGGCCATTCATCAACGGGGGGCCATCATCGTAGACATGACCGACGACGCGTCCGCAGCCGTTACACAGGATCTTGGTGCGGTTCCGTTGGATGCCCCAGTAGTTCAGGGACTCGAAAAAGGGGGAAATCTTGTCCTCCTTCTCGAATCGGACCTTGGATTGGTCGACCCGGGCGAAGGAGAGGGTGTCCTTGTTGCCGGCGTCGAATTGGTAGTCCGGCGGGAAGAGATCGATGGTGTTGAGGCTGAGGTTGGCCCCGCACTCCTTGCAGCTGTAGATGGACGCCATTGGAGCGATTGGAGGTGAAAGAGGGGTATTTCAACCAACCTTTGCGAGAGAGAAATCGGAAGATTCAAAACCGCGTTTCAGATAAATCTTAACACTCCGATTTCCAATAGGGTGTAGGTCAAGTCAATGGTCTCTAGAAGCTACGCGTGAACCCCAATCGCTTATCCTCTTCCCCGGTTCCCCCTTCCCGTAAATTTATAATCACCGTTTGAAACTGAGATTAACAAACTGAAGCCTTCAACCGTATTGGGATGGTGTATTGGATGTCGATTTGATCGACATGATCTCTCACCTTCAACTTAAGCTTTCAACGTTTGGATCCAAATGGCGAATGTTGATTTGTTCAGCCTCTCACCATCAACCACAAAAAAGACAGCTGGAGATCAGGACATCAAATCAGAGATCATTCCTCAATCAATCGAGGATTTTCCCTCTCCCACCAGATTGCATCTCTTCGTTCCGGTGCCTGAAACCATAATTAATGTAAAGCCACAATGAAGCCGGATAAATCCAGCAACAGCAACACATGGAAGCGCCTCTTGAGATCAGCTTCCGCCTTCATTACGAAGCCGCCGGAGGCCTCGCAATCGCACACCGATCGGATCCGAATCCGACGATGTCTGGCCAGAGGAACCTCTATCGGCCTAGCAGCTTCACCAAGGAGAAGCCGAATGGATTCGGAGTCGGAATCGGAGCCTGATTCTCCTAGAGTCTCGTGCGTGGGCCAGATCGAGATCGCTGGAAAGGGGAAGAAGAAGAAAAACAAGGAACAGCTTGGGTGGATGTGGGAGAAGAAGAAGAGGAAGATACAGTCGACCTCCAGACTGGAGGTCGAGTTTGAGGGTGTGGCAAAGAATGGCGCCAAAGGGTCAAAGGTGGGGATTGAAACGACGCCGTATTTGGGGCGGGTGAAGCGGTTCGCGACCGGGCGCCGATCGTTGTCAGATTTTGAATGGAAGCTAGTTGGAGGGGAGGGAGAACCTTCAACTAGTTATTAAATTTTTTCTTTTATAGAAAAAAAAGGTGCTGTTTTTTACTCGTACTATGGTTTCTGATTGGATGATGATGATGATGATGATGATGATGATGATGATGATTTGTTTTGTTATGTAAATAGAGTGGTGTGGTTTCTGATTGGAGATTGTCACCGATTGAACAGTGTTACTATATGATTTGAGTGTGAAGCTTGGGATACAAGAACGTATATGTGCACTTTGTAACACCTTTGCCTTTGTGTCGTCCTTGAACAAGCATGATTCAACTGTAAAGGCAGTGAATTTTTCGAATCAACCGCGGCCAATTCAGTCAGATGCTGAGAAGCTTTCTGGAATCTGAAGATGACTGGATATATGTTGCGAAAAAATCTGCTGCTAGGAAGCTTAGAAGTACTCCAAAATTCATCCAGGGAGGTTAGGTTTTGACAGACAACAGATTCAACTTCAATGAGGCGATGGAATCCATGACAGTAGATGAACTACTTGCTGCAGGAGTACAACTCAGTGTTCAGCAGAAAAGTCATCACTATGTTAGCAACTTATCTGATAAAAGATCCGCAGAAACGATGGATAGTTTAAAATTGTGTGATTGGGACGTCAGAGGATTCAATGACTGGTGGGATCAATTTCGTGGCACTGTACGTGTGATTGCTTCATCTCCACAGATGATTCATTATGACTTATGAGATCCATAGTTCTGATAAGGCACTGCAATTTTTTGCTTCTGTTGTGTATGCTGATTACACGAGAAACGAGTATCCTTATGAAATGTGTGAATTAGGCGCTTGAAAGAGGAAAATTCGGTACCTGAAAAACATAAAAGTTGAATCAAAGCCGAGGATTCCCCTATTATGAACGGAGCATGATTTAAGTGTAAGAACGATGGAATCAATTGACTTGACAGTTTCAAGATTAAAGCTTTTGACAATATAAGACGAATTAAGATATGAAAATCGCAAAGGAAAACCAGGAATCAGAAGGTGGGGGAGGTGCTGTGCAGGAATTGAGAAACAAGAATCGGAAGAGGGCACCCGTCAGTTTGAAACAGGCGAATTGAGTAATTGATCATTGGATTCTTCAGGAGTAAAATCAGACATCAAAAATGTTGAGAGAGAGAGAAAAAAAAGTGAAGATTGAAGAAATTTGTTGGGTTAGCTGTAATTTATTGCTGTTTGGTAGACAGCTTGCAGAATGGAGATCAATGTGCGAACCAGCTCAGACTCATGGCAATGCAAGAGGGTCCAATATCTTATTTTTGGGGAAGACCAAATTTTTGGACACCTTGTGGTGTGGTGTGGTGTGGTGCGGTGTCACGGTGTGGTGGTGGGTGTAGCCAAAACCTTTCAATTTCAGGATCCCCACAGAATTTTTAGGCTCAGATTTTGGTTGCTCCTCCTTTGCTTGGCATCCCCACAGAATTCAATTCAAAACGAACGCCTCCTGGAGACCCTAATCGTCAATTTTAATCCCTAATGATTTTTAGTATAGTACTATATTCAAGTGCAATTGGAAAGGCTTTAAAACTGAATTGAACTAAAAAGTAAAGATGGTGTCACGTGTACAAACGCCCTTTCCACTTTCCCTCAGGCCTCACCAAAGGTTTACTGTTTAGAAAAGGTCACCCACCCACCTCACAGTTTCACTTTCACACACTCATTCTATCACAGATTCACAGTCCATAGACCCAGAAATTTACTGGGACTGTAGGAATGGAAAATTGGTTGGGGCTTGTCAAGTGTCAACCAACCCACCAATTTAATTCATTACAGTACTATAATTTAATAGTGCTAAGTATATTTGTTGTTCATTCACTGTGCCTTGAGAAACCTCCAGGTGAAATTACTTTTTTATTCCCCTTCCAAAAAAATAAGAAAAGCAAAAGGACAAAGGTCATCAGGATACAAAAGTTTCACAGGGTTTCTTCTACCCTCCAGAAGCTGATCCTTTAGCCCCTGCTGAGATTAACCAGCCCCAAGCTCAAAGGTTTGTTCTTTCTTTCAATTCACTCGCCCCTTGTTCTTTATGGGTTCATCTTTTGGGTTGTGGTGGGTGATGGAGAGAGAGTGTGTGTGACATTGCTCCATCCATGGATGCCAAGGGCTTTTTGGTCTGCTTCAGTTCACTGTAGCCCTATGAGTGAGCTCTTATAATTGATGTGTTTTGCTCTTGTAATTTTTAGTGTCTTCTGGTTTGCTACTTCCATTAGTGGACCCTTCAGAACTTGGCTGTGAATTTCTCTCAGTTTTTTGTGTCTCTTGCTCTTCCTTCCCTGGGCGTTTCTAGGGTTTCTCTTGGATCTTGGGAACCATTTTCAGGCATTGTAGATTTTTGGGTTTTCTTGCTCTTTAGAAGCTGAATCAGGCTAGTGTTTCTCGTTCATTTTAGGATTAAGTACCAACTCACTTGTTCAATTTTGTAATTCATTTTACTCAATTGTGTATCTGAATTAGTCATTTCTTGGTCTGGTTTGCACTGTGTTCAATATGTTTCAGTGTCCTATTTTTGCTTTCCTGAACTTCTGCATGATGTTTTTGTTTAAGTTGCTGAATTTCCCAACCCCGGAATTTGATAATTACGATATGATTCCGTTTTCTTTTTGTTTCCATGTGTTAGTAATAGATTATCTTGGATTTGAATCAATTGTTTGAAGTTTTTGCTTCTTGTGATGATTCAGAAGATCAACATAAACACTTCTGAAGAAAGTTTAATTTAGTCTTCACATTGACACTTTATTAGTTTGTACTTGCATTCTTGTTGTTATTGCTATAAATAGATGTTAATTTCTGGTTTCTGGATTCGTTGTCACAATGTGTTGCTGCTTCTACATTGTTTTTGCTTGATTCATTTGTCCACCATTCTCCACTGTATTTTAACATATTTTTATTCATGTAGTTCCTAAGCCCTGCACAGGATTTTGATCTCGTTGACATACAAGCGACAAGCTTGAAACTATTCATCCTGTTTTCAGTCATTTCGGGGCGGATGATGCCTGAAAAATGGGTTTGGCAACTTTTCTTGGTACTATTTGGTGTTCTACCCAGAGTATTAGGTAAGTTATCATTGATTCCGTATCTTGACAGCATGTAAATCTTCGTGTTTTCATCGTCCGCAACCTCTATGTGACTCTGATTCTTATAATGCTATTTGAATACACCTCATGCATTATAGGTGCATTCGTTGGGGTGGATATTGGAACCGATTTGTCTAATATGCCATCTGCATCTGATGTGGTTACAATCCTCAAAGAACAGCAGATAACCCATGTTCGACTTTTTGATGCTGATGCTAAGATGCTAATTGCTCTTGCAAACACTAGCATTGAGGTAATGGTCGGTGTCACCAACGAGGAAGTTTTAGGGATTGGACGGTCTCCATCAGTAGCAGCAGCCTGGATAAATAAAAATGTTGCAGCCTATGTGCCTCAAACCAACATAACTGCTATTGCAGTGGGAAGTGAGGTCCTAACGGCAGTTCCTCGTGTTGCGCCAGCTTTGGTTCCTGCCATGAATAACCTTCATACAGCCCTGGTTGCTGCTGATCTAAATTTCCAGGTCAAAGTCTCCACTCCTCATTCCATGGATGTTATATCAAGACCGTTTCCGCCATCAGCTGCCACGTTCAACTCCAGTTGGAACAATACGATTTACCTGATCCTTCAGTTTTTGAAGAACACTGATTCTTATCTCATGTTGAATGCCTATCCGTATTATGGTTTTACTGATGTGAATGGAATTTTCCCACTCGAGTATGCTCTCTTCCAACCGCTTTCTTCAGTCAAGCAGATCGTTGATCCAAATACATTGTTCCACTATGATAGCATGTTTGATGCTATGGTGGATGCTGCCTATTACTCCATACAAGATCTCAACTTCTCTCAGATCCCAATAGTTGTGACCGAAACTGGCTGGCCTTGGCAAGGGGGGGCCAATGAATCTTACGCGACACTAGACAATGCTGAGACTTACAACAATAACTTGGTTAGAAGAGTTTTGAATAACTCTGGTCCGCCCAGTCAGCGGAGCATGCCCATAAACACCTACATTTATGAGTTGTTCGACGAGGACATGAGACGTGGGCCTGTCTCAGAGAAAAACTGGGGTGTCTTCTTCTCAAATGGCACATCTGTCTACCCTCTGAGCCTTGATGGATCTGGTAGAACGTCAGGTAATTCTTCAGCTGTTTTCTGCATTGCCAAGGAAGATGCCGACTCTGACAAGTTGAGAGACGGGTTGAACTGGGCGTGTGGCCAGGGTCATGCTAACTGTACTGCCATCCAAGAAGGGAAGCCATGTTACTATCCCGATAATCTGCTGAACCATGCGTCTTACGCCTACAATGACTACTACCAAAGGATGCACAATGCTGGAGGGACCTGTGACTTTGATGGTACCGCAACCACCACAGCTGCCGATCCCAGTGAGTAGCCCCAACCTTTTTATTACGTTATTTTGTGTATGAATTTAGCATTTCTTCATACAATTAAGATATATCGTAGAGTATTATCCCAAATTGAATATAAAAGAGAAAACAAAGCTATGTGAATTGCAGTGTAATTGTTACAACATGAACTAACACGTCTATAATGTCTTTTGTGGTTCTTATTTCATATCATCTTCATGTTTTGATTTTATGTTTTTGCAGGTTATGGTTCATGTGTCTTCACAGGAAGGTAAAACACTTCAGCCAATAACTAATCACTTGTATATTTTCTTTGCACAAATGATAAAATCATGATTGTATCAATTGCTGAAACAGTATTAATGAGAGTGGCAACAGCAGTGGATTTTCGCCGACAGCATTTGGACCCGTTAGTCCCCTGAAAGGGGGTTCGAGCACACTAGTACCGGTAACTGTATGTTGGATAGTAGGGATCATTTTGTTTTACTTTACCCTTTAAGACTGCAGTTGAATGTAGAATCCGAAATTCTTTGTTCTTTTGATTTGTTTGCAATGATCTGTTACACGACGAATTTTTGTCTTTCCAGATGATTCGATTTGCATTCTGATTGCAGTGTTATTTAGGAAGATTTTGTGTACCGGTCGGTAACTATAATCTTAGTTGCATACTGAATTTTGGAGGACATTTCTTATTTAGCACCATAGACTCAAATGGAAGCTTGAAGCTTTGCATACTCCAGGGTGTCCTTTCCGCGATGAGCCTTTCTGTAGAAATGCAAGACATAGTCGGAGTAGAGAACTGACCTGTACTTTGGCTTCTCCCCGTTGTTTAACAGTACTTGGTCCAGTGGACCGATCACATCACTCGGTTTCGGATTCACGAATAGCGGGACTGAGATCCTGTTCTCGGTCCCATTAGCCACCACCCTGTGCTCGACGCTCTTGTACTTGCCGTTGCTCATTATTTGCAACACGTCTCCGATGTTGATCACCAATGCCCCCTCCACTGGAGGTACATTGATCCAGCTCTCGGTCGTGCCTTCGTCCTCCTGGGAACGAACATAGAGACCGCCTACGTGGTCCTGCAGGAGGACTGTGAAGGTGGAGACGTCAGAGTGCCGCCCTACTCCCACAGTGAGCTCAGGATTGGGGCACTTTGGATAGTAGTTGAGGTTTATCCGCTTTGAGCCCGTTAACATTGACTCCATTTCTTCGTCGATCAGCTGGATACCGAGCCCCCTCATCAACACCGTCACCAGTGAATCGATCAACGCCTCGCACCTCTTCATGTAGCCCAACAGTTGATCCCTGAAACTCATTCATCAAGCAATTGAAACGATAATCGAGAGGATTAGTTAAGATTCGACGAAATCACCTGCAAACAGGTGGCCAAAGAGAGACAGCCTCCTCCTCGGAAACAAAGAAGAGGCTAAGATAATCCTTCCACTCCAAAGCGCTTTCTGCTTCGGGAACGAAGCTCGTGGTGAGCCTCACATGGTTGCTCGGCGAATTCTCCTTGGAGTACTTCTTCTTCTCCTCAGCCGGCAGCCCAAAGAATCGGTGTGTCGCTTCCTTGACCTCTTTGAGAACCTCCAACGGCACTCCATGGTTGATCACCTGGAAGAACCCCAGCTTCTTGGCTGCAGCCCATATCGAACCCTCCAACTCCGACATGGGCTTGGAGAGGTCGATAATGGGGATCATAGATTGCTTGTTGATGGCCATGGAACCGGTCCTTTCGGAGACGGGCTGAATGTATTGCTTGGGCAATCTGGGGATGCCCATATCTGATAGACCCTTCACTCCATTCCCTTGCTTCATTACAAACTCTGAAATTTTTTCTTGGTCTGAAGGGTCTATTAAAAGCTTTGTTTCTGCCATAGAACTTTTCTTCACCTGACACTGAATTTGTCCTGTGTTTTTATGTGAAATTTCAGTAACTTGACCTCACACCAATCCAGTATGGTTTTTGATATATAAGGGAAAGAATGTGAGTCTTATGGTCGATATTCGAGTGCATCCTTTCGGATATGAAATCAGAGTTTACCATGGATAATTGCAATTGGGTTTACCATTAGTGTGAACAATGGTTTGAGTTTTCTACAAGATCTACCAACGCCTTTTTTGGAATTTGATAATTCATAAATTGTCACTTTCAATTCCTAGATTTTGATTCCTTAGATATCTTGATTCTATGATTCCTTTTCTAAGCAATAGCATCATTGCCACTGATATAGAATTTGCCCTAGAAATGTTTTGATTTCTTAGCAAAAATGAAAAGTTTCATGCAGAAAATGTCTAGAAAAGATCTACCTCAGATGCACCGACTAGTCTTCCTTTTTTAGAAATAGGAGGAGTAGAAATCATCTGCAACACAAAGGTTTGACCTTGTGTGTCATTAAATTATTTAGGTTAAAAATTATGTTAAAAAAAGTTTCAAAAAATTTATTTATCTTTTAAACAACTATAAGTATATATTTATAAAAAAAATTGATGAATAATCATGTTTGAAATTTTATATAAATGAAAGATCGATTATTTATAATATGAATTTATTAAAATTTTAAATCATGATTTGTTTATCATTTTTTTTATAAATATATATTTATAATTATTTAAAAGATAAATATAATTTATGAATTTTTTTAAATATAATTTTATAGCCTAAATAATTTAATGTCACACGCAAGGTCATACTTTATGTTGTAGAGGATTAATTTCTACTCATATGGTAATGACATCATCCACTTCCAAAATCAAGTTATAGTTTAAGAATTAAGATTGTTTTATTGTAAAAATGTCTATGAACCCCGAAAATCGGTGTCATGACCATTCATTTAACGATATTTTGATCATGTATACAGTAACCCCAATAATAATATCGGGGTTTCTTATCAAGAGTTTTGTGTTTTTTTTTAAAAAATTTTTCTATCATAAACATTATGCTTAAAATATCCTTTTAAAAATGCTGAATTCTCACTTAAGTTACTTTATTTTTATTTTTTTTAAAGCAATGAAATACACTAGGATCGAGCTACCGCCAACTAGCCTATAACTCCATCCTAAATTATTCTTACGAACGGGAACCCTGAGTTAAGTTACTTTATTTTACAATAAGGTTAACTTTGATAGATAGATAGTAATAATATAACATTTTTTTTTATATTTTCAAGCATAAAGAAGACTATTGGGTGTTTTTTAAAATAAATCTAATTTACGGTTGGTTTTGTAAAGTTTGCTAAAAGGAACACATATTCTCGGTACCAAATGAGGCAACTACATGTGGTATTTGATGGCTATTTTTATTTTTAGATAATTCCTTTATAAAAAAAAATCTTATTTATACGTCATAAATTGTCAACATAATTACATAACACTCGAACAAACTTGTATCGCTATTTCACCATCATTTTAAATGTACGATCTCCCCTTTTTTTTTTTTTTTTTTGGTGGTATATACACTGGAGATAGGTGTTATATGTATTCTAACAGACGGATCTAGATCCATTGTAATTATAGTATAACATTTGTCCAATAATTATTGTAAGTTGTAAAAAAATGTACGGACGGATCTATGATACGTCCGTTGTACAAAAAATTACATAAGGATCCGTCCTAATAGATCAAAAAACAAAAAAAAGGTTCTGTGTGAACCTGTTACTTAAAAAAAAGCAACAACAACAAGGGCAGATCACGAATCCGCCCTTTGGAAAAATACAAGCACAAATCCATAATCCGTTCTATATAACCCCAAATCACGAACGGATCATAAATCCTTTCGTATATTTTTTTATAACTTGTAAAGAATGATGGACAAATGTCATCACAGGGGAGAAACGAATTCTAGATCGGTCCAACTAGAGTGCATATAGCACCTGCAATGGGTGCATATAACCACCCAGTTTTTTATTAAGTAAAGATTCAAGATCAAGCAGACTAAAAATCGCCTAAACATACAGTAAATGCAGAACACATGCACAATGAAACAAGCAAAAACAAACTCTACAACAAAACGACATAAGCAAAACTACTCCCAAAAGGTGGTTAAGGACGCCTCCCATCATGCCGGGGCAACCTGATTAAAAACAATTGTTGGTTTTAATCAAATTCTCGAAAGGGTTAGATCAAAATCCCTAAATGAGTTCGAACAAATCTCTTGTATGGGTTGAATTTTGACAAAAAGACCCAAAAGGGCTGAAATTAAATCTCGAAAGAGCTTGATAAAATCCTCAAAGGGCTCCAATTCCTTAAAGAGCTTTCAGGTGCATCTTACTAGGGTGGTTCTCGGCTGTAATTCTGGTTGGTCTTCGCGATCATTTTTCTTAGTTGGGATTCTCACCTTCGGAGTCGAGTCTGGCTGGGGTCGAGGCGGTGTATATCGAGACGACTCTGTGATTCAAGTCTTCTATATTATTCTACCATGGATATATAATTCTACGATAAAAAAAATGTACACATATTCATAGGTATATATGAACTTTGATAATATATATAGAATACGAAGAATGATAAAAAAAATGTTATTGAACATTGATTAGACATAGATTTATATATATACCTTAGATATAAGAGTTACACGTCAATTGTATGTTCAAGGAAATTGCTTCTGTACGCATGTGTACAGGAAGAATGACCTATTGTGATATTAGGTTTATATTTATAACCTAGAGACCGATGCATGCTAAATGTATTTAGGTAAATCGTAAAATTCCATTCAGTTTTTTAGGTATTTAGGAAATAAATAAAAAAAAATTTGATACAATTTCTCACACACAAATGATATATATGGTTGATATGAGTAAATTATTTTACGGAAAAATATGGCAAAGTTTTTCTTTATTTAATCCGGTAAGAATTTAAGATATCGGATAACAAACTGTTCGTGAAATAGTGAAAAATGGTATATATGGTAGAATATTATACCAAATTGAATACATCGTAGAATATTATTTCAAACGTGAGCAAAAGATTTTTTTTAAAAAAAATTATGACAATTTTTTAAAAATCCAAATACGGCAAACTCTTCGGCTGCTTTGTGCAGTGCCAAGGAAGATGCGGAGTCTGACAAGTTGAGAGACGGGTTGAAGTGGGTGTGTGGCCAGGGTCATCCTAACTGTACTGCCATCCAAGAATGACTACTACCAAAGGATGCACATTGCTGGAGGGACCTGTTGTGACTTTGTCTTCGATGGTACCCCAACCACCACAGCTGCCGATCCCAGTGAGTAGCCCCAACCTTTTTATTACGGTTATTTTGTGTATCAATTTAGCATATACTCCGTATTTCTTCGTACCATTACGATATAAGTATCGTAGTGGTGTGATTCGGATGTACTCACCCCTTAGGATATACTTTATATATAATTATAGATCAATGATTAAGACTCGTTTTAATATCACACCCACTCTCCCTTTTCCTAGGTGCGTGAGTTCAAACAAACCTTTCAATCTCACACCTCTTTGGATTGTACCTAGTTTTTTTTTTTTTTTTATTCCCTCATTTTTTTTGTAAGCTGCCTGATTTTGTTTTTTTTTTTTAAAAAATTCATTAATTTAACCAGTGTTCTAAAAATCGCGCCTAAGCGGCGGTAGGCGGTAGGGGACCTAGGAATTTTTAAGCCTAGGCAGCTTTCTAGGCGGAGGCGGCACTGCCTAGATGTCGCCTAGACCCGCCTAGTCCTGCCTAGGCGGCGCCTAGTCCCGCCTAGGGCGTCGCCTAGTCCCTCCTAACCCGACGATTATTCAATTGTAGCTTTGATGCATGTGATTAGTCAACTTAGAGTTTTTTTTATCCCCTAGGTCGAGATATATTTATTTTTTAGTCGAACCTATGGTTTTGGATTTTAGGAGGTTTAGAGTCGTTAGTCGGACGCGTACTTTTGCGTTTATTTACTTTAATGTTAGTTAAGCACCACAAATTTGGGTTTATGAGTGATATTATGGATTATTATTACATTATATGAATTATTGACATGTGTTATACGTTAAAAGATAAGAAAATAATCAAGTTTGTTCTATGTCCGCCTAGGCGCCACCTAGGCACCCGCGACCGCCTAGCGCCTTTTAGAACATTGAATTTAACCGAATAATATTTCACATTCTACCGAATAATATTATTATATCTTTTTCCATCTGCTTTAGATGAATTCCACTTAATAATTTGTCAAAGACTACTTAATAATGTTTTGTTTTTCCCAAATAATATTTCAGATTTTACCGAATAATGCTTCAAAATTCACCGAATAATGTTTCATAATTCAGAAACCTCAAATTCATAAAAAAAATACTCTGATTTCTATGAATAATTATTCAATATCACTGAATAATATACCATATCCCACTAAATAATCCTTTATTTCATATCCCACCGAATGATCCTTCAAATTTATAGTTCCCCGTTTCCAGCTGATTGGATTTCTCTAGTTCAAGCGAACGCTAGGACGCGGTCACCACCCGCACTTGAAAGAAGGGAGCACCGTCGAAGCCATCGAACCCACAGCCACCGTCGGAGCCACATCGACCCTTCGCCTTAATCCGTGAGTAGGGTTTTCAAAATGGGGTTATGTTACACGCTCTTAATCCATGAGTGGGTACAAATGATCCATATTATACCAAATTGAATACGTAGTAATGTAGTATAAAGTAGAAAACAAAGCTATGTGAATTGCAGTGTAACTGTTACAACATGAACCAACAAGTCCGTAATGTTTATATTTCTTGGTTCTTATTTCATATCATCTTCATGTTTGCATTGCATTCTGATTGCAGTCTTATTTAGGAAGATTTTGTGTACCAATCGGTTACTACAATCCTAGTTGCATAATAAATTTTGGAGCACATTTCTTATTTAGCACCATAGACTCAAATGGGAGCTTGAAGCTTTGCATACTCCAAGGTGTCCTTTCCGCGATGAGCCTTTCTGTAGAAATGCAAGACATAGTCGGAGTAGAGAACTGCCCTGTACTTTGCCTTCTCCCCGTTCTTCAACACTTGTTCCAGTGGACCGATCACATCACTCGGTTTCGGATTCACGAACAGCGGGACCGAGATCCTGCTCTCGGTCCCATTGGCCACCACCCTGTGCTCGACGCTCTTGTACTTGCCGTTGCTCATTATCTGCAACACGTCTCCTATGTTGATCACCAACGCCCCCTCCACTGGAGGTACATTGATCCAGCTCTCGTTCGTGCCTTCGTCCTCCGGGGAACGAACATAGAGACCGCCTACGTGATCCTGCAGGAGGACTGTGATGGTGGAGACGTCAGAGTGCCGCCCTACTCCCACGGTGAGCTCAGGATTCGGGCACTTCGGATAGTAGTTGAGGTTTATCCGCTTTGAGCCCGTTAACATCGACTCCATTTCTTTGTCGATCAGCTGGATACCGAGCCCCTTCATCAACACCGCCACCAGTGACTCGATCAGCACCTCACACCTCTTCATGTACTCCAACAGTTGATCCCTGAACTCATTCATACATCAAGCAATCGAAACAATAAATACATGTAAGAAGTTAGTTTTTTCGCGAGGATATATTAATATTAGAGGTGATTCGATGAAGATATATCACCTGCAAACAGGGGGCCAAAGAGAGATAGCCTCCTCCTCGAAAACGAAGAAGAGGCTAAGATAATCCTTCCACTCCAAAGCGCTCTCTGCATTTGGGACAAAACTCGTGGCGAACCTCACATGGTTGCTCGGCGAATTCTCCTTGGAGTACTTGTTCTTCTCTTCAGCCGTCATCCCAAAGAATCGGTGTGTCGCTTCCTTGACCTCTTTGAGAACCTCCAACGGCAGTCCATGGTTGATCACCTGGAAGAACCCCAGATTCTCGGCTGCAGCCCATATCGAACCCTCCAACTCCGACATGGGCTTGGAGAGGTCGATAATAGGGATCATAGATCCCTTGTTGATGGCAATGGAACCAGTCCTTTCGGAAACTGGCTGGATGTATTGCTTGGGCAAGCTTGGGATGCCCATATCTGATAGACCCTTCACTCCATTCCCTTGCTTCATTACAAACTCTGAAATTTTTTGTTGGTCTAAAGGGTCTATCAAAATCTTTGTTTCTGCCATGGAACTTTTCTTTACTTGAGAGTGAATTTGTTTTGTGTTTTTATGTGAAATTTCAGGAACTTAGCATCGCCCCAATACAGTATGGTTTTTGATATACACATGTAACACATATATATAGGAAAGAATGCGAAAGTCCCATGTCAGTGCATTCTTACGGATTTAGGGTTGTTTAATATCAATTTTGAAAAGTAAACGGAAACAAGAAAAACGTAGTTTATTTTTAATTTAAGATGAATTGTTTGAAATTTTATTCATTACTCAATCTCCCAAATTTCATACAAAACCTATACCCATTTGAAAAAAATACTCTGTAACTATTTATACTCCTTTAATCATTATCTTTCTGACAAAAAAAATTATTATCTTTTTTATCTTATTTTTTTTTCTGTAAAAAGGATAATTTTTTCTCTCATTTTGTTCACAAAATTTCTCTACAATATATTTCTCATCCAAAATTTATTTCTATTCCATTTATCTTATACTTCCGATCGAAAATATCTGATGTTTTAGGGGATAAAATTTGAGCAACAATATTTGATGTTTTATAAGTAATAATTATACTCTTTTTTACTTTTGCACTAATCTCAATATAATTTGTACTTTTTAACCACATTTGTGCATAATAAATGTGACGAGGGAATAAAAATTATTTGATATAGTATTTAAAGGTGAAAGTGACATTTTTTTTAATTTTTGTGCATGTCTCTAAAATATCAAATATTTTCTATCGAAGGAGTATAATTTTTACCAAACGACTCCACCATGGATAAATACAATCCATTGCACTAATGATTAAGGTTGGACCATCCTAGTTTGAACAATATTTTTCCACAAGTTCTTCCAACTCCTTTTTTCGCGGTTATGCCATTCGCACGGCTCCATCTCGTCAAATGCACGGTATCGCTACCGAGTTCCCAGGTCGACAAGCTAGATGCAGATGTCTATTTACTAAGTCGGCATTCAGGTTGGTTGTGGCTCTGCCCAAGGCTGCCGGATTCTCTACTTGCAGGCGTTGGCACATGCCAACCCAGGGACTCGGCAGCCGCATAGGCGACGGGAGTATGGTTCAGTTGACGAGACAACATATTTTCAGGCGACCCAGGAATCTTGCATTCTTCTTGCCGACCTGGAGACTCGACATCGACATTTTTCTTGTCGACTCGGAAGCTCGGCTTTGGCACCGTGTCGATGGCGAGAAAATTGTCGTGTGGATACCAGTCCCCTTTTTTAGGAATTTGTTAACACATAAATAGTCACTTCCAATTTTAGATTTTGATTCCTTAGATTAGTGTTCTAAAAATCACGTCTAGGTCCTGCTTAGACCCATCTAGGTACCGACCGTCTAGGTCCATCTAAGTCGGCGATTATTCAGTTTTAGTGTTGATACAAGTGATTCGTCGACTTAGGGTTTTTTATGCCCTAAGTCGGGATATATTTACTTTTAATTCAAACATAGGTTTTAGATTTTTCGAGGTTTAGAATCGCTAATCTGATGCGTACTTTTGCATTGATTTACTTTAGTGTGAGTTAAGCACTGTCAATTTAGGTTTATAAATAATATTATGAATTATTATTATATTATATGAATTATTAAGATGTATTATATGTTAAAATATAAGAAAATAATCAATTTTATTCTAAATTCGCCTAGTGGGCTAGGAGCTAGACAGCCACCAGCCGCTAACCGCCTTTTAGAACACTACCTTAGATATCTTAATTCTGTAATGACTATTCTAAGCATCATCCTTTGCCCCCGGAAACTTTTGGTTTTTTTTAGCGACAATATAAAACAATTTTCATGCAGAAAATATGTCCTGAAAACTGAAAAATATATACCTCACATGCATTGAATTTAGAATTTTTGGTTTACTGACTAGTCTTCCATTTTAGCCGTATGCTGGGATTGAAAGAATTGAATTGTGGATGATTTTTTCCTTAAAAATTTCATTTAAAGATCTACCTCAAGGATATCATTCCCTTTTTCTTCCCTTTTGATTTCTTTAGAAAAAATGATAATAATAATAATTGGTTTGATATTCACACTGTAATTCTGTAAATCTTATACGGAGTACAATACTAAAACAATACTCCGTATTTTTTTTTATCACATGTCACCAGTTAAAAAAATTTCCTCTAAAATTTTTTAGATGAAGTCATCTATGTATGTATATATATATATATATATATCTTTTTTATTAGGTAATTTTTAAAAAATATTGTAAAATAAATTACTATCATATTAACATGTAATTATATTAAAAAAATCATGAAGACTATTTATTACTTTTTTTATTTGAAATATGTTAAATGATGGACTATATATATTTGTAGTATTCTATACTAAAATTATGTGATATCATATCATATATAACCAGTCATTTATTATTTGTAAAATATTTTATTAATAACAATTTTAAAAATAGAATAATCTAGTTTTTGGTATAAATCAATTAATTTTGTATTTATATAATTTAAAATAGATAATTAATTTATTATTATTTGTTTGATTTTGACAAGGTTCATTGTATGTCACACTTTTACAAATAAATAAATTATATCATACTATGACTAATATTAGTTAACTCTTTTGTTTTTTTTTTGTTTTGCAAATCAAGTACGTCTTTGCAAGCTTAATCGAATTAAATTTTGTGTTTTGATCAACTTTTAAATATAAAAATAAGTTTCAAATTAGGATTTTTTTATTCTACAACATTTCAAGCATTTTTAATATGTAATCAATATTAAAAGTTTAGTTTTTTCTAATGTTTTATATATAGTTTTATCAAAAAAAATATGGAGGGAGATATATAATTGATTTTAATCTTGAAATGAGCACTGCAGTAGTTTTTTTTTTTTATAAGAACCACTTATATATTTTAATCTTTATATTGTCAAATTAACAAAAAAATAGAGGATTAGTGCAAGGTTTTTCTAGCTAAAATGATTTTCGAAGGGGTGAACTATGAGCTAAAAGGGTCATGTATGCATGATGCTTATGAGCTAAGTTATAAATTCAATCGTCCAAAGGGAGTCACACATCATATATTATTGTTGAATGCGGGGTATTGTCAAATGGCACAAACCCACAAGAAAATTCATAAAATTCAACTGTAAGTGATGTCTCAATTGATCAACACAAAGATGTGGTGTTAAAATTATTGCTCTGGAGAAGGATGGTCGGTGCATTGGTGATAACGGGTATGAGAGTTTATACGTGGCATAGGCAAAGATAATACTTTATGTTTTTTCAATTGGTATGAGACGATAGTTTACCACATATATTTGTGGATTCTGATTATCGGATGGTTAAATTAATTACTCAGATAATAAAAATCCATTTGAGTAATGTGTTGAGTTTTATTTTGAAGAAGGTGGTGTTTGAGGCTATAGATTTTTTAGATTGTACGACTGATTTTTATGTTAGGAGAGTAGACAATTCAATTGCATGCTTATTTTCTCGCTCAAATTAAATTTGTTTCTGCTTTCTAAATATTTTTATAGTTTTTTATCTATTAAATTTGTTTTGGCTTTGTTAGAAATTTATGATTGTTAAATAATGAGGGAGTTTTAATTTCATTTAAAAAATAATCATTTGGTAGTATTTAAATGTTTTGTATTAAACTATATAAAAATTATCATAAGATTAAGATTATCATTTTTGTTTGTAGACGAATATAGTTTATTTATTTTGTTAATGGTAATATATTTTACATTTAAATATAAAAAATATTATAATTTAACACTATACAATATTACTTTACATTAAATTTGTGCAAAATACGAGAAATAGACTAGTATCAACTGCACTAGGGGTGAGCATTGGATGAGACAGGATTAGGGTCCCGCGTCTTGTCCTGCGTATTTTTAGCGGGATGGATCAGGATAGACCATAGATTTTTATTTTAGAATCCCATCGAGTTCTATTCCTTATGAGATAAAATGAAACGGGACTTATCCTTCATAAAAATGAAAGCTCAAAATAATCCAACTATCCAATAATCAACCTTCAACATTTCCATACGACATCAACATTCCAATGCACAAGTAGCAAATACCCCCCACCCCCCCCAAAAAAAAAGTCAGGAGCAAAACCGAGTTGCTTTGTATTGGTGCGCGCACCAAAAACAAACAGCCCAGCCATAAAATTAAATCGTGGCTCCCAAATCCAAATGGGCTTTTACTGCCAAAATATATATATATATATATATATATATATATATATATATATATATATATATAATGGATCAATTGTTCACACCCTAAGGGGTACTTTGTGCACAATTGTGAATCATTGATCATATTGTAATCAATGACCCAGATTAAAAAGGATTTCTTTTTTTTTAAATACAAATCAAGTGGGTCCCGCACGAAAACAGGGTAACTGGTGCGTGGAGGATTTGAGAATTAAATCCCCGTCATCTTCTTCATCGTCATCTTCTTCACCTTGTGGAGCGAGGAAGGGGATCTCGACTCGGCGAGGAGGCAAGGCGGAGGCGAGCCCAGTCTAGCCGGACTCGAGTTTAGATAGTTAGTGTAATAAGACATTTTAGAAGCCCCAGACTGTTTTGCGACAGACAAATCTGACCACCCATTCTCTAATGGCCCAGTCTCGTCGGAATCTTATTGCGATTGATCCCGCTACTGCGATTGATTAGGCTGAGGACGAGGGAGATGGGGATGCAGCCATGGATGACCAATTGGAGAAGGATCCCGTCCATTCTAGTTGAAGGTCTCGACGGCGATTTCGAAAGAGGCGACGACGATGTGAAGCGGCGGCAACGACGATTTCGCCGGCTTGGGCGCCTTCATCTGGCCGATGGAGGCGAGGCTGGCTCGGGAGGCGAGGCTGGCTCTGACTCCCTGTTCATTCTCCCTTCCCTTCAATTTGAATCCGAGCACGGCGGCAGATCTGGTCGGTGGTGGCGATGGAGGACGATGGAGGCAATGCTCCGACTCCTTGTTCATTATCCGTCTTCAATTTGAGTTTTATTTTTGGGATTTAGAATATTATTCAACTAATTTGCTCATTACTCCTTTCTGTTTTAAAGATTATTCATTGTTTTTTGTTAGATTATTCGGAGATATAAGGGTATTTTTTTTCGAGTTTGTTAGATTATTCATTGTTTTTTGTTAGATTATTCGGTGAATCTGATTCATAATTCGCCTGAATATGGATCAGTATTCGGTTTGGCAAACGACATAAAACAAAACATTATTCGGTGAAATGTGAGACATTATTCGATGAAATATGTAACATTATTCGTATTAATTGTAAGTATTGTTTATAGATTTGAGGTTTCTTTTATTATTCGGTAGCATAAGACAAATTATTCAATGGAATTGGTAATTTTTTATATGAACTAAATGAAAAAAGATAACTGAACATTATTTGGTAGTAGGCGAAACATTATTCGGTGAAATTACCAAAATTTTAAACGAATTAAATAAAGCATTTATTCCCCACCAAAAAAAACAAAAAAAAAAGCATTTTTGTCACAAATATTTTAGATATTAAAAAAAGAGAAAAAAATAAAGCAATGATGGAATTGAAGTTATTCGGTAGTAGGCGAAACATTATTCGGTGAAATTACCAAAATTTTAAACGAATTAAATAAAGCATTTATTCCCCACAAAAAAAAACCAAAAAAAAGCTTTTTGTCACAAATATTAAACATTATTCGGTGAAATTACCAAAATTTTAAACGAATTAAATAAAGCATTTATTCCCCACAAAAAAAACAAAAAAAAAAGCATTTTTGTCACAAATATTTTAGATATTAAAAAAAAGAGAAAAAAAAAAGCAATGATGGAATTGAAGGGTGAAGACACGCACCGAGTGAAAGGCGGTGGTTTTTATTTTGTCATGTGGGTCCCACTATATTAAAAAGAAAAAATTAAAAATCTCTTTTAATCTTAACCTTCCATCTTCTATCAATTTTTTTTCATTTTAGTGCATTTGATAATAAGTTGCAATAGTTCTGCAACTTATTGCGAAATTTATATGTAATAAATTATAAAATTTAACAATATATCAATTAAAAATTAATGGTGTATACATACCGAACCATTTTCCTTTATAAAAATAAAAATCTTATTTATACGTCATGAATTGTCAACATAACACTAGACAAACTAAACTTGTAGAGTTATTATTCCAGAGTCATTTTAAACGTTCAATCTCCCTCGTTTGATTTGTAAAAGTCATGGTAATATGTTTCTCTCAAAATTTTCAAAAATTGAGAAACAAAAAGTATATTATTTAAATTATTTTTGTTTAAAAATCTTAACAATTTTTTTCTTTAAAAATTTTAGATTAAATTTTTAGTTTTAGAGAATGCTCAGATTTATAAAATCCAATTCATTTTTTTTATTTTGGAGAATGAGGTAAAAAAATTGGCCGATTTGCGGAAATACACCAAATCGGTGTTCTATTTGCAAAATTATATCCGTTTTGTGAGAATAGAAAATATAGGATAGGTGAGTCATTTGTGCTAAAAAAAATAATGTATAAGTCATTTGTGCTAAAATATAGGATAGGTGAGTCATTTGTGCTAAAAAAATAATAGATGATTTTACCTTTAAATTTAAATGTAAAAATCTTAAAAAGGAGAATTATGAATTAAAAGAAAAGTTACAAAATGAAATATCTATTAAAATAATGATTTTAATATTTTTTTTCAGAAACTTACAAATAATAAAACTAATCGGAGTAAAAATATTGCTTTAGTAAAGGATTATAAAAGTAATGTCAATACGTACGTATCCACACTACAAAAATTTCACTTTCACAGGATAAATGTTCATCATGACAAAGTTGAGTATTAATATTGACAGGATAGAATCTATAATCGGAAAGAGACTAAAAATACGATTTTATCCAAACCATAACTACTAGATTATTAACCATAACTAGAAATTAAGGCATGTCAAAGATGACAAAGTTAATTATTTTCATTGACAAGATTAATGTTTATGGTGGCAAGGGGCTAGACATTTACATTGACATGATTGAAGCTATAATCGATGAGAGATTGACTAAAGATACGGTAAATCATATCTTATCTACTTGACTATTAACCATATTTAGAAAAGGAATGTCAACATGTATCTAGAAACCATACATTATTAAACTGACTGGATGAATATCAATGTTGACAAAGCCAACTATGAACATTGACATGATATATGCAATAATTGATATATAGAAGATTGAGCAAAGATACGATTTTAATTATTTAATATAATTTATATAGTATGAAAAAAAAGATAAATATATACCAAAAATATTTTACTTTTTTCATTTTCTGATTTTTTGGGTGGTAGGTTAGTTTTTCTAATTGAATAGGGTATTTTTGTAAATTTTTATATGTGGAAGTGAGTATTTTTGCAAACCAATTATGAAAGTGGAGTATTTACTACTAATTCTCCCAGAAATAAGGAAATTTGCTATAGTATAAATTTTAAAAAACCAAATTAAGTAACTATACCCCAAGAAAAAAAAATTGGCCGCATTACACCCCACCCTCATTTGTTCTCTCTTTCACTTCACGAACGACAACTCCATTGCAGATTGAATCTAGGATGCAGATCTCAGGCGGGGTGAGGTAAAGGAAGACACAAATCCCACAGGCCAAAGATGATATCATCGTATTATACGTGTTATAGGATATAGGTTATAGTAAGTTTTAAGTCATTTTTATATGTTTTGCATGTATTTCATATAGTTTTTGGTTTTGTTTTTAGAATAGATGTCTATACTCGTGTTTTATATGTCTTTAGGTGATTCGGAGCTTATTCGATATCATTTTGGAATCACAATGGAATAAGATTTATTGAAGCCAAGTTTAACATGTTCATGGACGTCGGACAAGCCTTGCAAAACGGTCTCAAGAATCAAGCTAAGAAGAGTTTATTGTCGAATTGACATTTTCGGATAGTTTCTGCTCGGTGATGTCTTCGTAAAATGAGTTTTTTTAGCTCCACAAAATTCGAATTAAGACGTTCTATAGCTTGTAAAAAAGATTATCAAAGATATACAACTTTCATGTTGAGCATTTTGGCAAACTCGGCCTGTAACATAGAGAAATTGAGCCAAGAAGCTAATGTCGAGTCGAAGTTCCGACCCGATATCTATATCTTCCGACCCAGAATCCAGTAAATCACAAAGTTACGAAGTTTCGAGTCAGTATCCTAAAGTTCCGAGTCAAAATATATCTAAGTCAAAATGTCGTAGTCATGTCCGGGTCGGTATCCGGGTTCTTTGCAAGCTCGGAACATGTTGTCTAAACGTTCTGTCCCAGAAGTTTATAATTTTGACCCAAAACCTTGGGGAATCTTTCCTTTTTCGATCTGACGCGTGTTTTATCGTTTTGGAATCTATCTATATTGTTTATTTTAGGTTTTTTTGAATCTTGTTAGCCTTATAAATACCTTAGATTACTTAGGTTTTGTGGGGAGGCAGTTGAATCCAATTTCATACATTTTCATAGTTTCAAACATTGACAGTTTTTAGTCTTTTCAGAGATTTCAGCTTGGAGTTTTTTTTGTTGGATTCAAGATAAGTTATTTTAATCTAGTTTTATATTTTTCCATGGCGATTACTTTGATTGTGTCTGAATTTATGTCTAGCTAATTTTCTTGTTCTAGGGTTGGTTGATCCTAATGATGCAGATCAGCATCATTAGGATTGAATCTCATGAGATAGACACATGCTTATGATTGTCTGAATAAATTCCATTGTTTGTTTGATTTAATCCATGGGTGTTTGACCTGATTGATTTTGTGTTGATTGGAATCCTTTTGATGTATGCGATAACTGTAAATTGAGATTGGATAGATAGATAAAGTTTGTAGCTTTATTGGAAAATATGGATTAAAATTGATAATTGTTTATGAGAAATCTATTTGATTCTCTTACGAGGATAAATAAACTGTCATAGACAACCTGGGTTTGAATTAGTTAATCAAATGCGATAGCGGATGTTTTGTCAATTTTATTCACTAGGGTTTAAGACCTTCAAGGTCTAAATTGATTAATTCTACAACATGTGATAGTTGAGTAGTAATTAATTGAAACAAACATATATATTGCGATATGTGAAAGCTAAGTGATAATGAATTTAGATAGTTTATCTTCAAATATCTATTTTTAATTTATTCAGGCATGAAAATTAAATTGGTCTGTTATGGACTTATGGTGAATCCTAACTCTAGAATGTTTTTTCACTATATTATTTATAAAAAAACTTGTTATTTGCTATTTTTCTTATTTTGGGAATTCTCTTAAACATCGCATCTTTCATTTGACTTAGTCAATTAGTTGAGGTTCTACAATTGGTGCTGCTTTTAGACCGATCAAAAGACTCTATTGAAACGGCTCGAGAAGTCGAGGCTCCTCTGCCTACCTCTAGGGCTGGAAATTACATGCGGGTAACCGCTCCACCCACTCCACCCGCATTAATTTTGCGGGCGAAAACCCGCAAAAAAGTGGGTGACGGGTGGAGCGGGTGCGGGTGAAGCGGGTGATGGATGGATTATGGGTGAAGATTTTTCACCCATCACCCGCCCCAATAGTTCACCCATTAACCCGCACCATTCACCCGCACCGCATACCCGCATAAAACCCTAAAAATATATCTATATATGTGTGTGTGTGTGTGTGATTTTACTATTTTACCCTTTCCAATTGAAAATGTAAGTTATTTTTCTCTAATTGTAGTTGTCTATCTTTTTTTTTACATGTTTAATAGAGAACATATAATTTTACTTGCTCATGTGCATGCTAGGATATTGTGATGGATCGGCTTAATTATTGAAAAGGGAAAACATGCGATTCTGCTACAATCTAATCTTCCAGTTCCATTCTCATATATTTTAGTTTCATTTTGTAATTTTAGGTAACACGTTATTGTGATGTATGAGTATATAACACATATTTTAATTCCACGAACTTATATTTGTAGTATTTATAAATTAAATTTTAAGTTTTTATTCATTTTTCAAAGTTACCCAAAAAATCATCACTACACCCATTGGGTACCCGCTCCACCCGCATTACCCGTACGGGGCGGATGAGGGTGAAAAAGTTTGCGGGTGATGGGTGGAGCGGGTGAGATTATTTACCTGCGGGACGGGTGATGGAGTGGCTTCATCCACCCATAACCCGCCCCATTTCCACCCCTACCTACCTCAATGGATTCCACACCAGTGGCATAATCCTCCGCAAACAGTTCAACGAAGGAGGTGATACTGGTGCTCAATGAAGAAGCCGACACTGGTGTGTCTTAGGAGGAGGAAGCGGTTGATGTTATCACATCTACTGATGCAAGATTTAATGTTATGAGTGTCATCAACTTCCTCCCCGATGTCAATTGACTGAGCCGTTTTCTTCGATTTCTCTAGCTTTTTCTTTCGCTTGATCGAAAATTTCTGTAAATCTTTGTATGGAAATGAAAATTTAGTTGATTTCATTGAGATTTGTTTGTGATTCGTTGGATAGAGTTGGGTGTTTGTCTGTCTCTCTCTCATTCTCTCCCCTTCTTTCCCTATAGTGGATTTTTGTTTTCCATCTCCTCAGCGGTATGACTTCATATTAGTTGAGGTCGCGCCATATATGTCCCTGAGCTTCACAAGCAGCCCATCCTAATGGCTTCATGAAGACCATCATGGAGACTGAAGCACTCGGCCTATAAGACTAAGGCCGCGCCATGTCCCAGAGCTTCACAAGCAATAATCGTACCAAGGCAGTCATGGATGACAAATCTCGATGCTTTTAGGCCTGAGTCGAATTTCGCTCTATCAAAATTAAGCTTCACAAAACTATCTTTGGTTTTTTTCCATTTCACAAGCTTTTTTTTTTCTGTTTATCTGGTGGGTGGGTGTTTTTTCAGCTAACATATCTTCATCAAGAGTCTCACTTTGAGCTTTTGTTCCAGCTTATTCGTAGTTGTTCAATGTGTTTTATCCAATCTTCCGAATTTCTAGTATCATTGTTGCCAAACACAATTTTGTTTCCAAAGGACTATACTCCTAAAAGAGAGAAAGCCAGAGTTAAGCTCTGTTCAAGAGAGAGCTTGACAAAGATTTCTGAAATTATATCTTTGTATGTTTTGTCTATTTTATCTGTATTTCGCACTTTTCGCTCGATCTGTTTATCCATTCTTTTCACAATTTTCAGAATAACCTAACATTAGGTAAATATATGAGTTGACTATTGGTATATTAAAAGACTCAAGAGACAAATAGGTATATTAAAAGTGTTCTTATGGACAAATTGGTATATTAAAAAACTCTAAGGGACAAATAACCCTTTTTGCCTCATTTGGCTTCGTGTCATTTGATTTTTCTTGATAAAAAATTTTCATATATTTTTAAATAATTAATTCTTTATTTAACTCTTATTCATTTGACTATATAATCATAAAAAAAATAAAAATTTGGATATATTTCTATAAAACTATTTTTTTTTGCCATATGTTTGTAACTAATAATGTTGTATAAAATATTATTACATAAAAAAATTATTGGTTTTTTTTGTATAAATTACAAAATTCTCCTATTTCATTTTTATTTTATTAAATAAAAATATAATTTTAACTTATTTTATTCTGCAAGGTTTTATAAAAATTCTCCTATTTCATTTTTATTTTATTAAATATTTTTTTTGTGGTTTCTAAACAAATATTAGCTCATATTTTGTGGGACAATTTAATTTGTGCAATTTATATAAACAACCATGGTAATAAAATATTTATTTATTAAATTTATATAATACGGAGTATATATTATTAGTGACAAATAATGATAAAAATTCAATAGTTTTATAATTTGATAGAAATATATGCAAATTAAATTTAATTTTTTTTATGATTATACAATCAAATGAATAAGATTATATGAGTATGTAACCAATTAATCATTATAAAAATATATTAAAATAATTTTATTAAAAAAATAAAATGAAAAGGAAGTCTGATGATGTAAAAAAAGGTTATTTGTCCACTAGAATCTTTCAATATACCAATTTATCCACAAGATACTTTTAATATACATATTTGTCTCTAATGTCTTTTAATATACCAATTTGTCCTTAGAGGGTCATTTAATATACTAATTTGTCTTTTTGGCCGTCGAGTCTTCTTCGTTATGGTTACAGAGCGGACAATCCAGAGGAACATCCACTCCTTTGTTTCACAGTCTGATATTCATGGGTGTACCATTTAATAGATTCTTTCAAAGGAAATTTTTTATCTTTAGCGGACAATCAATTTTCCATATCCATTCTAGTCTTTCTGAGTCCGTCCATCTCGCTCGTGTGATGTGAGCTAGAGCACTGGCGGTGGCGAACCATCCATTTTTACTAGGTTTTCAGTATAGTCCATCTTTGATTTCATTGAAAGGAATAAATTCATGAGAGATTTGTTCCACCACATCTGGGGGGAGGTTTTCTCTTAGTTTCTCTCCATTCCATGTCTTCTCTGGATTTATGTATTGCTCAATCGTCTCATGTTTTTCAATCTAGTTGTGCAAGCTTTTTTTCTCGAAGGTTAACATCTAAGTTAACCCATTTATCCTTCCAAAATTTAATAGTTTTTCCATTATCAACTTGCCAAATTAATCATTTGCAGCATTTTTCTATTATCTCCATCATGAAGTATTCTTTTTCCTTGCATAGTTCAAGATTTCATTGTCCTTAATATTTTTCTCTAACAATTTTAACCCATTTATTTTGTGATTCCGCAAGAATTTTCCATAATAATTTCATCTGCAACGCCTTGTTCATATCTTTAGTTTTATGGAGTCCTAGTCCACCTTCACTTTTCGTTCTGCATACTTTATCTCATCCAATGAGTGGTTTATATTTCAAATCCTTGTTTCAAAAGAATCTTCCGTTTATCTAGTCGAGTTCTTCATGCATTGTTGTCGGGAGCAGAAAGTTCTGCATTATTATACAAGTAGGTTTTGCCGTGAGATTCGTTTTGATTAAGAGTGTTATTCCTGGTTGGGTATAGGGATGGCAATTTCACCCGCACCTGACTCGAACCCGAATCACCCGACCCGAAAAAGTTGGTGAAAACCCGAAATAAAGCGGGTGGAAAGTAGTTATGGGTGAAGTGGATATGGGTGGTAGGTCGGGTGAGGTGATATTTTTTTCACCCACACCCGATCCACCACCCGACCCATCATCCATCACACGACCCGATCCACCATCCATCTACATTATAAAATATTATTTATATATCTTATATAAAAACTCTACAAACTTTCTAAGTTCCTAAACTCTAACTTTCTAATTGGCACTTTGTTCTGCTAACATCTTGCCCTCTTTGTCCTCTACCAGTCTTGTCTTGCTGTTGCTGAGCGACTTATTTTCCTTAAGAAAATGTTATTTAAACTCTCATTTATGTTTAAGACTTAGATTATATATTTAAGACAATGTTATTTAAACTTATGACTTATTTAAAACTTAATGTGTAAGATAATGTTATTTTAGTCAATATTTTCTCTACATGTTTTATTGGAATTCAATGATGCGTATTTAGTAAAAATCACTTATATGACATCCATATTTCACCCATTTCACCCGCTCACCCGATGGATATGGGTAAAGTGGATATGAGTGATGGGTCAGGTGGGGTGATTGGTCATCCATGGTGGATCGGGTGAAATGGAGTCCATCCACCCACCACCCGACTCATTGCCATTCGCCCATTCCTAGTTGGGTAAGTTCATTAGCGATTTTTACTTGCTCCAAAAAAAAAGAAAAAAGAAAAAGAGGAGCGGTATAAACCTACTGCTCACTTCCTCGGTACTCTCTCATCGTCGCGTCAATCTTCCGCGGTTTATCAGTTGTGACGCTCCTTTTCCCTCTTCCGTCCGCCGCCGACGACCATCATTCCGGTAAGGTACACCTCCCTCATCTCTCCTCTTTACTCTCTCTTGCTTAAAATTTCCCGGATTAGGGTTTAGGACTTTTGGGTTTGAAATTGGAGGATTTTTCTCGATTTTTATCATTGTTGTTGTTGTTGTTGCTCTGCCTCATCTTGTCCTTGTCATCTATTTCTTCTTGGTATACTAAAATCAGGAACTCAAGTGATCGAATTTGAATTTTCTGTTTATCGACTTGAGTGACTTCTTCCATTGAATAGGGTTTGTGTTAATTGCTGACTGCCGTTGGATGGGTGATTACTAAAATCAGTAATTCAGCCTGATAATCTGTTTTAGGGAAAGTGAAATCATATATGGCGCCGCTTCTTTTCGAGGATACTTTCACCGTCACCAGATTGGACCCCGATGGCAAGAAGTTTGACAAAGGTATACTCACTTCCCTCTCCAATAGAGCAAAAAGATTTATTGTTTGGCCGAGTTTTAATGATGCATTGATACATCAGAAAGTTTTTGACTTGTTGAAAGATGGATTAGATGCTTAACAATGAGATTGGTATAGAGGGAGTGCTGTTTCTTGTGAATAAATGCCATGTTCTCTTGCCTTTGTTACTGCTAGAGAGGACAATCAGCAATTTTGTGTATTTGCTCAACCTACTGTGAACTTTTTCTTGATCCCTTTTTTTCGACATTGAAAAGCCGCCAAAGCCATGTAATATTTCATAGGTTGCTGGTGAGATTATGGGAGAGTTTTCAGTGCCAAATAAAAGTCTCTTTGCTTAACCTGCATCCAAAACTCTGCTCAAATTCTCCCAAACTCAGTGCCTTTTTGGTTGCAAATCATGCGAAGGGAAAGAAGGGTGTGATGGAATGGATATCTCATTTTGTAACCAAACCTATGGCCACTATGGGGAATGAAATGGAGGGAATGAAACCAATTAATTTTTTTTTTCAAGAAGCGGGAGAGCTAACATTATGATTACTGAATAGTGACCAAAAAAGCGGACTAGATTCATTTTCTTTCCCTTTCTATTTCCATAATGTTTACTAAAGAGGCTCTTAGTTTCAGTAGTTGTACACTGTGGCTTTAGCTTAGCTAGATATTTTGGTACACATGGTTTATACAATTATACTTGTTGACTTCTTGATGCTTACAAGATGGATTATGTTTTCTGATTGTTTTACAAATGTGTTCCTGCAGTCACTCGTGTTGAAGCACAAAGTGATAAGTTCGATGCATATGTGCTACTTGATGTGAATACTGACATTTATCCAGTTGAAGTGGACAAGAGATACACCATTGGACTTGCTACTACCTTAGATCTCGATGGGACACCAGATACAGGATATTATAATCCAGTAAGGATCTCTGCTTAGTTTATCTGTCATGTGTCTTCTTTAGTAGATTATTCGTTTCTCTTGTTCATGAACATATTTACTCAACTCTTGGCCTCTTTCTTCCGAGTTCTAACTGAGTACTCTGTATACTGTGTGGATCTTGCATTTATCACACCGTTTCAATGTTTGAAACAAAGCTCCAATTTCTTCAAAATGCTGAAAGTAATTTGTACTAGCTAAGTCATAAACTTGAAAGAGGCCTTGTTACATGTTACCTAAAACATGAACGTTTATATTCAACTTGTGATTATCAAATCTATTTTTTAAGCCCATGGATTTTTTCAGGCTACACGGGAGACCCTCGCAGACAGGTATGACTATGTAATGCATGGAAGGCTGTATCGGGTCTCAGAGTTCGGCCATGGAGCACAAGTGAAAGGGTATTTTTCACGAACCGTTCCTTTGAAAATTATCATCGATACTTTTGTTCTCATGTGACCTGTAAATCCTGTAATCTATTGCTTTGGTAAACTCTGTATTTTTTTAATTGGAAAATGTGTTGATGTATTTCAGGGAAATATATGTTTCATATGGTGGCCTTCTGATGTTGCTGAGGGTGGACCCTTCAACCGCCTCTAAGTTTGACTTGGACCAGAGGGTGTTTCTCCTTATGAAGAGGACTGGCTAGTTTTATCTAGTCGAATGGCAAAACTTGAACACTAGTTACTATGATGCACTATGAAGTTTGTCCTTGTAAGCATGTTGAACTTCTGTCATTGCTTGCAACATGTGTTTCTTATATGCCTAAATTCATACTGTGAACTCTGGTGACTGTTTGGTCTTATTCCCATTTCTGTAGTGACTGACGAACATGTTCTTTGTTAGACCCAAGTTTTGCAAGCGATGATGCAGCCATTGTAGTGATTGTTATTTGGGTTTGTGATTGAGTTAGTGAAAAGAGAACCAGGTTATCATGTTAATGAGGGTTTTTTTTGACAGCCATCTAATGCCGTTTTCATGAATAATACTTTTTACACCCAAGTTTGTAATTTTCTATGCAACCAACTTGATGGGATAATACTTTTTACACGAGGCTCCCATTTTTACTTATCTGCAAACCAAAACAATCCTAGAACCCAATACATGTTCAATTTCAAACTGCTCCATCTGTAAATACAACTAAATACTCCCTCCGTCTCAAAATACATGTCTTTTTAGCCCATAAAATTTTGTCAAAAATACATGTCTTTTTAAATTTAATCATTACACTTAACCTATTTTTACATCTAATCATTACTCTATTTTTACATCACCCCAACTCTTCTCCTCACAAATTAAAAAAAATAAACAAATACAAGTCTAATCATTACACTTAACCTAATTTTTACATCTAAAATCATTACATTTAACATACTTCTTAATTCCCGTGCTCCGTCCTAAAAAGACATGTATTTTAAGACGGAGGGAGTATGAAATAACCCAACCTGCAATGAACGCGTAACTCGAGTTGTTTGCTTGTGTGGCGTGGCCTTCCTTGTGTTCATTGATAAAAGAATTAAAGAGGCAAGAAGAAAAATGCTGAAGCAAACGTAAACGGCTACGTTTGGCATGAACTAATTTCTTCTGGGAATACAGACTGATGGCAGAAGATACAATGGTGGACAAGGCAATAGCAGAACAAGATTTGTAAAAGCAACCATTGAAGTTAGCTTAACATCTCCCTACAATAACCTTCCACCCACCCTTCTACACATGATTAACAGAAGATCCAAAATAAAACAAGAACCAGAAAAAAGAGGTAAGAAAAGAAAAAAAACATATTACCAACAGTGTTCCTTGAAATTGATACACATTCGGCTACATAAGCTCCATATCTTTTGGGGCCTCTTTTCCTTGAGAAGCTCATCACATTTTCAGGAAGAGTCAATTGAAAAACAAAAGCTAATATTGCCCATCCACATCCAACTTAGCTGACCCAAAACCACAATAGCAGACTTCAGTACTCTCCAAACCTCAACTACCTGTTGCTGATTTTGTAGAACATCTTTGGAGGGGACTCAGCCACAACAAATCGAGGTCATTTGGGCAAAATCCAATCAAAGGAAATAATCAGGCGTTCTCCTTGTTACATCTGGCTCCCCTCTCCTTGGAGCCGGGTCAAACTGCAATAGGATATAAATTACCTGGTGCTTTTTGTGACGAATAGAGCAACCATATTTATTGGATCTTGCAAAAGCTTCCACCACTATGCCCGAGACTTCAGACTTGGAAACAAATTAAGAGGCTACCATGCATACCTGAATGAATGTGTGGCCTTTGCAATCATCCACTTCTAAGATGGACGCCATATTTCCACAACGATAACAATAATTAGGAGCACTAAATATCGTCACCACCTTTTGGTCCTGCATCATGGCATTCAATGATGTTAGATGAAAAACAGTACCCATTACATCCAGGAGAAGGGAAAAAAAAAGAGCAAAACAAGTATACTCACATGACCCCAGTTGTATCCCTCCATAACAAGTTGGTGAGCTCTAGCAATCAATTTTAAGCTATTGGTATGGTTAAATTGCTCTGAAATGTCCTATAAAACAAAAGATGCAGAAGAAGAAGAGCACATGCAGATGGCATTGTAGAATGTCAGTCCATGAAAAATATTTCAAGAGACAAGAAAAGGGAAGGGAGGAGTCAAAGGATGAAGAAATACTTGGCCAAAGGTGTATCCTGCACCCCTAGGTGATATACCCCACCCACATCGATCATCCGGGTCAGACCATAACAGATCACACATAGGCCCCTCGTGTGGAACTTCTTGAACGCGATCAAAATTTCGTATATTATCAAGTGTCTCAATGGAGGGAGATAATCCACCATGCAGGCAAAATATTTCAGATTCAACCTGCAAAACAAAAGCAGTAAAACATCCGTTCAGAAGTAAAAGCACGAGAAAAAAATGGTAAGACAGAAAAAAAAAGGAAAAAAAAACATGTCAATTAAAAGGTCGATGAACAGTGAAGTAGTGAACCACTCAGATGAGGTCATACCAACTGACTTTAAACTAAACATGGGAAAAAGGAAAAGCTTCAGACTAACCAAAGCAGTGAGTGGGAAGTAATCAAATAGATCAGTGAATGTCTTCCAGACATTAGCATTGCCATACCTGCGTAGCAACACAATTTGTTCAGAAACAAAGTTTAATTATAATGCTAGAAGGACCTGGATGATTAATTATTATACCGTTAAAAAATTAGTATTTACATCCCACTTAGAACCCTTCTTAATAGTATAGTCAGTGGAACATTTTCTTTCCAAGTGAAATCCCATCCCTTTTGCTCCACATTTCTTTCAATGAGAAAAATCCTCTAGTTTCTGAAGAACAAGTACAAAAATGAGATATTACTGAAGATAACTTCAATAGCACTTTACAAGCACGTTATCAAGTAAGAACATCATACAAGCAGAAAGCGGCTCAACAGTTGCTACTTTAAAAATGCAATGGACTCATTATCACTACTCACTTTCTCAGGCATTCGTCATAAAATCCATAAACTTGAGTAATCTGCAGAGGCAACAACAAACCGAGGGGAAATGAACATAAAATTTAGAAGCTATGACAAACTGAAACGCAATCAAATTTGCAAACAATTCTAGAAATGAAAATAAGTATATCTATAACACAGTACCTGACGACTTTCGTGATTGCCTCTAAGAATGGTGATCCTTTGGTGATATCTAACTTTAAGTGCCACCAAAAGCTGGAAGGTAGATGAAAAATACCATGTTAACTCCTCAGCTTTGTTTCTTAAGGAAATGCTTCTATTTGCAGATTGACCAAAAGACAGACAAGTGCTAGATTCACATCATAGCAAAGGACAAGATCTAGAGGACAAGGAATGCAGTATATTAAGTATCTGTCACTTGGCACCCTGCTTCTGTAACTTGTTTACTGGGGGCAGGGTTTCCTATGGCATTTTCACCAGGATGTAAGTAAACAATTCAAGCAGCACTCATCTCACACAGTGATTCCTACTTAGCCCAACAAGTTTGAGCCAGCTAGATCTCTATGCAAAAAGTCATACGGCTGCAGGAAGTGCTCTGGTGCAAAAAGGCACATGACTGCAGGAAGTGCTCTGGAGCCTTGAAAAGGCAAAAATTTTCTTCCGATTGATGCTAAATGCTCATAGACCAACCAAATATTGAACATCCTCAAGCATTTGTGAAGAACCCTCCGCTAGATAAGTAAAAGGAAGCAGGCATTGAGTACTCACTGTAACAGTTTCAACAGAATAATATCCTCGATCAACATAGTCGCCCATGAACAAGTAATTGGTATCTGGGCACTACATTTGAAAGAAAAGGGTCAAAAGTTAGTAACTAACAGTTGCAGGAAAATAACATTACATGTGTGCTATCAAAAGATACAACCTCAGGTGAAGGAACAATATAAAATATTATTACCTTGCCACCAATACGAAATAGTTCTGCAAGATCGTGAAACTGTCCATGAATATCACCACATATTGTCACAGGACTCTTCACTGGCTGCATTTAGACCAAAGAACAGTGAATGAGGATCTTACAACTTACTCATAACGCATAAGGCAGAGAACTGTGTTATTATTGTCCATGTGAGTATCTGACAACCAATGGAAATGGAGCGAAAACTAAGTACCTGAACATTGCTCTCTTCCATCAGTATCTCCTTGGCCTTGTCGCACAAAGCCCTCACCTACACAACAAAAGAAACATTGATGGTGTCAATTGAAATTTCACAAACATTGAACCAGTCTGAATTTTCACCACAATGTGAAACCAATCTGAAGTCCACACAGTGGAAATTCTTTACAAGGAAAAAAAAAAACACCTTCCCACCACAAAGGCTGGCCCATTATAGGACCTTCCATACTGGCAGTCTGATAAATTTCGCAGCATCTGCTTGTTTATGAGCATTTCCACTCAGAAAGTGACTATCCCATTCTAGATGCATGCAATACCGACATTGCAATTCACATTTCTCATTGAACAGCATCACGAATGACTAAATATGATTTTCCAAATAATCTGCTGCAGTAAGCTAGTTCCCATTTAAATCTATCCCAATTTAATGATCATTATCTTAGAGGAAGTTAAATTCATCTTAGCAAGCAAAAGCATACATAAGATGATAAGAGTCTTCTTATTAGCAGTCATGTAATCTCTTGTGTCCACATGTTTGATTTAGCTGGAAATGTAGAAACTGATTTAAAAAAAAAAAAAAAACTATTATCTTTAATGCAACATGTCAAAAGCTAATGAGGATTGGGGATATATATGGCAGATGGTGCTATCTCAGTGCGAGTACTGTTCCAAACAGAATAAATTCAAACCAAGGAAACCCCCAAATTTTGGAAGTTAATGTCACTTTTTTGTAGAGAAGATAAGATGCGCTCCTGAGAACGAATCAAAACAGATCTGGTCTGAGTGCCAAAAACAAATCTAAGATGGTGCAATTCTAATTCCGGCGTGCAATAAAAAAATCCATTCAAATTAAAGGAAAAAAAAAATCCCAAATTCCCGTCTCGCGGAAAAAATATACCTAGGCGAATCCATTCGATCTATGACAACTACCATCCCCGGCCACGAAAACACAAATTTCATACAAATACAGAAGGCTGTTCGGAGCTGTAGGAAGGAGAAACAAGGGAAATGGTACCTCCTGCTCGGAAAGGGGCTTGCACTGCATGAGCTGGACGATCTGTTCATCGAGGCTGTGATGAGAGTTCGAAGGCACCGGATCGTAGCTCATCCTTGCGTTCTTGGGAAACCCTAGATCTAACAAATCCTGGATTTTCCTTCTTCTTCCTTGCCGTCGCCGTCGTCTGTGCGTTTCCCGGAGAGAGAGAGGGCGAAATGGAAAGGAGAAACTCGAGAGCGATGGTGAATCGGGAAGAGAGAGAGAGAGAGGGGGGGGGGGTGCGAGTGCCAATAAGGAAAACCCTCGCGAGGATCGATCTCCACTCCTTTTTTTTCAATTTCTTGTTTTTATTTTGTGTTTTAAATTCATTTTCCAGCCTTTTTAGGCCTTTTTTTTATTTATGCTGGATTTATAAAATCACAATTTGCGATATTTTAGTATATACAGTAAATTAATTTAATAATAAAAAAAAGGATAAAAGAGAAAAATAGGTGTACAGGTGTAAAGTGTTATCTCATTGCTAATACAGTGAGTGTAATCACGCTCCAATAAAATAATCGTTGCAAACGCACACCTGCACGAAGAAGACAATGGGCTAACAAATCAAACAAGTGAAGACAATGGGCAAATGACATTGGGCCACACTGATGACTGTTACTCCATTCGGATAAACATATAAATGCACAATTATACTATAAAATATTCATTTTTTTATCATTTTTTTAGCAATATCATATTTATTAATAATTAAAAAATTGGTAAAAATTCTTTTATTAAAAATTGATATTTTATAGTATAATTTTTCATCATTCTAAAAAAATAAATGTAAATAGTAAAAACCATATTTTACTGAATAAAAATAAGTTAATGTTACGTTTGACAAATACAAATTCATTGAGTTTGGAGTGATTTTCTGAATATTTTTACTTGTGATAATTGTTCTACATTTACTTTTCAACCTCGAGTTGATTGTATATCTCCATGTGAATCACTTGGCTCTAGTCTTGGTGCTTCGCATCCAGATTTTTGACATCATCGATCAATGTCGCCGCTTGATTGATGAGAATCCTTAAGAGGTGATGGTCACTCTTTTTTCGGCAACAATCAAATAAAGCTAGTTTTATGCTTTGGCGTTGTAGAGATTGGCTGATGGAGCCACCAATTCATGGGGCAAAGTATACGGACGTCGACACCCACACCTTGAAGTGACTTCCCACCCTCCGGTGGCTGTTCTTGTCTACCGAAAGCTCTGCATAATCCGCAACCAGCATCAATACTAGCACGGTGGATGTTTATGGTCAAGCAAGGTGGGGAATGTGTTGGGTAACACATCAAACACCCCCTTGTTTTCCCTTGATGACCTAGCTTTTTCATGATAGATGGGCCAGTCTAAATGAATGTAGACGGACCAGCAGAGGCGGACAAACAAGGTTAAGGCTGTCAAGCATTAAGCATATGATACAATTCAGCATTCGATCACAACAGTCGGATTTACAAACTCGGCAACAATCACTAGATTTGACATTACTGCAGCTTAGTTCTTGTTTTTGGCGCAAAACCCATGAGAATTATACACAGTTTACTACTCTACTAGACCTGCAAACATAGACAATCGTTTTAGACCAACCTTCACGCTTCATGTGCTTCTTTGGGCTAAAAACAAAGCCAACAGAAACAAGTGAGCACCACTGCTACCTCTTGCGGCACAAGTGGAAGGAGCAAGCAATCTATTCTGTTAATAGCATTGGGATTTCCTCCTCAACTGGAGGTGGCAGCTGCAACCAGGAACAAGGCAGTTTTAGCACAACATCAACATCTAAGATGTATAATAGAAATGTTATTTCTTGATACAAACAAAGTAGAATCCCATATTTATCAATGCGAACAAGCACATGTAAAAAGCAGAAGATGAATCACACTGAACAAAGAACAGATCATGAAGCAAGACGTACAGAATAATTTCTAATCAGGACCACCGGTCCCAAGTTCCATGGCCTTGAGAATTCAAGTTCATACTCGAAATGAGCATATTTTATGAAATGGTGGCAAATTCGTGAACGGAATGAGTACTTGGAGTAATAAATGGAACCAAAACCAAGTAATATGGGAGTTGAACCTTCCATAATCCATATCCATTTTTGTCCTCCACGGTAAACAGTATGTATCATACTACCTTTGGCTGCCCTGGAATTGAAAATTCTATTGACCTATCAAAATAGAGGGGTTGATATCTTGAAAATCTTGGCTTTCATAAATATGCCTTAATCTGGACTACCTCACTGTCACAAAATGGTGATATCCAAGGGGGGAAAGCAAAAAAGTATGGGAAACCAATAAAACCTTTCATTTTAACCATTCAGTTTGTATCATTAGTAAAGGGCTAGAAGGATGGAAAAAAAAATCATGGAGGGCAAATATACAAAAAATGATCAAGTTGTTTTCGACAGCATTCGCGCGGTTTTCATAGTTATGATGGGCAAAACGGCCCCAAATACCTTTACAAAGAAAGAGTAAATTCAGTATACTCTTTAGCAAAGAAAGAGTAGAAACCACAAATTTTTGCCTGGTGAAGCAGAACATGATAGGTAACAGGTATCATAAAATGGTAACTGAGCAATATGTACTAACTAAATACTAGCATCAACTCGACACCCTTAAGCAAAAGGAACGCTTGAATCTTGGCCTAAATTTCTGTAGTTCTCAACCAATCCTTACAATAATTCAATGTCAAACTTCACACAGCATCATAATTGAAGTACAGATTTAGAGGCGTAATGGATTGAATGTACGTATGCTTTAGGAGTTCGGATTGATTAATCAATTGTACTGGCTAATCACTAATCATGTAAAGAAGAATGCCTTTGATCTGTGCTCTATTCTAATTTGTATGCATTCTATCGCCGTAATTTGGCAGCATGTATAGATCAAATATGAATGACATGATCAATTCAATGCAGAAAATCGAAAACAGTAATTGAGTAAAGGTTCACACATGAACATCGAAGCCCTAATCATACCAAATGACAATGGGAACAAAATGAAAACCTAAAAGGAATTACCTTGAACAAGTTTCTCAATGAACCGGCACAGGGAACCCCATCCGAATCACGGCAAGCACGAACAGTATTGAACTGGTCAACGTCGAGCTTCTTGTTGACGACACCAACCTGGAAGTAAATCGAACCAGAAGGGGGCAAATCGACCTTGATCTCGCCAACGTCGAGCCAGAGGAAGAGCTTCTGGACCTTAATCCCCTTCAATTCGGTGATGGAGCCGTATCGGAGCTTGCCGGAGATGGACTTGTCGTAGTAGACCAAGTAGTCAAATTGGACATAGCAGGGCTTGCCGATCTCCACCGAGAAGGCGCCGTCGTCACCGAGGGTGTAGGATAGGACGGAGGAGGGCAAGAGGCCGCTAGGGAGGCCGAATTTGGGGAGGATTTCGTAGACGGTGGGGGAATCAGATGGAGCGGAGAGAGCGGGGATGAGGAAGAAGAAGAGGAAGTAAATGGTAGTAGGGGATGAGTAGGGCTTGAGAGATACAGCCATGGCGAATTTGTTCAAAATTGTGGTAGTGAGAATTTTGCAGAATCGGGGACTCAACTCATCGATTGAGCCTTTGAAATTGGAATTGGAAAGTGATGAATGGAGGGTTTCGTGAGTAACGTGGATTTCTGGGTACGTTTCTTTTACTTTTCTCTTTGTCTTTCCTTTTTTTATTAGAAAATCAATTCGAGGGTTAGACATATCTGGTAAATCGAGAGGCCTACAAAGTCGGTAGAGTACAAACCATCAAAACGTAAATAGTAAAATAAATAGGTGCAATACAAATAGTGACAAACATATAATTTCGGGCAAAGAAGCGAACCTAACTCTAACACACTGGAGACAAAATAAACTAAGAATCGAAGTCAAGCACCACCTAACATCGTTGACCGGCGGTACATCGGGAGTCCATAGGGCTGTGCATCGGTCTAAAACCGAACCGAACCGGGCCGAACCGAACCGAACCGAAACCGAAAATCTTAAAATTTCAAAACCGAAAGCCGAACCGAAAGCATTAGGTTCGGTTCGGTTATTTGCCGGTTCGGTTTGTGTTCGGTTCGGTTTTAACATAGTTGAACCGAATTTCCATAAAAAGAAATTTAAAAAAAAATCTTTTAAAAAAATTCGATTTAACACAAACCGAACAAAAAAAATAATAAATGTATTAGTGTATATATGTGTGTATATACACTTTATATATGTGTATATATACACACTACACACACAAGACAATATGTGTATTAGTGTATATATACACTATATAGTGTATATATATTTTATAAAGTGTATAAATACATATATATAATTTATGTAGTGTATAAAAAGTAATATATATAATTTATGTAGTGTATAAAAAGTAATATATTTATATATATTGGAATATTTAAAAAAATCGGTTTAACACAAACCGAACCGAAACCGAACACAAACCGAACCGAAACCGAAAAATAAAAATTCTCGAACCGAAAGCCGAACCGAAAAACTTCGGTTAGGTTCGGTTCGGTTCGGTTTGTGTTGGTTCGGCCCAAAAATTCGGTTTGGACCGAATCATGCACACCCCTAGTGGTGAGGATATCGACCTGTTGCCGCCAACAATTGCATGCCGGCCGTAAACTCTTGCACACTCGATCTCCTCGATCCAAAATACTCACTCACCCCATGCCGCCTCTTTACAATTTTTTTCCTCGGCTTTGCAAGCTGATATCGACTAGACCTTTACCGACATCAAAATTACAAAAATATATATATCATGTACGTGTTTGGTGATAAATGACCATCCTGATAGTAAACCGCTAAGAAAAAAAAACCTTATCTTTCGTGCAGAGATCACGTAAAGTAATTACGTAACGCATATGCATTTAGCATGATTTGTCAGTTTCTTCTAGTTGTGCAGTATGCGTTTTTGTCAAGCTACTTGTTATATATGTTGTCCATATGATTAAATACAAACATTTAATACTCCATCATCCTTTATTATTTTTCACATATACTGGCTTTAATTTCGGCATGCAAGTGTGTAATAACACACTTGTAATTGTACTTTGCCCTTTTCTCCGGGAAAGATTACGTGCATACTGAAGTCCGTTGGGACTCAGGATCAGGGTCGCACACGTGCGTCCTTGCGCTAATAGCCTAGCACATAAGTCGAGCGGGGTTCCATCCTAAAACCAATTGACGTTAGGTGGGGTAGCTCACTGAGTTATATACTAAGATTTGTTTATTCTTGTTATCAAATGTAGGACTCTTTTGGTATCTTCACATTTCTTCATTTTCTCAACAATAGCAAATTGCACACACATATATATGTGTGTCTAATGTCACTCACTCACACCCAGCCACAATTTATTAATTAATATAGTAAAATTAATAACATTCTTTTAATTCAAATCAATTCTATAAAGCAAGTAATGAAAGTGATGGAATTAATAATTTAAACTTATAATCGATCTTCTATTCGATCATCTTCAAGTACCAACCACCCCATATAGAAGCACCGCATACACTTTGAATTGCCCATCTCTCTTGCTTATATATACTTTGACCATTCAAAAAAATATAGGCTTGTTTGGTTGAATGTGAAAAATAGATTTCCTAGCTAAGAAGTTACTTTTCATAAATTTCAATTTCTATAAATGTTTTTATTATGTTATAATTGAGCTGTATGAAATTTATAATTAATTAAGTGAAATTCAAAATGAAACTCTATAAGTTGAATTCCTTGGTTTTTCAATAATAAAAAATGCAATAATCGCATATATTTATATAACTTTCTAGGTTTTTTTAGTAATTAACCTAATTACTCTTAACTGAGAAAATGCTTGAATTTCTACCACATCCACCGGTTGCCTTAAATGACACATTCATTGATATACGATTTGGCTTGCGAGACAATATATGTTTCATAACTTAACATTGATATCCATGCGTGTCATCATCGACTATGTTGTGTGACAAACTTGACAAAGGAATATATGTTTGGTTGGTGAGTGTAACATTATAAAAGACTAAGTGATGGATTATAAGAAATGGGGAAATTAACTATACACATTAGTTTAAGCTTTTATATTATAATGGTAGATCTCGATTTTATAACAGTAAAAATAATAATAATAATAAATTAATATAACTCGACACGTGTTTGTGCCAATTTACGATCCAACAGATATTTCACATTAATTTCCACGGCCTATATATGTACTCCACACTAATTGTTTCAATTCGTATGTTAGTCGATCTTCTTGCATTTCGAGCAATTTAATTAACATTATAAAATTGGTTGGTGCTAGAATTTTGCTAACAAAATAATTGCACATATACATCACGATCAACAAGTAGTCATATATCTTAATCTAGCTAGATGCGACGCCCCTTTTCTATCAATTCCATCTTAATCCCACAACCATGGAGCTCCAACCCTTTATCGCCACATCAGTAATTAATGTCAATTTTAACGGATCAAGTACCGAAACAATCAAATTGATTTGCATAAAATCTCGATCAGTTCATAAACTTCAATGTTGTACTAATAAAAAAAAATCCAAGTACCCGTTCAAACATTTTGTTAAAGTTCAGAGTTCATAAACATATATGAAACTCGCCGGCCGAAGACACTGACTCAGCCTAGTTTCCGCCATTGTATATATAACCATCCTTTCCTTGGCTGAAAATAAAACTGGGCGGACATAAGTGTTGCCAGATATGTCGATCGGTCAATTAGCAATTATATATATACAGTCTAGGGCCATCAAAAACTTGATACATTTAATACCATATTCACTAACTTATGTTAAGGATACATCATGAGTATACGTGTCCACCTAGATGGCTGCACAATCTAGCTAGCATGTGGGCGGTTGGAAGAAGTGGTAACTCTTATGCATGGGTTGCATATATATATAGTACGGAGTATAATATTATGGATGGAGTTAAATTTAGAGTTGGTGGTGGATCAATTGCATCTCATAAATGCCTACAAATCCAATTCTCCTTAGTCCCTAGGAACTATATACACCCTTACAATTTACCAACTTACTAAGTTTGTTGGCAGTTGGGGCTTTTATAATTGCACCCCACTCTTTTTCTTGTCATTCTTATACATGTTCATCAATGCCTAGCTATTGTATACATGCAAGCTAGGGCCCTAGGCTATATATATTCACTTCTTGGATATTGTCATCTCACATTGACCGTAGATGATATAATAACACAAGATATAAGAAGAGAGGAAATCCCTACACAAGGCTTAAGCTTTTGTGTTAGAAGGGTGGATCCCGTCTTTATAACCAAAAACAAAATTAAACCCGACACGACTCCCGTTTTCATATGATCCGACCGGAGTTTCTCGGATTTTCACATCACTAGTGTATATCACTATATATATCGATCATCTCATATACGACTATACGTGAATATGTTAATATAATATTTTAAAATTACGTTATTATCTATATATAAGAAAATAATAAATCTGAATTACAATTTGAGAATTTAACTGATCAAAGTGTGCGAGAAATATAAAATAAAAATTAATATATAAATAATTCATTTTATAAAAAAATAATATAAATATAACTAAAATAACAACTATCAAATAATTAGTTTTGATATAAATAATTCTTTTCACCAAAAAAAATAATCTATGTATAAATAAAATAACACATATCAAGTATTTGTCTATAAACATTTTTAGGAAGTATGAATATGAAATAGGTTTGATTTATATTTTAGCAATTAACTAAAATATATATATAGATAGATGTTTGCTTATAATATGAAAACGTATTGCTTTAATAACAAAAATTATGGGAATTTATTTTTCTATAATCAGTCATGTAAGACGTTACGCATCAATTTTAGTAAATGTATATAGATACTATATAACTATGTAATTAATAGGTAACTTTAGAAAAATATAATAAAACGGTGGATATTTTTCAAATCGATAGAAAATTAATTAAAATAGAAAGGGGTCCTCCCGACCATTAGAGATGCTTTAACTACTTTATAATATTTTGTGGTATTTTTTCATTAGACCCCAACATAGAATACTAAATTTTGAATGATTGTAGAACAATGGGTACCTAGGGAAGTAGAGTATAGAGTTCATAAAACCATAAATTAGGGCGTCTGACATGCTACATTTAATAGTTGACAAATTAAGTGCGTATATAGTTGATAGTGTACCTCAAACACATTTTTAATACTCCAATACATTGGACCTCCGAACAAATTACGAGTATATTATTAAGTATAATAATAATCAATACAACATGAATAAACGTAAGAGGTATACATATAATTATAAAATTCAATTAACACGAGGGTAATTAATCACTAATTAGTAATTACTGATCGAATAGAAAGAAGAAACCCGCAACAACAACTCCGTATAACACAGTGGTTGTCCTCAAACTCTCGTGGCTTCCTAAGCCTCCGTTCTTCGGATTCGTAGCATTGCTCGCGGTGGCTGGACTGGCTGAGCAAAATAACCGCCACCAATACACGCGCGTTAATTAATTACGGGTTGTTAGTGAAAAACATGAATTAATTAAATCAAATGATGGATGGAGTTTAATTACCAGTAGCAGTAGTAGCAGAACCAGCAGTCGTACTGTTGCCGCTGCTTTTGTCGTAGTTTGCGAACATCTTCGCCTCCGTGGAATTGGGTGACAAGTGCAATAGTGCTGCATCCGAATTAATCCACAACAAACCTGTCAGTCAATCCTTTTTTCCCCCTTGCCCTAAATGCTGTCCAAAAGCTAGTATTTTAAACAAGCTCTTTGTGTGATTTAACAGGTTCGTTAAATAGGGGGAAAAAAATCAATTTGGTATGAAAAAAATGAGAGTAACGTGGCTAGAAACTCTGGTTTAATTGGATGAGACTTTTCTTTCAAGAAACAACCAGAACCTCTTGAAATATAGGGTTGTCCCACATCAAAAATATTGAGATTGTTTAAACAATGTATAAGAAAGATCAGCGCATTACTCTTTTTATTGTCATTTTCATACAATTAACCAGAATAAAACAAAAAAGTGATACAAATTTTTACATATAAAATTTGATTAATTTTCTTTTTTTATTAATTTCTCTTTTATTCCCTTCTACTTATAAAAAAAGACCTAAATGACTCAATCCCTAGAGCTCTCTAGGTAATCGATCTATTTTTAGCCGACATATTTTTTATTGTTGATTTTATTTCACTAAAACTAAATCTGATCGAAATATGTCTAAGCTAATTAATTAATTAATTATATAAAGTTCTCACTATTTTATTTATTTAATTATCAAATAAAATCACAATAATTTAGTATGAAAAAGCAACAATTAATATAAAATATAAACAAAATATAAAAATATAATTAAATAGATTCCATCTAAATTCTTCATATTTTTTGTTTAATGAACAGAGTAAAAACGTACTTGTGCACTCGCCGAGCTTAGCAGCGGAGTGGCAGAGGCCGGGGAGGGCGAGGGCGCGGTTGACGTCGAACTTGACGCCGAGGCTGGGGTCGTCCTTATACTTGACCAGCAGGCACACGCACTTCTTGCTCACCGCCAGCACCTGCTTCGTCGCCGTGCAGCAGTCCATCGTCGGCGTCTTTGCTTCCCCGCCGACGTACGACAGGCACGGCGACAGCCCCGCCAGCTGCGGCGCGCACTCCTGCTTCGCCTTTGCGAACTGGTCGTCCTCCGCTGACGTGGCATAGCCAACCAGCTGGATCACCACCATTGCCAGCAGCACTGCCATGGACAGCTTGAGTCTGCTCATGATGACGATATTGATGATCGAGTATTCTAGAGGCCTTTGATTGGAGGATGTGGGTGGAGGAGGAAATGGTGTGGGGTTTATATATAGGGGAGTGCCCGGTGGAAATTTTCTTATGTTTTGGCCGGGTAGGTGGGGAGAGGCCAATGAATGTCTCACAATTTACTCTATTATACAATCCTTAATTTTTACATTGTATCATTGGCGGATTTTGGGGCTCGGGTGGCTGAACCCCACCCTTGGAAAAATTTTACATTTCTGATCAATAATGTAGTGAGTTCGACGTGCTGGTGCCATGACGTTGGAGTTATATGACCGATATAACAGTGTAGGTGCTCCAACCAAAGAGGAATTCCGTGTGCTTCTTCATAACCTAATCGGTAAGGAAGCCTTGCAACAAGTGTACCAGAATGGAGGGCCACTCAAAATGAATATTACGGTCCAAGTCAGCATCGTTGGTTTTCTCGCTAGTAGATGTGTTTTTTTATGACTCATTTGTATCTTTATAGTTTTGTACTTTGTCAGATTGCATGTCTATTTTTCCAGTTATAACTCATTCTCAGAAGTGTTTTTTCTTGTTATCACTCATTCGTAAACGAGTTTTTCCTATTACAACTTGCCTTTTTTAAAAAATAATTACAACTTAATTATAAAAAATTACAAATTTATTTTTCATAAAATAAATTACAACTTTAAATTTCATTAAATATATTACAATGAATTGAAAAAAATAAATTAAAATTTAATTTTTTTAAACAAATTAATTACAATGAATTTTTTAAAAAAATAAATGAAATTAAAATTTATTTAATTTAATTTAATTTAAAACTACAATAAATTTAATTTATTTATTTTTTATTTAATTACAACTAATTTTATTTATTTTTAATTTAGTTCAAAAAAATTAAATTAAATTTTTTTAAAAAATTAATAAAAAATTTAAATTAAATTTTTTTAAAAAATTAATTTAAATTTTTTTCAAAAACATTTTTGCCTGTCGGGCCTAAAAATTTTTTTAAAAAAATAAATTTAATTTTTTTTGCAAAATTTTTTTGCCTATTGGGCCTGGTGCATTTTTTTCCCCAAAATTTTTTTTGAAAAATTACATTAAATTTTTTTTTTAAAAAATTTTGCCTATTGGGTCATTTTAAAAAAAAAATTGTAAAAAATTAAATTATTATTATTTTTATTTAATTTAATTAACTCACCGTAACAGGTTGCGGTGGCTTGAATACGGTTCACAAACCGGATCATATCCACCGTTGTACGCTACGGTGGCCTTAATTATACGGATTAAACCCACCGCAACAAGTAGCAGTGGAACTAGTAAAAATTAGTGGTGGAAATATCCGCGCCTAACAAAAATGCTCTCCTTCTACCCAAAACTTGCAAAGTCCATTCAGCACAATTTCATTCATCACCACTGAGCTTCAATTGCACATTCCCACCCACAGTTTCATTAATCACCACAAAGCTTCAATTCCAGACTCCTTCAGCTTTTTGAGGTAGCCATGGAGGTCGGCGATGGCCGGACACCAGGCCCTCCAAGGACATCTCTTGGCTCCGATTGGATATCCCCTGACCGAAATTGGAAAATAGTGACAACTCTAGGCTCCAATCAACTTCATTAACAGGGGGAGTTGTGAGGAGATGAAGCTTCGACGTCGGGCGGCCATGGTCGCTTCTCACCCATCTTCGAGCTCGCCCTTCAATTGGGTGAAATCGGAAGAGCACTTCTCGCCCATCTTCGGCCATGGTCGCTTCTCGACCTTCGAGCCCGCCCTCGAAGAAGAAGAACCCAAATGGGTTACCGAAGTTGGAAGGGGGCAAAAAGGCCCATCCGGGGTGGAAAAAATTCTCCACCCCGTCCATCCTGAAAATGAAGATGGAAGAATCGGACATTTTTCCAACCCCGCAATCTCCACCATCCCCACCTTCACCACCTTCACCACCCCCGGCCAAACATCTCGACCCGAATCCCGAAAATAAATCACCCACCCATCCCACCCCCGCCACCCCGTCCCAAACACACCCTTAATCTATTATATATATATATATATATATATATATATATATATATATATATATATATATATAATCCTTAATTTTTACATTGTATCATGTTAAAAAAAAAATGTGATCAATTTGGTGAATATCTATTTTACACTAGTACAAATATAGGGGGTGGAGCATGGTAAGTTGGGTACGGTTTTTGACAAGCGTGCTTATTTTTTTATTTTAAGCACGGTTTTATATTAAAAGTGTGTTCCCGACCCCAAATTCAACTAAAAGCAACACACTTTACCATAAAATCGTTCTCGTTTATTTCTAAAAAAATATTTAGACCGGTTTTCGTGTAAAGCGTGCTTAAAAAAACTTAAAACGAACACGGTTTAATTTTCAAAGTGTGTTCCCAAAACCAAATTTGACTAAAACAAACACGCTTTGCTATAAAACCGTTCTCGTTTATTTGTAAAAAAATATTTAACCCGGTTTTCGTGTAAGCGTGCTTAAAAACATTACAACGAACACGATTTAATTCTCAAAGTGTGTTCCCAAAACCAAATTTAACTAAAACGAACACGCTTTTCTATAAAAACGTTCTCGTTTATTTCTAAAAACTATTAAGCCCGATTTTTATGTAAAGTGTGCTTAAAAATAAATTAAAACGAGCACGGTTTCATTTTACAAGTGTGTTCCCAAAACCAACTTTAACTAAAATCAACACACTTTTCTATAGAACCGTTCTCGTTTGTTTCTAAAGGAATAATTAGCTCGGTTTTTACGTAAAGCGTGCTTAAAAAAATTAAAACAAACACGGTTTTATAAGAAAAGTGTCTTCCCAAAACCAAATTTAACTAGTGGGAACACATTTTTCTTTTAAAGCGTTCTCATTTATTCTTATAAACCGTTCTTGAAAAAAAATAATATATATCTAGAGTTTTTTTAGTAATTAGATTAAGTAAATGCACAAAGTTACAACAAAATTTCGTAGCTCAGGTGGTAGGCGTGTGAAGCGGACGAATTCGTATGAGGGTGCAAGAGGTTGTGGGTTCGACTCTTGGTTCGAGAGGTAAGGTATTGCATTGGACCATTGTTGAGATGGATATATCCGTTTGAGAGATATATGAAAGATCACACTTTTTATTTAAAGTGTGCTTACTATTAAGCACGGTTTGAAAAAAAGTGTGCTAAAACTTTTTTTTTTAGCCCACTTCAATTGAAGCGTTCTTATAATTCGAGAACAGATATTGAGTGTATGACAATTTTAAGAACGCTTCAACACAAAACCGTGCTTAAAATATGGGATCACGGTTAAATAATAAGCGTGCTTGTTTGAGAGCGCACCCACTATAAGCACAGTACGAGAAGTGTGCTCCCATGCATAAAAAAGTGTGCTCTGGTCCCCCTTTTTGTACTAGTGTTATATGTGAAAATTAAGAAAATGTCCATTTTTTTGCATAATTAAGTAAATGTCCCTTTTTGACAAAAATACCACTGCCCTTATTTCTTCACCTTCTTACCCTAGCTAATTAAAACAAGCAGCATTTTATGATGTATGCTGTTTGATTGGTTTGTTTTGTAATTCTTAGGATTTTTTTATCCAAATAGATTTTGGGTGGTTTGGGAGGCTTTCGATGTTCGATCTTCTTGATGTATTTGATGTGTATTACTAGCATATTCGACGCCCTCTGATCGTTCTTCTTTTCTTTTCTTTTAGCGTTCATGTCTTGGATTCGTTCAATGAGATGAAGGCGCTTTTTGTAGTCATCGTCTAATCCGAAGCAGTCAAAGCCATGGTAGACACGTTACTTGTCGGCGATAGATTAATTCATTATCAGATCAAAATGAATTTCACTTGTTGAGTCACATTTCATCATCAGATCGATGAGGATTTGCCATCGAGCAATCAAATCGAAGATTGTCACCAATGACATTATTTTTACCAACTAGTGAACACTGTCACTAACCTATTGTCATCAACTATAGAACATTGTTACCAACTATAAAACATTGTCACCACCTATTTTCACTAACTACATATTATCACCAACTACAAAACATTGTCACCAATTAACCTATTGTCAGCAACTACAAAACATTGTCATCAAATTATTTTCACAAACCTATTCTCACCAAGAAGCGAACAACCTATTGACAAAGTGCGTGTATAGTTGATAAATTTAGGACGTTAATTTAGGCATGTACGTACCTCAAACACATTTTTAATTAATAATACATACATTGGACCTCCAAACAAATTACGAGTATATTATTAAGTATAATAATCAATACAAGATGAATAAAGGTAATTATAGGTATACATATAATTATAAAATTCAATTAACACGAGGGTGATTAATTAATCACTAATTACTTATCGATTAGAAAGAAGAAACACGCAACAACAACTCCATATAACACAGTGGTTGTCCTCAAACTCTCGTGGCTTCCTAAGCCTCCGTTCTTCGGATTCGTATCATTGCTCGCGGTGGCTGAACTGGCTGAGCAAAATAACCGCCACCAATACACGCGCGTTAATTAATTACCGGTTGTTAGTGAAAAGCATGAATTAATTAAATCAAATGATGGATGGAGTTTAATTACCAGTAGCAGTAGCAGTCGTAGAACCAGCAGTCATACTGTTGCTGCGGGTTTTGTCGTAGTTTGCGAACATCTTCGCCTCCGTGGAATTGGGTGACAAGTGCAATAGCGCTGCATCCGAATTAATCCACAACCAAATGGATTACATGAATTTTAAGGAGAATAGTTAGAGCATTTCCAGACATATTGATTAATGAATTTTAATTTAAAAATATGAAGATTATATGAGCATTTCATCCTTTACATGATGCATCATATCTCCTACAAATATCCTAGCTCATTTATCTTATTCTGCATTTTCATTTCAGTTGCATTTCATTTGCAGTTGTAATAAGACAACTAGCTTCTTTTGTCTTCTTGTGATCATCCAATTATAGGTGAGGATTCCATGCTATATAAGCTGGCCTCATTCTCTCAATTTTTGTAGGGTTTAGGGAAATGGTGAAGAACAGCATAGGTGCTGACCGCCTTAGAATATTCCCCTTTTGATCAATGAATTCAGTGATGACAATGCACTGATTTTACCTTCTTCTTCCCTTTGCTTTACCTTATTCACGTACTGCATTGTGCAGTATAAATTCTTGCTTTATCATATTATTCACAAAAAATGAATTAGATTCGGAAGGTTAACTAGCTATCACATTTTCTTATCTGAGGGGTTAAAGTTTACTCGAATATATATATATATATATATATATATATATATATGTGTGTGTGTGTGTGTGTGTGTGTGTGTGTGTGTGTGTTTATATATAAGGTTTAATTGGTATGAGACTTTTCTTTCCAGAAACAACCAGAAACTCTTGGAATGTGGTTGTCCCATGTCAAAAATATTGAGATTGTTTAAACAATATAATATATAAGAAAGATCGGCGGATTACTCATCTTATTGTTATTTGGTTCTGTGGGAACTCCGTTGGGTTTATATGTTTTGTTTGTATTATCAAATACCAAACACAACTCTTATTTTTACACTACTAACTACACTAAAACAAAAAGTGATACAAATTTTACATATAAAATTAGATTAATTTCCCTTTTATTCTCTTCTACTAGGAAAAAAAACAAGACCTAAATGTGACTCAATCCCTAGAGCTCTCTAGGTAATCGATCTATTTTTAGCCGACAATATTATTTTTTACTCCGTATTGTTGATTTTATTTCACTAAAACTAAATCTGATCGAATATGTCTAAGCTAATTAATTAAGGTTTGATTTTAATCAGAATGCTATATATATATATATATTTATTTATAATATGGATTAAATGTTAACAAGTCTTATTGTATTTTGTGTTAACAAATATTGGTCGTTGATCGAATGGAAATGGAAGACTGTCATTAATCCTGGATTATATATATATAGTTCTCACTATTTTATTTATTTATCTATCAAATAAAATCCCACTAATTTAGTATGAAAAAACAACAATTAATATAAAATATAAACAAAATATAAAATATAATTAAATAGATTCAATGTAAATTCTTCATATTTTTTGTTTAATTAAGTAAAATCGTACTTGTGCACTCGGTGAGCTTAACACCGGAGGACTGGCAGAGGCCGGGGAGGGCGAGGGCGCGGTTGACGTCGAACTTGACGCCGAGGCTGGGGTCGTCCTTGTACTTGACCAGCAGGCACACGCACTTCTTGCTCGCCGCCAGCACCTGCTTCATCGCCGTGCAGCAGTCCATCGTCGGCCTCTTCGCTTCCCCACCGACGTACGACAGGCACGGCGTCAGCCCCGCCAGCTGCGGCGCGCACTCCTGCTTCGCCTTTGCGAACTGGTCGTCCTCCGCTGACGTGGCATAGCCTGCCAGCTGGAACGCCACCATTGCCAGCAGCACTGCCGTGGACAGCTTGGGTCTGGTCATGATCGATGATATTGATGATCGAGTATTATAGAGGCCTTTAAATGGGGGATGTGGGTGGAGGAGGAAATGGTGTGGGGTTTATATATAGGGGGGTGCCCGGTGGAAGGGTTTTTTGTTTTGGCCGGGTAGGTGGGAAGGCCAGTGATTTCGGGGCTCGGGGTGGCTGAAGGTTGAAGCCCACCCTCGTCCGGAAAAATAAACATAAAAAAGAAATTGGGATTTTTTGGTAATTTTTATTAATTTTTTTTAGATAAAATAGTGTAAAAGGAGTATTGAATCACTAAGACAACTTAACTTATGTGAGAAGGAGAATGATTTATTAGTTTGAGGTGTTGAGTTCAAATCTCATTAGCCTTATTTTTAATAATTTTTATTTCTTCTAGTTTTCTTCTACTAAAAATGTCTAATTAAATAACAAATTTAAGATCCTCCCAAATATATTTTTAACAAAAATATTATTTTATATATATATAATTCTCAATTTTTTTAATTTTTTTAATTTCTTGTTTTTCTTTCATTTTTTCCATAAAATGTCTATTTAAATCACAAATTTAAAGTTTTTCTAATATATTTAAACAAAAAATTATTTTTTCATACATACATGCAAAAAAAATTTCTTAAAATTTTTTTAGCCCCCTGCTAAAATAAATTCTGGAGCCGCCACTGCATTGTATCATGTTAAAAACAAATTGGTCATCAACGAATAAGATTAAAAATAACGTGTGATTATGCGGTAGTACTGGGTTTGTTGAAATGAAATTAGTTTGTGATACTAGATGATTATAGAATAAAATTTATATGTTTTATAAAATGAATACTTACATTATCAAGGGCAAAAAATTAAATATGTGTAAATAGATGAATAATTATGAGAAAACAATGTATAATACTATGGAATAAAAGTTCATAGACTCACATTTAACTCTCCTTCAGTTAGTGAAATAAGGCTCAAAATCAGGCTCATATATTAAAAGCAACTTTACCAATTTTTTTTTTTAAAAATAAAATATTGATGTAAAAAAAAAGCAAATCAGACCTAATTACAAAATAACATCAAAAGGCAAGGGGCGATTCATGTTCTTCCTATTTTCCATTTCATCAATGGAACTATCAAGCGTGCAATTCCTTTTAATTTCCCAAACTTCATTAATTTTAGGTGTAAAAAATTCCACCAGATCGATTCCGATTATAAGGTCTAGCTTCCCTTACAATTCTTTCACACTCTCTCTGCTCGGTTGCTCCCTCTCTCTTATATTTGGTGATATCACCCTTTTCAATCTGCTAGAATCCATTAATCATCGCTCAATTCGGATTTGTAATGCGACTCTCATCCACATCTATTTCCAAATTCAGGCTAGTTGGTAAAGTTGTTTTTCATTTTTACCCTTTATTATTTTTAGAACAGGCGACGCCCCCTAAAACGTTGGCACAGCGCTGCCACGATCTCAACTATATCTCGTATATCCATTCCATATCGGCTATATAATAAGTTGTAAAGTCCAATACATAAATACGCTAGCTACATTTATTATTATCAATTGATTTTAGGGGGAAAATTCACTAGATTCAAACTAGACGGTTAACTGTGTTGAGACGTACGTACTTCTTTGGTGATAGGAGATTAATTTAAACTCACTGCACATGCGCGCTTGGGCACATAACCCACAATATGTTTGACAAGCTATATTAAGTAGCACGATACCTACATAGAGGTGAAGGAGAGAACTAATCTATACATTTAAGTCGCCCCTAGCAACTACTAATTAATTAGGAAAGGGTGAGAAGTACTCAACAAATTGGGTGGCGAGTGGATTGGGTATATCCGATCCGTATATGACGGGTCAAGTTGGATCCGAGTTGAGCTCCATTCCATCCACAAATTTTGGATGTTAATTTGCGTGTACATATAATGAATGAATAACTATTAACTATATATAGATATATACGAGTCGATCGAATTAAAGACCTAATTGTTGACAGATATGGGATGAAGATCCATCTGGAATTTGGATTGGGTGCGTGGTGGAATTGCTCTCTCCATTAATTCATCAGTAGCCCCACATTCGATGCAATTAATTGGAAAAAATGATTGATGAACGATCAATATTCAATAGAGTTGCAAGTTGGAAAAGGTTACTATAGCTAGCATATATATATGGGCTGTTCATTCACATATATTAGGGATTTATATATAGCTGATCCACTGTTCTCTGTTATATGTCAATTTCTAGCATTAAATTATAAATGTGAATTGGGCGGGCAAGCTTGTACTTAAATTTTATTAGTTATGTGACTCAATCAAACAACAGATCATATAATCAATTACCAACAGTTAGGGTAGGAATGACCGATAACTAGATCTGGTCTGGATAATCAAAAGGAGGTCGATCCACCCATCTATGAATTAACAATACACTTGTATTTTTGCACCAAATTAATACGGAGTAATAATATAATTTGAACGTATGTATAAACAATGAGGGGATCGATCTATGATTATGCATACATTGGAATTGTCAAAGCACAACTTGACCTGATGTCCCGACTCAATTATCCGAACTAAAAATCGTGGGTTTTAACGCAAATATTTCAACCATAAATTTTGTTAATCCCAATTTCTGATTCGTGCCAATTATAATTTTTATTCTTAATGGGTCAATTTTGCAATTAAATAAACTTCCTCTCAAATATGCCCAAGCATATACGATTATACACTTTGCGGATCATATCGCTTGGTGTTTTCAGACTCATTCCGGGCCAGATCTCCGGGTAGATAGAGAACTCAACATCTTTATCCGTTATGATGCTATTGGATGGTAGACTAGTATGGTCTAACCATATCTAAATTATTGCTTGTATTAAAAAAAATACGATTATACATGTGTATAATTGCATGTCATTAACGACTTTGACTTAGATTTTTTTTTTTTTTGTTTTCAACAAGCAGAATAGCATATGTTGATAGGCGATTGGGGATCAGTTCTCCCTTTTGGGACAACCCCTTCTCTGTCCTCCTGATTCTAGATTAAAAAAAATATAATTAAAATTTGAAAACATAAAAAAATGGTAAGGGGGAGAGTTTATGTGAAATGGGGTAGTAAGGTGACAGGGGAATGAGACATCAAATTCAACGTGGCTGCTAAGTCCTTTTTTTTATTAGGTAAAATTTTGAGATATTAGACAGCAGGTTGTCTAGTAATTCAAGAGGTCGACGAATCAACAGACGAACTACCGTCAATATACAATACACAATAAACACAAATCAATATAGATGAAAGCACAAGTCCATACCCCCCATAAATTTCGACAGACAACATAAAAGTCGAGGACAACCCAAGGCGGACCACGAATGCCGAGAACACGGGAGAATGCGAAGACTCACACGGTGTCTCGATACTAAGAAGACGAAAAGCAATAACCCACCATCGGAAAGGATGACATATGAGGAAGTGCAGATCACCGACGTTCCCCCACCCAGACAAGGGATCGACTGCTAAGACCATCCGCAATTATGGGAAACCTCTTTTTCCCCTTTCCCCCCTCTTCCTATAACTTTACACCGCATTTATTTTTTTGTTTGAAATTATTCACTTTTTCTACCTCTTCCTAAAATGTCTCATCTACAACCACGGGAAACCTATTGTACATATTTTTAAATTTATTTTCACCTTTTCTTTTCCTTTATATATCTTTCCCTTTATTATATGTGTATTGTCATATATTATTGTCGCTTGTTTTTATTTATAATTTTATAAATAAATAAAAATAGCAAGTATTTGATATAAATATATTTAATTATATTTGGAATGGTGGAGTATTTGAAATAGATGGGGTATTTTTATTTTTTTTTATTATATGTGTATCATCATATATTCTTCTCTTTTCACTTTTTCTTTTCCTTTATATATCTTTTGCTTTATTATATTTGGAAGGGGTTGGATATTTGGATTATTCTGATACATAGCTAAGAAAATAAGTGCAACTACAATAGATCAAGATGAGAGTATATATAGGGTAAATTGGGCTCAAATTATAGAGAAAACTAAAATTAAACCAATGAGATATTTTATTTAAAAAAATAAGAAAACATAAATATATTTTTATTTTATTTTAAACATCATTACAATTAATAAATATGAATAGAAAAAAGTAGAATTACTTTTTCATTAAAAAAAGAAAAACAAAATTAAAAAATGACCATCCCTTACCTTAAAAAGTATCCGTCCCGAAAGTCAGAGGAGGCTCGGATCGGGACCTAATCGCTGTCCAGCGCCATCCGCAAAACTCTCGGTTCTCACTGAGAAGCTCGTGAGTTTGAACTCACTTTTGTTTCATTTTCCCTAAATTTGCCATCTCAATCAGGGTTTAAACAGTTGTGCCCAAATCTCAAATTTCTGCTCACATCCCCTTTCAATGGAGTGTCCAATTGCTTGACTGATTTCGGTTTCCTAATGCAAACTGTCTTGGCCCAAATCGGGTCAAATAAGCACTTAGGTTATGGAAAAAATATCAGGGCCTGTTTGTTTTGGGTATATAGATATAAGATATGGGTATATGATTCCCATATCTATATCCTGCGTTTGGTATATTAGTATATAGATATCAAACTGATATCCCCCACATACTAATTGTGAGGACTTCTTCATCTTTTGATATCCGTCAAAATTGGGGTATAGGGATGTCTTCTTCCTCTCCTTTTTCAGTCGCTTCTTCTTCTCTCGTCTGAGCAAAGCCTTCTCCTCCATTCAAGGCACTTCTTCTCTCTTGCTCATCGTCTACACGCTCTTCTTCTCCTCCTTTCAGATTTTGGTTTTGTGTTCTTTGAGATTTTGTTTGATTCCAGATTTTTAGTTTTAGGGTTTTCCCTTTTGTTTCAAAATTTCCTCCTTTTTCTATTTGCTTCTGTAATTTTTTATTTTCCTCTTGTAACTGCTACTCGATCTTGTGGTGTCTAGACTTTGATTTGCACTCCTGCAATTTTTTGATCTAGTTGCTTCTGTGATGTGGTATCCAAAGTTTGACGTTTTGATTTGTGCTCATTATAATGGGATGCTTTCATATTCTGATTTGTGCTCTTGAGCCTCAAGTAATTTCCAGTCTAGTTGCTTCTAATTTGTGCTCTAGGTGACATGATTAGACTCATCATCGAAGGATTTTTTCATTGCTTCTCTAGTTCTCTTGCAGTATTGTCGATTTCTTTTGCAATATGTTCGTCGATTGCAGAAATCGATTTATGAATAAGAAGGTTTTTGATTTATTTTTAGTACATTTTCTCTTTTTTTTTTTAATATGATATAAGATATAGATATAAATCTCATACTCATACCCAATACCCATAGCTTGATATCTATATATCATACTCATAGCCTATATCCTATATCTATATACCCTTTCCAAACGGGCCCTCAATTTAATCGAGTAAAAAAAATGTGTTTATGCTCTTGTAATCGTGTTATTTACGGAGTAGTTGTGAACCGGCCCGATACGAGGTTTATTTCTCAATGCAGACTATCTGGCCGGGATCGGGTCAAATCAGCACTTGTACTATGGAGACATCAGCATTGTCTTCCACAGTGGCGGATCCATGGGGGCTCGGGGTGGCTTCAGCCCCCCGTGGATTAAAAAAAGGTAATATTATATATATAAACGCTAGTTAAGAAATAAATAAAATTAGAAGATATTTTGGAACACTATAGCCTCTTTGCTCATTTGGTCAAGAGAAGGCAAAAGAAAGGAATGGTAGGGGTTGGTTCACGGTTCGAATCCCTATTACAACAATTTTTTTATGCACAGAGAATTTATTATTCAAAACACATGTACATAGGACACAGACTGGGAGTTGCGATTTCTTTTTTTTTTAAGACTTCAAACAGTCGACCTGTCATTCTATCAAAGGCCACGAAGCGAAAACCGACGAGAGGACGCGACTACTGTGTTCACTCAGCAGACGATTCCTCCCCCGCCATCGCACCACTGGGTTGGTCCGCCGTGACCGCGAGTCCTCTCTCCCACGCTGCTGTTGGCTCCGGGCTGTCAGCCTGTCATTGCAGTGAATAACTGCACCGCCACCATTGCACCAAAGGCCGAAACTTCCTGCTGTGTAACAAATTGTTCTTCCTTAAATCCCAAATTCCAATTGAAAAGGTTAGTGTTTGTGTTTCATACTTATACTTTGTGAATTTCTACTATAACTTTTGATTGTTGAGATTTGATGATTTTTATTTTGGAAACCAATTGGTGAAATTAGGGTTTGATTTTGAGAATCAATTTTAAATTTTGATCAGGGTTTGTAATTTTGGGAATCAATTTAGTGAAATTGTGTACATGTAATTTTTAGAATGAAGTTTGTGAATTTGTGAATTGCATTTGGGGCTTGTGAATTGAATTTATGATTTGGGAAAGTCTTTTGTGGACTATCAGATCAAATCGGATTATTGTTAATATCTAATGGTTCTAATATGCTGATTGTGTTGCTGCAAGTTGGTGTGACCCAATCACCTTAATTATTTTCCACGTTATTTATTACGTATAAGGATTGTTCAACTTTTATGCCTGGAAAATGTACTTTGCGAATATGTTGCTTTTTATTGCACTTAAATGAAGGTGTTTGAAGCATTTTGATAAAGGAAGAAACAAGTTGACAGTTATTGCATTTTTCGCCCTTAGCCAGACATTGTGTAATGACTAAGAAAAGTTTGTTAAATTACAAATTAATGAGTGTTTGTCAGATGGTTTCTATAACATAGTAAGTATGAATCCTTGTATGTGGGTGATGTGCAATAAACTTGAGGATGGTAGACGGATCCAAAGATGAATTTTATTCTCGCTTTGTATAATTTTTAGCCCCCCTAGCAAAAATCCTGGATCCGCCACTGGTCGTCCAAATCCGAAATCCCAAATTCTCCCCCAAATGTTTGTTTCAGCTGACGCATTTGGTGATCTCGGCGAAGCTGAGCAAGCGCAGTATTACTGTTAGAGGTTATTGGTTTTCTTGACGCTCTTAATGCTGATCATCTCATTCCTCTTCCACAGATTGAAATATGTTGGAAATTGATTACACCGGGAGTGTTCTTCGGTTTGCAATTGGATCGAGGGTTCTCTTACTCGCCTTAATTGTTTTTTGGAGGTCAATTTTCAGTCCGTATGATACTTCTGCTTCCATAAACCCTAATTGTCTTTCCCCCAATTCATCCAACCCTAATCCCAACCACGTTGTTTTTCCCTCAATCGGATCCGCGATCGAACGAAGCATCGTCTGGGACTCCGTCTACTTTGTCCGGATTGCCGAATGTGGCTATGAATACGAGCAAATTTACGCCTTTTTGCCACTCTTACCAACCCTAATTTCTCTATTATCCAACACAGGTTTGTCCATTATTACATTTTTTTTTCAACTTATGTTTTCTTTAATTTCTGTTTCTAAATACTGTTTTTTCTCGCTTTTACGATTTAGTTTTCAGGCCGTTGGTACCACTGGTTGGATTCAGAGCTGTGTTGGGACTTTCGGGTTATTTGATTTGCAACTTGGCATTTCTCTTGGCCGCCTTCTATTTGTACAGGTTTGCTTTATCAGTTTCATTGAGCTAAAAATATGATCTTATGGCATTGCTGATTGACCTACCACAGAAAATTATACATTTTAGAACTGATGAATGTGGTTCAGTTTGTATCAGTATCACTTTGACCATCACTTACAATTTTTATTATTGTTGTTATTTTTTTTTTGCTTCTGTATATAGGCTTTCTTTTATTATTCTAAAGGATCATGAAGCTTCTCTGCGTGCGTCGGTTTTGTTCTGTCTCAATCCGGCATCGATATTCTATTCATCAATGTAATGTAACTGAGTTCGGTTTATGGTCATTTTCTCAACTATGATTAGCATGTCATCTGTAATTGTATGCAAATTTCTTTGCTGGGGTTGTGCAGATATTCTGAGAGTCTCTATGCCCTGCTTACATTTGGAGGAGTCTACTACGTAATGAGCGGTGCCAAGAACGCATCTGTTCCCTTACTCGCCTTTTCTGGCTCTGCAAGATCTAATGGAGTTCTTAATGCTGGCTATTTCTGTTTCCAGACCATGCATCAGTGTTATAGTGCCGTTTTTGTGAAACGACGTGTTTCTGTAAGTTCTCATCTCAGGCTACTTATGAATGTTTTTTGTGGCATGAATTGCAATGATGTTCTTAAACAAAGCCCTTGATTATTCCAGTTGCTACTACGAGTTCTTGTTGTTGGACTGCTGCGTTGCATTTGCATTTTTGTGCCTTTTGTTGCATTTCAAGCATATGGATACTACAATCTTTGTGATAGACGCCGCAGTTCAGAGGTAAAAAGGCCTTGGTGTGAAGCTACGATCCCCTTGCTGTATAATTTCATCCAGAGTCATTATTGGTACGTGAATGTTTTTTTTTCCTGCTCTTTCCATTTATTATAATTTGAGTTCAAAGTAATCCGTCTTAAATATGTAATCTTCAGTTGGCTGGGAAGAGTTCATGTGTTTTAATGCCTGTTGTAGTTTGACGGTTGCTCGATTTATTATCTTCCTTTTTTATGTATCATATCCATTTGTGTAGAATCAACTCGGGTTGTTGTGCGTCAGAAGTTGTCTATTCGGCTTTGGTTACTTGTATCAAGAAGTTACGGATTATTATGATTATCCAGCCATTACTTTGTTTATTGTCTTGCTGAAGAAGATGAGCTGTGCTTTTCTTTTCTTTCCAGGGATGTAGGTTTCTTGAGGTATTTCCGGCTGAAACAGTTGCCAAACTTTCTTCTTGCATCCCCGATTCTGTCTTTGGCAGTTTTCTGTATAGGATCTTATGCAAAATCCCAACAGCGCTGCTTCTTGACACTTGGATTTTCATCAGTTTTTGAAGAAAAACCTTCTGACGGGATGTCTTCCTCTGGAAGCAAGGATGATGTGCAAGATGCTGCCTCTGGAACAAACCGAGGTAATAGCATCACTTTATATTGTCATTGATAGGATCATCAGAGGCTTTCACCTGTATGATGTGTTTATTTGCCTTTTCTAAACTAAAGCAATTCTAGAACTAGGGCTAGTTATCCTAGGAACCCATTACATCAGGTTTTTTCTAGGGAGATGGTTGGAGAAAGAATCCAGATAGTCAAAAAATTGATTAATCAGTAGCTAAAGTGAACTAGCAAAGTGGGTGCACCAGATTTGTTTCACTGCCGATAATTTTTCATATTGCGCCATTTGTACTGTTAAGGTAGTGTTCATTACTTGATTGATGACTCTTTACAGAAAATCAAAACTTGAGGAGAAGGAGAATGGTCAAATCAGAGAGTGTATCATTATCTCGTCAAGAAATCGACTCGTCAGCCAAGTCAGGATTTTTCTCTGCCGCTGTGCTTCCTTTTGTTTTGCACTTAGCCTTCATGACAGCTACAGCTTTCTTGGTCATGCATGTTCAGGTAACAGCAAGACTACTCTATATTATTAGCATACCTTCCTTTCTGAAAATGATAATTAATCCTTGTTGCTGGGAACTGAAATTCTCATCGCAATCCGGGTTGAGAATTGCAATGTTTTGAACTTCTAGTATGTGAAAGACGAGAACGCCATGTTAATCTCTTAGGAAATGTTATTAAATCTAAAACCATTGACAGGTCGCTACACGGTTCTTATCCGCCAGCCCTCCTTTGTATTGGTTTGCTGCATATCTAATGGGTTCTCCTACACATCAGAGATGGTCATATTTGATATGGGTCTACTCCATAACCTACATATTCTTAGGCAGTTTGCTGTTTTCAAACTTTTATCCATTTACTTGAAGTTGACTTCAAAACATTAGTCACTCACACAGTCACACATAAAACACTAGACTCGGCCTAAGAACGAAAACCAAGGAAGTGAGCATCAGAAGCTGCCTTTGTTCTCCCATGACGCGTGTTACTGAGTCCACGAAGGCAAAGCGATCAGCGGAGCAACGCATGGGGCATTTCCTGAAGTGTCGAAATGAGAGTAGAGTAGCATTGACATGGAGGGTTCAGATAGAGATGACAGGTTGTTATATTACTTATTGTCACTCTTAATTTTGTCATAATCTTATTGTATTGTCATTAATAAAAACATCTAATTGTTGTACAATGTGTGTGAAACTCCTCTTGATTCTGTTGGCCTTTTTTGATATGGCCTGTAATTTTGTTACTAATACGATTTCTCTTTTTTCCTCTAATGCATTGTAGAAGTCCCTTTTTTCCCTGATGTGTATAACAGATAAGTGGTGTTTAATATGTTTTTTTTTGATAAGGTAAGAATTTGAGGGTGGGACATGCGTGACTCATCGAGTGACCGACAAAGTCGACCGACGTCGAACCGTCAAATATACAACCTCAAACAGAAAGCTACAATACAAATAATGGCAAGCTAATATATCTAGGCGAACAAACGAACTCTAATATTCTGGGAGTGGTGTTTGGTATATGTTAAATATAATGCAGTGTTTGGTTAAAAAACACTGAAGTTTTACAATAAAATGCAAATGCGTTTTGGAATTAAAACACAATTGGAATCGTTAGCATCTTTTTTATTTGTACTTGCTAAACTCCGATTAGATAATTTGTAATTTACATTAAGATGCAAATGCATTGTAATCCAAAAGGGCTATGAGTAAGTAAATACAGTATGTAATTAATTTCAATTCATTCTTTTCCGGAATGTATATAATTCAAATTTTTTTTATCAGAATATAATTCAAAATTTTGAGAACTCAACCAATTGAATTCACAACTCTTTTGTAAGGGTTGTAAAAAAATTAAGGAACTTAAATGAGAGAAACTGGACCATCAAAACGACGAGTTTTGACGATACTTTTGCACGGATATGTAAGCTTGTGATCGGCTCAACAAGCGGAAGCGGCCTCTGACTCTCTCAGCCTCACTCCGCCTCTCGCACACTCACCGTCTCACCCTCTGCTCTCTCTCTCTCTCTCTCTCTCTCTCTCTCTCTCTCTCTCTCTCTCCGAGATCTCCCCGACTCGGCAACGCCTCTGCTCTCTCTCTCTCTCTCACAGACTCGCCCTCTGCTCTTTCTCTGAGGTCTGCCCCTTTCAATTGCCCTATCATTTGCAGGTTTTGAAATTTCGAATTCTAGGGTTCGAATGTTTATTGCGCAGGTTTTGAAATTGAAGAAAGAGGAAGAGGACAACTGCTCGGCGTAGAAAAACGACGAGGAGAAGTTGAAATCAGCAAGGTTAGTTTTCTTTTTCAGAGGCCACTGTGTTCGAGTTCTCCTGTGTTAAGACTAATCGACTGTGTTTAGTAACTAGCAGCTTCTTCTTCTTGATGTTCATTCTTCTTGATGATTCTTTCAGTATAGATTAATTGATGCTTCGCTTGTTGTGTGATGGCCACTATGTTCGACTGTGTTCTTGTTCTAGTTTGACTTTCGGTTTAGGTTTTGAAATTTGCCATTTCTGTTAAACTGATTCTTCACTTGATTAATTGAGTTTGATATGAATCGTTCTTGTGCAATTGATTGTTTTTTTACACGAAAAAGATCAAACGAGCCTATCGAGCCCAAACAAATGAGCTCGGTTAACGAGCTTGAATGAGCCTAACCTCCTTCCCTTGGCTCGGCGGGATAATCAAGCCTTGGCTCGAATCTAGTGATGCGCTCGTGAGCTCAAAAAATTTTTGAATAAAATTTAGGCTCCAGCTCAGCTCGATCTTGAATGAGTCGAACATGATCATGCCAAGCTTGGCTCGTTCGGTTCGAATAACACCCCTAACTTTTGAGTGAATGCAACACCCTAACTCAACTTTGTTTGTTCTGTGTTCTCCGTCCTCAAATCTCTCCATTGCATTTTAGACGGGACCTCACGTAGCAACCATGGATTTTGAGGTGTGATGTTGCCTTGGTGAGTTTATTTCTTCTCTCTCTATTCAATCTTCCTCTCAGAATATTTCAACCCTTCCTCACGATTTCAATGTTGTTACAATCCTTTTCTTCATGCAATTACTCTGTCTCTAGGGTTTTGTATGCTTATTGTGTTGTTCACTAGCTCATGAATTGTGGTTTTTCGATTTGCTTTTTTCATTTCCCTCCACCTATAATGCATAGATTAATTTGCCTATCTCTGTTGTCGAATAGCTCATGTTTTGTAATCTGTCTCACTCAACTCTAGTGACGTAAGTAATTTGATGTGATACGCTCTCTATTGATAGCTTTCATATGGTTTGAGAAATCATCTCATTTTTCAACCAGAATTTGGACCTTTAGTTTATATTGGTGTTATCTTCCAACTAACTGAACAATATATTAACAATTGACTTATGTGAACAGATAAATGTATGAGGTTTAGCTTAACATCTTTGCCAGAACTTCCCCTTGTATGCAATGTAGCTTATGGTGCTCTTTTGTTTGCAGTAGTGGAGACTAGCACAAGTACGGGTCACTGCAGAGATTGACTTACAAGCCATATTTGAACCCCCACATTTTTAAAGGCAAAATGGCTACTTCGACGAATAGCCCCAAGCTTTCTTTGCTTAAAGCAAAGACAGGATTCATTATACCCAAGAACAAATTATCGGGCTCACTGGTTCCTGCATTTAAAGGTGTAAAGAAGCCAGAGGGTAGTGAAGTGAATGAGGAAAGCACGAAGCAGACGACACAGAGGAAGACAAAATGGGCTCCTGATCTTGCACAAGATGCTACTGTAAGAAGAGGAAGAGCTTTAGCCTATCAGGTACCTTGGGGGAATTGTTTTGTTTCATTTGTATTTTGAAACTCTTGCCTATAAGTGAATTTGATGTCTCTCTGCTCTTTAACACAATTTTTAGGAGAAAAATTGGATTTGGAAGTTGAATTTTTTGAGATTTTTTTTAATGGGTGAGGGGAGGGGTAGAAGTTCAAAAATGAATTGACAGCATTATAACAGCAGTGGGGAGGAACACGATTCATGACACATGGTGGCATAATGAAGTTCCTTCCTGACTGGGTGTTATAATCTCAGTCTCTTCCTTGTGACTGCTCACATGGAAGCTTCCAATTCCAGGTGCGACTAAGTGACATTACTACCTGTGTGGTGGTAAAAATTTTGGGCAGACTAGAGTTGATCAAATTACACAACTATTGGAATCGGGATCATTGACAAGTGGAAATGAGAGATTGTCAACAGCATCTGTTAATGTTCCAGGACAGGAGCATTCCTCTCAGTCTACGAAAGATAAGGTATACTTTTGTTGGTTTAAATTGCTTTGGCTTCTCCAGTTCTCCTTTAATCAATTCATCTATGTGAGCCTTGTTTATCATTTGGATATATGTGCTCCTTTTTGTACAGAAAGCTCAGCTTCTGGAACTGGAAAAGCAGGAAGCTATTGGTATATTTTATACTCAACTGATATTTCTTAATTCTTTTAGTATTCCATGTAAAGTCAAGGGGGTGATGATTATGATTTACAGGTGAAATATTGAAGCTCAACCCAAGCTACAAGGTCCCTTCAGATTATAAACCTATAACAAGAGAAGCTAGGGTTCCTTTACCTGTAAGTTTTGCTCTTCGCTTCATGCTTGTGTTCTCAATTTCTCAAATATCATTATTAAGAACCCTTCTTTTTATGCTTGATGACATTCATTTGTTCCTTGATGTCGTGGTTATTTCAATCTCGGTAGATCAAGGAAGATGCTGGATACAATTTTGTTTGCCTGGTATTTGGTCCTGCCAGTGACACACAGAAGCGAGTAGAAAAGGTATTATTAGCCTGAGCTTCATTTTCACATTTTCCGAACCAAGGTAATCTATTTTGACCGCTCTTCATTGTTGTGGTTTACAGGAAACTGGAGCTGTAATGCGAGTTTATGGCACAAAGATAGAGGGTGGAAAGAAGGTTATTTGTTTGTTACTACATCAGTTGTACTTTGATAATTTAAAAGCCTGCCCTTGACAAAATGTCTTATGTGTTACACAAACAGGCAGAAGTTACAGCATCTGATGCAAGCGAACTTCTAAGTTACAATGATTTACATGTTCTAGTATCTGCGGACTCGTATGAGAAAGTTGATGCTGCGGTTGTCTTGATAGAACTGCTTGTAGCGTCTTTTTCGGTAAGTTTCTTTATGGCGTGTGTAGTTATTTTATTAAGGCCATCAAAATGTCTCTTATATAATGGCTACTGCTGCTGTTGCTGCTACTCTTGATAAAACCGCCTCAACATCAATAATTACTGCTCTCTGTATTGAAGCATAAAATCATTCTTTCTACACCTCTTCAGGGAAAATCTGCTGCTGCTGCTGCTGCTGCACCTTCTGACCTTAGGGATGATTTGCAAACTGTCAGCAATAGCCAAGCTGCAGGAATTGACCCCTTAACTAGTGCAGCAATGCATAACCAGGGATCAGTAGGTTCTGTGCCAACTTCACATGGAAACGTTCAGCCAAATCCAAATCAGTGGCACCAGATGGGCCCGCCTTCAACACCTGGTTTCGTTCACCCTCCTAATCCCTCTTTGCCCAGTGTATCTAATTCTGTTACTGTATCGCCATACCCTTTCTATCCATCAAACATGCCCTCCTTGTTTGCACTTAGGTCTGGTAATGCACCTCCATTTGGTTCAGCTCCGCTCAACTCAAACTTCATGCCGCCTAGGTCACAACCACCTTTGCAGGGTTCTCCAAACACATTCACACCCATGCCACATCTTTCAGGCCAATATAATCCACCAAACAATTCAGCTGTATCTCCATTTTCCGGTCATCAGCTCCCTGGAGTTCCAGGGCCAGTTGGCCCTTCCATACCCAACTCCATATCTGGATTTCCTTCTGGACATTTACCTGAGAGACCAGTAACTCCTGCTGGGAATTCAGGATGGAGTGGTGCCCCTATGAATACTTCAAATTTTATGGGCCCCAATAATGTTTCGCAAATGGTTCCTCCAGTTTCAGGAACTACACCATCTGCTTCAATGGCATCTGGTCCACATTTTCCTCCCCCACAACATGGGCCCTTTCCTGGATCATCTACATCTCTACCCCCAAGACCGTTACATGGACCTGTCGCTATGTCATCACAAAATCAACCTACTGCATCCATGCTGGTTCAGCATTTTGGACAAGTACCAACCTCACCAAATCATACCTCACTGGGTTCGCCACATCCACGATCAGGACCACCTACAGTTCACCCAATGCAACCTGGTATGCCAGGGCTTGGCCCTGGAGGTATTCCTGCACCTAGCTTCACTCCACTAAGGTCCATGGGTGGTCCGGCTCCTGGTGCTCAGCAAACCAATGCTGGAGATTTCACCTATCAGCCTCACCGACCTGACATGTTTAATCATCCTGCGTCAAGACCTAGCAGTCAATCAGGACCGCAGGGTGCCCCACTTTCGGGGTTGCAGCTTCCTCCTGCAGCTCCGTCTTTTAGACCGGCTATGCAAGGTGTAAATTCACAATCTCTGATGCAAGCTCCTCTAAGGTCGCCAATGGGAAACCAGATGGGTCTGCAACATCCTCCATCTCATTTGGGGAACCCTAATCAGATGCCACCTTCACATATGAATGCCCATATGGGTCCTAGGCATCACCACTCATTTCCTCCTCCAAGTGCAGGTCCTCCTTTCTTGCACCAGCCCGGAAATTCAGCCTCATTTCAGCAAGGCCATCTAGCACCGCATTTTGTACGGCCTGGGAATCCCTTCCCCCCAAATCAGAGTTTTGGCAACAATCATCCCATGTCTGCTGGTAGGCCGCAAGTTTATGATCCTTTCTCTCCTACTTCTGTGCCTCAAAATCAGGGAGCAAACCTTGGAAATGTCCGCAGACAGGAAAGTGATCCCGAGTATGATGACTTGATGGCATCTGTTGGTGTGAAATGAGTGGTGAAATTTGCTTCAATGCTGAAGAAGATAGATGAGTCTTATAAAGGTCCAGAAGGTTGTAGTTTCAAGTTTTACAGTTCTAAAACTGTTGCTCCTGTTCTGAACCCGGATGGTATCTTGTATCATCTACTGTTGACTAGAATTCAGTTTATTTGATGATCTTTGGATTTAGGATTTTGAGGTTACTTTGATTTGTGCTCGCGCAGAGAAGAGTTTTTTTTCGCTTGCAGTTGGCACCCTTATTACTGTTTGTAATCTATTTTCCCGAGAATGGTATGATCAGTGTATTTGCTCAAAAGTAGATAGTGCAAGTTCCAACTGAGATTCAAGGAGATTGAAAGACAAATGCTTAAACCATGGATCTGAGATTTCACTTCACATGGTTACCATGGATACAATCAAAAACAACTTTGAAGTTGCCATTCAAATATGTACAAGTCAAAAGTCGTTTTGCTCTTCATTGCACTGAGAAAAGAGACATGAGCAAGTTTTCAAAGCTAGGATCAAACAGAGGGGCTGGATCTAAGAACCCTTTCCAGCTTCTCCGCTTTGGTGTAGTCTTTCTCAGATAGAGGTCCAGCTGGAAATGCTGTTATCTCGACAATAAGGTGTGGCGTAGGGAGTTCGTCAAATAGAGCCCTCACGTTGTTGCAGCAAACACTCTCTCCGTGTGCACTCTCCCTCCTTATCTGGCAACCCTGCACAAGAGTATCTTCGTAAGAACCGGGTCAAAAAGTGTCAACATGAAACAACACAAAAGGCAGTAGGAATACTCATAGATTCAAACAAGTGAACGAAGGAAAATGACAGGTTTAACTAGGCAGCATATCCCTCGAGCTTTGTTTAAGATAAGAAGCAAGTTCCCATCAGCACCAAATACTTGTACAATGAACAAGTGTTATGGAGAAAAGAGTATGCTCCCATTTTGCAAAATGGACTTAACGGGTTCAGATATCTCATTTTTCATGAAGTTCATATCGACATCTAGAAACAAGAGCATCCAACTATGCAATTTGTGGAAAATTTTGGATCTAATTTGATTTCGGTTCTGTATGCCAGCCAATGAAGATGAATTATATAGTATGCTTTTTTATTACTCATTTTAAACACTCTAGTGATCGAACCAACAAGAAGCTCCAAATTCCTCCAACAGGTGATAACCGATTAACAATAAGTGACAAGGGAAACCATCTTACCTTGTGGGAGGAGGCATCTACAAAGTGGTCATCTTCAGAAAGCAAAGCAGCTACGGCTTTGAGAAGGCGCTTGCCTTCAGATTTGGAACGTACCCTGTAATTTCTCTTAAGGGTCCCCTTTGTGGTTGGATGCCATTTACTCACCAATTTCCTTCTGTCAGAAGCTTCTTTCTCTAACAATATTTAGAAAGGAACAAAGTAATTTCGCACCATTCAGAACTATAAACTAAGCTTCATGCAAAACAATAGCAACATTTTGCCAAATTAAAACCGCGAATCAGATTGTATTTCAAACCAAATATTTCATCCTAATGTCCATAGACCATTAGTGTTCTTCGTGTTTTTATCATGTCAATGAAAACACATCCACAGACAAGTGCATTGTGCATCCGTATGAATGAAAAATAGTAAATGAAATTGCTGAAGAAATCAAGAACAAATCATCAAAATCAGGCAGCTATTAGCTTGCTGGTCACCAATTTAAGGGGTCGTTTGGTATAACTTCAGCTAATGCTTGGATTGTTCTAACAGTTCATGTTTTGTGAGCTTCAAAATTTCGGAATCCTCCAAACAGGAAGGTGAAGGTGAGTATTAAAGCTTGGTTTGATTTGCATACCTATTCCCGTACACCAAACACGCCCTAATACAAGTTCTTCGTAAAAGGAAACCATCTTTTACAAGTCATTGTAACAAGTTAAAGGTACCTGGATTTTTCTGGAAGCTGCTCAGCCACTTAGAGAATCCCAAATCAGGAAATCCACTCTCCAAATCTGCAAAATATCAGACATCCATTAACACAAACAGGTAAAATTGGAAGCTACAAGTCCATGATTTTATCCAGGAATCCAACAATCAAATGGAAAGGGGAGAAAAAACCTGAAGCCGAAGAAGAAATAATGGGGCTGGATGAAGAGCCAGCCAAGCCAGACTTCAAGAGAATGTAGAAAACGCAAACCCTACCAGCCCACAGAACAGGACTCTCAATCAGCGACGCGCGAGGGCTCGTGGTGAAGTGCGAGTCTTTTCCGCGAGGCTTTCTGAGCTGCAGGAAGGCGATTTGGGTGAAAGATTGCACATTCGCTAAGCCATGGAAGAGGTTTTTCGCGAGAAAGGTCGATTTGGTGGTGGGATTGAGGAGGAGGAGATGATTGTGTGGAGCTGAATGGAATGGAGTGGTCGTCAATGGCGCTGATTTTTGAACTGAAGGTAAGACAATCTCAATCATCGTTGATGAATCGAAGAGGATCAATGGGGTCGGTCGGTCGATCGATCGATCGAAGTGTATCACTCTCAGAGTAAGAGGCTCAGTTTGTTTTTAGATTAGGAGATTTGAGAAGATTGAGGAACTCATAAAACGACGTTGTTTTTATCTATTTCAGCTGATACGGTGCCGTTTTATCGCATCACTGGATATTTTTTCGGTCATCTTCTTCATGGATATGGGCTCATGGGATGTGGGCTAGGCAGTAACTGCTATGTAATATTGGACTTTTCTCAATGAGCCGATAATTTTGGAATAAGGTTATTATAGTATAGCAACAAATTCAGTATATCCGGTATTTTTGCTCAGTCTTTGGAAGATTGATTTATAATATTTTTTTCATAGTTATATAAAGAGGGTGTTTTGGATTGAACCAAATACTATCATAGAAAAGAATTTGTTTTCGAAATATTCACGATTTAACAAATAATTACGAAAATAGGCATAGATTGAAACAATTAACTAAAATGTTAAAAATTTTCAGGGCGGATAATAAGGGTAACTGTAATTAAATCTTTTTAATTTTTTTTAAAGAATAGGTAAAAATCATTGATTATTACTTATCAGAATATCTCTATCTTTATCTCTCCGGTCTCCACCACTCTCCGGCGCCCTAATCACCCCAAACTAGAGAGATCCGTCGAAGGAGCGATACGTAGAATCTTTCCTCAATCGCACCTCCCTCCTCTTCGTTGCCATCGTCACTACTCTCCTCTTCTCTATCTTCCTTCGCACCACTACAACCCCTCCACCTGCATTCCCCACTTTTCACTTCACCTCCACTTCCCCAAATCCACCTCCTCTCTCTCCCTCTGCCACCGCTCCTCCACCACTCTCTCCATAAAAAATGGCCGCCTCTGGTCCACCGCCGTCTGGATCACCTTTGTCAAGTCCTTCTCTCTCCTCTTCCACCTGCTTCTCTCTCCTTCGATCTCCGCTTTGTCCAACTCCTCCAAATCCATCTCTGTTCTCTCGGGCGCCTGCCAAGAGGTCATGACCTTGTAACAGATTGACATCGAAGATGTCACCGACGTTGATCTCGTTGATTCCCCGCATGAGATGACAATTCATTTTTTAAAAAAATAAAAAAAGGTAGAACCGCGATTTACCTGATTGTATTTTTTTAATTTCTTTGCAGTTTTCATAGGAAAATGCGGTTTCAAACCGTGGTTTTCTGTCCCCTTGTCAGTTTTAAATATTTTAGCAAATTGTTTCAATCGATACCTACTTTCGCAATTATTTTTGAAATCGTGAATATTTTTTTAAAAAAATCCATAGAAAAAGGAGATACACGAGCATCAACCAATCCAAAGAAGAAAAATGGAAAGCAAAACTAATATTAACAAATAACAGCGAAGTAAGAAAATGAAAAAAAAAATGAAAACACTAAGACAACATTTCTAAAATTTCTCTAAAATAGGGTAATAAAATATATATTTTCTCAATTAATTTTGTTAAAACTTTAACAATTTTTATATTTTAAAAATTAAAAAAATTATTTAGTTTGGGAAAATGAGGTAGATTTAGGGAAGATTTTATATCAAGGTTATTAGCCAACGTTAAAAAAAAGTCTCAAATTTATTAGAATGAAAAAGATAAGTGTGTTTGTGTCAAACGAACCCAAGAAGTTGGAAGAGTCTTGTGTTATTATATATATAACCTTAGAGCATCTTTAACCATAATACCCATATTGAGTATCATAACTTACTTTTTGTCATTTCTCTCTCATCTACCTCATTTTAATATTTGATACTCCACAACCATGGTACTTGGTATGAGTATCTTATTTCACCTTTTGTATCAAAACTGTTTTTTGTAATTTTTTTTTGTAAGTAAAAATCAAATAGGACCCACTATTAATATTTGATTGGGTAATATTCTATAGTATTGTGTCATATTGAGTATCATATGTATGATACTTGAGCTCACTTTTTTTTTGGGTTCTTTCAAAAATATGATTTTTTCTTACATTTCTTTTTTCTTTTATTGTTATGGTATTTGGAGTACCACCATTAAAGATGCTCTTATAGAGTGCTGACGCACACATCCTGATGAGAAAATGATGGAGAAGATGAATGAACGTGTTTAATATGCTACAATTAATTGCCATGAATTTTCCGCAGATTGTCATTTTGCAGGTCCTTCAGCTTACTGGTCAATCCCCAGAGGGGATAGTACTTCGATAATAGTTCGAGATTGATTAAAAAAACTCTATTTAAACTCGCTCATTTAATAAAGTAGTTGAGAATGTGAACATTTTTAAGATTGGTTTAAATATTGTGGAATTTTTAAAATTTTCTATGAGTTATTATGTTATGAGACGTGAGTAGAGCTACTTTAGACTCGAATAAAGTTTGATTCGAGCTCGTTCATTTACTAAATGAGATGAGAAGAAATACATTTTATAACTTGAGCACAAATTTAGGCTCACCTCCAACTCAGCTAAATTATTTATGAACTACCGCTACTCAACTCATTAGATTCTAATAGCAATCGTGCTTACTGAGACTCCGAACAATTAACATCGATAATCAAATTTGAGGTGGGTGTTTTCGAAAGATATTGCTTTAACTACGTAGTACAACCATCATTTCCGTTTCAATTTTATTATCCTTAGATAGAATTAAATAAAGGTTGAGATGTTATAGGTTGATAGAATTTAAATCACTCTCAATATCTATATTTGATGTGCTAAGAGAGTGCTACAATATAATATATTAAAATAAAACTATCAATGAACCTAAAACATAAATATGGGTCATAGAAGGCAACAAGGGGCAACTACCTCCCTTGCCCTCCCTAGCTCCACTTTTGTACAATAGTTGCTAATAAAACCCAAACAGTTGAACATATAGATTATATGTTAAGCTTGGTTTATATTGGGTAAGAAGCTAAATAATAAACCGGCAATGTGGTTAGCTAGGTGTACACACTTCATGCATCAAGCAAACTACACGGGCGGCCAGGCGTTGTTAGATACACCGTAACTCCAGTTTAATAAATGTACATTCTTATTAACGTAGTGTCTTATTCTTATTCAGATGGACAGTGGAAATCAGATTTTAGAGTACCACGCGTTTATTTCGACATGTACGACGTTCATATCGAGTTATTAACGTGGTGTTCTAAACCCTGATTTGCGGTGTATTTAATTTGTACGAAAGTACACATATGGATTGCTTAAACCTGTACCAACTCTTCAATTGGCCACAAGTTATATTTGCATGGACATGCTATGTGATGTGATTTCCCCACACCAGCTTCTTCAATACATTATATGACGAGTTATAATAAAATTAATTTTGTAACTCAAAATATTTTCATGGGTCTAAACTATTTTAATTAACAATCGATTAAATTCAACATTATAGTCAAACTGATTATGAAAAGGGATAATTATAGTAACCTATAATCTTCCTAATCAAGATCTCTTGTGATGTTGATGGATGGGAAAATTGTCTCACACCAGCTGAAAAACAGTGCCAATTAATAATTATGTGATGTACGTACTATAGTCTATAATAGATTATCTTAGACGCCATTATATATAAAACAAATGGACATGCAAAACGAACGAATTTCGTACTTCCTTCAAGTATATTACTCCCTCCGTTCAAATATGTAAGATCATTTACTTTTCAGCACGTAGTTTAAGGAGCTAAATACTATATAAAATATTGATTTTTTTAAAATTATTTTTTTACATTTTAATACTTATTAATAAAAAGTGTTATATTGTAAAAAATTAATTTTAAAAAAATTAATATTTTATATAGTATTTAGCTCCTTAACCTACGTGTCAAAAAGTAAAAGATCTTATATTTCCGAACGGAGGGAGTATTATGCAACAATTTAACTAGGTAACACCAAAATATTTAATGAAAAATTCAAAATTTAATCCACATCCATCATAAGATAAAACTAGTTTTTTTTTAATTAAACAACAATGGCTAATTGGATCATGTGTAATTGTGTACGGTCGCATATGTGTTAAATTGTTAAAATCCGATTGATAATAGAATGAGTATAATCCATTCTTAGTACATTTGATCGATGTGAAATTGATATAACATTTAGTTTTCATTGTGTGTACTAGTTTTACAGGACAAATAATTACGAGTTGTTGGCTGTATCAGTCGGTATCTCAATCATATACATGTCTATTTAGTCATTTGTGATAACTTAATTGCTCATAATATTTGCAAGCTTATGGTTTACAAATCTAAGCAGTACCATCCAATCCGAATTGAACCATCCTAAACTGAAAAAGATACCACCAAATTTCTATAATAACACTCCCTCTCAATATTTTTGTGAAATATTAGGACGACGGTAGTGTGAATAGTAAATATCGAATCATATTATCTATAGTTTTCGTAGTTATAAAAGATCTGAATCAACCTTTTAACACAAATACTTATATAAACAAATTCACATCATAATTCATGAATGAAACCCAAACTCAATCCCATCTCAAACAATTTTCATTTCTAACCCACAGTTTTTTTACAAACTCCAAACCCTTGTGGCCTGAGGGGGGATCCACATAAATTAATAAATAAATAATATAATATAATATTATGAAAGTTACCACAACACATTCAGATCCTCTGTAACACTATCAATGTAACTAATTATGATATACCCTTTAAATACCTAGTGTTATGGAGGATTATTTTTAACAAAATTAATCTACCCTAATTAATAATTAATGGTACACCACTTAATTTAGATTTGAGAGATACAGGATTACAGGGATGTTCACTCATTTATCTCTCCATATGGTCAGTCACGTCACGACCACGGACCACGGTGTTATTCACAACCTGCTTATTAAAACGCGACGTTTCACCGATAAACTTACTCATCCGCTGCGCTTCAACATCCACCTCTTCCTGATCCACAGCGAGATAATCCACGTCATCACCTCCATAAAGCCACATCATCACAAAGTAAAACGACGTCGCAAAAACAGCAACGCCAATAAGGAACCAACTGAACTCGACATTCACCAACGCCTTCGCGCGGTGGAGCGCGGCCTCGCCGTCGCACCTGACCACCACGTGCCCCTCCTCACGGTTCATAAAACACCCTTTAGCGACCAGCCGTGGGGTCCACAGCATGAACCCCATCAGCATTAGCCACGCGCCCTGGAGGAGCACGCTCAGCGAGCGCGTGTAGGCCACGGCGAAGCTCCTTGGCCACGCGACGCCGAGGAGCGTGGTCCCAAGCGCGGTGGCGATCACCAGCTGCAGGAGCAAGTGGTACTGTCCCTCCACCCCGACGTGGTCGGCGGAGTGGAGGCGGAAGAGGAGCAGCTGCTGGGCGAAGGCGATGGCGGCGACGATCTGGAGGATCTTGTCGGCGGCGGCGCGGAAGCGGCGGGGGAGGGCGAGGTCGAAGAGGAGGGCGGAGGCGGCGTAGACGGAGAAGGAGAGGGAGATGGAGGAGTGCTCGAAGTTGTGGAGGTGGTTGGAGGGGATGGTGCCGTCGGGGGCGAAGGGGGTGTGGCGATCGGGGCCGATGAAGAGCTCCATGGAGACGGAGAGGGAGGAGGCGAGGAGGATGAGGTAGAGCTCGAGGTGGCGGAGGGGGGCGGCGGGGAACCACGGCGGGGAGGTGTAGCTGGGGCCGGTGAGGGCGAAGAGCTTGGTGTGGTTGAAGAGGTGCCAGAGCCCGATCAGGAAGAAACCGAGCCCGGGTGCCACATGGCCTATTAGGGTTCCCATTTTTCTGAATTTAATTAATTTGATGTGGAATTGATTAATTTGGGGATGGGGGTTTGTGTTTGTGGATGTATTTAAAGTGGAAGGAAATGTGAGAGGCAAGAAAAGGAGTTTGAAATTTGGAGGTGGTGGTGGAGGAGGAAAAACAAAAGAGTAGAAATTGAGTTTTGATGTCTAAATGGTACCTTTTTTGGCATCTTAATTTTATATTTATATTACTACTAATTGTACCAAATTAATGGGGATGTCTTAGCATAGTACGTAATATATAATTCCTCTTATATATGTTGTGTACAATGTCCGAACACTCATCCATGGTTCGACCAATCGGATGGTTGATGGGTTAAGACTTAAAGAGGAGGTGGGATTCTATATTTTGATTATATGGGTAGATTCAGACTTTATAAATAAAATAATTTCAATGTGATTTAATGTGGTTTAATTAATCCTTTGTGTTAAATCTCAAACTTATTATTAAAAGGGTTTTGTTACTTTTGTAATGTATGATCTATATGACTTGATTAAGGATTTTCGGAATTTAACAAGAGGTCAAGCTAGAGATATATTTGTAAACCGTTACGTATTGAAAATAACAAAAAATAAATATATCTAACATGCCTTCTATTTCATAAAATATATACTCTCCATTCGACAAAATATGTCGTTTATTATTCACGCGCGCTATTTTAAAATGATAAAAATTATATAAAATATTTATTTTTTTATAACTTTTTTTAACAAGTTTGTACTTATTAATAATAACTACGAAATTGTTAAAAAAATTATTAAAAAATTAGATATTTTATATAGTTTTTATCCCCTAAAAACCGTGCGTAAATATTAAAGTGATATGTTTTGCCGAACAGAGGGAGGAAGTACCTTTTAACCAGAGATTTTTGAAATTTAACAAGAGGCCGAAGTGATAGACAAATACTCCGTATATAATTAAAACAAGAGAAAAAGATAGCATCAACAAAGAAAATAAGATTGGTTATTCACGACACTTATTAACCAATAAAATTTGAGAGAAAAAAAAACAAAGAGTAATAATTCTTGTATTGTGATACCTAAATTTAAAAAAAAACTTATATTTTCAAATCTATATTTATCTATATAAAATACTAAAACAGAGTCCTGAAACGGGCTCTGGTGCGATCTCCGGTCCATGGAATTTTCTAGATTAAAACAGGATTATTTTTGCTTACGTGTCATTTTCTGAATTAAAGTGATATTATATTTTTGGGTCACATCAATTAATAAATTAATATAATTAGGTAAAAAACTTATCTTTTTAGATCAAATAATCTATCGCAATCTAATTAGTAAAAGTAAGATATATATTAATCGAAACACTCGGATAATTGATCATTTACGTGTGTTTGGGATTTTGTGAACGTGTGTAAGAAATTATGAAACTGCCCCTAATTGTAAGATATATACGGCAAGTTGTATGTTATTACAACTAATTTATTGTATTAATGATCAGTTGGTGTCCATTTAGCACCCAAACTCATAAATATATATATAGGTCATTTGATTTATTAAGATCGATTTTTTTACAAGGTGTAAATATTGAAATTAAATTAAAAATATATTTTAAAGTAAAAGAAATAACACAAGATTATATATTTATTTTATATGAAGTAGTAATTTATATTTATTCAAAGATGGTTTATATAATAAAATTTATTAACAAATCGCGTAACGGGCGAGTAATAAAACTAGTATTATATTAAAAGAGAAGCATTTATGCCACATGTCCTCTCCATGTTCAAATTTATTTTTGTAAAATTATTTACATAATATCATTTATTATGACAACTATATTTTCTAATATTATTTTTTGTTGAAAATTTTCTAATATTAATTACCCAATATTATTGATGTTACATTTTTTAACCAATGCGATTAATTCAAATATTTTATCTTTCACTATTTATTATTTATTTTTCTCTTTATCTCTTTAACCCAGTTGTATTTTTTCGATTATTTTTAACACATTTGCTAATCAATGGGTTTAATTCAAAATATTGTATTAAGTTTAATGTCTATGATTAATCTATATCTAAATATTATTTATAAAAAAAACCGCGTCATGGCGCGGAGGGCGTACTAGTAAAAATTTAATTTCAAAAAGACTTAAATATTTTAACGGAGGGAGTATGATCGAGGGATAAAATCGATGTCCTTATATGGCCTAATTATCTGCAGAGTGTTGACCAATTTTACCCATGCAAAGGAAACGAATTAGGAAAAGAAAATTAAAGAAGTGATCAGAATGTGGTGTTTAGTATTCTTAAACTCTGAAACTGATTAAAAATTGGTCAGCCAAACGTAGCCTTAATTGAGGGGAATCATCATGTATATAATTGTATATGATGGTAGGTTGGCCCCTCACCCCAAAATTATTACATCAGAAAAATGTGCTTCCCCGCAGTTGTGTTGAATTTAGGCGATCTTACAATTTTTTTTTATTAGGAATTAATTTTTTTTTATTAGGAAAGAATTCGTACGAACATCGTCTAAAATAGAAATGCCCAAGCTAGGGAGATTCTAGATTTCTAGAAGCTATACATTATTTTATTATTAGGGAAGCTATACATTTAGGGTGTGTTTGGATTACAGTAATTGTCATATAAACAAATTTAGTGCATAATTGTTATAAATATTTTAATATTGTTTGATTGACAAATCTTACAGAATTTGTAAAATTATGAAAATTCTAAATCAAATACTTTATAAATTGGGTGAATTAAACACATTTTATTAGATAAATTTTATAATTGCTTTATAAATTTAATTTAATTTAATTGATTGATATAATTTATAATATATTAATTGTATTATATAATTATAATTTATTTGAATCCAAACACATCCTTAATTAGTTTTTGTATTTTTATATATCAGTTTCTAGGATTGAAATCGATCCTCCAATATCGCTACAAAAATAAAAATAAAAACTATTTTGCTCGAATAGATCGATTAATTCACTAATCAAATAAAAAACTATTTTATTTATAGATAGATTAATTAAAAAATATATTTTATATGCTTGGGATATTCAAAAACTCCCTCTCGACTCTAGTGTGGAAAAAGATGACATATAATGTGGTCCTTTAAACTCTACTCTTAATGAGATATACTCCGTATTAAGTTTTTTTTGTTGTTAAAACAATATCGCTACAAAAATGAGAAATGTATTCGTAAAAATTAAATGATCACACTAGCTTACACGGAAAGTGCATGTAAGAGATGAAATCCGCTACAAGGATCGCAAGTTGATCGCTAGCTTTACACAAATCAGCATAAAGAAGTGAGAAAAAGGGTGTTGTTGTTTAATTAACGAGGTAATATTCTCATAAATCTTGGATTAAAAAAATTGTTCTCATAAATCTTTATTACTCCATGCATCTATTAATTAAAAGGGTTAATTGCACTAAATATCCCGACCTTTGTAGATAGTTGCGCTTAATATCCCGACCTTGTAAAATTTCATGAAATATCCTCAACTTTGGTGTTAGTTGCGCTCTCTACCCTAGTTGAGTTTATTAAATTAATAAAATCTTTAACATAATATGAAAATTACACAAAATCGCCCATATTTAAAAAAAAATCAACAATCGCCCATTTTAATCAAAATAAAAAAGAAATTTATGCCAAACATATAAAAAATGCATGGTCTAAAAAAATGAAAATAAGATCAATTACTTAAAATAAATCATATTCCTAATTAATCACCCATATTCATATAGTATTCCTTAAAAATCTATTTTATAATGTCATAGTTATAATTTACGTAAGATTAATATGAAGTACCATATTATGTGCCTAATTAATCAAGTTTTCATGAGTATATACCCGATTTTGCCTATTTTTAATATATGTTTATCATATTTTTATTAATTACAAATAGTTATCATATATTTTACTATTTCTTTTTTAAAAATATGTTTTATTTCATTTTTGTAAAAGTATTATATTTCATCTATGTATGGTTAAGATTTCTTATAGAATCTTTTTTTAAAAATGAGAAATATATATTTTCTTAAGATTCAATCACAAGATACCACATAAGATGTAATGTATAATGTATTAGTTTTAGTGTATATAAAATAATATGGACCAAAATGAAAAATATATAAAATAATATATGGAGAATAGATGCGCAAATCTACATTTATAGATAGGTATATGTAAATTTAGATTTTTTTAATAACATATGTTTTTAAGAAAAATAATTAAAATGAATTATTTTTAGTAATTATAATAGTTATTTAAAGGAGTAGATGTTATCTATTATAAATGATTTTTTTTGGGGGGGGGTTGCAATTTTTTCAATTTTAAATATATTAGGGGTTTATTGAAAATATTTTATGAATAGGGGTGATTTTGTGTAATTTTTCCATTATTTGTGTAATTTTTTAATTTAAGAAACTTATTTAGGATAGATAGCGCAACTAACACCAAAGTTTGAGATATTTCGTGAAATCTTACAAGGTTGGGATATTAAGCGCAACTATTCATAAAGGTCAGGATATTTAGTGCAATTAACCCTAATTAAAATATGTCATTTTACCTTTTATTATTACTCTACCTTTTTATTTCTTTTAAAACTACCACAATTTTTAAAAGTGCACACACACTGATGACATTTTTCCTTAAAAAAATTTCTCCCTACAATATCCTTTTAGATGGTGTTCAAATTTCAATCTATCACTATCACTTGGTAATTAATTATTTGAATGCTAATTATAATGCTTCCACCTTCTTCAACTTTAAGTATGCCATAAATAAATGAACAATTAATGCATGCAATTCATAGTACTCGATCTCACACTCTCCCTGGCTAGCTAGCTTCTCTAAAAAAAGAAAAAAGTAGAGAATATTTATTTATTTTTTAAAAAAAATCACACTAAACAGGCTCGATAGATTATAAAAATCGACAAATAAAAAATGGATTGGCAAATTGCAAATCACCAAGAGGACAAGTATATAAAATATACGAGGAAAAAAACCATTAACAAAGAAGACAATTATGTCAGGAAAAAGCCATGCAATCAACAGGTTTTCTTATTATGTAAGCTGAAGATTTTTAAATTTGTTTTTTTTACTTATTAATGAATTAAAATAGCGGGGATTTCACTGTGTTTTTTTTTATTTTAAAAAAAACTTTCAATCGCTTTCCAGTACTAAATTAATGAGTTTTATTTCTATCCTATTCGTATACGGAGGATTTAATTAACTAATGGGAAGATGAAAATCATTATTTGTTCGTGATTAGAGGCCGGGTAATTATCAAATGCTTGCTTATATACAACTTGGTCGATCCATTGATTTGAGTTCATAAAGTAAAAAAAACAATAACAGTTTCGGGTATAGTTTCGGGTGTATACCCGATCAATTGACAACCCGTACTTAATTACTCACATTATCCTGGATGATTTAGTAAACATATACCATTAAAAAAAAATCCTAAAAAGCACTAAATAGGGGTTTTTTTTTTTCAAGCAGTCAGCCCGTAGATAAAGGGCATATCCACATATATACTCTCTCCGTTCGGCAAAACTTGTCATTTTAGCTTATTTTACAAGTTTTAAGACAATTAACAAATGTACTAATTTACCCTCAATTATTACCCTTCTTTTTTACTTTATCGAAAACTACAACTAACAAACTATCAATCATATCAAGGGCATTTTTGTAAAGTGAAGGACAAAATACCTACAATGACAAGTTTTTTTAAACAAAAATAACACCCTAAAATGACAAGTTTTGCCGAACGGAGGGAGTACGTTTTTATGTAGTTTGGCTTTTCTTACATCAAATATATTTAAATTAAGTTTTATAATTAAATAAATCATGGTTCATGGTTTTATTTATAGTGTGATTTAAATTCAATATATCCATAAAAAGTTCATGGGTAGTTTAAATATTTACACCAATTAATTAATTAATTAATTAATTAAGAGTGTGTTTGTATTACCATCTTTTATGATTTATAATAGACAATATTATATTATAGTATATATGATAATATAATATTGTGCATTGTAGATATCATAATTTTATCCAAATACACGCTAATACTTCTGATACACCAACCACCGTTCTCAAAAGATATGATATAGCAGGTTTGGCCATATCCCAAATGTCATGTTTGTCCATATAGACCTTATATATAGTTAGCATTTATACATGTGTAATTCTATGTATGATACGCAACCCAAACAAGTCACTTCAAACAAGGTTTATATATCATACGTTAATCTTTCGACCGTCTCATCCATTATCATACTATTCGTTTACCTACGATCTTAAATTAAATCAAATTGGGTGTCACAAGTTGAAAAACTAGATTATTTTTCTTATAGTTAAAAAGTAAGGATATTTTTTACACTCCTAAAAGATTAGATATTTTAATTAATTTTGCCAAATTTATAATCAAGGTAATGTTTTTAGGATATCCTCGGTTGTTTTTTCTCTTTTTTAAAAAAATGATAATGATAATTAGTCAAGTCTGGTTAAATTATTTAGTAAATATGACATATAGTGGTTAATAAAGTTTAATAGTTTATGAGTTTGAATTATCCCTCTCTTTATTTTAGTGATAACTGCAGAATCAAATCATATCATTTTTTAAGGCAAGTCTGTATATTTGATACGACGGAGTACAATCTGAATCCGGATTAAGATGACTGTTAACATATTGGGCCCGCGTCAAAAATGCATGTGGGCTATTACTTATTTGGGCCTGATTGGCTGAATTAATGAGGCCCATACAAGGTTGTATGACATACCGAAGCCATAATCTCGGATTAGCCCATACAAATCAATCACAGTGTCGTTGTAAGAGTAAGAGGGAGGGTGCCGAATTCAAACCCTTAAAAAAGTTTTAAATCTTTAACTTCGAGCCGGCCCTGGGCAGGTGCAAGATGAGTGATTGCACAACACCTCCAATTCAGATCGAGTTGTCATAAATCTCGATAATAATTAATGACCTCTTATTCTACTGGTAAGAAAGAAACGACTTTTTTATGCTTATTACAATATTACCTATCATGAGGTTAAGGGATTAAATTTCACAATCAACCTACTACTGGTGATAAGTATAATATTATTCAGACACGTTTTTTAAGGTGTGAAAAACTATATGAAATAATAATTTTTTAAAATATTTTTTTCGATAATCTCATACTTATTGGTGATAAGTATAATATTATCAAAAAAATATTATTAAAATATTAATATTTAATATAGTTTTGATCGTTCTAAAACTACGTACATGACTTGAAAAAGTCACTTAAAAGGAAACGGAGGGAGTATTATCATTTACTATTTACTTGATATTAGCATTTGTGTAAAGGTGGGAAACCCAACAACAATTGAATGGAAGAGTGGACAAGACACCAACGTGGTAAATAAGAATTGAGATCATCTGCAACTTAATATGTTACATTTATAGTTTTTTTTTAATGTAATTGAGATCAATACATTTACAAGTTAAATATAATTTACAATTTGAAACCACAACTTAAATGGATTGCCACTTATGAAGAATAAAGTCTCGTGGAACCACAACTTAAAGTTTGCTTCTTTCTTTTCAAAAATGGGATTCCATTACACGTTTTGCGTCGATAGGTTGGGCAGCACGTGGCACACAGCTATTGGCTACAACAGGAGATCTCAACTCGATCGACACCGTTGATTAGGTTTTGGTATGTTACGTTGGATTCTTGTTAGCTTTGGATGCATATGCATTGTGTTCCCCACCACAAAAGCGAAGGTACCTTCATCCCTACTCACTAAACTTAGCGTTATATATGTTACATAAATTATATTCTTGTACGGCAAATTGCATAAAATGTCCATCTTAAGAAACATAAAAACATCTTTGGCCAGAAGAGTACCCTTTTCTGAGAAGCATTGAGACTTAAGATGGGTCTAATAAAGGTAAAGGAACTTGGTCTGATACAGCTGCAGATCGAGTGCGATAACCTCATCATCATCAACGTTCTTAAAAGTTCATAATCTAAGGGAGATTGAGGTTCTAATTACAGATATTCTCTTTTTTATCGTGGCAGTTCGAGGAGGTGGAGTTTCACTACATTTTGGGAAAGTCAACAAGTGTGCAGACGACGTTATCAAGATCTTTCAAACTGTTGTGTCGCCATTTTTACTACAGGATAGAGAACTTAGTATTTATATCCGTTAATATGCTATTGGCTGATGGTTTAGTATGAACTAGTCATTATCAAATCCTTCCTTGTATAAAAATAATAATAATAACAACATCTTTGTGTACATATATCTAAATAAGGGATTATGAACAAACAAGAGTGCAGTATATAAATTCAGATATAGTTATGGATTGGGTATGGTAAATGAATCTTTCACCACGTTGGTGTTGTAATTAGGTAGGACTAGCACCGTAGGCCTTTGCAGCCAGTGGCGGATCCAGGATTTTCATCAAGGGGGGGCTAAAAAACACTTATGTAATTTGCGATTCGAGATCAATGTTAATATCAAGAATCAAATTCAGTATAACCATTTTTTTCTTGCACGTACATAACAAGATACTCACCTTAGCTTGTTGGACTTCTGACCGATTTCAATTTAATTACAAGTAAGGTTATTTTGAGTTTAAGTCAAATTACTTTGTATTTAGAATATTTTTACAATTGAGTTGAAATAATCACAACCAAAATTATAACCAAAATTCTAATCAAATATCATACCTATTCAAATAATCATAACCAAAATTCTAAATTCTTGAATCTAAGGTGAGGAAGCTAAGGGTCAATGAAGGGATATTGATTGCTTCTAAAGATTCCTGAAATTCATTTGTTTGTGTTCGGAGATATTTAGTTTTTCATAAATTGCTCACAATTTAAACTCAGAAGTTTGAGATTTCGTAAAGAGATTGTTCTGATTTGTTTGGTGAATTTTCAATATGCATTTCAATTTTTTACTTGTTTGCGAAACTCGAAAATAATTACCCAAATTACAAATTCAATCCCACAAACCCCAAATTCAATTCACAAATTTACAAAATTGATTCTCAAACCTAATTTCACAAAATTGTTTTTCCAAAATCAAAACCCTAAATTCTCAATCCTACCTATAAATTGAATCTCAAATTAAAATTTAGAGCACAAATTGACAAAGTATAATCTATAAGATAAGAATTACTAACCTTTTCAATTCAATCTTCAAGAAATTTGGATTTGGGAATGGGGAATTTAGGACTTACTGTTAGTGGGAGGGGAAAAAGTGAAATTAAGAAGGGCTGCTGCACAGTCGCGGGGAGGACTGGAGGAGGAGCCACCGGTGTCGCCGCCACGCCGGAGAAGGGCAACAACCATCACGCCGGAGAGGAGCCTGCGGCCGTGCAGTGTCCCGATGCGGAGGAGTAGTGGCTTTTGCTATCGCTGGGGTTAGAGTTGCGTGTCTGTCTGAGGTTAAAAAAAAAAAGAGGGAAATTTGACTGAAAAAAAATGTGCAGCACATGGGACTCGAACCTGGGTTTAATGAATCAATTTAAAATTCTTCCTGCCACGCATCCGTGTCTTAACCACTCAACCAATCTGTCTTTGTGTTTCTTAGAATACTTTACTTATATGTATTACATAAATTACAGATATATAAGAAAATACATATACCCTTTTTAGGGGGAGGGGGGGCTTCAGCCACCCCGAGCCCCCCGTGGATCCGCCTCTGTTTGCAGCATCAGTTAGGTAGTGACTAGTGATAGTGATTTTTTATAAGCCAAAATTAGCTAGCTAGGTTTCATAATTAGCGACCCACAATAATTAAAAAAAAAGGTCCACAAAAGGTCGGGAATCTACAAATTATTGACTATGGTGATCTCTTTCGGCATAATCAATAGTTTTTACTATTCACGCTCGTTTTCTTAGTACGATAAAAACTATATAAAATATCAGTTTTTTTATTATTTTTTTTAATAATCTCATACTTCTTACTAATAAGTATGAGATTATTAAAAAAATTGATATTTTATATAGTTTTTATTATCCTAAGAAAACGTGTTTAAATAGTAAAAGACTTATATTTTAGAAAACGTGTTTAAATAGTAAAAGACTTATATTTTAGAACGGAGGGAGTAGTTTTAAATCAAATAAATATAAAATTTTGGTTTAATTAGCTTATGAAATCGAAGTTTTTTAACAGAAGCTTTTGATTTTATATTCACAAGTTTCAATCAGCTCTCCTAACAACTAGTTTTATCAAATAATACTTGTTTATTAACATATATTTAACATAAATAATTTATAGTTTTAACTATCCCATCAGCTTTATCTACCACAAGTTACCAATCCTACCATTTTACCCAATTCCATTACAAATTTATTTACATTACAAATTTGATTATATTCTTGAATTTTAATTATTTCATAATATTGATCTTTGTGGCTTCCCATGTATATAAAGTATAAACCCTAGCTACACACCACAAACATACACATCTCACACTAAGCACTCCAATACCAATAGATTCTACAATTCATCATTATCTCCACAACTCTTTATTCGAATTCCTCGCTCTCTTGGTATCTCTATTTTGCACTTCTTCACGTGATCCAGCTCGTCTTCAACCCATCTCATTTCACCTACGACCAGTCAGTTAAAAGTCGACCGCTCTTCCAACCTTAATCAACCATATATCCATGTCAAGGTATAGGTACAACAACTGGTACATGGAGTACCTCTCCCCACCTCCGGTGCAGCTATGCTTCGTCCTCATGGTGCTGCTCTTCTTGCTTGGATTCTCATGGTACGTCAACTACGAGTCGGTTTTCGAGGACCTCATGGTCCAGGTGAAGCTGATGCTCATGTTGTTCCCGGTGCTCTTGCTCCTGGCTTTGCACTGCCTTTCAGGCCCCGATCGCTTCTCCTTTGCACTGCCTCTCCCCGAGCAGGGCTCGATACATAGGGTCGGTGGGTCCCCCTGGGGTGTGGGGATACTCCTCGTCTTCCTTATGTTCATGATTTCATATCAGACCTCCATTCATGAGCGGTGGTTCCCCTTGATCGCTAGACGATGATCGCCATTTTTAGTAAATCTTTTGTGCTTGTAAAGTCGATAAGATAGTTAATAAGGTAACTAACTTTTGAGCTTTCAGATGATGTACTGTTGTTGACTTGCCTTAGACATTATATATAGAGGGGCTTGATTTTGTAGGGAGGTTTTGATGTTTAATTGTTTTGTGTGAATTGGAGATGATGATATACTTAATTTATTCTATAATGTTTGAATTTTGTGTGCATTTGGGATTATAAATTGATTGATTTTCAAATGTTTTGTAATTTACAATGTATGAACTGATCGATAGTCTTACAACCACAAAAACTCACAAATTTCTCAAATTTAAATTATCATGGCAGATAGCTCCTTTTGACTCTTCCCACATAAAACAACAAAAAAAGTTTGAATGCAAAAACATAAAATTGTACAAATATGTATTTGAAGAGAAGTTTCCCTATTAGTACTTGTCCAAGCCTTTCACTCCCAAACCATTGTCAATTTGTCATTGTCCTTCGTTGTCTATTTTTGATCTTTTTCTTTGATTAGTTGGTTTGTGTATGTTATGTTTCATAACGATTTGTCCATCAATCGAATTTACCAAGTCTGTCGTATACTTGAAAATTGAAATCATGATAAAAAATAAAAATAAAATTGTACAAATATGAAGCAAGGAGAGCAATTGCAGTGGCTACATGAACTCCAATGGTGCAAATAAGAGTGAACATACACAGGAATTAATTACCAAATTCCAGCTTCAATACTTTCAGGAAGAGTAGAAGTGGAATAGTATAGCTTCTACACAAATAATATTTTGACAGAGAGATGTTTCAAGAACAAATGTTTGGCATAGAAAGTTTAAGATCAACCAATAATAATACTCAACATTATACAAACTTACAGCTCAGACTAGTACGGTTGGTTGAATACTACTACTTTTTAACCACTTACGAAGCATGAGCTAATCCTGAGAAATGCTAGGAGATGAAAGGTCTTGCATCAAAGGAAAATTACTTGGCAGCGTCAACAGAGGCCCGTCATCAACCTCACCTAGGCTCGCCTTTCCCAAGCAATACCCCAAAGCTCGCGCAACAGGAACAGCCACTGCATTTCCTACTTGCATGTACCTAAGACAAGGAACAAAAGAGTCATTATTTGTTACACTTTGAACTTTATCCTGCCTTATGTTGTTTTAAGTCTATAAATAAATAGGACTAAAGATCTGTTATACATCTTATAAGGCTGTGATCAATGGCTGTGAACTGTAAAAACTAAATTAACTGTGTGGCAGTTTCAGCGAAAATATGAAGAAAATCAGATTTACTGATTGAGATATCTTATGGGCTTTGTTCTATGATTCTATCCTTATGAGATGAATATGTCTGAAACCCTAACAGCAATTAAAGGGGACAAATATCAATATCTTTCATGCCTTAAAGCAATTGGCAAACCCTAAATTTCCAACTCGTGTATCAAGTTTAGCAAAAATGTCATACTTAGCAAAATTAAAAGAAACATGGCTATTACTCTAGCAGCATAACTTAAGAATGCTCACCTCTGTTTAATAGGACCATACAGCTTATAGTAGTCTGGGAAGCCTTGCAGTCGTGCATTCTCACGTACAGTCAAGACTCTGTCTTGCAATGGGTGCAAAATGACCTGTCAAAGCAACAATTTACAATAATTAATGCTTCTTTCTGGCACAAAAATTACACATCAGACATGCATATACACAAATTACCTGGTTGTGAGGTTCTGCCCTTGTAACAACCGTGGCAACAATCTCATCCCACCACAATCTCCCAAAAGGTCTGCCCGGAAAATTACGATATCAGAATCCCTTAAGACGGATTAGAGTTGGACATTGATGAAATTAGAACGCTTGAGCAATATAACTTACTTGCTAGAAGTCCCATTAACAAAAGACATAGCATAATCAGGGACCTGAAATTTTAAGAATCATCATATTCAAAAGTCAAGAATCGAGATCCAACGTGAAATGCTCCTCATATTAGTACTACATTCTATCAAATGTTACCAGTGGCTTTTTCGAGGGTAAGTACACTCTTTCAACATTCGGATCCCACTCAACTTTATTATTTAAACCTACACGTACACCTGGTAAGTCCCTAAAATTTGCTCCCTGTAGTAAGAAACTATCAATTAGGCCAAAGAAAAGCAAGCACCAATAGACATTGCTTATGAATGAAATCCAATATATAGTCACAATATGCTAAAACTACCTTCCTCTTTGGAATTCTGCATACTCGTTGGAAATCATCAATATTCAATTGAAGGGGTCGGTGATCATACAACAAGGGTGTAAAGTCTGAGCCATCAACTTCAAGGCCTAAACATGCTATAAAGATTAACACGGATAATTAGAAAAGAGAAGTATATCAACAAAGTTTTGCCATGAGAAGATCAAAAGAAAATCACAAGTTACCATCTCTCTTCAGTCTAATCAATTGCTGGAACTCTGTCTGTGGTTCGTTGTTGTAAGGCATCTCGTCACGTGCTTCACTATTGGTTACCTGCAGTCATTTTCTTTATTAAATTACTTGAAATGGCTCTTGTAGAAACCAGTTATCTTCAAATGCTCTCTTACCTCAGGTAGGTCAGATATTGCATCTTCTAGAAAGAGCTTCTTCTTCAATTTAACTTGATGACCTTCATCGTATGCAACCAATATTTTCTGCGCACATTAATGCCATTTAGATCTTAAGACTTTTCAATCAATAATATAAAACAAATCTAATACGGAGTAGCTGAAATTTAAGTGTAACAATACCTCGAATTCAGTAGGAGCAGCACCTCTACTTACGAGATCATGAGTTGGTAAAGGATATGACGGTAAGTTCTGCAAACAAAATAAAGTAGAATAAAATGAGCAATAGTTTAAAAACATTACATCCTAGAAGCCAAGGGAACACATAAAACAATACCTCAGTGGGCCGAGCTCCCCATAAGAAAACCCGCATGCGAAATTGTGGCAATCCATAGGCACCAGCAGCCATGATACCCATCCTAACTTGAAAATTCATGTCAACAAGTCTACCAAGTGCGTATCGACCGAGAAATCCACCCGAAAATTTCACCATGTCCACAACGTTCTCCATCAATACAAACTTGGGCCTTAGATAATCAACAACATCCATGTAAACTTTCAGCTGCTTATTTTTGACATCTTCTAAAGGATTCTCCTTGTTCCTAAATCGATTGAAACCACTGATTCCTTGGCATGGAGGACCTCCACAAATCACATCAGCATCCCCCTAATGTAGGGCATACACGTTAAGAATACTGTATTGGTTGGTTTAACTTGAATATTGTACCCTAAAAGACTTACCGGCAAAGGCAACACATTTGATCTATACCCATTCATTACAAAGTCTTTAACTTTCTCTTGGCAAGCACTGGACGAGTTCATATTGTGAGTTAGAATGGCTAAACAAGACCAAAATACAAAATCTAGCACAAAAGCTAATCATTTGTTTACCTCAACCCCTCAACAGGCTCCCATGTGTCCTCATCAGACCCATAGCCCTTCCAGCTTACCTGCAATTACATTGAAACTAAGAGGCCTTAATAACTCAAGCCACGTACAGTTTCAGAACTTGTCCTGATATTAGATATTCCAATCAAACACAGTTGCAAACAGCCATTTTTGGTTGGAGTAACTTTAAAACCAAGTTTAATGACTTTCTCCAATCTAATTTGTGTTCTAATCATATTTTACGATTTACATAACATTAGCTGTCAGAACATGCATATTTTGACACATCAGCCCAAGCATGAGTTCATGTGCTAGCTAAGCAGTTCAGCTAATCATGCACCCCAGAATTTACTGTGTCAAAAAATACCTTGAAGTATAGTCCGCGTTTTTTTATGTTTTTTGGATCTCCGTAACATATAGCAAGGACTTTTTGAACTTCAAATTCTTCAGAATCTTCACCATCAGCTTCATTATCTTCACCATCATCATCAACATTCTCTTCTTCATTTTGCAAACCTTGAAAGGCTTCAAATGTTTCATTTCCTTCTTTCAAGCAAAAATGCACACAAAGCTTTTCCCACTCCTTGAGGAGTGCCAGAAAATCTTCAACTGTTTCATTTCTTTCCTGGATTAAGCAATCAAGAGTTTTGAGCCACTGAAAAAATGGCAAGTATAAAAACACACAAGGAAAATCCCTTCTTTACCTCTGTCTCAGGATGATTTTTCCTCAAGCTCTCACATGCATGCTCGTTGAGATCAACCGCCCATCTCTGCATACAATGTAAATTATGAGTATTATACATCGATCTAATGTTGTAAAATATAGTTACACAAGATTACTTATTAGTTTGTGGACATACCGTTGTAAGTTTGACACCACTAATGTGAGCTCCGAGACAAATGCCTGTGGACATGGCACCACAACCTGAATAGAGATCCAATAATCTCATTTCGGAATTTTGTGCCATTTTTGATTGGCATATTCCATTCACTCTAGTGTTCATATCTCGTCCAGTTGCTAGTTCTCCATCAAGATCACTGGAAATAGTTGAGCAAGATTGGCTGCTAGGGGTAACCTCTTCTGAAACATTGGAAGAATGGCATACACCATGTTAGTAACTAGAGGAAGAGAATTACTTCAGGTTTATTCCGAAGGGAGAAATCCCATTATAAATACAGGAAGGAGAAACTGAAAAGCCATAATAGTTATCGGGAAAAAAGAGCCTAGTAAATATACACCTATAGCTGGAAAATTAAACCTAAGAGCAACTTCAACCCAACAGCTCTTCTAAAATAGAGAAAGTGGAAAATTTTAGAGAAAATAGGGGTTTGTTAGGTCCAACTCCTCTAAACTCATCTATAAAATAGAGAAATCTTAAAAGAGAGAAAAAATTTCTCTAAATTTAGAGGAAGATGACAAAAACCCTAAAATTTAATTCTTCTCAATACCAATGCAAATTCAGTAGAATTCATAAAAAATTGGACAAGTTTGTTTTATTTATACAAAAATAAAGTTAGGAGTTTTGTTATAATTAAATTAAATTGTATGTTTTGTTATAATTAACTCAATGTTTAATTTAAACACGTTAGTTTTAAGTTATGTTAAAACTCATGTTATACATAAATGTTAAACTTATACGAGTTCAAGTTACGAGTTCAAGTTTTACGTTATGTTAAGCTTAAATATTAAACTTCATGTTTCACTTCAACTTGTTTAAGTTTTTAAAATTGTAAATTAAAATTCATGTTGATCTAGTTGTATGAAATTATTTCACAACTTGCATAAAGTTTAAGTAGAGAGTATATATAATATGTAATAAATGTAGAAATTTGTAAAATAGAGAAGTTGTTGAACTATAAAATTTTTAGTGATTTTGATATTTGTTTCTCTATTTTAGATGCTCTAAAGAGACTAGAGAAAATCAAAATCTGCTAACACACTTTACAAGATAAATACAACAACCAATTTTTGTGAGAATATATTAAAACCAATTTACCCAATACATTTCAATGGTCTTACTAACAATGTTTACGAGTGCTATAAGCACGAATCTAGAGCTAACGATCTTATTACCTGCAGGTGCACATACAAAGGTAGAATATGGCACCAAATAGAGCATATCATAATAATAGTCACAATTTGGTATGTCTCCCATCTTCTTAGTCACATTTACCTGCAATAGAATTAGGATAAGCATTTACCAAGTGTTAGAATCAAATATACATTTTTTGTCATAAATAACCCAAGAAGGATCAATGTACAATTAAAAATCAAGTTACCGCTTGACATACATTTGGTGGAACTCTGATAATGTGTAGGTTTTTAACAAGACAACACAATGGGTTGTCATCTTGTACCTTTGAAATGAATACTCGTTTGCTCTCTCTCAGTTTAAAAGTGTCCTTAATCTCCTAATAAGATTGAAGAACCATGAATGTCATAAATTGTATTCAGACTCTTCAATTTAATTGAAAACGAAGGACAGGCAAAACTCACGGTATCTTGAGCTCTGTAGAACCATTGAGCTCTAAAATAGGATGTGTTGTCAACCCCTTCAAACATCTCAACAATCTTGCATATATAACACAGTTTTCCATCTTCTGCCTATATAAATAAGAGGTCATGTTACTTACTATGATGGACAATGACAATCCACTCACAATCCTGTAATTATTAGTAGGAGAGACAGTTACTTGGACATGAGCATTGTCATTTAAGTTGTAGATGATCCCATCAACTAGCGCCTGTGAGAAATGGTTCGTCGCTTGCATGATCTCTTCTCCGTCATCAAAGCTGTGCAGAGAAAACAAATATACTTAGTGAAATCAATTGCGCAATAACACTAAATCAAGTGAGTAGAAACTGAATTTACAAAGGAACCTTGTCAAAATCAATTGCACAATTACACAAAATCAAGAGTGAGAGTTTCAGAACACTGACCTTTCGGGGATCTCTACCCGATTACCACAACTTTTGTTCTTCTGCACAGAGATAAAACAAAATACCACTATTTAGACAAAATTTCCAAACGAAAAGCGAAATGGAGTCGAAATAAGACTTAAATATTGCGTTCTGAACAAAACATTAGGTGATCTAATTTTTCAAAAATTGGGGGAAAATGTTGATCAGACTTGGAAAATCTAACCTTCTGGTATCTATGAGGCCACTGCTGCATAGCTTCGTCGGCAGGTATGGGCTCTCCGACGAATCCGGGGTCGGAATCGATTCCGGCTTGGACCGATCCCGGGGCGTTGTCTTCTCTAGCACCACCATCCTCAGCAACTTCGACGGTCTTCGCCTTCTTGTTGTTCCGCTTATCGGCGGCTGCGGTGGAGGAAGACCGTCTCTTCGAAGTCATTGCTGCTGGAGCGGCGGAGGAGAGCTTGCTTTGGGCGGCAATGGAGGAGGGATAGAGGGGGATTTTGAAGTAGGGATTTGGGATTTGTACGGGGGGAGAGAGAGGAGGGAAACGAAAAGTTGGAGCGGGAAAGTGAAACTAATGTGTGGATTTCAGCTTAACGCACGAAATCAAAGATATTTTTGACAATCTTATTTAACAGGTACTACGTATTTTTTAATACTCCGTGTATTTTTATTTCGGGAAAAATAGTTTGAAGCATGTTGATTTTTGAATATTAAAATGTATTTAATATTTCTACCCAAAAAAATATAACACACAAAAAAAGTTATTCCATTTGTAACGTGTTAACAACGACAACAACTCAGTATATCACATAATTAAACAGAGTTTGAGATATCAGAATGAACGCACTCTTTTCCCAACCAAGTCAAGCAACAATAAGATACATAAATCATATGGTAACAAGTAAACTTGTTTCGATTTATATAAAGATATGTTCACACGTCCTAGTTGGAGTGGTCCAAATGTCCAATGGTGTGTAGTAAGAGTTGGTAAAGGGGATTCGGGTTCGATTCTGTTTCCGTTAGATTTACTTCGTACTACCATAAATCAATAAAATTTTAAATTTATTACTTTTATATCCCTTGTTATAATACCTAGAAAATTTAAAATAATTTATAATTTCAAACAAAATTTTAAGCCAAAAAAAACTTATATTTTTAAACGGAGAATATTATTTTGAGTTATTTTATTTATTTATTAGAAAATGCTCGAATTCCAAAAGTGATAGGATCAGGCCCGGGGAGGGGTTCGAGCTGGCTCGGACCAATCTCGGCTTATCCGCGCCGCTTCGACTTGAGTCGTAGTTTGTACCTTGTAGGCGGCAATCTCCACGTATCATCCAGCAGTTACCCTTACAAGTTACAACTCCGCCTTAAGATATCACAAACATTTTTCAACACGCCTTTCTCACTATCTCTCTCTCCCTCTCCCTTTCCGCCCAAACCCTAATTCACGACTCACCAGGCCCAACAATCTCGATAACCGAAGCTCAAATCTGCTCACTGCGGCCCCAAACACCACGAATTTCACCCCCAAGCCCTCAATTTCGCGGCCGAGTTTGAGGATGATCCACTCGATTTCGAAGCTCTGCTGCTGAAAGTCCTTATAATGATCCCCCTAGGTTTCCTTGCCTTTTGTTGCGTTAGTTGCATGGGAAAACAATGCCGGTGCTCCGAAAAGGCCCGCGCCGGGGATCTGTGACTGATCGGAGGAAGAAATCGAACCATTTAGTCGGCAACTACGTTCGTACACGCGCCGCCGTCGCCAGGGAAGCCGAGCAGGCCAAAGTTGCTGTGCAGGTTGAGGAGGAAAGAGAGAGGACCGGTGCTCGCCCTAGGACTAGGTTAGCCGCGAAGAAGGAGGGGGAGGAGGAGGATAAACAGAAGAACAAGTCGCCGGTGGTTGGGTTATCGCAGAGAGCGAGCGAGTCTGATAGATTGTTGGAGAAGGAGAACGCTCCGGTAGAGGAGGTGAAGATGCTGGATGACAGTGGCGGATTGAGCGCTAACAAGGTCACTGGGGATGATGACGGCAACAAATCCCCGTTTCCTGACAGGGTAACTCCTCCTTTTATTTTTATCTTGTTATGATTATACTGTCTTTCTTCTTGCGCCTTCAATTGTTGATACCAAGGTGTTTACACAACCTGTTTGTCGAACAAGTTTTATAATTCGAGTTTCTGTTTCGTTTGGGATATATCTGTAGGTTCAAGTAGGGGCATCGCCGGTGTATAAGGTGGAAAGGAAGTTGGGAAAAGGTGGGTTCGGTCAGGTGTTCGTTGGCCGTCGTGTTACTGGAGGTAATGAACGGGCAACAGGTGCAGCTGCTCTGGAGGTAATATTGATTCTAGTGAACACACAAGGGACGCACATGGTGTATTTAACCTAGTTTTGTTGCTTGATCTTTAAATGCTCATGTGCATGCTTTGGTTTACAGGTCGCTTTGAAGTTTGAGCACAGAAACAGCAAAGGCTGTAACTATGGCCCTCCTTATGAGTGGCAAGTTTATAAGTAAGTCCTATTGAAATAATTAGTTTTTGAGAGCTACTTGTTGGTTTGGTTGGGATGTCTGTTGTTGATTGAATAGTATGCCCTTTTTTTTTACAGTACTCTTGGAGGCAGCCATGGAGTTCCCAAAGTACATTATAAAGGAAAGCAAGGCGACTATTATGTGATGGTATGAGTCACTACCTAGTGCCTTCCTTTGGCATAGTGTGCTTGTGTTGTGAAGTTGTTAAACTTTCTTCATCATGACTGTAGGTTATGGACATGCTGGGACCAAGCTTATGGGATGTGTGGAATACTTCAGGACAATCGTGAGTATCCTGTGTTTGTAGTTCTAAGGAGTGCTTAGCCTTATCTAGTTTTAAAAAAATTCACTGGTTTACCATGGGCCATTGTTAAGGAATCAATGCGTTGCTTTTCCACAATCAATTCTGAAATGGTGATGGTTCTTTACTTCTTTGATTGTATCCTATTATCTCTCTGATTCAATTGATGAACAATTCTGTCTTTTCAATATGAGGGAATAGGTATTTCGCTAGTGTTCATTTTCCTTTTTCCCTGAATATGAATTCCATATATGCTGGATGGGCTGTTAATAATCTCACTATTGCTTGTACAGGATGTCGTCTGAAATGGTGGCTTGCATTGCTGTTGAAGCTTTATCCATCCTGGAGAAGCTGCACGCTAAAGGGTTTGTCAATTACAGCCATTATTTTTAATATGCTACAAAATAATACTTTGTTTTTTTTTCATTTCATTCTAATAGACATTGTTATGAATAATTGTTTGCATCTCTTTGTTGTTTTCTTCAATATTAGTTATGTGCATGGAGATGTAAAGCCTGAAAATTTCTTGCTTGGTCAACCTTCTACTGCTCAAGAGAAGAAGCTATTCCTTGTCGACCTTGGGCTAGGTAACTCAAAGCAATTTCATGAGTGTTTTTGTTTCCTGAATACTGTATTACATCCTTTCTTATCATATACTTCGTTGCAGCAACAAAATGGAAAGAAGCTGCTAATGGTCGTCATGTTGAGTATGATCAGCGTCCTGACATGTTCAGGTGAAATATATGTTAACAGTTTTGTAATCATTATCTCAGACTTATCTTTGACAAGATTTAAAACACTGCAATACCTGTGAGCAGGGGTACTGTACGTTATGCTAGTGTTCATGCTCACTTGGGGAGAACTGCCAGCAGAAGAGATGATTTAGAATCTCTCGCATACACATTAATTTTTCTCCTCAGAGGCAGGTTGCCCTGGCAAGGATATCAGGTACTAGAACAGTTCTATCATTGCTGTTCCTGTGACCAAGATAGAGTGACAATTAATCATATCATCTTTGGTTGGCTTTGCATGTTAAGGGCGACAATAAATCATTCCTAGTTTCCAAGAAAAAGATGAGTACCTCTCCAGAATCCTTGTGCTGTTTCTGCCCTCAGCCTCTTAAGCAATTTGTTGAAACTGTGGTGAATATGAAATTTGACGAAGAACCCAACTACTCCAAGTTGATATCGCTGTTTGATGGATTACTTGGACCGAATCCAGCTGTGAGACCCATCAACACTGACGGGGCGCAGAAGGTATTTCTGCATTTCTGATTGCATGCATTTGGTTGTTGTTTTCTTTGAATATGAAAGGTTTTTACTCGTTACTCTTTAATCTTCTTTGTAGATTATTTTCCAAGTCGGGCACAAGCGGAGTCGAATGACTGTCGAGGAGGATGAGGATGGGCAACCGAAGAAGAAGGTGCGCCTGGGAGTTCCTGCTACACAGTGGATATCAGTTTACAATGCTAGGCAGCCCATGAAGCAAAGGTATATTTTGTTGACAAGAGTTGTGTTTTTGGGGTGTCATGTTTTTTAACGATAAAGTTCTCTATTGCATCAATGGATGTCCATCGATGTACTAATACTAATCTTCTCTCGGTTACTGCATTTGTACTCAATTTTTCTATTGCTAGATACCATTATAATGTTGCTGACGCCAGACTGGAGCAACATGTGGAAAGAGGGAATTTAGATGGCTTGTACATAAGCTGTATTTCATCTTGCTCTAACCTATGGGCAATAATTATGGATGCTGGGACTGGCTTCTCACATCAAATTTATGAATTGTCTACTTCATTTTTGCATAAGGTAAGAGTCCATGATTTGGATTCATTTTGTTTTCAATAAATATATATTGCAATCTTCTGAGGTGATAGAAAACAACACATGTGAGTAATTCTCAAAATTATGCAGGACTGGATCATGGAACAATGGGAAAAGAATTTTTACATAACTTCAGTTGCTGGGTGTACTAATGGAAGCTCCCTCGTGGTGATGTCCAAAGGTATGCAATCTTTTTAAAAGATGCACTGTTTAGGATTGATGCGACTGCGAGTCCACAGAAATTCCCTAACTATTTGGGAATTTTGTCAAATTCTGGTTCTAGCCAGAGGTATTTTGATGCTTTGGGCTACATGCATAGGAAATAGAAAGCGACACATAAGTTAGGAATCGACACGAACTTTCATATAGTGTCAGTTTATTATTGCAGCTAATTTTGTACACTTATTTTTTGGTACTTTAGCATTTATATAGTTGAGGTGCAAGTTATTTTATTTAAAGCTATGTTGGAACTCATCATTATACTTTACAGGCGTTCAGTATACTCAACAATCGTACAAAGTGAGCGACTCTTTTCCCTTCAAGTGGATAAATAAGAAATGGCGAGAAGGATTTCATGTGACCTCAATGGCTACTGCTGGATCCAGATGGGGTGTGGTTATGTCTCGTAATGCTGGTTTCAGTGAACAGGTTCTGTTAAGCTTTCTTATATGCATCTTAACTTTTTCTTCTCATCTTGTTTATAATTGCTTCAAACATCATCAGTTTGGGGCTTGCAGACTTGTGCTTCTAAATATCGGTGATAAATATCTGCTGTTGGTTTTATGTAGGTCGTGGAGCTAGATTTTCAATACCCAAGTGAGGGCATTCACAAGCGGTGGGATAAAGGTTATCGTATAACCTCAGCTGCTGCTAATATGGATCAGACGGCTCTTATCTTGAGTGTACCTAGACGAAGACCAGGCGATGAAACTCAGGAAACACTACGAACCTCCCAATTTCCTAGCACCCATGTCAAGGTAAGTTTCTAAGAGTGTTTCTCTATTTTGATCAGTCATCTGGTACTTATCTGGGACCTGAAAGATACCATTGCTGAATGCCTGATGCTCGAATCTACATGTTGTGCAGGATAAATGGGCGAAAAATCTGTACTTAGCTTGCATAGCCTATGGTAGGACCGTTTCGTAGGACAGTTCGGGATGTTTCTTCTGACTCGCAAAGATAGTATCTCGCAGTAGCCAAGTAGACCAGGTCTGATGCTAGCTAGCTCCCTGCCTATTTCTGTAAAAGTCCATTAGCCGGTTTAGTTTCTGGTGCTGGTACGTGTAGTATGCCCGTGTGTAAATTACTTGTCAGGGTCTTGGTCGAATGTTCATTAATGTTCATCGATCTGTGGCCATCTCTTCCTAATTACTTCCGAACTTCGATATTTCATCCAGTGCATGGGATTCATTACTGAAGTCTGTTATCTAATGGATTTCCGTTGAATTCATTGTCGCACATTCAATGTGCAAAGAACCCTCGATCTCTACATATTCGAACAGCCAAACCATCTAAACATAGGTTCTATAAATCACAGTGCTCACAGACAATGCAATTTGCCTATTGTTCTTTCCATATTCGACCAGTGATCTTAAGTGTCAGCTGTTGATCTTCGCCTCCAGAGAAGAACAGCCCAAGGCTTCTGTGAATGATCAGTCCGTCCAGGCTGTCTCGGACCTTCCTATGGCTGTCGCGGATGCTTCTTGGGATTCCTTGCCATGACAGCTTCCTTCCTTGACCTCCGACTTCTAGGGTGTACTGGAACTTCTTCGCGTCATGTTCGTTGCCCATGAACCTCAGGAAGGCAATATAGACCGGTGCTGTACCCAACATGAAGGCTTCAAAATGCAAGCAAAAGTTCCTCCCAAAACAATTGAAAACCTGCAGATGCGTTCATGAGTTCGTAGAGAACTTTTTACTTATTTTCGCGCTGTTTAACATACGAAAGCATTGATGGAGAAAAGCTTACTGTCTGCATCCAAGTTGCATTTTCGACTTCCCGAGGATTCGATTTAACATAACGATGACTGAAGGTGCACCCATCATGCATATCAACCATGTGCTCTTCCTTGAGATGCAGCACAAGGAAAGGAATGTCCCCACTGATTGTGCATTCGGATCCATCATACGGGCAGTTGAAGGGCCGAAATCTGCAGCTCGCCTCGTGCTTAAGCTTGTTATAATAGGGCAACATATCATGGCAGCCCGTTCCTCGGTATCTACAAGGCAACTCCAAGGATTCGGCTGCCCTCTCCAGGGCCAAGCACCTGATGTTTCCAAGCTCTTCGCGGCAAGTAGGGCACCTGTTCTTGACTCCGGCCTTGCATTGGAAGCACAACGTGTGGCCATTCGGACACTGACAGTAAAAAACAAATAGGCATCAGCTTTTAGTTTTCAAACGTTTATGTACCAAACGAAGTACAAAAAACATAGACGCACCTGATAGATAGGAGGGCACATGAGGTGTGCACATACTGGGCACTCGAGCAACTCGATTACATCATCTATAGACGACACTCCTGCCCTTCCTGCGATGCTGATATCGACTCTTTTAAAGGAGGAACCTCTCAATTCTACATCGGTACCTGATATGTCAAGATCCGCGAACCCATAAGGAGGTTCGAAAGGTTCACTGTGGTTGCCACCTCCGTGAGCCATGATTTTAGAGCCACCAAAACTTGTGCCTCTTTTCGCTTTCACCACGAACCAACCGAGTAGAGTCTCCTTACCATTTCGCCATTAAACACAATAGATGAATCTACCTGTTACTTATAACCAGAAAGAAACAAACAGAAAGAGAAGTAGAGATGATAAAGCTGTACCGAAAGTAGATATAATATAATATTCAAATCAAATTGCTGACACACCGGTAACTTTGAATTTTGTAAACACACCAATCTAATTCCATTTTAAAATACTCCTTATGTTAAAAAATATAATTAAGCAAGACAATAAGTCTGAGAAAAAAATCAATTTTTTCAAGCTTCACTGTAGAGGCTTTCATTGTTGTGGTTATTCATTTTGGCACCTAGTTTACAGACCATCTAATTAGGTATTGTAGAAATCAATGCCCGCATGAGTTTAGCTCAACTGGTCACAGGGGTGACATTTGGAACAAGAGATCAAAGATCGAGTCTCACCAGCGGCAGTGTGGAAGCAACCTCTCAAATGAGGGGCTCCCTTGTGCCCACTGGTCTTGACCTCTGTGGTCGGTTGAATCACCATAATTTACCTCCTCTCACAATTCCCTTCGGGCTTCAAATAATTCATCTCGATCACTATATCAATTTGTGATTAATAATAACGGGTGACTTGATTATAGTTTAAGCTGTGAAATGGAAATGAATTGATAAAACTTGCTTTACATGTATCACGAGCTCTTGTATTATCTCAATTTTCACTTCAATTGTGTTAGGTGAACGGCAAATAGTGCATTTTCTTCATGATAACGACCGGTTTCTACTTCAAATCTTCGAATCTCCAACATTTTGACACATGTGATGATGGATTATATGGGTATTTGTGATAGGGAAAATCCCGTCATCATAGCACAAGGGTATTCGATCTGGTCTTTTATCAAGTAAGTCAATCCTTTTTATCATACGAAATTATTCTAAATAACAGTTAAGAACAACGTCTATTATTTATACGGTATCGAATATTCAATACGACATTGACCAATATTAATGCAGTTACCGTTTTGCCTATTGAATACGCCAACGGTTTCATGCATTAAAGGGCCTTGATCGAATTAAATACGGTAACGATTTCTCCTATTAAATATCATTACCGTTTCTTTTATTTAATACTCGACTAGTATAAATAAGAGGAGATAAATTCAGATTAAAGACGGAGAATGACTGACTTGAGCGTCGGAGGGTCCTCCGGGGGTGACAAGCCCCGCCCCGACCTCATTTGTTCTTGTTTGGCAGGCTACGGTTCAGGTGGAGTCGATGGTCAAAATCGATCTCCTTCAACCACTATGGTGCAGATTTTATGCATCACAGTATTTATATATTAACAACTAGTGTGTTCCATCCAGTATATTAACATAATATATTAAAATTATAAATATTTTCTTTAAAATTTTTTATAAAAATATGCCAAAAATAATAAATCTTAATTATAAATTTGAGAATTAAACTAATAACGATTTGAGAAATAATAATAATACTAGTACGATCCCCGCGCCATTGCGCGGTTTTATTTATGAATAATATTTAGTTATAGATTAATCATAGACATTAAATTTAATACAATATTTTGAATTAAACCCATTGATTGGTAAATGTGTTAAAAATAATCGAAAAATACAACTGGGTTAAAGAGATAAAGATAAAAATAAATAATAAATAGTGAAAGATAAAAGATTTGAATTAATCTCATTGGTTAAAAAATTTAACATCAATAATATTGGGTAATTAATATTAGAAAATTTTCCACAAAAAATAATATTAGAAAATATAGTTGTCATAATAAATGATATTATGTAAATAATTTTCCAAAAATAACTTTGAACATGGAGAAGACCTGTGGCATAAATGCTTCTCTTTTAATATAGTATATAGATAGATATATAAATAAAATAACTCCTGTTAAATCTAGAAATAAATAAAATAACTCCTGTTAAATGTTTATATATTAATATTTTTTTGATAAATATGACTATGAAATACTTTTGATTTATAAAAATATATAGATAGATTGTGACTTATGATAACTTTCTATAAATGATTACAAAATATCCTTTTAAATTTTTTTTTTAGCGGAAATTTTTTTTTCTAGAATGAACCACAATACGCCACACATATATAACGCTATGCATCGATTTTAGTACATGTATATAGATAGATTTGCTTATCATATCACAAAATTTATACCTTTAATGATACCTTATCTCGTTGATTATGTTAGCTTTCATAGATTTTAGAGCTTAAATTCAATGACATTCTACTTAAATAGCAACCATTTGCATGGTTATATACATATATTACTACAATTATTGTCAAAGAGGCATAAAGCTAATACTGTATAATAAAATTATTTACCATATAGTATAGTTACATATGAATTTCTTCTTTTTTTTTTTGGTTCGATTGTGTCTGTCACGCTTAACACAATTCAACCACACTAAAGAAAAAAGGTGGGTGGATGTTGAATGTAAGAAATTTAAAATTCCATTTAACGCCGGTAGAAATTGAAAGAGATCAGCCGGTTTTGCGGCGGCTAAGTCGTCGGCGGGAGATGGAAAGTCAGAGAGATCGCCGATTATACTGCGGATCGATCGGGCTTGAAGCTGAATGATCCGGCCAACGGCCGCTATGATCTCAAACATCGCCTCCATCGTCGTTTTTGGAGATAAATCAATTGATCAGCGCGCTTGCTTTGAGTTTTTTTTTTTTTTTTTTTTTTTATAAAATGGCGGATTCGAGACATTGAGTTTTCCATGGCGTGTCGAAGTTGAGTGTGAACACCGCGGAGCTATAAAAATTAAACAAGACTCAAGGCATCGGATTCAATTCAACCTCTAAATCGAACATTTCGGCAGACGAAACGGACACCAAACATCGGCACAAAACCCGCAGCGCCAGCATCAATCCCAACTCACTCAACAGACTAAGGCATGATAGGTAGGAAGCCCACACAATCGATGAGGCTGAAACGTAGCCTAGTTAAGAGCCGCTAGTCCATGCAACCTATATAGTATGGTATAGATTCTGATACTATACCACACTTGAAAATGTACTTGTTCATTTTCGGACCACAAAGCTATGTAATCTACTTAATTAGTCCAAAAAATAATATCAAAGTCGATAAATATATAAATACAAACTTACGTATTTAAAAAAAGAAGTAAAAATCCAAAAAATGTACCGGTGTACATAAGCCGTTGGACTGGAACGCTGTATTATCGGTGTTGTTGGAGGGTGCAAACGGTGGGTTTCGTGGGCATCTGGGTATTGAACCGCATCGGCAAGACCAGGCCACCTGCAGACTCTCTACTTCCACGTGGCGGCCTCTCATTGGTCCCCGCCACACCAATCTCTCCTCCCTCGCGGAACTTGCACGCGAATCTCTCTCCTGAGAGAGAGGGAGAGAGAGAATTGAATTGAACGTCCTCCTCCATTTGCCCAATCTTCTCGCTCAATCTGGATCACCTTGAGCTTCCATTTCTGCCCATCAATGGAGTTTTCGCTCTCTTCCTCTTCTCCTCCTCCTTCCATTGCGTATTCTCTCCGCAATCGCATCTCGCTTTCTCCTCGGCGCCTCACTCCCAAATATCCGACCCGACCCGCCAACCGCTCCGTCACCGCCACTGTCTCCCCTTTGCGGGTATCGCCGCCTCCGTCCGCTCCTTCTCTCCCCGTAAGTCTCCGTCGACCCACCAAGCACACATGCTATATATATTGTATCTTCATTTTAATTTTATTTTCATGTTTTATTAAGTCAATTAATTACATATTAATCAAGAGCTCGTTTGGTTGACATTCAAAAAACAAGTAGTAGAAATTCCTAGGAATTGGAGATAATACCAGCGTTTAGTTGATTTTTTTGTTACAGAAAAACCCAGGAAGTTGAATTTCTGAGAATTTAAATTCCCCTATTTTGGAGGAAGTGCACTTACCTAGTCCTCTAGTTAAGTTCCAATTCCATCTTTTTTAATAGGAAAATTCTATTTTCTTATTTCAATTCCTATAATCCAAAATCCAAAACCAAACACAATTTCTCAATTCTAATGATTTTCAATTTACGGGAATTGAATTCCTGGGAAGTTAACTTCCCGGGAACTATACTTCCCACGTTTAACCAAACGAGCCCTAATTCATATTTTATTATTTTATTATTTTATAAAATCAAATGAGCATTATAATTAGGTTTATGAAATCAAGTTTTAGTCCCGGTCTATATTTTGTTAATATTCCATTATTTTTTTGGTGTAATTAATATTCCATTATTAAATAATGCAATTTTTTATACTAATTTGATGTTTCGTTTTAAAGAATTAGAAATGTGATCAAAATTAACCAATATTTAAAATTGTTTATATATATATACTAATTTGATACGCTATTCATTATTTTGTACTGTATTTAGATAAACCATATAATTAGAAATGGGATCAAAACTAAGCAATATTTAAAATTGTTTATACACACACTAATTTGATATGCAATTCATTATTTTGTATTTAGATAGACCAATCAACTCCATCCCAATCTATAAATCCTAACCCTTAAATTTGAGATGCTATCATTCATAGGGCTGTACTAAAATTCCACTAAGATCCTGTCTCCTAAACCTCGTATATAAGAGGAATAAACCATAATAATAGGATGTGTTTGTCCGATCCTAGGAAAATTCCGATGACATATCACATATTAATCTATTTCAAGAGTAAAATATAGATTAAATTCTTTTTATAAAATTTTAGAGATATATCAAAATTTTAGTAAAAGAGGAAAAGAAGAAATTCTTGTTTGATATGACAAATTCTATAATATTTTTTAAAGCTATTTTTTGAAATCGTAAAAAGCTTTATCACACAGCTTTAAAAAAACTCTAATAAACTTATGTTAAGCATACCCTAATCTAATAAACCAACTCAAAAATTGGTATTTGAATGAAGTTTAACTTGATAAAATTATAAGTTAACTTGAATTTAATCTCACGAATATAACAATTTTAGACTTTCTAATAAAATACTATAACCTTTGATTATCTAGTTTGATCATAACAAAAAAAAAGGGGGTGAAAACTAGACAAAATGAAGCAAGATATGTGGATATAGTTTTCAAATATGTGAACGAGATTGGACGATGGAATGTAGAGAAATGATAATGTTTCTAATATCCACTGTCAACTGTCATACACCATTATCAATTTATCATATATAAGTAAGAAAATTGAGGAAAATAATTTACAATTTCATACATAATATATGATCTCTGCATCAAACCAAATCTAGATATTGTCTATATCATACATACAATACAATCAATTTTGATAGTGGCCTGTTACCAAAGTTGAACCACAGGTTCGTTGATTCATATTTTAATTCCAACATTTTGAATTAAATTAAAGGCAGATCCATATAAATCCAATTTGCACCTCATAGTATATACATACAGGGATAAGAATAAAATGCACGTACTTCAACACCTTACCGATTAGTATAAGTTATTAAATATAAATATTGGAAAATAAAAGCCCCCTTTTTTCCTGGTTTATTTCCATTGAGATTGGGGAGGAACTCAAAACACAGAAAGGAGAGAGACTGAAGCAAGGAGGAGATATGGCGGGCTCAACAACAGTGAGGAAGCTTCAAGTGGTGTCGCCGGTGCCTGCCGACATAGACATTGCCAACGCCGTTGAGCCTCTTCACATCGCTGAGATCGCCAAAGAGCTCAATCTCAGCCCTTCTCATTACGATCTCTACGGCAAATACAAAGCCAAGGTTGTTTTTCTCATTCCAACGTTGACCTTTTTCTTTTTCCCGATTCATGCCTTTTTTTTTAAAGTTTGTTCTTAAGATCGACTTCGCAAACTGCCTAATTGATTAATTCTGCTGTACTTTGAGTGAATCCATCTTTTAAAGTGATTGAAAATTGATGCCTGTTGCTGTCAATTCTGGATTTGGTTCCTGAGTATATGTAGTAGTTATCACAAATTTGCTATATCCCTGATTCTGATTCTGGATAAATAGACAGTACTTTTTAGATCTTGCACTTGATTTTCGCTATTAAAACGAATCATACTGATTTGGTTGACAGAACTGTGCTCTTCCTCTTGCTTGTGTCCTTTTTTTTTTTTCAGGTTTTCTGATGGTTTTCAGTGATGTTCGTTATTGAAACTACAGGTGTTGTTGTCAGTACTTGACGATCTTAAAGGGAATGAGGATGGATACTATGTGGTGGTTGGTGGAATCACCCCAACTCCTCTTGGTGAGGGCAAATCTACTACTACTGTTGGTCTATGTCAGGCATTGGGAGCTTTCCTTGACAAGAAGGTAACTGTTTTTTTGTCCTTGTTTGATCTTGATCTACTTATGTCTATTAATTTGTTGGTGTTTGCTTATTTTACTATGACAGTGCCAAATTATATTTACTATTTTGAACAACTTTTCTGCTATTCTTTTCAACTTCAGGTGCATCAACTACTGGATTGTTGTATTATAATTAGTAAATTATGTGTGCTGGCTACATGTACTTGTTAGCTTGCTTTCATGAATGATTTTCTGATTCATTCATTATTGAATCATATACCTGCAATTATCTTTGTATTCTGTATGTAGTGCTCCCATATGAAGGGATTACTGCGTTTTTGCTGAGACCAAAAATACCAAATTCTATTTCTGGATATGTTGGTGGTGGTTTTGATTCTTCTGAATTTCATATGTTCCTAGCAATTTTCCTGAATAGGACATCTCTTCTTCTTTTATTACCCCCATTTTTTTCTTCAAGTAATTCGTGTGCTCATTTTCTTGGAAAAATTGGAACAAAGACATTACTTTTTTTGGTTGTCTTCTTCTCATTGACCATCACATTATATTTAATCCATTTTTAGTTCATTGACCAATTTGTAAACTGACTCAAAACTCCAAATAAAGCTGGAGGGAAGTGTGGAAGATAAATTAGAAGCATGTTCATCAGTATAAAGAACTTACATGACAGTATGACACTGCTGTCCAGAAAATCACTTTCTTACTACAAATCCATGTCTATCATCTGCATCATATAACGTAAAAATCATTCTGAATTTATATAGCCTTGATTCATTACGGGTATACTAATTATAATCCCTCAATTCGCTGTCTGCACTTTTTCGTAAATTCTAGCTTTCAACCTCTCAGTGCTAAGACTCCAGGTTTGATTTGCTGGCCGAAATTAGTTTCTTGAATGCTCAAGTTTGCTTTTAGACTTCATGGTTGGTGACTCAAGTGATTAGCTCTCTTCATAGACGTTTGATTCTTGTTGCTACAGGTAGTTACTTGCCTGCGTCAGCCATCACAAGGACCGACTTTTGGAATAAAGGGTGGTGCGGCTGGTGGTGGTTATAGCCAAGTAATTCCAATGGACGAGTTCAATCTCCACCTTACTGGAGATATACATGCCATAACTGCTGCAAACAATCTTCTTGCAGCTGCAATTGATACAAGGATCTTCCATGAAGCAAGTCAGTCCGATAAGGCTCTCTTTAACCGGTTGTGCCCACCAAATAAAGAAGGTAAAAGAAGCTTCAGCAACATAATGTTTAGGCGATTGAGGAAGCTTGGCATTGATAAGAACAACCCAGATGATCTTTCTCCCGAAGAAGTCACGAAGTTTGCTAGACTTGACATTGACCCCGATTCCATAACATGGAGAAGGGTGATGGATGTTAATGATCGGTTCTTGCGGAAAATCACAATTGGCCAGGGGCCTGAAGAAAAGGGGATGTTGAGAGAGACAGGATTTGATATTGCAGTTGCTAGTGAGATAATGGCAGTATTGGCCCTTACCACCTCTCTAGATGACATGAGAGAAAGGCTTGGAAATATGGTGATCGGTAATAGCAGAGCCGGTGAACCGGTAACAGCTGATGATCTCGGTGTAGGGGGTGCTTTGACTGTACTAATGAAGGATGCAATTCACCCTACTCTTATGCAGACCCTGGAAGGTACACCGGTTCTTGTTCATGCCGGTCCCTTCGCAAACATTGCACACGGCAACTCCTCTATTGTCGCGGACAAGATCGCCCTGAAGTTGGTGGGACCTGGAGGATTTGTAGTCACAGAAGCAGGTTTTGGATCAGATATAGGGACCGAGAAGTTCATGAACATAAAGTGCAGATATAGTGGCTTGACTCCTCACTGTGCCATTGTTGTGGCAACAATTAGGGCTTTGAAGATGCACGGTGGTGGACCGCAGGTTGTAGCCGGAAAACCTCTTGACAAAGCATATGTGACTGAGAACGTTGGTCTTGTCGAGGCAGGCTGTGTCAATCTTGCTAGGCATATTTCAAATACAAAGGCCTACGGTGTGAATGTTGTCGTTGCCATCAACATGTTCTCCACCGACACAGAAGCAGAACTAAACGCAGTTAAAAAATCAGCACTGGAAGCCGGAGCTTTTGATGCTGTTATTTGTTCTCATCATGCACATGGCGGCAAAGGAGCTGTGAGTAACCCTTTCTTGTTTAAACTCAAATATTTATGAGCTCAACCTGGATACAAAACTTGATTACTTGATCTCTGGTGCATAAACTACAATCTAAAAGCTAAATCCTGTACCTGCCCACCTGAAATGTGATCCAAATTGTATTAGAATAACAACATACCAATACTTAAGAATTGAAAGCCAACTCAATTATCTGATGTTGTATTTGTTCACCTTGTAACGATTGGTGCACTTGTTTCCAGGTAGACCTAGGAATCGCGGTTCAAAAAGCTTGTGAAAGTATGAAGCAGTCATTGAAGTTCCTGTATCCTCTTGACTGCAGCATCAAGGAGAAGATAGAGGCCATAGCGAGGTCTTATGGTGCCAGCGGCGTAGAATACTCAGAGCAGGTTTGCATTACCTTGTTGCTTTACTCGTACAAACTCTTCACTACTGTCGAAACCCTCAAAACATGACCTGTTTTTGTTGTGTGCCCGTCGTATTTAGGCTGAGAAGCAGATTGAACTGTACAGCAAGCAAGGCTTCTCCAACCTGCCAATCTGCATGGCGAAAACTCAGTATTCGTTCTCAGACGTCGCCTCTGCAAAGGGCGCTCCTAGTGGATTCGTTTTACCGATCAGGGATGTAAGGGCGAGCATAGGAGCCGGGTTCATTTACCCTCTGGTGGGTACGATGAGCACGATGCCTGGACTTCCGACCAGGCCATGCTTCTACGAAATTGATCTCGACACTGCCTCTGGACGGGTCATCGGCCTCTCTTGAGGGCTGTGTCGGAACTGTCTCCTCGTAACTTGCTTATCGTATCGAGCCAATAAAGAAGACGCGAATGATAGCCGAGGAAACATGGTGAGGTTGACGTGTTTACCATGAGCAATGTGTGTTGTATGTTTCGCCCCTGTACTATGTTCACAGTTGAATTGCTTTGATTAATAAACAGATGAACACATTTTAAAGTAGTCTGAGGTCTGAAAAATGGACAGTTTAGCCATCTCCAATCCTTTTTCATTTAAAAATAAAACTGTAAGGTCTTAAAATTACTACACAGTAATAATAAAACGGTATTTCTATCTTTCCCTAAGGGCCTAGATACGAATTTAAACTAGAAAAGATTTTCTATTAATTTTTTAAAAAAATTCTAATTTAAAATAAGACTAAAATATTTTAATCAGAAAATAAACTGAAAATAAAAAATGAATCGAATTTAGAGCCACAAAGAATTGAATTTATAGTTCTAAAATGCTTTGAAAATCAAATACTTTTATTAAATGGGGATTTTCAGCAATTTCATGGGACCATATTCGGTATTTTGTAGTTTACTTTGCCTTCGACGATAATAGAAGAGTTTGTTTCCCTCGTATCATTTTTACGACTTCTCGTTAATTGTTTTTCTACATTTTGAGAAATTTGACTATTGGACTACCAAAAAAAAAAGTAAGCCATTGAACTTCAATCGGACAGACATGTTTTTTCAACTCATCTATTCTAAAAAGAAGATATTAATTTTTTCAAAATAATTTTATATAAGCATCAAATTAATTAAAAAATTAATATTATATATAATTTTTTATTTTTAAAAAATATACTGTACAAAAATAGTTTTAATCCTACCGACAGCTTATTTATGTAATTTACAGAAAAGCACCCATTAAATAAGAGGGTTTTTACTTAACCACCCACTAAATTCAATATTACAGAAAACCACCCTTTAAATAGTACTCCCTTCGTCCCAAAATAGATGTCTTTGGACTATTCATACACGCTTTTTAATGAGCTAAAAACTATATAAAATATCCACTTTTTAATTAATTTTTTAAAATAATTCTATACTTATTAGTAATATGTATGATATTATTTAAAAATATTTAATAAAATGTTGATATTTTATATAGTTTTTAACTTCTTAAGAAAACGTGCATGAATAGTAAAAGACATCTATTGTGGGACGGAGGGAGTATTCCTTTACAAATCACCACCCCTTCATCTACTTTCATTAATTTATCATTAAATATATTATATTTTAATATTTTTAAACTCAAATTTGATTATAAATATTTTTGAAACTTGAATTTAAGAGCTCGATTACATTTTAGGGACTATTTTATTTATTTTAAAATAATAGTAATAAATATAGCTTAGAATTATTATCTCAATTTATGTTTGAAAATGTTTATAGATTTTAAAATATTATGTAAATTACTCTTTTATTTATAATATGATTAGAAATCATAATTTCTATTTATAAAGGTAAACATAACTTTAAATTTCTTATTTATTTGTAGTTTAAATATTTTCATTCAATAATTAACCTTTCTTAAAAATTCAATGTATTTATATTTAATTTATACTATTAATGGATATTAATAACCTAATTTTTTGAAAAAATATTTTTCAACTTAAAATATGGGTTTGATCCATTTTATTTGTTATCGAATGAAAATATTTAAACTATAAATAAATAATAATTTTTAGGCTATTTTTAACTTTATTATAGAAATTATGATTTCCAAATCTAATCATATTATGAATAAAAGAGTAATTTACATAATATTTTTAAATTTTATAAAAAAATTTAAACATAAATTGAGATAATAATTCTAACCTATATTTATTAGTATTATTTTAAAATAAAGAAAATGGTCCCTAAAATGTAATCGGGCTCTTAAATTCAAGTTTTAAATATATTTATATTCAAATTTGAGTTTAAAATATTAAAATTATAATATATTTAATGATAAATTAATGAAAATAGATGAAGGGGTGGTGATTTGTAAATGAAAACAATTTAAAGGATGGTTTTCTATAATATTGAATTTAGTGGGTGGTTAAGTGAAAATTCCCTTATTTAATGGGTGGTTTGAATGGTTTCTATAATTTTCCCATTAAAATAAGTGAGAATAAGAAAATCATACGGAGTAGCAAGTTCTGACTTTATTTCGAGGGTGCATAAATTATGTTTAGTTTCCCGGTTTCCACTTCACCCGATCCGGATCCTTCGGAGGTAAACCTATACACGTGGCACGATCCCAGCCGTCAACACTCCATGTGCCCCACCCTTGCTATAAAATTAAAATTAAAAACACTCCGTACAAATAGTAATTCGTAAAAGTGTAAAACCCTTTCCCGATTTCAAAGCCGATATTAATCGCTCACGTCGACCGATTATTCGATCTTGTGCCGGTCTTGTGTTCTTCTCCGATCTCCATCTCCCCCTTATTTTCGCCGAGATTCTGATTCATGTGGAATGTGCAAAACTTGAATATCTCTGCAATGGATCATTCCCCCTAAAAAAAACTCCATCTTTAATCTTTTCTTCTTCTTCTTCTTCTTCTTCTTCTTCTTCTTCAGTCAGTCGCAGTTACAGAAGAAGTTAACTAAGCTTGCTATGGCGGTAGAGGATCCAACCAGTCCAACCAAGCTCTTTCCATCACCTTCCAAGTCCAATCTCTTGCTCTACGAAACCAAGAAAACCATGGCTTTCGCGTACGGAGTCATGGCCACATTCGTCGTTTGCATTCTACTGATTCTGTTGTCCGATCCATCTGGTCAATCTTCGTCTTCTTCCTCTCCTTGGTACTTCAAAGATGTCTTCCATATCAAACACTCTCCCCCAAAGTTCTCTTCCCTCATCTCCCACTTCTTCCCGAACTCCTCTCAGTCCCTTGCGTCTGATTCCCGAATCCCTAATTCTCAACACAATTCATCGAATTTGGGGCTTTCCCCAAATATGTCTTCGTCTTCGCCTTACAGAGGTGTCAATGGCACCAAACCGATTGGATTCAGTCCTTTGCCGTCTGTTAATCACACAGTGGCTGTCAATCAGACGGCGAAGAGCCAGATCCCGGAATCATCTACTAATGCCAGTGCTAGTGTTAATGCTAATGTTAGTCAGGCGTATGACTATGAATCCCTGTTAAAGTGTGATCTTTTTGATGGGAAGTGGGTGAGAGATCATTCCTATCCACTTTATCCACATGGATCATGTCCTCTCATTGATGAGCCCTTCAATTGCTTTCTCAATAAGAGACCTGACAGTGGCTACGAGAATTACAGGTGGCAGCCCAATCACTGCAACGTCCCAAGGTATAATGGCTCCCTTTTTCCTGGTTTGATTGCTTGCTTGTGATCTTTATTTTGTTTGGCATCTGACTTGGAACATTAAGGGATAGTTTGATTGAAAACTATGAGATTTGGTGTGATGAATCATAATCTAACAATTTGACTGAATTTGTTAACTTTTCCTCTCTGTTTGCATCCTATTAAATTAAACTGGGGTGAAGTATCTTAGTGAAAATATGTGGAATTAAGCATCTGTGTTGGTGTGACAGTGGTTTTAGTTTCATCTGTGAAGGGAAATGAGTTTTGTATTGTAAATGAGCTGAGCAGGGTTTTCGTTAAAATTAGGATTAGTGAATCATAATCTAACAATTGACTGAATTTTGTTAACTTAGTGGGAAATAAATATGTGGAATGAACCATCTGTGTTGGAGTGACAGTGGTTTTAGTTTCATTTGTTTTGTAGGCTGAGAGGTAAGCATATGTTGGAATTGATAAGAGGGAAGCGCCTTGTGTTTGTTGGAGACTCTTTGAATAGAAACATGTGGGAGTCTCTTGTGTGTATACTGAGAAATTCATTGGAGGACAAGAGCAGAGTTTTTGAGGCATCTGGAAAACAAGAATTTCGCACTGAAGGATCTTACTCCTTCATATTTAGGGTATATATTCTCATATTCTTTTAAAACTCTAATGCCCTTTTTTCTCTGTGAAGTAAATGTTTTAGTTTGCGAAGAAGATCCTTATCAAGTGATTGAGTAGTGCTGATTGTTTATATGATCTATCAGGATTATAACTGCTCTGTGGAGTTCTTTCGGTCTCCGTTTTTGGTTCAAGAATGGGAAACACCTAATAGGGATGGATCAAAGAATGAGACACTAAGGTTGGATTTAGTGGAAAGATCATCTGATAGATACAAAGATGCAGACATTCTCATTTTCAACTCTGGTCATTGGTGGACTCATAGCAAAACTTCAAGGGGGTAAAGCCTTTTTTTAGAATATATATCTTTTGTTCTCCCCATTAAGTAGCATTTCTGAAAGAATTCTCATTTGTTCAGGAAGAACTACTATCAGGAAGGTAGCCATGTTTATGGTAAATTGAATGTAGTAGAGGCTTATCGGAGAGCAATGACTACATGGGGAAGATGGGTCGATACTAATGTGAATCCATTGACCACCCAGGTTTACTTCAGGGGATTTTCTGCTACTCACTTTAGGTAAGTCGGTTATTCTTTATTTAAATTTACCTTGGTTGTGATTTGAGTGGTTTAATTCCTTTGTATTGATCTCTGATTTTGTTTGAAGAAGCTCCATTTGTTGTTAGTGGGTGTGGTTTGTTATTACTAAAATGTTATTGTTTCTTTTTGCAGGGGTGGAGAGTGGAACTCTGGTGGACGATGCGAGAAGGAAACCGAGCCCTTCAAGAATGAAAAGTACTTGTTACATTACCCAGAAAAGATGGAGATGTTTGAGTCAGTTATGAAGGGGATGAATACCCATATCCATTATCTGAACATCACAAGGCTAACAGACTACCGAAAAGACGCTCACCCAGCAGTCTATAGAGCACAACATCTATCCGACGAAGAGAGGCTTGATCCTCTAAGATTCCAAGATTGCTCTCATTGGTGTCTACCTGGTGTTCCTGATACATGGAATGAGATCTTGTACACTCAGATTCTGATCAGCCATTACAAGAAGCACAAGCAAAAAACCACCACTTGAGGAGTTGAGGGTATAGAACTTAGGCAATCAGTCAAATGACAGTTACTTTCATACTTGCATTTTTGTAAAGAAATTGTTGTAGTTGCGTTGTTTTTACCCCCTTGGAGATGATATACCAGTAATATACTTGTAGAAGGAAATGAATTGTTTTTTTTTTTTTGGAAGAACCAATGAATTGTTGTTGTTGTTGTTTTGTATTGTGTCGATTACACATTGTTTTTACCAATCCCGAAATGAATTGTTGTTTTGCATTGTGTCGATTACACATTGGTCAAGGAAAATCAGTCGCTCTCTTCATTTACAACTCATTCATCAACGTTGGGACTTTGCACTTTACCATATTTTTTAGAAGGGAGAAACTTCAACGAAAACATAACTATTTTATGGTTCATTTGATTTTACGGATGAAAAGCCATAAAAAAAATAATCTTATTTATAAAAGAATAATAAAATACTCCGTAAATTATTTCAACTAATGAAGGCAAATATACTATAAAATGAATAATGATTGTGGATTAAACGATTCTCACCGGCCACGGTAGAGTAAGCTAGATGTTGCAAACATATAGAAAAGGAAGACCGTAGACTAATTAAGTAATTAGCTTTCCAGATCTTTTAATTTTTAATATTATGTAATTTTTAATATTATGTAATTAGATTTCCAGATCTTCTATTTATCTCAATACCTAATCATTTTAAACTTTATGCCATAAAAACTTAATACAGTATATAACAATTTAATTTTACACACCTAACTTTTATTTTTCATAACATTTGTAAAGTCTATTGATAACATATCATTTTATCTATTTACAAGATGGATTTTAAATTATTGCGCTTGAAACTTTTTAATTTTTTAAAAAATAATTACATTTTGGTTCAATTTCTATAAAACTTTTATATCAGAGACATCATACACCCATCTTCTTCATTCAAACCACCATTACCATCAATCTCTCCCACAAGTTCTTCCAATGGGGTTTTAGTCCTCGTCATGGTTATTTTGGTCTAAAGGTAGATCTTTATTTAAGATCCTATTATATGAAGTTGGATTCTGATCTTAGTGTGTTAGAATCCTATGATCCAGTTGTTAAGATAGCAGAGAGGCTCCAATCAAACAAACACTCCAAGATAACCATTATAAAAGGACACCATTTAAATTTGGAAAACATAGATTTATTAAGAAAATTTTAAAATTACCTAATATAAGTTCATTCTATGAAAAATTAATTTCCTTAAATACTTTTGCATTAGAATGTCATATGTGTCATCAATGTTTCCAATTTGAATAAATTGCCTTAAATATTTTTGCTTTATTTCCAAAAGGTAGAAATTTGATCAAAAAATTGTCTAAAATAAAAAGATTTTAACCTAAATCAATCGATTCATGAATCTAGTTTAGATTGCATCCATGACAATGAAAAGAAATAATCTATCTATCAATCTCTCTATATATATTATTATAAAATAAAAAATATTTATGTGAATCTATATCTACCTCTTAGAAAAATTAACGATTACCATCTTCGGCTATATATAGCCTATAAGAGAACAGCACGTCTCGAGATCATCAATTCGTATAGCATTGGGGATTTACATGAATTGAAGTCATCTAGATGTCTGGTGATGAAAACCCAAGTTTATATATCTTTTTTGGGTGTTCAGAATGAATGTAAATTTGGGTTTTCATTGTCAGACTTCTAGATCATTTCTACAAAACAAGCCCAAAGGATTTGAAGAGGTAAGTTGCGTAGCAATGATTGGAGGCCAAAGATCTTCTCAGTCTTGTATCGACCCAAATAAAGAAGGTAAAAGAAGCTTCAGCAACATAATGTTTAGGCGATTGAGGAAGCTTGGCATTGATAAGATCAACCCAGATGATCTTTCTCCCGAAGAAGTCACGAAGTTTGCTAGACTTGACATTGACCCCGATTCCATAACATGGAGGAGGGTGATGGATGTTAACGATCGGTTCTTGCGGAAAATATGTTGATCGGTAATAGCAGAGCCGGTGAACCGGTAACAGCTGATGATCTCGGTGTTCGCGGTGCTTTGACTGTACTAATGAAGGATGCGATTCACCCTACTCTTATGCAGACCCTGGAAGGTACACCGGTTCTTGTTCATGCCGGTCCCTTCGCAAACATTGTCCACGGCAACTCCTCTATTGTCGCGGAAAAGATCGCCCTGAAGTTGGTGGGACTTGGAGGATTTGTAGTCAGAGAAGCAGGTTTTGTTATTACTAAATTAAATGTTATTGTTTGTTTTTGCAGGGGTGGAGAGTGGAACTCTGGTGGACGATGCGAGAAGGAAACTGAGCCCTTCAAGAATGAAAAGTACTTGTTACATTACCCAGAAAAGATGGAGATGTTTGAGTCAGTTATGACCAAGATTGCTCTCATTGGTGTATACATGGAATGAGATCTTGTACACTCGGATTCTGATCAGCCATTACAAGAAGCACAAGCAAAAAACCACCACTTGAGGAGTTGAGGGTATAGAACTTAGGCAATCAGTCAAATGACAGTTACTTTCATACTTGCATTTTTGTAAAGAAATTGTTGTAGTTGGTTGTTTTTACCCCCTTGGAGATGATACACCAGTAATATACTTGTAGAAGGAAATGAATTGTTGTTTTTTTTGGAAGAACCAATGAATTGTTGTTGTTTTGTATTGTGTCGATTACACATTGTTTTTACCAATCCCAAAAGTACTGCGAATGAAAAATTAAAGACGGACATATTCCTTGATTACACATTTGATCTAACTCAATTGATCGAGCTTCCCAAAGCATAAACACTCTTCTTGATGATTTTTTTTGGGTCTTCTTGAGCCTCTTGGGGTCGTTGTGAGACTGACATACAAAATTCAACCGGCCTCGTAAGGTCAATTATTTTAAAACATTCCTTTTTAGATAATCCACGGTAGTGAGCTAGCTAAATTTACTAGTTTTTCAACCACTATATTAACATCAACGAAGCAACTTTAAAATTCTAAACTATGGTGTCTTATATGATCAATGGTGGCCGCATGATTATCTAGAGAGAGGCAAAATTGTTGTTTAGGAATTTTTTTAAAAAAAAAATTAAAAAAATATTGAAAGAAAACCATGAATTTTTGCATATATATATATATATATAGCAAGATGAATACTTTTTTGAAAAATATTGAAAGAAATTTTTTTTTTTTAAAATTTGTCATTTGTAAATGGAGAAAAAATGATAGGATTGAAAAGTGTGGTTAAAAATACTCACAAATTGTGGTTTAAATATGACATTATATTAAAAATATTAAAAGAAAATCAAATAAAAAATTGCATTTATAATAGAAAAATTTTGGTAGAAGTAAAAAATATCGCAAAAAAGTGAATAATGAGGCTTAAACTCATGACCTCTTGCATTACTTATATTTCCTTTCTTTACTAACTAAGCTAGACAACATTGTAATCTTTTTTAATTTTTAATTTTTTACCTTTGTTTTTCTTAAATATTACGTGTGTAAATTATTGTTAGAATATTACATCCACATTGAGTTGGACGTAAACATTTACAAGCTTAAAATAGGAGTGAAATTGAGTTATTCAATTTGAATTTGGACTATTGAAAATTTTGATTTTGATTTCAAAAGCGGTGTTTTGAAAGCGTCAAGCTAATCTAGGCGATGGACGTCTTCCCGGTCACTTACGCTTGAAATGCTCGTCTTCCCCGCCATTTGTTCGTGATGTAATAAAACCAAGTTTAAAATAAACACCTTATATTTAAATAAAATTCAATGTAAAGTGGTAAGCAAGTAAGAAAACTAATAAGTATGAAGCATCGCAAGGTAATAAATTCAATTCTAAAGAATAGAAAGATTAATGAAACTAAAGTCAACGGATGGTTGAAGGGTGGGTTGAGGAAAATCAGTCGATCTCTTCATGTACAATTCATTTAATCAAATTTTGAGACTTGCACTTGACCATATTTGAGAAGGGAGAAACTTCAACGAAAACACAACACAACTAGATTGTGACTCTACGTATTAGTATTATGTAATTTTAAGCTTTTTGCACACCTAACTTATCAGTTTGAACTATTCATTTTCTACATACAAATAAGGTTATTCATTAGCTACATATTAATAATGGTATCAGTTTCAGCCTGGACGTGCGTAGGCGCCCATCTAGTTCTAAGCGAATGGGGGGTCCTCTAGTGTTTAGGCGGCGTTCAGACACGATTTTTAGAACAGTGCCCCAGTATGCTAGATTAGATTCGCATGTTCGACTGTTTTATGTGCTTGCTATCGTCTGTATTGCACCATTTTTGTTCTTATGTTGTTTATTAGACGGTTCACCGTCTGCTTACTCTATCGGCCTCTCGAGGTGCCAAGACCCTCGAAATCTTATAAAAAAAAAAAACCGTTTGCCTACTCTGTCGACCTCTCGAGGTGTCAAGACCCTCGAAGTCGTTCCTTATAAAAAAAAATCACGCAAACCTAATTTGACCATCAAAAATAAAATTGAAAACAAACACACACATCTTTACGAATCAAGTATGAGATTACTTCAACCGTCTTTAGTTGATAGAGCTGGTTAGAAGATGGTTCATCTGGTTAGGGGTCTGGGAGTAGTACCTAAAGATCTCCAATTCGAATCCGATTAAGAGTGGTCACCGAAGGTTTGCCTTATCATTAACTTCAGAACCGGATACCCATGTTATGTAAATCCAAAAAATAAAAAGTATTGACATTACTTCAAAACATACCACACAAGCACCAGAATTTGTGAAATAAAAACATAACAAACTTCTCATGTCATCGTTTACCACTAAAAGTTGGAACTAAAGAGAAAAATCTAACCAAACCCCTCGTTTCAGACCTAAACAAACAACAGTTTTGTTCTTCTATGCAGACATCTAAAAGGGCAGATGTGATTGAGACTAAAACAGGACTAAAATGTTAGTAAAAGCCTTTACAAAGATATGAACAAGGTAATGTATTTATCCCACTTTTGTCAGCTAAAGGGAACCACCTGGTTAAGCTTTCCTGCAATCAAGGGTAAGTATCAGATTAGAGAATTGCATCTGAGCATGGAAACATTCCACAACTCAAACTTACCCTTCACTGCTTGGATTAAGCAAACTCTAGTTCCTTGTTGGGTGCATTGTCTTCCATGGATGCATCACCAGCAGCTTCAATTGACCCAATCTTGTCCTTCTTGATCAAATCTTTTCCATCATCCACTTCTCCACATCCAGACATTAAATCATTGTTTTCATCAGGAAATTCAGTATCCCTCTTAATTGATCCATCGTCCAGTACTTCACCTGCAATGACATCCAATGTTCCTTCACTTGAATTTTCAGACACATTGTCAACCACTTCATCAAGAATCTCCTCGACAACCTGGTTTTGCGTCTCTAAGGATTGCATCCGCCGCTTGATCTCTCCGAGCTCCCTCTCCATCAAATGAAGCTTCTCCTTGAGCAAGACATTCTCCCCCTCCAGCTGCGACAAATGCGTGTCTTGATCATCAACTCGATTCTCCAGACCGCTAGTGTACTCCGATCCAATGTTAGGGTATATCATCTCAAACCGACTCAAGTCATGATCCAACCTCCTCTCCACCTCCAAATGCTCCTCCACATCACTCTCACTCGAATCTCCCTCGTCTTCATCCTCATAACCATCCATCTCCAACTCATGTCCGGAAGGAGAAGACCGCAGCCTAATAAGCCCTTTCATGCTCCCATAGCCATTCACACCCCATTCTGCCTTCGCCATGTCAACCAATGCCTCCCTTGAAGGCGAAAAAACCGGAGTTGGAAGCACTGCAGGTGTCACCGGCCAAGGCGAAACAAGTGACACAATTCCCCCTTCCTTCTTCGCTCGGATTAGATATGAGGTTGTATTCCTTGGAGCATGGGCATAAGGCCCCATCCTGTTGAACTTCTTCTTGTGATTGTTAAACCTCCTCGCCTTCAACCGATTCTGAGTTTCTAGTTCTCCGGATCCAGGGCCAACAGTACCACCACCAGCTTTACTTCTGTTGTTGCCCTTCCAATTGCTTCTTCCTGGATTGGGACCTCCGAATTTAGGGTTCATCTGATTAGGAAACTTCAAATTAGTCATCGGAGGCATGTTGAGAGACTGTTGCGTCCAATTTCCATAGCTCGAGGGCATCATCTCAGCCTGGCTAAGCATCGGATTCAGCATCTGTGGCAAGTTCAGCAGCTGAAACCGATTCAAGACCTGTGATTGGTGCATCAATTGATGAGACTGAGTCATTTTAAGCGGCTGTGAGTGGCTGATTACCTGATGCTGATTCATGAATTGAGTCTGATCGTTCGTAGATTGTTTGTTCTCAAACAAAAACCCTAAAAGGCTCAATAAAAGTGACGAATCAGGCAAAGAAAACGACAAGAAAATAGACGGGGAGAGGAGAAAACGATATGATCAGACGCAAACTTCCAATCCAGCTCGATTTCTGCTCAAACCAACGAGTACAATTGGAAGAAAAAAAAAATCAAGTGAAGATTCAGATTCAATCACAGGAAGCGTCGATTGAAAACCCTAGGCAATGTACAAAGGCGAAATTAGCAATCAATCGAGTACGCGATCGGCGATTCAAGAATCCGATTCTTAATCTCTCCTCTCTTACAGATTTTTTTTTTTTTAATTTTCTTGATCGTTCACGAACAATCGCGGTTGTGGGAGAATTTCTTGTGAAGCAAATCGAAGGAGACCGAATAAAGGAAAAACCAACTTCGCAACTTCTGACCTGTGGGTGTATTTATAGACATATGTTGGGAATGGACGGTCAGATCTGTGCTTTGATCTATCTAATCGGACGGCTGGAATTTCTTGTACGTGTCAAGCAAGGACTTTGCGTGGCTTTGCCGGCATACGCGGACGGCTGAGATTTCTTGGAGTACTCCTACAGAATATTCTTTTCTTTTTGAATAATTTTTTGTTCCTTCTATCCAAAGATTTTTAAAGTTTTGAACCATGGTAATTCGATTAATATTTATTTTTTAAAGTTTTGGAGGTTCATCTTCACTACCCGCAGGTGACTCCTGATGTGCCGCTGGCCTACGGTATTGTTCTGGGGAGTGCTTGGCTTCGTCCTTCGTCTACGTCCTCGTCTTGTTCGGATTTGTTTTGTTTTGTTTCGCTTTTTTGAGCGCGTTTATCTGTATGTTTGCACCTTCTTTGTAATTTTTTTGTTTGTATTGTGACGTTTTTCCGTCTGTCGACTTGTCCGCCATCGAGGTCCAGGTATGTCTGGTCTCGAATTTTTATCTAATAAAAAAAAGATTAATATTTATTTTTTAGGCAAAACTAATTAAAATAACCCAACCTTTAAGGGGTGTTAAAAACATATTTCAACCTTCCAAATGTAAGATAAATATCCCGACCTTTATAAGTGATGGTAATATAATATCCTAATGATTTCTCTTCAATAAAATTCTTATTTTTTGTATTGTATTACTCATATATTTTCAATTCAAATAAAACGTATAAAATTAAATTAGATGAGTTTAAAAGTTTATTCAATAAACTTTTGTAGTTTTAGATTTAATTTGTACCTAACTTTTTATATCTTTTTTAAATCAATAATATCTATAACAAGCCAAATAAAAAAAATAAAGCAAAATAACATATTTTCAATTAGTAAATGATTAGCTAGTAATTTAACTTATCAAAACTGAAGAATATTTTGTCAATTATAAACTTTATGTTACTACGAAATTGAAATGAAAATTTAATTATTTAGATTATTCAATGGTGTTCATTTCTATATAAGAAGTAAATTATTATTATTAAAAATATATAAAAGAATGTAAATTTTTATTTTTTATTTTTTCTTAAATCCAAAATAAAAAAAATTAAGATAAACTTAAAAATCAATCTAATTTAATCTAAGAAACTTGAATGATATTTTACACAATCAAGATATTGAAAATTATATTTTAAATATTTACTTGTTTGATTATATTTGTTTTGATTAAATTTAATTATAATCTATAAATTCGTATTAAATTGAATGATTTTTTTTCAGTTACAAAAGAGATTTTTATTTTTTTAAAATTATCATGACAATCTAGACTATAGTTTGTATAATTCGAGCACTAAGACTCAAGGGCAAGCTTGTGAATATGATCATTATTTTTTGCCACATATGTGCCATGTAAGCATTTTTTAGGGGGAGAAAATTTTGGGATATTATATTACCATCACTTATAAAGGTCGGGATATTTATCTTACATTTGAAAGGTGTGGATATATTTTTAACACCCCTTTAAAGGTTGGGTTATTTTAATTAGTTTGGCCTATCTATATATCTATATAAACTCTTAATTTAGAAGAGTTTAGGATGATGTGTCAATCTTAGAGGCGTTTTAGGAGTCTTGACCAATCTTTTTTTTTTGCCATTTTTCTTTGATTTTCTTTAATTCTCATTTTTTTCCTTCTTTTTTCCTTTAATTCTCTTTTTTATTTAATTTTACTAACTTTTGGGCTTAATTCAAAACATTGAATTCAATCTAATATAACTATTAGGCTTAATTCAAATTTATTTACTAATAACTATTGCGCTTAATTCAAAATAGTGAATATAACTATTGATTATGACACATCACATTTAAACAATGTTATAATTGGTATTATTATTACTGAATAATTTAAAATATCTATATTTATGTTTTATACTTTACATAAGATTTTTAAAAAATAATTTTTTGAGATAATTATAAGATCCATTTATTGTAAAGTTTTTTTTTATGATTTTATCTTAACATTTATTAATATTTTATATTATTTTTATACATAATATTTTAGTTTTTAAAAAAACGCGCCATGGCGCGGGAATCGTACTAGTTTTTTATTATATCAATAGCGATAATCCCCCCAAAAAAATTAATCAAAATCAATTAATGGGCAGGAGTTTATTAAAAAAATAAATAAAAGGTAGGAATCAAAATCCCACCCCATAAAAGACGTAAAGTTTTTATCCACTATATTAGGTTTCTTCTGCACCTTTTTTTTTAACCGAAAAGAATTTGGTATCAAAGCGAGAGCTTAGATACCAAAAGCATCCAAATGAATGAGATTAAGCAGCATTGAATCGTCGGGAAGTTCATTGCAAGCGAAGTCAAACCCAAGATCCCCGTCCGCTGCTCGGTTGGCTTCTCTATGATCATGACGAATCTGAATAGTGTGGAAGAATCTCAGGGAGAGTAGACTGTCAGAGACAATCACTTCTGTGTCTCCCGTAGGTGTTCAGATGCCTTTAAGACTGTTAATCACAGTGAGGTTATCACCTTGTATGATGAGGTTAGTAATCCCAAGATCTAGCGCTGCATTGATACCTTTCCAGAGGACAAACCCCTCAGAGCCAGGAACAGATGCCTTTAAGACTGTTAATCACAGTGAGGTTATCACCTTCTATGATGAGGTTAGTAATCCCAAGATCTAGCGCTGCATTGATACCTTTCCAGAGGGCAAACCCCTCAAAGTCAGGAATAGAGGCCGGGGGGAGTAACCTGACCCTAGAAAGAGCAGATACCCTTGGTGATCACATAAGATGAAGCCATAAGATCCCTGCGAGGAAGATGATAGGGCCCATCAAAGTTCAGTTTAATCGGTTTTTCCCATTTTTCTTTTTTTCTTTGTTTCGATTTTTTGGTTGAAGTTTCAGTTGTTGTAACTATCTCATCATTCTGTTTAGAATCAGACCATAAAAACCATTGGTCAAGAATGATAAAAAGAATACTTTTTGGGTCTCGTTTGAGATTGTCAAATAGTGCCTTATTGCAGAAATACCAAATGCTCCACCAGGTCATCACAAGCTTGCTGAATCTTGTGTTTCCTATTTTTTCTTTGATGTTGGTAATGATGGTGTTTAGTGGTAACTGTTGACTAAAGTTTTGGTTTAAGATAAGCATTAAATCAGAGTGAAACTTGAATATTGTGCTTTTAAAGATCGGGCAGTCCCAAAGTAGATAGGGAATGTCCTCATAGCTGCCATTACAAAGTGGACAATTAGTTGGAGTACCCACACTACGGGAGCCTAAAATAGCTGATGTAGGGATGTCATTCTTAGTGATTTTCCACAGAAAGTTTTTTTTATCTTTGGTGGATTGTCCAAGTTCCAGATCTATCTCATATCATTTGTTATTATTGAGCATGTCAATGGTGGAAGAAGTTGAGAATCATCCATTTTTACTCCATTTCCAATATAATCTGTCTAGATGTATATTTCTGGGGATGGGGTGGCTAGGATTATATCTATTATTTCCAATGGTAATAGATTTTGTGTATGTTGTTGAACTATTAGGATATCCCAGTGTTGCTCTAGGTAATAAATTCATCTATCTTAAGTTGGGTGTCAATTGCATCAGTGTTAGAAGCTAGTTCTAGCAGCGTGAAATCTCCACACCACAGATCTTTCCAGAAGTTAATATGTTCTCCGTTGCCAATAGACCATCTAATACCTTTCTTGAATATAGGCAGGAGCCGTGTTAGCTTTGTCCATTGCCATGAGGTACATTCCTTTCTTCTGCACCCTTTGAACTCGGTATATATTAGGTTTTTTTAACCTACATTTATTTTTATTTTTTAAAAAAATCTTCTTTTCTTTTGATTCATATCAATTAAATCCTTCACTTTATTTTGACCAATATCTCTAAAGTTTTTAGAGATTATTATTTTTTATGGAATTTCTAACATATATTCTTGGAACGTGGTTAAGGTATAGTAGTTTAAAAAGATTTAATTAAATTCAAAACTTAGCCAAGTTTAAATATTTTATAAGAATTCAATCATTTTTATATTTGGGTATTACCTTTCTAATAAAGTATAATTAGCATATACTCCAAACCGTCTTTCAAAAACCCTATCGGTAACATAGTACACATATAATCATTTTCGAAAAGTTCTCAATGTAACTGATCTATGACAAAAAAAATTTTTAAAAAAAAACTACTTCAATTAAAAGAAAATTACAATTTTTTTTTACTTTTTGAAGCACTTTTTAAATAATTAAAAAACTCCTATATCCGTTCGACTATAGATGACCTTAAAAAAAAAAATATAGATGACCTTTAACATTTTTTTTTTATACAAGTAAAAATTTAGAAGAGGTTAACCCCTGCTAATCCACTAATCAATGGCATACTTGCGGATGCAAATACAAAGTTTCCTATCTTGCATCTGATCAGCCACAGGCAAAGTCCGGAACAAGCGAGCGACACGGTCCACACACCGGTTAATTTCTCTGAAGACATGCGGAATCGAGACGACCTCATACTGGAGGAGCAAAAGCCGAATGTCGGAGAAAATGTCTTTTTAGTTTCTTATAAATGGGCTAAAAGATCAAAAGTAAATTTATAGATAAATGGATGTATTATATATAAAATATCAATTTTTTTTATTAATTTTAAAAAGTAATTTTATAAGCACTCCCTCCACCTCACAAAACATGATGGTTTATTTTTTTATATGCTTTTTAATTGTTGAAAACTCTATAAAATATCAAACTTTTTTTAGAGAGTGAAAATTAATTAAAATTAATATTTTATACAATTTTTAACTCTATAAAAAGGCATACTCACTTCGTCAAGTCACACGTTTTTTTAGGACAATAAAACTATATAAAAAAACTTTGAAAATATTTATGGGCGAAACAATATAAAAGACGGGTGGAAAGTATTTCCCACCCGTCACCCGACCCGTCACCCGACATATCACCCGACACATATTATATAGTCATATATATACAACTCATTTAATACATTAAATAATATCATTTTATATTTAATTTTATAGTATAATAATGATCTCATTTATTATGCATCTTGTTTATTTGATATGATTAGGTTGATTTTACATTGCTAGTTGTTTACAAGAACATTACATTGATGTTTTTTTCTCCAATTTTCAGATTGAATTTGATTGGATGTGAACGTGATTCATTCGAATTTTCACCCGATTAACTTTTGGATGATTAGTGGAAATGGTTGGTGAAACTATAACCGAATGATGAGTCAGAACGAGGCTTTTTAGGTGGGTCGGAGGACAAAAGTAGATCATCCGACCCATTGCCATTCTACGTATTACCGCACCCATCACATCTTTTTTTTTTTGGGACCCATGACCCATCACATCATTCCTAATATTCGGACCACGATGAAAGGTGGAGTAATAGATAAGATCAAAGTCATCTAAGTGATAAAGATTAACAAAATAAAAACAACAGATTACAATGAGTATTGGCAGACCTCAGCCAAACAGACCCAAAATTGTCGATTATGGACTAAGGGTTGGGCCTCGAGACTGTCTTTTACGAATCTACTTATGGTAAATTGATTAAAAATAGTGACGGCTTACAAGCCTAAAAAAAAAAAATTCAAGGTTCGTACATAGACGAAGAGCCAAATGCTAGGAAGTAGAAACCATACAACTAATTTAACTAAAAAATATAAATTATACTGGAGGATCAAAAAATTCAACCACTACAAAATATGTACAAGGATAAGATAATGTAGTTATATCGCATCATCAGAATAGATTATCAGCTGCGAATAGGGGAGTCTAGATATGGCAGCACGAAGAGCTTGGGAATGAATACCGGGATGAAGTTGCAGACAACAAACCCAAAACAGATTATCTCACGTATCAGTCTTTGTTGCGCGATGTTCGGTCCTTTCTGTGGCCACCCAAAATACGTGATATCTGAAGACCTCTACTGAAGGCTTGGTTGAACAGCATCCGGGTCTGGAACTCGGAGACGAATGGGAACCATGCCAGAAAGGCGACTGGGGTGAAGAGAAGCAATCCCATCAATATCTCGTAACCTCGGGCTAGTGTCTTAACTGAGCTCCAGATCCCAAACTTTTTCACAGCCGGCTTCAGAGCTTGTGCAATCTTGTTCAGAAAAAGCACAAAAGACAAACCCAAGTGCAACAATTAGTAACAAATTCCAAATTAATATTAACAGAGGATGATATCTTGTTACATTAATGCTTACCAGAAGCAAACCCCAGCCAGTGGGCATGAAAGCAAGAACGCAAACTACAATGTCTTGCACTGTCATGTGGGCAATTACCATGAGGATTACCAGTATGGCAACGAATGTCAGGAAAATCATACCCTTGATAAGTCTAAACACCAGCTGAAAGTTTGCACTAAACTTCCGCCTTCCAACAGAGACAGTCTGATAAGATAGGAAGATATTAGATACAAAAGCAAGAAACAAGTGCAAGACAGTTTGGAATACTGAAGCTAACAGTAAGCAACCAATCACTTAACATGTTATTCACAAGTACTTGTCTGCAGAATTAAGTACTCAATCAGCACCCTTTAAGTGCTAAACTAGAACAAATAAGTACATTACAACTAACCAACAAGTTGCACCAAACAAAGGCAAAAGCCAAATTGAAGTTACTGCTAATGATCCACTCACCTTCATCACAAACAATATAAAAAAGATCACCAACCATGATACACCATATACCTGCAGAAACCATGAATGATCAGAAAGGAGCAATACATGAAAGAGTTTACACAAGGAAAGGTGGGAAAAAATGTATGCAAACACGTTACCAAAAAGCTCCTTGTGTGCTTTGTGATGTTCAAATGATAAACAAGGCCATACTGAAAAATAAAGAATCGCAATGCCAGCAGTATCTCTGCAACGATGCCACGTATACCAGAATGTTGCAGATGTTCCTGTTCCTCATCCCACCATGATTCCCAACTCTTTTCAGAAGGCACCCCTATTCCACCCCTATTGTTTATCCATTTGTTCCAGTCGGTCCAATCATCAACAATCTTTTGCCATTCAAAACCAGAAGGATTAAACAGGAAGGGAGCAAACAACCAGGTGCTGACCATGAACCACATTGATATGGTTATCAGTATATATGCAACTGCACCTCTGTAACTTTGACCAAAGATCTCATAAACAATCAGCAAAATCATAAGTTCAATTCCTTTGACAAAATGGCTGCGGGAGTACAGTCTATAGTTTTCGGCAAATTTAGCATGAAACACAACAAATCCTCGACCAGTAGGCCTATACTTTGCACCTCCATGAAGCAGTGTCCTCCCATAATAGTGTGTCTTTGTTCCCAATGAGAATGTGAAGAAAACAGGAGCCAATTGCAATTGCATTAGTATAAATTCACTGAGGGCAGTCCGAAAGCCTCTTTCCAAGCCGATCTCCATTAACATTGGTAAGGCCATCAAAAAACCAATTTGAACAAAAGATTGAGAAGCAAGAGCCACTTGAAGAGGTGTATTGTTTCTAAATGCCTTTTGGCTACTCAACCCTTCTTCAAGACCACTAAGGACAAGATATAGTCGCCCATAAAGGAAAATATATACAGTCAGCACTGTAAGCTGTTAAACAAAGACAACAGAGTTAGTAAACCACTTCATATGAAATAGCAAGTAAAGCATGAGAGAAGCATTGAATTTTACTACATACAAGTGTGTTGAAGTAGAAACCAATGGTTGTGAAATAACAAGACATCATGCGGAAGAAGTCAAAACGATGACCAAGTCTGTACACGTCACGGCTCAATGTTTGCTCTCCATTTCCATTGGCTATTTTTGCCTCAAACATTGAAATTTGGTTAAGACCCATATCTCGACCTTTCCCAACTTGAATGTATTCATGATGAGTAACATTGCCCTCACGAAGAGTAGAATTAAATCCTACAAGGAGATTATGGAATATAAGAAATGATTTTTTTTTTTATCAAACGGATGCAAACCATAAAAAGGAATTATTAGGAGGGCCATTGGGAAGCTTCAGTTCAAGCGTACCAGCAAATATATCCTCGCTCAAATTGATAACTTTAGATGCTTTGCTGATTCCACCTCGGGTGAGGTGAAACAGTCGGTCGAAGACATCTGGATGGCCATAATGGAAGCGAACCCTGTGATCAGAAAGTATTTACATTAAATAGTGCAACAGCTTCACTTTCGATACCTTACAGAGCATGAGTTAGTGGTGATGAATAGATGATATGTTCATCAACACATAAAAATAATTAAAAAGCTTACTTCAGGGGATTCGCCAACAATCTTTGACCGATTGTAACAAAACTGTTTTCTTGACTAGACATGAACCATGCAAGTGAGGAAACACTGCATCACAATACAAGAAAATGAGAATTCATAGAAGTAAATTAACATTTGGGGGACCAAAAAAAAAACAGTTGACCTTCCAGTGAAGATATGTTCCCTAAGTCCAAGTATTGTAGGCTCCCTGACACCACCATGCTTTTTGAGGAATTCTTGAAGCAGGTTCCTCATTTTCAAAGCTTCTTCCAGGTAATTATCCTACACAAGTAGATGGTCAAGAGTGTACAAACCATAACAAAAGTCAATAAAGTGAAACAAGTATCCACCTGGTTCATATCTATAGTTTGGAGGCCTTCCCCACGAGTGAAAATCATTGCATGATTCTGATTCTCTGGCTTCCCCTCACCAAAGACAGCCGGTCCTGGTAGTTTTATCTTGTAAACTTCCTGAAATGAGAACGTTGCTGGACCAGCTAAGCAAAGGGTTCAGAATAACTGTACATATTATTATCATATTTGATATCTGCTTTTCGCTTCAAACAGCTTCATGCCAGATGGAAAAATCAATTTTACTGCCTACGTTTACTAAGAAAGTGAATGTCCTTTTCTTTGCCCTTAAAATGAACAATTTCTTGAATCAGATTAATGCTGCATCTTTCCTTCCGCTGTATATCGTAGAAGCATTGCAACAGTTGATTTCAAAAAAAGAAGGATTGCAACAGTACACAGCACATTAATCACAGCCCCTTTATAATTATGGTACCGGGCAACAGTAAAAACAAATACCTGATCTAAATCTTGCCCAGGGTCCTTGGAACCACTAGAATTTGGCAATGCTGCCTTCACCAGAATAGAATAATAGACCTTCTGAATCTCCCTGGGACCACCATTCTTGTTGGTGATTGTTTCTTCAACTTCATCAATGTACGCTACACGTAATGATGGGTTTCTGCCAGCAGAAGATTTATGAATTGATTGTAAAATTCATCCCAACACAACTGGGAATTTCGTTATCGTCTATTTCGTTATAAGGGTAATTAGATAAATGGGAAACATACCTTGTCATCAGCCTCAAAATATCGTGTGCACGTTGGTCACCAGATCTTTTATGAAGTCCATATTGCTGGCATGATACCACGTATGTGAACTTCATATCAGCTACTGCTTGACATTGTGCCCAGAGGGACCTTTCACCTTGTGAATGATCCTCGGCATTTAGCTCAATAGCCTTGTAGCCCTCCATAAGTACTTCAAGATGAGAGAAGGTTAAGAAAAGCAGCATACATTACTCAATTTTTTTATTGCATTTCCAACTGAAAGAATATAAGAGTTGAACTACAAATATGTGGAAAGGATTAGATGACAAGAAGTAAACAAACTAGGAGAAAGTACCCTCATCTTTGGCCATATCAAGGAATGCTTGAAGCTCCAAAGCTTTTCGGTAGTACATCATACCCCTAACTGGAAGATGAAAATTTATCAGTCAGCAATGGGGTAAAACTCTCATCAACTATCTAAAAATCCAAAGATTGCTAAGAGTGACAAACAGACTGCAGAAATGACAAAACGCATCCAAGGGCAATCATTTTAAAGTGAAAAGCCATAGCAACATACCTGTCCTAGCCAGAGTCTGGCCTCTATATGATGCCCAAAGGCGTAATTCTTCATGTAATTGTAAATTGTCAGAATATTTAACATCTTCTTCAGTGGTGCAATTCACTCGCTCTAGAAAGTTCTTCCATTCATCTATGTATTAGAAGGAAACTTAAGCAAAGAACTTTTTATGCATCACTGCCAACGTATCAACATGTTTATACCAATTCATGCAAACCTGGAAAGATCTTTTGCAAGTAAAAAAGGATGGAAACACCATCTTCATTTTGTGTGTCCAGGTCTTTTAGTGAGAAAAGAACCTCCTCAGAGTAGTAAGGAGTCAGTACACTGCACAAAGAAGTTTGATGAAAAGGGGGAAGGTCAACTCAATAATGGCCATAGAAAAGAGCTGGCAGTTAGGTATTTCCATTTTCTTATTAAATGCAAGTCTGAAGGAAAAGTTATTTGTAAGATGCTCCCCTTTAATAAATTCGCAAGTAATAATATCAATAGATGCATTATAACAGAAGACTTACAAGTACGATTTAATACAGGGCAAAGTGCAGGAAGCCACCCTTTAAACATCATCTCTTACTATTACCCATTAAATTCTTTTTAAAAAACCAAAAAAGCATGCTTAATAGCATCTCCTAATGTACTCTTAACATGTTTCTTAAATCTCAGCTCGCGCCTCGGCATATTTGTATCCATCAGCATATTGAATTGTTTTATGAACAAATGCTCAAATATGTAAGTTCATAGAGCCAAAATCAATTGGACGTGAATGAACCTGTTGGACCAGGCCAGCCTAGATATGCCATACAGGAAATAAAATTACCATATCACAAGCATTTGTATTTTATTTTAAAAAGTGTAGATCTTCAAGTGTTCAAACAACGCAAGGAAAGCGAACTAAGAATATAATCAATACATACTCCTAATGCTGTCTAAGACATATCCCAGGTAAATAGGATCCAAATACTATATAGATTCTGAAATGTATAATTATGACAAAGGGACAGACACGTGCACCCTGACCCAAAACCCCATTATCCCCATAAAGAGGACAAATGGGAAGGGCAGAGGTCCTTAAACAACCCAACCAAAAAGTTTCACAGTTTTAAGGTGAGGAAGCTAGAAAAGCAATTATGATGACATGGGTCATTATCAATTTTGTTGAGCAAACTCTTATCATAAAAGCAAATATAACATGCCCAATTTTCATGGCCCATCCAAGCCTTCAACATTGCACGATCCAAAACAAATTTCAATTTACATGTATGAAGCTATACTCCGTCTTCCCGGCATTTAAAAGACAATAGATTTACTCTCTCGTTTATCACAGAAATCTGCACGTTTCTGGTGCAAGTTTTGTAAAGAGAAACAAGTGAGAACTTACGAGAATGAAAGCATGTTGCGAACTTTAGGTGGTGGTGGCATGTCCATAAATAAGGAATTTGAAAAGAAAGAAATACGACGCCTAGCATCCAGGTTTGAAGGCACGTCCATAGCAGACTCCTTCACCGTGAGCAATAGATGGAGTCGTTTGATCTGTCATGTAAGATATCCAGATAGTACTTAAAAGGCGTTCATAGAGAGGTACAAACAAATCACAATCCCAACCATAGCACAAACCTTCTCGCTCCATGCTTCTGTTGCATCAATTGGAAACTTTATTGCCCCAGCAAATAACTGATGCTGCTGATCAGGATAAAGTGTTCCCTCATGAAAGGGCCCTCCAGGTATTGAACCCAATTTACTATTGAAAGAAGAAATTTCCCATATGTGAGGAGAAGGAACAAAGGACATACTCCCTCCGTCTCAAAATACATGTCTTTTTAGCCCATGTAATTTTGTCAAAAATACATGTCTTTTTAGATTTAATCATTACACTTAACCTACTTTTACATCTAATCATTACTCTAATTTTTACATCACCCCTAGTCCCCTACTCTCCTCACAAATTTAAAAAAATAAAGAAACAAATACTCTAATACCAAAATCTTATCATTACACTTAACCTACTTTTTACATCTAATCATTACACTTAAACTAATTCTTAATTCCCGTGCTCCGTCCTAAAAAGACATGTATTTTGAGACGGAGGGAGTATGTTTTTACAGGTAATAGAAAGTATAGTCATTCTTCACCTGGGTAAATTATCATCAAAAATATCCTTTGCCACAACTTCCAACATGTCCTGGAAAAGAATTACGACTCGATTCTTCATATTTTCTTGCTGCAAATCCCTCTCTTTTTGGTTATTTTCGGACTGCAGCTCCCTCAGAATCTGGTTACTTTCTAACTGCAAAAAGAAGTGTGATTTAGATCAAAATCGTGTGTATATATATATAAACAGAATATCAATAAACAAACTGCGAGTCTGACAATATATCATGAATGTTTACCAGGCATTTCATAAGCTCAACGAAGTGCTCATAGAGACTAGGAAGGGCACTCATGTTGTATTCTGTAATAAGATCACCTTTTTCTATGTGTGTATCCACAATGTTAAAGATGCCATTTATCAGCCTGAACAATTATATTAGAAGTTAATTCTTCAAACTCACTTTCTTGATGTGCCAACGGCAGTCAGCCAACATGATAAGATTAGAAGACTTACTCCGTTTCACGGTCACCTTGGACCATGATATTAATTATGCTTTTGAAAGAGGCATAGCATTCCTTTACAGCACATGACATGTAGTAATCGCCTCCAATCCTTTTCCTCAGCTCATTGTCCTTCCCACTGCTGTCCTTGGCCATATCAACAGCAATAGGGATCTGCATTGCAGAAAAGCTCAGTCAATATTTACTCAAGAACAAACAAGAGATCAAGTGGGAAGAAATAAAGTAGCATTTACAACCTTGCTCGCAAGCAAAAAAGGTGGCCATTGGATGAGGTCCAGATCAGGATCTGCGCAATAAGGAACGAGCAGCAAATCCTTCTCCCTAGATTCAAGATAAATAAATACTCCTTTAATATCAAGTGATGACTAAACATTTCAATGTGAAAATATAATTTCCCATACATCGAAGAATGCATTTCTATTAATGATATTCCTATTTATTTAACATACATGTTGCTCAAAAATATGAAATTGTGCAACTGTTACCACTGACTAAGGCATTGGTTCACATTATCATTTTATATTTGCACTATACTCATAATGTGCTCGACAAATAAAACAATCAAGAACAGGCGTGCTTTATAACAAAGAGCACCTATCACTGATGAGATCTTCTTCTCTGAAACTAGTGATCACTTCGTTCCACAATTGAGCAAACCGGGCAGCCTCCTTCCCTTTATTTGACGGAACCTGACACAAACCATAAAGAAATATGTACTCAAATGAAACAACAGAATTAAAGACTATGAGCTTCTTCATAGCAAAGTCTAGGGTGAAAGTCCCAACATGTGTATATATATATATATATATATTGAGGGCGGTTCGGGTCTACTCACCCCTTATGGTATTAAATGTTCATTGGATAGAAACAAATAATTCTTGATACTCAAACGAATAATGACTCCCAGATTACCGAATACTAACTCTGAACTTGCCAAATAATCGATCATCAATTTACTTCTTATTTCAAATGAGCAATTCATCAACGAATACTAACTCTCAACTTGTCAAATAATTGAAACTTGACAGACAAAATTTGCAACTATTCGATAAGTTGATAGTAATTATTCGCTAAGTTGATAGTAATTATTCGTTAAGTCGAAGACGAGCGACGCGACTCATAAGGCGTGTGAATTTTGCCTCTCAATGCTCGCCTGCTATCGGCTTATGGGTTGCCCGCTAATCTTCGACTTAACGAATAATTACTATCAACTTATTGAATAGTTGCAAAATTGACTCATACTTTTGCAAGTTTTGAATAGTTGCAAATTTTGTCTCAAGTTTCGATTATTTGCAAATTCAGAGTTAGTATTCGTTGATAAATTGCTCATTTAAAATAACAAGTAAATGGATTGTCGATTATTTGGCAAGTCTAGAGTTAGTATTCGGTAATTTGGGAGTAATTATTCGTTTGATTATCAAGAATTATTCATTTCTATCCAACGATTCTGATTTGTTAACATTTAACACTTTAAAAGTGTTAACATTTGATCCACCCTCTATCAATATTATGTGCCAGGTAAGAAGCAATATCTCTATTGTGAACCCTAACAAAACCTCACCTCAACAAATCTCTTTGACAAAGTTGCCTTCAATCCTTTCTTTTTCTCCTCGCCCTTCTCAGGTGGCATAAGACACACATTGAAAGCACTAGGCAATGACTGAAATCGTGATCTCAGCATTCCTAAAGTCCGAATCTAGAATGCAACAAAACGAAATCATGTCAAAAATCAAAGAAAAAAAAATTTAGTCGGCTCATTTGCTGCACATGTTAGAAATCAAATGATTTTTTTTGGGAGGGGGGGGGGGTAGTAGATAGGGTGACAGAATATATGAAAAAAAGTGTTCTTGTACCTCTCCAAGACGACGGAAAGCACCATATATGCCACCAAACATTGTAGAGAATATGGCATACCAAATCTGAGCATCCATAAAATATACCTACACAAGGATGCAGTGATTAAGATCCTACTCAGTATGCTGGATTAGTATCCAATATAGTATATAAATCATCACACTTACCAGAATAACCGGAGCCCAAATTGCAATGACAACACCTATATTATTCTTTGCTGTACACAAATTATTACCAAGCAGTTATCCTTCTGTCAAACGAGAATAATTGTTTCAACAACTAGAAACAAAAAGTCATGCCAATTACCACGAGGGAAAAATTCATGCCACTTGTAACTTGAGCCACTCACTGGGATTCTCATGACATCTTTGGTTGGACCAACAAGAGGCTTAATCTGCATGCAGAAAAAAGCCTCAATAAAAAAACAGACGAGAATAATAATTTTGATGAAAATTATATGTATGTGGGAATGAATGAAAGTTACTAATATTGTAGTTTTAATGAAAAATCTTATGTGAACACTCATTTGCAGCAGTTGGGAGTTAGAATATTAATCAATACAAAGGGAAAGAAGTCAAAGAACACACAGAGAATCAAAATCAAATCACACTGAGGGATAAGAAGAGACTATTTGCCTCGGTGCTGCTGCTATATCGAAGCCACCAAAAGAGAAAAACTCCCTAGCTTAAGGCAAACACCCAAACACAAAATAGATAATGAGGGGAGTCCTAACAAATGAACTTCTTGTTTATACTCAAGTCTACAAGATATTCTACCAACAAATAACTAAAATCAAAAGAGCCTCAACGTTCACTTAAGAAGCCAGAATATGTATGGGAGAAATTCTATATAGATAAAAGAAAGAAAATATTAAATAGTTCATAAGAATAGAAAGTAGCTCAACCTCTATGTAGAAACTAAATGCCAATTTCGTAGCAATTAGAAGAACCCAGAACACGGTATAGCTGAAAAGAAGTCACACTGTTAGAAACGATGACATGTTAGGCAAATTGAGCAAACATACCAATTCCAAAACATTAATAATACTTACTTTATTAGAGACAATGTGCTCTCATGCATTCCCCTACCGACATAGAGTCGTGGCTGTAAAGTAAAAAGTAATGTTGGTTAAATTAAAAAAAAAAAGACTGAACAGGGCACGATAAAATGAAATTTTTGAAGCCATAGCACTTGAGACATCATACCTGTGACCACCACATCATCAACATGACAATCTTAAAGTTTGATCTTTCAAGAGCACGCCGGATAAAGGGAAAAAGAAACAACAAACCAGAAAGCATATTTGGGGAAAGGTAGATTACAACAGCCAAAATATATAGTGAAGGCACACTCCCATTGCTTCCGAACCAACTTTTGATAGTTTGAGCAAAGCCTGGAGGATTTTCCCAAGAATATGCATATGTCACTGGCAGAACTATCACCCATGCAGCAGCAGACACTACCTTCAAAACATATCTCAGCTTGACATGGAATGACATGCTACGCCTTGCTTTCCAGCTTAAGATAACATCAAGAACAGCTGCATAGTTTGATATTAAGTCCAATTTAAGTTTTCTTTCTTGCAAGTATTAGCTTCATATTCAAGGTTTGCAGTACCCACCTTGTCCAAGCTTCAAAATTGAAGCAGTTATAAAAACACTTAACACTTTCTTGAAAACATGTGAGCTAAAAGCTGCACCTAGATCCCCAGATCCATTCCATGCAATTATAATCATAGCCTAAAGAGTGAATAAGAACAAAGATATTGTGAAAAAGGGAGAGATATGTTGCAGGAAAACCAAGCAAGCAAAAGCAAAATACTTACCTGCAAACATAATATGAAGAAGCTCCACAGTCGATCAAAGCTTCTGAAAATGTGCCAATATGAACGTATTTCAACAAAATTGACTTTGCCAATCCACCTATCAGGATCGCTTCGAGGTCGTGATTTGTTATCCTGAATGTAAAATTGGAACAAGATAAGTAAGAAGTGTGAACAGTCTTCAGACCACTCCAACAGCTCTATGAAATCAAAAAGATAACAAAAATATACCAGATTAAAAAATGGGAACAATCAAGTAGGCGCAAGATCAGCAGCAATTTACCACCAAGATCAAATAAGAGGAAGGAATTAAAACGAATAGGATGTCACAAGAATCACTTGGGATAAAGGGGGTATCAAATAGTGACTAAACGCTAGTAAAGCTTTTTATAAAAAGTATTTTTTAATAAAGAAAATCTAAAAAATTAGAAGCACATATCCAAAAGAATGATAAAACGAACTCTATAAACTTCTAATAAAAGCATTTGGGGTGTAACAAGGACCATTTGGGGAGATAGGGGAAGTATTGGATAGTAACTAAAACAAGTTAAACTTCTATAAGAAGCATAATTTAAAAAGAAAATCTAAAAAAATTGGCAGCACCGCAGCAGTAAAGTACACATGCAATGATTTTGATGCCCAGAATGAATCTCCATTTCCAAAAGAACATGATAAAAACAAACTCCATAAGCTTCAACATCTTAAATAAGTATGAAACTAAGAATACGAGTCTAAAAGTGGATAGAAGAACTTCTAACCGGAAAAGGGCATAGTCATATAATGACAGAATATCCAAAAGTCCATATCGAACTTAAAACTTACATCACTTTTGTCAAAAGTCTCTGGGGGTTTAGGTAGATGGAAGAAATCAGCATCACCTCGCATAGGCCAGCCCAGCCGGAAACAGTCAACTGACCTACAGCATAACCAAAGAAAACTTTGTTGGCAGATGTCTCTTTAATTTGATTGGAAAAACTACAACTCTGTGAATAAAAAAATACCAAAAGTATTCATTTAAATCGTCATAATTCCTCCATGTAGAATGCTTCGATTTGCCCTTCTTGCTGATCCCAGCTTCCTGCACAATAAAACAGAATAAGAAACAGAATAGTTTCATGAGTTACAACAAGGTTTAAAATGTAGCCATAATATACCTGTTTTATGACCTCATAAATCTTTGAAACAACATTTGTTAAAAAAGATTCCTCTTCGCCACCATAGGCTGGCTTGACAACCTCACCTGTCGTGGGGCTAACATTGCCTGCCAGCATACCATAAAGTTCAAACGCCATCTACGACCACATAAAAGCAACAACCTAGGTCAGAGATAAAATATAAGAACAGTTATTGCATAAACTCATATTCTGAACCTCAAACTACCAGGGAATTGCCTTCTTTGCAAATATGGGGAATCAAATGTGAAACAACTATCACCAATTGACAAACGCAAACACTATCCTCATATAAAATTTTCTTTACTCATGCCACTGTCGATTCCATGAAACTTGTTTACACGTCAATCTATTTGTAGCATAATGAGATGACTAATGATGCTGGAGATTCTAGATACTGTTCTAACTTACCACAGAAGGAAGTTTCTTTCATGAGTATTAAAGTGATTCACACGTCCAATCATGAGAAAAAGAATGTTTAAAAAATAAACTTACGAAAACACTTGTTCCCAGTCATTAAACTAACCAGTCCCCCATTCTAATCCAACTCCAGGCTTGTCAAGAATTACTTCTGCCCCCAAATCTCCCCTTACATTTTACAATCTAGAACACACTCACAGGTCTTCCAAAAAACTAGAGTCACTGAAGAACATGGCACAAATCTCTTCTTGTTCATGTCAGATAAAAGAATGAGCCATAAACAATGATCTATACTGATCCCTACCAATCAGTGATTGATGAATGAGAATAAAATGGCCATTCCATTATCCATTGTATAACACCCAAAAGTCAATTGATCATATCAACAATATCACTTTGGAGTAACCGAACATTCCATCTTCTTTCAGAGTTGGGGGTTAGACAAAGAAACATCATTATACTGTTCAATGTCGGTCTAGATGCGAATTCTTCTGTGCAACTACTCACCCAACAAACCCACTATTTAATTCCGCGCATTCAATGCACAAACACGTGGTAATATACTGTTGAAGCCAAAGTTAGAAAATATTAGCTACAAGCATTGCTGATTCCTACAATATAAATAATCAAAAACCCCATAATAAGATAGTATGCACGAATACTAGAGCTAGTGATCTAGACTACACTAGATCTAGTGATCTAGACTACACTAGATCTAGTGATCTAGACTACACCAGTGAAACAAAGACATCTAGCTCATTATCAGAGGCGAAACTTGACATGTCTCAGCTCCTCGAGGATCAAGCTAACTGCTCAACTTATTCCTCGACCTGAATTGTTTTCCTATTTTAATTGACACTCCATCATCTCATTGTGAGTTCAGTGGTTTCTTGGTTGATCTCTGTAGTGTTTTAGTGAGGAAATGCAGGAGGAATCTCCAATTTCCTGATGTGAAAGTTTCCAATTATCATTACAATTCCATTCAGTTAATATATCAGAAAATGGAGATTTCTCCAGCAATTCTTGTGCTTAAGATCCTTGCTAAAGAGTCCTATCAAATACTCTAGTGAGATGCTTGCTCCTGATGGATTTTATCAGTCCAGACTCTATTAAAGACAGATATTCAATGTATTTTATTCTACACACAACACTTTCACAGTAATTTTTAAAAATAAACAGGATAAGCAATATCAAATACGGATGACAAAATAAGAGAAATTAGTAAAAACATACATGATGATAAATGTAGCATAGGCATTCAGGCATGAATCTCAAATTTGCAGCTTCTCCCCAGATTAGCAGATACAGCCCCATGTACAACAATTTACGTTGCTGCACTTCCTGCTGTATAGTGGGCAGCCTGCATTTACACCAAAATAATGTGAATCATATCAAACAATAAAATTATTTGGGAGAAGGATGACATTGCAACCATTTTCACCTTTTAACCATATAAGGTGTTAGTTATCCAGAATAACATATGTACCCGGTGAATGTCCATTTCAAGGGTGGGATCAGATCAACAAGTAGAAGCCTCCGAAAGCATTAAATTTGCCTCCCACACCCCACGACTCTTAATACCATCCACAATAGTTTTGGGTAAAATATACATATTTGCACAAGATGTGTAAAAATACACATCACTTTTTAGTAATTTCTTCCATTGGTGAAATACACATTTTTGCACATCATTCAAATACAATTCATTTAAAACAAAAAGGAAAATAAAATCATAAAAAAAAAACGATTGATATTGTCTTGCTTTTTGTAAAAGTTTATGCACATGAGGGAGGTGGTGTGCTCAAATTTGCACATTACATGCTCAAATGTGTATACAATTACACATTTGCACACACCCAAAACAACCAATGAAGCTAAAAATATCTAAAAAAAATACACAATTACACATTTCCACACAAACCATTGTGGATGGTCTAAAGCATCTGCACACACCCAAAACAACCAATTAAGCTAAAAATATCTAAAAAAAATACACAATTACACATTTCCACACAACCATTGTGGATGGTCTTAAGCATTAAATCCCCTCCATTCTGGTATTTAAAAACCTCATTCAAGTAAAATTGTTCGATATATAGAAGCTTACCAGAGACTACTCTTACGATCCAAATATTTGCACCACCTTTTGTAATTCTTGAATAATCTCTTCATTACTAATGTCAGTGCACGATCATCCAACTAGGCTCAGCAAAAGCAAAAATAAATAATCACTAAACTGCTAGACCAAAAAGGCATGCACTATTATTAACAATTTAATGCAGACGAAGCTACCATCCCTAAAAATTCATTTTCCGTCTCCACCCCCCCCCCCCCAAAAAAAAACATAAAAAAAAATAATAATAATAAATAATAATAACAAGGCCTTGAAAGAAAAGATGTAACAATAATCCATGTAAGTGGAATGAAGTACGCATCTATTACCAAATAAAAGTGAAAGTGTGCAGACAACTATTCTATCTTCCCAAAAAATCCTTATACAAGAAAACTAGAAATATTTATCTTAATGAATGTAGGAAATGGATATGACTAACACAGTAACTAAAGTGGAAATCAATAGCCACATTCACAAACCTTGGGTTGCTGATCTGGCTTTGGAATCTGTCTTATGTGTACGTTTGCAAGCAACAGAATAAGGTGCTCCCTTTGATTTGCAACACTATCTTTCTATTTAAGGAAGCACAAGCAGTAAGCCAAATATCATGTCAAGGATCCACATTTCCAGAAAAATGGAGGAAACAAGTGGTGAGAGCCCAAGCAAAATACCTGAAATCCAAATGTCACTTGCAGCCAATCCAAAATATCTTCATCTTGTTTCTTCCTATGCTCTTTTGGCCAAGGAAGTCCCCTAGTGTTACGAAGTGCAAGAACTGCAGCTTGAATCTGCATAAAAAAAAGTATCAAACTCAAGACATGTTAGTATATTTCAACTACAAAAGGAACAATGATGCATAGGCATAAGATAAGAACCTTAATCGGAAAAGATTCCCTATCAAATAAAGAAGCGACCCTAAGAAAGCAATATTAAGAAAAGCTAAAATAATTTAAATTTGGGGAATCTTTCCCGATTGAGGTTGTTATCCTATGCCCTTGGGCATAGGATAGAAAACCCGATTAATAAATGTCAAAACATACCTCTGGATATCTCATAATTGCCTGATTAGCACTATCCGGATCAAGAGGAAGAATATTATAAGGACGGTAGCTTTCGGTTTTCTCTGCAACTTTACCTTGCGTTTCCAATATCTGCAATGGATCCATTAAGACTTTTCGTGATAGTGACACTGATTTCATTCACCAAAACAAATACCCAACATTGGCATCAATAAAAGGAGACTGATATTAAAAGGTTAGGCACCATTTGATCTCACCTCACGATCAAGTTCAATTTCCTGCGTCTTATTAACAGCCTTCAACACCTCAAAGAGAACATTAGCAGTCTGGTATGCCTTTGTTAGCTGTGCACTGAACAGCAAATTTCATCAAATCATAACTATCAGGGAAGGAGATTCGATACAGATAAAACAAGTACACCATTTACTTCTTCTTCTATAAGGAAACACGTACCGATCAGCCTTATCAGCAGCATTTTGTAGAGCTTGAATATATTTCTTGTAATATCCCTGATAAAAACTTTGCATTTCACGTGCATCACTTTTCTTCACTCTTCCCATCAATGTGGGATCATTCTCCTATGGTGTCAAAGCAAATTATCAGCAAGCGAATGAAACAACAACAACCTCGTGTATCCCAAAATTATGCAGGGTCTCGAGGGAAAGAATGTGTGAACGAAAAGAAAAGGAAGAACAACGAATGAAAACAAAACAACTCTTTACGATGATAGAAGTAAACTACAGACATTAGCATAGAGTCACATGAAATTAAGCAAATAGAGCACTAAATGGTTCAGTAACTCATGGTTATACTTTCTATCCCTCATAAACAAAACAAAAAAAAATCAAGGTAACAAAAGAATGTTAAAAAAACAACTAGGAATGCCTGTTCTCCAATTGCACCATTGAAGAAGAATCTGCAACATGTTGATTGCCAATGCAGGATACATTCACCACGAAAAGCTTTTCTTATTTATTGCTCCAGTACTCCACCTCACATTAATCGATGATTTTCATCTCAGTAAACTAAGATATCTATTGCTTTGGGATATATTGGTAAAAGTTATGACTTACACCAATAGAAATCTAATACAAAGCAAGATGGGACATTGAAGTGTAGGGCATTACCCTTTCCAATCTTTGCAGAAGGGCAGTTTTAAATTGACGGACACCACGTCCACTAGAATTCGGGTCCAACCTGTGAGCTTTCTCAAAGGCATAGAATCGGCCTACACAAGAAAAAGAAGGAATAATTATTACAAAATTAGCTTAGTAAAATGCTTTTGCAAATGCAAAGACACGGGCATCTAAGGCAAAACCCTAAATCACTATCCTAAGGGTCCTTCAATATTCAAATCTGGAAACAATAAATGCATGTGCATATCTCAAAGCACAAAAACCAACAGGCCACTTTAACACAAGCAATCTTCAGGAAGCATAAATTGCTAATGACTGCATACAACAACCTAATACTAAAACCTCAAGGCTCGACAATAATGTCATCTAGAGCTACCACGAGGAGAGAAAGTGAAAGTCATTACATAGATAAGCAACCCTAGCGTTGTGCTTCTCAACTTCATTAGCAACACGAAGGATGGGAGCAATCTCCACCAGAGAAGAAGGCACAATCTCACTGTCGAACGCCCCCGTTTCTCCGAGAGTCCCCGCCGTCTGCGTCCGCGTCAACCGCTTCTGAGGCGGCTGATCGGACGGCCCCGCTCTCGAAGACATACTTACCACTCCTCACAGTACACAACCAGCCACTACTAGTCCGTCGGAGCAGAACCTGCAATAACAATGGAGTAGCACATTTCCGACCTCAGAACAGATCAAATCACCACACAGATCCAACGCATACACAAATCTACCATCGAAAGTTCAAAAATCATTACCAGATTATAAACACGGAGGGCCAAGCTACGACATCTACGAAGAGGAGAAAATCAGAAGGTGAGAAAGAGCAGTGATTATCCAAAAGAGCGATATCGATCGAAAATTAGGCGAAAAGCAGAGCCACCGCTGAGAGAGCTGCTGATTGTTCAAGCTGCTTACAGGCGAAGGAAAGAGAGAGAGAGAGAGATATGGGAGTGGAAGGTAGGGAGAGAGTAAAAAGCAGAGAGTATAGAAAGCAGCAAAACCCAATTGGGAGATTGCTAGTCTTGGGTTTTACTGGCTAGTGGGGCCCGCTTTTCTCTGAACGCTTTTTATGGTTGATTTTTAGCCCCTTGTTTTCTACAGTATTTACACCTTTGCCACTACCCTGAACCCTCCACCCTCCACCGCCTTCCCATTTTGCACCGTCGGGGGTGGTAAATTCAAGTTTTGACCGGGGGTGTTTTGGGGAAATACGTGGGTGAAAAATTGAAATTCAAAAAAGTGAAGTGGAATTATCCCAGCTACCGAGTTAGAGTACAGAGCACAGGAACGTTACGGTTTTTAAGGACTGTAAAATGTCGAGATTACCCTCACGTAGACCCTGAGAATGTGAATTAGCCCCGGGCCCGGGTATTATTTTGTTCTCGAAACTCGAATTTGTTTGAATGGTACAGCGGTATGCCGTATGGGAATTGGGAATAGGAAATAGGGAAATAAAATATATTAGGGGTATTGAGGTCTTTTAAGGCCGCGCAGGTGATAGAAATTACGAGTATAAAATTGTCTGCATGCTTTTTTAACCAAAACAAAGTGGCTTTAATCGCCTGATAAAGGGGTGGCGGTGAGGCCCACTTTTCTTAGAGTGAAGCTCAGCTGAGTCACCCCAGGAGAATGTGATGTGTTTAATTTGGGGTGTGTTTAATTAAACTATAATTATAAAAAGTTGAATAGTAGTATTTGATTATATATTTTATAATATATTTAAAATAATATAAATTTTAAATAAAATATTATATAAATTTTGTTAATCAATTATATTAAGTTTATAATATAATTATAATCTTAGTAAATGTTTGATTGATACAATTTGTAAAGTATTTTATTTATATTATTTTAAACATATTACCCCATATAAGATATGTAATCAAACAATATTTAGGTGTTAAGAAGCAATCTATCTCCGCTTTTGCAACAGATGAATATGCTTAATCCCTCCCTTTAAAATTTATTGAGTATGGAATATGAGTAGTAGTCTAGTATGTTTTAGGGTATAGTTATTGTTAAATAAAGAAATAATAATTTAAAATATTATGGTCTTTTATTTTATATAATTGTCTTTTTATTTATTACTCCATACTATTTTGTAGTGGATTAGTATTTGTGGTTTTATCCGTAAAGTGTGATCGAGCTTGCGAAGATTGATCTTATTTAATAATACGGGCCGCCTTATATTAAAAAAAAAAAGTACTTGTGGTTTTAAAAAATAAATAAATGGTATAATATTATATTTCATTAATATCTTATGTAAAAAATATATATTACAATGATTAGCTTGAATTTTAAAAGGGTTTGATTGCTCAAATAAAACTAATATCACAATTGTATTACTCTGCAATCTGCATAATGAATACTATGCATATTGATGTTTAAAATGCACGCATATGGTATGCTGTATATTTCACATGACGTGTAAAGTTGAGATCTGGTAATAAAACAAAACAAGTAAAATATGACCTAATGACTTTACTATCGTTTGACTTTCGTGTACGTTTTTTAAAGAGATAAAATTTTTATAAAATATTATTTTTTAATCAAATTTTTTTATAAATTGATATTTATTGAAATTGATTAAAAATAATATTTTATATAGTTTTTACTTCCTTAAACCACGTGTATAAAAGTCAAACGATATTTATTTTCAAACGGAGGGAGTATAATTTTTCGGTCTGTTTAATCTGTAATTTTAGGAACATAAGTTAAGATAATTATATTGGTATTTTTTCTATAAATCTTAAAAAATCCATTTAGAAAATGGTATAAATAGATATTCAATTTTTTTCCAATATAAATACTCAATAGATGTGTGACTATGTCTTTGGGATTCAGATTAGAAAAATCATAATTTATATATATTAGGAATATTGTGTTTCAATATCCCTTATTGATAATTTAATAAGATTTTTTTATCATAAATAATTTAATAAGGTAGCATTATTTGCTATCGACTAACGAAGAGTTCATACTTCATGAAAAAAGTTCACCATTTTGATAATAGGGTAAATTGCAACTAATATCCCAACCTTTAGGGATAGTTGCTTTCAATACCCTAACCTTGTAAAATTTCACAAAATATCCTAACCTATATCATTAGTTGCAATTAACACCCTAAATGAGTTTCTTAAATTAAAAAATAACCCACATTAAACAAAAATTACAAAAAATCGCCCATATTCATAAAATATTTTCAATGAACCCCTAATACATTTAAAAAAAAGAGAATTAAATAAATATCTTACAATTTAACCCCACCTGACCCACCATCCAAAAATAATTATAATATATATGTATATATATAATATACTCCTTTAAAATATAATATAATTACTTTAGCATCTACTCATTTAAAATTTCAATATAATCAATCAAAATAATTAATTATTTATCTAAAAACATACATTATAATTAAAATAATTACTTTAGCATCTACTCGTTTAAAATTTTAATATAATCAATCAAAATAATTAATTATTTATCTAAAAAACATACATTATAATTAAAATATAAATGTATATAAGTCTGTCTCGATACATGCCGATTTGTGCATCTATATATTCCCTGTATATTATTTGATATGATATATATTGTCTTTTTGATTAATATTATGTTATATATACTAAAACTAATACATAACATCTTATAATGTATCACACATAAATTTCATGGTATTAAAAAAATGATTCTATAAGAAATTTTTAACATAATAGTTTTACAAAAATAAAATAAAGTAGATTTAAAAAAATAAATGGTAAAAGATATGATAACCATTTGCAATAAATAATTATATAATAAAGCTATATTAAAAATAATATGGTAAAAAACAATAATTTTACCATATTATTTTTAATATATCTTTATTATGTAACTATTTATTACAAATGGTTATCATATCTCATACCATTTATTTATTAAAATCTTCATTATTTTATTTTTTTAAAAGTATTATGTTTAAGATAAATAATTAATTATTTTGAGTAATTATATTAAAATATTAAATGAGTAAATGCTAAAATAATTATATTATATTTTTAAAGGAGTAGATTTTATATACTTGTTATAATTATTTTTGGATGGTGGGTTGGGTGGGCTTAAATTGTAAGAGATTTTTTTAATTTCAAATTTTAAAATATATTAGGAGTTTATTGAAACATTTTATGAATATGGGTGATTTTTTGTAATTTTTGTATGATGTGGGTAATTTTTAAAATTTAAGAATCTCATCCAGGGTGTTAAGTGCAACTAATGGTATATGTTAGGATATTTTGTGAAATTTTACAAGGTTAGGGTATTAAAAGCAACTATGCCTAAAGGTTAGGATATTAGTTGCAATTTACCCTTGATAATAATCTCAAAAGATATCACTTATTTGTAGAAAGTATGAAATTGTTTTACAAGATTGATACAATTTTTTTTATATTTTTAACATTATTTTTATCATAATTAAAAAACTCACAAATAATAAAAGTTGCATAAAAATAAACGGAGGGTTTTGTTTCTCACTTCCCCGATTTTAATCGCATTAACACGATAAACTCAATCAATTAATGTTTCTTCCTCAAAGGGATTCGACTTCATCGTTGTCCTTATTCACTTTTAATAGTCATATCAACCTTTCATTTTTATCAACGGTCTTAACGCCTTTTCCACTGTCTCACATCTCTTTTAGGCTCACCATTTCACATCATTTTCGTTTTCCATGCTCCTCCACTGCATCTCCTTATAACAGAACCCTTCCATCATTCCTAATGGTCAAACTATCATCCACCACGATCTCCATCACCTCCAAGCACTTTTAATAATGGGACATGATGGCAATGGGAGTGAAACTCACATATAATAACACAAACGTTAAACCAAAATAAGAATTCATTGGATTTAATTATAAATAACAATATTGAATTTCATTATCCAAACATTCATATAAATTGAGATGAAATAATTATATTATACTTGTATTTAAAGTGTATCTTTTTTTTTATGGAGAATGGAGAAAAATGCGTCATTTCACTCCATCTCATCAAAAGAATTGATATAGGTGGAAATGATAATACAAAACACGTGTAGTGATAATAAAACTCTCAAAGAGATTTCAAGTGAGATCTTTAACAAAATTGAAAAAAAAACAAAAAACTAAACTAACTAATACTTTGTGGTGCTTATGGGCATGCGAAAATAAGGAAACCTTTAAAACAAAGTTTTTGGCACGTGAATCACTTTCTAAGATATCAACTCCAAAACTAAAACTCAACAAAACTCAATTTTTACGATGAAGATCGAGAAGCCCAACAAAAATTGAAATCTAACCGACAAAGGAAAAAGAAAAATATTAGAGAAAGCAAACCACCTTCAAAATTAATTCCGATGCTTCTATGATGACTTTTGGTGACACTTCTGCGAGCTACATCATTAAGAATCATCGGGGACAAGTCGTGACGCTCAGTAGTTCGTGGTGTGGTTCTTCGTCTGTGGTGGCTATCGAGGTGGTGACTCTCCACCAAAGCATTTGCAAGGTCATTGAGCTCGACTTGACAAGGGTAACACCTAGGGCGATTGCTTGATGGTTACTAACTTACTAATAACATTATTGGCTCTTGGTGTCTACCATGGGAGATCGAGTTTCTCATATTCAACTGTCTTTCCTTCATAAAGAGATTTCAAGCGATGCACCATGTTCTATATTCATATTTTTTCACGAAATCAACAAGGTGATCAACAAAATCGCTAATTTTCTTCACTTGTTGAATAACATCATCCTCTTCTCTGATCTCATCCGTTTGTATCTCTCTGAAAAGATACTCTTGTTTAGTGGCGTCAATCCAAATTTTATCACTATAAAAAGGGTAAATTACATAAAAACACCCTTAAAATGAAGTGAGTTTTCATAAAACTACCCTTAAAATAAGAATTTACATAAAATCACCAATATTTTTTTTTCTTTCAAAAAGACACCTATGGCCATTTTTATTATATGTAAAAAGTATTTTAAAAATGTTAAATTCTCATCTTTTGTATTCAATATGACCTAATTATATAATAAAGTACCCAAAACATTTAAAGGAAATATGAAAAAATTTAACATTATTTTAATACATTTTTATAACTCTTTACACATAAAAGGATCATGGGTGATTCTTAAGAGAAAGATAAATATATGGTGGTTTTCTATACACTTTTATTTTAAAGATGATTTTGTGAAAACTAACCTATTTTAAGGGTGTTTTTTTTTTTGTAATTTACCCAAAAAAGAAGAAGAAGATTTGCAACTTGCGAGTGATGGGTTCTTTACCGATTCCGGTCCGTGTCGGAAATACCCACAATCTCTCCGATGGCGGTTGCACGAAAGCAATAACTTCCGTGCGCAGGGTAAAATCACTCGCCAGTTCACTGTTCATCCAGTCCATTGGCTTCAGCTTGTCAGGTAACCTCATCAATGGCTACTTTCAAGCTCTACTCCGTATAATCTTCTGAATCCCCCTCACGAACCTCGTACTACTATCATTATGAACTTCGATCCCTCGGTGCATCTTTCTGTCTAACGAAACCCTTTGATTTTGATGATTTTCATGGGGCTCTTCTTTTATCTCTGATTGGAAAGAACCTTGTGTTCAAAGATGTGAAAGAGATCACGGAAATGGCACTGGATACTCGCCAAGTCCAAATTGAAAGATCTACACTACACCAGAACACCTAGTAGGTTAGTAATAGTAATTAATGGATGTTTATATGTTCAGTGTGAAGAAATTACAGAAACTGGGAGTCTAGGATGGGAATGAATGGAATGTTGTTGGAATTTGGGGTCAAATTAAGGGCCCTTTTGTATTAACGCAGGCATCGGTATGAGCTGGTTTGGGAATGGAACTACATATGTTGTTTGGTATGCTGTTGGTATTGGTGATACCTGATACCGGATGTTCGGAAACATATGATCTGGCATGAGGAAGAAACAGCAGTGAAGTACTAGATACTTCAATATCTTCAAACATCAACTATCATGCACTAAATTAGCTATTGGATTGAGCCATACATTTAGCGTGGTTTAGGGCTTTGCTTTTCTCAAGCTAAGCACCCACGCTTGCCCCAGATTTCGCTGTTACAAAAAGTGAAGTGTTGCTAAATAGTATACCTGTTAGGCTGATACCGATTCCTGGAAAGTGGATTCAATATTGATGAAGTATTGGTAAGGGTCCACGAGAATGCTTTCCATCAACAGGGTTGCATGCTTTCCCGTCTATAAATAGGAGATAATAATAGCACATATTTGTTGATTTAATTACATGGTTACATTATTTAGTATCTCATTATCAAAAAATAAAAGCAATGAACCTTTTGAGTAGATGATGCTTCCTTTCCTTCCATCAGTTTCTTGTGGATGGTGAATGGTTTTGATTCCTGCAATCTAAAGTTTAGCTTTGGTGAAGAACAATAGATTAAGGACCTGTAATTTTGTTATCAAACGCAAGAGTTGAAGGGGTACTTAGTATGAAACCAACTGTAGGCTGTTTCGTGAGCAGGAAACGTGGAACAAACTTCGTTGATTCATTGGACTTCTGGAGCACAAGTCATGGTTCCTCACGGACATCTGAATGTAGAATGTATTTCTGTTATGGTATTCGATGCTTTGCATAGTTTATGTATAGCTTCACAGGTAAAATGTTCATCATTTACTTTATGTAAAATGCGTTCAGTTCTCCACATTTCCTATCATAACGGCATTCCATATGTGCTGATGCACATGAGTGGTCTGAAAATATTCTGAAGTAAAGCTAATTAGCTCATGCCATTTTGGTTGCGTGGTAACAAATGCTTTTAATGTAAATGGATTTATACGGTTATAAAATAACGGTTATACCGATAATGTGGTTATATGACATAAGGTTGTTGTATGTTTGCAGTCACACCCAAATATGTGAAGGGAAAGTTATTACTCATTGTTCAAAGCTTTACTTCTATTACTCGCTTGGCTCTATTGATTCCTTATTTTTTCCTTACTGAACAGAACACAGAAAGTCAGGGCATGGTTGCCGAGTTTAACTGAATTCCTTATCAGGTAACTTATCTATTCTCTCAATCGTCAAATTATCCCTACTCTAGAAGTATTACAGGTTCTAATTTCCTGCAGTGTGTTGAATATCAAGTTTTTGCTGTGCAATTATGAACTATCTATTTCAGTTAGGCTGTCTGCAGGAAATTGGTACACACTCAAACCTGAATCATTTTTTTTCTGCATCTGATGGAAGTTCAGTCAGAGGTTTAGTTTTCTTATCATTTCCTTTGTTTGATCTATGTATGTTGCTCTTCCATTATTCCAAAACCGATATATGTGCAAGTTAAATCCCATTGAAATGCTTTGGTGCAAAGATATCTATTTTTAGTGATCATATAAATTAAAGATCGTATACACAACTACACTATGAAAAAGCATGGTTGACCCTTTACAATAGCTGAGATGCACTGGCAAACACGAATTTTGAAGTCTGTTAGATTTTTATTCAACACTTGAAAACTTGGAAAGCCTATCTTTCTTACTCACTCCCTACTGTCACTCACCCCCATGGCATAAAGTGAAAGGGGAAAAATATTAACTTTTACACTGCTATGTGTTGTTCTCTTAAGCTCTTCTTCAAGCATCAGCTCAAAACCCTGAGGGAGTGATATGTCATCATTCATCAACATGCTGTAGGTCCATCCTCCAGTCTGGACCAGTGTACCACAGTGACCCCCTCTGGTGAGGGCTAATATTTGGATTCTCTTCTGTTCGCTCCCATTTTTATTTCTTTGATATATAGGAGCCAAACTCGGAAGCCAACAGACATTTAATCATACTTTTAATGCTAAAGGTGGAATGAAGCGCTAGCAACTAAATCTATAACTCAATTTTAAAATAGTTGCTTCCGTTGCACGCAAGGGTTTTTTCAGATAATTTTTTTGTCGTTTCTGTAATTTTCAAAATAGTAAACTTAATGCATGATGTTGGTGCAGTTTCTGCCATACCATATCCAGTTATATTAAATTTTCGAGGTCATATTGAGTTACACATTGGCTGATTACTCCATTGGTACAATATGAAAATTGTACCTGTGCTTGAAAGTGAGTCGAATTCCATAATCCTGTCGTGTTTGATGCTAGTATTTTATTTCTGTCATTATTAGCCCAACATTTGTTTTATCTTATCTGGAACAAAACCCACTTTCGACCGGCTTTTATCTGATTTATTTGGTCTGTAACGCAGACGGAAAGTCAAGTAGAAGGTAAGTTCCTTTCCTCATTTCCTCTGCTAGATTTGTTTTACATGTATTTATGATATTTGTGTGCATGTTGGGCCCCAACATATTCATCTGCCATGAGCTCATTGAGCTGTGTATATCAAGAGCTGAGTTGCACTGGTACAATCGCTCTCATCCACTTATTTTGAAAATGCCACCCAAAAAACATAGACCTTTCTGCTCCCATCCCAACAAATCCCTCTCCCCGTCAAAACAAAAAAGAGATAATTAACTAGAAAAACTAACAGTTGTCTTTCTACATAAAGAACTACACCTCCTTGCATCTTCTTTCTCTTTAGATCTTCTCAGGATAACATTTTCATATTCTGGAGGGCTTCCACCATACTTTTGAAAGATGTTGACAATGATTCACTCTAATGAGATAACTACTTAATACTACTAGATCTCTTCTTTTTTGACGTTTGGCTTCTCTTCTTTGTTTACCCATTCTTATAATATCTTTCCATAAAAAACAGTTCTTTTCCAGGGATTCAACATCATTCCCTTTTTTTCATTCCTTTTCCTTGATGGGCAAAACACGATAAGTTTATTGGGATAACTTCTCCATTCTCTCATGCTGTGAGTCAAATTTATGATTGACTGCTGGCTTGTGTTTGTTGCTTCTAATCACTGATTCCTTCTTACCTGAATCATTTTGACCGCTTACCTCAATGGAAGAGTTAGTAGAAGGGGCCAAGCTTCTCATTCTCAATCTTTTATTTGAAGAATCCATGGTAAAAGATTGATTAATTTTATCATCGCTGATTCAGTTGCAAGTCGGGCATCATACCACACAATACAAAACATTGATAGTTATCAAACATAAACTGCTGTTAAACTGAGGAAGCATAGTTCACAATGCATAGCATAGAGAGAAAAAGATTAAAAATAAGGATGAAAAAAGAGAAAGATGAGTAAGGAAACCTAGTAGCTCTCTTCTTCAGAACAAGACATACCCTCATGCTTCTTCCTCTTTAGCTATATGGGAGGCACATCTTTGGCAGGGAGACCTCTTTGATTCTCATTTTTTTTTTCTTTTTTTTTTTTGCATTTGCTGGGAGGTTCTAGCTTGAACGAGCTTTGTCACGAATGCTGAGACCAGAGCTGCGAGAGGTGGTGAATGTTCTAGCATTCGGTCCCTCCAGATGAAACACTGCTCGCCACTCAGCTGAACGAACACCGAGGCCAGAACTGCGAGAGGTGGTGAATGTTCTAGGATTTGGCCCTGCCAAATTAAATACTGCTCGCCACTCAGGACGGCGGCTGGTACGGCGATTGCCATTTTTGGTTGGTCTTCGCCTTGGTGATATCCCTACCATCTTAAGGGTTTGAGTTATTGGGACCATTCTAGCATCACCATTAGCAGGTGCTCTAGGATCAACAACATACGTTGTTGGTTTATTGGATCGAGCTGTAGATGTGAAGGGTGGTTGTTCAGCTGGAGGATTGCTGCGCTCAACCCTCACAAACTGACCCTCAGAAAGCACTTGATGAAGAAGCTGTGGAGGGGGGCTAAGGGGGTCCCTTGGGATGGTCAGAGCCACCTGTTCATCAAGATTGACACCACCATCACCACGCTCGGGAGTCTGCTCAGCACCAGCAAGGCAGTTTAGAGGTGAGTTTTGGTTGATGGTAGGACTGACATTGTGAATCAAAAGAGAACCGTTGTTCTCATTCTGAGCGTGGGTGCGCGAATCTGAATCAATGTCATCAAGCTGTGAAGAGTGGCTAACAGGGCCCCTTGGGATGGTCAGAGCCACCTGTTCATCAAGATTCACACCACCAACATGCCCGGGGGTCTGCTCAGCACCACCAAGGCAGTTGAGAGGCGGGTTTTGGTTGATGGTAGGACTGACATTGTGAGCGGGGGCGCTCAAACCTGCATCAAAGTCAAGGCTATCAAAATCATAAGAGAAATCCATGGAAGCTGAAGAACTGGGAACTGAAGGATAGGAGAGGAAGTCAAGGCTATCAAAATCACAAGGGAATTCCATGGATGCTAAAGAACCGGGAATTGGAGGAAAGGAGGGGAAATGGAAGCTATCAAAATCATCAGGGAATTCCATGGACGCTGAATAACAGGGAACTGAAGCAAAGGAGAGGAAAGCAAAACTGAAGAGTGAGGGTAGGAGGAGGAACAAGCGTGGAGAGCCTAAGGTTGGAGCACCCTCATTTGTAGACGAGTTTTTAGAGCCAAAGGTTTGATTTCAAACACCCCTTTTTACAGCTGTTAATCTTTTAGTATATTTTCCTGGGCATGTTAGGGAAAAAAAAAAAGGTATAAACAGCAATTAAAAAAAAAATTATCTAACATTACCTTATATGCAATTCAATCACATTCAATGCAAATTAGTGAACCTGTTCAAGTTCAGAACTATGTTGTGTATTTGTTATGACTATATTTGCCAAGGAAATAAATTAGGGAGTGCAATATAAGATCTTATTCACAGTACTAGCCGTTAGGGTTGATAGGCATTGCAGAAGATGTACATAGCAGATTATTAGTACATGTTACATTCACAAGCTTCTGTATACTTCTGCTATATATCTTTTCTTGTAATGAGTTTAGTTGAACATAGAATTTCCATCAATCTTTTGCAGTGATTCAACCTTATTTGCAGGTTCACTGCTGATAATTTTTGTTTTTGGTGTGTAGATAGCACAAATTGTGTTATAATAACAAAAGTAGTTCGTCGCCATAATAGAAAAAATTTATTTGCAAGGAAATACAAATACGGAGTAATTTTTTTTGAAGGCTACAAGGATTTTATTTAGACATCTTTGTAGGTTACTGTCAGAGTGACGGTAACCTACAAAGATGTCGTCACTCGTTTTATGAAGAAAGTAGAAAAGGAGTGAAACATTGTTAGTGTTTTAAATAGTAAATAAGGAAGCCAGTGAATCAGTGATTGTGTTTGTTCATGTACTTTGGGATTAATCCCAAAATTCCCTTTTCAGACATATATATGCACTGGAACTCTGGAAGTTGTGGTGGTAGACTAGGTAGAGGAGTTTCAAGACATTTAATTTTTCTGCACCTAGTAATTTTTTAAAATAAAGTAAATATTATATATATATATTTTATTTTTTAAAATATGTATTGAAATGTCGAACGCAAATATAGGGAGTTCTATCTTATCAATGATGATTGACATACAATTAATAAAAACATAACTGTTTTTGACAAATTTAAATCCACTTCAGCTGAACATTCGATGGGAAATTTACACACACAAAAAAATTAACATACGGTAGATCAATGAATTCAAACTTATATCATCCAACACATTATCACAACAATAAACAAAAAATGAACCAGTGCAAAATCAAGAGAGATCGAGTTTGGCATTCGTTTGGCTCTCAACAGGCAACATATACACCTGGTGAAGCCGAGAAGCCAACCCGTACACTTGCTGGCAGAACAGTACTCAGATCAATGATCCGTGAGACACTGAAAGGGAACCGAACTTTCCTGCAAACTCAGGTTGACACTTGGGATCTTTGCTGTGGAATTGTATGATATGAAGGCTTGGGTGGTCTTGTTCATTAGGCCAACCGGCACACTGACATAAGCCGTTGACACTATTGAGTTTACATCAATGCATATGTGATCCCAAGAGGTTGAATCCCATGGGTTTCGGAAGGCGTCAAACTCAATGGCTACAATTGTTTGATTTTGGATACAGGTGGTGTGGTTTTGATCGTTGCTAAACAAGGCAAGACACCCTCCACCCGAATCATTAGGGATCCGAGTGCTGATGGGGACAAGGAGGACAAGGAGAAAGACAAGCCCATCTCCATGTTTTTCAGTCAAGGAGCTTGAGTTAGCTTGAGCTATGTTGAAGGTGAAATTGGTTGTAAAATCCGTCTGCCATGTCATGTCGGCGTCCCATAGCTGCATTGCTGTTGAGTATATTGCTCGGCCATAGCTTCCTGTGAGAGGGCCATCTCTTTGGTGATTGCTAAGGTGTATTTGGGAATCGGAGATGATCACATCACCTTGCAAATCGATGCAGAGAGTTTGTTTTGAGAGGGGGGAAGGACGCCAAGAGGACTATGAGGAGGAGACAACGGCCAAGAAGACGCCAAGACGTCGTCGGAGGGTTTGATTCCGGGATAGTTGGTGGAAATGGAAGCCATTGCAGTTGAAGGGGAGAATGAGATGAACGCCTTTGCAAAGTGTCACATACTCTATTTGAAGGCTCCATTGATAGCCCACTTCCTCCTTTAGTTGATTTACATGGATGCTTCGGTTGGTTTGTGACTTTGGTCAATATGTACAAATGACTTTTGGTAAACAAGGTTTTCCCACATGGAGTAGATAATATTTTGTTTGAATGGAGGTAATAATTCAAAATTTTCATTGTCGAAATTGAGAGATCAAAAACAATAGAAAGGATTTTTCTATTGTGAAAAGAGCATAAATCTTCATAATCCTCACATTTCTAATAGAGATGGGAGGGTTATATAGTTTTTAATTACAAATTAGATTGGATAACCAAAATGATTAGGTAGGTGGATCTCGGAATGCATCATAAAATTACATTAAATATATTTAAAAAATTATATGAATCTTATATAATTCATATACACTTAAAAATAATTATAAAATAATAAAAAATAATCATATTAAAAAGTATTTGAATTAATGCATTATCATTTTATATCTAGTTATTACTATAATTTTTGAAAAATATCAATTCAAGGTTTAAATAGTTTTATGAGATATCAAATATTCGAATGAAACATCATAATAGGGCGATGGATTTCGATCGGTCAAAAGACAATCCCAAATCACTTCTGACAAAAAAAACCCATTTTGTTTTTAAAACAAGAAGTGACATCAAAGTTGCTTGCAACCGAGGTAAGAACAACAGACTAGGTAAATTGTTTATCTTGTATATTTTTTTTACCGGCCTTCGATTTCAACCTTTGATTTTTGTGATGCATTCCCTTCTCTCATGTTGGATGATGTATATGAAATGCTATAAATTACTAGAGAAATGATCATTTCCCACAAAAAATACCATCACCTAAGAACACGTCCTTATTTTATTTGTTATCTTAAGTTGGATTTTGCTATTGAAAATCTTGTTGGACTCCATAGAAAGCACAACTTATAAGTCATAGTGGGGTTCTAGGCTAAAAATAATTGGCAATAGGTTCACTTATGTATTGGGATCAAAATTTTCCTCATTTTCAACGTGGGATTCACAATTGTTCCAACACTTATCATATTTGTTGGTAACTTGATTACTGTCGAAAACACTTAACATAATCAATTATAAAAAATATAAAATAATTATTTCAAATAAAAACAATAACTAAACTGAAATATAAAGTACGGATTTTTAACTTTAGCATTTTAAAGTTATCTCAAAGTCATCAAAATACGACTTTTTATTAAAAAAAAAAAAAAATTGGCAAACCCGAAATTAACCCGAAACTAGGTCACAAACCCAGATTTGAGTTAACCCGGATCTACCTGAGACCCCCAATACCCGTTTTACATGAAACCCGAAATAACCTGATCCGGAGCCGAATCAAAATGACACAATTGACAGGTCTACCCATAACCAATACCTTGTGGGTGTTTTAAACTTAAAAAATTAATTAAAGTGTCACAAAAAGTGAAGAAGAGTGCATCACACCATTCCGGATCCTATGCTCCTCTTCTGTGCTTCCTCCAATACATCACAAAATTATTTATGATATAAATAAACATTGAATTTTTTTAGATTTTATACCCTTTCATTGATATGTTTATAAAATTTTATTATGAAAATTCATGTTTTAAAAATAATAAAATTATTTTATAAATAATCAATATTTTAATTATCTATATTTTTAAAACATGAATTTTCATAATAAAATTTCATAAACATATCAATATAAGGGTATAGGATCTAAAAATATTTTTAAAGTTTATTTATAATCGAAATAATTTTGTGATACACCGTAGCTTGTAGGGAGCCGAGCATCTGGACTGGCATCACACTCCTCTTGGGCCTTACTTTGCCAAAAAAACTATAACCAATAAATACAATCTATAATATGGTTATTTTAAAGTAAATAACGAAATATATATAACTAGTGTAGGTCTCGCGCGTCCCGTGTACGGAGAATACATTAATACAATTAATATAGATATAAATAAAATTAGTTCGGTGAATTATAAAAAATTTAAATGTTTTTTTATTTATATTCTCTCAAAATATATATAGAATTCACATTTATAAGGTTACCTAGTGTAAGTTTCTCTCTCCTTGGAGAGAGAAACTCCCATTGAGAAATCCCCAATTGTGAACCCTAGCCAAATTGGCAAATTCATTCCCTCAAATCCCTTCGGCCGGGCCTTGACTAAATTATCCTCAAATCCCTGCTTTTCGATCCTTTAATCCTCTTCTACTTGTGTATGGTGGCCAAATTTTGTGGTCTTTCTGGCCGATGTCTTCCTTGTTGAGTTCCTGCGTCCATGTCGGGTCTTCCTCTTCCATCTAAATTTGGTAGGGTTTCTACTGTGTTGTGGTTTCCGCTCCCCTCCCTCAAGTCGTTTAGCCTTCTCATCGATCTGGTGTCTTGGTGGACTGGTCGGTCTTCGATCGCCTTTCGCTGCTCCCCCCTCCCCTTGGGATACGCCTTGCATCTTCCTCCTCGTCGTCTCCTCTTCCCCCTCTACCCCTCCTCGTCAATCTGGGAGCCAAGGTCTCCTCCTGTGTACTTTCCTCCTTATTTCCGGCTTGCTCCGCTCCCGACATTTCCTTTGTTGGGTGGGCTCTCGCCGTTGTCTTCTTAGTGTCAACCTCCATCTGTTGTCGGTGTGGGTTGGCCCTGTGATGTCGACAGCGCTTCGTCGGTGACAGTGCTGCCTCCGATCTTTGCTTGGCCGACGTACGTCAGATTTGGCGTGGCCTGCAGATTGCTATATTCCTTGCAAGCCACTGTTGGATTTGGCCGGATTTGTAATCCTTTGGGCCCAAGTTCTTTTGGCTTGGGCCCAAAGCAATGGCCAAAAAAAAATATATGGAGAGATAAATCCGGATTGATTTATGTAGTTTCTGGCAGGTTACCGAGTTACTTGTTGGTGTGGCTGTTTGGCTTCGAGGTCTAGCTGTTTTTTACTGCAGTGTCTCCTCTTATTTGTCGACGCTCGAGAGGTCGTGGACGTGATCGAAACCTGAAGGCTCGTTGATTGAGTCCAAATATGAGGTTTCCACTTAGTTCCCCAGGGATTCCCTGCGTTGCTTCTACCAACTGACGGATGAGTTGCCGCACACTGCTCTAGTTCTTCATTATTTATGCTAGTCTTCGCCTTTAATTACACCCTTGTACTTTGTTGATTTTGCCTCCTTGTAGGTTTATGTCTTTAACTTATTTGACGGTTTTTCCGTCGCCGATTTATTCGGCCTATCGACCCACCGGGCTGCGTCGAATTTTTACCTGATCAAAAAATAAATAAATAAGGTTAACTAGTGTAGGTCCCGTTCCATGTACGGAGAATACATTAATATAATTAATATAGATATAAATAAAATTAATTTGACATATTATAAAAAATCTAAATATTTTTTTTATTTAGATTCTCTCAAAATATATATAGAATTCACATTTATAAGGTAATTTTTTTCTTCTAATCTACAATTAATTGAATCTCATGTCATTTATTAGATAAATGTTTTTCAAAAATATTTTAATATTGTTTTTTGTTAAATATATAGTATATATCTACAACTAATATTGTTTTTCCTTATATAATATTTACTCTTTTATAAGATATTCCATCTTTCCAATTATAAGAGTTAATGGTAAAAATAAAATAATTATTTTTATGAGATTTCCTTTTTGACGGGAGAAAGTTTTGCGAGATGCACTCACACGCCACCCCATATGCAGATACACTCACGTGCCGCCATGTAGGCAACAATGCATCGTTTTTAATATATGTATATATAGATTTCCACCAAAAAATAATATAGATATAAATAAAATAACACTTATCAAATAGTACATATTCATCAATTAATATTTTTGGTAAGTATGACTATGAAATATTTTTTATTTATATTTTTGTCAATTAACTAAAATATATAGATAGATAGATAAATAGATTGATTGTGGTTTATATAACTTTCTATAAAATATGATAATATATTATTTTATTATTATTTTTTTCTATAATCAACCACATCGCGCCACATAGGATTTTTTTCCTAGAATCAACCACAATGCACCACATAGGACACTATGTATCGGTTTTAGAACCTTTCCCTATATATATATAGATGATATATTTTTTAAAAAGAAAACTAATACTACTATAAAATACTCCGTAATATATTTGATCGAACAATGGATTACTTGATTCACACTATAAAATTCTTATCCCTAAAGAGACAAACTAGCTTGCAAAATACTGTATATTGGTTTTGAATAAAATGTTTATCATAACGCATTCCATCATACGTATCACACCGAATATTGGGATTAGGATATTCCATATACAATATAAAAATGGAGTTGAATATTAATCTCACAATTGATATATTTGCTTCCTTGATTCTTTGAGATACCAACTCCCAATCTTACACATATACACCTCAGCTGCCCTTTACAAGGGAATGAAAAGGTAATCCCCTCTGTTATCTCATCATTTAATTAATTTTGCATTATTATTAAAAATAAAATTCCCATTGACCTAAACTCCGTACATATAATTTATACATTTATACAGTAATTTATAATTATTAATAATAATAATGTCTCTTCGAAGTTGAATTGGGGGGCTTAATCTACCAAGCAAACAAGAATAAATTAAAATTAGAGGATTCCAAAAGTTTGTATCTTTGCTGCGACGGGAATAATACAAAACTGATCCATCGATATGGGAATCTGCTTATCCTCCTGCAGCGTATCTTGCGACGAAGATCTCCACCCTGAATTCCGAAACGACGTCGTACGCTTTGTTTCGGAGATCAGAAATGGCGGATGCGGCGTTGCTCCGATGGCCGCCGGTTCTCTCTTCTCCGTCCAGGGAAGCAAAGGACTCAACCAAGACTCCGCCATCCTCCACCTGGTATCCCTCCATTCCTTCGATTTTTTTTTAATAAAGTAAGAATTCGATATCTGTCATATTTAAAACTTTTTTTTTTGGCTGTATATATGAATTTCAGGGATACGGAGGGGAGGCGGAGGGAGTGTTTTGTGGGGTGTTCGATGGCCACGGAAAGAACGGTCATGTGGTGAGTGAGATGGTGAGGGACCGTCTCCCATCTCTGTTTCTCGCCCAGAAGGACGCTCTTTGCGCGGGATTGGGTGATCTCCCCAATCCGACGCAGGAGGAGCTCATTGTGCTATGGGAACGGGCGTTTAATGGCGCTTTTACCTCCATGGATAAGGAGATAAAGCTCCAAGAGAGCCTCGACTTCTCCCTCAGCGGAACTACTGCAGTTGTGGTCGTCAAACAGGCAAGTCGTGATTTCCCAACGTTAATATTAAATTTGACTTTGCCGATCAATTTTTGATGAAATTTATATATTTACAGAAGGAAGATCTTTTCATAGCGAACCTGGGAGACTCAAGAGCCGTGCTGGGGACGATGATGCCCAACGGAACAATCAAGGTTAACCAGTTGACTACTGATCTGAAGCCCGGGCTACCTGGTGAGTTAGCTAGCTAGACTCCATATACATATTTACATCTCGATTCGATCTTGATTTAATTACTTTGTTGGGGCTTAAATAAATATGTGCAATCATCGAATGATTCAGATGAAGCGGATCGAATAATAAAGTCGAAAGGTCGAGTCTTTGCACTCGACGCAGAGCCACACATCCAGAGAGTGTGGATGCCGGAGGAAAACTACCCGGGGCTGGCAATGTCCCGATCATTTGGCGACTTTGTTCTCAAGCAGCACGGCATCATCTCCACCCCGCAAGTCTCCCACCACCGCATTTCCCCCGACGACCGGTTCCTTGTCCTCGCTACCGATGGGGTAAGCAACGAACACAAAGCCAATTGACACAAACTCATCTAAATTTTTTTTTTTGTTTTTGGGATTTTCATCTAAATTTTAATCTTAAGCCAGATGAATGGAGAGTTGACTTTTTAATCTTTGACATATCAAACAGTGTCATAGTATTAATGGAGAGTTGACTTATTGGGCAGGTGTGGGATGCTTTGAGCAATGAGGAGGTTGTAAAGGCCGTGCAGGGAGCAACCAGCGAGGCGGAGGCAGCCAGGGCGGTGGTCGCGAAGGCTCGCAAAGCTTGGGAGCGCAAGTTTGTGTCCGCAAAGGTAGACGACTGCACTGCCCTCTGCCTCTTCTTGCGCGGCGATTAGGAATGTATGTTCATATCATGGCACCCTCTGAAGAATTTCAAGTCATGAAGCCTGATTGATGATTTACGTCATTCTGGATTTCCGGAAGCCTCAGAATGCTCTGCTGCTTCACTCGAGTGTACATATAAATATACTGATATATACATATACATACGGAAGCCTTGGAATGCTTTGCTACCTCACTCAATGTTAAGTTTGTTGACAATTGTCATTAACCATTAGATTTTTTTTTGGTAGTTTTCCAGGTATGGATTTGTTTTTGTTAATAAATTCGATGAAAGATGGAGATCTTTTACGAATTAGTAAGCTCTGTTATAATGTCTTCAGTATTTTTGTTGCCCGAATCTCTTATTTCAATTTTGATGATTGTGAAGCATTTCTACATACATACATAAATCAAATTTCATGCTCAATAGTTGAATTGCAACGATCAACATTGTCAAACTTGTCATCGACCACAACATCTTACAAATAAGCCTAAAAAAAACAAGCAAGAGGGATCAGATTTTGACATTCATCTGGCTACCAGTAGAGGATGACTTAGATCATCCCTATAACTATAGAGAAGAAGATGTATCTGTATCGATTACATCATATTTAGGCACTGGAAATTGAGGCGGTAGACCAGGTAGATGAGTTTCAAAGTTTAGAGCAGCTATGGCCTGCTTGATTGATGGCCGATAGCGAACATATGGATGGGAACACCACAAGCCAACCACCATCAAGCATATTGCTTGTTGCTCGTCGAATTCCCCTTCAAGTTGGCTATCTACTGCTTCTAAGATGAGCCCTTCTCCATAGAGGTCCCAAACCCACTCGACTAGGCTCACTTCACTAGCTTGCTCCTTTACCTCATTCACAGACTTTCCGCAAGCAATTTCAAGGGCGACAATCCCAAAGCTATACACATCCGACTCTTTGCTCACTTTCCTCGTTAAAAGGCACTCGGGGGCCAAGTAGCCTAGTGTGCCCGCTGGGACTGTGGTTTTCAAGCTAACATCATGATCCGCGAGTCTTGCTAGGCCAAAGTCGCCTAGCTTTGGATTGAAGTTTAGATCAAGCATGACATTGCTTGACTTGATGTCTCGATGAACCACAGATTGCTCCCATTCCTCATGAAGGTAGAGCACCGCTGAAGCCAAACCTAGCGCGATTTTATACCTTGTTTGCCAAGGTAGTAAAGCCAATTCGTGGCCAAAGAGATGGAAGTCGAGGCTTCTGTTTGGCATGAACTCGTAGACAAGGAGTAATTCTTCATGGTCATGACACCAACCTAGCAGCTGCACCAAATTCTTGTGTCTAAGCCTGCTAATGATCTTCACTTCGGCAACAAACTCCCTCTTACCCTGCTTTGATCCGCTCTTGATCTTCTTGACTGCAACTTCCCGGCTCCCAGGACCTGTCAAAACACCCTTATAAACACCGCCAAATCCGCCTTCTCCGAGCTTCCCTTTGATGGCAAAATTGTTGGTTGCCTTGCAAAGTTCAGAATAGGCAAACCTCTTGGGGCCTACTTCCTCTTCAAAATCTTTATCAATATCAAACTCATCAGCTTCCATACACTTCTTTCTATGCCTCTTCCTCCGCAAACTGATCCAAGCAATCAATACTCCGAACATCAGAACCAGAAAGATACCCACTCCAATGCCAGCCACCAGTTCTCCCTTGATTCCAGACGGCCTTTCTTCCAACGTTGAGTTGAAGCTCCAAGCAAGAATCTCGTGAAGTTCAGTACTAGTTCCAGTTGACGCAGAGAAGCCGACTTGGATCCTTTCAGGCAAAACGGTACTCAAATCAACGGTGTGTGAAAGGGAGACACTATAACTTCCATTGATACTAAGAAAGACACTTAAGTTCTTCGCCGTAGAATTGTAAGATACGAAGGCTTGCACGGTCTTGTTCTTTAGGCCGACGGACACATTGACATAAGCAGTTGATACTATTGAGTTTACATCAATGCCGACGTGATCATCGCTTGGATCAAAATAGTTTTCGAATGTATCGAACTCAACAGCTACGATTGTTTGATTTAGAGCGCACCTGGTTGTGTTCTCCAAGTGACTGAACAAGCCAAGACACCTGCCATATGAGTCCTTAGGGATCTGAGTGCCCTCCGGAACAAGGAGAAAGGTAAGCCCATCCCCTTCACCTATGCTGAAAGCATGGGCTGTTCTGAAGGTAAAGTTGGTTGTGAAATCGGTCACCTTTTTCGTGCTGGCATCCCATAGCTGGATTCCTTTGGGGTACAGTGCTCTACCGTAGTTTGCAATGATGGAATCCGCTATCTCGTTTCTTGTGAGCTCTATTTTGGAATCGGAAATGGATGCATCGCCCTGCAGCTCGACCCCGGTGCTGGTTTGATTGAAAGAGGTGAACTCGAAAGACAGCGAATCGGTCTTCCGAGGGAGAGATAAGAAGAGGAAGAGGAACTCGGCCATGACAAGATAACGGTGGCATAGCCGGTGGTTTGGATAGGCGAAGGCCATTGCAGTTTAGAGGGTTGGATGTGTAAAGTTGAATTGGGATGAGCTTGGAAGCAGGTAAAAATGCTTGGTGGCTGAAGTAAACCAATTATTTGAAAATTGGCCACTTGCATTGGTAAAATTTCTGGTTACTTGGATGCTTCGGTTTGTAACATGCTTGCAAATTTGTGTAAATTGTCCTTATGTAACAAAATGGATGCATCTTGAGGCCAACTTGCCTCTCTCACTGGTTTTGTTTTTTCGGGTACAAATAACGTGGGCGAGTTACCCAAAACCACCTATTGTAGATTATCTAGGTCCGTTTGACATCATATCATCTCTAGATTGGATGATTGATGACTTTGTTTTTAAGTGGTATTCAAGTGCCCAATATTGTGTGTCAATTATATGATTGAACAA